>CM077676.1:20342449-21632866 GCA_039707655.1 Elymus sibiricus
CGTAGTTTTGAGCATAGCAAACAACTCGTTTGCACTTTTCTCCATCCCGTTCATGTTGTAATTCATGATAAAACCATCGTAAGATGGCGGGAGTGAAGCAAGCACAATATCTGTACCAAGTGCCGGAGGAATTCCAAATTCCAGAGAAGCTAGTCTATCAACATAGCCAGCAAGCTTCACTATATGCTCACTTATTGAGGAACCCTCTTTCATCTTGCATTCAATCAAGGCCTTGGTTAATTCAAAACGTTCGGTCCTTACCTGCTTCTTCTACAGAACTTCCAGTGACCCAATTATAAATTGAGTGGTAGATCGTTCAAAACGCTTCTGTAGTTCAGGATCCATGCAAGTCAACATGAGGCACTGGACTGACTCATAGTCATCACTATGAGCAGCATAAGCAGCAACTTCTTCTGGTGGTGCATCCTTTGCAGGAGCATCACCCAGGGGCTGATCCAGCATGTATTCCTTAGCACTCCGGAGAATAAATCTCAGGTTCCGGATCCAATCCGCATAGTTTCCACCATTAGCAGCCAACTTTTCTTTCTCTAACATTGGGGCTAAGTTGAACATATTGAGAGCCATTTGATCTACAACGATAAACACACAAATAATTTTAGACACAATCCATAATTAATATTGCACTAGTATTTAAACTAATTTTAATTTAAAGTGCAATCCCACTCAAATTAATATCTCTCATAATTAATAGTGAGTGATTCAAGATCCAAATCTAGTTCTCAGCCATTGATGTGGACATCACTGATGACGATAATTTTGACCGGTGGGCAAACTTTTGCCGATCATATCTCCATATGACTCTTGTTCATCTTTCGATGCTTCGCGCTCCGAGCTCAAAACGATTCTGCTAGAACTTCAAGACAACCGAGTGCTATCTGCATACATGGTCTGACCATCCCCGTCTTACACCTTACGTCCCGTTTGTACTCATGTGGACATGACGCACTCCAGAACGCTACGTCTTATAGACGGTTGCAACACTGTGAAGAGCACCTTTTAACTTGATATTTACTGTGAGAGATCACCCTAATAATTGACTACTGCACAATCAAAGGGTGCAAACAACAAAGGGCTAAACATCTCAGGCAATTCGTAATAGCATGATATGATATAGCCCTGTGCGCCGGGAATCCTCCATGATCGTCTTCAATCTTCAGTTGAAGCGTCGTGATGGCCAATACTTCGTTGCCGTGGCAACTGTTTCAAAAATGATGCCGTGGCGGCAATTTCAGAAAACGTTGCCGTGGAGACCATTTCAGAAAACATTGCCGTGGCACCAAATTCAGAAATTCCGCCGTGGCATGAAATTATAGCTCGTCGTCCCGTGCCTGGTACACCTTCTCCTCGTCGGGGTCCTCCGTGTACACTTGCCACCGTCACCTTTAGCCTATCTCTACGATATTTACATTAAGGTGGCAATCCTGTGGCTCCAGCCATCATGTCGTGACGCGCAGGCCACTTAACATTACAACATATAACCATCTCATACATAAACTCATTATCATTATGAAGGCTATACCACATCATATGCAATCCCTGCAAAACCAAGTTAGACGTCCTCTAATCGCTTTGGCAAATTTTAATTACGTTGCTTCTAGGGTTTCCGGAAAACACTAGCTACCTACGTGCACACCATCAAGGCGATAATTCTTGTTGCTAGATTAACTTTCGGGGTGTGTGAAAGAAGAGACTTAATTAAAAATCTCGTTCCCCCACACTAAACTTCGTCAAATACGCATGAATCCCTAGAAGTTCATTCATCTTCATCGCCCTCTTGCGTACGTGATGGTTCACTATTCTTGACTATGGTGAAGCCCAAGGAACTGTTAGCAGATCGTCGACAGCCAGAGTCGATTGATTGTCAGAACCTTGTGAAAACCTACACCATGCCGTCAATGAACTGAACCGAAGCAACACTCGAGGGAAGCATATCAAGAACATCAGCCCTCACATCCACATGTGATCTAGATCGAAACCTCCATCTACTCATGGAACCGCTCATGATGCCACTGTTGGGAAACGTACCAGAAAACAAAAAAAATTCGCCCTACGATCACCCATGAACAATATGAAGATGCATACGGGGTTTGGATCAACGATCGTTATCGACTCCGGAGTGCAGTGGAAGAAGACGAGTCGGTGTAGATCGTACTTGGAGTCCGTCGAACCATCGATTACGATCCCGCGAACCGCCCTCGAACGATCCCTCAAACGGAAGACCGAAAGCTCGGCCTCTCTACTTGGTTGCAAGCGTACGGTCTTCACAATCCGGCAGCGCTTCGCCGTCCAGAGCTAATCGTCGCCCGAGAATCAGAGGGAGGAGATTAGAACCACACGGGGCTTCTAATTTTGCGGATTAGAGGAGGCTAGACCTAGCTCTAATTAGTCAACTAGGACCAACTAGAACTAGAGCTAGATGAACTAGAGGAGGCTCCAAAACTTGTCTATACAAAAGAGCACCAATCCTCAAGTATATATAGGTTAGACAGGAGAGGGAGGGCTGCCACCAAGGGGGAAGGAGTCCCCCTTGGTGCGCCAGCCTAGGGGAGGAGGAGTCCTACTCCTCCCCTTCCCCAATTCGGCCTCCTTCCATAGGAGAAGGGGGCGCCTCCCACTTGGGCCCTTGTGGCCCAAGTTGCCTTCCACCTTTTCGCCTTTTAAGGCCCGTTGATATTAAATTAAATATAAAATAGTTCTAAATACTTTCAGATCATTTTATATATAATTTAACATCCTGGAAACATTTTCCACCTATATATTAATTAACGGTAATACCCGGTATTACCTGATACTCTCCGAAACCCTTCCGGTGACCCCGAAACTCTTTCGGTTCCTCTCGGAACTATTCCGAATATTAACGAAACTATTTCATAAATAAATCCTCGATACTCTCGTCCTACTAACACTCAGCAGATCATGAGTACCTTAAGCTTGTGACCCCGTAGGTTCGGTAAACCATAAACAAGAACAAAACCCCTTCGTTCAATGACCGATACCGCAACCATGGACATCCATATCGATCCCTATGATTACATGAATGACATTCGAGTGAATCTTTGGTTATCATGCGATGTTCCCTTTGCTTCGCGATACTTTACAAAACCCGGTGTGCATCGGTATCCTCCAGAGTCATCACCATGCGCACTATACCGTTGCTCCCGTTATAGGTTTTATTCTTCTTTCTCGTTGAAGTGTTCCGACATCCCCGTGACGTAGTCACCTGTGTCTGGCCAGACGATGATGGATGCCGTCACACCGAGAGGGCCCTAAGAATATCTCTCCATCGTCGGAGGAGCAAATCCCACTCTCGAGCTATCCAGTCCCTTGTCAAACTTTTCGATGAGCCTGAAAGTTGTCGTTTTGATCACCTTGTTACAGATGACGTTTGAGCAACCCCAAAGTCCACCGTACAGTAGGAAGTGATTGTGATACTCTCATGGTCTAAGGAACTAAAACACATGCTAACACTTTGTGTTATAAGAATTGATTTCAGACGATATTATCACAAAGTATAACAAACAAGTTTGGGTCGATTCAATATGATCGTTCTTCTAACGTCATACTCTCAATGTTGTTTTAGGACTATCGTTAAACTTAACGATATCCTAAGATCCGGAAAATGTGATCACCAACAACACTTGAGTCAGTCTTAGAGTCGAGATTGGGAACCCATTCTTTACCATTTATCATTCCACACGTGCATATGAGTTTTCCACTGAATCGCATATTCCAGGATCATAGCAGTTATAGCATGAAATATAAACTCTTAATTATGAAAAATGGAAATATAATAATACAATATTATTGCCTCTAGGGTATATTTCCAACATCCACTTCCTTCTCCATTGCTTCTCCAATTCCACGGCATGGTGCTTGACAGCTGCGGCAGTGAGGGTTATGTTGGACTGATGCACCGGGCACTTCCCTCTCCGTTGCTTCTCCGTTGCTTATCCAAGGACAAGTTTAGAACTAATGTGTGAGGGTTATGTTGGACTGATGTAGTTTTTTTTAATCTCTAGAGCTAGTCTGCTAAACATTATCTGATTACTCCTGAGGGTTGTTGGGCTGCTATACTATTCCTCTGCTTGATTCAAATTTCTGTCAAATTTTGGCCGAATTTCGGCCAAATTTTGGTAAAAAATTCAAATTTTGTTTTTGCAATTTCGTCCGAGATTTTGCCGAATTTTTTGAAATGTCCGAAATTCGGCCATCTTGTTCAAGGGCGAAAAAACGCAAACCGAAGTCAAAACCTTGGTGAGCGGTGGTACCAAGCGCAGCTGGCGTGGCGGCAGGATAAATAGTTGGTCGATCTTTTGTCCTTCCGCTTTGTCACTGCATCGGTGAGGTCTCCGGTGTCGGTGTGAGGAGTGTTTTTTTCAAAAAGGAGGACTGCCCCCGGCCTCTACATCAAGTGATGCACACAGTAATTTTATTGAAAAACATAGCAACAAAGTACGAAATTCATCTCCGGTACACAAGCAAAGCAAAACATAAAACAAAATGCCACAGCCGGAAAAAATAGAACACGATGCCTAAACACCTATCCTATTATTGGACCACAATTTAAACCGGTTGTATGTAGCCCATGCTACCGTCTCCCAGCTGTTGCACCCAAAGGCCATAAGCTCCCTGACTTCTGCACGACTGAGTAATGACCATGTATGGATCGATCCAGATGTCCGGAAGATAACCTGCAAAAAATTTAGATATTGGTTCAGTTAAAAACAATGTCATTTTGACAGTTCCAAATAGACCAAAGTAATGAGGAGTGAGGAGTGTGACTGTGTGAGGTGCTGTTTAGGAGATGGCTGGTGTGTGTGGCGTTGCTGCTGGTTGTTCTTCTCGATGGTGATGGCAGGTGGCTGGAGGAGGTCGCTCTTGGTGGCTGAGCGGATGAAGTTGCCTTTGAGGCTTTGGATCTTTGTGCGGTCATGACAGCGGCCTCTTCGCCGGGATGCTTGGCTGATGACTTCCCGTCTGCAGAGGTACTGTCCAGCCGGTGTCAACGCGGAGCAACGAAGGTGGAGACGCGTGTTCCCTAGGTTTCGGTAGTAGAGGTTGAGAAGCATATCAGGGACTTCCTTATATTTTTTATTTCTTGTGGGGTGCTTTGTATCGTTCTTCGTCCTCATTAATAGATCTAGGGACCTTTTCACAAAAAAAGGAAAGAAAAGGAAAAAAATATAAGGAAGTCCCTGAAGACTTCCCGTCCTCATGACCTACCGCGAGCAAGCCCATCGGTCTTCTGTCCCTCCGACCGCCGTTTTGGCGGCCCGAGGGCGGGGGATGCCATGGTGCTTTGCTCCGGTGGTGTAGATAATAGGGGTAGTCTCCCCGGCGGTGCCGCTTTGAGGGTGAGGCGGGGCAGCCCTGAGTGAATAAGTGGCTCCAGCCTTCCCGTTCTCGACGGCGATCTTCCGATTGGTGGTGAGGACATGTGAGTGGCAGATTTTTGATTTTTGCCGAAAAAATCAAATTTAGTCTGAATTTCGGCCATCTTGCCTGGCCCGGAATATGTACCTTTCGGTCAAAAAAATTCGGCCCGAATATTTTTGGTCTGATTCAACATCTGGAAGGTTCCCATTATGGTTCGGCCGAGACAAAACCACAAAACTGAACGCCCTAACCCTAGACTTCTCATTTCCTCTCGGTCTTTCTGTGTGCGGCGCCGCCGCCGCGCACAGGGCACAGCACACACAGACGAGGTTCTGCGGAGGCAATGGAGCTCCACCTCTAGGGTACACTACCATTCGCCTTCTGCCTTCCCACTCCCGTCCCGAGCTCCTCCAGCGAGGAATATGCACGCCACCGCTGTATCAAGCCACCTCGTTGACCGGCACCTCCCGCCCGCTCGCTTGCATCCGAGCGCGTGGACTCGCAGCCTCCGTCATGTGCCGCCTCGTGCTTCCTCCACCCCATCCACTTCCTTCTCCGTTGCTTCTCCAAGGCCACGGCATGGTGCTTGACGGCTGCGGCAGTGAGGGTTATGTTGGACTAATGCATTTCGTCCAAGATTTTGCTGAATTTTTTGAAATGACCGAAAGTCAGCCATCTCGTTCAGGGGCGAAAGAAACGCAATCCGAAGTCAAATCCTTGGTGAGCTGTGGTACCGTGTGCGGCTGGTGTGGCGGCGACATAAACCGTTGGTCGGTCTTTTGTCCTCCCGCTTTGTTACCGCATCGGTGAGGTCTCCGGTGTCGGTGTGAGCAGTGTTTTTTTCGAAAAGGAGGATTGCCCCCGGCCTCTACATCAAGCGATGCACACAGCCATTTTATTAAATAATATAGCAACAAAGTACAAAATTCATCTCAGGTATGCAAGCAAAGCAAAACATAAAACAAAATGCTGATGCCGACAAAAATAGTAAACGATGCCTAAACACCTATCATATTATTGGACCGCCATCCAAACCGGTTGTATGTAGCCCGTTCTACCGTCTCCCAGCGGTTGCACCCAAAGGCCATAAGCTCCCTGACTTCCGCACAACTGAGTAATGACCACGTACGGATTGATCCAGACGCCCGAAAGAAAACCTGCAAAAAGTTTGTGATATTGGTTCAATTAAAAACAGCGACATTCCTATAGTTCCAAATAGACCAAAGTAATGAGGATTGAGGAGTGTGACTGTGTGAGGTGCTATTTAGGAGATGGCTGGTGTGTCTAGCGTTGCTGCTGGTTGTTCTTCTCGATGGTGATGGCAGGTGGCTGGAGGAGGTCGATCTTGGCGGTTGAGCGGATGAAGTTGCCTTTGCGGCTTTGGATCTTTGTGTGGTCGTGACGGTGGCCTCTTCGCTAGGATGCTTGGCTGAAGACTTCCCGTCTGCAGAGGTACTGTCCAGCCGATGTCAACGTGGAGCGGCGGAGGTGGCGGCGTGCCTTCCCTAAGTTCTGG
The DNA here is from genome assembly GCA_039707655.1 of Elymus sibiricus. Taxonomy (NCBI): domain Eukaryota; kingdom Viridiplantae; phylum Streptophyta; class Magnoliopsida; order Poales; family Poaceae; genus Elymus; species Elymus sibiricus. The sequence continues at coordinate 20,349,363 of CM077676.1, forward strand.
CGGTAGAGGTTGAGAAGCACTCCAGGAACTTCCTTATATTTTTTCTTTCTTGTGGGGTGCTTTGTATCGTTCTTCGTCCTCATTAATAGATCTGGGTTCCTTTTCACAAGAAAAGGAAAAAATATAAGTTAGTCCCTGAAGACTTCCCATCCCCTCGATCTACCGCCAGCGAGCCCGTCGGTCTTCTGTCCCTCCGATCGCCATTTTCGCGGCGGGAGGGCGGGGGATGCCACGGTGCTTTGCTCCGGTGGTGTAGATGATAGGGGTAGTCTCCCCAGCGGTGCCGCTATGAGGGTGTGGTGGGGTGGCCCTGAGTGTATAAGTGGCTCCAGTCTTCCCGTTCTCGACGGCGATCTTCCGATTGGCGGCGAGGGCCTGTGACTGGCAGAGTTTTGATTTTTGGCCGAAAAAATGAAATTTAGGCCGAATTTTGGCCAACTCGCCTGGCCCGGAATATGTCCCTTTAGGTCAAAAAATATCGGCCCGATTTGAAATTTTTGGCTTGGCCCAACATCTGGAAGGTTACCATTATGGTTCGGCTAAGACAAAACCATGAAACTAAACACCGTACCCTAATCCTAGACTTCTCATTTCCTCTCGGTCTTTCTGTGTGCGGCGCCGCCGCGGCCCACAGGGTACAGCACACGCAGACGAGCTTCTGCAGTGGCTATGGCGCTCCACCTCCAGGGTACACTACCATCCGCCTTCTGCCTTCCCACTCCCGTCCCGAGCTCCTCCAGCGAGGAATCCGCACGCCGCCACCGCATCAAGCCACCTCGTTGACCGGCGCCTCCCACCCGCTCGCTTGCGGCCGAGCGCGTGGACGCGCAGCCTCCGTCATGGGCCGCCTCGCGCCGCCTCCACCCCATCCACTTCCTTCTCCGTTGCTTCTCCAAGGCCACGGCATGGTGCTTGACGGCTGCGGCGGTGAGGGTTATGTTGAACTGATGCACAGGGCACTTCCTTCTCCTTTGCTTCTCCGTTGCTTATCCAAGGTCAAGTTTAGAACTAATGTGTGAGGGTTATGTTGGACTGACGATGCAGTTTTTTTTAACCCCTAGAGCTAGTCTGCTAAATGTTATATGATTGATCCTGAGGGTTGTTGGGCTACTATACAATTTCTCTGCTTGATTTCAAATTTCTGTCAAATTTTGGCCAAATTTCGGCAAATTTTGGTAAAAGATTCAAATTTTGTTTTTGCAATTTCATCCGAGATTTTTCCGAATTTTTTGAAATGACCGAAATTCGGCCATCTCGTTAAGGGGCGAAAAAAACCGCAGACCGAAAGTCAAAACCTTGGTGAGCGGTGGTACCGTGCGCAGCTGGTGTGGCGGCGGCATAAATCATTGGTCGGTCTTTTGTCCTCCCGCTTTGTCTCCGCATACGTGAGCTCTCCGGTGTCGGTGTGAGGAGTGTTTTTTTCGAAAAGGAGGATTGCCCCCGGCCTCTAGCTACATCAAGCGATGCACATAGCCATTTTATTAAATAATATAGCAACAAAGTACGAAATTCATCTCAGGTACGCAAGCAAAGCAAAACTTAAAACAAAATGCCACAACCGGCAAAAATAGGACACGATGCTTAAACACCAAACCAATTATTGGACCGCCCGTGTTACCATCTCCCAGCGGTTGCACCCAAAGGCCATAAGCTCCCTGACTTCCGCACGGCTGAGTAATGACCACGTACGGATTGATCCAGACGCCCGGAGAATAACCTGCAAAAAGTTTGTGATATTGGTTCAGTTAAAAACAACGTCATTCTGACAGTTCCAAATAGACCAAAGTAATGAGGAGTGAGGAGTGTGACTTTGTGAGGTGCTGTTTAGGAGATGGCTGGTGTGTGTGGCGTTGCTGCTGGTTGTTCTTCTCGATGGTGATGGAAGGTGGCTGGAGCCTGGAGGAGGTCGATCTTGGCGGCTGCGTGGATGAAGTTGCCTTTGAGGCTTTGGATCTTTGTGGGTTCGTGACGACGGCCTCTTCGCCGGGATGCTTGGCTGAAGACATCCCCTCTGCAGAGGTACTGTCCAGCCAGCGTCAACGTGGATAGGCGGAGGTGGCGACACGCCTTCCCTAGGTTCTGGTGGTAGAGGTTGGGAAGCACTCGATGGACTTCCTTATATATTTTCTTTCTTGTGGGGTGCTTTGTATTGTTCTTCGTCCTCATTAATAGATCTGATGTCCTTTTCGCAAAAAAAGTAAAGAAAAAAAAGACACCCACATGTAGCCCCCCCCCCCCCCCCTCCCCCCAAAAAAAACACACCTACACGTAACCGAGCTGCACCATGCGCCGCAATTGGCCATGGCATCATGAACAACTTCCTTGCCGTTGTCACTGCTTCTGTCTTGTCACCCTGGTGTGGCTCGGGCCAGAGGAGCTGATCTGCTGGCTCCGTGAGTCAGAAATATTTCCTTCGTACCATAATATAAGATGTTATTTCATCCAATATGTGAGGACGGAGGGAGTTGTATTGTGCTACACCATGGTCCAGGAAGGAGCTAGTGCAAGGGGGGTGGACTGAACCTAGCTAGTATACGGATGAGAAAAGAGCGACATGCCCGTCAAGTTTGACTTGGCATTGGCAACCACGGCATGTCATGCATGTCGTGAGCTGCCGACATGCTGACCAAACTAGCAAAAGTAATAAACATACTAATGAAGAGGTTTATACTAGCAATCACTTCCTGAATCTGTGCACCTACTTTATCTCCTTTTGGATTAACTAGCACAAATGGCCGTGCGTTGCAATAGGAGAAAAAAACTTTAAAACCCCCAATCCTAGTAAGCATTGCTCAAGAACAATCCTCCTCCCCAATTCCCCCATGTCAGCGTACTTTAATTTGACACGGCACCCCACACATGTCGCTGCTTATCTTCCTACCCGCGGTCGCTGATGATGGCCGCATTGCGAAAGCTCGTGCTTCGCTACGGAGAAATGCCAATTGCCACCGCTTGTAAGACAAAAACAATAGTAGGCGATCATTTGCATATATGTTTCTATATTGTGTAGTGAGAAAGTAGTATTGATACCTGCAAAAAAAAAGAGAAAGTAGTATTGGATTCCTCAAATTTAAGAAGGAAAGAAATATAGCAATTCACTGTCCACATGGGAAACCACGAGAAGCCATGCTTACCTACATCAGGGACACCGACTATGCGGCGTCTCGATGCACGCTGGAGAAGGCCGGGTTCCCATGTCGAAACCTCTCTACTCTTCCTCTGTTTCTCCACTCTTCCTTTAGTATTAATGCACTCTTAATATTGAATAGAGAGGAAATTCTGGCCCAGGAGCTTGATTGCACAAACTTTCACAGCTCAAACTTTTACACTCACCGGTCTATTCATCATCCATGGTAGATCCACCACATGCTTGGTTTCACATTGAGATGGTTCACCAGCTTCACCTCACACGACATGTCACACTGGATCCACGAATCAATCCAGATAATGTTCAACGACTGAATTTTTTTCAGAGTAAATCCATTGATGCATGCATGGATCGATGAGAGAAGATGGACCAATTGTTCAATCAGATCGATTACCAGATGGCACGCAGCTCATGGCTGACCTTTGGATGTCTAACGGTCCCTCTCTTTCCTCCTCTAAACCCTTTTTTCCCTGAGAAACCAAATTGCATCTACAATCAGAAACCGCTCCGTACTCTCTCCTCGGTCCTCACACATAGCAGTAAAGGAAGGGTGCCTCTTCCAGCGACGCTGCAACATGAATATGAGCATGGAGAACAGCGAGCTTATGTGCGCTTCTGACACAACCCCGTTGTAATCCTAGAGCACGACCGCCTTGCCGACGCCGGGAACGTGGACGGATTCGGTTGCTCTGCCGGAAAGCATATACCTGGATCACGCCGGTTCTAGGTGCACGCTGGCCGGGCTGACTTCTTCTCGTCGCCATTGTCGTCACCGTGTCCGCTGGCTGTTCTGACGTCGCTGTCTGCTGACAGTTTTGACGTCGTCGCTATCGTCCTGGTTGTTGGGAACGAACAATTTGTAGAGCCCCTGGAGGCTGGAGCAGGTTCACGTGAAACAGCCTCCTTGCACAGATCATATCCTACCTCTTGCATAGCCTACACAACAAGAACGCATCAGCACTTGCAATTGTTTAGCCAAAAAACCACGCCGGACCGTCGAGTCGAGTCGATCTACCTTACGTACATACATACATACAGATCTATTTACACGGGTGCAATGCTGCCGGCACGGTCGATCGATTCTCTTAATATGGTTGACCAATTTCCTTCTGAATCTAGACAATTCGATCTTAATCAGCTTGACCAATTTCCTTCAGAATCTAGGCAATTCGACAGCTGCACCGCTAGAGTTCCACCAAAGCAATCCATCTCCTTGCAGAAGCGGCTGCTGATGAGATTAGAACCACATGGTTGGTGCAGTGGTACAGCATGAGATCCCGGCTGGAACGAGGCCAGGCTGGCGTGCAACTCATTGGACACGCCTCCTGCAAGCCTCACGAGCTGGAATGCCCTCCGCCCGGGGCCACCTTTGGTGAGCAGCACCGACCGGAAGTCACAGAACAACGCCGCAACGGGGTGTCCGGCGCTGAAGCTCCTGCAGAGAACGCGGCTGTTCGGGAACCCTCGCCGGCTCACGGTCGTCGTCTTCCGTCATCATCATCTTGTTGGATGGCGTCATCATCGTGGACGCTGCGGTGGCATGAGGCGGCGAGGCTGACGCCTCCTCCCTGACCTCCCTCTGCTGCCTGCCGTCGTGAGTTTATGTAGGCGTGGGTGGGTCAACCAATGCCAACCCGGCCTCGTGTCACAAACGAATTCTAATTAGACTGAGTTGGCCCAGGCGGGTGACGTGCCGACACCGTTCGGGGCGTGTGGAACAGATTTCTTTTTCAATTGACGCATCGCGTCGCCGAGGCCCAATTACAGCGCGTGCGTCGCCCGAAACGTTATTTTATGGACGGATCATGGGTTGATTGAAACAAATGTTAGGGGGTTTTCTGCAAAACGCACATGACGGACTAAAAATATCACCTCCCTTTATTAGTAGGTATAAATTTTGAGATTGCTTACCACGTATGCCATGTGGTTTGCACCTACTGAATCTCGATCATGCCGATCTTGGAACGCAATTCTTGAAACTTGACCCAGCCCAGTGCCTTCGTCAAGATGTCGGCCTGCTGATCCTCAGTTTTGATGTGCTCCACCTTTGCTTGCCCGTCCTCTACGCACTCCCTAATGAAATGGTATTTTGTTTCGATGTGCTTACTGTGATCGTGGAAGATAGGATTTTTGCCGAGGGAGATTGCCGATTGATTGTCGATGCGAAGAGTCACGCCACTGGGCGCAACCTTGTTTATGTCGCTTAGCAGATGTGTGAGCCAGATGCCCTCGCATGCTGAAGTTGCGGCCATGACGTACTCTGTCTCGCGGGAGGACGTAGTGACAATCTTTTGTTTCTGCGACTGCCAAGTGATGGGGCTTGACCCCGAGGAAGAAGAGCACGCCTGTCGTGCTCATGCGGTTGTAGACGTCGCCCGCCATGTCGCCGTCGTAGTACCCGCCCAGCTTTGGCTCGATCTTCTTCCTCCCGTAGCGACATCCGTAGGTATGCTTCTCCATGAAGCGGCTCATGTGCGGCTCCTCCAGCCGCGCCAAGGCGCCCAACTCCGGCCGCCGACGGTTCCCTCCACTCCTCCCTCCTCTCTCGCCGCCGCTAGAGGGCACGGCCGGGCGAAGCCTGGTCATTGCCGGCGGCGGCGGTGCTCTCTCGTCCTCTCGCGCGGGGAGACCGGCGCGGCCGGTGTCTTTAGCTTGGGCGTGGCGCTGGCCGGGTGTCACAGCGTGTTGGTTCTCCGGCGCGTGGCGGACGGCGCGGTGACGGGCCGCAGGCGAGGGCGGCAGATCCAGGGTTGGCACACCCGGATCCTCTCCTTGCTGGCGGCGGCTCCTCTGGTTGGGTCGGGTTGGACGGGTTTGGGCCATGTGCCCTGATTTTTTTCGCCTGACACGGCCGTTCCTTCTACGTTGGTGGTCGTCGCCGACGAGCGCTTGTGCGTCCTGTTCTCCTGGTTCGAGGGACTACCGCCGAGGAGAAATCCTTTGTCGGAATCTCCTGGCGCAGAAGGTGCGGCGACATCTACGGACTCCGCTAACCTCCTTGGAGAGCATCGTCAAGGTGGCGGTCCCATCGAGCTCCGAGGGAAACCTCAGGTTTCGCTTGCCGGACCGTACAATGGTAGCATGTGGCGTCATCTACCTTCTTGGAGGCACTGTTTTGGAGCTCATATCTGCCGGAGAGATCTCGGAGGCGTAGCGACGTTGCATCACCGCGTAGACTCACTGGGAAGGGTCGTTTGCTCCGGGGGAAACCCTGGATCTGGGTCTCCCGGATCGGATGATGGTGGCGTCTAGCGTCATACCCGCTCTTGGGGGCATCGTTCTTGGAGCGAGTGCTGGCTGGAGGGGTCAAGAGGTGGAGCGGCGTCATATCTACCGTGTCGACGATGGCGGGTCTTGGTGGTATGGTGTAGTGAAGTCTCGGCGGCGGATGTGTCTTGATGGATGAGCGCAGGGCAGTGGCGCTGTTTGGCACCGTGGCGGCATCGATGGCTGACCGGCCTGGCAAGGATGATACGGACCTCTTTCCGGGAGATGGGTCAGCGGTTCGATGGTGGTGGCGCCTGCTGAAGCGTGTGCAGGTGGTGTACGCTTTGGGTCTGCTACACCGGGTGTTTCCTCCTGGTACGTCATGCGGGCGGATCGGCGGTGACCCCGGCTCTAGATGGTGGGGCATCAGGGCATTCCCTATTGTCAAGTTTGTAGTTGTGGGTGGTGGCTTTGGGTTGTTTGATGTATGTTCTTGTCAGACCTTTCTTGAATCTATACCTACTTATATCTTTCCCTAATAATAAACCAGCGATTGCTTCTTGTCGTCCGTTATCGTGGCCGTTTTTCATAAAAGCCCCTCAGTTTACATGAAATCAACCCGCAGTCCCTGTTTTGGTGGCACTCTGGAAAAACGTTTCACTTTTACAAAAAAAAAACCTATAGTCGTTTGAATTCACTCCGCTATCCTCCCCTTCGTCTTATCCATTCTGTCCTGCGCACGCGGCTTCGCTCATTCTGTCGTGCGCCGACGGCCGCCGTGCCTCGCGCGGGAGGATGGAGAACGTTCGACGGGGCGTGTGTGGCGGATACGGCGCGGCGAGGCGGCGCAGTGGCGGTGGTTGTCCGGCCGTCGTGCCTGCCGCGGGAGGATGGACAACACTCGCCGGGGCGTGTGCGGCGGAGACGGCTTCTGCCGCGCGTCGAGGTGGAGCAGCGGCGTTGGTTGTCGGCCAACATGAGGAGGCAGAGGCGGCCAAGGCAATGAGGCACCGGCTCGGCTAGCGAAGTGGCGGCCGGAGCAGAGGACGACGGGAAGGCAAGGAGGCACGGGCGTCGGATATTCAAGGGGCGGCCGGAGGAGAGGACGACGGGAGACAGTCGACCATGGATGCGGAGGTGTTTGCATCAGGTAGGAGCAGAGGCGACGGCGGAGTGGCCTGGGCTTCAGCAGTCGCGCTTCTGGTGGAGGGAGAGCATGCCCGGAGGAGGCAGGGTGAGTACGCTGTGCACCAGCGCCAGCCGCGAGTACGCGCCACTGTGAGCTGTTCGCCACTGCCAGTCGTCTCCGGCCTGCACCATAGTAGGCTTCTGAATCTCCGACGGACATCCTGCTTCGGTGTTTGATTTGAATCTCTGACGGACATCCTGCTCCCATGTCCTTCTCCAACAGATAAATCAATTGAGTCCTGACCCGGATTGGAGTTCGCTGCTATAAGAAGGAAGTGTTCTTGGCCGGAATCTCCATCAGAAAATCCATCAAATCCCGGAATTCTTGGTGCAGAGGAGCATCATGTCGCCTTTGAGTTCGCCAGAGGAAGAAGCACCGAGTTCGCCGGAGGTAGAAGAACGTTTGTCGAGCCATCCAATATCGCCAACGGTGGCTACACCAGAGGTATGTGATGCCTCGACCACCCTCAAAAACAGCCCTGCTGTTCCCCCTTCCCTTTCTTCTTGAGATTGGTTGTAGCTAATGTTCTGTTAAAGTTCAGAATACTCAATTTCCTCCTGCTGGTATCATCGTCTCCCTGTAATGTGATGTAGCACAGTACTATGCACGTCAGCACTAAGCCCAGAACCTAGCTAGCTTACTTGAGGGTCGGCTCCGGATTTTGTCGATTATGTTTGTATATAATTTGTGAGGGGCTGTAGAGAGTCAATTAACAAGTCAATTAATATGAACATGTTTTTCTCTACGGTCCTCTGAACATACTCGCTATAAGAACATATATTTCAATATTTGAGCACTGAAAAAATTGTCAAATTGACTGACTGCCTTGTGAAAAAGTAGCAAGAACGAACTCATGAAATTCTGCAAACGGTATCAGCATTGCTTTGTGTGGAACTGTGGATGTTTCTCTTGCAAGTCTAGGTTTTAGACAAAAAAATCCTGCAGTTGTTTGGGTAATGTTTTTTTTTGTTAGGAGAATTGTTATGTAGTAAAATTAGCAAAATTCTTACAACAAAGATACAGTAGATCTTGTGCTGATTGGTGGTCGCTTATCGAGCACATCGCCATCTATTTTCAAGGACTGCTACATGTTGTCCTGTCGATTTCATGCTGGTAACATTCGAGCAGTGCCTTATCGAGGTGATTGTAACAATAATGCAGTATACACCTGGGCAGAGTCTTCTTCTCTGCAGGTTTACATATGAATCAGTGTTGTTCAGTTGAGGAGGCAGAGAGCTAGGCAGCGTTGACAGGTCTGAATGCTTTGTTAAATCTGTACCGTGGCCTCGTCACTGTCGAGATGGACAGCTTGGTGGTCATCAGAGAGCTTCAGGCTGATGCTCCAAACTGCTCGGCCTGCTTTCCAATAATTGTTGATATAAAAACTGCACTAGCATCTTTCCACCACCACCAGGTCGTTGGAATCAGCAGGAGAGCAAACTCATTAGTCCACGAATTGGCGGCCAGAGCTAGGAGGGAACTCAATCTCTTTCTGATTGCTAATACCCCGTTGGAGCTTCATTCCATTGTGACTGCTGAAGCTCTCGCTAATGAAATCCAATTGCATACTGAAATCATTCATCTATTCTCAATGTTCAGTCATAATTGCCTCACTGCTTCAGTTTATAGGTCTAGCTCTAAGAAAAGCACATGCTTGATTTCCTGAATATGTCCCTATGTGCTGCCTGTTAGATGTGTATAGTCCCTTTTCGGTTTATCCCCATTGTATAAGGGGTTTCTTGCACTTTACCACATGTATATGTATTGGCCTTTGGCCCCCCTGTGAATGCAGTTGCTCATTCATCCAACATGGTATCAGTTGCCAGGCTACTCCTCCCGCCCATGGCGATTTCGTGCCTCCACCTCCACCGTCGCTGCCGCTAGCAACTCCGGCCGACGTCCTCACTAGTACAAAACAGGGCATCGGTCCACCCCTGAGAAGCCCATTAGTCCCGGTTCACTCACGAACCGGGACCCATGGGGGCATCGGTCCCGGTTCGTGAGGCCAGGGCGCCGGCCGGGCCTCGTGGGGCATTGGTCCCGGTTCGTCTGACCCCTTTTGTCCCGGTTCTAGACACGAACCGGGACCAATGCGCCTCGCTCCTGGCCCACAACCATTGGTCCCGGTTTGTGGCTGGAACCGGGACTAAAGGTGACCCCTTTTGTCCCGGTTCCAGCCACGAACCGGGACCAATGCGCCTCGCTCCTGGCCCACAACCATTGGTCCTGGTTTGTGGCTGGAACCGGGACCAATGGTTGGCCTATATATAGCCCCCGCCCGCGAGCAGAGCAATGCATTGCTCTGTTTTTTTGCCCGGCCGTGGGAGAGCTTTTGTGGTGCTCTTGCTCACCTCCTATGCACATGAGGTGTTCGATGAAATGCCCGAGCCACACTTAAGCTTTCTCCTCTCGAAGCTCCTTGTCCAAGCTCCATTTTCCTCAAGATTTGTCTAGGTTTGGCGGTCCGTCCTGTCCCGTCCCCGTCCTCACCGCCGTCGATCGCCCGCGCCCATCTCGGCGCCGGCAACACCGTGGTTAGCCTCTTCTTCTTATCTTCTTTCTAAAAGAAAAAAGTTCTTACTTGTGTGTTTTAATTAGATGCTCTAGAGAGTTATATGTTGTTCAATAATAAGAACTATATAACGCACGCAGATGAACCGGCAATGGATGTACGGTGACCGACGCACCTCCGAGTATATTAAGGGCCTGCATAATTTTCTCGAAGCGGCTGAGGCAAACAAGCAGAATGGTTTTATGCATTGTCCATGTACTGTCTGTGAGAATACGAAGGCTTTCTCCAACTCTAAAACCCTTCACTTCCACCTGCTTGAGAAGGGTTTTATGCCACACTATAATCAAAAGAGCACCAACCAAAACAGCGGTGTCCGCTTTGATGCAGCAACCAAGAGGGGAAAGGACACATATTATGGTTACATAGTGGACATATGGGAACTTGACTATGGACATGATTTCAAGGTCCCTTTGTTTCAGTGCAAATGGGTCAATCTGTCAGGAGGCGGGGTACAGGTAGACCCACAGTACGGAATGACAACAGTGGATCTCAACAATCTTGGGTACACAGACGAACCATTCGTCCTAGCCAATGATGTGGCGCAGGTTTTCTATGTGAAGGACATGTCTACCAAACCGAGAAAAAGAAAAGATAGGGAAGCGAATACATCATACGATGAGCCAAAGCGCCACATAGTTCTTTCAGGAAAAAGAGACATCGTGGGATTGGAGGGCAAGACAGACATGTCTGAAGATTATGAAAAGTTTCATGAAATTCCTCCCTTCAAAGTCAAGGCTGACCCAAGCACCCTGTTAAACGATGAAGATTATCCATGGTTACGGCGCAATAAGCAAAGGACACAAGCGAAGAAAAAGTGAAGACTTTCTCTCCACAACTATATCATTGCAGTTACATGTGAAGAAATTAAATGCCTTTTGTAACAGATGAGTTTTCGTCCGAAACCCTGATACTTCGAAAGAGATTGTCCGTTTTGTGCACGAAGTGCATCCAGTTTTTGCCGTAACCCTCTCAACTTTTTAGCACATGCTATGAGGGTGAAATGATGATACCATGCCAACTTTCAACCTGTTCAGAGTTCATTTGTAGTGCTTTTCAATTTCAGGGTCATTTAGCTTAAAAAAATCAGTAAATGCATGAAAAATAGGAAATGAAGTCAGAAAGGGTTGAAAATTGATGATGTGGCTTTGAATGGTGCATTTTGAACACACAAAAAGTCTGGAGTTCAAATAAGTTCAAAAAAATGAAATCCCTTTGTAACAGATGAGTTTTCGTCCGAAACCCTGATACTTCGAAAGAGATTGTCCATTTTGTACATGAAGTGCATCCAGTTTTTGCCGTAACCGTCTCAACTTTTTAGAACATGCTATGTGAGTGTAATGATGATACCATGCCAACTTTCAACCTTTTCAGAGTTCATTTGAAGTGCTTTTCAATTTCAGGGTCATTTAGCTCAAAGAATGAACTAATAGCAAAAAGAATGAACTAGAAAACCTTTATGAAACTCTAATAGCAAAAATAATGAACTAAAAATAATTAATTAAAAAATTCTGTTATGATCAACTAAAATAAAACTATAATATTCTTCAATAGCAAAAAGAATCAACTAAAAAGCTTTTATAAAACTCTAATAGCAAAAGGAATCAACTAAAAATATTTTATAAACCTCTAGTATTTATGAAACTAAAATTATATAAAATGTATGCAACTAAAGTTATCAAAGTATTTTTTGTTCAAAACATTAATAGCAAAAAGAATTTTCATAAAGAATTTTTTTAGAAACTTTAATAGCAAACTAAAATAACAAAATCTGTTTTTGGTTAAAACAGACATTTAAAATTACCTAAAAATTACCAAATTGAATATAATGGTAAAACACATTAATATTAAATAGCAGGAAAAAGAATCACTCAAAAATCTATTTTTATAGTAAAGTTATTCACAAACTAGTGATTCACACCAATTTAAAAGAATTCAAATTTAAACTATTCAAATTTGGAAACTAATGGCACTAACAGAAAGTTTATAATTTTTGTGACCTAAAAGCAAAAAGAATCACTGAAAAACTGTAAGTAGAAACAAAAGAAAATAAATAAAGCAAAAAAGAAAACAAAAAAAGTAGAAAAAAATTAAAAAAAATGCCGCCTAGTGGGCCACCACGGCCTGAATACGACTAGAAACCCAACCATCTAGTTGGGCCAGGATTCTGGCCCGCAGAAGGCCCAGAAGGTCCACAGACAGAGGTGTGTGCGATTAGGCCCGTAAGCCTGCTGTTGAGAGGAGCTCGAGAGGGCTGGCGCAGCAGCGCTTATAAACCACTCTCGAGCTCTCTCAGCTAGCGAGGTGGGACTAAACTTTTGGCCCCGGGCAGCACCACCCTTTAGTCCCGGTTGGTGGCACCAACCGGGACCAAAGGTCTCCCTATATAAGCGGGAGTTGGGAAAATTTGCCAGTTTCCCCCGACGACGCCGAGCACATCGACGCCGCCAGGCTGCCCGAGCTCGCCGTCGACGCCCTCGCCGCCCTCTGCCCCGTCGACGCCGTCAGGCTGATCCTCGTCGCCATCGCCGCCGAGCCCCCGCTGCCCCGACGCCCTCGACGCCCTCTGCCCCGACGCCGGCGCCGCTCCCCGCGCCCCTGCTGCCCCGACGCCGCCCGTCGTGCCCCCCTGCCCCTGCCCCGACGCCGCCCCCAGTGAGCCCCCCCTTCCCCCTTCGCCGCCGCCACTGCTCTGCTTGCCGCGCCGTGCCCCTGCTCTGCTTGCCGCGCCGCCGCCGCCACCGCCGCCCCGGCCGGATCTGCCTTTTTTTTTGTATGTATATGCAGTATGTATGTATGTATGTATGGATGCTGTATGTATGTATGTATATGCAGTATGTATGTATGGATGGATGATCCATAGAAAGTTTTTATATATGCATTGATACAATTTTATTTTTGTTCATAGATTTTTTTTTGTTCATAGATGTATGTTTTTTTTTGTTTATAGAAAGTTTTTATATATGAGCAATGATGATCTATAGAAAGTTTTTATATATGCATTGATATATGAGCAATGATGATCCATAGAAAGTTTTTATATATGCATTGATACAATTTTATTTTTGTTCATAGAATTTTTTTTGTTCATAGATGTATGCTTTTTTTTTATAGAAAGTTTTTGTCATGAGGGGGGACGTCGGACATGCATGAGAGAGAGGCGGTCCGCTCGTCGGACATGTCATGTGGATTTTTTTTGTTCATATAGAAAACTCCGGTAACTTCGACATGAGGGGGGGAGATGTCGATCAACCCCCTCCCGCCCCTACCCGTAAAAGTTAAAATGTTCATATATTCAAAATGAGTTAAAATGAGTTAAAAGTTACTTACTCCCGGTCCGCTCGCCCGACCAACTCTCGAGGCCACCTGTACCCCCTCCCCGATAACTTCGACATGAGGGGGGACGTCGGACATGAGGGGTGAGCGTCGTTGTCGTCTACCCCCTCCCCGATAACTTCGACATGAGGAGGGACGTCGGACATGACATGAGGGGTGAGCGTCGTTGTCGTCTACCCCCTCCGGTAACATAGATAACTCCGGTAACATAGATTTATCAAGAATACCCCCATTATGGATGTGCACAAGTTGATCCATTTTTTTTCTGATCTCATCTATATATATATTCTTCTATATTTGCAGAAACTATGGATCAAAGAGACTTGGAACAAGAACAGTTGTTGGGGGAGATAATCCTCGCCGAAGGTGATGCTGTCTTGTCGTTTCTCAACGACACCGATGGAACAATGGAGGAGGAAGGACATGATCATGATGGCTCCGGTGACATGATCATGATGGCTCCGGAGGTGATGACTAGCTAATTGATGCATTAATTGTTTTGGTATGTACATATATTAACTCTTCTTTCTTCTTTTATAGCCCTCCGGATCGAGCCAAACTTCGGTAACGAGATGAGGCCCGAAGAAGAGGTTGCGCAAGGATGAAAGGTTCACGATCACAGCACTCGCGGACGATGGCCTACCGATTGAACCCAAGCGGACCAAGGACGCATTTTCTGCTCAGTGCGGAGCTATTGTTAGGGACAACATCCCGATCAGCATCAAGCAATGGAATAAGCCTAAGGACGACGCCCCTGAAGGTGATTATGTCACCGATAGACAGAAAGATGATCTTTGGACCTTGCTGAAGGCAAATTTCACCCTACCGCCAGAGGAGGATCCGAGTAAGCCCGTTATAGAGCCACTGGTCAAGGCGTGTGCTCTTAAGAAGATGGCAGATCTATTCAGGAGGTGGAAGAAGGAGTTGAAATCAAAGTTTGTCGACAAAGGTGAGACTCCAGAATTCATCGGCCGATTTGAGAAGATAAGAGATCACTGGCCCGCATTTGTGGCCTACAAGACATCAGACAAGAGTAAGAAAATGTCAGAGAGAAACAAGAACAACGCTGCAAAGAAGCAGTATCACCATCGCACGGGGTCAGGTGGCTACCTCAAAGCCCGGCCGTTGTGGGACAAAGCTGAGAATGACCTGATTGCTAAAGGGGTCGAACCAGAGACATTGAACTGGCCAGACCGTTCAAGGACTTGGTTCTTCGGGGTTGGGGGAACTTTGGACCCTGAAACAGGGAAGTGCCGTTGGACGGACGAGCAACTTGCAATACCCGTCACGAAGCTTCAGAAGTATATCACCGCAGCGCAGGAAGGGACGTTCATTCCCGACAGAGAGAAGGACGAGCTGACTGAGGCCCTAGGGAATGCTGAGCACCCTGGACGAACACGAGGCACACCAGGCTCCGTTCCGTGGAAGTTTGGGTTTTCCGACGCAGGCGGTTACAGAAGCCGGGAGAGAAAGAGGAAAGCGGAGCTGAGCGACATGCAGAAGATGAGTGCAAGACTACAAAAGCTAGAGGAAGCTGAGAGCCAGCGAGCTGCCGGCCAACTATCTCAGCGGCACGAAGCTACCCCAGAAGCTACCCCGCCATCTCAGCGGAGAAGCAGCGTGGCTTCCACGGAGCCCGTTCAGACTGACTTCACGGAGCCTATCTACCCCGTGGATACTATCACGGAGGCGCAAAATTGCAAGCTTATGACGAAATGCCATAACCTCACTTTCAAGGCGGCTCTCGGCTCTGTTGCACCTCCTCAACCCAACGGAACTTTTCACTGCCTTCCGATTCCACATGGCTATGCTGTTGTGATGGTGGATGAAGTAATGGAGGGATTTGAGGAGCTCGAGCTTTACCACTCTATAGGTGAAGGGGAGAATCAGCTGGTTCGTGCTCTGAGGAGTACATGTCTATGGTAGAAGGAGTACATCAAGCTTCCAAACTGGACGCCTCCGCCTCCTCCTCCTCCTCCTCCGGCGAGTCAGGGCACTCCGCCTCCTCCTCCTCCTCCGGCGAGTGATCAGGGCACTCCGCCTCCTTCTCCGGCTCCTCCGACGCGTGAGGGCACTCCGCCTCCTCCTTCGCCTACTCCGGCGCGTCGGAGCACTCCGCCTCCTTCTCCGCCTCGTCAGCAACGACGGAAGAGAGACGCCGCCGCTCCGGCGGCTAGCAGTACAAGCAGAGGAGGGAGGCAATTCAGATACGGTCCATCTCTCAAGCCTATGGAAAAGTTACCATATGAGAGGACCGAGCAGGAAAACGAGGACATATGTCGTGCCCAAGTGAGGGACCATTTTGCAAAGAAAACTCCAACTCCGAAGGAGAAGCTAGATCCGGTGAAAGTGAAGCACACTATCGATGCCCTGAAGCGACCACCACCGCCTCCGCCGGATTCTAACTATGTCCGCATTCTTAAAAAGACATATGAAGAAGCGCGGCGGTCGGGAAGTACTTCCAGTGATGCAAGGTTAGCAGAACGAAGAAGTGGGAAAACAATTCCCCAGCTCGGCGAACAGGAGAAGAAATCGTGCCCCCCGCTCAAGGTGTCTAGTGATATCGTCGCTAATCATCCGGGGATGGTGCCTGGTACCAATCCTGGTGATTACTTGGGGGATGATGTAATTTTTCAAACGGCTGAGGTAACAAAAGAAGAATATAAATACGTGCACGGGAAGCCTCTCGTCAAACCTGATCATCCTCCTCTAACAACGATGATGTACAAATTGCATGATTGGTACATGAAAACCTGCAGGGAGTCTGGGAGAGACACTATGTATATGGCAGTGAAACCAGAGCACGAATTCATTGGACTTCCCGTGATGCCTATTGAATTTGTGGAGTTATTTCAGTTATACAATCAACTGGCCCTCGACAAACAACTCATGACTTCCTACTGTCTGTAAGTATTACTTCTATAGTTAAGTCTCTAGCTCAGCTTGTTCATTGCATGTATATATAATTATCCTCACTATATTATGCAGATTGAAGATCTTCGAATGCAAAAAAATAGGAATCTTCGACGTTGGGTTCATTAGCCCAGATGCCGTAAATGAATGAACGGTACAAAACTCAATCAAAGAGACCGAGGAGAACTTGCTACAGTCGTTCCTTATACATCAAAACAAAAGGGAAATACTCTTTCCTTACAACTTCAAGTGAGTATTGCTGTCGTCTCTGTATACTCAGTTTCGCTTACTCGAGGTTAAGTAATGTAATTGATGAGTTATATATGCGTGCGCAGTTTCCACTTTATTCTGCTATCCATTAAGCTTGACGGGGCATTAGTAACTGTCTTAGACTCGAGACGTAAAGATCCCGAGAATTATGCGGACATGACTGCAATGCTCAAGAAGTAAGTTCAGTCAATACCGGGACCATATCAGCATGCAACTTTCATTAATTTCCTGATATCAAGTAATCATTTTCTTTGCCTGGCAGGGTTTGGAAGAAGTTCACCCGAAAGGTTCCCGGTCTAAACAAAGAGTTGCGATTTATGCACCCCAAAGTAAGTAGTACTAGCTAGTTCCGCGCATCTCTAATTGATTCAAATTTTCATCAATATATCATTACCATGCTTGCTTATCAGTTTGATTGAACTCTATTCTCGTAAAGTGCTTGTACCAGAAAGAAGGGACTGTTTTATGTGCATACTACGTATGCGAGTTCATTCGCCACTTGACCTCTGAGCGGGGCTTCTCTGACAAACAATTTGAAGTACGTAAATAATACTCACAATTTTATTTTATATATTACCATCAATTGTGTTGAGTTTTATTCATATATATGCATGTATTGACCCCCTTCTTTAAATTAGATCTGGCAGATGCGGGATGAACTCCTACCACATGATCGCATACGAGCAATTCAAGAGGAATTGGCGGGATTCTTTCTTGACCACGTCATACCTAAAGACGGGGAATACACTGCGGAATTGTGATTGGATCTTAGGTAGATGATGTTAGGGATTGTAAAAGATGTTATATTGTATATATGTAGTACCGTCGGATAGATATACGAAAACTTGTTGTTCGACCAAGCACGGAGAAAGAGATGTCACTTCTCTCTATATATGTTCAGCATGACGATCTTGTGTAATTAATGGTTTCCTTCATTTTCTTATTAGCTAGCATCGAGTTATCTCTATATGTATAGTAGCTACCGTCGACCGAGCACGGAGAAAGAGAGGACACTTCTCCCTATTAGCTAGCTAACACAATATGAAACCCCTAAATTAACCCTCCAAAACCCCCCAACCCCCCCCCCCCTTCAAAAAAAAAAACAAAAACCCCGGCTGCTGCCAGGCTCACGCGTGGATGACCTTTGGTCCCAGTTGGTGTGACCAACCGGGACTAAAGGTTCTCCTGCCTGGGCTCCCCGCAGCGGCCACGTGGATGCCTTTTGGTCCCGGTTGGTGTTACCAACCGGGACTAAAGGTCCTCCTGCCTGGGCTTCCCGCAGCGGCCACGTGGAGCCCCTTTGGTCCCGGTTCATAAGCGAACCGGGACTAAAGGTTTTGGGCTTTAGTCCCGACCCTTTAGTCCCGGTTCCAGAACCGGGACTAAAGGCCCTCTGGAACCGGGACTAAAGGCCCTTTTTCTACTAGTGCCTCTACCCCGCGCTGTCCGGTCGCCGGCCTCCTCTGCACCGCGCCGGCCGCCTCTGCCTCGCGCTTCACCGGCCTCCTCTGCACCGCGCCGGCTGCTCCTCTCCGTCTCAGGCTGCCGCCCCTGACCGCGCCAGCTCAGGCAGCCCCTGTCCGCCCCCCCCTCGCCCGGGCTCGCCTCCGCGCCGTCCCGCGCCCGGCCTCCTCCTCCGGCCGGCCTCTGCCTGGACGCCTCCTCGCTCAGCCTCTGCCTCGATCTCGATCCAGATCCAGCGGCTCTGAGCAAAGCGGTACTACCGCTGGCAAGAGCGGTACTACCGCCCGAAGCGGTACTACCGCCCTTTACTGCCGCTCTACTTCCGCTTGAAGGAAAGGCATACCAGAAGGCTCCGATAAGCGGAAGTGCCACGGCACTGGAACCGCGGCAGTACCGCGCAGGCGGTACTACCGCTAGGAAGAGCGGTACTACCGCTGGCACGAGCGGTACTACCGCCCTGACGGTACTACCGCTGGTACTACCGCACTGCAGTGTGAGCTCGTCATGTCTTCCTCGGGCTATGTGGTTGTTCCTCGGTGCTCGGTGATCTTCGATGGCACCAACTATGCTGAGTTTGTGGGTTTCATGCGCATCCACATGCGCGGTCTTCTCCTATGGGGCGTTCTCTCTGGCGAGGTTCCCTGTCCGCCTTGCCCTGTTGCTCCTGTGGCTCCTACCCCGCCGGTGCCACCTGTTCTTGCTGCTGATGCTTCTCAGGCTGATCGGGATACAACCAAGGCCCTTGACGATGCTGCGGTTGATGCTTATGATCAGCAGGTATCCGCCTACTCAGATGCTCTTTCTGTTTACCGGGATGATCTGTCTGCTTACACTCAGTGGTGCAACGATGATGCTCGAGCTGCTGCTGTTCTCACTGCGAGTGTCTTACCTCAGTTTGCGTCTGAGTTCATGGGTCTCGGTCCTGTTGCTGCGATGTGGTCCTATCTTTGTCAGCGATATCAGCCATCTGGTGATGCTCTCTACTTATCTGTGGTGCGTCAGGAGCACGCTCTTCAGCAGGGTGATGATTCTGTTGATGAGTTCTACTCACAGAGCTCTGCCATCTGGCGCCAGCTTGACTCTCTCAGGACATTTGTTTGTGGCACTTGCCGTTGTTGCCAGACTGTGCGATCTGACTTGGAGTTTCATCGCCTCCATGAGTTCTTATCTCGCCTTCGTCCAGAGTTTGAGCCTCGGCGTGCTCACCTGCTTGCTCGTGGTCGTGTTCCTATTTCGGAGGTGCTTGCAGAGCTTCGTGCTGAGGAGACACGCCTCCGTTCTGCTGGTCTGCTTGTGGTTCCCACTGTTCTTGCTGCCCGAGCTCCTGTGTCGTCTGCTCGCCTCACCACTCCACCGCTCCTGCCCACACCTCCAGGGGGGCGGGTCACCCTCCTTCTTCCGGAGAGGGTCGGCCGCGCTCGCACACCTTCTGTGGCTACTGCAACAGGCCATGTCACCCAGAGTCTGATTGTCACAAGAAGCGGAAAGATCTGAAGCGCTCTTCTTCTAGTGGGACTCGTGCGTCTTCCTCGACTGTGTCGCTCACTGACCAGGATATTGTGCGGCTCAAGCGCATGTTGGCTTCCTCTGGTTCTTCCTCGACGGGTTCTGTTGCCGCTGTGACTGCCACCACCACTCCGCCCCCGCCGGAGCCTACTCAGTCAGGTACATCCTCGTGGGTTCTGGATTCTGGAGCTTCTTTTCATATGTCTTCTGATTCTGGAGCTTTATCTTCCCTTCGACCTCTTGATTTTCCTCTTAATGTTCTCACTGCCGATGGCACACCTCTTCCTGTTGCTAGTCGTGGCATCCTTTCCACTCCGTCTTTTTCGGTTCCTAGTGTTTCTCATGTTCCTCGTCTTACCATGAATCTCTTTTCCACTGCCCAACTTATTGATTCTGGCTGTCGTGTCATTCTTGATGCCGACTCTTGTTCTGTTCAGGATCGTCGCACTCAGGCTCTGGTTGGCGGTGGCCCTCGGCGCCGTGAGTCTGAGGGCCTTTGGGAGGATGACTGGCTTCGTGTTCCTTCCGCTGCTACCACATACGCCAGCTCTCATGCTCTTGCTGCCTCCTCTTCCGCGTCCTTCTAGCAGTGGCATCATCGACTTGGTCACATCTGTGGCTCTCGCTTGTCCTCATTAGTACACCAAGGCGTCTTAGGGTCTGTCTCCGGTGATGTTTCGTTGCATTGTGAAGGTTGTAGGCTTGGCAAACAGACTCAGTTACCTTATCCTACCAGTGAGTCTGTATCTCAGCGTCCTTTTGACTTAGTTCATTCTGATGTATGGGGTCCTGCTCCTTTTGACTCGAAAGGGGGTCATCGCTACTATGTTCTGTTTATTGATGATTTCTCTCGCTACACTTGGCTTTATTGTATGAAATCTCGCAGCGAGGTTCTCCCCATATACAAGCGTTTTGCTGCCATGGTTCGCACTCAATTTTCCACGCCTGTCCGTATCTTCCGTGCTGACTCAGCTGGAGAGTATTTCTCTCACATGTTGCGTGGTTTTCTTGCGGAGCAGGGTACTCTTGCCCAATTCTCTTGCCCTGGTGCCCATGCTCAGAATGGCGTTGCTGAACGCAAACATCGCCATTTGCTTGAGACAGCTCGGGCGATGATGATCGCCGCCTCTCTTCCACCCCATTTTTGGGCTGAGGCCGTTTCCGCATCCACCCACCTCATCGACATTCAGCCTTCGGCTGCCTTGAAGGGTGGTATTCCTATGGAGCGTCTCTCTGGTCGCTCTCCTGACTACTCCGCTCTTCGTATGTTTGGATGCGTGTGCTATGTTCTTCTTGCTCCGCGAGAACGAACCAAGTTGACTGCTCAGTCTGTTGAGTGTGTTTTCCTTGGCTACAGTGATGAGCACAAGGGCTATCGCTGTTGGGATCCTGTTGGTCGCCGACTGCGCATTTCACGTGATGTGACGTTTGATGAGTCTCGTTCTTACTATCCTCGTCCCTCCTCCTCGAGCTTTTCCGTGGAAGACATTTCCTTCCTTCTCCTTCCCGACACATCTCCCTCTGTGCCTCCTATTCTTCCCTCTCCCCCGGTGAGTCCGCCTACACCACCGGTACCACCATCCCCTCCCTCCTCCTCTCCCTCGTCACCACCATCCCCTCCCTCCTCCTCTCCCTCGTCATCTCCCTCCCCACCCTCCTCCCCAGTCTTTCGACCTCACTCCCCGTTTCCTCTCCACTACACTCGCCGTCCTCGTGCTGTGGATGATCCTACTGATGTGCCCTCTACTTCCAGTGCACCTCCTCTCACGCCTACACCAGTCCATAACCTTTGTGTTAGGCCTTGTCCCCCACCTGATCGCTATTCTCCTGACCGGTATGGTCTTTCTGCCATTGCTGAGCCCACCACCTATCGGGCTGCCATGACTCAGCCTGAATGGCAGCTTGCTATGGCCGAGGAGCTTGCGGCGCTTGAGCGCAATGGCACGTGGGATCTGGTTTCTCCTCCTTCTGGTGTTCGTCCCATCACGTGCAAGTGGATCTATAAGATTAAAACTCGCTCCGATGGTTCTCTTGAACGTTACAAAGCTCGTCTTGTGGCTCGTGGCTTTCAGCAGGAACAGGGGCGTGATTATGACGAGACCTTTGCTCCTGTGGCCCATATGACCACTGTCCGCACTCTCCTTGCTGTGGCTTCTGTTTGTCATTGGCCTGTGTCTCAGCTTGACATTCAGAACGCATTTCTCAACGGTGAGTTGCGTGAGGAAGTCTATATGCAGCCCCCTCCGGGGTACTCTGTTCCTGATGGCATGGTCTGCCGCCTTCGGCGCTCCCTCTATGGCCTTAAACAAGCCCCTCGCGCATGGTTCTCGCGGTTCGCCTCTGTGGTGACTGCCGCTGGCTTCTTGCCTAGTGATCATGATCCAGCATTGTTTGTCCACACCTCTCCCCGTGGTCGGACTCTTCTCCTTCTATATGTGGATGACATGATCATCACTGGTGACGATTCTGAGTATATTGCCTTTGTTAAGGCCCGCCTCCGGGAACAGTTCCTGATGTCTGATCTTGGTCCTCTTCGCTACTTTCTTGGGATTGAGATTTCTGAGACCTCTGAAGGCTTCTTCATCTCTCAAGAAAATTATATTCAGGATCTTCTCTCGCGGGCCGCTCGTAGTGATGATCGCACCGTTGTGACTCCTATGGAGCTCAACGTTCAGCTTCGTGCTACTGATGGTGATCCTCTGGCTGATCCCACGCGGTATCGCCACCTCGTTGGGAGCCTTGTCTATCTCGCTGTTACTCGTCCTGATATATCCTATCTTGTTCACATTCTCAGTCAGTTCGTTTCAGCTCCCACCTCTGTCCACTATGGTCACCTCCTACGTGTTCTACACTATCTTCGTGGCACGATTTCACACCGTCTTTTCTTTCCCCGCTCCAGCTCTCTCCAGCTCCAGGCCTACTCTGATGCTACGTGGGCTAGTGATCCTACTGATCGCCGCTCGCTGTCTGCTTACTGTGTCTTTCTTGGAGGCTCTCTCATTGCCTGGAAGACGAAGAAACAGACAGCTGTTTCTCGCTCGAGTACGGAGGCTGAGTTGCGAGCGATGGCTATGTTGACGGCTGAGGTGATCTGGTTACGATGGTTACTCGAGGATTTTGGTGTTTCTGTTGTTGCACCGACTCCCCTCCTATCAGATAGTACAGGTGCTATCAGCATTATGCGTGACCAGGTCAAGCATGAGCTCACCAAGCACATCGGTGTGGATGCCTCCTTTGTCCGTGCGGCTGTGCAAGATCAAGTTCTTGCTCTTCATTATGTGCCTTCTGAGTCACAGCTAGCGGACTTCTTCACGAAGGCACAGACTCGAGCGCAGCACGGGTTCTTTCTCTCCAAACTCAGTGTGGTTGATCCACCATGAGTTTGAGGGGGGTGTTAGATGTGTATAGTCCCTTTTCGGTTTATCCCCATTGTATAAGGGGTTTCTTGCACTTTACCACATGTATATGTATTGGCCTTTGGCCCCCCTGTGAATGCAGTTGCTCATTCATCCAACACTGCCAACCGGTATATGCTGTTTGCCAATCTGAGATGCTACTGCCACCGATGTTTGGCATTGTACCTTCCTGACGGATAAGCGGCGGATGTTGCCTTTTGGCTTGCAAAATCCTGAACTAATGAGCTTTTTTTTTTCTTATGACTTGGGATTTCATACAAGCACACACAAGGAAGCTTTGGTAGGTGTTTTTATCATTTGATTTCATGGTACTTGTTCTGCTTATGTAGGGATTTAATTTTTGGCATGCATGTTTAATTTTATTTGTGAACCTGCATGTATTTTATTCAACTGGTTGTGTCTTCTTTTACTTGTTCATCAATTGAATAATCTTTCATGGAGATGGTGATCTCCTGATGCGCCTATCAGCCATGGGCTACAAACTGAATTATCAACAAGATTATTGTGATAGCCGGCGTTGCCGTGCTCTACAACTATGCAATAATGATCTCAAAAGAATAATAACTATGACACATAGTTCTGAACTCTGACATTTTATGTTTTGGTTATAAGTTTCTTTTGAATATTTGGTGAATAATCCAATTAATCTTTCCTTATAGGTTTGTCAGAGTATGTTTTCACTATAGGAAATTTACTTGAACGTCTCCATGATGCCATAAATCTATGTAGAGTTGTTCAGCTTCCACATTATCCTGATGCTTATTGCTATTACTATGACATTATGCTTTATTTCAGAAAGTGATTGCTCCATCAGCCATCAGGTACACATAAAGAAATTGCAAAACTGCACCATGTCTATCCAGTATATCAAGCAAGCTCGGGTTCAGATATCTGATGCAGATGGAGTCACAATTTAAGCAGAAGATATTCTTAATGGCGACAAGGAACTAATTGTTCTGTTGCTATGGATTATGCTCATTCATATGCAGGTTAATCTGAAAATGCCATTCAGTCTCCCATTACTCCTGTCGAAGTTTTATACTGTTTATTATATTGCACCTTTAGTTTGTATTGAAAATCAGAAGTAATGGGGTTTGATGTTCAGTTTAGTTTTTCCACTCACTTCTCAGAAATAATGTTGACACTGTTATTATATTACAGTGGGGATATTACTTCTCAGCAATATGTTACTGTTACTTGCCTAAATCAGAAGGGTTGCGGTAAGAAAGTGTAAGTGTATGTGTTATCCAACAAGATTATGTCAAGATTTTGAGGCTGCAGTAAACTTGCTCTCCAGCAAGATCAAGCCTCACGTGGTTGTACAGAGAGGTGAGGTTGCAGCGAATTTGTTCATGACGAGACTTGCTGATTATTGCACATCTAAACATAAGAGAGCACAGATAATGTTGCTGCTTATAAATTTAGATAATGTTGTTGCTTATAAATTGACGTGATTTGTTTCTGCAGTACCAAAAATGCAAGGTGGATTTAGATGAAAAATGAGAGTGGATTTTCTACTCTTGGGTGTACTACACTCGAGTTTACACGATGTTAAATTCCACCCGACTTAAATCCACGATGTTACCCTAATTATGTGCAACCCACTAATTCACAATGATGTATTTGCTCGAGAGGGTGGAGTAACAATATTGTGATATGTATTTCTATCTGCACAAATAAAATGTATTGACTGTTGATGTTGCTACAAAAAGTTTTTGATTATTGTGGAAGCAGAAACACACTTGAGAAGGATTTCATTTAGTATGTATTTTGAGTTTTCAGAGTCTATTATTGACATGGATTTTCCTTCTGCTAGAGAGGCTGGTGCCAAATCTACAGCAGAACAACGGCAAGTTAACAAACGAGGAGGCTGCCGAGTTGTACTGTGACTACTGTTAGATCTGTTTTTGCACTTCTGAATTTTATTTGAGAGTGAATCTCGAAGGTATAACTTCTGCAAAGTCCTAGCGCCCACCTACAGATGACAAGATTTTCTTCTTCTAAATGTAATGAGGCATGAGCCACAAACTCTTCATAGAACTTTGAAGCAAAATATTGATCCCCTGCGTGCATATATACGACAAACATTGTCCTAATATATTTTCAAGTAAATGATTGTGAACCAATTTTTTTTTCAATCTGTTCCTTTTTGCAATAATATTTTTCTGGGTGATGTAACATAAGTTATGTTATTGGTACAATTAAGTGATATTATTAGTACTTGATTTATCTGGGCATAAAAATGTCGAGATAATAGCTCTAGCACTCATGCCCCCAATTTGAAAATTGTAGGACTATCCTTTACCTTTACCCATTTAGAAGTGACAAACCACCCCCACCCGCTACACATATAACAATAATTCATTATTTAACTGCATTGTAATTTTGGTCATGCAAACTGGGTACTTGTGCCTTAGCGAAGACGATCAGCCCACAATATATGTTGACAAGTTAGCCCTCCTCGTTCGACAAGCTGGTGCCCGTGAATACAGCCCTTAGTCTCGCCTCTTGTGAGGACGGGAAGGAGGATAAGCGGTGACACCAACACAGTGGGGCGCCGTGTTGACATAGAGGCTATAGACATGTGAGGGTCTTGTATCATGTTTAGGACATGCGTTTTTTCTCCCGTTGCAACGCACGGACATTTTTGCTATAATATAATAAATAAAGTATGGATTGTTTCTGCCCGTTCACCGTCATTGAAATTACCCTTAAAGTTGGTGATAATTACCCACCAATGCCATCTGTAAGTGGCAAAAAAACATTTCCTAAAACGAGATGGAAAAAATAATTTGTGGGCGCTGGAGTCGAGCCAGGGTCTCCTACATGTGAGCGAGCAGGGCTAGCCATGTAAACTCTTGTTGGACTAAAACAGAAACAGGGTTCGGCGTTAAATGAACCATACCACGAGCACATCTCAGGGAAACATAAAATAAGAAAATGGAGACGACTTGCTCCATGGCCATGGCTGGGCACGGACGGGCAGCACGGCTGGGTGTAACACCCGTGCCATTGGGCTGAGCATTCATGGGCCTTCTTGGGCCACGTGTACTTGGGCAGATAGTCGCGGACTATAAGAGAAAGAAGCAGCAGCTGGGGAGATGTAGCGAAGAAATAGATCAGGCTGATGCCGTTCCCCTCCCCTGTATCTCTCTGCTCCCGGTCCCTTGCTGTTCTTCTCCTCTAACCCCAAATCTCTCTCTGAAACCTTGTATCTTGTATCAATTGCTATCTATTTGTGGTGTGTTCCACCTCGGGTCATCACAGTTGGTATTCAGAGCTTGCTCGATCCAGATGCGCTTCTCACAATCTCTCGATCGTACCGGTAACATCCACCACGACGGTTGCTGATCGCTTTCGAGCTTGATCTGGCGTAATTCCTGGCTGGGGTTCGGTTGATTTGGAGGAGAGGTTGCTAAGGTTTCGTTCAAGTGGAGTTGGTAGTGAGGAATCATGGAGGGGAAGGTGACCACTGATGGTGCCCAGAGGGTGTTCGACCGAATGCCTGGATCACCTCCTGATGTGGTTCAGCAGGAGGAAATTCCGAACTGCATCTTACGTGTTGCCATCCATGAGGTAATCTACCCTATGACCGAAGAGGTGCTTCATTTGGTCTTTGATCCTTATGGCGGTGAGAAGGGCGTGCATATGATGGTACATGAGAAGATAGACCATGTGTTGGCTTTTGTGGCATTTCCAATGCCTCATGAAGCCACACGAGCTCGGGAAGCTCTTCATGGTCGCAACATCTACGATGGGTGTTGCCGGATGGACGTTAAGTACTCGGAGCCACCTGCTGTCCGCAACACAACGGTCACAGCACCAACTCCTACCTCGACACAACCGGTGCCTTGCTCAGCCCCTAAGGTAGTCAACCTCAGTGAGAGTGGTGTGACAACTGTGGACAGTGTTCATGCAGGTCCCCTGGACCATTCCTTGGCATTGGCAGCAACAGCCACCCCTCCAAATTTGCCGGCCACAGAGGAGCCTCTTGGTGCCAACCAAGTGCTCGACAGAATGTCGGCCGCGTCAGATGACAAGGAGCCAGTGCAAGTGGAAGTAAAGAAAGAGCAACTAAGTGTACCTAGAGTGCTTGATAGAACACATCAGAGGATAACAAGGGAGCCAAAGTTCGGCCGACTCGTCAAGTGGGTATCTCGAGTGCGCATCGCACGACGCCGTGTGCGGTGGTCCCCGAGGAGAAAGTGCCGCCACTCCATGCCACGGCCCCCACCACGTCCTCTTGAACAATCTTGTTCAGGTCAGGCACTTGCACCAAAGTCACTGTCATGGTCCTCCTTTCAGTTCGTGAGTTCGCTGCGGTGCAATAGAGAGCTTATGCTATTTAGCACTCAACCTTGGTGTCGAAGTGCTTTCAGTCCTGGATGCATTACACACCATGTGTTTTATTTAGCGATGGACTTATTTGGCGGTAGTGACTCTGTTCTGTTAACTTTTGGATGTGCTATGAGCAACCTTCGAGGGGAGGAAATTGGATTGAGTAATCAAAAGAAGGATCACTTGACATCTAACATCAAGCGGCGTGAAGTGTTCGTGCTGTTGAGGGACAATTCTGTTATGTCGTTACTTGAGCTCAGACCATGGCCAGATCCCCATGAGAACCAAAGCAGCGGAAGCGCGATGAATGACTTTCCACATTCTGATTTACGGGTGTTTATGTTAGCTTCAGTGTGCAAGAGTAATCAGGTTGAGGTGTCTAATGCAATAACATGTTGGAAAAGGAATGCTTTTAGTCCAGGGAGCACTTTTGCAATGTTTGAGAATCTATTGTATTGGTCAAGTGATCAACTTGAACATCTGATCAGTTGGTACCCTTCCTTGGTTGCTGCTACTAAAGTGTTGCAGAAAGTGTCTCCATCCAGTGGGAACTCCTTTAGTCCCAGCATTACTGATATATCAGCAGATTTAGGAATTCTTTTGGCTCCTCACAGTAACTGGGCACTAATTAATGATGTATATGAGGGTGATTCAGTTCAAGAATTGGAGATATGGTATAATCTACAATTATATTTGGGTTCAACCTCTAGCAGTGCTGACCATAAACAAATGATGATGCAGCTATTGTCAAAGAATATAGATTCAATTCAACATATTCTTGATTTTCCGATGCAAAAGGTACCACATTTTGCTGCTGCACTTTGGGATCCTGGTATTTTTGATGTGCATTTTGCTAGTCACCTGAATCTGCTTGGGAGTGATGGCATATTAGGCATGTTTAGTTCTGCTATGAAACCGTGTGGTCGCCATGGCAATTTCACAATTGATCAGCAGCTGCCATATTTCAGGAGGTACCATAACACCACTTATGTTATTCATTCCTATCATCATGTGCTTATATCCTTGGAAGGTACACGAATCCATCCATGCTACCATGATTCAGATTCTGGGTATGTTCAATCTTTTACAACTGAAGCTCTATATATTATTCTGATGGAAGCAACGGATATGGCACAAAAGCAAAATATACCCTTATTTCCATGGGATCCAGGAACTTATGAGGATATGCTACAGGAATTAATCTTTTTGCCGCCTTATTCTACTAAGGAGTTGCAGAATGAGACACTTCCAGATGCACTGGGGCAAGCAGGAGGAGGGCCAACAATTAGTCACAGGCTTGGGTATGAAATGAAGAAATCAATACCTACCAAGTAGTACCACAATGGTGTGGATTACCAATGTGCAGTTCAGTTTTGTGGCTATCTGGAACTTGGGAGCCGGCGTGTGACCTACACACTGTTGCGACACACTAATCTTCATACAATTCAGGTCAGATGGAAATATCTTAATGTGAGTCAGTATGGCATACCCTCGGATTTGGAAACCAAGAAGTATATGCAAATGGGACATGGCTTTCTATTGATTGTGCTTCAGGTGCTAAAGAGCATATATAAGTGCAAAGATATTGGTCGGCAACAACATTTGGCTAGCAAAATTCAGTGCAGATCATGTAATCCTGGTATTCACAACCAGTTGATCAGGGATAAAGGAATGGTTCACATGAATCAACATGAACATAGCTCGCAATGCTACTTCCACTTGCAGACCAAGTTGTTTGGGTTCATTGTTCGTCAACCATGCAACTTGCCCACGCTTGATGGATTGCCATGGGATCCTGGAGGTGTTCATGAAGCGGCATTCGAGCCATTGCTTGGGGACAAGCAATGTTTCGTCGGGGCGGTAATGTAACACCCGTGCCATTGGGCTGAGCATTCATGGGCCTTCTTGGGCCACGTGTACTTGGGCAGATAGTCGCGGACTATAAGAGAAAGAAGCAGCAGCTGGGGAGATGTAGCGAAGAAATAGATCAGGCTGATGCCGTTCCCCTCCCCTGTATCTCTCTGCTCCCGGTCCCTTGCTGTTCTTCTCCTCTAACCCCAAATCTCTCTCTGAAACCTTGTATCTTGTATCAATTGCTATCTATTTGTGGTGTGTTCCACCTCGGGTCATCACACTGGGCCTCGCTGGTGCATCCCCGAGGCGTGCATGAGGGCGTGGCTTGGCGCATGTGCGTGTGTGGGAGCAGGTGGTGCGTGCGTGCAGGCCGAGCCCCCAAGCTCGTGGCCATGGCGGCCGATCACGGTTTCCCACGGGAACGACGGCTGCAGACACCGATTCGAAGGGGAGAAGGATAGGTTTGAGAGAGGAACTCACGAGGGGCTCGAATTTGTGGTAGGGGCGGTCGGGGAGAAGTGGAGGTGACGAGAGCGACGGTGGTTGACGATGAACTGGGGATGCTCAGATGCTCCTGGAGCCGAAGAAGACGAATATGATGGCGAGGCTGAGGATGCGTCTTAAGCGCTGATGCTTCTGGGACGGACATAGCCGACTACGAGGAGATGCTCACCGGCGACGTCGCGGGCGTGATGGCGAAGACGGCCGCCATGCCTCTCGATCGAGTAAAGCTCCCCCGGTCCAAGTCGTTGCCCCGGTCTTCAGAAGGCTGCTGGAAATCAACCGCCGCGAGGACCTCAAGGATCTCTACCGCAGGAACATCACCAACGCTCGATATGTATTCTGTTCCAAAGCGATCTACTTCATGGCGTACGAGCAGTACCGCAGATGGCTCCTAGGCGCTATCCCCTCGCTCGGCGGCAGGCCGGTCAGGACCTGCTTGCCGGCTCGGCCGCGACGGCACATCCCCAATAGCTACGTATCCCCTCAACTCGCCTGCCGTGTCATTGACGTGGGCGTCTTCGTTTGCTTGGCACCCTCACTGATCCATGTTCGCTTTGATGTATGTTGTGACGATCTAAAGCGCGGCCACACCATTGTATTTCAGTCAGCCGGGCCATGGACTATGATCGAGCCCAAGGATAATGCAGCCAGCACTACCGACGTAATGGAGTACATCCGCTCCCCATGTATGACAGTATTATAGACATTGGCCACTATCCTTGAATTGACTAGAAACACAGGAGACCTGCAGTTTAAGGGGTGCTCGTCTACGCCTATTTCCGACAGGAGGTAAGTTGATTCGGTTTGATTCTTTGCTTACTTATGCAATTCACTTCATACAAATGGAGATTCTCTGATTGACTAATTTTTATGGGGTTAGCTAGCAAGCTTGCATCAAACAGATAATCCCCACATTGTTAACAGCAAAATTATGTGATTTTTTGGTTTCCGGTTCTTTACTTTAAATGTTTTCACTCGTGGAATTCATTTTGTAAAATGTAGCTGGTAGCCTATAGTGTTGTTCGTTAACATGGTTTTGATTTTTACCTCCAATGTTGCCGCAAAAGTGTTTATGAACATGATGATATGTTTAATTGGCTTTCTGTCTATCATCTTTCGAGTTGTAGTAATGGGGTCATATTTATCTAGGGCCAATGTAGTCCAGTGAATAACCAGCAGTCAGATCAAAATAACATGAATTAAGCTGATGAAATTCAATTGTATTTTTTTCTCTTTCGACGGTGTAGTTTTTTAAACTTCTGGTGTGTAATTAAGACTCTGCTACATGTACTATAGAATCATATGGCCGCCAATATTTTACTTTCCTAAAGGTAGTAAGGATGTCAAGTATTGTTTTGTCATTTGTGTTTCAGTTTTACGGTTACAGGTATATATCATTCAAATATTATATTAATATAAAAAGATAAGCTCAAGGAGAGCAAGGAGCGCCATCATGGGAGCCACGTCGGCCAAGTCCACGGCCACGTTGGGGGAAATGCCGCCAACCTATGGTGACGAGCCGTGGTTGCGCCGGTCGTGCTGTGAGATGGGTGGTGGACCGTTGGCTCGACTTCTTTCTTTCGGCCAAGATCCTCACATCAAGTAATTCTCAATTTCTCTATTTATATATTTCATACATGATTTCATATGACACTAATAAATATATAATATGATATGTGCTAAATATGTTATGTCGAGTAGTGTTTCTAGAACATACATGCTAGGCCACGTGGGTGTCATGTTGAAATAGAGGACGTGGACTTGTGAAGGGTGTTGAGACATGCTTATTGTGCTGAGACATTTGATTATTTTTTCTCCCGTTGCAACGCACGGGCATGTTTCCTAATAATTAATAATATGGCTGTGTGCATCGCTCGATGCAGAGGCCGGAGCTTGCTCCCCTTTTCGAAAAAAAATGAAGCGGCTCACGTACCCAACGGCATAGGTAATGTTTGGCCGCGTGTGCACAAGATAGTGCAAGATCCCGACGAGGCTCTTGTACAGCGTGGCGTCGGCGGGCGGCGCTGTACTCTGCTTGCTTAGCTTGAGGCGGCTCTCCATGGGCAGAGCGAATGGTTTGCAGTCATCTAAACCACTCTTCTTAAGGATCTTAAGCGCTTATGTCGATTGGTTAACCGTGATGCCCATGCTGTCCTGGTGCACCTTCATTCCCAGATAGAAGGTGAGCGAGCCGAGGTCACTCATCTTGAATGACCTCGACATCACTTTCTTGAACTCCTAGATCACCTGGCCATCACCATCGGTGATGACCAAGTCGTCGACGTAGATGCCCACGATCAGCCGAGAGTCACCGATGCCGCGCATGTACATGGCATGCTCTGACGGGCTGTGCTGAAAGTCGAGCCTAGTCAAGCACCCATCCAGCTTCTCATTCCACGCTCATGGCGTCTACTTCAGGCTGTACAACACCTTCCTGAGCCACATACCTTTTTGCTCCTTCCCGGGCACCTCGAATCCGGTTGGTTGCATGATGTACAATTCCTCGCTGAGATCACCATTGAGGAATGCAGTCTAGACATCCATGTGGTGGACCGCCCAGCCTTCGTGCCTGGCGAGTGTGACCACGAGGGGCACAGACTAGAGGCGAGCCACGGGAGTAAAGACCTCATCATAGTCAATGTCGAGCCGTTGCACATAGCCCTTTGCAATGAGGTGGGCCTTGTGCTTGATGATCTCGCCACACTCGTCTTTTTTCACCAGGTAAACCCATTTGAGGCCAATCAGGTGGTTTCCAGCGGGAAGATCCACCAGCTCCCACGTCCCATTGTCATCAATGGACTTCATCTTGTCAAGCGTTTCTTGTCACCAGCATTTGCACTGCTCGGCCTCGGCAAATGTGGCGGGTTCGTCAGCACCAGCGAAGTGCACCTCCTTTTCTTCGGGAACGGGAGCGGCGCTGGCATCGCATATGTTGTCAAGGGTGAGGAAGTGGTGAGGCGCATCACTGTAATCACAGGCGTCCAGGGTGGCCACTGCTCCGCTTGTCAATGAACCGTAGCTGACGCGTGGCACCGGGGCCGGCGTCCTGGCCATGCACGGTATACCTTCATGGCCTCATCGTAGCCGAAGAAGACCATCGACTGTGATCGATCATCAAGCTTCTTCAGTTTTGGCCGCACTGCTTTGACGTTGTTACAGATGTTCCTTATTCTTAAGTTCCAACCGAAATCCTATTGGGCCCCCAAGCGCAAGAGTTTGTAGCAAGAAGCAAGTTTCCCTCAGTGAGACCCAAGGTATTAATCCATGGAGTTCTCCTACGAGCAAATGATCAGCCCTGCACTCAACTAAGAAACTTTAACTTGGTCCACAACGCGTCTAGTGAGGTTGTCAATCTCACTAGCTTTTCTAGTTACAAGGATTAGCGTATCAAGTGTTTGGAATTGAATTTTATTAAAGCATGTAAAAATATTTTAGAATATTAAAGAACAATAAAACAAGAAAACAGAGTTGTATTTATGAGGAATAAAGGACCGGGATCCATAATTTCAGCAGTGACATCTCTTCAAATAGCATAGGCATGGTAAAAAAATTACAATTGCGTATTGATTAAATTGCAGTTTTTATGTTTAATCATACATATCATGATTGCATATAGGCATTACGTCCTTATGTCTATAGACCACTATCCAACATGCAACTATAGCTAATACTCCACTTCAAGAGGGAAATCCATCATGCATCTCAAATTATTAAGTAATAAAACAAAGTATTGCATTAAGCAAGGTGACATAATGTTGACAATATATTCTCTTTACCTCCAGCTCATCACCAAGACAACTAGGCAACTATTTTTTTTATCTTTAGTGGTAATAACACACTACTAGCCATTTTCTCTTGCTGTCACCGAGATAGATTATTTGCAAGGTTAAACCCAACCAACATACACCACTCCCTCTTGGAGATCGTTCATCTAAACATGGTCAGTGCAAGACTAATAGACCAGAGAGCGTGTACATATATAAATCATGCAGCAAAGATCCAAAACAAACGATAGAAATATCCATATATAATCTGATCATAAAGTAACAATTCATCACACCGCAACAAACACACCGGGAATTTCATCAAATGGATCACAGTCATGTTAGGCAGCTCATGTGATCTTTCTATCGAAGAACGAGAGAGAGTTGATGCCACATAGCTACTGTTATGGACCCATAGTCCAAGTAGGACTGCTCACATATGATCATCGGAGCAGCAAACTTCATGAAGAAGGCTCTGGCAGCAATTTTCTCCTCCGGCAGAGTACCAGAGAAAGACCCTAGATAGGATCGCCTCGGAACGCGGTGAAGCAGCGGTGCAAAAATTCTCAATAGATATGTTTAGAGTTAGGGGGTATATATAAAAGCGTCGGGTCGAAGAGGCAGGGGGGGCGCCTATGGGCCCCACACACCGATGTGGCGCGCCCAGGGCCTAGGAAGCGCAGGGGGCATGTGGGCCCCTGGCTCCACCGCCCAAGCCCATTCCTGGCCCAGCTGGTCTCCGGGTCATTTCTTCTGGCATCACCTTTTTTCTTGATTTTTTTGTCCCCGAAAAATATTTATTTCTGTTGCACAAAAACAGTAAAACCAGCAACTGGCACATGGTACTAGATTAATATGTTAGTCCAATAAAAATCATAGGAAAGTGTGCCAAAACTATATATAAATTATATAAATATAGCATGAACATAACCAAAGTTATAGATATGTCAAAGATGTATGAGACGTGCATGACACACCTGAAGGTACGAAGGTAGTGTAAGTCCAGATTCTCGCCATGCCATGCATCATAGTGCATCTTGCCATCGACACTCTTGGTCGGAGCTCGATTGAGCAAGTAGATAGCCGTTGTGGCCGCCTCGCCCCAGAACTCGGAGGGTACTCCCTTCGCCTTGAGCAGACTGCGTGCCTGTGACGACCCGGTCCCGCATAGGGGCCCGAATCTCTGCGCTTGTTGTGTCAGTCCCTGGATCAGTAGCTGACACGCACAGTTCACAATGAAATACCAAGATATATCACATGTCATAGTATTACATCGCATATCCAGTCTCTATTACAATACATACCTGCCTTGCTCAAGGCTAACGTATACAATCATGCAGCAGAAATACAACTTTGTCTTGTGGCGTCCATTCACTCACACGCAAAAGTTGAGTATAGCATCGTACCCCTACTTCGTATCTCTCCTTCGATATGAACAATCCTGCAACATGATACGTTGTAGCCACAAGGGTCAATACATAGAATGTATTGACGGGTTTCACCAGAAAAGTATAACAGATCTAATCATGTTTTTGGGGTAAGTGGAGGCTGGTTTTCTTTTGCTGAAAGCAAAAATAGTTTTCTCCAATCTTTATATATAAGTGGTCTACTCTATACATAGGACATACTGGTAAGCCCCAGCTATCTATAGCAATTCTTGGGCCCACTGCCTCACATAGCAGCCCAAAACCATCACCACCGGTTAACCGATAGCCTCACACCATCACTGACACCAAGTGGTGGCCTCTACCCATTGTTAAAGGTGATGAGATCAAGCTGACAGTTCTCGGCCAAGTTGCTCAAAGTTGTCCATAACCCGAGGACGCGGCCAATCATGATCAGTTTTTAACACTCAGTAGAGGTTTGTGTACTTTACACGTGAGACCAAGTCACACTCTTCTGCTACTAAACTTCACCCTGGAGTAGCCAGGTAGACCAAGACAAGACTTTTGGGAAGTAGTAGCCCACACCCACTGACAGACTTCCTAAGATGCATAGACTACATCACCTAGTCTGCCGGGTCAGGTACCCACAACTTACTTGGTCAAGACAGAGCCCATATTGACTCAGGGTTACACATGGAAGCTACTGAACTTTGAACTCGTACATTCCCTTTGAGCATGGGCGGTCACCCACAAGTGAACGTCCCAACGAGTAAACAATAGAAATGGGCCCGCGGGAGCCACTCCCCGGTTTCCCACTAAAGCAATACCGAGTACCGTCCAGATGATTCATTAATTAAGTTGTCAATAAGTAGTCAACCATATACTTTGTAACCTGTCTTCTAGTGATGGTTCCCACCCCGTTACTTCATAGCAAGCTAAGCATTGTCTACCGATGGTTAAAAGGAACAGGGTAAAGAACCTATGGCTTTGCTACTAGGTAACCTGTCAACTTCGCACAATAGTATGTCCCTAATCATACGGTCCTATTGAAAAGTTCTACATGCAAAAAAATATAGGATATGATCAAAGGTTCCACTTGCCTGGTATTGACAATATTCTTCAATCTCACAGTCTTGGTAAGGCTACTCTTCGCTCTCCGAACTATCTATCGTAGATAAGAGAGTTCACATAAACAACCACACAATACAAATCAAACATACAAATCGACTAAGTGTAGTGCATGGTGCCAGTGCAGCTGGTGCTGTGAGATTTTGTGTCAGGTTTCAACTCAAAGAGTTAGGAAAGAACATACTAGTTGTTACTTGGAATACGTGTGACATAAGGGCTCACATGCACATTGTATCAATTGGATAGGTTCATCAGATAAGGAGTATATGATGCAGAGTTGCATTGACAGATTTAACTGACAAAAGGAATCATTGCAACTGGATTCATGGTCTATGAACTATGGTCTAACAAGTTCATGTTTATGTTTGAATGACAATTCAAATTTGAATGACCTTTGTTGAATTTGAATTCACATTTGAATTAACTTTGGTTTCAGGTAAGGTTCATAGTTAAACTTGGTTTGGTTCTAGTTTGACTTCTAGTTGAATTGCTATTTGAATTTGAATTGATTTGAAACTTGCACTTCATGCTTGGATTTGAATTGCTTCAAACAATTTGAAAAGGTTTACTTGAGTTCATAACATGGTTTGGGTTATAATTCAATTTGAATTTGAATTAGGGTTTAACTTATTTGAATTAAAATTGAATTGCGTTAAAATAAGATTTGAATTTGAATTCAATTTGAGTTTGAATTTGTAAGGTTAGGTTCAAGTTCAAATGAATTCATATTTGATTAAGTTTGGATCAAGAATTCATTTGCAAAATGTTTCATTTAATTTGAATATGTGGTTTGGGTTCTATGTTCAATTTAAGTTTGAATTTGAATTCAATTTAAGTTCAAATTACCTAAAGTCAAACATGACCTCAAATTAATCCTAAAGTTTAATTTAAGTTACTGAATTATAATGCAAAAAGAATTACTCAATATAAGTCTGTGGTTTAAAAGTTATGACCAGTTTAAGTTTGAAATTGATTTGAAATAAGCCTCTGTTGAACTTTATCTAAATTAAAATTTTAATTTATTTAAATTTGAATTTCTGTGGGCTACGTCGAATGTACAATCTATTAGGATCATTCTGTAAAAATAATTATTTAATTTGGATTTATAATTTGCAAATTAGACCCTTTTTAAGTTTGAATTGAATCTATTTGAATTTAAATTTTAAAATGTTCAAAAGTTAAATTTTATTGTTCTGGATGAAAGGTTTCTACCTGAGGATCATTTGCAGAAAATTTCACTCAATTTGGACTTATGGGTTAAAAGTTATAAAGGTTAGAAATTACAGGTTTTTTTTGTATAACTGCCAGTGATTAAATCAATTTAAACTGATTAAATCTAAACAGGGGACACATGGCGTGTTTCTATTGGCTAATACCAATTCAAAGGGGGTTATAACATGGACCATTAGATCTTATGATCTATGGACGGGTCATATTAGTTCGTACCAGTTCGAATAAGTGGATCTATGCGGTGTGTTGGATGAGAGATGGATGGCTCAGATTAGATAAGAGCTCACCAGTGGCGGCTAGGTCACCCAAATCATGCCAGAAAAACTCAGGGACGGTGGCGGCGCTCCAGATGTTTACGATTTCGACGTTCCAGTGGTCTCCGGAGACGATTAAGGGGACGATGGTGTTCAGCTCGTCACGACAGAGCCGATGGAGCCCGCGGTGATCCTTGGGGATGGCAGAGATGGCGACTAGAGCTCATCAGTTGAATGGGGCGGCGAAAAACTTCGGGTGTGGAGCGTCTGCTTGAAATCGAGCTCCTCTAGATGTGTAAAAGGGTCAGAAGGTGCGCGTGGACACGGCGAGTTGAACGGACAAGGTGGCAGGGTTTAACGGCTGCTCTCCTCATCGGACTGGACGTCAGGGCGGTGGCAAGACTCGGTCTTGATGGTCTTGAGCGCCGGGGAAGAACTGGTGGCGCCTGAGATATCTGGGAGGTGCGCCAGGACGTGGGGAGGCTGGTAGTGGGACTGGCTGATCGAGAGGGGTTCTGCCTCACCGGAATTTGGCCGGCGGCAGTGGCTCTGGTGGCGGATGAAGTGGGTCTCAATGGCGCTAGCCTGGCGGCGATGTGGCGGGCTGAGTGGGGCAAAAGAGAGAGGGCTGCGAGGGGGGTTTATAGGGCAAGCTGGCGAGGCTGGGCTTGCATGGACACGCGTGGACGTGGGGTTCGTGGGCACGGCGTGCACCAGATCATGGGCGTGTGGGTATCGGCTGGAGGTTCGGGACGATGACGTGGAGCTGACTGGCGGGGCCCGCGTGTCGGTGACACAGAGAGAGAGAGGAGAGAGAGCTGCGGGGTCGTTGTCAGCCTTCGGAAGAAGATCCAATGCTCGCGATTAAAGCATGACATACCAGTTCGCTAGGTGCCTAGGTAGGCTGCGAGTGCGTAGGTAATTTGGCTGGGCTGTCTGGCTGGGCCGGTTCGGCTAGTCCTGGCCTTTCTCTTTTTCTTTTCTTTTTCTTTTCTGTTTTCTTTCTAAACTCAATTCTGTTTTGAATTTGAATTTGGTTTAAAAAGCAAACCTATTCTAAATTCCTTTAGGAATATTTACGGTAGTTTAGACATTTATTTAGGGCTTTTTCTTAATTTATTTTCTGCCAATTATTTTATAGCCTTGTTTTAATATTCCCATTTCCTTTTAGGTTTCAAACTTTGTTTGAATTTAATTGAGTTTGACTTTCATCTCAACTTTAATTATTTGGGTTAACATCTTATTTTGGGAATTTATTTTATTTTACCAATTTCATCTTTTGGTTTTATTTAAATTCTCAAGGGACCTTTTAGGGTTCCTTTGAATGCTAGGGTTTCAAGTATTTTGGGTTTTTGAATTTTATTTGGGTCAAACTTCAAACAAAACACACAACTCCTATCTGGATTTATCTAAAAGCAAGCAAACACAATCATTTTTAGAAAAGTTTTTAATTGCCTGTGAAATTTTTAAACATTCTAGATTTGGGGAAAAATCTGGGATGTGACAGACTACCACCCTTAAAAGGAATCTTGTGCCGAGATTCGGAGAGGCTAGAAAGAATGGTTAGGGTTTAGGGGTTCTCTTAAATTCCATGTCCATATCTAGGGTCTGGCTGTTGACTTCAACAAAACTGAGAGAATGTGTTTATTTTCCGTGGGTCCTTCGGTTCTTCGGCGGTCTCTACCACGCTTAAAATAATTTTGTGGCTGGTAGATCTATTCATCAAAGCTTCCCTGTAACTGATGTCTGGATGTGGTTCCTGATGACTCTTGGAACTATCCTTATAACCATGAGTTTCCTTGTCCTAGGTTGCTACCACCCTTAAAAGAATTTAAGGTTGGGGTTTCTTTGACTTCACACTCCTCAAAGCTCAGGATGACAACACTTCAGATTCTATAATCAGCATATCATCTACCAACTTGATATATCATTTATCCATCTGCTTTCAGTACCATCTATGATTATACCATCTGTGATTATGCCTTCTCTGGCAGTCCTTCGTCGACAGACGACAGTTCTGTGACAATCACATACCACTTGTAACCATCTGAGAGTCACCATCTGTGATCCGTACTGTCCTTTTACTTCCACTCCCTGGGGTCTTGAATTCTTCAACCCCAAAGTGATCTTCGGAACACTGATCCTTGTAATCCCACTCCTCTAGGTCCTAAATCCTTGTCAAGGGAGTGGTCCTCGATATATGGATCCTTCTCGGTTCTTAGGTCAGGCTCATCCTCCCAGTATGACCTACGTTTGGCAACGATTGCCTTTTATGGGGTCACATGCTATACCACCTAGGGTTTTGGCTCAACAACATTTCACGTCTATAGGTGACTCACTCAAGACTTACTACCCCACGTAGAAAGGTGCATATAAGAGTAGACGTCATGGCGATCAACTCATGTCGTACCCAAATCATTACCCACCATTTGGTTTAGCAATCTTTGCAATTTTATCACTCGGCATTCCTCACAAGCATCGTAGAAATCCTTCTTGCTTCATGCTCCTGATGGTGCATAAACCCGTCAATACCCTCGGTAGGGTAGCGAACATGGCCAAAAGTACTAGATTGGAGGCCGGACGAAGAGTTTACCCAGGTTTAGGCCTCCAAGAAGGAGTAATACCCTATGTCATGCTTTGTGTTTGTATTCATGGTGGGATACCTCATGCGAGGGAGTACAATGGGGATGATATGTTCGCTACCGAGAGTCTAGGTCTACGGAAGTAGATGGGATTGAGAGCCCCATGGCTCCCACCTTATATAGATGATGGGGGCTAGGGTTTTACAGGAGATAGATCCAATCTGGCCGCCACCGTGCTCGCTTGCGGGCCAAGATGTTCTCTGGATGCTTATCTGATCCTCTGGGCTCCTCCTTGTCACTAGATCCTCGTGGGCCTTCTGAGGCCCATGGCAAGCCTGTTGCCGGGCTCCCCATAGAGATGCCACCCCAGTGTATTACACCGTTAGTAGCCCCCGAGTGTGTCTGGAGTTAGAGTTCCTTGGTCCTTAGGAAAGAGAAACCCATGTGAGCTCCTTGTCTTCTTTCTGGCAATCAGGCTTGCCCTTTGGGAGCTCGGCCTAGAAGGATCCTTCGGGCCTACTCATCATGGGGCCTCCAGGGTGCCATCTTTGTTGACAAAGGGTGAATAGCGGGCGCTCCAGGAGTTCGGAGCTCTTCGCCAAGTTTTGTGTTTGGCTGAGGCCTTGGGCTTGATTTCTTCTGCAGGGCTCGTGTGAGATGGTGCAATCTC
Source organism: Elymus sibiricus (assembly GCA_039707655.1). Classification (NCBI taxonomy): domain Eukaryota; kingdom Viridiplantae; phylum Streptophyta; class Magnoliopsida; order Poales; family Poaceae; genus Elymus; species Elymus sibiricus. Next base: position 20,390,090 of record CM077676.1, read on the forward strand.
GAATTGCCGTAGCATGGGGGCTCCTTAGACGTCGCGGCCTTGCGGACCGCGGTTTGACGTCAGGCCTCTTATGAATGGAAACGTCATGAGGAAGCCCCATCCCATCTTGTCATATCGGGTTGGAGGACCGTTGGGGTGGCCCTTGATTTCGCATCGGAGTGATGATGGTGCCTGGATTCCCGTGCCCACATCTCATGAAATGGGAAACCGCAGAGAACGTGGGGCACGTGTCATGCTGCGAGACCCGTCAATACGGTTTACCGCGGCGGCTATAAAGGAGGGGGAAAAGTGGGTAATTTCCCCCCTCTTCCTCCGTCTTCAATCTTCCGCTTCCCTGCCTCCTCCTCCATTGCTACACATCTGCAGCTCGCGCCTTCCACCATCCTCCCCAACTCAGAGAGATGGCCAAGAGCAAGGTCGGTCAGGGTCGGACATGCACTCAGAGCATGGCCCAGGCGACCGCCGCCGCAGAGCGAAAGCAGAAGAAGGTGGCCGCCGACGGTGAGAAGAAGAAGAGGGAGCCAAGCGAGACTATGGGGAAATGGTTCCTGTCGGCCACCCGCGACGATGTCCTGGAGCTTTTGGTGGCGGAGAAGTCGATGCCGGTGGCCTTGGTGCGGACATTGCCTGGGGATGAAGCCATGCCGATGCCAGACGCGGGTGAGCGAGTGCTCCACCAGGAGATCTTCGGCCGGGGTCTCTGGTTCCCACTACACTAGTTCGTGCGTGGGATCTTATTCTTCTTTGGCTGCCAGCTACATCATCTGACACATAACGGAATTCTTCACATTGCGAACTTCATCACGTTTTGCTAGTGTTTTCTCAAGACAGCTCCCCACTTCGAGTTGTTCCATTATTTCTTCCGGGTGTAGGTACAGATGAATGGAGAAGCCCTCCGTGACCTCGGAGGGGAAAGCCTGCAACTCTGGCCACTGACGAAATTCTTCGTAGTTGCCTTCCGAAAATCAGTGCGGGAATGGCACATGTTCTGATTCTACGCCTCTGGCCTCGAGGACAGCCTGCCGGCCTTCACCAATGAGCCCCCGAAGAAGCTGGGGTCCTGGAACTTGTCCAAGAGTGCTCAGGAGCTCGCCGATGGCACAGCTCACCTGAAATCTGGTGGGCTGAATGGAAAGCACATCCTTAAGACTTGGGTGGAGCGCCGCGTCCTCCCGCTTGCAGCTCGGGAGGCCCCAATGTATGTGTACACACAGGGCCGGAGGACCTGACGCGGGAAGCCAGGACTGAGCTTGGGCTAGTCGAGGTCCGGTGCCGCATCAGCATCCTGAGCAGCCTGGATCTGGAGAAGGTCCCCAGGGAGGTCGTCATGGAGTCCTTCCATGCGGGGAACGCACCAGGCAATGTAAGCCGCTCGTAGGTTATATTGTCTTTGTTCTGAGCTTTTGCTTTTGTCTTCTGACTTCCTCCATGCTTGTACGAGTTCATGGCCATTGACGCCTACTTGTCGAAGCCTCCGCTCTTGGGCCAGGATCTGGACCTGGCGATGGCAAAGCTCCTGGAACCGGTGCCGGTGGAAGCTCCCGCGGCCAGCAAGGCCTCTACCAAGAAGAAGGGGAAGGCCGTCGCAGTTCCCTTAGAGGAGGAGCTGGAGGCTGCGGGCTCCGAGGATGAAGGTGAAGCCGCCACATCTTCGAGGGAGAAGGAAGACACTGCCACCGGGACCTCCATGCTAGAAGGGGACGGCGATGACGATGATGACGATCAGGACGATGACGCCGAGGCCTCCGAGGAGGAGGAGTTTGGAGGGGGCGAGGGCATGGTGTCGTGCCCTCCCCAAAGACGGCTGAAGAGACGCCGCGACGCGGAGCCCTCCTATAGTGACGCTGGGTCCAAGGAGCCGCGGCTGAAGGCACCGAAGGTCCAAGAGCCCATTGAAGGCTTTGGAGCGCCTCCGGAGCTCGTCATCCGTATGGTGGTGCCGAGGCCGATGAGGAAGTGCAACATCCTCGTGAAGGGCCCGAAAGTTTCCCATTACATTTTCAATTCGTCATCTTGTAGTGGTACTTAGTAGCGTTCCTCGCTGATCTTCACGTATTTACAGGGCTGCCCGGTCTAGCTAGGAGATCACCCACGCGGTTGACTCTGTGGTGCCTCTGGTGGTGCCCGCAGCCCCCATGGCTGGTGGTGCCCGCAGCCCCCACGGCCGTCTCTAAAGCAGGTAAGGATGCCGTCCTTCATTCTTCTGTAGTTTATGAGCATGATAGGTTGTGACCTCATTCCTAATTTCTAGTGGGTTGTAGGTGCTTCAGCCCGTCCCACGGTCCCGGAGACCACAGAGGTGGCTGCAACAGAGGTCGGGGCTGCGAACCCGCTAGCTAATGTAGGGGCGATGGAGCCTGCGGCCTCTGCAGATAAGCGGTCAGAGGCCACCGATGCTTCGAATAGCGCGGCATCCCATGTTCCTGATGCCACGGCGTCGCCCGCTGTGGAGGCGGCGATGAAGCCCGCGGCAGGGGCTGTGACCGTCCAGGTGCCGCCGACCAAGCCCTCCAAGCCTGCCTCTAGGTCTGAGGCCGGTCGTTCCGACGCCGGGCCACGGAAGAGGAAGAGGACAGAGCCAGACCACATGATTGTGGGGCTCCCCTCGTTCTTCCTGAAGGCTAGCGAGCTGGGGCCCGATATCCCAAAGGAGCTCAAGGTCGCGATTGAAGGTGCCAGGGAGGAGATGAAGTACTTTTGCTATGCCATTCGAAAAGTTGGTCTTGCTGTGGAGCCTGGTTTCTTGGTATGTTCATGTCCTTGTTGTTTTGTTCTTGAGGTAGTAGTAGCCCCCAGGACTAAGCGCGGTTTCAGTCTAGAACCGGGCTTAGTTTCTTGTGAATTTTGTCTCTGCTCTTGTAGCCCACGGGTGTGTTAATTGGAACCCGTTCCTTTTCTAGGTCTTTCACAGTGGAACCATGAGCTAGACGTGGAGGTCGCCCGCCAGCAGGAATAGCTTGAGACACAGCAAGAGGAGAACAAGGACCTGGAGCGCCTCCATAACGGTGCCATTTGTGAGTATTCTGCCTTGCGACGAGCTCCACTTTTGTTTTTGTAATGTTGCAGCTGTCTTAGATCCCTCTTTTTTCCTTTGACAGCCCCTAAGGAGGCCGCAAAGCTCCGGCGCGAGCTGGATGAGGTGAACCAGGCGCGCGATAAGGCGCAGGACACTATGCGGGCTACTGAGAAGGAGCTTGTCGGCCTTGTTGAGACGAAGCGCAACTTGGGGGAGAGCATCAAGATAGAGCGGGGTGCCTGCGGAGAACTGTCGAGCCAGCTCGACGAGAGTAAGAATGAGCAGGGCCGCCTTCGTAATGAGGTTGAAACCCTCGAGGCGGACATCCAAAGCCGAACTGAGCTCTGCAAGAAGCATGAGGAGGAGATTCTGCTTCTCCGCAAGTCCTTCTCCGAGGTGTCCACCGATCTCTGCCAGACGCAAGAGCACTGCGAGCATCTGGAGTCCGCCGCGCAATGTGAGTACCTTGATGTACATGTCCATCTTGTCCTGGAGTATACTTGTCTATTTTGACTGATTTTTTTTTGTGCTTGGCAGTTCCCCTTCCGAAGATCCATAATGATGATGTTAAATCCCGGCTAAGGGAGGTCGCGGAGATCTTGCAGAACATGCAGGTCGCCCTTGGTGCCGCGGTCGGGACCCTCTGGTATTAGGATCCAGAGCTTCGGCATGACCTGGATAGCGTGCTTGCGCTCCTGCAGAAGTCTCCCAGCCGTATGAACCAATGGCTCTTCTCTGCCGCATTCGAAAGAGCACACCAAGTCCTAGCTGGTGTCCGATCTCATTTCCCGAACCTCTATCTTGGGCCGCTCGTCAGGACCATAGCCGGTGACCGGAGCCCTAAGATGTTCTTCGAGGAGGTCCACGAGGATGCGAAGTTTGCTGCTAGGGCCTGCGAGCTATTAGCCATCATTGAGAAGGAAGATAAGGATGTAAATGACTCTGCGTGAGCGTGACAGAGTATCTTATCCATTCCTTGTGTGTTTTGTATAAACAGGTATTCCATTCGTGTTTGTATCTAGCAAGGTCTTTTTACTTGTTGCCTTGAGAATGCCCATTTTCGACCAACCGGTTGGCCATAGTTGTAGTTTTGTGAAGTAGGAGCCCCTTTTAGAGTCCGGTTTGCGCGTGCCGGCCTGTGGCTAGTACTGGCAGTGGAACTAGGGTATGATTCTAAGCACTTAATTGAAGACTGTAGGTCACAATACAAACAAAAGGGAGGCCAGCTTTTAGTCTGGCTGAAAACCTTTGGTCGTTTTTATGACGGAGGTCATTGTACCTTGATGCAGCCCCCGGGTGCGTTTGATAGGTCATTGGATGCAGCACCTATACTTACTGCGGGAGGGTCCAAAGTATGATGCAGCGCCCGAGTTTGGTAAATAGGAGGATCACCTTAGACTCTTCCTTGAAACTTTCCACAGGAGGTTTAGTACATTCGTGTGCACGTCTCAGCAATCGTACGTAAAAGAGTTTGACAGAAAAAGTGATTTATTTGGAACACTTTTATTCATAACTTTTGCATGATCGAGCTAAGGACGATAACACAAACTAGAATTTAAAATTGTTTCAAATGAAACAAATGCCAAGGTAGAAACAACGCAGCTAGTTTGGTGTTCCACTTGGGGCATCATCCGGGCTCTGCGTGGGCTGGTTGATGCCACCTTGTCTTTGGGCTTCTAGCCTGTGGGGCTGCCGTCTCCAAGTTGGAGCTGAATGGGTCTATTGGCGGAGCTCGCGCCTCGGGCCCCTTGTTGTCGGGGTGAGGCCTCTTCATTGCCGTGGTGGCTACCTCGGTGGTTGTGCTGGTCTCTACCTTGCGGTAGCTATGATCCTGCACTACAAGAAATATGGCAACTTGCGACCATCAATATTGGTCACTGAATGGTCATTGTTTCCCATTTGTGACCTTTTTGTGACCAATAACAGTTGGTCAAAAGCTGGCCGTCTTTAATGAAACTTAACGACCTTCAATGTGAAATGGTCGTAGACTGTTACGACCAAAACAAAAGGTCGTAGCTTCTACGACCAATTGTTTTGGTCACTGGCAGTCTGCCCAGACCACGTCAGATCCAACGTGGCAAGCTGACGTGGCAAAATTGCGACCAAATGAATTGGTCGTAGATTAGAATCAGCCCGGTCCAGTTCGACGCTTTACTTGGGCCAAGCCCAACAATTCAGCCTTTTTATATTTTTGTCCTATTAATTTTGGTCAGCTACATGGGCCAGGCCCAACATTTTAGCCTTTTTATTTTTGGGCTGTAGCCTTTGTTTTTCTTTTTTTTAATGCACCCCAATTGTCAGGTTCTGGTAAGTGGGTCCCAAATGTCACGTTTTAGTTTGTGGGTCCCTGTTGTCAAGGTCATGTTCTTCAGATTTCAATATGCCGATAATTAAACAACCAATATGTAAATCGAAATAGACAGAAAACAGACGCAATACTTCAAATAACAGCAAGAAGCAATCTGCTACATCATATAGCACACATACAAATGTGATCAGCATCAATTTTACAATCAGATAACAAGCTCTAGAAGTGTACAGTCTATCACATAGGATCAGCATCAAGGGCTTCATTGCTCCCAGAACTAGCTCCAATGAGCTAGAACTATGCTTCTTCTGACTTCTTTGTCCTGATGCTCGCAAAGAAACATGAGAGGCCAGCATCTGCATGTTATACACTAGTGCAGAATCGGCCTATAGTGCCGGTTCGTAAGGGCCTTTAGTCCCGGTTCAGGAACCGGCACTAAAGGGTGGGGACTAAAGGCCCCCCCCTTTAGTCCCGGTTCAACACGGCCCGGGACCAAAGGCCCACCACGTGGCACGAGCCGGCGCCGGGGGCTGGGGGACCTTTAGTCCCGGTTGGTAACACCAACCGGGACTAAAAGTATTTCATTTAATTCTGGGTTTATGAATTATGGTTTATTTTTCCTTTTAATTTTGTGTTTTCCATTTAATTCTTTTTCATTTCAAACATATTTTACGCTACTACATACTGTACACGTTATGCATATATATATATAAATAGAATTTCTCATAGAACCGATCATATATATATCATCGAAATTCTCATACGACCATTCACATACACACATATATATATATACAATTTGGTATATACAATTTCTCCTACAATTTGTGGATCATTACATGCAGGCATTACAGCTTGTAATGGTATTCTCCTTTGGGATCTATGACCTGGTCGAGCAAAAATCCCGCTATTTCCTCTTGAATTGCTCGTATGCGATCCGTTGGTAACAGCTTTAAAGATGGAGATCAAGATGAATATATTAGTTTTGTGTATATATATTAGATCATGATAAAAAAATTGTGGATAGTGTTCTGGCAAACATACCCAAAGTTGTCTTCCAGATTTTTCCATTTCGGACGTCATCATGCGAATGGTCTCGCAAACGTAGTATGCGCATAAATTATTCCCCGGCGCCTGGCTCAGCCACTTTACGAGAATAAAATTCAATCAGATAATAATTAATCAAGCATGATAATGGTATTGAAACTAGAATTAATCAAGCTAGCTAGTACTCCCTCCGTCCGAAAAAGCTTGTCCCAAGCTTGTGCCTCAAATGGATGTATCTAGCACTAACTTGGTGCTAGATACATCCATTTGAGAGACAAGCTTTTTCGGACGGAGGGAGTACTACTTAATTACCTTGGGTCGCACCCATTTCAGCTGTTGTTTCCATTCGCCGGTGACCTCTTTGATGAACTTTTGCCAAGCCCTGCCCGCCGGCAAAGAAAATGAATAAATGAGTTATTAATTAGTTGATATCAGGAAATGAACTAAAGAGGCCGACATAGTGCAATAATGATTGAAATTACCTGTCGACCATCACCTTCACGATTTCGTAGTCGGATGGGTCTTTATATAGTGAGTCCAGTACTTGAACTTTTCCCTTGTCAACTTCAATGATTAACAAGATCTAGTGGAAACTGCATGCGCACATGTTTGTATAATTAAGCGGGCATGTGCATAACTCATCAACTACACTTATTAACATCTAGTAAGAAAAAATAGAATTTGTAGTACAAGATATAGTAACACTCACCCGAAGTTGTAAGGAAGTAGTATTTCTGGTTGGGTGTTTAGTCGCTTCAAAAACTCTAGCAAGCTGATCTCTGTGTCTTTTCTCGACCATTCAATTGACCATGTCTTTTGATTAATCGTATTTGGGTCAATGAACCCAATGCCACAGCGTCTAGCTTTTTTCATTTCATACATCTTCATTCTGCTTAATACCACAGAAAAGAATATAGTGAGGATAATTACAGGTAATGAACGAGCACAGCTAGCTAGAGACTTAAACTACAGAAAGAAATCACTTACAAACAATAGCAACTGACGATAGATTTGTCGAGTGCGTCTTGATTGAATAACTGAAACATCTTTTCAAACTCAACCCACAAATCTTTTGCATGGAAGTAATGCTCTTCCTTGACTTTCACCATGAGGGACTCTCGATCGGTCTTTGCTGCTTCTATCATGTACCACTTATGCAAATTGTACATTCTCGTTGGTAGAAGCGGGACCTGCTCAGGCTTGACCAGAGGTTGGCCGCGGACATATTTCCATCTTAGTTCCTCCTCTTTAAACACGGGGAGTTCCTCGGTGCCTAGGAGTTGTTCAACAGTGATACCGGCCTCTTTAGACTGCCTTTTATGATCGTCGGTTATTACCAGCTGATGGGCGGTACTCACATGTGTTTGTACAATGAGCGGGGGGATCGATTGCACTGCCTGTTCTCCCAGCTGGGGAACAGTTTTCCTGCTTTTTTTGCCAACTGCTTGGCTCGAGCTCGAGCTTGACTCCTTCTTTTGTTGTGCCTGATATAACTTCTTGATACAGCGCTCATAGTCTGGGTCCGTATGCTTGACAGCCGGTTGAGCATTATCAATAAAGTGTTGTATGACATCCTCACGTACTTTCTCCTTTGGCGGCGGGGGCGGTTTCGGTCCAAAATGGGCCTTCAATTGGGCAGGCACTTCGGCTTTGGTTTCCTCCTCAGTCAGGTGGTAAGGCAATTTCGGAAGAGGCTTGAGGCTTGGACCATATTTGTATTTCTTGCCTGTTGTACCGCTAGCCGCCGTAGCTGCGGTGCCTCTCTTCCACTGTGCCGGACTTGGAGGAGGAGGAGTCAGCTGATAGAGAGGTCTTGAGGGTGACTCCGTTAACAAACTTCATTCACATTCATTTATGGCAAGGAGTTAGTGCAAACTATTTCCACATCATGAACTAATTCATGGAGTCACAAGCCCTCTTGTTGGTAAGTCAAGGAACAAGGTAATCAATGCATTCATGGACATCATCATACGTGTACTTCACTCTATGTCTTTGGATATCCTTGTTGTTCCTTGTGGGACAAACCCGTGTAGGTTGAAAGTGCTACAAATCCCATGGAAAGCTCCCAACTCATGATGATCTTGATCAACATTGAGCTTCCACAACTACAACTACAACCACATGAAGTCTTCAACGACAAAATCCAAGGTTAGTTTTTTCCCTCTTAGGGGGGATCTCACATATAGGGGGAGCTTTGCTCTAAGACTTGAGCTAAAACAACTCTAGTGATGTGAACATATCAATGCTTTCTATAAACATGGTATCTCATTTGTGCTTAAACGATGAGTATGACCTATGATCAAATGTTCTCATTTGGCTCCTAAGTCAAGATACTCATATATAGGTGACTTTGTTGCCGACCATTGTCTTGATAGATGTTAGGTTGGTTGTGCATGTTTGTCATATTTCATGTGCTATCTTTTTGGCTAAGCATGTTGCTATCACTACAAGAAAACTGTTATTCCATGACGGACTTCTGGTGACGTCTTTGGAAACCGTCATGATCGATGACGGATTTCTTTGCTTCGTCATGAAATCCGTCACGGGTTAGCGAGATGAGGGTCCTTACGATGGGCCGTCACGGATACCGTCACGAATCGACCAATTGTACAAAAAACAGTCCGTCATGGATGGCTCATACTGATGTGTCATGCGTGTCCGACCCACACATGTGTCGGGCTTAGTTTTTTTTTTAAGTTGTTCGAACCGTCGTGGACGGCCATCTGGTGCTGCGTCGTCCCGACGTTGCTTCACGCTGATGTGTCCTGAATTGAGCGTTTTTTCTTAGGAAAACGGACTGCTGCTGTTGTTGCGTCGTGTCGAAGTTGCTTCTTTTTTTTTAGCGAAAAAAACGGACTGCTGCTGCTACGTTGTCCCGACAGTTGGGCCGCTGTAATTCCTTTTCTTTTTAATCAGAAAAAACCCGTATGGTTTTCTTAATTAAAAAGAGGAAAAGCGGCAAGAGCGGATCGAACCAGGTACCTCAGGCTTATATGCCTACGTCGCCACCGCTGGGTACTGTCTACGTTGGTGTCATATGCCTTTCTATTCTAACATATAACGGGCCCAGTTTTTTAGCTAAAAAGAAGAGATTGAACCGTGATTTGAGCCACGTAGCGCCAACATCTACGTTCCAACGAGCCAAGTTTTCCCCTAAAAAAAGACGAGCCAAGTTTTTTAGTTATTTTCACACGTAGACAACAATATGTTTTTTTGTGTGAAAAGACGACAATAGTTATGTAGTGTACTACTTAACGTCAATGTATAGAAAACATTTGCGAAATGATCTAAAAAATTTATGCCAATCTTATGAATCAATAATATTGTTCCATTCCCAAATATACGAATTTTCTACCATATTTTTGTATTATTATCATTTTTCCAGTAGGTCGCAAATAGAAGTTTGAGTTATCCCAAGTATGTTTTGACATTTTTATCAATTTAATATGAGCTCAAATAAAACATAATTCATTATTTATTTTTTGAAATGTTTTAAACCTTATTTGACTTACATATACATCAAAATGGCATTACCTCCAATAGGCACACATAAATTCATTTAAACTATAGAAAATATTAAATCATCTCTAAAATTATTGAACTCCTACAAAACAAAATATATGTATTATAGAACATGTAACAATTCCGAACCCGAGGCATGACTTTTAAGCGGTTAGCTCATTCCCACTTGGCAACTGTGTTTTTGCGATATGAATGGGACTTTTTTTTCATTAGTAAAGTATATACAGCCATACATTTAAGGCCAAGGATTGAACCACATGTAGGTTTGAACAATCATATTTGTGTGAATTAATATTTCGTACGGTTAACAAAAATGTCCAACTTGTACTTTAAAAATGTTAACATTTTTTAAAAAATGTTCAAAATTGTATTTTGGTTTTTTGAAAAAATGTTCAAAAAAAGTCCAACATGGAGTTTTTTGGTTTTTCAATTCCAAAAAAATGCAAATCAACTCCGAAAAGCATGAAAATTGGCATGGTATCATCATATGCCCCTTGTAGGGCGTGGTAAAAAATTGAGAAAGTTTCGCAAAAATTGTGATATACATTGCTTAGAAATCGAATCATCTCCGAAAAGACACATGGTTTCGAGAGAGAACCGGTCTAGTTCGAAGGCAGAACGGCCAATGTTTCATCCGTTGGCATTCAAAAAAAATCCACACTCAAGATACACCATTGCATGATCCATGTCAATATTTGGCATCTTTTCGAGTCCGTTGCTATATTTAAGACATTAAGTGCATTTCTAGATATTTAATGGATATAATTCAAATTTGAACTGCAAGCGGTTAAAAAGTTGGCAAAATTGGGTTGAAAATTCATATTATGTTCTTGAGTCTATGTTTAGGACTTATACAAGAACAGTAAAAGGAACTCAAAACATGGGGGCACCAAATACTCGACCCCGAACATGGAGTTTTTTTGTTTTTTAATTCCAAAAAATGAAAACGAACTCTGAAAAGCATGAAAATTGGCATGGTGTCCTTATATGATCACTGTAGGGCGTGGTAAAAATTGGAGAAAGTTTGGCAAAAGCAATGATGTACATTGCTTAGAAACCGAACCATTTCCGAGGAAGACACATGGTTTTCAGAGAGAACTAGTCTACTTTGAAGACGAAGCGACCAATGCTTCATCTGTTGGCATTGAAATTTTTTCTACACTCAAGATACAACATTACATGATCCATGTCAAAATTTGGCATCTTTTCGAGTCCGTTTGCTATATTTAAGCCATTAATTGCATTTCTAGACATTTAACATATATAATTCAAATTTGAATTGCAAGTGGTTGAAATGGGTGGCAAAATTGGGTTGAAAAATCATATTTGTGTTCTTGAGTCTATGTGTAGACCTTATACAAGAAAAATAAAGTAATTCCAAACACGAGGGTGCGAAGACTCGACCCCGAACATGGAGTTTTTTGGTTTCTTAATTCCAAAAAATGAAAACGAACTCCAAAAAGCATGAGAATTAGCATGGTGTCCTCATATGATCCCTGTATGCCGTGGTAAAAATTGAGAAAGTGTCGCAAAAGCTATGATGTACATTGCTTAAAAATTGAACCATCTCCGAGGAAGACACATGGTTTCGAGAGAGAACGGGTCTAGTTTGAAGGTGAAGCAACCGATGCTTCATCCGTTGGCATTGAATTTTTCTTTACACTCAAGATACACCATTACACGATCCATGTAAAAATCTGGCATTTTCCGGAATCCATTTGCTATTTTTAAGTCATTAGGCACATTTCTAGACATTTAACGGATATAATTCAAATTTGAACTACAAGTGGTTGAAAAGGTTGACAAATTCGGGTTGAAAAATCTTATTTGTGTTCTTGTGTCTATGTTAGGCCTTATAAAAGGAAAGGAATTCCAAACAAGAGGGCACCAAGACTCGACCCCGAACATGGCATTTTTTGGTTTTTTTAATTCTAGAAAGTGAAAACGAACTATGAAAATAATGAAAAATGGCATGATGTCATCATATGATCCCTGTATGGTGTGGAATTTTTTTGTGAAAGTTTCGCAAAATTTATGACGTACATTTCTTAGAAATCGAATCATCTCTGAGGAACTAACATTGTTTTGAGAGAGAACAGATCTAGTTTGAAGGCGAAGCGACCGATGCTTTATTTGATGGCATTGCAAGTGGTTGAAAGGTTGGAAAAATTGGGTTGAAAAAAAATATTTATGCTCTTGAGTGTCTGTTTAGGCCTTGTACAACAAAATGAAAAGAATTCTAAACACGAGGGTGACTCAACCGGTCAACCCCGAACATAGAGTTTTTTGTTTTTAATTTTTAAAAAAGCAAACAAATTCCGAAAAGCATGAAAATTCATGTTGGAAAATATATTCCTCCAAAGAAAGTAGAAGAAAAACAGATTCCTTCTAATTTATCCATGCTGAAGAACAAAGTAAAATTTGCAAAATAAAACTAAGAAAATAAGCAAAAGGAAAAAAACGATAACCATAAAAATAGTAGCATGTGGGTTTTGAACCCAGTACCTCTTTGCGTTGCTAATGCCACTAAACCACTGTATTAAGCTGCTACTTTTATCTAGAACACACACTAGACCTTTTTATAGCAATGAAAGATTTTTCTAGCATGCTGCGTTCTGATTGGCCGAACTAGACCTCCCACGGATCACGCCTCTCCACCGTCCATCGTTAGCCGATCCAACGGTCCTGCTCCTTCTACTCTCTATTTGTGCTTTCCCTGATTCTTATCCTCTCACACCGTTCCAGCACACTGTTCCAGCAGCAGCTGCGCCCGATGGACTCCCTAGCTCGCAGCCATTGAAGGCCGCCGCCCGCGCGACGGGCCGCTGCCCGCACCTCCCACCGCAGAACGCCGGTGAGCCATGCCTCACGCTGCCTCTCTCTCCTTTGCTCTCATCTCTCATCTCTCTCTCTGCCTCTCCTTGCAGCAATGGAGACCGAGCGCCCATGGCGTCGCCCGAGCTCACCTCTCTACCGCCGTTCTCCTTCGAATTCGTCGGGATCCGGCCGGATCCGGACGCCGGCACCCCGTTCCCGACATCCCCGCCTTGCCTGGGTCATCGGCCATCGCGACGCTGTCATCTAGCTCACGGGATCTAACGCCACCGTTGGCTGGCCTCTTTCTCACCTGGAGGAGACGCCCCCACACCGGCGCCACCCCACACGAGCAGTTGTGGCGAACGCATCGGCAAGGCTTCTCCGGCTGCGTATTTTTTTAAATCATTTTAATGAAGTTTGCCAGATCTGTGGCCGGAAAATCCATGGCGATGAACTCCGATTGACGTCCTACGAGCGCCGGACGACGCTTGATGTGGTGGCTGCAGAATAGTATAGCTCCGGGCAGAGTAGTAGGCAAGATCTGGAAAAAATTCTGCAATTCCAAATTTTTGATATCTATTTTTTCCTTTTGATATAAAAATGTTATTTATCTGGTATGTTTATGCACTTTCCTTTTCTATTTAGAATTAGGCAACGAGCATGTACAATCAGAAAAATTCTTATGGATTCAAAGTTTCCGTGGACCAAGAAAAACAAAGTGATGGGCTAATGAAATTAGTGGGCCTCGGACTGACTTGAAATTTTAAGGGCCAAAACTCTTATGATGGGCTGATGGTCATGGAGGGAGTTGAAATTTAGTGGGCCAAAATTCTAATTGGGCCGACTAGTACATGGGCTGCCATATCAGATCCATGTTGGCCGCCATGTCAGATGATGACGTGGGAAGCATGATTGACGTCATTATCTCACAATAAATTGTGACGGTCAAAAACCGTCATGGATCCATGACTGTTCTGGTGGTCCGTTGTGGACTGCATGGTGGTTAAATTATGACGCGATATACATGACGAATTTCAAATCCGTCATGGACGGCCTACCACGACGGTTTTGCGCACATATGTGACAGTTTCAGTCTGTCATGGATTGACAGATTTCTTGTAGTGTATGCATATTTTCTCATTCGAGGACATCCAATTGTTGCTTGGTTGATTTAGATCTTTTGACCAATTGGATTGACAAGAATGCCTAAGCACCCTTCCTAGCTATCTATCTCAACTTGTCTCAAATTCATTATTGCTGATCACAAAATTTGAACAAGTTCCTACTTGGTCCTTCTGAATGAGGAGCATTCGGAGCCTCCGATCTGATTAGGGCTGAAGTTTAAAACCTTCTGTGTGTACTTCGGTCCGACCGAACCATTACCCATCGGTCTCACCGAATCACACAGATTGATCTCATATTTTTCCCCTCGGACAGCTTGGCCAAAAATTATCGGTCTCACCGAAGTACTCTTCATAGAGCAGTTACACACTTTGGTGTCACCGAAAATTTTCAATCGGTCTGACCGACAGTGCGCGAGTATATATATCCGCGGATGGTTCGATTGAAAATTCCTTCATTCGTTTCCCTCTCGTACCTCGCCACTGCCGCTCCCGTGATCGCCAGATCATCGCCGTCATTCCCACGAGCTTGCTGCTGCTGGAATCCGTCACCGTCACCGTCAATCACCTCCGACGTCACCGCCGTAGAGGATCGTCACCAAGTTGGGGTACGATTCGACCTCTTGTGCAATCCATTTCCGATTCTTTTTGCACAAGATCTTGCGCAATGGCTTGCCACAACTATTCCACATCCATCGACTGCAGGAGTTTGTAGATTAATAGGTTGGAGCGAAAAAGTTAGGTTTAGGGTTTTTTAGTTAACATCTAGGACTGACCGAATGGATTCGCTTCGGTGCCACCGAGTTGGCCTTAGCCATTGCACAGAGTACTTTTCGGTCTGACCGAAAGAGACTCATTCGATGTGACCGAATTAAAGATTAGGGTTTCCATGTGCACTCCGGAGAGACCGAGCCACACAGTCGGTACCACCGAAACGTGTTGGCACAGTCTCTGTTGTGGTCTCGGAATTTCTGAATCATTCCACTCGGTGAGACCAAAATGCTAACAGAGAAAACCTAAATTTGACTTTTGAGCTCAATTATTTGCAAAAAGTTCTGCATTTTGTGATCCTCATCTTGTCCACTCACATCTATCTATTTCACAGGGTCAGTTTGCAAGATGTCAGAGTCTGAGGACAGCCAGAACAGAGAGATGGAGGAGGATAGTGTTATGAGTTCAGGAACAGATCCTGAGAGTTCAGATTCTGATCCAGGTTCCCCAAGTGATCATGGCCTCCCTCCTGCTGCCACCTATGCAAGGAGGAGGAAGAACTCAGATGAAGAGGACAGTGATTTTGTCCCAGAGGTTGTTTCTTCTAAGAAGAATGTTGTGAGCAAAGTTTATGCTGCTCTAGAAAAATTAAAGAGTCTACCAAGACCCCATGAGAGAGCCATGACTCTCACACTTGAGGAAGATAGCTCAGCTCCAGGACAGTCAAAACCCAAGAGACAGAGGAAAAGGGTTGTATATGTCAAATCAAGGAAAGCCACCATGTATGTTGATCCTCATGCAGATGCAACTGAAAGCAATGAGGAGGAGGATGAAGAAGAAGAGGTGCAGGTGTCAAAGTCCCCTGCTAAGAAAAAGAAGCTAATGGCAGATGTTATGCTAAGATCTCCACCTCCTCCCTCCAAGCCTAAGACAGTTCCCAAGGGCAAGGGCAAGAGCACTGCTACTACTGCTGCCAAGAAGAAGAAGAAGGCAGTTGTGCCTGAAGACGAAGAAGAGGAAGACAGCTGTGGACTATAGATTTCATACTATCGAGCAACAAGATTTCTATGAGACTGTGCTCCTAGAGAAGAAACTAGCTGTGAGTGAGATGAAGTGGGTAGACTAGAAGTACATTGACAAGCATCTTGACAACTTCCCCAATGTGCATGAGAACTTCAAAACTTTGAACATTGACAAGTTTGTGAGTGAGGTTAGATCAAACTGGTGTGATGAGCTGATCATGCAGTTCTACTCCACAGTACACTTCTACCCAGATGGCAAAATCAGATGGATGACTGAGGGTGAGAGGTTTGAGTATAGTATTGATGAGTGGGCTAATCTGCTTGGCATGCCCCCGAAGATAGAAGGCTTCATTGATGTTTATGCTAATAGTCACATGAACCACAACACAATGAAGAACATGTACAAGCCTATTCCCCCAGCAGAAGTTGAGAGGCACAAGCTAGGCTCAGTCTATTTCCTTCTGTCAGGACTTGCCACCATCAACACCATCCTCAGGCACACATTGATGCCCAAGTTTGGAGATGACAGGATGATCAGAGGCTTCTCCATTGACATGCTGCACCATGTTGATCAGCTAGTTAGCTTCAATGTCATGGATTTGATTGTTGAAACTATGAAGAGAACAGCTGCTGATCAGAAGCGCTCCTGTGGCTATGCTCCATACATTCAGTTGCTCATCAACTCCAAGGTTGGAAGCAATATCTATCTGCTTGAGCACAAGCACTTGCCACTTCAGCCAGAGCCAGAGGATTGCATTGTCACTATGGATTCAGCTGATCCTAGCTCTGCTGCTGCTCAGGAGAGAGCAGAGGCTGCCAGAGCTACTGCACAGGCCAGTGAGCCAAGTTCATCCAGAGTTGCTGCTGCTGTTGAGATGCCAAAGTCAAAAGGTGATCAAATGGCATATCTTTTGCAGGCTACCTTGAGGATTGCGCAAGGCCTAGCTAACCTTGTGAAAAACCAAGAGAGTTTGGAAAGGATAATTGAGACAAAGTTCCATGATCTCGATGTCAAAGTGACAGAGATGGCCACGGATCTTGGAAAGCTCAAGGAGGACTTTGAGGCACGCATGAACAGTGATTGTGATGAGCAAATGACCACTTAGTTTGAGACTCAGCCTAGGCCTGCTCCCTCAGCCACTCAGACAGTTGCTCCAGCTTTAGTATCAGCACCACCTCCAGTATCCACACCTCAGTCTAGCAGACTTCGTCAGAGGCATTTATAGACGCTCTCATCTCCACTCCATCGACCCACACAGGAGCTGCCAGTCAGAAGACTTCGTCATCACCTGCAGCTATGGATCGAACCCAGAGCGACGCTTAGACATAGGTCATTTGAACTTTTTGGTAACTTGTTGCCAAAGGGGGAGAGTGATATAGATCTAGGGCTTCGAGTGAGAGAGGCTTTTGCATTTGGTGTTTATTTGGCTTTGTTTTGAGATACTTCAGTTTGCTTGTTTTGTAATACTCTATGTTATGTGCTCGACCGTACTTTGATTGTTTATCATGCTTGCTATATCATTTGCTTATGCTTGTTAGCATCACCTATACCCATGATGAGCGCTTATTGTATTCCATTCATATTCTTTTGTGCGCTCCACCAAGATGTATGTGGCATGGAAGAGTTACCTCATGAACCTAATCGATTGTGCATTTGCATTCAAACGCAAATTTTAAATAATGCACAAATTTAGGGGGAGCACTTGCTTATCACATACTTCTCAAAGCGACGATGTTATTCATGATTATATCTTATGTCGAAGCTTTGATCTATATGTTGTCATCAATTACCAAAAAGGGAGAGATTGAAAGTGCAACTAATCCCTGGGTGGTTTTAGTAATTCATAAGAACATATATATCATTGAACTAATGCCTATGCAAAGAATATTTTAGGAAAGTTCAATATAGCTATGGCAATGGGATGTGATGGTGGACCCCTCAAAATGCAAAGGACTTGTGTTGGCAAAGCTTCAAGACTCTACATTTTTGGTTAAGTGATCCAAGATCACATTGAGTCCATAGGAAAGCCAATACTATTAAAAGGGGATGAGGTTTTGATCATGGTCTAACTGCTCAAGTGCTTAGAGATATTGCTCCAAAATCCTCAGTCACACTCTCACATTCATCTATGTCCAAAATCCTAAAGTCATTCTCGGTCCCACCGAAACACATACATCCGGACCCACCAAGATACAGTTGACATAGCCACTGCCTAAACCCTAGCATCTCGGTCTAACCGAGTTGACCCTTCGGTCCCACCGAAGAGTACTTGCCAATCTTCTGTTACCTATTGTTTTCATTTCGGAAATTCTGAGTGGTTTCAATCGGTCACACCGAAGTGTGGAAAGTGCTTAGGTCAGCTTCGCTCAGTCCCACCAAGAGGTTTCATCCGGTCTCACCGAAAAGCCTAAAGCTCAAATCTTTTGTACTAATCGGTCTCACCGAATGTTTTAACCCGGTCCCACCGAGTAGTGCATAAAGGTGTGTAACGGTTGGATTTTTGGTGCTGCCTATATATACCCCCACCCATTCCACCAACTCTCAGAGAGCAACCAGTTCGAAGCTTACACTTCCCATATCCATTTTCTAAGAGAGAACCACCTACCCTTGTGTTGAGATCAAGAGGATTCCACTCCAACCTTTGATCCTTGATCTCTAGCCTCCCCAAGTTTCTTTCCACTCCAATCCCTCTCCTACCACATAGCAAAATCTGTGAGAGAGTGTTTGAGTGTTGAGGAGACTATCTTTTGAAGCACAAGAGCAAGGAGTTCATCATCAACAACAACATCTATTACCTTTTGGAGAGTGGTGTCTCCTAGATTGGTTAGGTGTCACTTGGGAGCCTCCAAAGTTTGTGGAGTTGAACCAAGAGTTTGTAAGGGTAAGGAGATCGCCTACTTTGTGAAGATCTACTCCGAGTGACGCTAGTCCTTCGTGGGCATAAACCGTGATGGCATAGACAAGGTTGCTTCTTCGTGGACCCTTCGTGGGTGGAGCCCTCCGTGGACTAGCGCAGCCGTTACCCTCCGTGGGTTGAAGTCTCTATCAACGTGGACGTACGATAGCACTACCTATCGGAACCACGCCAAAAATCACCGTGTCTTCATTGCGTTTGATATCTCCAAACCCCTCCTCTACTTTCATGTGCAAAGTCTTTACTTTCCGCTGCCACTATATTAGACTTGCATGTGTAGGGTGCTAGTAGACTTGCTAGAATTGCTAAAATCTGCCAAGAACTAAAATTGGGAAAAGGCTAGGTTTTTATTGGTCAAGTAGTCTAATCACCCCCCCCCCCTCTAGACCTACTTTCGATCCTACACGTGCTTTCACCAAAGCCAGCAGTCGGACACCGGAACCACGCAGCCGGCAAACTATCGCTGCGCTGTGCCGCCGCTCTCCCATGCTCACCGCCCCAGCCATCACTCCCCAGTGTTCGCCACCCCACGCAGGCTGTCTCCCTCTCCAATGATGCCTCTCCTCGCGCCGACCACTCCCTCAAGCCCGTGCCCATGCCGTCGAGCCTTTTGGATCCTGATGCCGGCCGTCTCCCTCCCCGACGCTGGATGTATCCCTCTCCCCCAAGCCATCTCCCGGCCACGGCCGCTCCTTCGCACCCGAATCGCCGAGCCCTCTTGATCCCGATGCCGGCCATCTCCCTCCCCGACATCGGCGACCTCCCTTCCCCAGCGCCGGCCATCTCCCTCTCTCCCTTCTCCGACGCTAGCCACCGCATCCCAAGCCCACTGGTAAGGGTCTCTTTTCTATTTTTTTGTGATGAAATATGAATCATTTCTAATGAATTTTGTGATGAAATGTGAATATTTATGATGCAATGTGAATATTTGTGATGAAATATTAATTTTTAGATGAAATATGAATATGAATTGTGATACCGGCCAACGATTGTTGCTCTTTGTCAATGTTCATTTTCTTCGGACACTCGATCTTAGGTATTTTTAGCAAAGGTCGTGCCAAAATTTTCTATTTTTGCCTATGCAGATGAAAGGTGGTCCATATGCTTATAAATTATTGCAAATTGATAATGGATAAAATTATTTTAGGACAAATTAGTGATTGTGAAATTACTGTAGTTTCAACGGATAAAATAATTGTGCCGAATTTGTGGCTCCGCCCACCGAGCAGAGGCAACGATTGTTGCTTTTAAAAAAAAAATCAACACTCGATCTTTGGTATTTTAGCAAAGGCATGCAGAAATTTTCTATTTTTCTATATTATAACTTTTTTGTTAGGGCCAATATGCTTTTATTAGGGTTCTTTTGATTTATTATAAATTTTAAGTGCAAACACATAGTTCACATCTATATACACATGTAAATTTTTTTCCCGTAATATTTTGAGACTTTAGGATATTGTTTTACATTTTTGGAGACTGATAACTATTTCTCATTTTCATTCCCTAAGCTACTTCTTAAATTTTAAAAGGAAAATTGACACAAGAATTGAAGAAAATAGCAGCTTACTCTTTGCAGCATGGAGCCCTTCAGTGGAATTAATTTCCCCCTAGAACGGAAGAAAAGTTTCATGAATTCCAAAAAAAAAATATTCAAAGTGGTAGGCAGCTTCTAGTAATATAGTACAACGAGGAAAGGACATGTGTCAACTTTTCAAGTTGCTGTCTGAGATATTTTAACATCCTACGCATCTAAAGCCAATAATTGATGAATCTAAAAAGGAACACATGGAATTGACAGAGAACTGAGAACTAAACTGTGTGCTGGGAACAGACTTTAGATATCTACAAAGAAATGGTGATCATTTTTGTATGCTCAATTGCTAATTTTTTTTTTTGCGTAATAAAGTAACAGCAGGACATCATATAGAGGGCAAACATGACCAATGTGTATTGACAGAGGTAGTGTGATTTTGATGACACTTTCGTCCAAAACTTTAAACAAAACTGCAACAATAATTAAATGCTCCCAATAAACAGGTTGGACTGCAAGAAGAGCTAAAATATTTGTAAAAAAAGGCTGGAAAATAGAACCGCATGCAAAATATATTCTAAATACCCTTCTTCACCTCAAGCCCTCCCTAGCATTCCCGATCAATACCCATGCATAAATAAAAGAAAATTTAAGAGATATAGTTAGCAAGCGTAGATCATATGTATGGCGCCCTGGCTTGCGGCTAAACCCCTAGCTATAACCCTATATCAAAACAACCAAACCGCTTTAGAGATTATCCATCCCAAGCCCAATGGGTGGGCTAGTTCACCACTGCGCTCGGTTCTCAAATACATCATCGTCATGCCCGTCAAAACACCAGCTGAGCCAGAGCGTGGACAACAAGAATAAAAAAAATCAATCCAACACCTCATCAACAGAGGCAGCACCGAGGGACACCACCGTAGCACGCGGGGCTGCAAGAGGAGGAGCACATGCAGCCACAAGAGCATTTCGGGCACGGGTTCCCGACGCGGCATGGGCGGGAGCAGCAGCAGCAGCTCGGCCCCTTGAGCTGGATGCTGGAGCACCCACTGGAGCGGCCGCCACAGCAGCAGATCCTCGAGAGGTAGCTCAAACACGTCTGGGCTCTGCAGACACAAACATTAACATCCTTCTCAGTCGGTCACTTATCAGTTACTTGCTACCAATTTATGCAGGTAACTAGAAACGAGTTATAAATCGATGCATGCATTGTTGGCTGATTCATAATTGTCAAGGTTTGTATATTGGATATGCTGCATGAGAAAAATTGAAACTTCTAAATGGTTTCCTGGCGCTAAATATAACACATGCAGTTTAGTACAACAATTTGCATCAGCTTGGAATGATTTGGCATCATTTTCTTTCGAAAGAACCACGGACATACTATATTAAGATCTGCGGGAAGAATTACAAAAAAAAAAGATCTGCGGGAAAAAGATAATTACCGAATCTTCTTTGGGAAGTGATGAGATTGGTCGGTGTTTCCCTTCTTAGATGAACTGCATGCTTGTAAACAGAGATACTAGTTAGAAAAAAAACATCTTGTAGTCCAAGACAATTTCTCAACCTGAAAATCCATACATCGTTATGAATGGATCGGCATTCTTTCCTATGAACTCATCAACCCTGCAAATTTAATCAAAGGGGCAAACGACGATGAATCTCCACCATATGTCATGAACAAGAGAAAAAATAACTTTTAAATTGGCACAAAGTCCATGTGGAAGGTGAGTTCAACAGATTTTCTGAATGCTTAGCACTTATGATCTGACCACTAGGTATGTTTGACTGGAGCGCATGGTTTTAATTTTATTTTTGTTTTTATTTACGAAAACGCAGCTTACACTGATTTTCATTAATGAAGAAGAAGAAAGTGATCAGTAGTGGCGCTAAGATTGGAGACGAAAATAAAAGAACTGCCTGTACAGCCACCGCAGCACTCTATAATTTAAATCCAATGCTAAAACATATTCATATATTTAAATACCGTCAATCAATTTCAAATATCCAAATTTCCTAAACTATTGCTACCGAATTTGCATAATGTTCAATTGTATGTGTGTACTATTTTCAATCATTGGTGTGGAAGCACATGGCTGTAGATAGTAATGTATCGTATAAATCTCCACTGAGAGCGGCATTTTTTAGCTGAAATGTGGAATTTATATATTTAGAGGTTTCAAATAAAATCTGTGTTGCTTTCCGCATATCCATGTAGATGTATTGCACGTGTCTGTAAATCTTTATTAAAACATGGGCTCATTTGTAAGCTACATAGAAGAGACATCTGACTTTTTTGCGTTGTCCACAAATGAAAAGATTTATCATTGAATATATTTTTAATATTGGTTTGAGATTGAAATTTTAAATGCACACACATAGTTCAGATCTATATACACATGTAAGTTTTTTTCCCATAATATTTTGAGACTTTAGGATATTGTTTTACATTTTTGGAGTCTGATAACTATTTCTCATTTTCATTCCCTAAGCTACTTCTTAAATTTTAAAAGGAAAATTGACACAAGAATTGAAAAAAACAGCAGCTTACTCTTCGTAGCATTTGGAGGCAGCATGGAGCCCTTCAATGGAATTAATATACCCCTAGAACGGAAGAACTGTTTCTTGAATTCCACAAAAAAATATTCAAAGTGCTAGGCAGCTTCTAGTAATATAGTACAACGAGGAAAGGACATGTGTCAACTTTTCAAGTTGCTGTCTGAGATATTTTAAGATCCTACGCATCTAAAGCCAATAATTGACGAATCTAATTAAAAAGGAACACATGGAATTGACTAAGAAGATAGAACTAAACTGTGTGCTGGGAACAGACTTTAGATATCTATAAAGAAATGGTGATCATTTTTGTATGCTCAATTGCTAATTATTTTTTTGCGTAATGAAGTAACAGCAGGACATCATATAGAGGGCAAACATGACCAATGTGTATTGACAGAGGTAGTGTGATTTTCATGAATCTTTCGTCCAAAACTTTAAACAAAACTGCAAGAATATTTAAATGCTCCCAATAAACAGGTTGGACTGCAGGAAGAGCTAAAATATTTGTACAAAAGGGCTGGAAAATAGAACCGCATGCAAAATATATTCTAAATACCCTTCTTCAGCTGAAGCCATCCATAGCATTCCCGATCAATACCCATGCCTAAATAAAAGAAAATTTAAGAGATATAGCTAGCAAGCGTAGATCATATGTATGGTGCCGTGGCTTGCGGCTAAACCCCTAGCTATAACCATATATCAAAACAACAAAACCGCTTTAGAGAGTATCCATCAACGGATCCTCTATAGCTAGAATCCTCCAACGTTCAAAGGCAAAGAGAATAATGAGGCAGAGACTTCGCCATAAAACACACACAAATCGACAGTACGATCCGCACATATGCCCAGCGGTAACCGATTAAACTAATCGAGTTGTTCGATCTCTACTTAGTGTTAACTAAACCGTCTCAAAGTATCAATGCCTCATCTCCGGCGACTAGCGGCATACTCCATGTAATTCCTTTGACCCTCATTAATTTTGTCTATATTGTTTTGTTTTATTTCCATTTAATCTTCTCTTGTGCGGGTGGAATGAATGGAGGCGAGTAGTAGAGGAGAATGTATTAATAAGGGTTTGGAAAGGTATTTCGGTAGTTTTGGTATATATAGTGCGCGAGTCTGGAAGAGCAAAGTTACCTACCTCGAGGAATCTGATCTCGTGGTGGAGCATGTCAACGGCGAGCTGCTGGCTGTGGCGGCCGCATGAGGTGTCTGGAGGGGACTTGGGCCTGGGCGCCGCCATCGCCATCATGGATCGATACGTAGATGGACTCGGCAGCGAAAGAGCTAGCTGGATGATGTAGCTAGCTAGTGCAAGAGCGCCATGGATGATGAATGGAGAGCTAGCTAGGCCAGGAGAGGAGCGGAGGCCGGCGCAAGAACAAAAGGACAAGTGATCTTGGTGCGAGTAAAACCAGGCAAATCCACGGCCAGAAACACGACAAATACATCATGATCAAAAAAAGGTGGCTAAAGGGGGTCGGATCACTCCCTTAACTGTACATAGTTTAGGTAGAATGAGACCTCTCCACAATTTTTTCACGCGGATAGATGCCTGCAATTCAAACATGGGTGGGCGAGTTCACCACTGTGAGCTCTAGCCACTGAGCTGCGCTCGGTTCTCAAATACATCATGGTTATGCCCGTCAAAAACACCAGCTGAGCTAGAGCGCGCACAACAAAAAAAAAAAAAAAATCAATCCAACACCTCATCAACAGAGGCAGCACCGAGGGACACCACCGCAGCATGCGGGGCTGCAAGAGGAGGAGCACGTGCAGCCACAAGAGCATTTCGGGCACGGGCTCCCGACGCGGCATGGGTGGGAGCAGCAGCAGCAGCTCGGCCCCTTGAGCTGGATGGTGCAGCACCCACTGGCGCAGCCGCCACAGCAGCAGATCCACGAGAGGTAGCTCAAACACGTCCGGGCTCTGCAGACACAAACATTAAGATCCTTCTCAGTCGGTCAGTTATCAGTTACTTACTACCAATTTATGCAGGTAATTAGAAACGAGTTACAAATCGATACATGCATTGCTGGCTGATTCATAATTGTTAAGGTTTGTATATTGGAGATGCTGCATGAGAAAAATTGAAACTTCTAAATGCTTTCCTGGCGCTAATTATAACACATGCAGTTTAGTACAACAATTTGCATCAGCTTGGGATGATTAGGCATCATTTTCTTTCAAAAGAACCACGGACATACTATATTAAGATCTGCGGGAAGAATTCCAGAAAAAATAGATCTGCAGGAAGAAAATAATTACCGAATCTTCTTAGGGAAGTGATGAGATTAGTCGGTGTTTCCTTTCTTAGATGAGCTGCATGCTTGTAAACAGAGATACTAGTTAGAAAAAAGACATCTTGTAGTCCAAGACAATTTCTCAACCTGAAAATCCATACATCGTTATGAATGGATCGGCATTCTTACCTATGAACTCATCAACCCTGCAAATTTAATCAAAGGGGCAAACGATGATGAATCTCCACCATATGTCATGAACAAGAGAAAAAATAACTTTTAAATTGGCACAAAGTCCACGTGGAAGGTGAGTTCAACAGATTTTCTGAATGCTTAGCACTTATGATCTGACCACTAGGTATGTTTGACTGGAGAGCATGGTTTTAATTTTATTTTTGTTTTTATTTACGAAAACGCAGCTTACACTGATTTTCATTAATGAAGAAGAAGAAAGTGATCAGTAGTGGCGCTAAGATTGGAGACGAAAATAAAAGAACTGCCTGTACAGCCACCACAGCGCTCTATAATTTAAATCCAATGCTAAAACATATTCATATACTTAAATACAGTCAATCAATTTCAAATATCCAAATTTCCTAAACTATTGCAACCGAATTTGCATAATGTTCAATTGTATGTGTGTACTATTTTCAATCATTGGTGTGGAAGCACATGGCTGTAGATAGTAATGTATCGTATAAATCTCCACTGAGATCGGCATTTTTTGGCTGAAATGCGGAATTTATATATTTAGAGGTTTCAAATAAAATCTGTGTTGCTTTCCACATATCCATGTAGATGTATTGCACGTGTCTGTAAAGCTTTATTAAAACATGGGCTCATTTGTAAGCTACATAGAAGAGACATCTGACTTTTTTGCGTTGTCCACAAATGAAAAGATTTATCATTGAATCTATTTTTAATATTGGTTTGAGATTGAAATTTTAAATGCACACACAGAGTTCACATCTATATATACATGTAAGTTTTTTTCCCATAATGTTTTGAGACTTTAGGATATTGTTTTACATTTTTGGAGTCTGATAACTATTTCTCATTTTCATTCCCTAAGCTACTTCTTAAATTTTAAAAGGAAAATTGACACATGAATTGAAAAAAACAGCAGCTTACTCTTCGTAGCATTTGGAGGCAGCATGGAGCCCTTCAATGGAATTAATACCCCCCTAGAACGGAAGAACAGTTTCTTGAATTCCACAAAAAAAATATTCAAAGTGCTAGGCAGCTTATAGTAATATAGTACAACGAGGAAAGGACATGTGTCAACTTTTCATGTTGCTGTCTAAGATATTTTAAGATCCTACGCATCTAAAGCCAATAATTGATGAATCTAAAAAGGAACACATGGAATTGACTGAGAAGATAGAACTAAACTGTGTGCTGGGAACAGACTTTAGATATCTATAAAGAAATGGTGATCATTTTTGTATGCTCAATTGCTAATTATTTTTTTGCGTAATGAAGTAACAGCAGGACATCATATAGAGGGCAAACATGACCAATGTGTATTGACAGAGGTAGTGTGCTTTTCATGACTCTTTCGTCCAAAACTTTAAACAAAACTGCAAGAATATTTAAATGCTCCCAATAAACAGGTTGGACTGCAGGAAGAGCTAAAATATTTGTAAAAAGGGGCTCGAAAATAGAACCGCATGCAAAATATATTCTAAATACCTTCTTCAGCTGAAGCCATCCATAGCATTCCCGATCAATACCCATGCCTAAATAAAAGAAAATTTAAGAGATATAGCTAGCAAGCGTAGATCATATGTATGGTGCCGTGGCTTGCGGCTAAACCCCTAGCTATAACCATATATCAAAACAACAAAACCGCTTTAGAGAGTATCCATCAACGGATCCTCTATAGCTACAATCCTCCAACGTTCAAAGGCAAAGAGAATAATAAGGCGGAGACTTGGCCATAAAAGACACACGTAAATCGACAGTACGATCCACACATATGCCCAGCGGTAACCGATTAAACAAATCGAGCTGTTCGATCTCTAGTTAGTGTTAACTAAACCGTCTCAAAGTATCAATGCCTCATCTCCGGCGACTAGCGGCATACTCCATGTAATTCCTTTGACCCTCAGTCATTTTGTCTATATTGTTTTGTTTTATTTCCATTTAATCTTCTCTTGTGCGGGTGGAATGAATGGAGGCGAGTAGTAGAGGAGAATGTATTAATAAGGGTTTGGAAAGGTATTTCGGTAGTTTTGGTATATATAGTGCGCGAGTCTGGAAGAGCAAAGTTACCTACCTCGAGGAATCTGATCTCGTGGTGGAGCATGTCAACGGCGAGCTGCAGGTGGTGGCGGCCGCATGAGGTGTCTGGAGGGGACTTGGGCCTGGGCGCCGCCATCGCCATCATGGATCGATGCGTTGATGGACTCGGCAACGAAAGAGCTAGCTGGATGATGTAGCTAGCTAGTGCAAGAACGCCATGGACGATGAATGGAGAGCTAGCTAGGCCAGGAGAGGAGCGGAGGCCCGCGCAAGAACAAAAGCACAAGTGATCTTGGTGCAAGTAAAACCAGGCAAATCCACGGCCAGAAACACGACAAATACATCATGATCAAAAAAAGGTGGCTAAAGGGGGTCGGATCACTCCCTTAACTGTACATAGTTTAGGTAGAATGAGACCTCTCCACAATTTTTTCACGCGGATAGATCCCTACAATTCAAACATGGGTGGGCAAGTTCACCACTGGGAGCTCTAGCCACTGAGCTGCGCTCGGTTCTCAAATACATCATGGTTATGCCCGTCAAAAACACAAGCTGAGCTAGAGCGCGCACAACAAAAATAAAAAAAATCAATCCAACGCCTCATCAACAGAGGCAGCACCGAGGGACACCACCGCAGCATGCGGGGCTGCAAGAGGAGGAGCACGAGCAGCCACAAGAGCATTTCAGGCACGGGCTCCCGACGCGGCATGGGCGGGAGCAGTAGCAGCAGCTCGGCCCCTTGAGCTGGATGGTGGAGCACCCACTGGCGCAGCCACCACAGTAGCAGATCCACGAGAGGTAGCTCAAACACGTCCGGGCTCTGCAGACACAAACATTAAGATCCTTCTCAGTCGGTCACTTATCAGTTACTTGCTACCAATTTATGCAGGTAATTAGAAACGAGTTACAAATCGATGCATGCATTGCTGGCTGATTCATAATTGTTAAGGTTTGTATATTCACAAGTAGAAAAACCCCCTTTAGTCCCGGTTCCAGAGGGCCTTTAGTCCCGGTTCTGGAACCGGGACTAAAGGGTCGGGACTAATGCCCAAGACCTTTAGTCCCGGTTGGCTCACGAACCGGGACCAAAGGCCCTCCACGTGGGTTTGCCGGGGGGAAAAAAATTGAATTTTTTTTTTGAATTTTTTTTAAATTATTTTTTTGATTTGTTTTTAAGTTTTATTCCGATTTTCAAATCTTTGAATTATTTGACAATTTAATCTCTAATCACCCGTCCTCACTGCTCCAGCGTGGAGCACTCATTTCAAATCGTCTAACTTCCCGGCTGGTCACCCATCCTCTCAGTGCTCCAGCCCCAGCACGCTTAACTTCCCGGCCGGTCACCCATCCTCTCACTGCTCCAGCCCCAGCACGCTTAACTTCCTAGTTCTATCGACCCTAGTGTCCAAGTTTGCACTTGTTGTTTTCCTGAGAATAGTAAGCTATCAATCCTATTAACCCTTAGGTCTTGATGTCACATGATTTAATTTTTTGAATTCTAAACAATTATTAAAATAAACAAAATAAGTACTAATAATATTGAATTTCAATGAAAATAAAATAAGTAATAATATTATTTTATTCAGTTTTTTTGCCATTTATTCATTTAATATGACATAATTAATATCTTTAAATCTATAAATCGAAATTCGACAAATAATATATCCATTATTATCAGAAAAATGTGAGGAATCCAAATATGACATCATTTATTATTTTAAATAAAATTAATTTTTAAAATTATTAAAATTATTTTTTTTGATTTGAAATAACTATTTTTTCTTTTGGAATTTTGAGAATCTGAGAAAACTTCACCGAGTTAACCCCGGTGAAATCGAGTCCCAATTTTTCTCTAGTTTTTATTGATATATTAAACTTTTTTTTTCGACGTCGTATGCAAAAGTTATGGCCGTTTTACATTTTTTTTCGTTTTTTTGCAAAAAAGGTCAAAATTCATATTTCAAAATTTGTATACCAACTAGACACTAAAACCTAACTACATCTCAAAGGATTTTATTTTTTGAAGATTTTATCATTTTTGTTTATTTTCTACAAAACTAAAAAAGGCGGTCCACAGGGGGGTAGAGTTTGAAAATTTCAGAACCCCTTTAGTCCGGGTTGGTGTCCATCCAATCATACCGTCGACTACACATCTGCTAGCACCGTCCCAGCCAGAGTCACAACTAAGGTTAACCAAGTCAGAAAGGTATGCGGCCGTCGGCTTCGAAGTATCAGGGTTTCAGACGAAAACTCGTTTGTTACAAAGGCATTTCATTTTTTTAAACTTATTTCAACTCCAGATTTTTTGTGTGTTCATTATGCACCATTCGAAGCCACGCCATCAATTTTCAACCCTTTCTGACTTCATTTGCTCTTTTTCATGCATTTACTGATTTTTTTGAGCTAAATGACCCTGAAATTGAAAAGCACTACAAATGAACTCTGAAAAGGTTGAAACTTGGCATGGTATCATCATTTCACCCACATAGCATGTGCTAAAAAGTTGAGAGGGTTACGACAAAAACTGGATGCACTTCGTGTACAAAATGAACAATCTCTTTCGAAGTGTCAGGGTTTCGAACGAAAACCCGTCTGTTACAAAGGCATTTCATTTTTTTAAACTTATTTCAACTCCAGACTTTTTGTGTGTTCATTATGCACCATTCAAAGCCACATCATCAAATTTCAACCCTTTCTAACTTCATTTGCTATTTTTCATGCATTTACTGATTTTTTGAGCTAAATGGCCCTGAAATTGAAAAGCACTACAAATGAACTCTGAAAAGGTTGAAACTTGGCATGGTATCATCATTTCACCCACATAGCATGTGCTACAAAGTTGAGAGGGCTACGGCAAAAACTGGATGCACTTCGTGTACAAAATGAACAATCTCTTTCGAAGTGTCAGTGTTTCGGACGAAAACCCATCTGTTACAAAGGCATTTCATTTTTTTAAACTTATTTCAACTCCAAACTTTTTTGTGCATTCAATATGCACCATACTACAACATGTTACAATCTACAGAAAGAACTAACTAAAAATAATAAAAAACAACAATTAAATGACTAAAACAACTATATAAGCAAAACAGTATTGTTTTAATTGAAATCCTAATTTAAATTATTCTAAAAATAACCAAATAAATCTTACTGTGACAAGAATCTAACACGTGACTAGGAGCAAAAATAATTAAATTAAAAACTATTTGTAAACTCAAGTTATTCACAATCTAGGGTTTGAAGCAAATTTGAATAAATTCAAATTTAAATAAATTCAAATTTAAACCAGTCAAATTTGAAAACTAATGGCACAAACAGAAACTAGACAAAATTTTGAATCCAATGCAAAAATAATCACTCAAAAACATCAAATATCCTAAAAGATATAAGCAAATTAAAACAGAAACTAAAAACAGAAAACAAATGTAAAAACAGAAAAAAAGGCTAGCTACAGTACAACCCCTTTAGTCCCGGTTGGAGACACCAACCGGGACTAAAGGCCATCCACGTGGCGCTGCCTGGGGCGGGGGAGGGAGGACCTTTAGTCCCGGTTGGTGTTACCAGCCGGGACTAAAGGTGGAGCGTTTAGTCCCGGTTGGTAACACCAACCGGGACTAAAGGGTATCAGCCCCTTTAGTCCCGGTTCCAGCCACAAACCGGAACTAAAGGGGTCCGGCCGGCGTCCTGCCCGCTCGAACCGGGACTGATGCACGCATTAGTCCCGGTTCGAAACAGAACCGGGACTGTTGCTCGATCTGGCCTGGACCAATACCCTGTTTTGTACTAGTGATTGGAGATGCTGCATGAGAAAAATTGAAACTTCTAAATGCTTTCTTGGCGCTAAATATAACAGATGCAGTTTAGTACAACAATTTGCATCAGCTTGGGATGATTTGGCATCATTTTCTTTCGAAAGAACCACGGACATACTATATTAAAATCTGCGGGAAGACTTCCAGAAAAAAAAGATCTGCGGGAAGAAAATAATTACCGAATCTTCTTTGGGAAGTGATGAGATTGGTCGGTGTTTCCTTTCTTAGATGAACTGCATGCTCGTAAACAGAGATACTAGTTAGAAAAAAGACATCTTGTAGTCCAAGACAATTTCTCAACCTGAGAATCCATACATCGTTATGAATGGATCGGCATTCTTTCCTATGAACTCATCAACACTGCAAATTTAATCAAAGGGGCAAACGACGATGAATCTCTACCATATGTCATGAACAAGAGAAAAAATAACTTTTAAATTGGCACAAAGTCCATGTGGAAGGTGAGTTCAACAGATTTTCTGAATGCTTATCACTTATGATCTGACCACTAGGTATGTTTGACTGGAGAGCATGGTTTTAATTTTAATTTTATTTTTATTTACGAAAACGCAGCTTACACTGATTTTCATTAATGAAGAAGAAGAAAGTGATCAATAGTGGCGCTAAGATTGGAGACGAAAATAAAAGAACTGCCTGTACCGGCACCGCAGCCCTCTATAATTTGAATCCAATGCTAAAACATATTCATATATTTAAATACAGTCAATCAATTTCAAATATCCAAATTTCCTAAACTATTGCTACCGAATTTGCATAATGTTCAATTGTATGTGTGTACTATTTTCAATCATTGGTGTGGAAGCACATGGCTGTAGATAGTAATGTATCGTATAAATCTCCACTGAGAGCGGCATTTTTTGGCTGAAATGCGAAATTTATATATTTAGTGGTTTCAAATAAAATCTGTGTTGCTTTCCACATATCCATGTAGATGTATTGCACGTGTCTGTAAAGCTTTATTAAAACATGGGCTCATTTGTAAGCTACATAGAAGAGACATCTGACTTTTTTGCGTTGTCCACAAATGAAAAGATTTATCATTGAATATATTTTTAATATTGTTTTGAGATTGAAATTTTAAATGCACACACATAGTTCACATCTATATACACATGTAAGTTTTTTTCCCATAATATTTTGAGCCTTTAGGATATTGTTTTACGTTTTTGGAGTCTGATAACTATTTCTCATTTTCATTCCCTAAGCTACTTCATAAATTTTAAAAGGAAAATTGACACAAGAATTGAAAAAAACAGCAGCTTACTCTTCGTAGCATTTTGAGGCAGCATGGAGCCCTTCAATGGAACTAATATCCCCCTAGAACGGAAGAACAATTTCTTGAATTCCACAAAAAAAATATTCAAAGTACTAGGCAGCTTCTAGTAATATAGTACAACGAGGAAAGGACATGTGTCAACTTTTCAAGTTGCTGTCTGAGATATTTTAAGATCCTACGCATCTAAAGCCAATAATTGATGAATCTAAAAAGGAACACATGGAATTGACTGAGAAGATAGAACTAAACTGTGCGCTGGGAACAGACTTTAGATATCTATAAAGAAATGGTGATCATTTTTGTATGCTCAATTGCTAATTATTTTTTTGCGTAATGAAGTAACAGCAGGACATCATATAGAGGGCAAACATGACCAATGTGTATTGACAGAGGTAGTGTGATTTTCATGACTCTTTCGTCCAAAACTTAAAAAAAAAACTGCAAGAATATTTAAATGCTCCCAATAAACAGGTTGGACTGCAGGAAGGGCTAAAATATTTGTAAAAAACGGCTGGAAAATAGAACCGCATGCAAAATATATTCTAAATACCCTTCTTCAGCTGAAGCCATCCATAGCATTCCCGATCAATACCCATGCCTAAATAAAAGAAAATTTAAGAGATATAGCTAGCAAGCGTAGATCATATGTATGGTGCCGTGGCTTGCGGCTAAACCCCTAGCTATAACCATATATCAAAACAACAAAACCGCTTTAGAGAGTATCCATCAACGGATCCTCTATAGCTAGAATCCTCCAACGTTCAAAGGCAAAGAGAATAATGAGGCGGAGACTTGGCCACAAAAGACACATGCAAATCGACAGTACGATCCGCACATATGCCCAGTGGTAACCAATTAAACTAATCGAGCTGTTCGATCTCTAGTTAGTGTTAACTAAACTGTCTCAAAGTATCAATGCCTCATCTCCGGCGACTAGCGGCATACTCCATGTAATTCCTTTGACCCTCATTAATTTTGTCTATATTGTTTTGTTTTATTTCCATTTAATCTTCTCTTGTGCGGGTGGAATGAATGGAGGCGAGTAGTAGAGGAGAATGTATTAATAAGGGTTTGGAAAGGTATTTCGGTAGTTTTGGTATATATAGTGCGCGAGTCAGGAAGAGCAAATTTACCTACCTCGAGGAATCTGATCTCGTGCTGGAGCATGTCAACGGCGAGCTGCAGGTGGTGGCGGCCGCATGAGGTGTCTGGAGGGGACTTGGGCCTGGGCGCCGCCATCGCCACCATGGATCGATACGTAGATGGACTCGGCAGCGAAAGAGCTAGCTGGATGATGTAGCTAGCTAGTGCAAGAACGCCATGGATGATGAATGGAGAGCTAGCTAGGCCAGGAGAGGAGCGGAGGCCGGCGTAAGAACAAAAGCACAACTGTTCTTGGTGCAAGTAAAACCAGGCAAATCCACGGCCCGAAACACGACAAATACATCATGATCAAAAAAAGGTGGCTAAACGGGTCGGATCACTCCCTTAACTGTACATAGTTTAGGTAGAATGAGACCTCTTCACAATTTTTTCACGCGGATAGATCCCTGCAATTCAAACATGGGTGGGCGAGTTCACCACTGTGAGCTCTAGCCACTGAGCTGCGCACGGTTCTCAAATACATCATGGTTATGCCTGTCAAAAACACCAGCTGAGCTAGAGCGCGCACAACAAAAATAAAAAAAATCAATCCAACGCCTCATCAACAGAGGCAGCACCGAGGGACACCACCGCAGCATGCGGGGCTGCAAGAGGAGGAGCACGTGCAGCCACAAGAGCATTTCAGGCACGGCCTCCCGGCGCGGCATGGGCCGGAGCAGCAGCAGCATCTCGGCCCCTTGAGCTGGATGGTGGAACACCCACTGGCGCAGCCGCCATAGCAGCAGATCCACGAGAGGTAGCTCAAACACGTCCGGGCTCTGCAGACACAAACATTAAGATCCTTCTCAGTCGGTCACTTATCAGAAACGAGTTACAAATCGATGCATGCATTGCTGGCTGATTCATAATTGTTAAGGTTTGTATATTGGAGATGCTGCATGAGAAAAATTGAAACTTCTAAATGCTTTCCTGGCGCTAAATATAACACATGCAGTTTAGTACAACAATTTGCATCAGCTTGGGATGATTTGGCATCATTTTCTTCCGAAAGAACCACGGACATACTATATTAAGATCTGCGGGAAGACTTCCAGAAAAAAAAGATCTGCGGGAAGAAAATAATTACCGAATCTTCTTTGGGAAGTGATGAGATTGGTCGGTGTTTCCTTTCTTAGATGAACTGCATGCTCGTAAACAGAGATACTAGTTAGAAAAAAGACATCTTGTAGTCCAAGACAATTTCTCAACCTGAGAATCCATACATCGTTATGAATGAATCGGCATTCTTTCCTATGAACTCATCAACACTGCAAATTTAATCAAAGGGGCAAACGACGATGAATCTCTACCATATGTCATGAACAAGAGAAAAAATAACTTTTAAATTGGCACAAAGTCCATGTGGAAGGTGAGTTCAACAGATTTTCTGAATGCTTATCACTTATGATCTGACCACTAGGTATGTTTGACTGGAGAGCATGGTTTTAATTTTAATTTTATTTTTATTTACGAAAACGCAGCTTACACTGATTTTCATTAATGAAGAAGAAGAAAGTGATCAATAGTGGCGCTAAGATTGGAGACGAAAATAAAAGAACTGCCTGTACCGGCACCGCAGCCCTCTATAATTTGAATCCAATGCTAAAACATATTCATATATTTAAATACAGTCAATCAATTTCAAATATCCAAATTTCCTAAACTATTGCTACCGAATTTGCATAATGTTCAATTGTATGTGTGTACTATTTTCAATCATTGGTGTGGAAGCACATGGCTGTAGATAGTAATGTATCGTATAAATCTCCACTGAGAGCGGCATTTTTTGGCTGAAATGCGAAATTTATATATTTAGTGGTTTCAAATAAAATCTGTGTTGCTTTCCACATATCCATGTAGATGTATTGCACGTGTCTGTAAAGCTTTATTAAAACATGGGCTCATTTGTAAGCTACATAGAAGAGACATCTGACTTTTTTGCGTTGTCCACAAATGAAAAGATTTATCATTGAATATATTTTTAATATTGTTTTGAGATTGAAATTTTAAATGCACACACATAGTTCACATCTATATACACATGTAAGTTTTTTTCCCATAATATTTTGAGCCTTTAGGATATTGTTTTACGTTTTAGGAGTCTGATAACTATTTCTCATTTTCATTCCCTAAGCTACTTCATAAATTTTAAAAGGAAAATTGACACAAGAATTGAAAAAAACAGCAGCTTACTCTTCGTAGCATTTTGAGGCAGCATGGAGCCCTTCAATGGAACTAATATCCCCCTAGAACGGAAGAACAATTTCTTGAATTCCACAAAAAAAATATTCAAAGTACTAGGCAGCTTCTAGTAATATAGTACAACGAGGAAAGGACATGTGTCAACTTTTCAAGTTGCTGTCTGAGATATTTTAAGATCCTACGCATCTAAAGCCAATAATTGATGAATCTAAAAAGGAACACATGGAATTGACTGAGAAGATAGAACTAAACTGTGCGCTGGGAACAGACTTTAGATATCTATAAAGAAATGGTGATCATTTTTGTATGCTCAATTGCTAATTATTTTTTTGCGTAATGAAGTAACAGCAGGACATCATATAGAGGGCAAACATGACCAATGTGTATTGACAGAGGTAGTGTGATTTTCATGACTCTTTCGTCCAAAACTTAAAAAAAAAACTGCAAGAATATTTAAATGCTCCCAATAAACAGGTTGGACTGCAGGAAGGGCTAAAATATTTGTAAAAAACGGCTGGAAAATAGAACCGCATGCAAAATATATTCTAAATACCCTTCTTCAGCTGAAGCCATCCATAGCATTCCCGATCAATACCCATGCCTAAATAAAAGAAAATTTAAGAGATATAGCTAGCAAGCGTAGATCATATGTATGGTGCCGTGGCTTGCGGCTAAACCCCTAGCTATAACCATATATCAAAACAACAAAACCGCTTTAGAGAGTATCCATCAACGGATCCTCTATAGCTAGAATCCTCCAACGTTCAAAGGCAAAGAGAATAATGAGGCGGAGACTTGGCCACAAAAGACACATGCAAATCGACAGTACGATCCGCACATATGCCCAGTGGTAACCAATTAAACTAATCGAGCTGTTCGATCTCTAGTTAGTGTTAACTAAACTGTCTCAAAGTATCAATGCCTCATCTCCGGCGACTAGCGGCATACTCCATGTAATTCCTTTGACCCTCATTAATTTTGTCTATATTGTTTTGTTTTATTTCCATTTAATCTTCTCTTGTGCGGGTGGAATGAATGGAGGCGAGTAGTAGAGGAGAATGTATTAATAAGGGTTTGGAAAGGTATTTCGGTAGTTTTGGTATATATAGTGCGCGAGTCAGGAAGAGCAAATTTACCTACCTCGAGGAATCTGATCTCGTGCTGGAGCATGTCAACGGCGAGCTGCAGGTGGTGGCGGCCGCATGAGGTGTCTGGAGGGGACTTGGGCCTGGGCGCCGCCATCGCCACCATGGATCGATACGTAGATGGACTCGGCAGCGAAAGAGCTAGCTGGATGATGTAGCTAGCTAGTGCAAGAACGCCATGGATGATGAATGGAGAGCTAGCTAGGCCAGGAGAGGAGCGGAGGCCGGCGTAAGAACAAAAGCACAACTGTTCTTGGTGCAAGTAAAACCAGGCAAATCCACGGCCCGAAACACGACAAATACATCATGATCAAAAAAAGGTGGCTAAACGGGTCGGATCACTCCCTTAACTGTACATAGTTTAGGTAGAATGAGACCTCTTCACAATTTTTTCACGCGGATAGATCCCTGCAATTCAAACATGGGTGGGCGAGTTCACCACTGTGAGCTCTAGCCACTGAGCTGCGCACGGTTCTCAAATACATCATGGTTATGCCTGTCAAAAACACCAGCTGAGCTAGAGCGCGCACAACAAAAATAAAAAAAATCAATCCAACGCCTCATCAACAGAGGCAGCACCGAGGGACACCACCGCAGCATGCGGGGCTGCAAGAGGAGGAGCACGTGCAGCCACAAGAGCATTTCAGGCACGGCCTCCCGGCGCGGCATGGGCCGGAGCAGCAGCAGCATCTCGGCCCCTTGAGCTGGATGGTGGAACACCCACTGGCGCAGCCGCCATAGCAGCAGATCCACGAGAGGTAGCTCAAACACGTCCGGGCTCTGCAGACACAAACATTAAGATCCTTCTCAGTCGGTCACTTATCAGAAACGAGTTACAAATCGATGCATGCATTGCTGGCTGATTCATAATTGTTAAGGTTTGTATATTGGAGATGCTGCATGAGAAAAATTGAAACTTCTAAATGCTTTCCTGGCGCTAAATATAACACATGCAGTTTAGTACAACAATTTGCATCAGCTTGGGATGATTTGGCATCATTTTCTTCCGAAAGAACCACGGACATACTATATTAAGATCTGCGGGAAGAATTCCAGAAAAAATAAATCTGCGGGAAGAAAATAATTACCGAATCTTCTTTGGGAAGTGATGAGATTGGTCGGTGTTTCCTTTCTTAGATGAACTGCATGCTTGTAAACAGAGATACTAGTTAGAAAAAGGACATCTTGTACTCCAAGACAATTTCTCAACCTGAAAATCCATACATCATTATGAATGTATTCTAAATCCATACAACAGATTTTCTGAATGCTTAGCACTTATGATCTGACCACTATGTATGTTTGACTGGAGAGCATGGTTTCAATTTTAATTTTATTTTTATTTACGAAAATGCAGCTTACACTGATTTTCATTAATGAAGAAGAAGAAAGTGATCAGTAGTGGCGCTAAGATTGGAGACGAAAAAAAAAAACTGCCTGAACAGGCACCGTAGCCCTCTATAATTTTAATCAAATGCTAAAACATATTCATATATTTAAATACAGTCAATCAATTTCAAATATCCAAATTTCCTAAACTATTGCTACCGAATTTGCATAATGTTCAATTGTATGTGTTTACTATTTTCAATGATTGGTGTGGAAGCACATGGCTGTAGATAGTAATGTATCGTATAAATCTCCACTGAGAGCGGCATTTTTTGGCTAAAATGAGAAATTTATATATTTAGAGGTTTCAAATAAAATCTGTGTTGCTTTCCACATATCCATGTAGATGTATTGCACGTGTCTGTAAAGCTTTATTAAAACATGGGCTCATTTGTAAGCTACATAGAAGAGACATCTGACTTTTTTGCGTTGTCCACAAATGAAAAGATTTATCATTGATTATATTTTTCATATTGGTTTGAGATTGAAATTTTAAATGCACACACATAGTTCACATCTATATACACATGTAAAAAAATTTCCATAATATTTTGAGACTTTAGGATATTGTTTTACATTTTTGGAGTCTGATAACTATTTCTCATTTTCATTCCCTAAGCTACTTCTTAAATTTTAAAAGGAAAATTGACACAAGAATTGAAAAAAAACAGCAGCTTACTCTTCGTAGCATTTGGAGGCAGCATGGAGCCCTTCAATGGAATTAATATCCCCCTAGAACGGAAGAACTGTTTCTTGAATTCCACAAAAAAAATATTCAAAGTGCTAGGCAGCTTCTAGTAATATAGTACAACGAGGAAAGGGCATGTGTCAACTTTTCAAGTTGCTGTCTGAGATATTTTAAGATCCTACGCATCTAAAGCCAATAATTGATGAATCTAAAAAGGAACACATGGAATTGACTGAGAAGATAGAACTAAACTGTGTGCTGGGAACAGACTTTAGATATCTATAAAGAAATGGTGATCATTTTTGTATGCTCAATTGCTAATTATTTTTTGCGTAATGAAGTAACAGCAGGACATCATATAGAGGGCAGACATGACCAATGTGTATTGACAGAGGTAGTGTGATTTTCATGACTCTTTCGTCCAAAACTTTAAACAAAACTGCAAGAATATTTAAATGCTCCCAAGAAACAGGTTGGACTGCAGGAAGATCTAAAATATTTGTAAAAAAAGGCTGGAAAATAGAACCACATGCAAAATATATTCTAAATACCCTTCTTCAGCTGAAGCCATCCATAGCATTCCCGATCAATACCCATGCCTAAATAAAAGAAAATTTAAGAGATATAGCTAGCAAGCATAGATCATATGTATGGCGCCGTGGCTTGCGGCTAAACCCCTAGCTATAACCATATATCAAAACAACAAAACCGCTTTAGAGAGTATCCATCAACGGATCCTCTATAGCTAGAATCCTCCAATGTTCAAAGGCAAAGAGAATAATGAGGCGGAGACTTCGCCATAAAACACACGCAAATCGACAGTACGATCCGCACATATGCCCAGCGGTAACCGATTAAACTAATCGAGCTGTTCAATCTCTAGTTAGTGTTAACTAAACGTTCTCAAAGTATCAATGCCTCATCTCCGGCGACTAGCGGCATACTCCATGTAATTCCTTTGACCCTCATTAATTTTGTCTATATTGTTTTGTTTTATTTCCATTTAATATTCTCTTGTGCGGGTGGAATGAATGGAGGCGAGTAGTAGAGGACAATGTATTAATAAGGGTTTGGAAAGGTATTTCGGTAGTTTTGGTATATATAGTGCGCGAGTCAGGAAGAGCAAATTTACCTACCTCGAGGAATCTGATCTCGTGGTGGAGCATGTCAATAGCGAGCTGCAGGTGGTGGCGGCCGCATGAGGTGACTGGAGGGGACTTGGGCCTGGGCGCCGCCATCGCCATCATGGATCGATACGTAGATGGACTCGGCATCGAAAGAGCTAGCTGGATGATGTAGCTAGCTAGTGCAAGAACGCCATGGATGATGAATGGAGAGCTAGCTAGGCCAGGAGAGGAGCGGAGGCCGGCGTAAGAACAAAAGCACAACTGTTCTCGGTGCAAGTAAAACCAGGCAAATCCACGGCCGAAACACGACAAATACATCATGATCAAAAAAAGGTGGCTAAACGGGTCGGATCACTCCCTTAACTGTACATAGTTTAGGTAGAATGAGACCTCTTCACAATTTTTTCACGCGGATAGATCCCTGCAATTCAAACATGGGTGGGCGAGTTCACCACTGTGAGCTCTAGCCACTGAGCTGCGCTCGGTTCTCAAATACATCATGGTTATGCCTGTCAAAAACACCAGCTGAGCTAGAGCGCGCACAACAAAAATAAAAAAAATCAATCCAACGCCTCATCAACAGAGGCACCACCGAGGGACACCACCGCAGCATGCGGGGCTGCAAGAGGAGGAGCACGTGCAGCCACAAGAGCATTTCAGGCACGGCCTCCCGGCGCGGCATGGGCCGGAGCAGCAGCAGCATCTCGGCCCCTTGAGCTGGATGGTGGAGCACCCACTGGCGCAGCCGCCACAGCAGCAGATCCACGAGAGGTAGCTCAAACACGTCCGGGCTCTGCAGACACAAACATTAAGATCCTTCTCAGTCGGTCACTTATCAGAAACGAGTTACAAATCGATGCATGCATTGCTGGCTGATTCATAATTGTTAAGGTTTGTATATTGGAGATGCTGCATGAGAAAAATTGAAACTTCTAAATGCTTTCCTGGCGCTAAATATAACACATGCAGTTTAGTACAACAATTTGCATCAGCTTGGGATGATTTGGCATCATTTTCTTTCGAAAGAACCACGGACATACTATATTAAGATCTGCGGGAAGAATTACAGAAAAAATAGATCTGCGGGAAGAAAATAATTACCGAATCTTCTTTGGGAAGTGATGAGATTGGTTGGTGTTTCCTTTCTTAGATGAACTGCATGCTTGTAAACAGAGATACTAGTTAGAAAAAGGACATCTTGTACTCCAAGACAATTTCTCAACCTGAAAATCCATACATCATTATGAATGTATCGGCATTCTTTCCTATGAACTCATCAACCCTGCAAATTTAATCAAAGGGGCAAACGACGATGAATCTCCACCATATGTCATGAACAAGAGAAAAAATAAATTTTAAATTGGCACAAAGTCCATGTGGAAGGTGAGTTCAACAGATTTTCTGAATGCTTAGCACTTATGATCTGACCACTATGTATGTTTGATTGGAGAGCATGGTTTTAATTTTAATTTTATTTTTATTTACGAAAATGCAGCTTACACTGATTTTCATTAATGAAGAAGAAGAAAGTGATCAGTAGTGGCGCTAAGATTGGAGACGGAAAAAAAAAACTGCCTGAACAGGCACCGTAGCCCTCTATAATTTAAATCAAATGCGAAAACATATTCATATATTTAAATACAGTCAATCAATTTCAAATATCCAAATTTCCTAAACTATTGCTACCGAATTTGCATAATGTTCAATTGTATGTGTTTACTATTTTCAATGATTGGTGTGGAAGCACATGGCTGTAGATAGTAATGTATCGTATAAATCTCCACTGAGAGCGGCATTTTTTTGCTAAAATGCGAAATTTATATATTTAGAGGTTTCAAATAAAATCTGTGTTGCTTTCCACATATCCATGTAGATGTATTGCACGTGTCTGTAAAGCTTTATTAAAACATGGGCTCATTTGTAAGCTACATAGAAGAGACATCTGACTTTTTTACGTTGTCCACAAATGAAAAGATTTATCATTGATTATATTTTTCATATTGGTTTGAGATTGAAATTTTAAATGCACACACATAGT
Source organism: Elymus sibiricus (assembly GCA_039707655.1). NCBI lineage: Eukaryota > Viridiplantae > Streptophyta > Magnoliopsida > Poales > Poaceae > Elymus > Elymus sibiricus. The sequence continues at coordinate 20,431,990 of CM077676.1, forward strand.
TCACATCTATATACACATGTAAAAAAATTTCCATAATATTTTGAGACTTTAGGATATTGTTTTACATTTTTGGAGTCTGATAACTATTTCTCATTTTCATTCCCTAAGCTACTTCTTAAATTTTAAAAGGAAAATTGACACAAGAATTGAAGAAAACAGCAGCTTACTCTTTGTAGCATTTGGAGGCAGCATGGAGCCCTTCAATGGAATTAATTTCCCCCTAGAACGGAAGAAAAGTTTCTTGAGTTGTACAAAAATATATATTCAAAGTGGTAGGCAGCTTCTAGTAATATAGTACAACGAGGAAAGGGCATGTGTCAACTTTTCAAGTTGCTGTCTGAGATATTTTAAGATCCTACGCATCTAAAGCCAATAATTGATGAATCTAAAAAGGAACACATGGAATTGACTGAGAAGTGAGAACTAAACTGTGTGCTGGGAACAGACTTTAGATATCTATAAAGAAATGGTGATCATTTTTGTATGCTCAATTGCTAATTATTTTTTTGCGTAATGAAGTAACAACAGGACATCATATAGAGGGCAAACATGACCAATGTGTATTGACAGATGTAGTGTGATTTTGATGACTCTTTCGTCCAAAACTTTAAACAAAACTGCAAGAATATTTAAATGCTCCCAATAAAAAGGTTGGACTGCAGGAAGAGCTAAAATATTTGTAAAAAAAGGCTGGACAATAGAACCGCATGCAAAATATATTCTAAATACACTTCTTCAGCTGAAGCCATCCATAGCATTCCCGATCAATACCCATGCCTAAATAAAAGAAAATTTAAGAGATATAGCTAGCAAGCGTAGATCATATGTATGGCGTCGTGGCTTGCGGCTAAACCCCTAGCTATAACCATATATCAAAACAACAAAACCGCTTTAGAGAGTATACATCAACGGATCCTCTATAGCTAGAATCCTCCAATGTTCAAAGGCAAAGAGAATAATGAGGGGGACACTTGGCCATAAAACACACGCAAATCGACAGTACGATCTGCACATATGCCCAGCGGTAACCGATTAAACTAATCGAGCTGTTCGATCTCTAGTTAGTGTTAACTAAACCGTCTCAAAGTATCAATGCCTCAACTCCGGCGACTAGCGGCATACTCCATGTAATTCCTTTGACCCTCATTAATTTTGTCTATATTGTTTTGTTTTATTTCCATTTAATCTTCTCTTGTGCGGGTGGAATGAATGGAGGCGAGTAGTAGAGGAGAATGTATTAATAAGGGTTTGGAAAGGTATTTCGGTAGTTTTGGTATACATAGTGCGCGACTCAGGAAGAGCAAAGTTACCTACCTCGAGGAATCTGATCTCGTGGTGGAGCATGTCAACGGCGAGCTGCAGGCGGTGGCGGCCGCATGAGGTGTCTGGAAGGGACTTGGGCCTGGGCGCCGCCATCGCCATCATGGATCGATACGTAGATGGACTCGGCAGCGAAAGAGCTGGCTGGATGATGTAGCTAGCTAGTGCAAGAACGCCATGGATGATGAATGGAGAGCTAGCTAGGCCAGGAGAGGAGCGGAGGCCGGCGCAAGAACAAAAGCACAAGTGATCTTGGTGCAAGTAAAACCAGGCAAATCCACGGCCCGAAACACGACAAATACATCATGATCAAAAAAAGGTGGCTAAACGGGGTCGGATCACTCCCTTAACTGTACATAGTTTAGGTAGAATGAGACCTCTCCACAATTTTTTCACGCGGATAGATCCCTGCAATTCAAACATGGGTGGGCGAGTTCACCACTGTGAGCTCTAGCCACAGAGCTGCGCTCGGTTCTCAAATACATCATGGTTATGCCCGTCAAAAACACCAGCTGAGCTAGAGCGCGCACAACAAAAATAAAAAAAATCAATCCAACGCCTCATCAATAGAGGCAGCACCGAGGGACACCACCGCAGCATGCGGGGCTGCAAGAGGAGGTGCACGTGCAGCCACAAGAGCATTTCAAGCACGGGCTCCCGACGCGGCAAGGGCGGGAGCAGCAGCAGCAGCTCGGCCCCTTGAGCTGGATGGTGGAGCACCCACTGGCGCAGCCGCCACAGCAGCAGATCCACGAGAGGTAGCTCAAACACGTCCGGGCTCTGCAGACACAAACATTAAGATCCTTCTCAGTCGGTCACTTATCAGTTACTTGCTACCAATTTATGCAGGTAATTAGAAACGAGTTACAAATCGATGCATATATTGCTGGCTGATTCATAATTGTTAAGGTTTGTATATTGGAGATGCTGCATGAGAAAAATTGAAACTTCTAAATGCTTTCCTGGCGCTAAATATAACACATGCAGTTTAGTACAACAATTTGCATCAGCTTGGGATGATTTGGCATCATTTTCTTTCGAAAGAACCACGGACATACTATATTAATATCTGCGGGAAGAATTCCAGAAAAAAAAGATCTGCGGGAAGAAAATAATTACCGAATCTTCTTTGGGAAGTGATGAGATTGGTCAGTGTTTCCTTTCTTAGATGAACTGCATGCTTGTAAAGAGAGATACTAGTTAGAAAAAAGACATCTTGTAGTCCAAGACAATTTCTCAACCTGAAAATCCATACATCGTTATGAATGGATCGGCATTCTTTCCTATGAACTCATCAACCCTGCAAATTTAATCGAAGGGGCAAACGATGATGAATCTCCACCATATGTCATGAACAAGAGAAAAAATAACTTTTAAATTGGCACAAAGTCCATGTGGAAGGTGAGTTCAACAGATTTTCTGAATGCTTAGCACTTATGTTTGACTGGAGAGCATGGTTTTAATTTTAATTTTATTTTTATTTACGAAAATGCAGCTTACACAGATTTTCATTAATGAAGAAGAAGAAAGTGATCAGTAGTGGCGCTAAGATTGGAGACGAAAATAAAAGAACTGCCTGTACAGGCACCGCAGCCCTCTATAATTTAAATCCAATGCTAAAACATATTCATATATTTAAATACAGTCAATCAATTTCAAATATCCAAATTTCCTAAACTATTGCTACCGAATTTGCATAAAGTTCAATTGTATGTGTGTACTATTTTCAATCATTGGTGTGGAAGCACATGGCTGTAGATAGTAATGTATCGTATAAATCTCCACTGAGAGCGGCATTTTTTGGCTAAAATGCGAAATTTATATATTTAGAGGTTTCAAATAAAATCTGTGTTGCTTTCCACATATCCATGTAGATGTATTGCACGTGTCTGTAAAGCTTTATTAAAACATGGGCTCATTTGTAAGCTACATAGAAGAGACATCTGACTTTTTTGCGTTGTCCACAAATGAAATGATTTATCATTGGATATATTTTTAATATTGGTTTGAGATTGAAATTTTAAATGCACACACATAGTCCACATCTATATATACATGTAAATTTTTTTCCCAAATTTTTTTGAGACTTTAGGATATTGTTTTACATTTGTGGAGTCTGATAACTATTTCTCATTTTCATTCCCTAAGACACTTCTTAAATTTTAAAGGGAAAATTGACACAAGAATTGAACAAAACAGCAGCTTACTCTTTGCAGCATTTGGAGGCAGCATGGAGCCCTTCAATGGAATTAATTTCCCCCAAGAACGGAAGAAAAGTTTCTTGAATTCCACAAAAAAAATATTCGAAGTGGTAGGCAGCTTCTTGTAATATAGTACAACGAGGAAAGGACATGTGTCAACTTTTCAAGTTGCTGTAACATCCTACGCATCTAAAGCCAATAATTGATGAATCTAAAAAGGAACACATGGAATTGACAGAGAAGTGAGAAATAAACTGTGTGCTGGGAACAGACTTTAGATATCTATAAAGAAATGGTGATCATTTTTGTGTGCTCAATTGCTAATTATTTTTTTGCGTAATGAAGTAACAGCAGGACATCATATAGAGGGCAAACATGACCAATGTGTATTGATAGAAGTAGTGTGATTTTGATGACTCTTTCGTCCAAAACTTTAAACAAAACTGCAAGAATATTTAAATGCTCCCAATAAACAGGTTGGACTGCAGGAAGAGCTAAAATATTTGTAAAAAAAGGCTGGAAAATAGAACCGCATGCAAAATATATTCTAAATACCCTTCTTCAGCTGAAGCCCTCCATAGCATTCCCGATAAATAGCCATGCCTAAATAAAAGAAAACTTAAGAGATATAGCAAGCAAGCGTAGATCATATGTATGGCGCCATGGCTTGCGGCTAAACCACTAGCTGTAACAATATATCAAAACAACAAAACCGCTTTAGAGAGTATCCATCAACGGATCCTCTATAGCTAGAATCCTCCAACGTTCAAAGGCAAAGAGAATAATGAGGCAGAGACTTGGCCATAAAACACACGCAAATGAACAGTACGATCCGCACATATGCCCAGCGGTAACCAATTAAACTAATCGAGCTGTTCGATCTCAAGTTAGTGTTAACTAAACCGTCTCAAAGTATCAATGCCTCATCTCCGGCGACTAGCGGCATAATCCATGTAATTCTTTTGACCCGCATTAATTTTGTCTATATTGTTTTGTTTTATTTCCGTTTAATCTTCTCTTGTGCGGGTGGAACGAATGTAGGCGCGTAGAAGAGGGGAATGTATTAATAAGGGTGTGGAAAGGTATTTCGGTAGTTTTGGTATATATTGTGCGCGAGTCAGGAAGAGCAAAGTTACCTACCTCGAGGAACCTGATCTCGCAGTGGAGCATGTCAACGGCGAGCTGCAGGCGGTGGCGGCCGCATGAGGTGTCTGGAGGGGACTTGGGCCTGGGCACCGCCATCGCCATCATGGATCGATACATAGATGGACTCAGCAGCGAAAGAGCTAGCTGGATGATGTAGCTAGCTAGTGCAAGACCGCCATGGATGATGAATGGATTGCTAGCTAGGCCAGGAGAGGAGCAGAGGCCGGCGCAAGAACAAAAGCACAAGTGATCTTGGTGCAAGTAAAACCAGGCAAATCCACAGCCAGAAACACGACAAATACATCATGATCAAAAAAAGGTGGCTAAAGGGGGTCGGATCACTCCCTTAACTGTACATTTTTTAGGTAAAATGAGACCTCTCCATGATTTTTTCACGCGGATAGATCGATGCAATTCGAACATGGGTGGGCGAGTTCACCACTGTGAGCTCTAGCCACGGAGTTGCGCTCGGTTTTCAAATACATCATGGTCATGCCCGTCAAAAACACCAGCTGAGCCAGAGCGCGCACAACAAAAATAAAAAAAATCAATCCAACGCCTCGTCAACAGAGGCAGCACCGAGGGACACTACCGCAGCACGCGGGGCTGCAAGAGGAGGAGCGCGTGCAGCCACAAGAGCATTTCGGGCACGGGCTCCCGACGCAGCATGGGCGGGAGCAGCAGCAGCAGCTCGGCCCCTTGAGCTGGATGCTGGTGCACCCACTGGCGCCACCGCCACAGCAGCAGATCCATGAGAGGTAGCTCAAACACGTCCGGGCTCTGCAGAGACAAACATTAAGATCCTTCTCAGTCGGCCACTTATCAGTTACTTGCTACCTATTTATGCAGGTAATTAGAAATGAGTTACAAATCGATGCATGCATTGCTGGCTGTTTCATAATTGTTAAGGTTTGTATATTGGAGATGCTGCATGAGAAAAAATGAAACTTCTAAATGCTTTCCTGGCGCTAAATATAACACATGCAGTTTAGTACAACAATTTGCATCAGCTTGGGATGATTTGGCATCATTTTCTTTCAAAAGAACCACGGACATACTACATTAAGATCTGCGGGAAGAATTCCCAAAAAAAAGATCTGTGGAAGAAAATAATTACCGAATCTTCTTTGTGAAGTGATGAGATTGGTTGGTGTTTCCCTTCTTAGGTAAACTGCATGCTTGTAAACAGAGATACTAGTTAGAAAAAAGACATCTTGTAGTCCAAGACAATTTCTCAACCTGAAAATCCATACATCGTTATGAATGGATCGGCATTCTTTCCTATGAACTCATCAACCCTGCAAATTTAATCAAAGGGGCAAACGACGATGAATCTCCACCATATGTCATGAACAAGAGAAAAAATAACTTTTAAATTGGCACAAAGTCCATGTGGAAGTTGAGTTCAACAGATTTTCTTAATGCTTAGCCCTTATGATCTGACCACTATGTATGTTTGACTGGAGAGCATGGTTTTAATTTTATTTTTATTTTTCTTTACAAAAACGCAGCTTACACTGATTTTCATTCATCAAGAACAAGAAAGTGATCAGTAGTGGCGCTAAGATTGGAGACGAAAATAAAAGAACTGCATGTACAGCCACTGCAGCCCTCTATAATTTAAATCTAATGCTAAAACATATTCATATATTTAAATACAATCAATCAATTTCAAATATGCAAATTTCCTAAACTATTGCTACCGAATTTGCATAATGTTCAATTGTATGTGTGTACTATTTTCAATCATTGGTGTGGAAGCACATGGCTGTACACTAGTGGAAAACGGGGCTTTAGTCCCGGTTGGAAACGGCCTTTAGTGCCGGGTCACCAACCGGGACAACGAAATTGGGACTAAAAGCCCCCACCCTTTAGTCCCGGTTGGCCACAACCCGAGACTAAAGTCCCTCCACGTGCCCGCGAGCGCGCGCTGGGGGCTGGAGGACCTTTAGTCCCGATTGGTGACACCAACCGGGACTAAGGTCCCTCCACGTGGCCGCGAGCTAGCGCCGAGGGCTGGAGGACCTTTAGTCCTAGTTGGTGACATCAACCGGGACTAAGGATTTTGTGTTGGGGTTTAGGGTTTTAGGGTTTAGAGTTTATGGTTTATTTTTCCTTTTCATTTTGTATTTTCCATTCAATTTTTTTTTCATTTCAAACATATTTTACACTACTACATACTGTACACGTTATGCATATATAATATAATTTCTCGTACGACCATACATATATAATATAATTTCTCATACGACCATACATATATATATACAATTTGGTATATACAATTTCTCCTACAATTTGGAGATCATTACATGTACGCATTAGCAGCAATGATATTCTCCGCTTTCAGATATGACCTCCGTAAGCAAAAATCCCACAATTTACTCTTGAATTGCTCGTATGCGGTTCTCTGGTAGGAGCTTCTCCCGCATCTCTTCCATCTTTAAAGAAGGAGATCAATATGAATATATTAGTTGTGTGTATATATATTAGATCATCATAAAAAAATTGTGAATAGTGTTTACGTACCTGAAGTTGTCTTACATCTCTGCGCCATTCGGTCGTCATGCGAATGTTCTCGCAAACGTAGTATGCACATAAATTAGTCCCTTGTTTCTGCCTCATGCACTTTGCGAGAATAGAATTCAATCAGATAATAATCAAGCATGATAATGGTATTGAAACTAGAATTAAAGAGATGCGCGAACCTAGCTAGTACTACTTAATTACCTTGGGCCGTCGCGAACGCAGCTCCGGTTTCCATTCACCGACAACATCATTGATGAACCGTTTCCAAACCCTGCCCGGCAAAGAAAATGAATAAAGGAGTTATTAATTACTTGATATCAGGAAATGAACGAAAGAGGCCGATATAGTGCGATAATGATTGAAATTACCTGTCGAGCATGCAAACCACGCTGCTGTATTCTCGAGGGTCTTTACCTAGTGAGTCCAGGGTTTCAACAGTTCCAGCGTTAACTTTAATGATTAGTAGGATCCAGTGGTACCTGCGCACACGTTTATATAAGCAGGCATGCATAACTCATCAACTACACTTAACATCGAGTAAGCAAAATAGAATTTGTAGTACAAGACAGTAACACTCACTTGAAGTTGTAAGGAAATAGTATTTCTTTTCTGGTATTTTGTGCCTCCATAAACCTTAACAAGTTAGCCTCTGATTCTTTGGGGTCGTCTTGTATCATTTTTTCATTAATGATATATGGGTCAATGAACCCAATGTCATAGATTCCATCTCTTTTGCATTCGAGAATCTTCATTCTGTATAATAGCGTACAAAATAATATAGTGAGGATAATTACAGGCAATGAACGAGCTGAGCTAGAGACTTAAATTACAGAAAGAAATCACTTACAGACAATAGCAACTGACGATAGATTTGTCGAGTGAGTCTTGATTGTATAACTGAAAAATTTCTGGAAACTCAATCCATAGCTCGTTTTCATAGAAGTAATGCTCTTCCTTGACTTTCACCATGAGCATCTCTCGCCCGTTCTTTACTTCTTTCATGTACCACTCATGCAATCTTCGCATTTGTGTTGATAGATGCGGGACCTGCTCAGGTCTGACCAGAGTTTTCCCGGGGACATAGTGCCATGCTACATCAGCCACGGGGACTTCCTCGGTGCCTAGGAGTTGATCAACACTGATACCAATGTCTCTAGCAGCGTCGGTTACCTTATCGGTAATCACCTTGAGCGGGGGGATCGATTGCATTGCCTGTTCTCCGAGCTGGGGAACTGTTTTCCCGCTTTTATTACTATTTCTACGTCTCGACTGCTGCATTTGTTCCTCATATGACTTCCTAATAGAGCGGTCATAGTCTGATGGCCTATTCTCCACATGTGCCGGGGGTCGCTCAAGAAAGTCCACAAAGTGCTTTACGGTTTTCGTAGGTATTATCTCCTTTGGCGGCGGGGGCGGTTTCGGTGCAAAATGGGACTTCACTTCGGAAACCACGACCGTTTTGGTTTCCTCATGAGTCATATCGTAAGCTAACTTCTTTTTGGCAGGAGGCTCGTCGTTGGCTTTCTTCTTTGGTGCTTTCTTCCGCTTTTGGCCCTGCTGGGACATAGGGGGTGGAGTCGGCTGACGTGGCCTTGGGTTCGCGCTGAGCTCCCTCTCGAGGTGGGGTGGACTTAGAGGTGTATTGCTACTTGGAGGAGTCGGTGGCCTTGGCGCCGAGTTTGGAAATACGATGCATTCCTTTCTCCATACAATGACACCATGTATGACTTCTCCCAGTGTCTGCTCCCCTTCACCTCCAGGAATGTCAAGCTCTAGTGAGTCATATCCCGGCAGAACTTCATCCACCCCGACACGAGCATAGCCAGCTGTAATCGGATTGCCATGGATGGTTGCTTCAGGTGCATTCGGTAAAGCAACGCCGACCGCCACCTTCATGGATATGTTCTTCATTTTCTGGTGTAGCTCACAATTTGTCCTCTCTTTGATATCATCCACGGGGTAGCGAGCCAGCAGTGCATCATCGTTCTGGCCCCCGTGGAACCCACGCTGCTTTTCCGCATAGATGGGACGGTACTATCCAATGCTGGATCTGCTTGCTCCTGCCACGGAGATGCCCTTTGCTGGCTAATTGTGTCCAGTTGCTCCTGCTGCCACTTTAACATGCGTTCCAACTCCTCGTTCTTTGTTTCTATCTTCTGAAGCCGGTCTGCATCCTACTTCTTTTTTCTCTGACGGCTTCTATAAGTGTCGTTCCACTCCGAAAACCCCTGAACCCACGGAACAACGCCTTTGCCTCGTGTTCGTCCTGCGTGTTCAGGATTCTTGAGGGCGCGTGTAAGCTCGTCGTTCTCTCTCTCGGGCTGGAACAACCCCTTTCGAGCATCTTCTATTGCTTGAAGTAAAGCGTCTGAGGCTGTTTTAAGATCTGCCTTTTCAATAATCTGCCCTGTGACTGGGTCCAACTGTCCCCCATGCGCATAAAACCAATGCTTGGACCTCTGGGGCCAATCCGCTATAGCTGGAATGACCCCTTCAGCAAGAATCTTGGCCTCAGCTGCTTCCCACTTAGGCACGGCTCTCTTGTAGCCACCTGTCCCCAGAACATGGTGATACTCTTTTTTCTCAGCATTTATCTTATTTCTTCTCAACCTTTCCAGAGCTTCATCCGATTCCTTGTACTCCACAAATGCGTCCCAGTGATCTTTTATCTTCTCTAGTGCTCCAGTGAATTCTGGAGTCTTCTTTTTTGCCTTGCTGTAGTCGCTGTATAATCTTTTCTTCCAGCTCTGGAATTGTGTGGCCATCTTCTTAAGAGCATACTACTTGACTTTCAACCGTTGGCCATCTGTGAGACCCTTTGGTAGGTTGAAATGTGACATGAGCGTATCCCAAAGCAAATTTCTTGATCTTTCGTCGACATAACTAACTCCTTGAGTTACCTTTGGCTTATTCCATTCTTGAATGGTGATCGGGATGTTGTCCCTAACAATAATTCCGCATTGATTTATAAATTTACGGCATTTTGTTCAGGAGCAATCGGTTCGCCATCTTCTGCAACTTCATCGATGTTGAACTTTATGTCATCGCCCAACTTTTTGGCATGGCCTCGTACCCTTCTAGGAGATTGGCTCGATCCGGATGGCTAAAAGAGGAAAGATTCGTTAATATATATATACAAATCAATTAATACATCTAATGATCATCAGAGGCCTAATATATATAAACCTCGCCGGACTTTGTTAATTGTCTAACATTTTCTTCACCATCATTGTTTGTTTGCCCTTCTTCTCTTGGTTCCTGCTCAAGTCCCTCACCGGAGTCGTTCAGAAATTGTGAGCTGTCATCTAGTTCATTCTCTTGGTTTTGGGAGGAGCGTATGATGTTGAAGATATCCTCTTCATGGTATCTGCCGCTATCGTCCATAGCTTAACTAATCCAGAAGAAAGGTAAAACAATTTAGTATTTAAATTAGAATGCATTCAATAAGCAAAAACTGAACTATACTAAGCATATAGGATAACAGGCAGGTATCAACAATAGGTTACAAAAACAGGCTATGCATCAGAATAGGTGCTATCGAAACAACAACAATAGCAGTTCTAATGCAAGCATAAGAGAGAAAGACTGGGCGATATAGGAATGATCAATGGGGGTTTGCTTGCCTGGAAGCTCTACTGCAAGGGGCTGGTCGTCTGTCGGATGATCGTCTGGAACGTAGTCGTACCCAGCGGCGTCGTCGGCAGTCGCGGGATCTATCGGAAGAGAAGGAGGGGGATGAAACAGAATAAAAAATCAAAGAACACAATTGCAATCAAAATGCATGACAGGTCTATAGGACATGCAGGGGTGATCTTCTGCATCCCTAGTTATTTTAGACAGAGCGGGAAAATATCCGGGAATATTTTCCCGGCTCCGGACGGTTATCGGTACAAGGATCCGGAGGGGAAGGTTCCATGTTCATCTAGATAGGAGTGATGGTCAAGCATTTTTACCACACATTTGGATTCGTCTTATTTTTCTGATCATTTTTCATATATAAAACTTTTTCATCCGACTTACGGTTCTTTTTCTATTGAATTTCAAAGTTTATTCAATACTTTGAAATTCCAGATTTAAATTAATTCGAATTTCTTTTAATCGCAAAATGCTAAATGCACTCGAGAGGGTGTACGCAGCAGCCACCACAGGGGCTGACAGTGGGCCAGGGGAGGTGCTGAGTCAGCAGGTCAACTTTGACCTGTTGACCAGTCAACTGGGTCAACTGGACCCACTGGGGCCCAGCTGCTAGTGACTCTGGTGGCCCACATGGCAGGCCATGTGATGCCCCTGCTCGACAATGCACTAATCATACATGCAAACGTGCACGCTCGAGATCAGAGACTCACGGGAAGATATCACAACACAACTCTAAACCCAAAATAAAACATAAATCTTCATATTACAAACCAGGGGTCACGAGGACCCGAATACATAAGTCATACACATAAATAATATCTGGGTACAGACATAGTTAGTCAAGTTTGCCTTAAGAAGGCTAACACAAACAACGACACTGATCGAAAAGGCGAAGGCCTCCTGCCTAGGGCATCCGAACTACTCCTGGTCGGCTGGCTCAACCCAGTAGTACGTGCCTCCGGGACTCTCCTGGTAGTAAGCTCATGCGGTGGTGTCTGGCTCCGGGACTCCGTCGTCTGATTACAGCAAGCGGGTATGGGGAAAAAGAAGAAGCAAAGCAACCGTGAGTACTCATCCAAAGTACTCGCAAGACTGACATCAGAACTATACTAATTATGCATCGGTATCAAAGGAATGGGGCTATATCCTTGGACTGAACTGCAGAATGCCAGAATAGAGGGGGAAGAAGCCTAGCCTATCGAAGACTAGCATCTTGAAGCAATCTTGCAGCAACAGAAGAGAGTAGAACATAGTAGCATATAATAGTGGTTATATAATAGCAACGCCCTGAGATCCTTTCTCGACTCCCTGCGAGAAAGCGATCCCGAGAGCAGTATTAACAGTTTAATATTGAACCAGCATCAGTTTGTAGTTGTAGTGGATCAGGATACAACTCCAAGTGTCCTGTTACCGTGGACACGGCTATTCGAATAGATAACTTCCCTGCAGGGGTGCACTACTGTTACCCAACACGCTCGATTACATCTGGCCGGACACACTTGCTGGGTAATACCCGGCCTCGGGTAATCGACACGACGCAGTCCTACCTAGGCTCAGCAGAGAGGTCAGCATGCCGGTCTAAATCCTAAGTGCGAAGGGGTCTTGGGCCATCACCCTTTGCACTCCTGCACGTCGTGAGACTGGTCGGGGCCCAGGCGCGACACTGTATACACAAGTGACGTAACCAGCCCACCCCAGCAATCAGCCCACATCTCTGAGCTGTGACGTCTGAAGAGCTTTCGGCTGATACATACGACGTAGAGGGTCCCATAACCATTATCCCACGTGGTGGTAGTGCGTATAAGGCCAACGGCCTACTCAGATCAAATACCCAAATCCGTTAGGCGTATTTAGTAGCTCGTAGAGACGAACATGATTCCTGTCGCTCCGACTTGGTAACACACGGCTCGCGGGTGCTCTTGGAGCCGACCCGTCTTTATCAAATGACAGTAGTAAAGTCAAAGTACCCGTGTGTCCAAGGTATCGAGAAGGAATCCGAGGAATCACCCTTGATGGATTCCCACTCGAAGTATCGGTCAAGGTGAACCCGGAGGAATCACCCTCGATGGATTCACACAGGAGAAGTTGCACGACGGAAGCTTTATCGGAGGTGATGAAAGAGGAATCACCCTCGGTAACCCACAACCGGATAGCTATTCTACAGAGGCAACATCAGAAGTGAGATACGAGGTATCACCCTCGGCACTCGGTGGTAGCTCTGCAGAGTCGAACAACTTAAGGGGAATGTGCGGTGATGTGTTGGTCTCTGACCGTCGATCATACTGATCGAGTCACTGGTGGAAAAGCGTGGCAACAAGGACAAGGTTGTGGGGCCATTGATGTATCACTAACCAACCTATACTAAGCATGTAGGATAACAGGTAAAGTATCATTAACAGGTTACAAAACCAGGCTATGCATCAGAATAGGAACTATTTGAACAGTAGCAGGGGCAATTCTAATGCAAGAATAAGAGGGAAAGAATAGGCGATATCTGGATGATCAAGGGGGTTTGCTTGCTTGGAAGCTCTGCTGAGAGGGGCTGGTCGTCTGAAGGCTGCTCGTCTGGAGTGTAGTTGGACCCAGCTGCGTCGGCGGTGGTCTCGGCGTCTAACGGGAGAGAAGGAGGGGGAGGAAACAATAAATTCACGACAACAATGCAAGAGCGATGCATGACATGCCTAAATGATATGCAAAGGTGATATAATGCCTATCTAACTGTTTTAGATAATTTAGGAATTTATTTGGATTTATTTTATCAAGGTCGTGCACTATTCATCTATCGAATACGGGCAAAAAGTTCCATGTTCAGTATGTTAGAACGGTGTGGCAGGTATGTGGGTAGGATATTCGGATTCGTCATATTTTTCTGATCATTTTTCATATATAAATTATTTTCATCCGAGTTACGGTTTATTTTATATGATTTTTCAAAGTTTTTATCATTTTCTGGAATTTCAGGATTAATTATATTTTGAAAATATTCAATATTAAAATGCTAAATGCACCCAGCACAGTGTACACAGAAGTGTACACAGTGGCTGGCCAGTGGGCCAGGTTGACTGGGTCAACTGTCCAGTCAACGCCCAGCCCACTGAGGCTGACATGTGGGGCTAGTTGGCTGAGTCAGCAGCTGACTCAGCCAGGCTTATCCGTTGGAACAGTGGCTGGCCCCACCTGTCATAGATAGTGGGGTTAACAGCGTTTAAATTTAACTAAACTGTGATTAGTTAGTGGTGGGCCCTACTGTCAGTGACTATTAGGTTAATTTAAATTAGTGTTTAATCTAACACGAGTTAATTAGTGAGCGGGGCCCGCCTGTCAGCCGCACAGAGGCGTGGTTAGGGTCTAATAAAGCCTGACACGTCAGCCGGCTGGCGTTTAGCCGCCGGCGACCATTTCCGCGGCGGCGCGGCTCGGGCACTCGCCGGAAATCATGCTCCAGCCACAATTTCGCGCGCGCGAGGCGGCATTTGAAACAGGGGAGCGAGGCGCGTCGCGTGGTGCTACCGGTTGGTCTCGGGGAGGCCCTAAACGACGGCGGCGTCGACCGCGGCGGACGCCGGAGTTCGGCCGCGATCGGTATCGACGAAAGAGGCCACGGGGAGGAGATCTAGCAGCACGGGCGGCCTCAGCGAGGTGCACTGAGCACGTTCCCGTGCTCCGGCGAGCATGCCAGCGACTACCGCGTCAGCGGCGAGCTACGCGGCGGAGCTGGGTTCGGACGGCGACGACAGAGGCGGCTACGAGCACGGAGAGAGAGGGGAAACGCGCGCAAGCTCACCGGGAGCCTGTAGGTGAGCAAAGTGGGCGCAGGGGAGGCTCGAGCTAGCCGAATTCGTCGGCGGCGTTCGTCGGTGCAGAGGAAGAAGAAGACCTCGTGGGGCTCGCTACGATGGCTCCCGACTCCAATGGCTTGGCGCAGGCGGCGTAGCGGACGGCGGCGATGCTCTATGACATGTCGGCGAGGCGTGGTGTCGACGGAGAGCGCGGGATCGACAGCGGCGTCGATGGGAGCTTTCGGGCGAGAGTAATAACATTTGGTCACTAGCCCCCTCAGGATTCTCCCTCGTGCGGGAGCGATGGAGAGAGCGAGGAAGAATCCTGAGGGGGCTAGGGGTTTGCGGGGGAGGAAGAGGCGGCAGGGGGTGGTCTTATCCACCCCGCGGCGCAGCAGTGCGCGGAGCCGAGCGCTGCGCGGCCATGGCACCTCAGCCTTCCCCTGTAGCGGGAGGAGGACGAAAGGTTGTGGCTGGCGGGCCGGGCCGCACTGTGCCACTCAAAGCCCAGTGCGCCAGTAAGTCTTTACCGTTTTTCTTTTTTCATTTTTCCGTTTTCTGTATCCACTTCTGTTTTGTAAAATGTTTGACTACAATTTGGCTTTTGTAAAATAGGTGACTTAGCTCAATAATTACAGTGCAATATTAACTACTACCAGAAATTGGTTTGCAGACAATATGATTTCATTTGCAATTTTATTAAACAAAATGGTATTAAATATTGCTGTTTGGTACTGTTTTGATGATGTTAGAGTCATCTAGGTAATTTAGGTGATATTGTTTTTCTTAACATAATTAGTTATGGATTATTTGCTATTTAATGAACATTTTAGTTTCCAAATTGGAACAACTTTTATTTTTCAATTTATATTTGAATTTCAATTTGAGTTGGAATTTGAAATGAGATATGATGCAAATGATGATCAAGCACTATTAAACATGATGACTTAGCATTATCAGGGGGGATCGCTGTAGCATAATTACATGGGGTGTTACAGGCTGGTCGGCGGCGGCGCCGGAGATGGCTCCGGCGACCGTTTCCGTGGTGGATCCACGCCGGCCGGCGTCGATTTTGTCTACAAGGGGTCTCCGGACCCACGCGATAGAGCGTTCGAACGCGGAGACGAATCCGCGTCGATGGGTGCTGGTGGTTTCGCCGGGGACGACCTAAAACGACGACGGCGTCCACTTGGGCGGCGGCCGGAGTTCGGACGTCGACGGATCCGTGGCTACGACGCATGGCAGGTCCAATCGGCGTGTGCTACGGGCTCCCACGAGGAAGCTGAGCACGACTGTGACCTCAGACGCGAGCTACGACAACTAGGGGCACGACGGCGACATGGATGGCGTCGGTGAGCTCTTGGGCTAGGTAGAATCGGCGGCTACCGCTAGCGAATGAGTACGGGAGTGAGGGGAGAAGGATCGTGAGCTTACAGGGAACACGCTGGGTGCGTCGGCGATCTCCAGCGGTCGGAGGTTGAAGACGATCTCCGGCGGCGATGGCGGTGAAATCTGGCAGCCTGGTGGCGCGTGGTTCTGTTCCTTCTCCCGGGCGGTGGCTGGCACCGGGACACCAGTTATATACCCGCGACCTTTAGTCCCGGCTCCAGCCACGAACCGAGACTAAAGGTCCTTTAGTTCCGGCTCCAGCCACGAACCGGGACTAAAGGCCAACCTTTACGGCGGCCAAAATTCCGCGCGGGAGCTGAAACCTTTAGTCCCGGCTGGTGGTTACAACTGGTACTAAAGGTGTCTTTCAATTAATTATCATTTTGAAGAAATTATTTGACAGATTCAATTTTACAGATTGAAATTAATTCTTGTAAAATGCATAACAATTTGAAAACTAAACCAAATGAGTTGATTCAAATTTCTTTGGATTCATATTGAAGATTTCTATCAACTAGTATCATTTTGACAGGAAGTTGCATAACTAATTTTGCACTTATTAATTAAATACAGTAATTGAAGACATTATTTTAAACTTTAAAAATTCATATCTTCAGTTCTGTTAAGCCAAATGGAGCAAATAAGATGTCAAATTGTTTGTCTTAGCATAACCTACACATTCATATTTTGCTTGGACATAATTGCATTGATTAACTCCTCTGTATAATTAAAATACTAAAAGGACAGGAATAATTCCTAATTTTGAAAATTCATAACTTAATAAATAAGATGTCAAATTGTTACAAAGATTCCAGAGTGGGACTCTCCAGCTAGAAGTCCGGAAACTCACTAGAGAGAAAGTGATGACGGTGTTACACCCAAAACACATATACTCCCTCCGTTCCTTTATGTAAGGTGTATTATTTTCGGTGCGGTGACTAAGGCACATAATTATAGATTAGTTAGGACTAAATTACCCTTGGCAAATTTATTGGTTAGTGGCAAGTAAATCGGTTAGTTCAGGAAAGTAAGAGCTGCATGCAATAGAGAAAGATATACTTTCCTTCTCTTACTAGAAGGAGAGATACACACAATCAGGAGAGAGATACTTTCCTTTTTTTCTAGAGGGCAAAAAAGGAAATTATGAGGAATTAGAAGAAATGCACCTTACATTGTGGAATTTTATCAAAAAACAAATACACCTTATATAAAGGAACGGAGGGAGTATACCCTAACTCTTACAAAGATTCCCTCCGATTTGTCCGAAGTGGGACTTTCCAGCTATAAGTCCGGAAACTCACTAGAAAGAAAGTGATGACGGTGAAGCCGGTCACATCCCAGAGTGGGATCTTGGGGTGTAAAACTTTTTATTCGCCTATGTCCCTTGCTTACGATTGCGCCATAACCATGGAGAATCTTCATCATTTAACAGGATGCTTGGGTCAGTGTTCACTATGAAGGGAGGAATTTCATCAAACTTATTATAATCTTCTGACATGTCTGTCTTGTCCTCCACTCCCACGATGTTTCTTTTCCCTGAAAGAACTATGTGGCGCTTTGGCTCATCGTATGATGTATTCGCTTCATTATCTTTTCTTTTTCTCGGTTTGGTAGACATGTCCTTCACATAGAAAACCTGAGCCACATCATTGGCTAGGACGAATGGTTCCTCTGTGTACCGAAGATTCTTGAGATCCACTATTGTCATTCCGTACTGCGGGTCTACCTTTACCCCGCCTACTATCAGATTGACCCATTTGCACCGAAACAAAGGGACCTTAAAAGAAGGTCCATAGTCAATTTCCCATATCTCCTCTATGTAACCATAATATGTGTCCTTTTTACTATTGTTGTTTCTTGCATCAAAGCGGACACCACTGTTTTGGTTGGTGCTCTTTTTATCTTGGTCGATCGTGTAAAATGTATTACCATTTATCTCGTACCCTTGGAAAGTCAATATAGTCGAAGATGGTGACTTGGCCAACAAGTATAGCGGATCTCCAACAGTGGTGTTATTGATGAGATGTGTTTGCAACCAACCGCCGAAAGTCGCCATATGTGTACGTTTAATCCAGGAGTCAGACTGCTCCGGGTTCTTGGAGCGTACAATATCCATGTGTTCCTCGATATACGGAGCCACCAGGGTGGAATTTTGTAGAACTGTGTAGTGTGCTTGAGTGAAAGAATGTCCGTCCATACTTATTACTGCTTTCTTTCCTAGTGTGCCTTTTCCACTCAGTCTCCCCTCATGCCGCGATTGAGGAACACCAATCGGCTTAAGGTCAGGAATAAAGTCAACACAAAACTCAATATCCTCCTCTGTTCCATAGCCCTTGGAGATGCTTCCTTCTGGCCTAGCACGGTTATGAACATATTTCTTTAAGACTCCCATGAACCTCTCAAAGGGGAACATATCTACTATATCTAAATAGGAGCTCCCCACTACGTGATTTTCCTGACTTCTCATGCAGCCACGTCACCCCAATTATTGTTAGCCATTGGATCTGTAATCAACCGCTACAGCCATGTGATCACCTCCACTCTCTAACCAGCGGGCCGCTATGAAAGCAATCAACGCTTAATGCCCATCATTAATTACCAGCGTTCAGCGCGGACTTCTCCCCTTCCCGTAGAAAGTTTTTTGTTTTCCCCTCAAGCCTCTACACATGACTTCTTGATTTCCTAGAAGACAGCAATGCATCTCTCTGCTCCAAGCCTTCTATCCTCAGTGTGCGCCGACGACGGGACCCTCCATATCTTTCCGTTCCTGGTGAGCTCTTTCTCTCTCTAAGGAACACACATCAGATAAATGAAGGAGGGGAGGAATCAACATCTATATCTTGATCCGTCTCTGCCCGGCGATGAATCAACATCTTGATCTTGATCCATCTCTGCCCGACAATTGGTCCTCTAAAAATCTTCTACAGATCCGGCCATCCGCTGTTCCAGCCAGCTGCAATCGTTCGTCGGTCGTCCGGCGTCTGGAGAGCAATACCATCAGTATGTCAACTTATATTTTGTCACTAAGAAACCTTCAATTTGCCCTTGGTCAGCACGAGAATCAACATCTTCCCTTTGTTGCTGAAGCAGGGAGTGGAATCTACAACGACACATACTTGGCTTATCAAGATTAACTTGATCGGGGAATCGATAAATATAGACATACACCAATGTCTTCTCTGTAGCGCATCCACCCTCATAGGCCTAAGAATATATCATCACGGAATAATGTCTCCAGTGTATGTGATGTTTGACTGCTGATGATTCCATAGTTATTATATTGAAGTGTTGGCCATGGTTATCTCTTATGACCAATCGCAGTCTGAAAAATACCGTGGGGTAAGCTATTTAATCAGAAATTACTTTGGAACATTTCCTGCCGTGTCATTTACTTAATATCTTTTGTTGGTACTCTTAGGCGTCATTCAAAAATTTGATATGTCTAACATCACTTAGCTTATTTATATTTATATGTATTACTATCTGCACATATGCTTTTGTGGAAAAGCTCAAAAAACACAATTTGTCAAACTCTTTTCAGTTGCGGTATGTGAAATCCTTGACTCGCACAACCATAGCAAGTTTGAATTTCCTTTGGCAAGTATTGCTACATAGCCAATTGGTTTATTTCCAGTCACTTTTACTTAACTGTCATTATACTATTTTTTTAACTATTACGTATTGGACATTTGCACTGCATTTTATTTTTACTTTATGTGCTATTTTTTTCCGCAGCAACGCGCGGGGTATCACCTAGTTGTGTAGAAATACAGGACCCAGAATGGTAATCTCTTCGACTAGGTGAACTAGGACGTGCGTCATAATATTAAAGAAGGATGGTGGGAACACCAACTCGAAACTGACAAGACATTGGACCAAATTATTCTGTAACCTTGGTAGGATTTCTGGATCGATTACCTTCTGAGAAATTGCATTGAGAAATGCACATAGCTTCACAATGGCTAATCGAAAATTTTCCGGTAGAAGCCCCCTCAATGCAACCGGAAGTAATTGCGTCATAATCACGTGGCAGTCATGAGACTTTAGGTTTCAGAATTTTTTCTCTGCCATATTTATTATTCCCTTTATATTCGACGAGAAGCCAGACGGGAACTTCATACTGCTCAGGCATTCAAAAAAGATTTCCTTCTCTTCTTTGGTAAGAGCGTAGCTGGCAGGACCTTGATACTGCTTTGGATGCATGCCGTCTTTTTCGTTCATACGTTGCTGGTCCTCCCGTGCCTCCGGTGTATATTTTGTCTTCCCATACACGCCCAAGAAGCCTAGCAGGTTCACACAAATATTCTTCGTCACGTGCATCATGTCGATTGCAGAGCGGACCTCTAGGACTTTCCAATGGGGTAGCTCCCAAAATATAGATTTCTTCTTCTACATGGGTGTGTGTCCGTTAGCGTCATTCGAAACAGATTGTCCGCCAGGACCCTTTCCAAAGATTACTTTTAAATCCTTGACCATATCAAATATATCATCACCAGTACGGTGGCCAGGCTTCTTCCGGTGATCTGCCTCACCTTTGAAATGCTTGCCTTTCTTTCTTAAGAGATGCCTGATCGGAAGAAATCGACGATGTCCCGGGTACACATTCTTCTTACATTTATCCAAATATATACTTTCAGTCTCATCTAAACAGTGCGTGCATGCATTCTATCCCTTGTTTGTCTGTCCTGAAAGGTTACTAAGAGCAGGCCAATCATTGATGGTTACAAACTGCAACGCTCGTAGGTCAAATTCCTCCTGTTTATGCTCATCCCACACACGTACACCTTTTAGATCCCACAACTGTAAAAGTTCTTCAACTAATGGCCTTAGGTACAAATCAATGTTGTTGCCGGGTTGCTTAGGGCCTTGGATGAGCACTGGCATCATAATGAACTTCCGCTTCATGCACAACCAAGGAGGAAGGTTATAGATAAATAGAGTCACAGGCCAGGTGCTATGACTGCAGCTCTGCTCCCCAAAAGGATTCATGCCATCTGTACTTAGACCAAACCATAAGTTCCTTGCATCATCTGCAAAGTCCGGCCACTTTCTCTCGATTTTTCTCCACTGCGACCCTTCAGCGGGTACTCTTAACATCGCGCCTTTCTTACGGTCTTCTTTGTGCCATCGCAACAACTTGGCATGCTCTTTGTTTTGGAACAAACGTTTCAACCGTGGTATTATAGGAGCATACCACATCACCTTGGCAGGAACCCTCTTCCTGGGGCGCTCGCCCGCAACATCACCACGGTCATCGCGGCTGATCTTATAGCGCAATGCACCGCATACCGGGCATGCATTCAAATTCTCGTACTCCTCACCGCGGTAGAGGATGCAGTCATTAAGGCATGCATGTATCTTCTGCACCTTTAATCCTAGAGGGCAGACAACCTTCTTTGCTTCGTACGTACTGTCAGGCAATTCGTTATCCTTTGGAAGCGTCTTCTTTATCATTTTCAGCAACTTTTCAAATCCCTTGTCAGATACACCATTCTCTGCCTTTCATTGCAGCAATTCTAGTGTGGTACCCAGCTTTTTCTTGTCGTTTTCGCAATTTGGGTACAACATTTTTTTATGATCCTCTAACATCCGCTCCAACTTCAACCTCTCCTTTTCACTTTTGCAGATTCTCTTTGCATCAACAATGGCCCGACCAAGATCATCAGCGGGCTCATCTGATGCCTCTTCTTCAGCTTCCCCTATTGTAGTACCATCGTATTCAGAGAACCTAGGATAGTTGTCATCATCCTCTTCTTCTTCATTGTCTTCCATTATAACCCCTCTTTCTCCGTGCTTGGTCCAACAGTTATAGCCGGACATGAAACCGGACTGAAGCAGGTGGCTGTGAAGGATTTTTTAGGAAGAGTAATCCTTATCATTCTTACAGACACCACATTGACAACACATAAAACCATTCCGCTTGTTTGCCTCAGCCACACGCATAAAATTATGCAGGCCATTAATGAACTCGGGAGAGCGTCGGTCATCGTACATCCATTGCCGGTTCATCTTCATTACACAACATCGAAGTGACCAAATTAATACAAGTTCATCACATTAAAACCAAAGTAGAGTAGTGACCAAATGTTATTACTGCAAAAATATATACATAAAGTTCATACATACTTCTCATAAAACAACAACTATCTAAAGCATTTAAATGCAACAACAAATGCGATCAAAATCGCAACTAAGTTAATAATTGATCCAACAGCATAATGATACCAATCCTCTTTATTAATGGCATATTTTCTAATCTTTCTAATCTTCAAGCGCATTGCATCCATCTTGATCTTGTGATCATCGACGACATCGGCAACATACAACTCCAATTTCATCTTCTCTTCTTCAATTCTTTTCAATTTTTCTTTCAAATAATCGTTTTCTTTTACAACTAAATTTAACTTCTCGACAAGAGGGTCGGTTGCAATTTTCGGTTCACATACCTCCTAGATAAAAATATCTATGTCAGCTTGATGGGCATAATTGTCATAAACACGAAATGAAACAAATAGTTATAAAAGATAATATACCACATCCGAATCATAAACCGGACGAGGGCCGACGGGGACGGATATCAAAACCATGGCACTATATGTAACAAACAATCATACAAGTAAGAAAATTATACAAGTAACTATCTAAATCATACAAATAAGATTTTTTTTTACAAAAAGGATAAGAACAAGAGGCTCACCAAGGTGGTGCCGGCGACGGGACGGCGCGGGCGATCGACGGCGGTGAGGACGGGGACGGGAAGGCACTAAGTAAACCACACCTACACATATGCAAACTAAGAAGTTAATTTGAGCTCAAATTGCATATAAATCAAATAAACTCCCACATAATTACTCCCAAACTAAAACCCACAAATCACTATACTTATAGAGCATGAAACGAGCTAAACTAGCAATGAGAGATGAAAGGATGAAGTTGCTAACCTTTTAGAACCCTTGGATAGATGGGGTGACTCCAATCTTGACAAATCTTGGCAAAAATGGAGGATGAACTCGAGCTTGGGGATGGAAATAGAGAGGAGAGAAAGATTGGACTTGGGCTGGACGAAGCAGCTTTATATAGGGAAGACTTTAGTCCCGGTTGGTGATACCAACCGGGACTAAAGGTCTATCTTTAGTCCCGGTGGGTAATACCAACCGGGACTAAAGGGGCTCGCAGGCGCCCCAGCCTGCCGCAACCCCTTTAGTCCCGGTTGGTATCACCAACCGGGACTAGAGGTCCCATTTGAACCGGAACTAATCCTGGCCGTGCCCCCTTCCGCTCCTAGCCGTTGGAACCCGGACTAATGCTCACATTAGTCCCGGGCCCAAACCCGGCCGGGACTAGTGCTCCGGATGAAAGGTCAGTTTTCTACTAGTGGTAGATAGTAATGTATCGTATAAATCTCCACTGAGAGCAGCATTTTTTGGCTGAAATGCGAAATTTATATATTTAGAGGTTTCAAATAAAATCTGTGTTGCTTTCCACATATCCATGTAGATGTATTGCACGTGTCTGTAAAGCTTTATTAAAACATGGGCTCATTTGTAAGCTACATAGAAGAGACATCTGGCTTTTTTGCGTTGTGCACAAAAGAAAAGATTTATCAATGAATATATTTTTAATATTGGTTTGAGATTGAAATTTTAAATGCACACACATAGTTCACGTCTATATACACATGTAAATTTTTTCCCATAATATTTTGAGACTTTAGGATATTGTTTTACATTTTTGGAGTCTGATAACTATTTCTCATTTTCATTCCCTAAGCTACTTCCTAAATTTTAAAAGGAAAATTGACACAAGAATTGAAGAAAACAGCAGCTTACTCTTTGTAGCATTTGGAGGCAGCATGGAGCCCTTCAATGGAATTAATTTCCCCCTAGAACGGAAGAAAAGTTTCTTGAATTGTACAAAAAAATATATTCAAAGTGGTAGGCAGCTTCTAGTAATATAGTACAACGAGGAAAGGACATGTGTCAACTTTTCAAGTTGCTGTCTGAGATATTTTAGCATCCTACGCATCTAAAGCCAATAATTGATGAATCTAAAAAGGAACACATGGAATTGACTGAGAAGTGAGAACTAAACTGTGTGCTGGGAACAGACTTCAGATATCTATAAAGAAATGGTGATCATTTTTGTATGCTCAATTGCTAATTATTTTTTTGCGTAATGAAGTAACAGCAGGACATCATATAGAGGGCAAACATGACCAATGTGTATTGATAGAAGTAGTGTGATTTTGATGACTCTTTCGTCCAAAACTTTAAACAAAACTTTCAAGAATATTTAAATGCTCCCAATAAACAGGTTGGACTGCGGGAAGAGCTAAAATATTTGTGGAAAAAGGCTGGAAAATAGAACCGCATGGAAAATATATTCTAAATACCCTTCTTCAGCTGAAGCCATCCGTAGCATTCCCGATCAATACCCATGCCTAAATAAAAGAAAATTTAAGAGATATAGCTGGCAAGCGTAGATCATATGTATGGCGCCGTGGCTTGCGGCTAAACCCCTAGCTATAACCATATATCAAAACAACAAAACCGCTTTAGAGAGTATCCATCAACGGATCCTCTATAGCTAGAATCCTCCAACGTTCAAAGGCGAAGAGAATAATGAGCTGTTCGATCTCTAGTTAGTGTTAACTAAACCGTCTCAAAGTATCAATGCCTCATCTCCGGCGACTAGCGGCATACTCCATGTAATTCGTTTGACCCTCATTAATTTTTTCTATATTGTTTTGTTTTATTTCCATTTAATCTTCTCTTGTGCAGGTGGAATGAATGGAGGCGAGTAGTAGAGGAGAATGTATTAATAAGGGTTTGGAAAGGTATTTCGGTAGTTTTGGTATATATAGTGCGCGAGTCAGGAGGAGCAAAGTTACCTACCTCGAGGAATCTGATCTCATGGTGGAGCATGTCAACGGCGAGCTGCAGGCGGTGGCGGCCGCATGAGGTGTCTGGAGGGGACTTGGGCCTGGGCGCCGCCATCGCCATCATGGATCGATACGCTAGATGGACTCGGCAGCGAAAGAGCTAGCTGGATGATGTAGCTAGCTAGTGCAAGAACGCCATGGATGATGAATGGAGAGCTAGCTAGGCCAGGAGAGGAATGGAGGCCGGCGCAAAAACAAAAGCACAAGTGATCTTGGTGCAAGTAAAACCAGGCAAATGCACGGCCGGAAACATGACAAATACATCATGATCAAAAAAAGGTGGCTAAAGGGGGTTGGATCACTCCCTTAACTGTACATTGTTTAGGTAGAATGAGACCTCTCCACAATTTTTTCACGCGGATAGATCCCTGTAATTCGAACATGGGTGGGAGAGTTCACCACTGTGAGCTCTAGCCACGGAACTGCGCTCGGTTCTCAAATACATCATGGTCATGCCCGTCAAAAACACCAGCTGAGCCTGAGCGCGCACAACAAAAATAAAAATAAATCAATCCAAAGCCTCATCAACAGAGGCAGCACCGAGGGACACCACCGCAGCACGCGGGGCTGCAAGAGGAGGAGCACGTGCAGCCACAAGAGCATTTCGGGCACGGGCTCCCGACGAGGCATGGGCGGGAGCAGCAGCAGCAGCTCGGCCCCTTGAGCTGGATGGTGGAGCACCCACTGGCGCGGCCGCCACAGCAGCAGATCCACGAGAGGTAGCTCAAACACGTCCGGGCTCTGCAGACACAAACATTAAGATCCTTCTCAGTCGGTCACTTATCAGTTACTTGCTACCAATTTATGCAGATAATTAAAAACGAGTTACAATCGATGCATGCATTGCTGGTTGATTCATAATTGTTAAGGTTTGTATATTGGAGATGCTGCATGAGAAAAATTGAAACTTCTAAATGCTTTCCTGGCGCTAAATATAACACATGCAGTTTAGTACAACAATTTGCATCAGCTTGGGATGATTTGGCATCATTTTCTTTCGAAAGAACCACGGACATACTATATTAAGATCTGCTGGAAGAATTAAAAAAAAAAGATCTGCGGAAAGAAAATAATTACCGAATCTTCTTTGGGAAGTGATGAGATTGGTCGGTGTTTCCCTTCATAGATGAACTGCATGCTTGTAAACAGAGATACTAGTTAGAAAAAAGACATCTTGTAGTCCAAGACAATTTCTCAACCTGAAAATCCATACATCGTTATGAATGGATTGGCATTCTTTCCTATGAACTCATCAACCCTGCAAATTTAATCAATGGGGCAAATGACGATGAATCTCCACCATATGTCATGAATAAGAGAAAAAATAAGTTTTAAATTGGCACAAAGTCCATGTGGAAGGTCAGTTCAACAGATTTTCTGAATGCTAAGCACTTATGATCTGACCACTATGTATGTTTGACTGGTGAGCATGGTTTTAATTTTATTTTTATTTTTATTTACGAAAATGCAGCTTACACTGATTTTTATTAATGAAGAAGAAGAAAGTGATCAGTAGTGGCGCTAAGATTGGAGATGAAAATAAAAGAACTTCCTGTACAGCCACCGCAGCCCTCTATAATTTAAATCCAATGCTAAAACATATTCATATATTTAAATACAATCACTCAATTTCAAATATCCAAATTTCCTAAACTATTGCTACCGAATTTGCATAACGTTCAATTGTATGTGTGTACTATTTTCAATCCTTGGTGTGGAAGCACATGGCTGTAGATAGTAATGTATCGTATAAATCTCCACTGAGAGCGGCATTTTTTGGCTAAAATGCGAAATTTATATATTTAGAGGCTTCAAATAAAATCTGTGTTGCTTTCCACATATCCATGTAGATGTATTGCACGTGTCTGTAAAGCTTTATTAAAACATGGGCTCATTTGTAAGCTACATAGAAGAGACATCTGGCTTTTTTGCGTTGTCCACAAATGAAAAGATTTATCATTGAATATATTTTTATTATTGGTTTGAGATTGAAATTTTAAATGCACACACATAGTTCACATCTATATACACATGTAAATTTTTTTCCCAGAATATTTTGAGACATTAGGATTTTGTTTTACATTTTTGGAGTCTGATAACTATTTATCATTTTCATTCCCTAAGCTACTTCTTAAATTTTAAAAGGAAAATTGACACAAGAATTGAAGAAAACAACAGCTTACTCTTTGCAGCATTTGGAGGCAGCATGGAGCCCTTCAATGGAATTAATTTCCCCCTAGAACGGAAGAAAAGTTTCTTATATTCCACAAAAAGAAATATTCAAAGTGGTAGGCAGCTTCTAGTAATATAGTACAACGAGGAAAGGACATGTGTCAACTTTTCGAGTTGCTGTCTGAGATATTTTAACATCCTACGCATCTAAAGCCAATAATTGATGAATCTAAAACGGAACACATGGAATTGACTTAGAAGTGAGAACTAAACTGTGTGCTGGGAACAGACTTTAGATATCTATAAAGTAATGGTGATCATTTTTGTATGCTCAATTGCTAATTATTTTTTTGCTTAATAAAGTAACAGCAGGACATCATATAGAGGGCAAATATGACCAATGTGTATTGACAAAAGTAGTATGATTTTGATGATTCTTTCATCCAAAACTTTAAAAAAAACTGCAAGAATATTTAAATGCTCCCAATAAACAGGTTGGGCTGCAGGAAGAGCTAAAATATTTGTAAAAAAAAGGCTGGAAAATAGAACCGCATGCAAAATATATTCTAAATACCCTTCTTCAGCTCAAGCCCTCCATCGCATTCCCGATTAATACCCATGCCTAAATAAAAGAAAATTTAAGAGATATAGCTAGCAAGCGTAGATCATATGTATGGCGCCGTGGCTTGCGGCTAAACCCCTAGCTATAACCATATATCAAAACAACAAAACCGCTTTACAGGGTATCCATCAATGGATCCTCTATAGCTAGAATCCTCCAACGTTCAAAGGCAAAGAGAATAATGAGGCAGAGACTTGGCTATAAAACACACGCAAATCCACAGTACGATCCGCACATATGCCCAGCGGTAACCGATTAAACTAATCGTGTTGTTCGATCTCTAGTTAGTGTTATCTAAACGGTCTCAAAGTATCAATAATGCCTCATCTCCGGCGACTAGCGGCATACTCCATGTAATTCCTTTGACCCGCATTAATTTTGTCTATATTGTTTTGTTTTATTTCCATTTAATCTTCTCTTGTGCGGGTGGAACGAATGGATGCGAGTAGTACAGGGGAATGTATTAATAAGGGTATGGAAAGGTATTTCGGTAGTTTTGGTATATATAGTGCGCGTGTCAGGAAGAGCGAAGTTACCTACCTCGAGGAATCTGATCTCGCAGTGGAGCATGTCAACGGCGAGCTGCAGGCGGTGGCGGCGGCTGGAGCTGTCTGGAGGGGACTTGGGCCTGGGCGCCGCCATCGCCATCATGGATCGATACGTAGATGGACTCGGCGGCGAAAGAGCTAGCTGGATGATGCAGCTAGCTAGTGCAAGAACGCCATGGATGATGAATGGAGAGCTAGCTAGGCCAGGAGAGGAGCGGGGGCCGGCAAGTAAATGGCGGTGGAGAGTGCAAGGAATCAGCGGACGTCATCAAACCTCTGATTGTGCTAGACCATGGTCCAGGAGGAGCTAGTACAAGGGGGAATGGACTGAACCTAGCTAGGTGCCGTACGACTGCACGTGGATGCGGTCCATTTTTCCTTCTATAATATTTTGGTGCAGCTTCTCAAATCAGAGTACTGCTTTTCTGGTTGCTCTCCCCTTTATTAACCAAAAATATTGTGCAAGACCATGGTCCAGGAAGGAGCTAGTAAAGGGGGGATGGACTGAACCTAGCTAGGTGCCGTCCGTCTGCACGTGTTTGTCATGTCCTGTGACTGCTAATGTAAGCATTTTTGTACTCGATCTACAGTGTACACCCCAAAACAGCGAGCTCGCGATGAGCTTACATTGGACCAGCCATTACTTGTGCATCACTGGCACCGTGCGTGGCCGCGTGGGCTTGCACTGTGGGCGAACAGGAGGAAGCAGGGCTGGCACCGCGTGTGCATGCACTAGGCTATAAGTGCAAGCACTAAACTCCCCAAATTAAGACACCCACACGTAAACCTTCCCGTTACTTTCCCCTCCCCTTCCCTCTTCGTGCTACAGAGAAAACGAGAGGCGAGGAGGAGAACCCGTCCCCTCGATCTACCGCGAGCGAGCCCGTCGGTGTTCTCTCCCTCCGACCGCCGCTTTGGCGGCGGGAGGGCGGGGGATGCCACGGTGCTTTGCTCCGGTGGTGTGGATAGTAGGGGTAGTCTCCCCGGCGGTGCCGCTTTGAGGGTCTGGCGGGGCGGCCCTGAGTGAATAAGTGGCTCCAGCCTCCCCCTTCTCGACGGCGATATTCCGATTGGTGGCGAGGACCTGTGAGCGGCAGAGTTTTGATTTTTGGCCGAAATAATCAAATTTCGGCGATCTCACCTGGCCCGGAATATGTCCCTTTCAGTCAAAAAATTTCAGGCTGATTTGAAATTTTTGGCTTGGCCCAACATCTGGAAGGTTCCCATTATGGTTCGGCTGAGACAAAACCACGAAACTGAACGCCTTAACCCTAGACTTCTCATTTCCTCTCGGTCTTTCTGTGTGCGGCGCCGCCGCTGCGCACAGGGCACAACACACGCAAACGAGCTTCTGCGGCGGCTATGGCGCTCCACCTCCAGGGTACACTACTATCCGCCTTCTGCCTTCCCACTCCTGTCCCGAGCTCCTCCAATGAGGAATCCGCATGCCGCCGCCGCATCAAGCCGCCTCATTGACCGGCGCCTCCCGCCCGCTCGCTTGCGCCTGAGCACGTGGACGCGCAGCCTCCATCATGGGCTGCCTCGCGCTTCCTCCACCCCATCCACTTCTCCGTTGCTTTCCAAGGCCACGGCATGGTGCTTGACGGCTGCGGCAGTGAGGGTTATGTTGGACTGATGCACAGGGCACTTCCTTCTCCGTTGCTTATCCAAGGTCAAGTTAAGAACATATGTGTGAGGGTTATGTTGGACTGATGCAATTTTTTTTAATCCCTAGAGCTAGTCTGCTAAACATTATATGATTACTCCTGAGGGTTGTTGGGCTGCTATACTATTCCTCTGCTTGATATCAAATTTCTGTCAAATTTTGGCCTAATTTCAGTAAAAAATTCAAATTTTGTTTTTGAAATTTCGTCCAAGATTTTGCCGAATTTTTTGAAATGTCTGAAATTCGGCCATCTTGTTCAAGGGCAAAAAAACGCAAACCGAAAGTCCAAACCTTGGTGAGCAGTGGTACCGTGCGCGGCTGGTGTGGCGGCGGCATAAACTGTTGGTCGGTCTTTTGTCCTCCTGCTTTGTCACCGCATCGGTGAGGTCTCCGGTGTCGGTGTGAGGTGTGTTTTTTTCAAAAAGGAGGATTGCCCCCGGCCTCTACATCAAGCGATGCACACAGCCATTTTATTAAATAATATAGCAACAAAGTACGAAATTCATCTCAGGTACGCAAGCAAAGCAAAACATAAAACAAAATGCCACAGCCGGCAAAAATAGGACATGATGCCTAAGCACCTATCCTATTATTGGACCGCCATCCAAACCGGTGGTATGTAGCCCGTGCTACCGTCTCCCAGCGGTTGCACCCAAAGGCCATAAGCTCCCTGACTTCCGCACGGCTGAGTAATGACCATGTACGGATTGATCCAGACGCTCGGAAGATAACCGGCAAAAAGTTTGTGATATTGGTTCAGTTAAAAACAACGTCATTCCTACAGTTCCAAATAGACCAAAGTAATGAGGAGTGAGGAGTGTGACTGTGTGAGGTGCTGTTTAGGAGATGGCTGGTGTGTGTGGCGTTGCTGCTGGTTGTTCTTCTCGATGGTGATGGAAGGTGACTGGAGGAGGTTGATCTTGCCGGCTGCGCGGATGAAGTTGCCTTTGAGGCTTTGGATCTTTGTGCGGTCGTGACGAAGCCTCTTCGCCGGGATGCTTGGCTGAAGACTTCCCCTTTGCAGAGGTACTGTCCAGCCGGCGTCAACATGGAGAGGCGGAGGTGGCGACACGCCTTCCTTAGGTTCCGGTGGTAGAGGTTGAGAAGCACTCCAGGGACTTCCTTATATATTTTCTTTCTTGTGAGGTGCTTTGTATCGTTCTTCGTCCTCATTAATAAATCTGGGGTCATTTTCGCAAAAAAAGTAAAGAAAAAAAAGACACCCACATGTAGCCCCCCCCCCCCCCCCCCCCCCAACAAACAAAAAAGACACCTACACGTAACCGAGCAGCACCATGCGCCTCAATTGGCCGTGGCATCATGAACAACTTCCTTGCCGTTGTCACTACTTCCTGTCTTGGCACCCTAGTGCGGCTCGGGCCAGAGGAGCTGATCTGCTGGCTCCGTGAGTCAGAAATACTCCCTCCGTACCATAATATAAGATGTTGTTACATCCAATATGTGAGGACAGAGGGAGTAGTATTGTGCTACACCATGGTCCAGGAAGGAGCTAGTGCAAGGGGGGTGGACTGAACCTAGCTAGTATACGGATGAGAAAAGAGCGACGTGCCCGTCAAGTTTGACTTGGCATTGGCAACCACGGCATGTCATGCATGTCGAGAGCTGCCGACGTGCTGACCAAACTAGCAAAAGTAATAAACATACTAATGAACAGAGGTTTATACTAGCAATCACTTCCTGAACCTGTGCACCTACTTTATCTCCTTTAGGATTAACTAGCATAAATGGCCGTGCGTTGCAACAGGAGAAAAAAACTTTAAAACCCCCAATCCCAATAAGCATTGCTCAAGAACGATCCTCCTCCCCAATTCCTCCAAGTCAGTGTACTTTAATTTGACACGGCACCCCACACATTTCGCTGCTTATCTTCCTACCCGCGGTCGCTAAAAGAGAAAGTAGTATTGGATTCCTCAAATTTAAGAAGGAATGAAATATAGCAATTCACTGTCCACATGAGAAACCACGAGAAACCATGCTTACCTACATCAGGGACACCGACTATGCGGCCTCTCGATGCACGCTGGAGAAGGCCGGGTTCCCGTGTCGAAACCTCTCTACTCTTCCTCTGTCTCGTCACTCTTCCTTTAGTATTAATGCACTCTTAATATTGAATAGAGAGAAAATTCTGGCCCAGGAGCTTGATTGCACAAACTTTCACAGCTCAAACTTTTACACTCACCAGTCTATTCATCATCCATGGTAGATCCACCACTTGCTTGGTTTCACATTGAGATGGTTCACCAGCTTTACCTCACACGACATGTCACACTGGATCCACGAATCAATCCAGATAATGTTCAACGACTGAATTTTTTCCAGAGTAAATCCATTGATGCATGCATGGATCGATGAGAGAAGATGGACCAATTGTTCAATCAAATCGATTACCAGATGGCACGCAGCTCGTGGCTGACATTTGGATGTCTAACGGTCCCTCTCTTTCCTCCTCTAAACCCTTGTTTCCCTGAGAAACCAAATTGCCTCTACAATCAGAAACCGCTCCGTACTCTCTCCTCGGTCCTCACACATAGCAGTAAAGGAAGAGTGCCTCTTCCAGCGACGCTGCAGCATGAATATGAGCATGGAGAACAGCGAGCTTATGCGCGCTTCTGACAGGACCCCGTTGTAATCCTAGAGCACGGCCGCCTTGCCGATGCTGGGAACGTGGACGGATTCGGTTGCTCCGCCGGTAGCATATACCTGGACCACGTCGGTCCTAGGTGCATGCTGGCCTGGGCCGACTTCTTCTCGTCGCTATTGTGTCACCGTCGTCCGCTGGCTGTTCTGACGTCGCCGTCTGCTGACTGTTTTGACGTCGTAGCTATTGTCCTGGTTGTTGGGAACGAACAATTTGTAGAGCCCCTGGAGGCTGGAGCAGGTTCACGTGAAACAGCCTCCTTGCACAGATCATATCCAACCGGCCTCTTGCATAGCCTACACAACAAGAACGCATCAGCACTTGCAATTGTTTAGCCAAAAAGCCACGCCGGGCCGTCGAGTCGAGTTCGATCTACCTTACATACATACATACATACAGATCTATTTACACGGGTGCAATGCTGCCGGCACGGTCGATCGATTCTCTTAATATGGTTGACCAATTTCCTTCTGAATCTAGACAATTCGATTTTAATCAGCTTGACCAATTTCCTTCAGAATCTAGGCAATTCGACAGCTGCACTGCTAGAGTTCCACCAAAGCAATCCATCTCCTTTGCAGAAGCGGCTGCTGATGAGATTAGAACCACAAGGTTGGTGCAGTGATACATCATGAGATCCTGGCCGGAACGAGGCCAGGCTGGTGTGCAACTCATCGGACATGCCTCCTGCGAGCCTCATGAGCTGGAATGCCCTCCGCCCGGGGCCACCTTCGGCGAGCAGCACCGACCGGAAGTCACAGAACAACGCTGCAACGGGGTGTCCGGCACTGAAGCTCCTGCAGAGAACGCGGCTGTCCAGGAACCCTCGCCGGCTCACGGTCGTCGTCTTCCGTCATCATCATCTTGTTGGATGGTGTCGTCATCGTGGACGCTGTGGTGGCATGAGGCGGCGAGGCTGACGCCTCCTCCCTGACCTCCCTCTGCTGCCTGCCGTCATGAGTTTATGTAGGCGTGGGTGGGTCGACCAATGCCAATCCGGCCTCGTGTCACAAACGAATTCTAATTAGAATGAGTTGGCCCAGGCGGGCGACGTGCCGACATCATTCGGGACGTGTGGTATAGATTTCGAGATTGCTTACCACATATACCATGTGGTTTGCACCTACTGAATCTCGATCATGCCGATCTTGGAACGCAATTCTTGAAACTTGATCCAGCCCAGTGCCTTCATCAAGATGTCGGCCTGCTGATCCTCAGTTTTGATGTGCTCCACCTTTGCTCGCCCGTCCTCTACGCACTCCCTAATGAAATGGTATTTTGTTTCGATGTGCTTACTGTGATCGTGGAAGATAGGATTTTTGCCGACGGAGATTGCCGATTGATTGTCGATGCGAAGAGTCACGCCACTGGGTGCAACCTTGTTTATGTCGCTTAGCAGATGTGTGAGCCAGATGCCCTCGCATGCTGATGTTGCGGCCACGACGTACTCTGTCTCGCAGGAGGACGTAGTGACAATCTTTTGTTTCTGCGACTGCCAAGTGATGTGGCTTGACCCCGAGGATGAAGAGGACGCCTGTCATGCTCATGCGGCTGTAGACGTCGCCCGCCATGTCGCTGTCATAGTACCCGACCAGCTTTGGCTCGATCTTCTTCCTCTCCTAGCGACATCCGTGGGACCGAGTCCGAACAATGTACCCGAGGATATGCTTCACCGCGGACATGTGCTCGAAGGCATGCTTCTCCATGAAGCGGCTCATGTGCGGCTCCTCCAGCCGCGCCACCAAACTCCGGCCGCCGACGGTTCCCTCCATTCCTCCCTCCTCTCTCGCCACCGCCAGAGGGCGCGGCCGGGCGAAGCCTGGTCAGCGCCAGCGGCGGCAGTGCTCTCTCGTCCTCTCACGCGGGGAGACCGGCGCGCGCCGGTGTCTTTAGCTAGGGCGTGGCGCAGGCCGGGTGTCACAGCGTGTTGGTTCTCCGGCGCGCGGCGGACGGCGCAGTGACGGGCCGCAGGCGATGGCGGCAGATCCAGGGTTGGCGCACCCGGATCCTCTCCCTGCTGGCGGCGGCTCGTTTGGTCGGGTCAGGTTGGACGGGTTTGGGCCATGTGCCCGGATTTTATTCGCCTGACGCGGCCGTTCCTTCTACGTCACTACTAGAAAAACGGCTATAGCTAATATGGACATTAATGGCGCACCATGTATGTGGTGCGCCACTGCTATATATCAGTGGCGCACCAGATATTGGTGCGCCATTAATGTTTATATTACTAATGGCGCACCTGGTGTGTGGTGCGCCATTACTAGTTTTGTCCTGGCCCCACACCCCTCCCCAGACTTAGCAATGGCGCACCAGGGAAAAGTGCGCCATTACTAGTTTTAACTAGTAATGGCGCACCACACCCACGGTGCGCCACTACTAAGTTTGACCAAGGTTTGACCCATCCCCTAGACATATCAATGGTGCACTACGTATAGATGCGCCATTGTTATTTCAGGTAACAATGGCGCACTACGTATAGATGCGCCATTGCTATTTTAGGTAACAATGGCGCACCTACACGAAGTGCGCCATTGATATGCACTGTTCATGTCGCAGCCACCACCCACCACACACCCCCCCAGTCCCACACACACACATCCCCCCCCCCAGCCCACCGCCGCCAGCCGCCGCGCCGACCCCCCGCGCCGGCTCTCCCCGCGCCCCTTCTCCTTCCTCTCCTCATTGGTGGTCGTCTCCGACGAGCACTTCTGCGTCCTGCTCTCCTGGTTCGAGGGACTACAGCCGAGGAGAAATCCTTTGTCGGGATCTGCCGGTGCAGAAGGTTTGGCGACGTCTACGGATGCTGCTAACCTCCTTGGAGAGCATCGTCACGGTGGCGGTCCCATCGAGCTCCGAGGGAAACCTCAGGTTTCGCTTCCCGGACCGGACAATGGCAGCATGTGGCGTCATCTACCTTCTTGGAGGCACTGTTTTGGAGCTCATATCTGCGGGAGAGATCTCGGAGGCGTAGCGACGTTGCATCACCGCGTAGACTCGCTAGGAAGGGTCGTTTGCTCCGGGGGAAACACTGGATCTGGGTCTCCCGGATCGGATGATGGTGGCGTCTGGCGTCATACCCGCTCTTGGGGGCATCGTTCTTGGAGCAAGTGCTGGCTGGAGGGGTTAAGAGGTGTAGCGGCGTCATTTCTACCGCGTCGACGACCGTGGGTCTCGGCGGTATGGTGCAGCGGAGTTTCGGCGGCGGATGTGTCTTGGTGGATGAGCGCAGGGTAGTGGCGCTGTTTGGCACCGTGGCGGCATCGACGACTGACCGGCCTGGCAAGGATGATGCGGACCTCTTTCCTGGAGATGGGTCAGCGGTTCGATGGTGGTGGCGGCTTCTCAAGCCTGTGCAGGTCGTGTACGCTTTGGGTCTGCTACACCAGGTGTTTCCTCCTGGTACGTCATGCGGGCGGATCGGCGGTGACCCCGGTTCTAGATGGTGGGGCATCAGGGCATTCCCTATTGTCAAGTTTGTTGTTGTGGGTGGTGGCTTTTAGTTGTTTGATGTATGTTCTTGTTAGACCTTTGTAGAATAATTAATAATATGGCTGTGTGCATCGCTAGATGCAGAGGTCGGAGCTTGCTCCCCTTTTCGAAAAAAAATGAAGCGGCTCACGTACCAAACGGCATAGGTAATGTTTGGCCGCGTGTGCACAAGATAGCGCAATTTCCCGACGAGGCTCTTGTACAGCGTGGCGTCGGCGGGCGGCGCTATACTCTGCTTGCTTAGCTTGAGGCGGCTCTCCATGGGCAGAGCGAATGGTTTGCAACCATCTAAACCACTCTTCTTAAGGATCTTAAGCGCTTATGTCGATTGGTTATCCGTGATGCCCATGCTGTCCTGGTGCGCCTTCATTCCCAGCTAGAAGGTGAGCGAGCCGAGGTCACTCATCTTGAATGACCTTGCCATCACTTTCTTGAACTCCTAGATCACCTGGCCATCACCATCGGTGATGACCAAGTCGTCGACGTAGATGCCCACGATCAGCGGAGAGTCACCGATGCCGCGCATGTACATGGCATGCTCTGACGGGCTGCGCTGAAGTCGAGCCTAGTCAAGCACCCATCCACCTTCTCATTCCACGCTCATGGCATCTACTTCAGGCTGTACAACACCTTCCTGAGCCACATACCTTTTTGCTCCTTCCCGGGCACCTCGAATCCAGTTGGTTGCATGATGTACAATTCCTCGCTGAGATCACCATCGAGGAATGCAGTCTAGACATCCATATGGTGGACCGCCCAGCCTTCGTGCCTGGCGAGTGTGACCACGAGGCGCACAGACTAGAGGCGAGCCACGGGAGTAAAGACCTCATCATAGTAAATGTCGAGCCGTTGCACATAGCCCTTTGCAATGAGCTGGGCCTTGTGCTTGATGATCTCGCGGCACTCGTCTTTTTTCACCAGGTAAACCCATTTGAGGCCAATCAGGTGGTTTCCAGCGGGAAGATCCACCAGCTCCCATGTCCCATTGTCATCAATGGACTTCATCTTGTCAAGCGTTTCTTGTCACCAGCATTTGCACTGCTCGGCCTTGGCAAATGTGGTGGGTTCGTCAGCACCAGCGAAGTGCACCTCTCTTTGCTTCTGGAACGGGAGCGGCGCCGACATCGCAGATGTTGTCAAGGGTAAGGAAGCGGTGAGGCGCATCACTGTCATCACAAGCGTCCAGGGTGGCCACTGCTCCGCTTGTCAGTGAACCATAGCTGACGGGAGGCACCGGGGCCGGTGTCCTGGCCATGCACGGTATACCTTCATCGCCTCATCGTACCCAAAGAAGACCATCGGCTGTGATCGACCATCAAGCTTCTTCATTTTTGGCCGCACTGCTTTGATGTTGTTACAGATGTTCCTTATTCTTAAGTTCCAACGGAAATCCTATTGGCCCCCCAAGCGCAAGGGTTTGTAGCAAGAAGCAAGTTTCCCTCAGTGAGACCCAAGGTATTAACCCACGGAGTTCTCCTACGAGCAAATGATCAGCCCTGCACTCAACTAAGAAACTTTTACTTGGTCCACAGCACATCTAGTGAGGTTGTCAATCTCACTGGCTTTGCTAGTTACAAGGATTAGCGTATCAAGTGTTTGGAATTGAATTTTATTAAAGCATGTAAAAATATTTCAGAATATTAAAGAACAATAAAACGAGAAAACAGAGTTGTATTTATGAGGAATAAAGGACCGGGATCCATAATTTCAGCAGTGACATCTCTTCAAATAGCACAGGCATGGTAAACAAATTACAGTTGCGTATCGATTAAATTGCAGTTTCTATGTTTGATCATACATATCATGATTGCATATAGGCATTACGTCCTCATGTCTATAGACCACTATCCAGCAGGCAACTATAGCTAATACTCCACTTCAAGACGGAAATCTATCATGCATCTCAAAGTATTAAGTAATAAAACAAAGTATTGCATTAAGCAAGGTGACATAATGTTGACTCTATATTCTCTTTACCTCCAGCTCATCACCAAGACAACTAGGCAACTATTTTTTTATCTTTAGTGGTAATAACACACTACTAGCCTTCTTCTCTTACTGTCACCGGGATAGATTATTTGCAAGGTTAAACCCGACCAACATACACCACTCCCTCTTGGAGACCGTTCATCTAAACATGGTCAGTGCAAGACTAGTAGATCAGAGAGCGTGTACATATATAAATCATGCATCTAAGATCCAAAACAAATGATAGAAATATTCATATATAATCTGATCATAAAGTGACAATTCATCACACCGCAACAAACACACCGAGTATTTCATCAAATGGATCACACTCATGTTAGGCAGCTCATGTGATCTTTCTATTGAAGAACAAGAGAGAGTTGATGCCACATAGCTACTGCCTCGGTGTCCCACGCTACTGCAACGGCCTTACTTGTAGCGTTAGGGAAGGCCCGGCGCTACTGCTAAGTAGCAGTAGCGCCGGCCCATTACACATCGCTACTGCTAAGATTCTACCTATAGTAGTGTACTGTTATGGACCCATAGTCCAAGGAGGACTTCTCACATATGATCATCGGAGCAGCAAACTTCATGAAGAAGGCTCTGGCAGCAATTTTCTCCTCCGGCAGAGTACCGGAGAAAGACCCTAGATAGGATCGCCTCGGAACATGGCAAAGCGGCGGTACAAAAAATCCTCTATAAATATGTTTAGAGTTAGGGGGTATATATAAAAGCGTCGGGACGAAGGGGCGCCGGGGGAGGGCTATGGGCCCCACACGCCGATGTGGTGCGCCCAGGGCCTAGGAAGCGCAGGGGGCATGTGGGCCCCTGGCTCCACCCCCCAAGCCCATTCCTGGCCCAGCTGGTCTCCGGGTCATTTCTTCTGGCATCACATTTTTATTTGATTTTTTTTCTCCCAAAAATATTTATTTTTGTTGCACAAAAACAGTAAAAACCAGCAAATGGCACTTGGTGCTGGATTAATATGTTAGTCCGGTAGAAAATCATAGGAAAGTGTGCCAAAACTATATATAAATTATATAAATATAGCATGAACATAACAAAATTTATAGATATGTCGAAGACGTATGAGACGTGCATGACACACCCAAAGGTACGAAGGTAGTGTACGTCTGGCTTCTCGCCATGCCATTCCTCATAGGGCATCTTGCCATCGATGCTCTTGGTCGGAGCTCGATTGAGCAAGTAGATAGCCGTTGTGGCCGCCTCGCCCCAGAACTCGGAGGGTACTCCCTTCGCCTTGAGCAGACTGCGCGCCTGTGACGACCCGGTCCCGCATAGGGGCCCGAATCTCTGTGCTTGTTGTGTTAGTCCCTGGATCAATAGCTGACACGCACAGTTCACGATGAAATACCAAGATATATCACATGTCATAGTATTACATTGCAGATCCAATCTCTATTACAATACATACCTACCTTGCTCAAGGCTAACGTATACAATCATGTAGCAGAAATACGACTTTGTCTTGTGGCGTCCATCCACTCACAGGCAAAAGTTGAGTATAGCATCGTATCGCTACTTTCGATACGGACAATCCTGCAACATGTTACGTTGCAGCCACGAGGGTCAGTACATAGAATGTGTTGGCGGGTTTCACTAGAAAAGTATAACAGATCTAATCATGCTTTTGGGGTAAGTGGAGGCTGGTTTTCTTTTGCTGGAAGCAAAAATAGTTTGCTCCAATCTTTATATATAATTGGTCTACTCTATACATAAGACATACTGGTAAGCCCCACCTATCCGTAGCAATTCTTGGGCCCACTGCCTCACACAGCAGCCCTAGACCATCCCCACCGGTTAACCAATAGCCTCACACCATCACTGACACCAAGTGGTGGCCTATACCCATTGTTAAACCCATCAAGTTTTAGTTTAAGAAAAGGTGATGAGATCAAGCTGACAGTTCTCGGCCAAGTTGCTCAGAGTTGTCCATAACCGAGGATGCGGCTAATCATGATTACTTTTTAACACTCTGTAGAGGTTTGTGTACTTTACCCGCGAGACCTAGTCACACACTTCTGCTACTAAACTTCACCGTGGAGTAGCCCGGTAGACCAAGATGATACTTTTGGGAAGTTGTAGCCCACACCCACTGGTAGACTCAGTCCAACCTAACATGCATACATCAGCTGGTCTGCCAGGTCAGGTTCCCACAACTTACTTGGTCAAGACATTGCCCATATTGACTCACGGTTACACATGGAAGCTAGTCAACTTTGAACTCGTACATTCCCTTTGAGCATGGGTGGTCACCCACAAGTGAACGTCCCAACGTGTAAACCGTAGAAATGGGCCCGCGGGAGCCACTCCCCGGTTTCCCACTAAAGCAATACTGAGTACAGCCCAGATGATTCACTAATTAAGTTGTCAATAAGTAGTCAACCATATACTTTGTAACCTGTCTTCTAGTGATGGTTCCCACCCCGTTACTTCATAGCAAGCTAAGCATTGTCTACCGATGGTTTGAAGGAACAGGGTAAAGAACCTATGCCTTTGCGACTAGGTAACCTGTCAACTTCACACAATAGTATGTCCCTAATCATACAGTCCTATAGGATATGATCAAAGGTTCCACTTGCCTAGTATTGACGATATTCTTCAATCTCACAGTCTTGGTAAGGGTACTCTTTGCTCTTCGAACAATCTATCATAGATAAGGGAGTTCACATAAATAACCACACAATACAAATCAAATATACAAATCGACTAAGCTAGTGTAGTGCATGGTGCCAGTGCAGCTAGTGCTGTGAGATTCTGTGTCAGGTTTCGACTCAAAGAGTTAGGAAACAGCATACTAGTTGTTACTTGGAATACGTGTGACATAAGGGCTCACATGCACATGGTATCAATTGGAAAGGTTCATCACATAAGGAGTATATGATGTAGAGTTGCATTGACAGATTTAACTGACAAAAGGAATCATTGCAACTGGATTCATGGTCTATGAACTATGGTCTGACAAGTTCATGTTTAAGTTTGAATGACAATTCAAATTTGAATGACCTTTGTTGAATTTGAATTCACACTTGAATTAACTTTGGTTTCAGGTGAGGTTCATTGTTAAATATGGTTTGGTTCCGGTTTCGCTTCTAGTTGAATTCCTATTTGAATTTGAATTGATTTGAACCTTGCAATTCATGTTTGGATTTGAATTGGTTCAAACAATTTGAAAAGGTTTACTTGATTTCATAACATGGTTTGGGTTATAATTCAATTTGAATTTGAATTAGGGTTTAACATGGTTGAATTCAAATTGAATTGAGTTTGAAATAAGATTTGTATTTGAATTCAATTTGAGTTTAAATTTGTAAGGTTAGGTTCAAGTTCAAATGAATTCATATTTGATTAATTTTGGTTCAAGAATTCATTTGCAAAATGTTTCATTTAATTTGAATATGTGGTTTGGGTTCTATGTTCAATTTAAGTTTGAATTTGAATTCAATTTAAGTTTGAATTTCCTAGCCAAACATGACCTCGAATTAATCCTAAAGTTTAATTTAATTTGCTAAATTATAATGCAAAAATAATTACTCAATATAAGTCTGTGGTTTGAAAGTTATAACCAGTTTAAGTTTGAAATTGATTTCAAATAAGCCTCTATTGAAATTTATTTAAATTAAAATTTAATTTATTTAAATTTGAATTTCTAATGGCTAAGTTGATAGTACACTCTATTAGGATCATTTTGTAAAAAGAATTATTTAATTTGGAGTTATAATTTGCAAATTAGACCCTTTTTAAATTTGAATTGAATCTATTAGAATTTGAATTTCAAAAAGTTCAAAAGTTAAATTTTATTGTTGTGGATGAAAGCTTTCTACCTAAGGATCATTTTGCAGAAAATTTCGAACAATTTGGACTTACGGGTAAAAAGTTATATAGGTTTGAAATTACAGGTTTTTTTAAAAAAACTGCCAGTGATTAAATCAATTTAAACTGATTAAATCTAAACAGGGGATACATGGCGTGTTTCTATTGGTTGATACCAATTCGATGGGGGTTATAACATGGACCGTTAGATTTTATGATCTGTGGACGGATCATACTAGTTCGTATCGGTTCGAATAAGTGGATCCGTGCGGTGCGTTGGATCAGAGATCGATGGCTCAGATTAGACAGGAGCTCACCAGTGGCGGCTAGGTCACCCAAATCATGCCAGAAAACTCGAGGACCGCGGCGGCACTCTGGACGTTGACCATTCCGACGTTCCAGTGGTCGCCGGAGATGATGAAGGGGACGATGGTGTTCAGCTCGTCACGACAGAGCCGATGGTGCCCGCGGTGATCCTCAGGGATTGCAGAGATGGCGATTGGAGCTCATCGGAGTTGGGTGGGGCGGCGGAAAACTTCGGGTGTGGAACATCTGCTTGAAATTGAGCTCCTCTGAACGTGTAAAAGGGTCAGAAGGTGCGCATGGACACGACGAGTTGAACGGACAAGGTGGCAAGGTCGAACGACTGCTCACCTTGCCGGACTGGATGTCAGGGTGGCGGAAAGGCTCGGTCTTGATGGTCTTGAGCGCCGAGGAAGAACTGGTGGCGCCGGAGATGTCTAGGAGGTGCGCTAGGACATGAGGAGGCTGGTGGTGGGACTGGCTGGTCAAGATGGGTTTCGCCTCGCCGAAATTTGGCTGGCGGCAGTGGCTCTGGTGGCGGACGAAGTGGGTCTCAACGGATGCAGCCTGGCGGTGATGTGGCGGGCTGAGTGGGGCAAAAGAGAGAGGGCTGCGAGGAGAGTTCATAGGGCAAGCTGTTGAGGCTGGGCATGCATGGACGTGCGTGGACGTGGGGATCGTGGGCACATCGTGCGCCAGATCATGGGCGCATGGGTCTCGGCTGGAGGTTTGGGACAATGATGTGGAGCTGACAGGCGGGGCCCACGTGTCGGTGACACACACAGAGAGACAGGAGAGAGAGAGGGCTGCGTGGTCGTTGTCAGCCGTTGGATGAATATCCAATGCTCGCGATTAAAACACGGCGTACCGGTTCGCTAGGCGGCTAGGTGGGCTGCGCGTGCATAGGTAGTTGGGCTGGGCCACCTGGCTGGTCCTGGCCTTTCTCTTTTTCTTTTCTTTTCTTTTCTTTTCTATTTTCTTTCTAAATTCAATGCTGTTTTGAATTTGAATTTGGTTTCAAAAGCAAACCTATTCTAAAGTACTTTAGGAATATTTACGGTAGTTTAGATGTTTATTTAGGGCTTTTTCTTAATTTATTTTTTGCTAATTATTTTATAGCCTTGTTTAAATATTCCCATTTCCTTTTAGGTTTTAAACTTTGTTTGAATTAATTGAGTTTGACTTTCCTGTCAACTTTAATTATTTGGGTTGCCATCTTATTTTGGGAATTTATTTTATTTTACCAATTTCCCATTTTGGTTCTATTTAGATTCTTAGGGGTTCCTTTTAGCATTCCTTTGAATGCTAGGGTTTCAAGTATTTAGGGTTTTTGAATTTTATTAGGGTCAAACTTCATACAAAACACACAACTCCTATCTAGATTTATTTAAAAGCAAGCAGACACAATCATTTTTAGAAAAGTTTTTAATTCCCTATGAAATTTTTAAACATTCTAGATTTGGGAAAAATCTGGGATGTGACAGACTACCAGCCTTAAAAGGAATCTCGTCCCGAGATTCGGAGAGGCTAGAAAGAATGGTTAGGGTTTAGGGGTTCTCTTAAATTCCATGTCCATATCTAGGGTCTCGCTGTTGACTTCAACAGACCTGAGATAATGTGCTTATTTTCTGTGGGTTCTTTAGTTCTTCGGCGGTCTCTACCGCCCTTAAAATAATGTTGTGGCTGGTAGCTCTGTTCCTCAAAGCTTCCCTTTAACTGATGTCTGGATGTGGTTCCTGATGACTCTTGGGACTATCCTTATAACCATGACTTTCCTTGTCCTAGGTTGCTTCCACCCTTAAAAGATTTTAAGGTTGGGGTTTCTTCGACTTCACACTCCTTAGAGCAGAGGATGACAACACTTCAGATTCTATAATCAGCATACCATCTACCGACTTGATATATCGTTTATCCATCAGCTTTCAGTGGTCCTCGATGTCCTTGTATTACCATCTATGATCATACCATCTTTGATTATGCCTTCTTTGACAGTCCTTCGTCGACAGATGATGGTTCTGTGACAATCACATACCACTTGTAACCATCTGAGAGTCACCATCTGTGATCCATACTATCCTTTTACTTTGATAACCCACAAGTATAGGGGATCGCAACAGTTTTCGATGGTAGTGTATTCAACCCAAATTTATTGATTCGACACAAGGGGAGCCAATGAATATTTCCAAGTATTAGTAGCTGAGTTGTCAATTCAACCACACCTGGAGACAAAATATCTACAGCAGAGTGATCAGTAGCACAGTAGTATGATAGTTTGATAGCAGTAGCAATAAGAGTAACGGTAACAGTAACGGTAGCAGCAATAGTAGTAGCAATTGTGACAGCAATAGCAACAGTAGTAACTTAGCAAGAACAATATGTGAAAAACTCGTAGGCATTGGAGCGGTGATTATGTTGGATAACATTCATCATGTAACAGTCATAACCTAGGGCGACACAAAACTAGCTCCAATTCATCAATGTAATGTAGGCATGTATTACGTATATAGTCATACGTGCTTGCGATAAGAACTTGCATGACATCTTTTGTCCTACCCTCCCGTGGCAGCGGGG
Source organism: Elymus sibiricus (assembly GCA_039707655.1). NCBI lineage: Eukaryota > Viridiplantae > Streptophyta > Magnoliopsida > Poales > Poaceae > Elymus > Elymus sibiricus. Next base: position 20,476,763 of record CM077676.1, read on the forward strand.
TCCATAAGGAAAGTAAGGGATATTAAGGCCTCCTTTTAATTGAGAACCATAACAAAGCATTAACACATAGTGAATACATGAACTCCTCAAACTACGGCAATCACCGGAAAGAATCCCAATTATTGTCACCTTGGGGTATGCGGATCATAACACGCCAGGTGCGTACAACTTGCAAGATCGGATCAAGAACACAAATATATTCATGAAAACATAAATGGTTCAGATCTGAAATCATGGCACTCGGGCTCTAGTGACAAGCATTAAGCATAGCAAAGTCATAGCAACATCGATCTCAGAACATAGTGGATACTAGGGATCAAGCCCTAACAAAACTAACTCGATTACATGATAAATCTCATCCAACTCATCACCGTCCAGTAAGCCTACGAAGGAATTACTCACTCCCAGTGGTGAGCATCGTGAAATTGGTGATGAAGGATGGTTGATGATGACGATGCCGGAAGATCCCCCTCTCCGGAACCCCGAACGGACTCCAGATCAGGCTTCCCGATGAAGAACAGGAGGTGGCGGCGGCTCGGTATCGTGAAACGCAATAAAACTTCCTCTCCTATTTTTTTTCTCTGGAATTGTGAATTTATAGGCCTGAGATTAGGGTCAGCGGAGGCACGTGAGCCCCACAAGCCACCAGGGCGCGCCAGGGGGGGTGGCGCGCCCTGGTGCCTCGTGGGCAGCAGGTGGCCCCCCTCCAGTAGGTCTTGGCTCCAATATTTTTTTATATATTCCATGAAAAATCTCCAAAAAGTTTCATCCAATTCCAAGAACTTGTATTTCTGCACAAAAAACAACACCATGGTAGTTCTGCTGAAAACAACGTGAGTCCGGGTTAGTTTCATCCAAATCATGCAAATTAGGGTCCAAAACAAGAGCAAAAGTGTTTGGAAAAGTAGATACGACGGAGAGGTATCAACTCCCCCAAGCTTAACTCATTGCTTGTCCTCAAGCAATTCAGTTGACAAACTAAAAGTGATAAAGAAAAACTTTTACGAACTCTTTTGTTCTTGTATCTATATATATGCTTAAATAGTACCCAAGTTTTCAGCAAAGATCATGAACTAACCATGCAAATGATAACTCTTAGAAATTATATTCACTCATATTGATGGCATAATCATCTAGCGAGCAATAATAAGATATCTCAAATGCCAACACTTTGTCAAAACAATCATGATATAATATGACAACATGGTATCTCGCTAGCCCTTTCTGAGACCACAAAACATAAATGCAGAGCACCTCCAAAGTTCGAGCAGCGACTAAACATTGTAATTCATGGTAGAAGAGATCTAGTCATGATGCACACAATATTAACTATACACAATGCATGAGAATGACAATAGTGCTCTCAGGACTGGTGCTTATTTGTGAAGGTGGTGACTCAACAGTAAAAGTAAAATAACATAAAAGTAAATAGATAGGCCCTTCGCAGAGGGAAGCATGGATTTGCAGAGGTGCCAGAGCTCGAAGCTTAAATCAGAGATAAGTGTAATTTTCGGAGGTATGCCTTTCCTGTCAACGTTTCGACCGAGAGTTTTCAATATCTTCCATGCTAAACACATTATCGGCGATTCCCAAGCGGTAAAGTAAAGTTTTACTCCCCCTCCACCAACAAACACAGGCCATGGCTAGCCGAATCCTCGAGTGCCCTCCATACCAACAACTTTTCGGGGGAGTTTGTTTTATTATTTTGCAGTTTTAATAATGGGACTGGGCATCCCGATTACCAGCCCCTCTCGTGTAAGGACGAGTGAATAAACACTCAACATGAGAATAACCTGCTTAGCATGGAAGATACTGACCACCCCCTGTCGCTCCATGAGCGGTACTGGCACACAAAACAGATTCCAAGAACTTTTATTTCTGCACAAAAAACAACACCATGGTAGTTCTGCTGAAAACAGCGTCAGTCCGGGTTAGTTTCATCCAAATCATGCAAATTATAGTCCAAAACAATTGCAAAAGTGTTTGGAAAAGTAGATACGATAGAGACGTATCATACTTCCACTCCCTGGGGTCTTGAATTCTTCAACCCCGAAGTGATCTTCGGAACACTGATCCTTGTAATCCCACTCTTCTAGGTCCTAAATCCTTGTCAAGGGAGTGGTCCCCGATATATGGATCCTTCTTAGTAGTTAGGTTGGGCTCATCCTCACGGTATGACCTACGTTTGGCAACAATTGCCTTTTATGGGGTCACGTGCTGTACCACCTAGGGTTTTGGCTCAATGACATTTCACGTCTATAGGTCACTCACTCAAGACTTTCTGCCCCACGTAGTAAGGTGCATATAAGAGTAGACGTCATGGCGATCAACTCATGTCATACACAAATCATTACCCACCATGTGGTTTAGCAATCTTCGCAATTCTAACACTCGGCATTCCTCACAACCGTCGTAGAAATCCTTCTTGCTTCATGCTCCTAACGGTGCATAAACCCGTCAGTACCCTCAGTAGGGTAGTGAACATGGCCGAAAGTACCAGATCGGAGGCCGCACGAAGAGTTTACCCAGGTTCGGGCCTCCGGGAAGGAGTAATACCCTACGTCCTGCTTTGTGATTGTATTCTTGGTGGGATAACTCATGCGAGGGAGTACAATGGGGATGCTATGTTGGCTATCGAGAGTCTAGTTCTACGGAAGTAGATGGGATTGAGAGCCCCATCACCCCCACCTTATATAAATGATGGGGGCTAGGGTTTTATAGGAGATAGATCCAATCTGGCCGCCGCCATGCTGGCTTGGGGGCCAAGATGTTCTCTGGATGCTTATCCGATCCTCCGGGCTCCTCCTTGTCGCTAGATCCTCATGGACCTCTGATATGTCCCAAACATATCTACTTTTCCAAACACTTTTGCTCTTGTTTTGGACACTAATTTGCATGATTTGAATGAAACTAACTCGGACTCACGCTGTTTTCAGCAAAACTACCATTGTGTAATTTTTGTGCAGATATAAAAGTTCTCGGAATTGGCTAAAAATTTATGGAGAATTTTTGTGGAATATATAAAAATTATTGGCGAAAAGATCTACTAGAGGGGGGCCACCAGAAAGCCACAAGCTCAGGTGGTGCCCCCCTAGGGCGCGTCGTCTAAGCTTGCGGGTCCCACAGGCCTCCGTTCGCCCTACCTCCAACTCCATACGTACCGTCTCGCGGAGAAAAAACCCAGACAGAAGGAATCATCATGTTTTACGATACGAAGCCACGTCCACCTCCTGTTCTACATCGGGAGGGCTGATCTGGAGTCTGTCCGGGGCTCCGAAGAGGGGGATTCGTCGCCGTCGTCATCATCAACCCTCCTTCATCAACAATTCCATGATACTCACCGCCGGGAGTGAATAATTCCTTCATAGGCTTGCTGGACGGTGATGGAGTTGGATGAGATTTATCATGTAATCGAGTCAATTTGTAAGGGCTTGATCCCTAGTATCCACTATGTTCTGAGATTGATGTTGCTATGACTTTGCTATGCTTAATGCTTGTCACTAGGGCCCGAGTGCCATGATTTCAGATCTGAACCTATTATGTTTCCATGAATATAAGTGTGTTTTAGATCCAATCTTGCAAGTTGTATGCACCTATTACATGTTATGATCCGCAGACCCCAAGGTGACAACAATTGGGATTCACTCCGGTGATGACCGTAGTATGAGGAGTTCATGTATTCACCATGTGTTAATGCTTTGTTCCAGTTCTCTATTAAAAGGAGGCCTTAATATCCCTTAGATTGCCTTATGGACCCCGCTGCCATGGGAGGGTAGGACAAAAGATGTCATGCAAGTTCTTATCATAAGCACGTATGATTATATACGGAATACATGCCTACATTGACTTGATGAATTGGAGCTATTGTGTATCGCTCTAGGTTGTGACTGTTACATGATGAATGTTATCCAGCACACGAATATCCATCACTGATCCAATGCCTACGCTTTGCTCATATTGATTTTTGCTAAGTTACTACCGTTGCTACTGCTGTTACAATCACTACAAAACTGCTACTGTTACTGTTATTGTTACTATTGCTACTGCCACCGTTACTATCAAACTATCAAACTACTGTGCTACTAAACACTTTCTTGCAGAGATATTATCTTCCAGGTGTGGTTGAATTCACAACTCAACTGCTAAGGCTCATAAATATTATTTGGCTTCCCTTGTGTCGAATCAATAAATTGGGTGAAATACTACCCTTGAAGACAGTCGCGATCACATATACTTGTGGGTTATCAAGACCTTTTTCTGGCGCCGTTGCCGAGTTCACTTAGGATTTATACATTTGCTTTATCACTATGAAGAATCTGAAGGACGCTAAAACCAAGATCGTACCCTCTAAGACGAGGGGAGGTAAGGAACTGCCATCCCATTCTGCACTTGATTCACCTTCTGTTTTGAGTAGACTTGCGACACCACCACCTATTGTTCAATCTGATATGTCGCAAGTAATCGATGATGCTACTTCTGCTATGAATGATACTTATGATGATGCTACTACTCTACTTGATGAAACTGTGCCACTAGGTGAATTTCTGGATAAACAAATTGTTAAAACTAAAGAATTTGAGAATGTTGAAACTACTGAAAATTATAATTCACCTATTATACCTAGCTCTCCTACTAGATTTGCAATGCCTAAGGTACCTAAGGGTTATGTTATGGATGGGGGGATTGCTAGAGACTTTCTTGCTTGTAATGATAGAGAGGATCTTAAGAAATTGTTGAGTAAGCTGAAAGAAAAAGCCATGATAGAAAGAATGAAATATGATGCTAAATTTGCTACTTCTCCTATCTTTGTTATTGATAAGGACTATGAATTCTCCGTGATCCTGAACTGATTACTTTGGTATAATCCGATCCTTTTCATGGTCATGAATCTGAAACTGTTGTGGCACATCTTACTAAATTAAATGACATTGCCACCCTTTTTGCTCATGAGGAAAACATTCGCTATTAGTATATCCTTAAGTTGTTTCCTTTCTGATTAAAGGGTGAGGCTAAAGAATGGTTTAATACTCTTGCTCCTGGTTGTGTGCGTACTCCCCGGGATATGATATACTACTTCACTGAGAAATATTTTCCTGCTCATAAGAAACAGGCTGCCTTACAGGAAATATACAACTTTGTGCAATTTGAGGAAGAGCGTCTCCCTCGAGCTTGGGGGAGGCTTCTCCAATTACTTAATGCTTTACCTGATCATCCTCTTAAGAAGAATGAAATACTTGATATCTTTTATAATGGACTAACCGATGCTTCTAGGGACTACCTAGATAGTTGTGCTGGTTGTGTTTTCAGGGAATGAACTGTCGAACATGCTCAAGAACTATTGGATAATATATTGAGGAATGCCGATGATTGGACACTTCCTGAACCACCACCTAAACCAACTCCAAAGAAGAGAGGTATTCTATTCCTCAGTCCTGAAGATATGCAAGAAGCAAAGAAATCTATGAAGGAGAAAGGTATTAAATCTGAAGATGTTAATAATCTACCACCTATTGAAGAAATATATGGACTTGACATCCTGACACAGGTAGTGGAGGTAAATTCTCTTTGTAGGTTTGATGAGGGTGATATTCCATATAATAAATCTCCTAGTCAGTGCTTGGATGAATTTGACAACTTTATCATGAAGCAAGAAAACTTTAACAAATATGTGAGTGATCAACTGAAACGTAATGCTATTGCTATTGAACGCTTGAGTGATTTGATGTTTAGAATTCCTAATGATGTTAAAGGCTTATGTAAACATTCACACATGGTTCATACTCAGTTAGAACAAGTCTCTAAGTCACAAAATGATTTCATTAATGAGATGAATAATAAAATGAATGATCGTGCTGTTAGACTAGTTACTAGAGGAGGTAAAATGACTCAGGATCATCTATATCCTGAAGGTCATCCTAAGAGAATTGAGCAAGATTCTCAGAGAATTAATAATGATGCACCTATTTCACCTAGGAAGAAGAAAAGGAAAAAGAATAAAGGTAGAACTTTGCATGCTTCTAGTGAACCTGCTGTAGACAAACCTTCTGAGAATCCTAATGATATTTCTATTTCTGATGCTGAGACACAATCTGGTAGTGAACATCCATTTCGTGATAATGATAATGAAGATGCTAGTAATGATCATGTTGATGCTCAACCCGGCAATAGTAAAGAGTCTTATAATGATGTAGAGATAGAACCTGAAGTTGAGCTTGATAACCAACCTCCTAAAAATAAAAGATATGATAAAAAGGATTTTGTTGCTAAAAAACATGGTAAAGAAAGAGAACCATGGGTTCAAAAACCTATGCCTTTCCCTAGTAAGGCTGTCAAATATAGAGATGAGGAGGCTTTTAATCGCTTTGTTGAAATGCTTAGACCTTTATATTTGAGGACGCCCCTTACCGAAATTATGAAAATGCCTTCTTATGCTAAGTACATGAAATATATTGTCACAAATAAAAGGAAAATACCGGTGGTTGAGATCTTCGCCATGCTTGCAAACTATTTGTTTAAAGGAAAAGTGCCTCAGAAGTTAGGAGACCCAGGAATACCAACTATGCTCCATTAAAAGTAATTATGTCAAAATTGTTTTCTGTGATTTAGGGGCTGGTGTTAGTGTTATGCCATTCTGTTTATATAGAAGACTTGATTTGAGCAAACTAACACCTACTGAAATTTCTTTGCAAATGGCCGATAAATCAACTGCTATACCCATCGGTATTTGTGAGGATGTTCCTGTTGTTATTGCTAATGTTACTATCTTAACAAACTTTGTTATTCTTGATATGCTCGAGAACGACAACATGTCGATTATCCTTGGCAGACCCTATTTGAATACTGCAGGGGTTGTTATTGATTGCAATAAAAGTAAGGTTACTTTTCATGTCAATGGTAATGAGAATACGGTATATTTTTCGAAGGAACAACACCAAATGAATAGTATCAACTCTATTGAAAGAATTATGAAAATTACTATTGGAGGCTTTGAATTTCCTTTTCTGGCTATCAAAAATAAATATCAAACTCTTATCGTTGGGGAAATGCATATCCCCATTGAGGTAACTTAGTGTTATACGAAAGTTCTTCGGTTTCATGTTACTCGGAAATAGTTTGTTAATAAGACTTGATCAATCTTATTAATGGATTCTGTTTGAGTGACATGTGGTTGATGAATTTAGTAAACACAACCTACTGTATTCATAATTTGCTCTCTGTTATCTATAGTTTAATAAACTAAAATGCCATGTTTATCATTTTTTTCTGAATTATCCATGCAATAAATAATGTCACAAGAATAAAAGTCCTCGGAATATCCTGAAAATTTAGTATGATTTTTTCCATAATATTTAAGAATTTTCGGCACTGAACACACCCCAGGGGGTTGCACCTGTGAGCCACAAGCTCACACGGCGCGCCCACCCCCCTGGGCGCGCCATGTGGGTTTGTGGGTCCGACAGGGGCCCCCCACTTAGTGCACTTGCCCACTGCCTTCTTCCACCCCTAGAAAAAATCACCTTTGCTCTCATCCCTGTGTTCTTGCTCATTTTCGTGAGGTTTTCGATCTCCTTGCTCGGAGCTCCGTTTCCGAAACTGTTCGGAGGAATTGCTCCTTGGTATGTGACTCCTTCAATGGTCCAATTAGTTTTTGATCTAGTTGTTTATGTTTTGCACATTTTGCTACTGTTGGTGACCATGTATATGAGCTTGCATGTTGAATTTGTATGGTTCTAAGTATCATTGATGCTTGATATAGCCTCTAGATACTTATGGGAGTAGTTGCTATCAATCTTGTTGAGTTTCATTCACTTTTATTTTGGGGACTAAAAATTTCAGAGGAGGAGAAAATGCTTAGGAGGCTCTTGATAGGTTCTTCGAGCCGGAATTCCGAGGAGGGTCCGGAGGAGAAGCTCAAGTACAACCTCCCTCGTGCGGCCAAAGTGCGGCCGTGCGAATGGCCAAGTGATACATTCTTGAGAGATGCAGGCATTCAAGAAGATTTCTATTATTTGGTGAATAATGCCAGGCTCACTCCATTCCTTGAAGCTGGTTGATAACCCACAAGTATAGGGGATCACAACAGTTTTCGAGGGTAGAGTATTCAACCCAAATTTATTGATTCGACACAAGGGGAGCCAAAGAATATTTGTGAGTATTAGCAGTTGAGTTGTCAATTCAACCACACCTAGAGAACTAAATATCTGCAGCAGAGTGATCAATAGCAAAGTAGTAAGATAGTTTGATAGTAATGGCAAAGTAGCAATAGTAACAGTAACAGTAACAACAGTTTTATAGTGATTGTAACAGTAGCAACAACGGAAGTAACTTAGCCAGAACCAATATGAGAAAGTCGTAGGCTTTGGATCAGTGATGGATAATTATGTTGGATGACATTCATCATGTAACAGTCATAACCTAGGGCGACACAGAACTAGCTCCAATTCATCAATGAAATGTAGGAATGTATTCCGTGTATAGTCATACGTGCTTATAATAAGAACTTGCACTACTGGAATCAGAGAATTTGCCATCAGTCCATTCTTTGCTGTCTGCTAGCGGACGGCAAAGACCTTCTTTGCCGTCAGCTTCCACAAAGCAGATGACAAAGAAAGGACTCATGGCAACGAATTTTTTTGCCGTCAGTACACTCTTTGCCGTCTGTTAGCGGACGGCAAAGAGCCAAAAGGCTGATGGCAAAGAGCTCAGCTGGACCCCACTGGACCATGCAGTTAGTTAGGTCAAATGGAATACATTTTGCCGTCTACTAGCAGACGGCAAAGTGTCTTTAAGCAGACGGCAAAGTTTCTTTAAGCAGACGGCAAAGATCGGCGGACGGCAAATATTTGACTTAGCTAACGGCCGCCGCCCACCCCTTCCCCTCCCTCTCTCTCTCTCTCTGCCTCTCTCTCCCCGAAGACCACCACGACCCCGCCGCCGCCCCGCCGCCCCACCACCCGCCGCCCCACCACCCGCCGCCCCGTCGCCCCACCGCCCCACCACCAGCCGCCCCGCCGCCCCGGCGGCCCCGGATCCCCGCCGTCCCCGCCGACCCGCCGCCCCGGCACCCCGGCGCCCTGCTGCCCCGCCGCCCCGGCGCCTCGTAGCCTCGCCGCCCCCGCCGCCCGGCCGCCCCCCTCCGGTGAGCATTGTTTTTTCTCTGTTTTTTTCATTTAATTGCTGCTAGAAAGAACTAGTTATAATTAGGTTAATTAGTTAGAACTAGTTAGAACTAGTTATTAGTTTAGAAAAGAATTAGGTTAATTAGTCATAATTAGAAGGAGAAGAAAAAAGATGAAAAAAAAAGAAGAAGAAAAGAAGAATAAGTAGAAGAAGAGGAAAAAGGAATAGAAGGAAGAAGAAGAAGAAGAGGAGGAGGAGAAGAAAAGAAGAAGAAGAAGAAGAAGAAGAAGAAGAAGAAGAAGAAGAAGAAGAAAAAGAGGAGAAGAGGAGAGGAAGAAGAGGAGAAGAAGAGGAAAAAGGAAAACAAGGAAGTAGAAGAAGAAGAAGAAGAAGAAGAAGAAGAAGAGGGGGAGAAGAAAAGAAGAAGAAGAATAAAAAGAGGAGAAGAGGAGAAGAAGAAGAGTAGAAGAAGAGGAAGAAGAAGAAAAAGAGGAGAAGAGGAGAAGAAGAGGAAAAACAGAAGAAGAGGAGAAGAAGTAGAAAAAGAGGAGAAGAAGAAGGAATAGAGGAGAAGAAGAATAAAATAGAAAAGTTGTTATATATATATATATATTTTTTATCGGGATTGAATATTCGTGTTGATCGGGTGGATTAAAATGTGCAGTTGTTTCGTCGCTGCGAGGGTCTGGTGTTCGACGACCTCCCCGTGCGTTCGACGAGCTTCCCTGCGTTCGTGGGTGAGCACAAATGACATCTCCTCCTTCCCCCTTAATTTGCTCTGTTCCGGTCTTCGTGCCGATGAAACCTGCTAGCTATAGGTGTCTTCAATCATCAGTATGCGTGACCAGTATGCGTCTCCCATTCGAAAGGGTTACAGTTATAAATATGCATGCATTTGCATATTTATAACCTTGATTCTTTTAAATTGTCCAACATTATCCATGGACAGCCCGAGTATGTGTAGATTGGGTTCGTTTTCCCATGCTCTGCTCCGGATCCGATGCAGAATTTCCTCAGTGCCTCCCTGTTGTTCTCTGGGTACACATCCTCTCTGTTTATTGCCGAGACGTGTATCAGGAGAACAACAGGGAGGTGCTGCCAAAATTGTGCGTCGGATCCAGAGCAGAGCATGGGAAAACGAACCCAATCTACACATACTTGGGTGGGATTAGGACCTATCTTTACCTATTAGCGTGTAGGTTGCATGGACATAATAAAATTGATAAACTTAATTAACTGATGAATATATATGCTGAATTATATATATATTTCTTGTGTGTTTAGTAGGTAGGCAAGATGAGTGATCGTGCGTGGATGTACACCGGTCACACTAGTCAGAAAGACACGACCAATGAATTGTTAACAAAAACCAAGGGGTTTGTGAAAGCCGCATTTGCAAATGGCCAGAGAAAAACCTAGTGCCCCTGTGTTAGGTGCGACAACTTTTCACAGAGGACGGAGGGTGAAATGGGTAAATACCTGTAGAAGTGGGGTTTTACGCCTGATTATATGGTGTAGACATTTCATGGTGAGTCTACCCAACGTACCAGAGCTGAGGTGGTTCGTTGTCACACCGACGAGCTTGGTACCGGGATCGAAGACATGGTGCAAGACTTTGATGATGCTCGGGATTCGGACGATGAGATGGAGGAATCTGCAAAGGCCTTCAATGAAATGTTGGAGTCTTCAAAACGTCCTCTCCACGAGCACACTGAGCTTTGTCAGCTGGATGCCATCGCACAAGTAATGGCTCTGAAGGCTCAATTCAACTTGGGCAGAGAATGCTACAACGCGATGATGACACTATTTGGACGCTTTCTACCCAAAGGCCATGTAATGCCTGCAAACCTGTACCAGTCGGACAAAATCCTCCGTGCACTTAAGATGCCCTATGAGAAGATAGATGCCTGTGAGAAAGAATGTGCCTTATTTAGGCTTGAGTATGCGGGCTTGGACTTTTGTCCCATTTGCAAATCTTCCAGGTATGTTGTGGTAGACAACGGTATGGGTGAGAAGAGGCAGACCAAAATCCCCGTTAATGTTCTTTGGTATCTGCCAATCGTACCAAGACTTCAACGTCTTTTGATGGTCGAAGAGACGGCCAGACAGATGACATGGCACAAAATGGGCAAAAGAACCGAACTAGATGCAGATGGGAATCAGATGATGGTACACACATCGGATGCTTCTGCGTGGAAGCACTTCGATGCATTACATGAGCAAAAAGCGGCAGATCCAAGGCATCCTCGAGTCTGCATCGGCATGGATGGGTTCAATCCATTTGGTATGACGGCAACCCAATACAGTTGTTGGCCTGTATTTGTCATTCCACTCAATCTCCCCCTCGGACAGATTATGCAAAGAAAGAACATTTTCCTGACATTGATAATTCTAGGGCCCAACTATCCGGGGAAGAATATGAATGTGTACATGCAGCCACTTAAGGATGAATTGCAAGAAGCTTGGGATAATGGGTTCAAGACATACGACGCCGCTAGCAAACAAAACTTCATAATGCGTGTCTGGTACATGTACTCGATGCATGACTTGCCGGCGTATGTCCTATTCGTTGGCTGGTGTACGCATGGAAGGTTCCCATGCCCCACATGCAAGGCAGCTCTTTAGTTTCATTGGCTGCAGGCGGGTCGCAAGTATTCTTGCTTCGACTTGCATAGACAGTTCCTGGATCCTCGCCATAAGTTCAGAAAAGACAAGAAGAACTTCACCAAAGGTAGAGTTGTCAAAAACTCTGCACCACCTGCGTTGACTGGCCAACAGATCCGGGATCAGTTAAACGCTCTCAAGCCTGATCCAGAGCGTCCAGGGTATTTCAAGGGGTACAATTCGGAACACGCCTGGACTCACAAGACATGCTTGTGGGATCTGCCTTACTTCAAAGACCTCCTTCTTCCACACAACATCGACGTGATGCACACTGAAAAGAATATCAACGAGGCCCTTTTTGGTACATTGTTCGGCATAGTTGGGAAGTCAAAGGATAATACTAAGGCTAGAGTCGATCTGCAGACTCTATGTGATAGACCGTTACAAAACATGCTACAACCGAAAGGAAAGCAGAACTGGACGAAGCCATAGGCCTGGTTCAATCTTGGAAGGCCAGCTATGAGGGAAATTATCTTGTGGGTGAAAATGCAGTTGATGTTCCCCGATGGGTATGCAGTGAATCTAAAGAGGGGGGCGAGTCTTGAAAAATTGAAAATATTTGGTCTCAAGAGTCTTGATTGGCACATATGGCTTGAGCGGGTAATGCCGGTGATGTTGTGTGGCTTTATCCCTTAGGATGAATGGCTAGTACTCGCAGAGCTGAGCTATTTCTTCCGTGTTCTTTGTGCGAAAGAACTATCGCCTGCCGTGGTAGATGACATGGAAAAGTTGGCGCCAGAGTTGCTCTGCAAGTTAGAGAAGATCTTTCCACCGGGCTTCTTTAATCCAATGCAGCATTTGATTTTACATCTCCTGACCGAGGCAAGATTGGGGGGGCCCGTGCAAAATCGTTGGTGCTATGAAATTGAGAGGATGCAGAAGACGCTTCGAGCAAAATGTAAAAACAAACGTAGAATTGAAGCATCGATGGCCGAGGCATTCATTACTGAGGAGGCGGCAAACTTCGTGACAGCACACTACGAAGCCAAAAATCGTCATTTGCATAATCCGAAGCCTCGGTACAATGCTGGTGACCCTAAAAAAGGTGGATCCAACCTCAGCCTATTCAAAGGGAAGCTCGCACCAGCCGGTGCATCGAAACCAATACCGTTGGATGTCGAAGAATGGTGGACCATTTCATTGTATATCTTCAACAACCTAACAGAAGTGCGGCCGTACATCGAGTAAGTTCTCGGTACATTGTTTCGCAACTTCTAATTCCTTTGAACTGCTCTTATTCCCGGATATTTGATACAGTCGATACGTCACCAAATTCTCGGATGGAGCGGTGATCCAAAAGGATTCCATTGAAGAGTATGAGCTTCTGGCAAAGCATGGAGGCGGCTATCCCGGTTTCATCTCTTGGTTCAAACAAACGGTAATTACCATTAATAGACCATTTCATTTCTTCGTCTAATTTGGGGCTAATGCAACAATCCTTTTGTAGGCTAATTCAGAGTCTATGGACGTCGAATTGAGACAAGCCGCTAATGGTTTTGACTATAAGGTCCGTTCATTTGAGGAATACGACATCAACGGGTATCGCTTTTGTACCTTTGGCAAAGAGCTCTCTATGGCCGACCAAAAATCTACAAATAGTGGTGTCTCTTCTATCGGCGAAGGAGGTACCGAGTACTATGGAAGAGTTGAAGCAATTTATGAACTTCTATTCTATGGTGAAAACCCCACCGAACGTCGTAGTCTTCAAATGTTATTGGTTCCAGCCGAAGGAGACTAGAAGGACTCATGAACATATAGGGCTAGTCAAAATCAAACAAAGCACCCATTTAGATGTTCCCGATGTCTATATTACGGCGCAACAGGCGACCCAAGTTTTCTATCTACCGTGGGCCTGCCAAACTAATGCAAATCTGAATGGTTGGGATGTCGTTTCCGAAGTGCCGCCACGTGTTAGGCCACCTCCCCCCAATGATGAGGATTATGAACCTCACATTAACCCAGACACATATGAAGGAGAATTCTTCCAAGAAACACGTCTTTCCAAAAAACGTTTCAAGAACCGCTCTACTTCACCCCAGAACATGGACAGCGACAGTGAATCTGACTTCACCCCTGAGCCGGAACAAGAAGAGCCGGAACAAGAAGAGGTTACTGCTGCGGATGACCTGTCAATGCTTGACCGATTACAGAAAGGCCTTCCACATGTTGATACCGCTGAACCCGATGAGCACGTCATTCATGACGACACGCGTGATAGTGATGATGATGATGCATCCATTGATCCCGAAGCATATATAGACGATCCAGACTATTAGTTTGTATGCATCCCAAATTAAATTATATACATATTATTATTCATGTCATGTATTCAATTTTTTTATGTTGTACTAATTTAGTTTACTCTTTGTCGTGGCAGGTGTTGAAAGATGGTGGGCGCGGGTACTTCATCGGTGGCCTGCGGGAGGGGTACTTCCATTCCACCCGTACCTCTCTAGATAGCGTTGTTAGACAGTTTGGGGACACCGGAGGGCGCTTCTTCGTCGGCGTCGTTGCCCACCGGGAGAGGAGGTCGGGGAGGGAAGAAGAGAGGAGGTAGATCAGGACGTGGCTGTGGGAGAGGTAGGCAGGCTGCTACGCCTTCCTCGCCACCACCCCTAGCTCATTCACCCGAGCACATGACTGCTAGGGTGGACTCGTCTGAGGTGGAGGCTACGGGGACTCCGGACCACGAGCCTCGGGTCGACGGGCCGTCGGCCCACGAGACTCCGGTCCCAGAGGCTTCGGGCCACGAGACTTCGGGCCACGAGACTTTGGACCAGGCTACATCCCAGGAGACGTCTGGATGGGGTACCTGGCCGGATCCGCCTGAGGGGCCGAGTGGCCATGCTGATGGTGGCGGGGATGAGTGTACTGATAGTGAGGGCGAGGTGGTTGTGGGGGCCACCGTGTACCAGCGTGGTGGTACACGGCTCCCGCCCCTGCCGGCGACCCGCGAGCAGAGGCCGGTGATTAGGCCTGATGGGGAGAAGTAAGTGCATTTACTATTTTTGTACATTTTTCCTTCATGTTTCTTCATATATCTAATGCGTTGGCCTTGTCATACTCCAGAGGTTGGGTACACGGCAGTGACGTCCGCAGGCCCCAACACCATCCTTGGTGTGCTTTGCCGGCAAAATTTCCCGGGGTTTGTCACGTTGCCCGTTGAGGGTCAGCTTCCAGAGCTAGGATTGAGCTAGGAGCACTACATGGCTGCCCCAGCCCCGTCGGAGGAGATGATCGACGGTGTCTTGTGCCACACGAGGGCCGAGATGGTGATCAGAAGCTTTTGGGTAATTTCTCCTTTACACAATTAAAAATTAACAATAGCTAGTTATTGTACTAATCAGTGTTGTCTCGTTTGATTGCAGACCTTCTACAGGTGTGAGGAGGGATACGAGGGGGATGCGGCAAAGGTTATCGATACCGAGTGCAAGCGCCTACTACAAAACTTACGGCACGAGGCTCGGCCGCAGGCTGTTCGAGACTACTACGCCAAGCGTGGTATTAAGAAGGACAAGCCATCTTGCCGGGCTAAGTTTCTGAAGAAGGATCAGTACATGAAGGTAATTACCTATTCTTAAGGCATTGTACTTAGTTTCCTTGATTTGATTCATAGGCGTAGCGCTCAAATTTCTCTTTACTAACTTAGGTGCCCCCGAGATGGTATGCGAATAAGATGGATTGTTGGGAGGCGTTGGTGGATGAGTGGTGCACAGGCCGTTGGCGAGCCGTCCACGACAATGCCAAGGACCGGCGTGCCCAAATGGTTGGTGTGCCACACCATCAAGGCAGCGCCAACTTATATCAGTTCGGGCGAAACTGGGTATGTGGTTTGCTTCATGATTCATGCAATTCATTCTTCATCCTAGCTTGAGCCCTTTACTAATACTTTGTTCCTCTCTTTTAGGCGCGACACAATAAGACGGAGGTGCCTGAGGTGTACGACCTCTATGCCATGGCCCATACTACCTTGTACAAGAAGGCCAACGCATTCTCTGAGTCTGACCTCGATCATCTAGAGAATTTCACCAACTTCTCCTCCCACCACAAGCTCGTGAGGTACAACCAGGAGGGGAAGGCAAGGAAAGGGGATGACTTTAACCCAAGCCAGAATCCTATTGATCCAGGGCTGGTGATGATAACTGGTGGCGGGAGGCCCCATGGCTCATTAGCCATTGGAGATGGACTGATACATTGTCCTCTCACTCTCCCGGAGATCAAGGCATGCCAAACGAGCTCCTGTCCTGAGATAAGGACTCGTCCATGGCCAGTCGATCTCGCCATCGAGGTTAGTTATATGGACTCAGATATCTTTCCTCCATTACATTGTGTGTGCGGCCATCGATGATTACAATGCTAACGAGGAGTGGTGTTGCAGGCTGCTCTTCAGAAAGAGAGAGCGACAACCCAGGCACTTCTGGAGGAGAGGGACCGGGTGGCGGCGGAGAAGGAACTGCTGGCGGAGGAGAAGACGGCTAGGTTGTTGGAGGAGGAGAGGAATCGGAATGAGCTGGCTCACCGGGCCATGTACGAGCTCCTCGTGGTAAGTTTCTTCTGCATATTAGCCAAATCATGCACGTAATGTTCGTTTCATTACTAACTAATATGACTAACTCGTCAAAACCAAATGTGCAGTCTATGTGCGAGAAGACCGGTCAGACCCCTCCACCGATGCCAGTCATTGCTCAGACGGGAACGGTGAGTTGCATTTGAATGGTCATTAGTTACTAGTCTTAACATTTGAGTGTCATCATGCTAACGATACATTGGAAATCATCTTTGGTGCAACATAACTCCCGAGCCGCATCGCACACCCCTTCTTCAGGGCAACCTTCTCCAGGTGTTCACGACTGCCAGAGCAAACCCGGTGCTTGACCTCCATGATGACGACGACGGTAAGTTTTCTCTAATGTTTTGCTTAACAAATGCATACTTAGCTTCGTACATGCTAGTTAGCCCTAATATGCCACATATTTAGCTTATTTTCCCCAAAAAAGACATACTTAGCTAATTATCCTCCAAAATGACATAATTAGCTTATTTAGTTCATTTATGACATAATTAGCTTAGTTAGATCAAAAATGGCATAATAATAACCTTGGTTAGCTCTTAAATGTCATATACTTACCTTATTTTCCTCCAAAATGACATAATAAGATAAGTTAGCTCAATAATGACCTATTCTTACCTAAGTTAGCTAAAAAATGACATAATTACCTAAGTTAGCACAAAAATGACCTATACTTACCTTATTTTCCTCCAACTTGACATAATAAGCTTATTTAGCTCAAAAATGGCATAATTACCTAAGTTAGCTCAATAATGACCTATACTTACCTTATTTTCCTCCAAAATGACATAATAAGCTTAGTTAGCTCTAAAATGGCAAAATTACCTAAGTTAGCTCTAAAATGACACAAATAAGGAATAAGAAGAAGAAAAACAAGGAAGAGGAGAAAAAGAAAGAATAGAAGAAGAAAGAGAAGAAAAAGAAAGAATAAAAGAAGAAGAATGAGAAGGAAAAGGATAAAAAGATGGAAGAGAAGAAAGATGAGAAAAGGAGAGAAGAAGAAGAAAATATATTCTTATTCTTCCTTTTTCTCTTCTTTCTTTTTCTCCATCTTCTATTCCTTCTTATTCTTATTCTTCTTCTTCTTCTTCTCTTTCTTCTTCTTCTTCTTCTTCTTCTTCTTCTCTTTCTTCTTCTTCTTCTTCTTCTTCTTCTTCTAGTCTTCTTCTTCTTCTTCTTCTAACTTTCTTACTCCCATTTTTGCTTAACAAATGCATACTTAGCTTCGTACATGCTTGTTAGCCCTATTATGCCACATACTTAGCTTATTTTCCCCGAAAAAGATATACTTAGCTAATTATCCTCCAAAATGAGTTAATTAGCTTATTTAGTTCATTTATGACATAATTAGCTTATTCATTTCAAAAATGGCATAATAACCTTGGTTAGCGCATAAATGTCATATACTTAGCTTATTTTCCTCCAAAATGACATAATTAGCTAAGTTAGCTCTAAAATGACCTATACTTACCTAAGTTAGCTCAAAAATGGCATAATTACATAGGTTAGCACAAAAATGACCTATAGTAACCTTATTTTCCTCCAAATTGACATAATTAGCTTAGTTAGCTCAAAAATGGCATAATTACCTAAGTTAGCTCTAAAATGACACAAATAAATAATAAGAAGAAGAAAAACAAGGAAGAGGAGAAAAAGAAAGAATAGAAGAAGAAAGAGAAGAAAAAGAAAGAATAAAAGAAGAAGAATGAGAAGGAAAAGGATAAAAAGATAGAAGAGAAGAAGAAAGATGAGAAAAGGAGAGAAGAAGAAGAAGAAAATATATTCTTATTCTTCCTTTTTCTCTTCTTTCTTTTTCTCCATCTTCTACTCCTTTTTCTTATTCTTATTCTTATTCTTCTTCTTTCTTTCTTCTTATTCTTCTTCTTCTTCTTCTTCTTCTTCTTCTTCTTCCTCTTCTTCTAGTCTTCTTCTTCTTCTTGTTGTTGTTCTTCTAGTCTTCTTCTTCTTCTTCTTCTTCTTCTTCTTCTAGTCTTCTTCTTCTTCTAGTCTTCTTCTTCTTCTTCTTCTTCTAACTTTCTTACTCCCATTTTTGCAGGTTTGATTCACTTCATGGAACCAGGCATTGATGGACTGCAAGTGTTTAGTTTTTGTTTTGATTTGTATTGATGAACAATGTGAAACTATGTATGTATATATGGATGAACTCCATGAAACTATGTATGTATTGGATCTTTTAATACCCTATGTGTTCTCTTGCATTCGATGGACTACTAGATGTTGGATACATGGGCTATGATTGAGGTTGAAACCATATATATCATATATGTCTTTTGAAAATGCAGGGATATTACAGAAAACAGACAAAACAGTAACAATACAGGCACTTTGCCGTCTGCCAGGCGATGGAAAAGACCTTTGCCGTCGGTAGGCGGACGGCAAAGGTGCCACGTGGCAGCAACCTGTTCAACCTGGGAGCATCAGGTCTGACCATTTGGTCATTCTGCCGTCTGCCAGCTGACGGCAAAGACTAAGCAGAAGTGACGGTTAGCCATGGGTGTGCTGATGTCATAGGGCTGACGTCAAAGTTTGCCGTCCGACGGCAGACGGCAAAGTTTGCCGTTAGCCACCTAACAGGGCTAACCGCTATTCTTTGTCGTCCATGATCTTTGCCGTCAGCTTGGCCAGGAAAGCGGACGGCAAACTTCTTTGCCGTCAGCTATTTTTACGCAGACGGCAAACAAAGTCATTACCGTGACTTTCAGTGCCGGAAGTGTTTGCCGTCCGTGGCAGACGGCAAAGACGTTTGCCGTTGGTGGCCGGGTCCTTTGCCGTCTGCTATGGCAGACGGCAAATTAGCTGATTCCTGTAGTGTTGCATGACATCTTTTGTCCTACCCTCCCGTGGCAGCGGGGTCCATAAGGAAATCTAAGGGATATTCAGGCCTCCTTTTAATAGAGAACCGGAACAAAGCATTAGCACTTAGTGAATACATGAACTCCTCAAACTACGGTAATCACCGGAAAGAATCCCAATTGTTGTCACCTTGGGGTATGCGGATCATAACACGTAATAGGTGCATATAACTTGCAAGATCGGATCAAGAACACAAATATATTCATGAAAACATAAAGGGTTCAGATCTGAAATAAAGGCACTCGGGCCCCAGTGACAAGCATTAAGCATAGCAAAGTCATAGCCACATCAATCTCAGAACATAGTGGATACTAGGGATCAAGCCCTAACAAAACTGACTCGATTACATGATAAATCTCATCCAACCCATCACCGTCTAGCAAGCCTATGAAGAAATTACTCACGCACGGCGGTGAGCATCATGAAATTGGTGATGGAGGATGGTTGATGATGACGACGGCGTTGAATCCCCCTCTCCGGAGCCCCAAACGGACTCCAGATCAGCCCTCCTAATGAAGAACAAGAGGTGGCGGCGGCTCCGTATCGTAAAACGCAATGATTTTTCTCTCTCATTTTTTTCTGGATGAATAGGTACTTATAGCATTGGCGTTAGGGTTGGCGGAGCTGCCAGGGGCCCACAAGCCTGCCAGGCGCGCCCTGGGGGGTGGCCGCACCCCCAGGCTTGTGGCGCCTGGTGGGCCGCCCTCTTGTAAATCTCTTCGCCAGTATTTTTTATATATTCAGAAATAATTCTCTGTAAATTTTTAGGTCATTCTGAGAAATTTTATTTCTGCACAAAAACAACACCATGGCAATTCTGCTGAAAACAACGCTAGTCCGGGTTTGTTCCATTCAAACCATGCAAATTAGAGTCCAAAACAAGAGCAAAAGTGTTTGGAAAAGTAGATACATTTGGGACGTATCAACTCCCCCAAGCTTAACTCATTGCTTGTCCTCAAGCAATTCAGTTGACCAACTGAAAGTGATAAAGAAAAACTTTTACAAACTCTTTTGTTCTTGTATCCGTATATAAGCTTAAATAGCACCCATGATTTCAGCAAAGATCATGAATTAACCATGCACACGATAAAACTTAGAAATTATATTTACTCGTATCAATGGCATAATCAACTAGAGAGCAATAATAACATATTTCTGATGCCAACAATTTATCAAAACAATCATGATATAATATGATAACATGCTATCTCGCTAGCCCTTTCCGAGACCGCAAAACATAAATGCAGAGCACCTCCAAAGTTCAAGCAGCGACTAAACATTTTAATTCAAGGTAGAAGAGATCCAGTCATGATTCACCCAACATTAACTATACTCAATGCATAAGAATGGCAATAGTGCTCTCAGGATTGGTGCTTGAATGAGAAGGTGTTGACTCAATAATAAAATTAAAATAACATAAAAGTAAATAGATAGGCCCTTCGCAGAGGGAAGCAGAGATTTGCAGAGGTGCCAGAGCTCGAAGCTTAAATCAGAGATGAAAACAATTTTGAGAGGCATGCCTTTCCTATCACCGTCACGACCGAGAATTTTCAATATCTTCCATGCCAAACACATTATCAGCAGTTCCCAAGCGGTAAAGTAAAGTTTACTCCCCCTCCACCATACAATCATGAGCCATGGCTAGCCGAATCCTCGGGTGCCCTCAATACAATCAACTTTCCAGGGGAGGTTGTTTGCATTATATATTTTTTATTTTTGAGCATAGGACTGGGCATCCCAATTACCACCAGCCTCTCTCGTGCAATGACAGGCGAATAAACGCCCATCTTGAGAATTACCCGCTTAGCATGGAAGATATCGACCACCCCCTTTCGCTCCATGAGCGGTACGGGCACAAAAAACAGATGCTTATTTGAATGATTAGAGGTGGCACATGCAAATCTACTTGGAATGGCAGAGTAATACCGCATATATGTAGATATAGTGGACTCATCTGGCACAACTTGGTTTTAAGGATTGTGGATGCACAAGCAGCATTCCCGCTTAGTACAGGCGAAGGCTAGCAAAGAGATTGAGAAGCGACCAACTAGAGAGCAAAAACGGTCATAGTCATGCATTGAGAATAATTAACATTGAATACTAGCATGAGTAGGATATAAACACCCTGAACATAAATATCATAGAGGCTATGTTGGTTTTGAATCAACTACATGTATGAACATGTGCCAAGTCAAGCCACTGGAAACATTTAGAGGAGGATACCATATCAACATACTACATCATTGTTGGGGAACGTTGCATGGGAAACAAAAAATTTCCTACGCACACACAAGATCTATCCATGGTGATGAGCATCTACGAGAGGGAGAGTGAATCTACATACCCTTGTAGATCGCTAAGCGGAAGCGTTTATAAACGCGGTTGATGTAGTCGAACGTCTCCGCGATCCAAATCGCAAGTCGTCCCTCGATCCGATCACGAACTAGCGCCGAACGGACGGCACCTCCGCGTTCAACACACGTACGGCTTGATGACGCCTTCACCTCCTCGATCCAGCGAGCGATGGTGAAGTAGTGGTTGAGTTCCAGCAGCACAACGGCGTGGTGATGGTGGTGAGGAACAATCTCTGCAGGGCTTCGCCAAGTGCTACGGAGATTATGACGGAGGAACTAGAGGGTTAGGGTTGCCGCACACGGCTTGGGGAAATCTTGATGTGTCCCGTGTGCTAGCCCTGCCCCTCTATTTATATGTTGAGCCTTGGGGTCTAAACTTGGAGTAAAAGCCTCCTCCAGGTCGGTTTTGCCCGCACAAGGTCGGTTTGGCCCGCAGGAAAAGAGTCCAACTCGGATCCCTGCCGAACCGCGCACAGCCGCGCACAAGCGGTAGTACCGCTCACAAGCGGTAGTACCGCTTGGGCGGTAGTACCGCTTCACACAAGCGGTAGTACCGCTTGGGCGGTAGTACCGCTTCACACAAGCGGTAGTACTCCTCGGGCGGTAGTACCGCTTCACCAAGCGGTAGTACCGCTTATGCGGCAGCAAAACTACTTTTGCACTTTCCAATACCTCGTGGGCTTTATCCCTTTGGCCCATATAAAGTGTTGCTGCACCCGAACACTTCGGTAAACATCCGGAACCCCTTCCGGTGAACTCCGGAACTCTTCCGGAGATCAAAACACTATTATCACATATATCAATCTTTACCTCCGGACTCTTCCGGAGATCCTCGTCATGTCCGGGATCCTATCCGAGACTCCGAACAACTTTCGGTCACCAACATAATAACTCAATTATACTAATCGTCACCAAACGTTAAGTGTGTAGACCCTGCGGGTTCGAGAACTATGTAGACATGACCGAGACACCTCTACGATCAATAACCAATAGCGGGACCTGGATGCCCATATTGGCTCCTACATATTCTACGAAGATCTTTATCGGTCGAACCTCTATGTCAAGGATTCAGTTAATCCCGTATGTTGTTCCCTTTGTTCTTCGGTATGTTACTTGCCCGAGATTCGATCGTCGGTATCTCTATACCTAGTTCAATCTCGTTACCGGCAAGTCTCTTTACTCGTTCCGTAATACAAGATCCTGTGGCTAACTCTTTAGTCACTTTGCTTGCAAGGCTCAATGTGATGTTGTATTACCGAGTGGGCCCTGAGATACCTCTCCGTCACACGGAGTAACAAATCCCAGTCTTGATCCATGCCAACCCAACAGACACCCTCGGAGATACCTGTAGAGCACCTTTATAGTCACCCAGTTACGTTGCGACGTTTGATACACACAAGGTATTCCTCCGGTGTGAGTGAGTTGCATGATCTCATGGTCAAAGGAACAGATACTTGACATGCAGAAAACAATAGCAATAAACTGACACGATCAAATGCTACGTTTACAGTTTGGGTCTTGTCCATCACATCATTCTCCTAATGATGTGATCCCGTTATCAAATGACATCTCATGTCAATGGCTAGGAAACCTTAACCATCTTTGATCAACGAGCTTAGTCAACTAGAGGCTTACTAGGGACACAGTGTTGTCTATGTACCCACACATGTATTTGAGTTTCCAATCAATACAATTATAGCATGGATAATAAACGATTATCATTAACAAGGAAATATAATAATAACCAATTTATTATTGCCTCTAGGGCATATTTCCAACAGTCTCCCAGCTACTAGGCACTACTCCAAGATCTGTCATGAACTCCTTCATCCAGACACCTTCCTTCGCCGCCTCCGAGGCAGCGATGTACTCCGCTTCGCATGTAGAATCTGCTACCACGCTTTGCTTGGAACTGCACCAGCTAACCGCACCCCCATTAAGAATAAATACGTATCCGGTTTGCGACTTAGAGTCATCCGGATCAGTGTCAAAGCTTGCATCGACGTAACCCTTTACGACGAGCTCTTGATCACCTCCATAAACGAGAAACATGTCCTTAGTCCTTTTCAGGTACTTCAGGATATTCTTGACCGCCGTCCAGTGTTCCATTCCTGGATCACTTTGAAACCTTCCGACCATACTTATGGCAAGGCTGACATCGGGTCTTGTGCACAGCATTGCATACATGATAGAGCCTATGGCTGAAGCATAGGGGATGACACTCATCTTTTCTCTATCTTCTGCAGTCACTGGGCATTGAGTCTTACTCAACTTCACACCTTGCAAAACAGGCAAGAACCCCTTCTTGGACTGATCAATTTTGAACTTCTTCAAAATCTTATCAAGGTATGTACTTTGTGAAAGTCCTATTAAGCGTCTTGATCTATCTCTATTGATCTTGATGCCTAATATGAAAGCAGCTTCTCCTAGGTCCTTCATTGAAAAACTCTTGTTCAAATATTCCTTTACGCTTTCCAGCATTTCTATATTGTTTCCAATCAGTAATATGTCATCCACATATAATATTAGAAACGCTATAGAGCTCCCACTCACTTTCTTGTAAATACAAGCTTCTCCGTAAACTTGTATAAACTCAAACGCTTTGATTACCTCATCAAAACGAAGATTCCAACTCCGAGATGCTTGCACCAGTCCATAAATGGATCGCTGGAGTTTGCAAACTTTGTCAGCATTCTCTGGATCGACAAAACCTTCTGGTTGCATCATATACAACTCTTCCTTAAGGTAACCGTTAAGGAACGCTGTTTTGACATCCATCTGCCAAATTTCATAATCGAAAAAGGCAGCTATTGCTAACATGATTCTGACGGACTTAAGCATCGCTACGGGTGAGAAGGTCTCATCGTAGTCAACTCCTTGAACTTGTGAAAAACCCTTTGCCACAAGTCGAGCTTTATAGACGGTGACATTACCGTCTGCGTCTGTCTTCCTCTTAAAGATCCATTTGTTCTGAATGGCCTTACGCCCTTCAGGTAATACTTCCAAAGTCCATACTTTGTTTTCATACATGGATCCCATCTCGGATTTCATGGCCTCTAACCACTTCTCGGAATCCGGGCCCATCATCGCTTCTCCATAGCTCGTAGGTTCATCGTTGTCTAACAACATGACTTCTAAGACAGGGTTGCCGTACCACTCGGGAGCAGTACGCGTCCTTGTCGACCTACGAGGTTCAATAGCAACTTGATCCAAAGCTTCATGATCATCATCATTAACTTCCTCTTCAGCTAATGTAGGCTCCACAGAAACAACTTTCTGCGCTGCGCTACTCTCAGGTTGAAGTAAAGGTTCAACAACCTCATCAAGTTCTATCTTCCTCCCACTCAATTCTTTCGAGAGAAACTCTTTCTCAAGAAATGTTCCGTTTTTAGCGACAAACACTTTGCCTTCGGATCTGAGGTAGAAGGTATACCCAACTGTCTCTTTTGGGTATCCTATGAAGACGCATTTCTCCGCTTTGGGTTCCAGCTTTTCAGGCTGAAGCTTTTTGACATAAGCATCACATCCCCAAACTTTAAGAAACGACAGCTTTGGCTTCTTGCCAAACCAAAGTTCATAAGGCGTCGTCTCAACGGATTTCGATGGTGCCCTATTTAAAGTGAATGCGGCTGTCTCTAATGCATAACCCCAAAACGATAGTGGCAAATCGGCAAGAGACATCATAGATCGCACCATATCCAATAAGGTTCGATTACGACGTTCGGACACACCATTACGCTGTGGTGTTCCAGGCGGTGTCAGTTGTGAAACAATTCCACATTGTCTTAAGTGACTGCCAAACTCATAACTCAGATATTCTCCTCCTCGATCAGATCGTAGGAATTTAATCTTCTTGTTACGATGATTCTCAACTTCACTCTGAAATTGTTTGAACTTTTCAAATGTTTCAGACTTGTGTTTCATTAAGTAAATATACCCATATCTACTTAAGTCATCAGTGAAGGTGAGAAAATAACGATAACCACCGCGCGCCTCAATACTCATCGGACCACACACATCAGTATGTATGATTTCCAATAAGTCACTTGCCCGTTCCATTGTTCCAGAGAACGGCGTTTTAGTCATCTTGCCCATGAGGCATGGCTCACATGTGTCAAGTGATTCAAAATCAAGTGACTCCAAAAGTCCATCAGCATGGAGCTTCCTCATGCGTTTTACGCCAATATGACCTAAACGGCAGTGCCACAAGAAAGTGGTATTATCATTATCAATCCTACATCTTTTGGCATCAATGTTATGAACATGTGTATCATTACTATCGAGATTCAATAAGAATAAACCCCTCACATTGGGTGCATGACCATAAAAGATATTACTCATATAAATAGAACAACCATTATTCTCTGATTTAAATGAGTAACCGTCTCGCAATAAACAAGATCCAGATATAATGTTCATGCTTAACGCAGGCACCAAATAACACTTATTTAGGTTCATCACTAATCCCGACGGTAATCGAAGAGCGAGCGTGCCGACGGCGATCACATCAACCTTGGAACCATTTCCCACGCGCATCGTCACTTCGTCCTTTGCCAGCCTCCGTCTATTCCGCAGTTCCTGTTTTGAGTTGCAAATATGAGCAACCGCACCGGTATCAAATACCCAGGCACTACAACGAGAGTTGGTAAGGTACACATCAATAACATGTATATCATATATACCTTGTTTGTTGTTGGCCGCCTTCTTGTCAGCCAAATACTTGGGGCAATTCCGCTTCCAGTGTCCAGTTCCCTTGCAATGAAAACACACAGTTTCTGGTTTGGGTCCAGCCTTGGGTTTCTTCACGAGAGGAGCAACTGCTTTGCCACTCTTCTTGGAGTTACCCTTCTTACCCTTGCCATTTTTCTTGAAACTAGTGGTTTTATTGACCATCAACACTTGATGCTCCTTCTGAATTTCAGACTCAGCGGCTTTCAGCATCGCAAACAGCTCGGCGACTGACTTGTTCATCCCGTGCATGTTATAGTTCAACACGAAGCTCTTGTAGCTAGGTGGCAATGATTGAAGAACTCTGTCAGTGATAGCCTCTGGCGGAAGGGGCATCCCCAATTCAGCCAGACGGGTGGAGTACCCAGACATTCTGAGCACGTGATCACTGATAGACCCGTTCTCCTCCATTTTGCAAGCATAGAATTTATCGGAGATCTCATATCTCTCGATCCGGGCATTTTTCTGAAAGATAAACTTCAACTCCTGGAACATCTCATATGCTCCATGACGTTCAAAACGTCTTTAAAGTCCCGGTTCTAAGCCATACAACATTGCACATTGAACTATTGAGTAATCATCAGAACGAGCCTGCCAGGCGTTCACAACGTCTAGAGACTCAACTGGAGCGGGTGGATCACCAAGCGGTGCATGAAGGACATAAGCCTTCTGGGAAGCCGTAAGGATAATCCTTAGATTACGGGCCCAGTCCACAAAGTTACTTCCATCATCTTTCAACTTAGCTTTCTCTAGGAACACATTAAAATTCAGGGGTGCTACTGCGCGAGCCATGATCTACAACATAAATATAGCAAAGACAACTTAGACTATTGTTCTAGATAATGAGTTTAGTTAATCATATTACTTAAAAACTCCCACTCAAATTGACATCCCTCCGGTCATTCGAGTGCAACATGATCCAAATCCACAAACTCAAGTCCGATCATCACGTGAGTTGAGGTGGTTTCAATGGTGAACATCTTCATGTTGATCATATCTACTATATGACTCATGTTCGACCTTTCGGTCTCTTGTGTTCCGAGGCCATGTCTGTACATGCTAGGCTCGTCAAGTTTAACCCGAGTGTTCCGCACGTGCAACATGGCTTACACCCGTTGTATGCGAACGTAGAGTCTATCACACCCGATCATCACGGCGTGTCTCGAAACGACGAACTTTCGCAACGGTGCACACTTGGGGAGAACACAATTTTATCTTGAAATTTAAGTGAGGGATCACCTTATAATGCTACCGTCGTCCTAAGCAAAATAAGATGCATAAAAGGATTAACATCACATGCAAGTCATAAGTGACATGATATGGACATGAACTTGTGCTTTTGATCTCCATCTCCAAAGCACCGGCATGATCTCCATCGTCACCGGCATGACACCATGATCTCCATCATCTTGATCTCCATCAACGTGTCGCCATAAGGTTGTCGCGCCGACTGTTGCTTCCACAACTATTGCTAACGTTTAGCGATAAAATAAAGCATTACATAGCGCTTAATGATTGACACGCAGGTCATACAATAATTAAAGACAACTCTATGGCTCCTGCCAGTTGCCGTACTCATCGACATGCAAGTCGTGATATTTTATACAAAACATGATCATCTCATACATCACATATATCTCATCATGTAATTGGCCATATCACATCACAACATACCCTGCAAAAACAAGTTAGACGTCCTCTAATTGTTGTTGCAAATTTTACGTGGCTGCTGCGGGTTTGCAAGAACCGTTCTTACCTACGCAAAACCACAACGTGGTGTAGTGATTGCTTTTTGATCTTCTAAAAGAACCCTCTTCATTGAAATCGATTCAACTAAAGTGAGAGAGACAGACACCCGCTAGCCATCTTTATGCAACGAAGTTACATGTTAGTTGAAGGAACCTGTCTCGCGTAAGTGTACGCGTAATGTCGGTCCGGGCCGCTTCATCTCACAGTACCGCCGAATCAAATATCAACTAGTAATGGCAAGCAATATGTATACACCCACGCCCGCAACTCGTTTGTGTTCTACTCGAGATCTCATCTACGCATAGACCTGGCTCATGATGCCACTGTTGGGGAACGTTGCACGGGAAACAAAAATTTTCCTACGCACACACAAGATCTATCCATGGTGATGAGCATCTACGAGAGGGAGAGTGAATCTACATACCCTTGTAGATCGCTAAGCGGAAGCGTTTAATAAACGCGGTTGATGTAGTCGAACGTCTCCGCGATCCAAATCGCAAGTCGTCCCTCGATCCGATCACGAACTAGCGCCGAACGGACGGCACCTCCGCGTTCAACACACGTACGGCTTGATGACGCCTTCACCTCCTCGATCCAGCGAGCGATGGTGAAGTAGTGGTTGAGTTCCAGCAGCACGACGGCGTGGTGATGGTGGTGAGGAACAATCTCTGCAGGGCTTCGCCAAGCGCTACGGAGATTATGACGGAGGAACTAGAGGGTTAGGGTTGCCGCACACGGCTTGGGGAAATCTTGATGTGTCCCGTGTGCTACCCCTGCCCCTCTATTTATATGTTGAGCCTTGGGGTCTAAACTTGGAGTAAAAGCCTCCTCCAGGTCGGTTTTGCCCGCACAAGGTCGGTTTGGCCCGCAGGAAAAGAGTCCAACTCGGATCCCTGCCGAACCGCGCACAGCCGCGCACAAGTGGTAGTACCGCTCACAAGCGGTAGTACCGCTTGGGCGGTAGTACCGCTTCACACAAGCGGTAGTACCGCTCGGGCGGTAGTACCGCTTCACCAAGCGGTAGTACCGCTTACGCGGCAGCAAAACTACTTTTGCACTTTCCAATACCTCGTGGGCTTTATCCCTTTGGCCCATATAAAGTGTTGCTGCACCCGAACACTTCGGTAAACATCCGGAACCCCTTCCGGTGAACTCCGGAACTCTTCCGGAGATCAAAACACTATTATCACATATATCAATCTTTACCTCCGGACTCTTCCGGAGATCCTCGTCATGTCCGGGATCCTATCCGAGACTCCGAACAACTTTCGGTCACCAACATAATAACTCAATTATACTAATCGTCACCAAACGTTCAGTGTGTAGACCCTGCGGGTTCGAGAACTATGTAGACATGACCGAGACACCTCTACGATCAATAACCAATAGCGGGACCTGGATGCCCATATTGGCTCCTACATATTCTACGAAGATCTTTATCGGTCGAACCTCTATGTCAAGGATTCAGTTAATCCCGTATGTTGTTCCCTTTGTTCTTCGGTATGTTACTTGCCCAAGATTCGATCGTCGGTATCTCTATACCTAGTTCAATCTCGTTACCGGCAAGTCTCTTTACTCGTTCCGTAATACAAGATCCTGTGGCTAACTCTTTAGTCACTTTGCTTGCAAGGCTCAATGTGATGTTGTATTACCGAGTGGGCCCTGAGATACCTCTCCGTCACACGGAGTAACAAATCCCAGTCTTGATCCATGCCAACCCAACAGACACCCTCGGAGATACCTGTAGAGCACCTTTATAGTCACCCAGTTACGTTGCGACGTTTGATACACACAAGGTATTCCTCCGGTGTGAGTGAGTTGCATGATCTCATGGTCAAAGGAACAGAGACTTGACATGCAGAAAACAATAGCAATAAACTGACACGATCAAATGCTACGTTTACAGTTTGGGTCTTGTCCATCACATCATTCTCCTAATGATGTGATCCCGTTATCAAATGACATCTCATGTCAATGGCTAGGAAACCTTAACCATCTTTGATCAACGAGCTTAGTCAACTAGAGGCTTACTAGGGACACAGTGTTGTCTATGTACCCACACATGTATTTGAGTTTCCAATCAATACAATTATAGCATGGATAATAAACGATTATCATTAACAAGGAAATATAATAATAACCAATTTATTATTGCCTCTAGGGCATATTTCCAACAGTCTCCCAGCTACTAGGCACTACTCCAAGATCTGTGATGAACTCCTTCATCCAGACACCTTCCTTCGCCGCCTCCGAGGCAGCGATGTACTCCGCTTCGCATGTAGAATCTGCTACCACGCTTTGCTTGGAACTGCACCAGCTAACCGCACCCCCATTAAGAATAAATACGTATCCGGTTTGCGACTTAGAGTCATCCGGATCAGTGTCAAAGCTTGCATCGACGTAACCCTTTACGACGAGCTCTTGATCACCTCCATAAACGAGAAACATGTCCTTAGTCCTTTTCAGGTACTTCAGGATATTCTTGACCGCCGTCCAGTGTTCCATTCCTGGATCACTTTGAAACCTTCCGACCATACTTATGGCAAGGCTGACATCGGGTCTTGTGCACAGCATTGCATACATGATAGAGCCTATGGCTGAAGCATAGGGGATGACACTCATCTTTTCTCTATCTTCTGCAGTCACTGGGCATTGAGTCTTACTCAACTTCACACCTTGCAAAACAGGCAAGAAGTGCAGCTGCCACAGTTTGATGGGCTGCCTCATTAAGATGTGCGGTCTCCACCGCCCTCTCATACTCCTCGGCCTCCTCCTCAAGTATGAAATGTCTATGTTTTTCCTGAAAATTAAAGAAGGCAGGAGCAGGCAAGGTAATATGGAAGACACGACGCCTGTTAAAGATTAGCCTGTATCTAAGTGGAGGGTCGTTCCTCTCAAGGAACTGGTGGCGTTCCATAGCATCATAATCAAGAAAACTATGTGGCAACATGATATCATTTTGTTTAATGTGCACACCAAGATACGCGGCCAAGCGAGTAGTATAAATTCCACCAAAGAAATCACCAACTAAGGCATTATTATGTAGACGACGTGCAACAATAGCCCCCATGTTAAATTGTCTATCTCTCAACACTGTGCTTTTAAGAATACTCAACTCAGGAGCGCATAAATGACTAGGGTCCTGTTTACCGTTAATGCATCTACGAATAAACAGAGAAAAATAATGTATAGCAGGAAAATGAATGCTCCCTATATTAGCTTGTGTTATGCCCCTAGTTTCACCCCTAGTAATGTTCATGAGGAATTCATTGCAGTTAGATTTTTGAGGTTCAGTGCAAGTCCTCCAAAATGGAATTTTACAAACATCACTAAATTCTTCAATGGACATGCGGAAAGATTTTTCATATAGACTGAAAATAACATCATGTGAAGTGCGATGGGGTACATACTCGAATTTCCGCACAAATGAATCAGTGAGATTGTATTATTGAGAGCACTTATCTGACACGAAGTCTGTCAGCCGGCATTGTGCATGTATATATCAAACTCCTCCTTAATACCAGCTCGAGTCATGACGGAATCCGACAGCCATTCACATGGTAGGACCGAAGCCTCCCGCGGCGGTTCGGTGTCCTGCTTGCGTATTGTGGGCCTTGGAGCACTCTTGCTCGAGGAACCACCACGGAACACCTTCCTAAACATCTTTATCCTCTGAAAAAATTCTGAAATTTTTAGTGACTCAAAATAAAAGTGAGTGAAACTCAACAAAATTGATAGCAACAACTCCCACAAGTGCCTAGAGGCCATATCATGCACCAAAACTACTTTGGACCATATAAATTCAACATGCAAGCTCATATACACGGTCACCAGCAGCAGCAAAATGTGCAAAGTATAAAGCACTAGAACAAAAACTAATTGGAGCATTGGAGGAGTCACATACCAAGGAGTAATTCCTCAAAACAGTTTTGGAAATGGAGTTCCAAGCAAGGAGATTAAAAATCACAGCAAAATGAGCAAGAACACGGGCTTGGGAGCAATTTTGATTTTTTCTGGAGGAAGAAGAAGGCAATGGGTGGCTGGCATAAGTGAGTGGGTCCCTGTGGGATCCACAAGCCTACAGGGCGCGCCCAGGGGGGGTGGCCGCACCCTGCGAGCTTGTGGCTCACAGGTGCATCCCCCTGGGGTGTGCTTAGTGCCAAAAATTCTTAAATATTGCATAAAAAATCATACTAAATTTTCAGGGCATTCTGAGAACTTTTATTTTTGCGCCATTTTTTATTGCATGAAAAATTTAGAAAATAGGATAATCATGGCATTTCTACTTTATTAAATTTCAAATAACAGAGAGAAAAATATAGGTACAGTAGGTTGTGCTTACTAAATTCATCGATCACATGCCCCTCAAAAGGAATCCATTAATAAGGTTGATCAAGTCTTATTAACAAACTATTTTCGAATGGCATGAAACCGAAGAATCTTTGTATGACACTAAGTTACCTCAATAGGGATATGCATCTCCCCAATAATAAGAGTCTCATATTTCTTTTTGACTGAAGGAAGAGGAAATTCAAAACCTCAAATAGTGATTGTCGCAAATTTTTCAATAATATTGATACCATTCACCGCAACTTGTTTCTTCAGAAAAAAAACCGTATGCTCATTACCATTGACATGAAAAGTAACCTTGCTTTTATTTCAATCAATAACAGACCTTGCAGTATTCCAAAAGGGTCTACCAAGGATAATCGACATGCTGTCGTCCTCGGGTATATCAAGAATAACAAAGTCCGTTAAGATAATAACATTTGCAACAACAATGGGCACATCCTCACAAATTCCAATTGATACAGCAGTTGATTTATCGGCCATTTGCAAAGATATTTCAGTAGGTGTGAGCTTATTCAAATCAAGTCTTCGATATAAAGAGAAAGGCATAACACTAACACTGGCTCCCAAGTCACATAAAGCAGTTTTAACATAGTTTCTTTTGATGGAACATGGTATAGTAGGTATTCCCGGATCTCCTAGTTTCTTAGGCACTCCACCCTTAAAAGAATAATTTGCAAGCATGGTGGAAATTTCAGCTTCAGGTATCTTTCTTTTACTAGCGACAATATCTTTCATGTATTTAGCATAAGGAGGCATTTTCAAAATATCAGTCAAACGAGTACGCAAAAAGACAGGTCTAAGCATCTCAGCAAAGCGCTCAAAATCTTCCTCATCTTTGTTCTTAGGTGGTTTACTGGGGAATGGCATGGATTTTTTAATCCATGGTTCTCTTTCCTTACCATGTTTTCTAGCAACGAAATCTCTTTTATCATATCTTTTATTCTTAGGAGGTGGGTTATCAAGATCAACACCAGGTTCTATCTCTTCATCATTATCTGGTTGAGCATTAACATGAACATCATTATCATTATCATTATCCCTAGGTGGATGTTCATTACCAGACTGTGTCTCATCATCAGAAATAGAAACATCATTATGATTACCAGGAGGTTTTTCTATCTCATGTTCACTAGAAGCATACGGAGTCCTATCATTTTTCTTTTTCTTTTACTTCTTAGATGGACTAGGTGCATCAGTATTAATTCCTTGCGAATCTTGTTCAATTCTTTCAGGGTGACCTTTAGGATATAGTGGCTCCTGAGTCATTCTACCTCCTCTAGTCATTACTCTAATAGCATGATCATTCATTTTGTTATTCATTTCACTAAGAAAATCATTTTGTGACTTAGCTACTTGTTCTAACTGAGTCTGAACCATAGAAGCATGTTTACTTAAGCCCTTAACATCATTAGCAATTCTAAACATCAAATCACTCAAACGATCGATCATGATGGCATTTCCTTTTAATTGATTGCTAACATATATATTAAAATTCTCTTGCTTAACAATGTAATTATCAAATTCATCCAAGCACTGGCTAGCAGATTTATTATAAGGAATATCACCTTCATCGAATCAACAAAGAGAGTTTACCTCTACTATCTGTGTCAGGATGTCGAGCCCATGTATTTCTTCAATAGGGGGTAGATTCTTAACATCTTCAACTTTAATACCTTTCTCCTTCATAGATTTCTTTGCCTCTTGCATATCTTCAGGACTGAGGAATAGAATACCCCTCTTCTTCGGAGTTGGCTTAGGTGGTGGTTCAGGAAGTGTCCAATCATTATCATTTCTCAATATATTATTCAATAGTTCTTCAGCCTGTTCAACAGTTCATTCCTTGAAAACACAACCAACACAACTATCTAGGTAATCCCTAGAAGCATCGGTTAGTCCATTATAAAAGATATCAAGTATTTCATTTTTCTTAAGAGGATGATCAGGCAAAGCATTAAGTAATTTGAGAAGCCTCCCCCAAGCTTGAGGGAGATTCTCTTCTTCAATTTGCACAAAGTTAAATATTTCCTGTAAGGCAGCTTGTTTCTTATGAGCAGGAAAATATTTTTTAGAGAAATAGTATATCATACCCTGGGGACTACGCACACAAACAGGAGCAAGAGTATTAAACCATTTCTTAGCATCACCCTTTAATGAGAAAGGAAACAACTTAAGGATATAGTAATAGCGATTTTTTTCCTCTTAAGCAAATAGGGTGGCAATATCGTTCAATTTAGTAAGGTGTGCCACAACAGTTTCAGTTTCATAACCATGGAAAGGATCAGATTCAACCAAAGTAATCAACTCAGGATCGGCAGAGAATTCATAATCCTTATCGGTAACAAATATAGGAGAGGTAGCAAACTTAGGATCATATTTCATTCCCTCCACCATAGATTTTTCCTTCAACTCAGCAAGCAATTTTCTAACTTCATCTCTATCATTACAAGCAAGAATTGCCCTAGCAGTCTCTCCATCAAAAACACAACCATCAGGTATTTCAACTCTAGTGGGAGTGATAACCCACAAGTATAGGGGATCGCAACAGTTTTCGAGGGTAGAGTATTCAACCCAAATTTATTGATTCGACACAAGGGGAGCCAAAGAATATTTGCAAGTATTAGCAGTTGAGTTGTCAATTCAACCACACCTGGAGACTAAATATCTGCAGCAGAGTGATCAGTAGCACAGTAGTATGATAGTG
Source organism: Elymus sibiricus (assembly GCA_039707655.1). NCBI lineage: Eukaryota > Viridiplantae > Streptophyta > Magnoliopsida > Poales > Poaceae > Elymus > Elymus sibiricus. The sequence continues at coordinate 20,511,876 of CM077676.1, forward strand.
TGATAGCAGTAGCAATAATAGTAACAATAACAGTAGCAGCAATAGTTGTAGCAATTGTAACAGCAGTAGCAACAGTAGTGATTTAGCTAGAACAATATGTAAAAACAAATAGGCATTGGATCGGTGATTATGTTCGATAACATTCATCATGTAACAGTCATAACCTAGGGCAACACAGAACTAGCTCCAATTCATCAATGTAATGTAGGCATGTATTCCATATATAGTCATACGTGCTTGAGATAAGAACTTGCATGACATCTTTTGTCCTACCCTCCCGTAGTAACGGGGTCAATAAGGAAACTAAGGGATATCGAGGCCTCCTTTTAATAGAGAACCGGAACAAAGCATTAACACATAGTGGATACATGAACTCCACAAACTACGGCAATCACCGGAAAGAATCCCAATTATTGTCACCTTGGGGTATGCAGATCATAACACGTAGCAGGTGCGTATAACTTGCAAGATCGGATCACGAACACAAATATATTCATGAAAACTTAAAGGGTTCGGATCTGAAATCATGGCACTCGGGCCCTAGTGACAAGCATTAAGCATAGCAAAGTCATAGCAACATCAATCTCAGAACATAGTGTACACTAGGGATCAAGCCCTAACAAAACTAACTCGATTACATGATAAATGTCATCCAACACATCACCGTCCAGCAAGCCGACAAAGGGATTACTCACTCCCGGCGGTGACCATCATGAAATTGGTGATGAAGGATGGTTGATGATGATGATGCCGGAAGATCGCCCTCTCCGAAGCCCCAAACGGACTCCAGATTTGGCCTCCCGATGAAGAACAGGAGGTGGCGGCGGCTCCGTATCATGAAACGCAATAAAACTCCCTCTCTTATTTTTTTCTCTGGAATTGTGAATTTATAGGCCTGAGATTAGGGTCAGCGGAGCCACGTGGGCCCCACAAGCCACCAGGGAGGGCCAGGGGGTGGCGCGCCCTGGTGCCTCGTGGGCAGCCAGTGGCCCCCCTCCAGTAGGTCTTGGCTCCAATATTTTTTATATATTCCATAAAAAATCTCCAAAAAGTTTCATCCAATTCCAAGAACTTTTATTTCTGCACAAAAAACAACACCATGGTAGTTCTGCTGAAAACAATGTCAGACCGGGTTAGTTTCATTCAAATCATGCAAATTAGAGTCCAAAACAAGAGCAAAAGTGTTTGGAAAAGTAGATACATTTGGGACGTATCAACTCCACCAAGCTTAACTCATTGCTTGTCCTCAAGCAATTCAGTTGACAAACTGAAAATGATAAAGAAAAACTTTTACGAACTCTTTTGTTCTTGTATCTATATATATGCTTAAATCGTGCCCAAGTTTTCAGCCAAGATTATAACTCACCATGCAAATGATAACTCTTAGAAATTATATTCACTCATATCAATGGCATAATCAACTAGCGAGCAATAATAAGATATCTCAAATGCCAACACTTTTGACAAAACAATCATCATATAATATGGCAACATGGTATCTCGCTAGCCCTTTCTGAGACCGCAAAACATAAATGCAGAGCACCTCCAAAGTTCAAGCAGCGACTGAACATTGTAATTCATGGTAGAAGAGATCCAGTCATGATGCACACAACATTAACTATTCACAATGCATGAGAATGACAATAGTGCTCTCAGGACTGGTGCTTCTTTGAGAAGGTGATGACTCAACAATAAAAGTAAAATAACATAAAAGAGAATAGATAGGCCCTTCGTAGAGAGAAGCATGGATTTGCAGATGTGCCAAAGGTCGAAGATTAAATCAGAGATAAGTATAATTTTGGGAGGTATGCCTTTCCTGTCAACGTCACGACCAAGAGTTTTCAATATCTTCCATGCTAAATACAGTAGCGGCGGTTCCCAACCGGTAAAGTGAGGTTTACTCCCCCTCCACCAACAATCACAAGCCATGGCTAGCCAAATCCCCGGGTGCCATCCATACCAACAACTTTTCGGTGGAGTTTGTTTTATTATTTTGCAGTTTTAATGATGGGAGTGGGCATCCCGATTACCAGCCCCTCTCGTGTAAGGACAAGTTAATAAACACTCATCATGAGAATAACCCGCTTAGCATGGAAGATACTGACCGCCCCCCGTCGCTTCATGAGCGGTACGGGCACACAAAACAGATGTTCATTTGAATGTTTAGAGGTGGCACCACTACTGGAATCTGGCATTTTGCCATCTGCCAGCTCTTTGCCGTCTGCCAGCTCATGGCAAAGAGGCTCTTTGCCGTCTGCTTGGGGAAAGCAGACGGCAAAGAACCAGCTCATGGCAAAGAGGCTCTTTGCCATCAGCTGGTTCTTTGCCGTCTGCCAGCTGACGGCAAAAAGGTCAATGGAAGACGGCAAAGAGCCAGGTGGGACCCACGGGGCACGGCGTGGCTAGGTCAACTTCTTTGCCGTCTGCTGGCAGACGGCAAAGAGGGGACAGATGGCAATGTCGCTCCTTTGCTGTCTGCTAGCAGACGGCAAAGAAGTGATGTGGGCGAGCCCTAACGGTCACCCTCTTTGCCGTCTGCTAGCAGACGGCAAAGAGGGGCCACTTAACGGGCGCCGTCTCCCCCCCTCTCTCTCTCTCTCTCCCTCCCGCGCCCTCTCCTCCTTTTGTCGCCGCCGCCAGTCGCCGCCGCCGGCCAGCCCCGCCCCCGGAGCCAGCCCCGCCGCCGACTAGCCCGCCCGTCCCGCCCCTGGAGCCAGCCCCGCCGCCGGCCAGCCCGCCCGTCCCGCCCGCCGGACCCAGGCCGCGGCGGCCAACCCGCCGCGCCCCATCGCCGGAGGTCACTGCGCCGCCCCGCCCCGCTGCCGGAACCCTCTCCGCGGCCCCTGCGCCGCCCCGCCCCGCCGCCGGAGCCCTCGGCCTTCCTCCAGCGGCCCCCTCCCCACGGCCAGCCTCCACCGGCCGACCTCGCCGGAGCAAGGTGAGCTCCATTTTTTTCTGTTTTTTTTCTGTTATTTCCTGTTTAGTTCTAGGTTTAGTGCTAGGTTTAGGTTTAGTTTTAGGTTTAATGCAAGGTTTAGGTTTAGGTTTAGATAAATAGAAGAGGAAGAAGAAAGATGAAAAAAAACAGAAAAAGTAGAAGAAGAGGGTGAAAGGAAACGAAGAAGAAGAAGAAGAAGAAGAAGAAGGAGAAGGAGAAGAAGAAGAGGAAAAAGGAAAAGAAGGAAGAAGAAGAAGAAGAGGAGAAGAAAAGAAGAAGAAGAAGAAGAAAAAGGAAAAGAAGAGGAGGAGAAGAAAAAGAAGAAGAAGAAGAAGAAGAAGAAGAAGAAAGAGGAGAGGAGGAGAAGAAGAAGAACAAGAAGAAGAAGAAGAAGAAGAGGAAGAAAAGGAAGAAGAGGAAGAAGAAGAAAAGGAAAAAAGAGGAAAAAAAGAAGAAGAGGAAGAAGAAGAAAACGACACCCCGACCCGACACCCCAACCCCGACCGGACACCCCGACCCCGACCCGACACCCCGACAGCCCGACACCACACCCCGACACCACGACACCACAACACCCAGACACGACAACCTTGACACCCCGACACCCCGACCCCGACACGACACCCCGACCCCGACCCGACACCCCGACACCCCGACACCACGACACCCCAACAGCCCGATACCACACCCCGACACCACGACACCACGACACCCAGAGACGACACCCCTGACACCCCGACACCCCGACCCTAACACGACACCCCGACCCTGACCCGACATCCCGACACCACGACACCCCGACAGCCCGACACCACACCCCGACACCACTACACCAAGACACCCAGACACGACACCCCTGACACCCCGACACCCCGACCCCGACACGACACCCCGACACCACGACACCCCGACACCCCGACACCCCAATTACATAAAGGAGGCCTTCCACATGTTGATGCATTTATTGATGATGCTGATGAGCACGTCATTAATGATAGTGATGATGATTATGCATTTATTGATCCCGGAGCATATATAGACGATGAAGATTAATATTAGTAATGGCAGGTATTCAATTATTCTTATGTACATATATATTATTAATTAGTTCATGTTATTAGGTATTCAATTTTTTTATGTTGTACTAATTTCGTTTACTCTTTGTCATTGCAGGTGTTGACAGATGGTGGGCGCGGGTCGAGAGCGCTCCGAGCCTCCTTCATCGGCGCGTGCTGGGAGGGGTGCCATTATTCCACCCGAGCACCTCCGGATAGCGCTGGTACACAGTATGCAGACACCGGCGGGCGCTTCTTCTTCGGCCGGGAGAGGTAGGGGGAAGACGAAGAGGGGTGCTAGAGGTGGACGTGGCGGCGGGAGAGGTAGGAAGGTTGTTGCGCCTTTCTCGCCGCCACCCCCAGCTGATTCTCCCGACCACAGGAGTGCTCCGTCTTAGGTGGACCCGTCTGACTTGGACCCGTCTCGGACTCCGGTCCACGAGCCTCGGGCCGACGAGCCTCGGGTCGCCGAGCCTTCGTCCCAGGAGACTCCGGTCCCAGAGTCTTCGTCCCAGGAGACTCTGGTCCCAGAGTCTTTGTCCCACGTGACTCCGGAGGCTAGTGGCCATGCTGATGGTGGCGAGGACAGCTTTTCTGAGGATAGCTATAGCGTGGGCGAGATGGTTGAGGAGGGCAAGAAGGTCTACCAGCATGGTGGTACAAAGTTCCCACCCGTGCCGGCGACCCGCGATTAGAGGTGGTTGATTGTGCCTAATGGGGAGAAGTAAGTGCATTTACTCTTTTTTAACCTTTTGCCTTCATGTTTCTTCAAATTAATATCTAATGTGTTGGCTTTGTCATACTGCAGGGGTTGGAAACACGCCCCTGGTGTCCGCAGGCCCAACCAGGTCCTTGGTGTGCTTTGCCGGCACCACTTCCCGGGGTGGGTCACGTTGCCCGGTGAGGGTGAGGTTCAACAACTAGCACTGAGCTAGGAGCTGTACGTGGCTGCCCCGGCCCCGCCGGAGGAGAGGGTCGACGGTGTCTTGTGCGAGACGGTGGCCGACATTGTGATCCGGCGGTTTTGGGTAATTTCTCCTTTACAGAATTAAAAATCAACAGCACCTAGTGATTGTACTAATCAGTGTTGTCTTGTTTGATTGCAGACCTTCTACAGGTGTCTTGAGGAACACGAGGCGGACGCGGCTATTGTTCTCGTAGCCGAGTGCAAGCGCCTATTTCAGAACTTACGGCACGAGACTCAGGTGCAGGCTGTTCGAGACTACTACGCCTCGACTACCATTAAGAGGGCCAAGAAGAAGTGCCGCGCCAAGTTTCTGAGTAACGAGAAGTACATGAAGGTAATTACCTATTCTTAAGGCCTTGTACTTAGTTTCCTTGATTTGATTCGTAGGCGTAGCGCTGAAATTTCTCTTGTCTAACTTAGGTGCCCCCGAGATGGTGTGCGGATAGGATAGACTGTTGGGAGGCGTTGGTGGATGAGTGGTGATCTCCCCAATGGCTAGCTGTCCACAACAAGGCCAAGGATAAGCGTGCCCAAATGAAAGGTGTGCCACACCATCAAGGGAGCTCCAACCTGTTTGAGTTCGGGGATCACTGGGTATGTGGTTTGCCTCATGATTCATGCAATTTCATTCTTCATGCTAGCTTGAGCCCTTATCTAATATTTTGTTCCTCTCTTTTAGGCGCGACACAACAAGAAGGAGGTGCCACCGCTGTTCAACCTCTATGCCATGGCCCATACTGCCCCATACAAGAAGGCCAAGACATTCTCTAAGGATGACCTCGATCGTCCAGAGAGCTTCAGCAACATCTCCTCCCACAACAAGCTCGTGAGGTACAGAGACGAGGGGAAGACGAGGAAAGGGGAGGACTTCAACCCGAGCCAGAGTCTTTTTGATCCAGAGCTCGTGATGATATCTGGTGGCGGGAGGCCCCATGGCTCGATAGCCATTGGGGATGGACTGATACGTTGTCCTAGAACTCTCCCAGAGATCAAGAAGCGCCAGACGAGCTCCGATCCTGAGATAAGGCCTCGTCCACAGCCAATCGAGCTCGCCATCGAGGCTAGGGCCCAGGAGCTTCTGGCGGAGGCAAACAGGCAGGCGACGGAGAGGGAGAGGGACATGGAGGAGAGGACGGCTAGGCTGGTGGAGGAGGAGAGGAACCGGAACGACGCGTCTCACCGGGCCCTATACGACCTCCTCGTGGTAAGTTTCTCCTGCATATTAGCCAAATCATGCACGTAATGTTCATTTCATCACTAACTAATATGACTGACTCGTGAAAACAAAATGTGCAGACCGTGTGCCAGAACAACGGTCAGACCCCTCCGCCGATGCCCCAGATTGGTATAGCGCCCACGGTGAGTTTCATTTGAATGGTCATTAGTTACTAGTATTCACATTTGAGTTGCATCATGCTAACGAGACATTGCAAATGATCTTTGGTGCAGCATGCCTCCCGACAAGCATCGACCGATCCTCCTGCGTCTGCCGCAACCCCGACCGGTCCTTCTCCGTCTCACACTGGCGCAAGCCCGACCGGTCCTTCACCTCCGTGATGATGGCAAGTTTTCCCAAGTGTTTTGCTTAACAAATGCATACTTAGCTTAAGAAATGACCTACTTAGCTCCAAAATGACCTATACTTAGCTTATTTTCCTCGAAAATGACATAATAACCTTACTTAGCTCGAAAATGACATATTTTACCTAGGATAGCTATAAAATGACCTATACTTAGCATTTTTTCCTCCAAAATGACTTGATATGCTTAGTTAGCTAAAAAATGGCATAACTACCTAGGAGAGCTCAATAATGATCTATACTTAGCTTAGCTAGTTCATTTATGACATAATTAGCTCACTTAGGTAAAAAATGGCATAATAACCTTGGTTTAGCTCCAAAATGACCTATACTTAGCTTATTTTCCTCGAAAATGACATAATAACCTTACTTAGCTCCAAACTGAAATACTTTACCTAGGATAGCTATAAATATGCTTAGTTAGCTCAAAAATGGCATAACTACCTAGGTTAGCTCAAAAATGGCATAACTACCTAGCTTAGCTCTAAAATGACCTACACTTAGCATTTTTACCTAGCTTAGCTAAAAATGGCATTTTTACCTAGCTTAGTTAGAAGAAGAAGAAGATAAAGAAGAGGAGGGGAGAAAAAGAAAGAGAAGAAAAATTCTTCTTCTTCTTCTTATTCTTCTTCTTCTTCTTCTTTTTCTTCTTCTTCTTCTTCTAGCTAGTCTTCTTCTTCTTCTTCTTCTTCTTCTTCTAACTTTCTTCTTTCCCAATTTGCAGATTTGCTTTAGATGAGGAAGCTTGCGTTGATGGAGTCTACTCTTCTCCTTGTGCTTCCTTTTTGTTTTGATTTTGTACGATGAACTTTGTTGTTGGAAACTTGTTGTTGGATGTGTTGTTGTAAACTTGTTGTTGGATATGTTGTTGGAAACTTGTTGTTGGAAACTTCTTGTTGGATATGTGTTGGTATGCTTGTTGAAAGTATTTTCAAATGTGTATATATATATATATATCTATGAAATTCTGTGAAATTGATTGAATTTAAGAAAAAAACAGAAAAAACAGGGGCTATACAGGCTCTTTGCCGTCTGCTGGCAGACGGCAAAGAGCTTTGCCATCACCCAGCAGACAGCAAAGCTGCCATGTGGCAGCTACCTGTGCAACTTGGGGGGCACTGGGCTGGCCTATGTGGTGGCTTTGCCGTCTGCTGGCAAACGGCATAGCGAGCCACGTGGCAGCTACCTAGGGGAACCTGGGCTTGCCTATTTGGACACTTTGCCGTCTGCTAGCAGACGGCAAAGCACGCCGTTAACCCCTTAACGGACCTAAGCTGCCGCGTGTGCCGTCCATATCCTTTGCCGTCTGCTGACAGACGGCAAAGATCTTTGTATCTTTGCCGTCTGCCAGCAGACGGCAAAGTGCCCTTTACCGTGTCTTGTTCAGCCGGATGTGGTGCCGTCTGCTGGCTGACGGCAAAGACCTTTGCCGTCCGGAATGCATGCCTTTGCCGTCAGCCATGGCAGACGGCAAAGATCCTGATTCCAGTAGTGCACATGCAAATTTACTTAGAACGGCAGAGTAATACCGCATATAGGTAGATATAGTGGACTCATCTGGAATAACTTTGGTTTAGGGATTTTGATGCACAAGCAGTATTCCCGCTTAGTACAGGCGAAGGCTAGCAAATAGGTTGAGAAGCGACCAGCTAGAGAGCGAAAATGGTCATAATCATGCATTATGAATAATCAACATTGAATACTAGCATCAGTAGGATATAAGCACCATGAACATAAATATCGTGGAGGCTATGTTGGTTTTGAATCAACCACATGTGTGAACATGTGCCAGGTGAAGCCACACGAAACATTCAGAGGAGGATACCCTATCATCATACTACATCATGAACATTTTAATGCATGTTGACACCCAAGATAAATCATTATCCACTCCTAGCTACTTAAGCATGGCATGAGCAACTATAATCTCTAATTGTCATCATAAACATGTTTGATCATAATATGCTGAATCATGGATACTGAGTTAAACATATTTACAAAAACAAAAACAAGTTGAGTTCATACCCGCTTTTCCTTGCCACAGTCACTTCATCAAATCATCGTCATTATTGACTTTCACTTGCACGACCGAATGATATGAAAATAAAAATAGTGTAAGTATGCCGTGGACTAAGCTAGAATCTGCAAGCAATTTATTCAAAGGAGAAGACAAGGTAATATGGGCTCTTTGTCAGATCAACAATAATGCATACGAGAGCCACACTACATTTTCATCGTGGCCTTCTCCTTACAATGACTCAACAAAAGAAAAGAATTTCAGAGAAACACACTGAAATATTTTTGGAGTTTTTAGTTTGCTGAAGAAAGCAAATGTAAGAAGGAAACGAAAAACGAGAAAAACTATTTACACGGGAAAGCTCCCAACAAGCAAAAGAGGAAACGGGAAATTTTTTTGGGTTTCCTTTTAATTCTACAACTAATTAAGCTAGAAAGAAAAACCAAAAAGAAATGAGAAATGTTTTTGGATTTCCTCAAAGTTTTTCAAACACACAAGAAGAAAGCGAGAAAATAAAACTAACATGGATTATACAATGAAAAAGGTATGAACACCGACAACTGGAATGAAATGCGGGGACATGAATGTAATGTCGGTGAGACATACGTACTCCCCCAAGCTTAGGCTTTTGTCCTAACTTGGTCATCGCCATCCCTGGTCTGGGTAATAATCAAAGTGGTAGCTCGTGGAGGCTCGCCGAGCATCCTCCTCAGCCAGACGGGCAGCCTCAACTGCCGCTTTGTACTCGTGCACCTCGCTCTCCAATAGATAATATCTTTGTTTGTTCTGAAAATCAAAGAGAGCACGAGCAGGCAAAGCAACATACAGAGAACGATATTTATCAAAAACTAAGTTATATTCATATCCCTGTGCATTGCATTTTAAAACTTATGTTCTCGCATTGTTTCAAAGTTTAACTATTTGTCAGGCAAGAGGGGATCATTGGAATTGGGCGAGACCCCTAACTTTGCAGCTACGTGGGAGGCATAAATTCCTCCATACAAATCACCATTACCCGCGTTACGCTGCAGCCTACGTGCGACAATAGCTCCAAGATTATAATACTTGCTGCCAGTCAAAGCCATATGAATAAGACTCAGATCAGGGGCGCCAACTGTACTGCAGTCTTGCTTACCAACAATGCATTTATTACCATTAAAAAGTGAAAAATACCGAATAGCAGGAAAGTGGATGCTAACAATCCTGGCCTGCATAACTCCCCTATCCTCACCGTTGCAAAGGCTATTGAGAAATGGCTCATAATCAGATTTTTGTGGTTCATCTAATGAACCCCAATATGGAAGTTTGCATGCATTACAGAATTCTCCTAGAGACATACTATAGGATTTGTCATAGAGGTGAAATAAAACTCTAGAAGTGAGCGGATGGTACTCAAAGTTTTGAGTGAATGAATGAGTGAGGTAGTAATGCTGTGGTGGCTTATCTGCGATGAAGGCGGAGAGCTCGGTATTGTGAATATATTGGTCAAATTCTTCCTTGATGCCTGCACCTAACATGAACTCGTTGCACGGCCATCTACATGATTTTGCTACGGCACCTCGCACCGAACTTGCCCTTGGTTCAACGTAAGATTGTCGTGCAGGGTCTTCGCTAGATGATGCCTCGGTGGACTTCCTCCTCAAAGAACTCCTCCGGAAGCTATTCATTTTCCTAAGGACAATTTTCTGAAAATTTTTGGATCACAAAATGATATCAATAAAACTTCACAAGATTGATAGCAACTACTCATATGGATGTCTAGAGGCTATATCAAGCATTCAAACTACTTGGAACTCAAAGAATTCAACATGCAAGCTCATTTTCAGTAGCACCAAGAGTAGCTAATTACACAAAATATAATCCACTGAAATAAAAACTAGTTGGAGCAATGGAGGAGTCACATACCAAGGAGCAATCTCCCAAAACAGTTTCGGAACCGGAGCTTCGAGCAAAGAGATAAAAAAATTTAGGTTTGTGAGCAAGAACATGATAGAGAGAGCTACCAGGAATTTTTGCTAGAGGTGAGAGACGAAGTGGGCCGAAGGGATAAGTGAGGGGGTCCCTGTGGGGCCCACAAGCCACCAGGGCGCGCCAAGGGGGTGGCGCGCCCTGGTGCCTCGTGGGCACCTGGGGCATCCCCCTGGTATGATTTTAGTGCCAAAAATTCTTAATTATTATATAAAAATTCATATCAAAATTTTATTGCATTGTGAGGACTTTCATTTTTGGGCATTTTTTTATTGCACGGATAATTCAGAAAACAAGGTAATCACGGCATTTTATTGCATTTAACTAAAAATAACAGAAAACAAAAGGTGGTTACAGAAGGTTGTGCTTACTAAATTCATCGACCACATGCCTCTCAAAAAGAATCCATTAATAAGGTTGATCAGGTCTTATTAACAAACCATTTCCGTTTGACATGAAACCGAAGAATTTTCATATAACACTAAGTTACCTCAACGGGGATATGCATGTACCCAATAATATGAGTTTCATATTTCTTTTTAACAGTAGGAAGAGGGAGTTGAAAACTCCCAATAGTAATTGTTGGAGACTTCTCAATAATATGAATACCATTTACTTGAAATTGTTTCTTTGGAAAGTGCACCGTATGTTCATTACCATTGATGTGAAAAGTGACCTTGCTTTTGTTGCAATCAATAACAGCCCCAACAGTATTCAAAAAGGGTCTACCAAGGATAATCGACATGTTGTCATCCTCGGGCATATCAAGTATAACAAAGTCTGTTAAAATAGTAACATTTGCAACTACAACAGGCACATCCTCACAAACACCGATAGGTATGGCAGTGGATTTGTCAGCCATTTGCAATGATATTTCAGTGGGAGTGAGTTTATTCAAATCAAGTCTTTTATATAAGGAGAAAGGCATAACACTAACACTTTCTCCTAAATCACGCAAAGCAGTTTTGACATAATTTCTTTTAATGGAGCATGGTATAGTTGGTATTCCTGGATATCCTAGTTTCCTAGGTACGCCATCCTTAAAGGAATAGTTCGCAAGCATGGTAGAAATCTCAGCTTCAGGTATCTTTCTTTTATTTGTGGCAATGTCTTTCATATATTTAGCATAAGGGGCCATCTTTAAAATATCAGTCAAACGAGTACGCAAAAAGACTGGCCTATGCATTTCAGCAAAGCGTTCAAATTCTTCCTCATCCTTTTTCTTAGATGGTTTAGGAGGGAAGGGCATGGGTTTTTTAACCCATGGTTCTCTTTCTTTACCATGTTTTCTAGCAACGAAGTCTCTTTTATCATAACGTTTGTTTTTAGAAGGTGGGTTATCAAGATCAACAGCAGGTTCTATTTCAACATCATTATCAAGTTCTTTATTATTATCAGGTCGGGCATCCACATGAGCATCATCATTATTATCATCATCAGGTGAATGTTCATTACCAGATCGTGTTTCAGCATCAGAAATAGAAACATCATTACTATCCTCCAAGGGTTTTTCTACCTCGGGTTCACTAGAAGTATGCAAAGTCCTATCATTTTTCTTTTTCTTTTTATTTTTAGATGGACTAGGTGCATCTACATTAATTCTTTGAGAGTCTTGTTCAATTCTTTTAGGGTGACCTTCAGGATAAAGTGGCTCCTGAGTCATTCTACCTCCTCTAGTCATTACTCTAACAGCATGATCATTCATATTATTATTCATTTCATTGAGCAATTCACTTTGACATTTAGCAACTTGTTCTAATTGAGTTTGAACCATAGATACATGTTTACTTACACCTTTAACATCATTAGCAATTCTAAATAACAAGTCACTCAAGCGATCAATCATGTAAGCATTTCGTTTCAATTGCTTCATAACATTTGCATTGAAGTGATCTTGCTTAATAATACAATTGTCAAATTCATACAACCATTGACTAGGAGGTTTTTTATAAGGAATATCACTTTCATCAAACTTTATAAGAGAATTTACCTCTACTACCTGTGGCGGTTTGTCAAGACGATGTATTTCTTCAATAGGTGGTAAATTCTTAACATCTTCAGCTTTAATACCTTTTTCCTTCATACATTTCTTTGCTTCGGAGTGGGTTTAGGCAGTGGTTTAGGAAGTGTCCAGTCATTATCATTCTTCAATATATTATTCAATAATTCCTCAGCTTGTCCAATAGTTCGTTCCCTGAAAACACAACTCGCGCAACTATCTAGGTAGTCCCTAGAAGCATCGGTTAGTCCGTTATAAAAGATATCAAGTATTTCATTTTTCTTAAGAGGATGATCAGGCAAAGCATTAAGTAGTTGGAGAAGCCTCCCCCAAGCTTGAGGGAGATTCTCTTCTTTAATTTGCGCAAAATTAAATATTTCCTATAAAGCAGCTTGTTTCTTATGAGCAGGAAAATATTTTTCAGAAAAGTGATAAATCATATCCTAGGGACTACGCACACAACCAGGAGCAAGAGTATTATACCATTCCTTAGCATCACCCTTTAATGAAAAAGGAAATAACTTAAGAATATAGTAATAACGAATTTTTTTCTCATGAGCAAACAGGGTGGCTATATCATTTAATTTAGTAAGATGTGCCACAACGGTTTCAGTTTCATAGCCATGGAAAGGATCAGATTCAACCAAGGTAATTAACTCAGGATCGACAGAGAATTCATAATCCTTATCAGTAACAAATATGGGAGAAGTAGCAAATTTAGGATCATATTCGATTCTCTCCCTCATAGATTTTTCTTTCATTTCAGCAAGCAATTTTATAACTTCATTTCTATCATTACAAGCAAGAATGGCTCTAGCCGTCTCCCTATGAATGCAATGTTCATCAGGTGTTTCAACTCTAGTAGGATAGCTAGGCTTGATAGGTGAATCATAATTCTCAAGAGTTTCAACATTTTCAATTTCTTTAGCTTTAGCAAGTTGTTCACTAAGAAATTCACCAAGTGGCACAGCATTATCAAGCATAGTACTAGCATCATCATAAGTATCATTCATAGCAGAAGTGGTATCATCAGTAACTTGCGACATATCAAAATTAATAGCATGTGGTGGTGTTGCAAGTTTACTCAAAACAGAAGGTGAATCAACTGCAGAACTAGATGGCAGTTCCTTACCTCCCGTCGTCTTAGAGGGAATGATCTTGGTCTTAGCGTCTTTCAGATTCTTCATAGTGACTCAGCAAATAGAGCTATGCTCCCCGGCAATGGTGCCAGAAAAAGGTCTTGATAACCCACAAGTATAGGGGATCGCAACAGTTTTCGAGGGTAGAGTATTCAACCCAAATTTATTGATTCGACACAAGGGGAGCCAATGAATATTTGCACGTATTAGCAGTTGATTTTTCAATTCAACCATACCTGGAGACTAAATATCTGCAGCAGAGTGATCAGTAGCACAGTAGTATGATAGTCTGATACCAGTAGCAATACTAGTAACAGCAACAGTAGCAGCAATAGTAGTAGCAATTGTAACATCAGTAGCAACAGCAGTGACTTAGCAAGAACAATATGTAAAAACTCATAGGCATTGGATCGGTGATTATGTTGGATAACATTCATCATGTAACAGTCATAACCTAGGGCGACACAGAACTAGCTCCAATTCATCAATGTAATGTAGGCATGTATTCCGTATATACTCATACGTGCTTACGATAAGAACTTGCATGACATGTTTTGTCGTACCCTCCTGTAGCAGCGGGGTCCATAAGGAAACTAAGGGATATTAAGGCCTCCTTTTAATAGAGAACCGGAACAAAGCAATAACACATAGTGAATACATGAACTCCTCAAACTACGGCAATCACCGGAAAGAATCCCAATTATTGTCACCTTGGGGTATGCGGATCATAACACGTAGCTGGTGCATATAACTGGCAAGATCGGATCAAGAATAAAACTATATTCATGAAAACTAACTCGATTACATGGCACTCGGGCCCTAGTGACAAGCATTAAGCATAGCAAAGTCATAGCAACATCAATCTCAGAACATAGTGGATACTAGGGATCAAGCCCTAACAAAACTAACTCGATTACATGATAAATCAAATCCAACTCATCACCGTCCAGCAAGCCTATGAAGGGATTACTCACTCCCGGCGGTGAGCATCATGAAATTGGTGATGAAGGATGGTTGATGATGACGATGCCGGAAGATCTCCCTCTCCGGTGCGCCAAACGGACACCAGATCTGGCCTCCCGATGAAGAACAGGAGGTGGTGGCGGCTCTGTATCGTGAAACGCAATAAAACTTCCTCTCTTATTTTTTTCTCTAGAATTGTGAATTTATAGGCCTGAGATTAGGGTCAGTGGAGCCACATGGGCCCCACAAGCCACCAGGGCACGCCAGATGGGGGTGGCACGCCGTGGTGCCTCGTGGGCAGCCAGTGGCCCCCCTCCAGTAGGTCTTGGCTCCAATATTTTTTATATATTCCATAAAAAATCTCCAAAAAGTTTCATCCAATTCCAAGAACTTTTATTTCTGCACAAAAAACAACACCATGGTATTTCTGCTGAAAATAGCGTCAGTCCGGGTTAGTTTCATTCAAATCATGCAAATTAGAGTCCAAAACAAGAGCAAACGTGTTTGGAAAAGTAGATAGGATGGAGACGTATCAGGGAGGACAAGGCATAATAGGTGATTCATAACTTTCAAGAGTTTCATCAGTTTCAGCTTTCTCAATTTATTTAGCTTTAGCAAGTTGTTCATCAAGAAATTCACCTAGTGGCACAGTGTTATCAAAGCATAGTAGTAGCATCATCATGAGTATCATTCATAGCAGAAGTAGCATCATCAATTACTTGCGACATATCAGAATGAATAATAGGTGGTGGAGTCCCAAGCTTACTCAAAACAGATGGTGAATCAAGTGCGGAGCTAGATGGCAGTTCCTTCCACTCGTTTTAGAGGGAACGATCTTGGTTCTATTATCTTTCAGATTCTTCATAGTGATCAACAGATATAAATCCCAAGTGACTCAGCAAATAGAGCTATGCTCCCCGGCAACGGCGCCAGAAAAAGGTCTTGATAACCCACAAGTATAGGGGATCGCAAGAGTTTTCGAGGGTAGAGTATTCAACCCGAATTTATTGATTTGACACAAGGGGAGCCAAATGAATATTTGTGAGTATTAGCAGTTGAGTTGTCAATTCAACCACACATGGAGAACTAAATATCTGCAGCAGAGTGTTCAATAGCAAAGTAGTATGATAGTTTGATTGTAATGGCAAAGTAGCAATAGTAACAGTAACAGTAATAGCAGTTTTATAGTGATTGTAACAGTAGCAACAAGGAAAGTAACTTAGCAAGAACCAATATGAGAAAGTCATAGACATTGGATCAGTGATGTATAATTATGTTGGATGACATTCATCATGTAATAGTCATAACCTAGGGCGACACAGAACTAGCTCCAGTTCATCAATGTAATGTAGGCATGTATTCCGTATATAGTCATACATGCTTACAATAAGAACTTGCATGACATCTTTTATCCTACCCTCCCATGGCAGCGGGGTCCATAAGGAAATCTAAGGGATATTAAGGCCTCCTTTTAATAGAGAACCGGAACAAAGCATTAGCACTTAGTGAATACATGAACTCCTCAAACTACGGTAATCACCGGAAAGAATCCCAATTGTTGTCACCTTGGGGTATACGGATCATAACACGTAATTGGTGCATATAACTTGCAATATCGGATCAAGAACACAAATATATTCATGAAAACATAAAGGGTTCAGATCTGAAATCATGGCACTCGGGCCCTAGTGACAAGCATTAAGCATAGCAAAGTCATAGCAACATCAATCTCAGAACATAGTGGATACTAGGGATCAAGCCCTAACAAAACTGACTCGATTACATGATAAATCTCATCCAACCCATCACCGTCCAGCAAGCCTACGAAGAAATTACTCATGCATGGCGGTGAGCATCATGAAATTGGTGATGGAGGATGGTTGATGATGACGACGGCGTCGAATCCCCCTCACCGGAGCCCCAAACGGACTCCAGATCAGCCCTCCCAATGAAGAACAGGAGGTGGCAGCGGCTCCGTATCGTAAAACGTGATGATTCTCTCTCTTTGATTTTTTTATGGAAGAATAGGTACTTATAGCATTGGAGTTAGGGTTGGCGGAGCTGCCAGGTGCCCACAAGCCAGCCAGGCGCGCCCTGGGGGGGTGACCGCGTCCCCCCAGGTTTGTGGCGCCTGGTGGGCCCTCCCTGGTAAATCTCTTTGCCAGTATTTTTTATATATTCTGAAATAATTGTCTGTAAATTTTCAGGTCATTCCGAGAACTTTTATTTATGCAAAAAAACAACACCATGGCAATTCTGCTGAAAACAGCGTTAGTCCTGGTTAGTTCCTTTCAAATCATGCAAATTAGAGTGCAAAACAAGAGCAAAAGTGTTTGGAAAAGTAGATACGTTTGGGACGTATCACTGGTTTGTTTGATCTTTCCAGGGATAGGTACATTATTATGCCTGATGATCTTTATGAGTACTAGAGCCTGATGACGGGGCCGGCACCTGCACCAGCACCAGCCCCGGCATCCCGTTATCAGTGGGAGCCTCCGCAACCTCAGTATTTTCCTGGATCAGTGTGGCGCCCAGCCTGAATACCACTGTAGCCAGACGGTCGCCGCACACACCTGCCCTGGAAATCACACTGGCGTGTGCCTTTACAACAAGTATCATGAACACAGGCATTTCTATTAATGGATATATAAGTCTTACATGATATTTTACAAGGGTGATGGCAGCGGAAAAGCTATATCTAAGGCAGCATGGTCTTGGTGCGGCTCCAATCCACAGGGATCTGACTAGGTTACTCTCCTAGCCCGCGAACACTCCGGCTCCTCGCTAGGGATCGTCGAATCCTTAGGTGAACCTGGCCACATTGAAGGCCGCTGAGTACTTTTGAATGTACTCGCAAGCAAACCAAACCAACATATACACCAAGCAAAGCAATCCATGAGATTCAAGCATGCACTTGTTATTAGAGCAACATTAATTATCATGGCATAGCATACCTATCTAGCAATATTAATTACCATGTTATAACAGGATTATCCAGCATGATAACTACTAAAGTAAAACATGTCAAGTAAATAATCCATACTCCGAATATGTCATGATCCAAACCAAATCCAATCCAAGTCTTGTGGTCATCCGACCCTTAAGCTCATAGCGATCGCATGGCTAACATTCATACCCCTGACATCATCTGATGTCCATGCATCCGTACTGCAAGTCTGACAAACATTACCATTCTCTGGTTCAGTCTTAGCAATAACGTTATATGGTTTGTTCCTCCAGACTCGACACAGACCAAATAGTATGACCTAGTACGAACTGTGTCCCATGACCGAGGACACGGCTATTTGAATAGATTTACACTTTGAAGAGGTTGCGCACTTTTCCCACACTATGGAGCTCCTGGCCTCATGCTCCCATTCGGGTGGACCGGTGCTGCTCCAACAAGAATTGTCTATTGCCCGGCACTCTTACGGCTCCACCAACAATCATACCCTTCCCGGGTCAAGTCCTGGGTGGCCCCTGTGTCACTCTTGACACCTGCCACCATCGTGGCCAAACAAAACTGTCCCAAACGGGGACGCTGGCAAATACCTTAACTGGGCTCACAAGGTTATCACCGCCTACCGGGCCAGGGTAGCACGCACACATAACCTTCCCTCTTTGGTGGTACCGATAAGAGGCAAGATAACAGACCAACTCAGGGCCTTCCCATAAAGGCAAATGTGGCTGCACTGATGAGCTTGGTTCGGTGGCACTATGACTCGATCCAGCCGACGGAGGAGGTTGTCATCATTAAGTCACATTCTGAATCATTGCAATAACAGCAGTAATACACACTGAAAACCTAACAACCTATCTCCATAATGTCACCTACGAGTCACTAGTGCAATAATATGATGAGCATTAGCAGGTAATGTAAATAGCAAATTCAAACTAGCAGGAGTTTAATTATTTCTAACATAGGCATATTCATTAATTAAACACGCAAGAATAACACAGAGCAATGCTTTAGGGCATATATCAGATGGTCGGCTTGCCTGGGGGTCGATGAATTCGCCGGAGAGAAGTGCGATCACCTCGTGGAAGAATTCGCCGAAAAAGTTTCTCTCTCGGAGGGGCTGAATCGGAGTTGTGAGCAAAAAGTTGTAAGGTTTTTGTACCAGGGACCTATCTGTAAAGAAAATATTTACAACTGGGTCCTTGACAGCACGGCTGCTGGCGCCTTCTCTGGAAATACGCTTTCCAGAAGGGAAAGCGCATTTCTACTCTTTACGTTTTCTGTAAAAGAAAACGAGCAGCACGCCAGTACGTCTTCTTTGAACCGAAAACGTATTGCAGTGGATTCCGTCTCCACTTATCCAGCTGGCGCCTCCCGCTCTCACTGACGGGTGGGTCCGGGCCCCACCCGTCAGGTCCCCTTTCTTTCTCCTCCTCCTTCCTTTCTCCTCCTCTCCTCTTCCCCGATGCCAGCAGCAGGAGGCTCGGCTCCGGCTTGATTCTGGCGCCCTAGTGGTCTTCCAGGGCGGGCGACTGGTCGAGCAAGGTCGCCGCAGAGCGGGACATCTGTGGGTGGGAGCTATGGGCGGCGGGGATGGCTGGCGGCGCAGCTGCATCCATGGCCGTGGGCGGCGGTTCCGCGGCAATGGAAGAGCTCGGGTGGCCGGTGAGGCCGGGCGAAGGCATGAGCGTGGTCGTTGGAGGGTGGGGCGCATGGTGGTGGGTTCGGATGGTGCTGGGGAAGGCCCAAGGTGGGGATTGGGGTGGAGGCCGAGCGGCGGCCATGGCGGTGCTCCGGCTAAATTGGAACGATAGAGCTCGAGGGCTGGAGCTTGGGAGTGCTAGGGAGGAAGAGGGGAGTGGTATGAGTCCTCGGGGAGGCTCGGGCTGGCTATTTATAGCCCGGCCGGCCGAGGCGATAGGGACGGCCGCCACGGCGTCCTCATCGGCACACTGGCACCTCCGGCGAGGTGGCAAGTATCGGTTGGTGCCGACCTGACGCACGGATAACGACGGGGCTGCGCTAGCGCGCTCGAGAACACTCGGGGAGGAAGAGGACAGCAGAGGGAAGCGACGACGGCGGTCACGGGCGGGACAGTGCGGTGGCGGGGCTTGCCGTGGCGTGGGAAGGAAGGAGGGGTAGGAGAAACTGCTAGAGAGGGTGCACGCGGCCCCTGCGGAGCCACTGGACATGCCCGGACTAGCCGGAGCTGGCCAGAGGCGACCGCACGGAGCAGGCCGAGCACAGAACGCCAGTTTGACATGGCCACCGCGTGGTCACCATGGGTCCCGCGTGTCCAGGGCACCAGATGGTCCTGGAACCTTGTCTACTAGATGTATCAAAAGTTAGTGAGTTGACCTATGAGGGTTTGGATGGAAGTGGGGGCAGGAGTTGACTTATTGGAGATGACCTAGGTTCTGGACAAAAATTTGGACAGGATTATGTGGTCAAACAGAGGTGCCAATGAGCTGGCTAGGTTGTCACAGGGGAAAGAGATAAGAAGGAGCACCTGCTGGAAAAATTTGAGGCCATTTGGACCTTGTTTGCATGCACTTCCTTTGCAATGCAGAATTTGGTCCAGAATCTGGAATTTGAGGCTGTTCTCAAATGGCTTGATGGATTGGGCTAAAATTTGGGTTAGGGAGGTTATTTGGCTATATGGAGGCATTGGAAAAATTTCAGCTCATTTGGATAAACGTAAATGGTACTTCCTTCACAGAGCTGCAATCTGGACAGAAACTTAGTTAATTTACTGAGGAAAATTGGCTAGATGAAATGGGCTGGTTTTTGGTATCCAGAGGTTATTTATCCTTGTTAACCATCCTGAAAAATTTCAGCCCAAAAAGATCAAGGATTCAAGCACTTCCTTTGCAAACTGGAAATCTGAACAGAATTTGCAAATGGGTGTTGTGCTCAAAATTTGAATTGTGGAACTTGAGATTTTGATGGAAATGGTGAAAATATGGATAGGATAAGCTCCACAAATTATTTGGGATTTTTCCTGGCTACCGAAATGGTAGTTCCTTTGGAAAGTGCCCAAAGTGCAATATTGGCTTTAAATAGGAAAATGCAGCTTCCCTTATTTAATTTTAGCCAATATTTTTATGAGAGCTCAATATGATCACAAAGAATATCTCCACAAGTTTTCATGAACTTTGGAGATGGATATATTTTTTTCTGGATTTAATTCCTTTAACTGGTAGAAAAAGGAATTAATTTTAAATGAAAAATATTGCAAATGACTTGGCAATATTTTTGCATATCCAGGGTTGATAGATGTAGGAGAGTCACTGGGAAAAGTTTGGGAGGCAACAGATCAAGGAAAAATTGGGGTTCCTTTGTAACAGAAGGTATTAGGGTTTCCCTTCCGGTAACTCCGAAGGTAGGGTTTTGGCGGCAAAATCCTGAGAATAAATTTTGGCTGGCCAAGTTGGACTGGGGAGGATCTCTGGTTGGATAGGAAAGGCAAGGCTAAAGGACCATCTTCATATACCCAAAAGCGAGAGAAAATCTGATAACATCGGAAAAACGGGAGTCCAATTCCGCGAAGGAAAAAAAACAAGGAGCGAAAACCAGGGTGTCACAATCAGATTATTTCCAGCAGAGGCCATAGACCAAGTTAGGCCAAAAGCCTAAGCTTGGGGGAGTACGTATTCTCACCGACATTACATTCATGTATCACACATTCATTCTAGTTGTCGGTGTTCATTGTTACCATTGTATATCCATGTTTCGCTTTATTTTGTTTCTTTTGTGTGTTTGAAAAACTCTGAAAATCCAAAAATATTTCTCGCTTCTTTTCGGTTTTTCTTTCTTGCTTAGTTTGTAGTACTAAAAGAAAACCGAAAAAAAGATTTCTCATTTCTTCTTTTGCTGTTTGTTAGGAGTTCTTCTGTGTAAATAGTTTTTCTCGCTTTTTTTTTCTTTCATTTGCCATTTCAGAAAAGCTAAAAAACTCCAAAAACATTTCAGTGTGTTTCTTTGAAATTCTTTTCTTTTCTTTGAGTCATCGTAAGGAGAAGATATCGTAAGAATTGTCGAGTGGCTCTCATATGCTTTCTTGTTGATCTAACGAAAGGGCCAATATTTCCATGTCTTCTCCTCTGAATAAATGTTTCAGATTTTAGTTTAGTCCATGGCACACTTACACTATTATTAGTTTCATATCATTCGGACGTGCAAGTGAAAGGCAATAATAGTGATGATTTGATG
The DNA here is from genome assembly GCA_039707655.1 of Elymus sibiricus. Taxonomy (NCBI): domain Eukaryota; kingdom Viridiplantae; phylum Streptophyta; class Magnoliopsida; order Poales; family Poaceae; genus Elymus; species Elymus sibiricus. Next base: position 20,533,673 of record CM077676.1, read on the forward strand.
AAGTGACTGTGGCAAAGAAAGCTGGTATGAACTATTCTTGTTTTTCATTTTTGTAAATATGTTTAACTTAGTAGCCCTGATTTAGCATATTATGAGTAAACATGTTTGTGATGACAATTGGAGATCATAGTTGGTCATGCCATGCTTAAGTATCTAGGAGTGGATAATGATTTATCTTGTGTGTTAGGATTGTATCCTCCTCTGAAAAATTCAAGTGGCTTGACTTGGCACAGGTTCACACATGTAGTTGATTCAAAACCAATGTAGACTTCGTGATATTTATATTCAGGGTGTTTATATCGTACTCATGCTCATGTTCAATATTAATTATTCTCAATGCATGATTATGACCATTGTCGCTCTCTAGTTGGTCGCCTCTCACTCTATTTGCTAACCTTCGCCTGTACTAAGCGGGAACACTACTTGTGCATCCAAATCCATGAAACCAAAAGTTGTTCCAAAAGAGTCCGCCATATCTACCTATATACGGTATTACCCTGCCATTCCAAGTAAATTTGCATTTGCCACCTCTAATCATTCAAATAAACATCTGTTTCGTGTGCCCTTACCGTTCATGGAGTGACGGGGCGGTCAATATGTTCCATGCTAAGTGGGTTATTCTCATGATGGGTGTTTATTCACTTGTCATTGCACGAGAGAGGCTGGTAATTGGGATGCCCAGTCCTTTTAATAAAAACAAAGAAAATATAATAAAACAAAGTCCCCCGAAAAAGTTGATTGTTTGGAGGGCACCCATGAATTCGGCTAGCCATGGCTTGTGTTTGTATGGTTGTGGGGGAGTAAACTTTTACCTTTCTGCATGGGAACCACTAATTATGTGTTTAGCATGGAAGATATTGAAATCCTTTGTCGTGACATTGACAGGAAAATCACACCACTCAAAATGTATTCATCTCTGTTTTTAGCTCCAAGCTCTGGCACCACTGCAAAACTCTGCTTCCCTCTACGAAGGGCCTTTCGATTGATTCGTCATCTTCTGTTTTAAAGCACCAATTTCGAGAGCGCTATTGTCATTCTTAGTTTAACATACATTAAGTCTAGTTAATGTTGGATGTGAGCATGACTAGATCTCTTCTACCCTGAATTACAATGTTTAGTCGCTGCTTGAACTTCAGAGGTGCTCTGCATTTATGTTTTGCGATCTCAGAAAGGGCTAGCGAGATACCATGTTATCATACTATATCATGATTGTTTTGACAAATTGTTGGCATTTGAGATATCTTATTATTACTCGCTAGTTGATTATGTTATTGCCAGGAGTAAATGTGAGACCTAAGTTTTATCATTCATATGGTTAGTTCATAAACCTTGCTGAAAACTTGAATACTAGTTAAGCATATATACAGCAACAGAACAAAAGAGTTTGTAAAAGTTTTTCTTTGTCACTTTCAGTTTATCAACTGAATTGCTTGAGGACAAGCAATGAGTTAAGCTTGGGGGAGTTGATACTTCCCAAATGTATCTACTTTTCCAAACACTTTTGCTCTTGTTTTGGACTCTAATTTGCATGATTTGAATGAAACTAACCCGAACTGATGTTGTTTTCAGCAGAACTACCATGGTGTTATTTTTGTGCAGAAATAGAAGTTCTCGAAATTGGCTAAAAATTTACAGTGAATATTTGTGGAATATATAAAAATTATTGGCGAAAGATCTACTAGAGGGGGGCCACCAGAGAGCCACAAGCTCAGGTGGCGCGCCCCCCTAGAGCGCGCCGTCTGAGCTTGTGGGTCGTCTCCATTTGCCCTACCTCCAACTCCATAAGTACCGTCTCGTGGAGAAAAAACCAAGAGAAGGAATCATCATGTTTTACGATATGGAGCCGCCGCCACCTCCTGTTCTTCATCAGGAGGGCTGATCTAGAGTCCGTTCGGGGCTTCGGATAAGGGGATTCATCACCGTCGTCATCATCAATCCTCTTTCATCAACAATTCCATGAAGCTCATCGCCAGGAGTAAGTAATTCCTTCATAAGCTTGCTAGACAGTGATGAAGTTGGATGAGATTTATCATGTAATCGAGTCAATTTGTTAGGGCTTGATCCCTAGTATCCACTATGTTCTGAGATTGATGTTGCTATGACTTTGCTATGCTTAATGCTTGTCACTAGGGCCCAAGTGCCATGATTTCAGATCTGAACCTGTTATGTTTTCATGAATATAAGTGTGTTTTAGATCCTATCTTGCAAGTTGTATGCACCTATGACGTGTTATGATCCGCAGACCCCAAGGTGACAACAATTGGGATTCACTCTGGTGATGACCGTAATATGAGGAGTTCATGTATTCACCATGTGTTAATGCTTTGTTCCGGTTCTCTATTAAAAGGAGGCCTTAATATCCCTTGGATTTCCTTATGGACCCCACTGCCACGGGAGGGTAGGACAAAAGATGTCATGCAAGTTCTTATGATAAGCATGTATGACTATATACGGAATACATGCCTACATTGAATTGATGAATTGGAGCTATTGTGTATCGCTCTAGGTTGTGACTGTTACATGACGAATGTTATCCAACACACGAATATCCATAACTGATCCAATGCCTACGCTTTGCTCATATTGATTTTTGCTAAGTTACTACCGTTGCTACTGCTGTTACAATCACTACAAAACTGCTATTGTTACTGTTCTTGTTACTGTTGCTACTGCCACCGTTACTATCAAACTATCAAACTACTCTGCTACTAAACACTTTGTTGCAGAGATATTATTTTCCAGGTGTGGTTGAATTGACAATTCAACTGCTAAGGCTCATAAGTATTCTTTGGCTCCCCTTTTGTCGAATCAATAAATTGGGTGAAATACTACCCTCGAAGACTGTCGCGATCCCCTATACTTGTGGGTTATCAGCCTCCTGGGGCCCATGGAAGGCCTGCTGCCAGGCTCCCCTTCGAGATGCCACCCCCAGTGTTTTACACCATTAGTAGCCCCCGAGTGTGTCTAGAGTTAGAGTTCCTTGGTCTTCAGGAAAGAGAAACGCATGTGAGCTCCTTGTCTTCTTTTTGGCAACCAGGCTTGCCCTTTGGGAGCTCGGCCTAGATGGATCCTTCGGGCCTACCCATCATGGGGCCTCCAGGGTGCCTTCTTTATTGACGGAGGGCGAAGAGCGGGGGCTCCGGGAGTTCAGAGCTCTTCGCCAAGTCTTGTGTTTGGCTGAGGCTTCGGGCTTGATTTCTTCTGCGGGGCTCGTCTGAGAAGGTGCAGCCCCGAAGTTCCATAGCATGGGGGCTCCTTAGACATCACGGCCTTGCGGACTGGGGTTTGATGTCAGGCCTCTTGTGAATGGAAATGTCATGAGGCAGCCCCGTCCTGTCTTGTCATATCGGGCTGGAGGACCAATGGGGCGGCCGTTGATTTCACATCGGAGTGATGATGGTGCTTGGATTCCCATGCCCACATCTCGTGAAATGGGAAACCGCAGAGAACGTGGGGTACGTGTCAGGCCACGAGACTCGTCGATTCGGTTTACCGCGGTGGTTATAAAGGAGGGGGAAAAGAGGGTAATTTCCCCCTCTTCCTCCGTCTTAAATCTTGCGCTTCCCTGCCTCCTCCTCCATTGCTACACATCTACAGCTCATGCCTTCCACCATCCTCCCCAGATCAGAGAGATGGCCAAGAGCAAGGCTGGTCAGGGTCGGACATGCACTCAGAGTACGCTCCAGGCGACCATTGCCGCAGAGCGAAAGCAGAAGAAGGTGGCCGCCGGTGGCGAGAAGAAGATGAGGGAGCCGAGTGAGACAATGGGGAAATGGTTCCTGTCGGCCACCCGCGATGATGACCTCGACCTTCAGGTGGCGGAGAAGTCGATGTTGGTGGCCTTGGTGCGTATATTGCCCGGGGATGAAGCCCTACAGACACCGGCCGCTGGCGAGCGAGTGCTCCACCTGGAGTTCTTCGGTCGGGGTCTCATGTTCCCACCGCATGGGTTCATGTAGGGGCTTTTATTCTTCTTCAACAGCTAGGCCCCAATGTATGCATACACAGGGCCAGAGGACCCGACACGGGTAGCCAAGACTGAGCTTGGGCTAGTCGAGGTCCGGCGCCACATCAACATCTTGAGCAGCCTGGATCCTGAGAAGGTCCCCATGGAGGTCGTCATGGAGCCCTTTCATGCGGGGAATGCACCAGGCAACGTAAGCCGCTCGTAGCTTATCTTGTCTTTATTCTGAGCTTTTGCTTTTGTCTTTTGACTTCCTCCATGCTAGTAGGAGTTCGTGGCCATCGACGCCTACATGCTAGAGCCTCCGCTTCTGGGGCAGGATCTGGATTTGGCGATGGCAATGCTCCTGGAGCCGGTGTCGGTGGAGGCCCCCGCGGCTAGCAAGGCCTCCGCCAAGAATAAGGGAAAGGCTGCCGCGGTTCCCATGGAGGAGGAGCCAGAGGCTGCGGGCTTTGAGGATGAAGGTGAAACCGCCACATCTTCGGGGGAGAAGGAAGATGCTGCCACCGGGACATCCGTGCTGGAAGGGGATGGTGACGACGATGATGACGATCAGGATGACGACACCGAGGCCTCCGAGGTGGAGGAGTTTGGAGGGGACAAGGGCATGGTGCCGCACCTTCCCCTGAAATGGCTAAAGAGTCACCGCGACGCGGAGCCCTCCTCTAGTGAGGTGATACGTCTCCAACGTATCTATAACTTTTTATTGTTCCATGTTATTATATTATCAATCTTGGATGTTTTTATATACATTTACAGCAAGTATATATCATTTTTTGGGACTAACCTATTAACTTAGTGCCCAGTGCCAGTTGCTGTTTTTTGCCTGTTTTTGGTTTTCCAGAATATTAGTACCAAACGAAGTCCAAATGCCATGACACTTTTTGGAGATTTTTTTCTAGACATAACGAACACTAGAAGCTTTGGGAGGAGACGAGAAGATGAAGCAGTGGCCCACGAGGCACCACGGCGCGCCCCAGGGGTGCGCGCCCTGGTGGCTCGTGGGGCCCACACAGCTCCGTTTGACCTAATTCCTCCACTATAAATTCTCTAAAATTGGGAAACCAACAGAGGAGTCCACGAAATACATTTTCCGCCGCCGCAAGCTTCTGTTCTCCAGAGATCCCATCTGGGGGCCTTTTCCGGTACTCCGGCGGAGGGGGATTCGATCACGGAGGGGCTCTCCATCAAGCTTGCTGCCCTTCTGATGATGCATGAGTAGTTTACCATAGACCTTCGGGTCCATAGTTAGTAGCTAGATGGCTTCTTCTCTCTTTTTGATCTTCAATACAATGTTCTCCTCGATGTTCTTGGAGTTCTATCCGATGTAATCACTTTTGGCGGTGTGTTTGTTGGGATCCGATGAATTGTGATTTTATGATTAGATTATCCATGAATATTATTTGAGTCTTCTCTGAACTCTTTTATGCATGATTATTATAGCTTCGTATTTCTCTCCGATCTATTGATTTGGTTTGGCCAACTAGATTGATTTATCTTGCAATGGGAGAGCTGCTTTGTAATCGGTTCGATCTTGCGGTGCTCAATCCCAGTGACAGAAAGGGACATGACACGTATGTATCGTCACTATTAAGGGTAAAAAGATGGGGTTTATTCATGCGTGAGTTTAGTTTGTCTACATCATGTCATCTTGCTTAAGGCGTTACTCCGTTCTTTATGGACTTAATACACTAGATGCATGCTGGATAGCGGTCGATGTGTGGAGTAATAGTAGTAGATGCAGGCAGGAGTCAGTCTACTTGTCTCGGACATGATGCCTATATACATGATCATTGCCTTGGATATCGTCATGATTATTTGCTTTTCTATCAATTGCCCAACAGTAATTTGTTTACCCACCGTATGCTATTTTCATGAGAGAAGCCTCTAGTGAAAACTATGGCCCCCGGGTCTACTCCTCTCATATATTAAAAACCTAAAAAATACCTTGCTGCACTTTTACTTTATTTATTTTATTTTATATCTTAGTTCAATCTATCTATCTATCACCATACAATTTAATCTTGCAATTACCCGCCGAGGGATTGACAACCCCTTGTTTGCGTTGGGTGCGAGGATTTGTTATTTTGTGTGCAGGTACTGTTAACGAGGTGTTGCATGATTCTCCTACTGGATTGATAACCTTGGTTTCATAACTGAGGGAAACACTTATCTCTACTGTACTGCATCTCCCTTCCTCTTTAGGGAATTACCAACGCAGCTCACAAGTAGTAGGAAGAATTTCTGGCGCCATTGCCGGGGAGACATCATCAACATCTATCAAGTACCTACGCATAAACTTACATATCCTTGCATTTACTTTATTTGCCTTTGCCTCTCGTTTTCATCTCCCCCACTTCTAAAATGTTTTACAAAAAAATACAAAAATATTTTCCGTTTGCCTTTTTCTTGTTTGCTTGTTTGCTTGCTTGTTATCTTGTTTACTTATCTTATCATTATGGCTAGTTCTACTCCCATTATGCCTTTCCCTCCGTACTTAGGAAATGATCCAGGAATTTCAAACTTTAAATATTTGAGTGACGAATCTTTAAAAGAAGCATGGGACAGTTTATTAAAAATACAAGTAAGTGGTAGGCATTAGTTTAACCTTAAATTGTTCCTTAAAGGTTTTTATGTTGGTCTACCCCTTGCTCATAGACGTGTTTTGGATTCTATATTTGAAAACGATTTTCTTGGGAGTGATGCCTTTGAAACCTATGAAAAGGTGAAAAGTATATTTGGACAACCAAAAGTTGAAACTATCGAACCTACCACTCTAGAATGCTTTCGTCAAACTGAGCAAATAAAGGAAACAAAGGCTAGTATGGATTCTAACTTTCAAGGAATATCTAATCTTGCCTCTAAAATAAATAGCAATGTGGTGTCACAAACTAGAAGGGTTGATGCTTTAGATCAAAAGATCTCTCTTTGTGTTTTGAAAGAAATAAAAACCCTTTGCACTAAGCTTGATCATCTAGTGCACATTATTGATAATGGCAAAGAGAGTGAAATAGGAGTTGCTAGGGCTAAAACCAAAGATGATAATACTTGAAACTATGCATTATGCCTAGCTAGGGGCACAAAACAATAGCGCTTGTTGGGAGGCAACCTGTCGCTATATAAAACATGGGTATTTTATACCCTAACTTATGCACAGACAGCGGCAGCCTCAATGCCGGCCAAGGCTTGCCGGAAACCACCAAGACCAAGATTCAAGGCCCAGTTGCAGAAGCTACTGGAGAGAAGCTCAAGTCAAAGCATCAACAAGCACTCAGCTAGCACTAAGGAAGAAGACATTCCTTGCCGGCAAGGCTGAACCGACAAGGTGAAGACCCGGCAAGCTCCGTGCCGACAGGCTTTCGCCAACTCATCAGTGCTCCACCTCACCGGGCAGCTAGTCGCTAATTGGTGAGGTGTCGATTGCGCAGGCTGGTTGGTGAGATCTGTCGGATGCATGTCAGCATGCAGGGAGAAGATTTGCTTTGATGAGTTAGCTGGGGGAGCGGTGCAGAAACCTTGCCGGGGCTGCCTCTCCACATGACACCTAACGGAGCATTTAATGCTTTTGTCCTAAACTGGCAGAGTTAGGTATGATAGCACTCTTTGCTATCTAATCACTATGTAATGACTGTTTTGCCACTGTGGTAACCCCTTGAGCTATAAAAGGAGGGCTAGGGAAACGGTTAGAGGATTTCTGACACTTTTTCAAACACTAGCACGTCTTGCATGCGTAGCTGCTCTCTCTACACCTTGCCGGAAGAAGCGCTCCTTGCACCGGTGCTCTCACACATCCAATACACCAAAGCAGGAGTAGGGCTTTACACCTTGCGATGGCCCGAACCTGGGTAAATCCCTTGCGTTCTTTGTTGATTCTGCTCTTTGTGCACGTTGATCTCCCCTGCTGAACCACAAGGGGCTAGATGGCCCCATAGATAGTCGTACCCATGACATCTTTGGTGCGCCAGGTAGGGGGGTCACTGTCGCTAACCTGAGTCAGCGGATGGCGCGTCAATTTCATCAGCTTCATCAGCTTCATCACCGTCCTCCTCGTCGTCGATGGCGCCCAAGAAGAAGGGCATCACGATGACGGCCCCTTCGCACGTATCCGCAGGCGGCACAGGCGGCGCAGCCAATGCGGGCATTGCGGATACCGCGATTGGCACGTCCAACGCAGGCGGCGCGGTCGCCATGCATGTCGTGGTCGGAGCAGGAAACGGAGACGCTGGAGGCGGTCCACTTGCTCGACCCTCTGGTGAACGAAGCTGAGACGACACGGGCGGAGCGGATGGAGGTCTTCCTCCCCCTCGCCGCGCCGACGAACGCAGCCACCGGGGCAGCAATGCCCGGGCCGGCGCGAGCCAAGATCCCGCCGCAGTGGCATCCAGAGATGCTGCTTCAGGACAGACGCTGCGTCCTTCCCACAATGGCCACAACGCAACTCCAAGAAGCGTCGACGACTCAGGACAGCGGTGACCACACGGCAAGACCCCCGTCGATCAAGTCTCAGATCCTTAGGCGCCACCTCCGCCACGGCAGCTCGCTGCTGATCATGCACCGCGGCAGCATGACCGGAATGGCGCTCCTGCTGGCTCTGCCAGGAGTAGAGCGACGTCGCGCTCTTCGTTGTCGACCATGCCAGCTACAATAACAGAGGCGATGGCGCAAGCCCAGATGCTGCTGAACTTTCCTCCGGCAGCAGAGAAGATGGATGAATGGAGAGCCACCATCCAAAGCTTGATTGGCTTTGCCGAAGCCAGCAAATCACAGCAAGCGAAGCCCTCACGGTGTCCGCAAATAGCACCAGTAGATCCAACTGGTGGCCATTTTGACGGTGCTGCACTAACGGTGCAATCATCTCTACGGCAACAATCTCAACAGCAGCAACGCCTACAGCCGCGGCAAGCTCAGCGATCTTTCGAGCCCGACGAGATGTCGATGGCCTCTTCAGACCAGCGAGCGTGGCAAGATCAGCGGCAAGTGTTATGAGACAGGAGGGTAGAGGATGCCCGCACCACCATTGAATGGCGCCGGGAGGCGCGCCGTCAATCTGACGCGCACAACGGCCCCATCGTTGATGAGCCTGCACCGGGGGTTGGTGGATATCTGCCTTACGAGGTTGGATGTCCTGCCTTCACGCGTGAGCTGCGGCAAGTCAGATGGCCGTCCGTCCGGGCCTTTAAGCCAGAAGTACCAGAGAAGTACGACGGCAAGCTGAACCGGGCAGATTTTCTGGGCATCTACATGATCGCCGTGCATGCTGCCAAAGGAAGGGATGAGAAAATCCTCGCCAACTATTTTCCGTTGGTGCTGAAGCCCAACATGAGATCTTGGTTGATGAACTTGCCGGAGAACTCCATTTCTTCGTGGGCAGCTCTCTGTAATGAGTTTTTTGGTGCCTTTACCGGAGGCCACAAGGCCCCTGGACAGCCCAGCGACCTGCAAGTGATCCCGCAAAGGGATGGCGAAACTTTGCGCAAGTACATCCAGAGGTTCAGCCGTGTACACCACAACATTCCAGATGTGCACCCCGCAGCCATCATTGCCGCCTTCCACACGAACATGCGCAATCGGAGGATGCGGGAAAAGATGAACGTCAAATTGCCCAAGACCGTCAACAAGCTCTATACGTTGGCGGATAAGTGTGCACGTGCTGAGGAAGGAAGGAGGCTTCCCGGGGAGGATGCTGGTGCCGAGGTAGATTATGAGGACGATGATGCTGCCACCCCGAGGAAGAAAGGCCGAAAGCGCAACAGGAAGCACAAAGGCAAGACTGTGATGGCTGTTGAGGGTTCCGGCAACTCTGAGTCCGCCAAGAAAGCTTAGACTGAGAACTCCAGCAAGGAGGCTTCTGTATGTGCTGCTTGCCAAGAGGCGCGTCAAACGAGAAGGCCGGCAAGTCTGATGGGCCGTACTGCAAGATTCACCGCACCAAAGGCCATGATCTCCAAGAGTGCTGACAAGTCGAGCACCTTGTTGAGAAACAGAAGGCTGAATATGAAAAGCGTGACAAAGAGAAGGGTCAAGATGGTGCCGGTGGATCCGGCAAAAAGGGCTGTGGTGGTCGAGGAGGCCGTCGCGGCAAGGCCAAGCAGTAGAAAGAAAAACCTGTTAGAGGCCGTGAAAAGAAAAAAGAAGATGATGAGAGTGAAGAGGAAGAGGACAACGGAGAGTGCAGTGAACAGGAATTCCAGAAGGCAATTGAGGCCATGTGCATTGACGGAGGAGCATCTTTGCACTCCTCTCAACGCCAGCTTAAGCAGTGGGCACGTGAGGTTAATGCGGCAGAACCGGCAACAGGCTCTCAAAAGCCACACAAGTGGTCACACACGCCTATCATTTTCGATGCCGAGGATCACCCTAGTCGCACAACTGCGGTCCAGTGTTTGCCATTGTTGGTTTCACCAACAATTCACAACCTCTAGGTCACAAAAATGTTAGTTGACGGTGGGGCCGGCCTAAACTTGATTTCCAGAAGTAATCAAGAGGTTGCAGATTCCCGACGAGGAGCTCGAGAAAACAGGCACGTTTCAAGGAGTAAACCCGGGAAGAAGCCAGCCCAAGGGAAACATCACGTTGCTGGTGACGTTTGGCGGGCAATTGAACTACAGAACAGAAAAGATTGTGTTTGACGTTGTCAAGATCCCCCTGCTGTATAATGGAACTCTTGGCCGCCCAGCCTTGGCAAAATTCATGGCAGCATCTCATTACACTTACAACTCGTTGAAGATGCCAGGGCCTTTGGGTGTCATTTCCATCAACTCTGACAAGAAAGATGCAGTTATTTGCGTCGAGAAGATGTACAGAGATGCGGTTGCAGCAGAGGCCGCCAAGGCGCTGGCTCCCGCCAAGAAGAAGGAAAGCAAGAAGTCCGGCAAGACCTCTGGCAAGGATTCCGGGAAGCGCGCCTCTTCGGAGTGCTGCGCGCCTATTGAAGACTTGCCGGAGTGCTCTGCCGGTAAGAAATCCAAAGCTACTTCACCAGCAACCAAAAGGTGCCGGCGAGGGAGGATGTCACTGACGGTACCTTCACCATCAGTGCCACCCTTGACAGCAAATAGGAAAGTGCGGTCATTGCCTTCCTGCGGGCGAATGTCGATGTGTTCGCATGGCGAACAACTGACATCCCCGGTGTTCCCAGGGAGGTAATCGAGCACCACCTTGCTGTCTGTCCCGACGCTCGGCCCTTCAAGCAGAAGGTTAGGAAGCATGCTTTGGAGCGGCAACAGTTCATTGCCGAGGAAATCAAGAAGCTTGAAGCAGCAGGTTTGGTTAGAGGTGTACTACATCGAACTTGATTGGCAAATCCAGTTGTGGTGCGCAAAGCAAACGGAAAGTGGAGACTTTGTATTGACTACTCTGATATCAACAAAGCATGACCAAAGGATCCTTTCCGTTTGCCGCGCATCGATCAAATTGTAGACTCTACTTCCGGCTGTGATTTACTCTCCTTCCTTGATGCATATTCTGGGTACCATCAGATATTCATGGCCAAGGAGAGGACGAGGAGAAAACCGCATTCATTACTCCATGTGGCACATACTGCTTCGTGCGTATGCCTTTCGGGTTAAAGAGTGCCGGTTCAACAGTTGTAAGAGCAGTCCAGATTGGTTTCGAACCCCAGCTGCACAGAAATGTGGAAGTGTATATGGATGATATAGTGGTCAAAACCAAGGACAAATTAACTCTCATTCAAGACCTAGAAGAAACATTTGCAAACTTGCGCAAGATCAATCGGAAGCTCAATCCCGAGAAGTGTGCGTTTGGCGTTCAATCCGGCAAGCTTCTTGGGTTCTTTGTATCTCAACGTGGAATTGAAGCAAATCCTGACAAGATCAAAGCAATTGAGCAGATTCAAGCACCAAAAAGCGTCAAGGATGTGCGGTGTCTTGCTGGCTGTGTTGCTGCATTAAGTAGGTTCATTTCAAGATCTGCTGAGCGCGCTTTGCCGTTTTTCAAGATTTTGAAAAAGGCAGGTCCAATGAAATGGACTCCGGATGCAGAGGCCGCGCTACAGGATTTGAAAAGATACCTCTCATCCGCACCAACACTAGTTGCGCCTAGACCACAAGAGCCGTTGCTGCTATATGTAGCGGCAACAAATCAAGTGGCTAGTGCTGCATTAGTAGCGCAGAGGGAAGTTGATGACGAGGAAGCAGCCGCGGCAAGCCCGTCCAGCGACAAACTGGAATCCTTGCCGGCAAAATCTGGTGCCAACAAGTCAGAAATAGTGCAGACAAATGAAGCTAATAAACAAGTGGCGCCGAAGGAAAAGCTGGTGCAGCGGCCCGTATATTTTGTTAGTCACCTTTTGCAGGGGGCTAGATCAAGATACTCTGGGGTACAAAAGTTGCTTTTCGGCCTCCTTATGGCCTCAAGAAAGCTGCGTCACTACTTCCAAGCACATGAGATCACCGTTGTCACCCGCTTTCCGTTGCAACGCATCTTGAGAAACCCAGAGGCAACTGGCAAGATAGTGGAGTAGGCGTTGGAATTATCAAGCTTTGCACTTAAGTTTGAAAGCACTTCAACCATTCAGAGCAGGGCCTTGGCGAAGTTCATTGCAGAATGGACACCAACGCAAGATAAAGAAATCCAAGAAACAGCTCTCCCCGGCAAAGAGACGGCCAAAGAATGGATTATGTATTTTGATGGTGCCTTCTCGCTGCAAGTCGCCGGTGCCGGAGTGCTGCTTGTCGCACCCACCGGAGAGCACCTCAAGTACGTAGTTCAAATGCACTTTCCCAGGGAGCAAGCTACAAATAGCACTTCTGAGTATGAAGGGCTCCTTGCCGGTCTTAGGATCGCAGTGGACCTTGGAATCAGAAAGCTGATCATCCATGGCGACTCGCTGCTTGTTGTAAAACAAGTGAACAAAGATTACCAGAGCCCGATTATGGAAGCGTATGTGGAACAAGTGAGGAAATTGGAGGAACACTTTGACGGGTTGCAAACAGAGCACATTCCTCGTGCGGAAAACAGCATTGCAGATCACCTGTCAAAGTGTGCCGCTCAAAAGCTACCTGTGGAACCAGGAACTTTTGTACTCCATTTGAATCAACCAACAGTCACTCCATCAATGCAGGCCAGTAAGAGAAGGAAGTTGAATACCGGCAAGTACTTTCCGGCAGAACTCCCAGAAGCCGCTGGCAAGGATGTTGCCGGGAACAACGATACGGTTGTCGGTGAGCAGCGGCTTCGCACAGAACCCCAGGCTCTTGCCGCTGAAGCAAGCGCTCCCGCGGCCGAAGAAATGCCTTTAGTCCTTGTCGTCGAGCCGCAGGCTCCGGCATGGGCACAACAGATAGTCAATTTCCTTCAAACAGGAGAACTTCCTGACGAGCAAGAAGAAGCTGAGAAAGTAGCCCGTCAGTCAAGTATGTATCAGTTTGTGGATAACACGCTATACAAAAAGAGACCAAATGGTGTGACATTGAAGTGTATTTGCTGGGAAGACGGACTGAAGCTGTTGGCGGAGATACATGGAGGCATATGTGGCTCTCACATAGGATCAAGGGCACTTGCCGACAAAGCTTTCTGGCAAGGCTTCTATTGGCCCACTGCCCTCCAGGATGCAACTGAGCTAGTAACCAAATGTGAAGCTTTCCAGTTCCATTCAAAGAACATACATCAGCCAACTCAAGCTCTTCAAACAATCCCTCTCTCCTGGCCCTTTTCGGTCTGGGGGCTCGATATCTTGGGCCCCTTCCCCCGTGTTACCGGGGGCTTTGAGTTCTTGTCCGTTACCATCGACAAGTTCACAAAGTGGCCTGAAGTGGAGCCAGTGAGGAAGGTGACAGCGCAATCAGCCGTCAAGTTCTTCAAACGATTAGTTTGCCGCTTCGGCGTCTCTAACAGGATCATTACCGACAAAGGCACACAATTCACGAGCCGCACCTTCATGCAGTATATCCAGGACCTTGGCGGCAAAATCTGTTTTGCATCTGTTTCTCACCCAAGAAGCAACGGCCAAGCGGAAAGGATGAACGCTGAAGTGCTGCAGGGCCTCAAGAGAAGAAACTTTGATAGGCTGCGCAAATGTGGAAAACGCTGGATTGATGAGTTGCCGGCAGTTCTTTGGTCACTCAGGACGACACCAAATCGAGCTACCGGCCAAACACCCTTCTCCCTAGTCTATGGTGTAGAAGTGGTGCTCCCCGCGGAACTCATATACGGGTCACCTCGAGTGCTCGCCTATGATGAGGCAGAGCAAGAGCAGTTGCGGTAAGATGATGCGACGCTCCTTGAGGAGCATCGTCTTCGGGCGGCTGTGCGAGCTGCTCGCTACCAGCAAGCCTTGCGCCGCTACCATAGCTGCAAAGTGCACGCCCAAAGCCTTGAGGAAGGTGACCTTGTTCTTCGCCGCGTTCAGTCTGCCAAGAGATCAAACAAGTTGACACCAAAGTGGGAAGGCCCTTATCGGGTAGTACGAGTCACCAGACCTGGCGCAGTCCGTCTGGAGACCGAAGATGGCATTCAAATGCAAAACTCATGGAATATTGAGCATCTTCGCAAGTTTTACCCATAAGGTGCAGTTGCCGGGTCTCCTGGCAACCCCTTTTGTACAAGCTTTGTCGGCAAGACTTGTAACCCTTTGTACAAAGCCAGGCGCAGATCCTGTGCATAATAAAGCTAAGTGTTTCGCAACTCTTCGTACATATTCATTTATATATGGATGTATGTAATGTTGTGGTTACACTTTAGTTTATGAAATGACTGATGAACCGTCAAGGTTCCCAAACCACTCTTTTCTTTTCTTTCTTTTTCTTAAAAGGGCAGAAGGATCCCTCGCGCGCAAGTTTCCCGGGTGGATTGATGTGGGGTACCTTTTAACGACGTTAAGATAATCATTTCATACAATGAGAGAAGCAGTGCAAGGAAAAGCTAAGTTGAAAAACTTTGAATATTTTCCCTTATTACATTTGCGATTTCCCTTGAACGATTCTGTATTTTTATGAAAAACCTTCACGCGAAGGAACCTTGTCACGATCAGTCCATGCTCTAGTTTGCCTCGAATCTGCTCGGCAAGCTCAGCAGCTGCGTTCTGGCCCGGCAAGTTACCTTGCCGGTAGCGGCACTTCCAGCAGGCTGCTAAGGACATGTTCCTCGAAGCGCTCGCGGCAAGTGTGTGCACCGGCAAGTTTCCCAACAGCATAGGGAGGACAATCATACAAAGGCAAAATAAAACAAGGGAAACAGCACGCATTCATTTGAAGCCCGGCAAACAATAGATATTCGTTAAAAAGGTGCTCGATTACATTTTATTGGCCCTCCCATGCAGGGTCTACATCAAGTGCAAGGGGGCAGAAGGGGCGACTAGGCGAAGACCGACTCGCTCCCGGAAGACCAGATGATGGTGCTACCGGCATTTTGCCAGACTCGTCGCCGTCGTCCTCGATCTTCATGCCTGGAGCGCCATCGTCATCGCCGTCATCATCGTCATCCTCAGCCTCGCTGGAGGAAGCGGTGTCGCTGTCGCTCGAGGTTCCCGCGCAGCACTCCAGACAAGCGCCCGAAGCCTTGAAGAACTTCACGACGAGCGTGTCTGGTCCGTCCAACCTGAAGTGAAGGAGGTGCCCTTGCCCTAAGTAACGAGCACAGACAAAGGATTTCCACCTGCGCGTAAGGTACATAATTCCATTGTTGGAGGTCTCCACGGCCACCCACACGGGGCCATTGCAGCAGCCATCCACACGCAGCCACAAGCCGCGCAGATGGTGGCCTTCCATCTCCCTAGCGAAAGGGTGAGGAAGCCGCAACCAACTCCGCAGCCGATCGTGTAGTTCCATGACGAACTCCTACGCCGTGTCCTCTGTATGTCCTTCTGCTGGGGGAGGAAGGGCTGGAGATGAAGCGGCAAGCGCTCCGCCGTGGCCACCTCGACTACGGGCACCGCATCCTCCACGACCACGGGCTGCGGCCTTCCCTTGAGCGCTGGAGCCGGCTTCCGCGGCCACGTCGAGGCATGGGCATGGAGCTGAGGAGAATCTCTCACCGCGGTGGCAAAGGCACGACCGCGGCCTCTTCCCCTCACCATACCGTCGACAGATGCGGAGGAAGAAGATAGAAGAAGGAGGCGACAGTTGCTGAAGATTGGAGGGAAAGGAGATGGATGAGCATAGCATCCCGCAGCCCCCTCTTTATAGGGAGAGCGTGGGGAGCTGGCTCTTCACCGTCTTCAGGCGGCCGCCCAGATTCGCCAATCCTATGCCCTGCGCTTCTGACCGGGCGCATTACTCCAGCAAACGTCCAAGTTCGCCAATCCCGCGCCCTGCGTCCCTGGCCTGGCGCGTCACTCCAACGACCGCCCATCTTCACCAACCCGTTGCCATGCATGCATGCAAATGCGCGTGATGGAAGGGCGCGGAAAAAGGAGAAGTAAAGACTGATATGGCAGTTATTCCTTGCCACGCGTGGCCGTGCACCGATTCAGTTGGAACCAACGACACCCCCCATAGGAGCGTATTCTTGGTCTGGGCACGCCTAGCGACGTGCGTCCGATGACAAGGTTTGCCGGAAGATGACCATGAACGCACACAAGTCCAGATTAATGACGAAGCAAAGAAGATCTCAGAAGAGGTAAAAACCACCATGACGAAAATTACAGCTGCAGTTTTCACACCGCGTGTCTGTGCATGGTCTGGGCCTAGCCCAATGACGCTTCGGACGCGCGTATGGCCCAGGCCCGGGGCTCCTGTCGGGGTATAAAACATGGGTATTTTATAGCCTAACTTATGCACAGACAGCGACAGCCTCCCTGCCGGCCAAGGCTTGCCAGAAACCACCAAGACCAAGATTCAAGGCCCAGTTGCAGAAGCTACTGGAGAGAAGCTCAAGTCAAAGCATCAACAAGCACTCAGCTAGCTCTAAGGAAGAAGATGTTCCTTGCCGGCAAGGCTGAACCGGCAAGGTGAAGACCCGGCAAGCTCCGTGCCGGCAAGCTTTCGCCAACTCGTCAGCGCTCCACCTCACCGGGCAGCTAGTCGCTAATCGGTGAGGTGTCGACCGCGCAGGCTGGTTGGTGAGATCTGTCGGACGCGTGTCAGCATGCAGGGAGAAGATTTGCCTTTGATGACACCCGTCCAGAAGGTGTGTCAAAACAATACGAGGTAGCTGGGCGAGCGGTGCAGAAACCTTGCCGGGGCTGCCTCTCCACATGACACTAACAGAGCATTTAATGCTTTTGTCCTAAACCGGTAGAGTTAGGTATGATAGCACTGTTTGCTATCTAATCACTATGTAATGACTGTTTTGCCACTGTGGTAACCCCTTGAGCTATAAAAGGAGGGCCAGGGCAATGGTTAGAGGATTTCAGACACTTTTTCAAACACTAGCACGTCTTGCATGCGTAGCTGCTCTCTCAGCACCTTGCCGGAAGAAGCGCTCCTTGCACCTGTGCTCTCACACATCCAATACACCAAAGTAGGAGTAGGGTTTTACACCTCGTGGTGTCCTGAACCTAGGTAAATCCCTTGCGTTCTCTATTGATTCTGCTCTTTGTGCACGTTGATCTCCCCTGCTGAACCACAAGGGGCTAGATGGCCCCATAGATGGTCGTACCCACGACACAACCCAATGAATAAAATAAATTTTTACTTTTTGTTTCTGTCCTTGTGTGTTTTCACAATTATGCTACTGTTATGATTGTTCTTTTTGTGTTTTAATTAGTGTTTGTGCTAAGTAAAGCCTTCGGGATGATTTGGAAGATAGTATAATTGATGCTGTTTGGAAAACAGAAAGTTTTGTGTCCAGTACTGGAATTTTGGTTCTGTACTGGAGCTTCAGAAAAATGTGAAATTTTAACACAGTATTGGTATGGGAATTTCCCACGTTTTCCTAATTTTTCAGAATTTTTTAACTTACAGAACTATGGTTTTTAAATAGATCTCTCCAGACTGTTCTGTTTTTGACAGATTCTGTTTTTGATGAAACTATGGATTGTATCGGGGGGTATAAGCCATGGAGAAGTTAGAATACAGTAGGTATAATGCAAAAATATATATGAATGGGTTTGCAACAGTACTTAAAGTAGTGATTTGTTTTGTTATACTAACGGATCTCACGAAGGTTTTGTTGAGTTTTGTGTGATTGAAGTTTTCAAGTTTTGGGTGAGATCACGATGGATGAAGGAATAAGGAGTGGCAAGAGCCTAAGCTTGGGTATGCCTAAGGCACCCCAAGGTAATATTCATGTAAGACTCAAGCGTCTAAGCTTGGGGATGCCCCGGAAGGCATCCCCTCATTCTTCTACCAACCATCGGTAATTTTAGTTGGAGCTATATTCTTATTCCTCACATGATATGTTTTTTGCTTGGAGCGTCGTGTATTATATGAGTCTTTGCTTTGTTTGCTTTTTAGTTTGTCACAATCATCTTTGCTGGATACACCAATTTGAGAGAGCCACATATGTTTATCATAATTTGTTAGAATACTCTATGTGCTTCACTTAAATTTTTTGAGCTAGGCAGTTGCTCTAGTGGTTCACTTAAATCTTTTTGAGCACGGCGGTGGCTATATTTTGAAGAAATATTTAAACTCTCATGCTTCACTTATATTATTTTGAGAGTTGATAAGATTAAAATTTTGAAGAAATATTTGCACTCTCATACATCACTTATATCTTTTTGAGAGTTGATAATAGTAATAGTAATTTGCACAAGATATGAATTTGGTCCCAAAGTGATGAATATTCAAGAGGGATACAATAAAAACTTTCATATAGATCATTGGATATAATAAGTGTGATTCCTTGCAATAGTTTTGCGATATGGAGATGATAATATGCGAGTCATGTTAGTGAGTAATTGTGATTTAGTAAGAATATTAGTGTTAAGGTTTGTGATTCCCTATGCATGCACATTAAGTCAATAGTTATGCAAAGAAATTATATCCTACTTATGGTGCATTATTCGGTGTTAGTTATGTTCAATGCATGTTTATGACCATTTTCGCTTTTTGGGTGGTTGCTTCTCAATCTATTTGCTAGCCTTCATTTGTACTAAGCGGGAATACTGCTTGTGCATCCAAACTCCTTAAACCCAAGTTGTGCCAAATGAGTCCACCATATCTACCTATATGCGGTGTTTCCATGCCGTTCCAAGTAAATTTGCGTATGCCAACTCTAATTTTCAAAATAATTTTTCCGTTTTGTGTGCCCGTACCGCTCATGAAACGACAGGGGGCCAATATTTTCCATGTTAGGTGTGTTATTCTCACGATGAGTGTTTATTCACTTGTCATTGCACGAGAGAGTGGCAGGTAATAGGGATGCCCAGTCCTACAATGAATCAAAAATTAATAACAACAAAATTCCTTGGAAAGTGTTGGTATGGAGGGCACCCGTGGATACGGCTAGCCGTGGATTGTGAAAGAATGGTGGAAAGGAAATAAACTTTACTTTCTGTTTGGGAACCGCCTATGATGTGTCTAGCATGGAAAATATTGGGAATTCTCGGTCGTTTTTGTTGACAGGAAAAGCATGCCTCTCAAAATAATTTTATCTCTCTAATTTAAGCTTTGAGCTCTGGCACGTTTGCAAATCTCTGCTTCCCTCTGCGAAGGGCCAATCTATTTACTTTTATGCATTTTTTATTCCCTTTGAAAATCTTCTCTTATAAAGCACCAACTAGAGAGCACTTTTGTCATACTTCTGCATTGTGTGTAGCTAATATTGAGTGTGTTTCATGAATGGATCAATGATTGAGCATAATGGGCTAGGGATAACTTTCTTTAGCGTTGATATTTTGAAAGACATGGTTGCTTGTTAGTATGCTTGAGTATTTATATCTTCATGTCAAACTATAGACTATTGCTTTGAATCATTCAAGTCCAAATGTCCATGCTACAAAGAAAAGAATATATGATGAATATGATAGGTAGCATTCCACATCAAAAATTCTGTTTTTATCATTTACCTACTCGAGGACGAGCATGAATTAAGCTTGGGGATGCTTGATTCGTCTCCAACGTATCTATAATTTTTGATTGTTCCATGCTATTATATTATCAATATTGGATGTTTTTATATACATTTACGGCAATTATATATCATTTTTTGGGTCTAACCTATTAACTTAGTGCCCAGTGCCAGTTGCTGTTTTTTGCCTGTTTTTGCTTTTTCCAGAATATCAGTACCAAACGAAGTCCAAATGCCACGAAACTTATTGAAGATTTTTTTCTGGACATAACAAACACTAGAAGCTTTGGGAGGAGACCAGAATATGAAGCAGTGGCCCACGAGGCACCACGGCGCGCCCCAGGGGGGCACGCCCTGGTGGCTCATGGGGCCCACACAGCTCCGTTTGACCTAATTCCTCCACTATAAATCTCTAAAATCGGGAAACCAACAGAGGAGTCCACGAAATACTTTTTCCGCCGCCGCAAGCTTCTGTTCTCGAGAGATCCCATCTAGGGGGCTTTTCCGATACTCCCCCGGAGGGGGATTCGATCACGGAGGGGCTCTCCATCAACCTTCCTGCCCTTCCGATGATGCGTGAGTAGTTTACCACAGACCTTCAGGTCCATAGTTAGTAGCTAGATGGCTTCTTGTCTCTTTTTGATCATCAATACAATGTTCTCCTCGATGTTCTTGGAGTTCTATCCGATGTAATCACTTTTTGCGGTGTGTTTGTTGGGTTCTGAGGAATTGTGAGTTTATGATCAGATTATCCATGAATATTATTTGAGTCTTCTCTGAACTTTTTTATGCATGATTATTATAGCTTCGTATTTCTCTCCGATCTATTGATTTGGTTTGGCCAACTAGATTGATTTATCTTGCAATGGGAGAGGTGCTTTGTAATGGGTTCGATCTTGCGGTGCTCAATCCCAGTGACACAAAGGGACATGACACGTATGTATCAATGCTATTAAGGGTAAAAAGACGGGGTTTATTCATGCGTGAGTTTACTTTGTCTACATCATGTCATCATGCTTAAGGCATTACTCCGTTCTTTATGGACTTAATACACTAGATGCATGCTGGATAGCGGTCGATGTGTGGAGTAATAGTAGTAGATGCAGGCAGGAGTCGGTCTACTTGTCTCGGACATGATGCCTATATACATGATCATTGCCTTGGATATCGTCATGATTATTTGCTTTTCTATCAATTGCCCAACAGTAATTTGTTTACCCACCGTATGCTATTTTCATGAGAGAAGCCTCTAGTGAAAACTATGGCCCCCGGGTCTACTCCTATCATATATTAAAACCCCTAAAAATATCTTGCTGCACTTTTACTTTAATTATTTTATTTTATATCTTAGTTCAATCTATCTATCTATCACCATACAATTTAATCTTGCAATTAACCACCTAGGGATTGACAACCCCTTGTTTGCATTGGGTGCAAGGATTTGTTATTTTGTGTGCAGGTACTGTTAAGGAGGTGTTGCGTGATTCTCCTACTGGATTGATAACCTTGGTTTCATAACTGAGGGAAATACTTATCTCTACTGTACTGCATCTCCCTTCCTCTTCAGGGAATTACCAATGCAGCTCACAAGTAGCATGAGGCTGGGGCCAAGTAGCCACGGCTGAAGGCACCGAAGGTCCACGAGCCCATTGAAGGCTCTGGAGCGCCTCTAGAGCTCGTTATCCCTGTGGTGGTGCCGAGGCCGGTGAGGAAGTGCAACATTCTTGTGAAGGGCCCAGAAGATTCCCTATACATTTTTAATTCGTCATCTTGTAGTGGTACTTAGTAGCATTCCTTGATGATTCATGTCTTGTCTTCATTGATTCACTGTCCTTCTAATCGCCTCTTCTGATGGCTCAGGTGTTATCTTTTCACCCAGCTATCTTGAATCCTTCTCTTTCCTGTCAGGCAAACCTTTTATCCTGGCATTTTGTAACCTTAACTGTCACGGGCGAGACATCCTTTCTGGGTACACGGCTCATGTGCTCGTATGACCTCGAGTGACTAGGGTGACTTTCTTTCTACCTTGTCAGAAGGCTCAGTCTGGCTCTGGGTTCCGTACTGATGTTTCCTTCTGTCTTATGCATTCTAACTTTGTCCTTAGGTGATCAACAATCCAAGGAACAACATGACCGAACTATTACCGCATTATCCCCAACTGAAGTGTCAGGCATGCTCACAAAGTAATCATAGACGGTAATCTCCTACTCCAATGACACCGTGGCATCTACGAACCGTCGATGCCGACGTGTATATGCTTTTAGCTATTCTATCTGAATGTCTTGTTTCCATGTGAATTCAAATAGTTACACTTTGTCGCTTGTTGAAGTGGCTCTGCCTTATATATCCTCTGTAGTCCTTGTTATGACCACTGAGCTAAGCATAGTTTGGCTATTATTCGGCGCATCTTACGAAGCATAGCCTCTTATCTTGGTTGATGGCCCATGCTCATGATGGGTACAACATGCTTGCTGCATTGTTGTGGCCGTATATGCAAGAGTCTGACAAGGATTGGCAATATCACCTCGTCCGTGATGCTTTACTTTTATTGACCATCATGAAGGGTGTGTATCCGAAACTTCTTTGTTCTTGAGGGTTCATTTTTGTGGACCTATCATGACCGGCCAACACGGCTCCTTGACCGTATCATATCTCGTAGGGATTGCTGCGTTCATATCCTTCTTTGAAGTATGGGGCCAATGTTTCTCTAAACACAGCCATCCCCGTGTACGAGTGGCTCGCATGAACTGATCCACTGGACTGCATGTTCACAACATATGCAGAGGTAGGATAAATCCTTTCATAATCCACTGAGTTCCGAGGCGGTCGTGTGTCTGGACTAGTTCATGGTTCTGACAAGATTGTTGTGGGCACGATGGCGTGTTGA
The DNA here is from genome assembly GCA_039707655.1 of Elymus sibiricus. Taxonomy (NCBI): domain Eukaryota; kingdom Viridiplantae; phylum Streptophyta; class Magnoliopsida; order Poales; family Poaceae; genus Elymus; species Elymus sibiricus. The sequence continues at coordinate 20,556,436 of CM077676.1, forward strand.
AGAAGGCTGAATTCCTTATGCTCAAAGCTCTTGCCAGGGTAGCGTGCCGAAGAAGGCTCGGTATCGTACCTCAGAAGCTTTCCCTCATGTGACTTACTACGGAAGGTTGAGTGCCTTATGCTGGAAGCTTTACGCGGTAGCAGGCTGAGGAAGATGGGAGTGCCGTACCCCAGAAGATTTTCCCCCCTAGTGACGTAGCGAGGAAGACTGGGGAGTCTTGCATCACAAGCTTCTCCGGTTAGCTTGCGGAGGAAGGTTGGGTTCCTTATACCAGAATCCTTTCGCTGTGATATGCAGTCGGACCTGTGGCCGGTTCTGGTTTCCTTCTGAAGTATCCAAAATTCACTCATAGCAGAGCCAAAACTTGGTGTAGGCCATACCTTGACTAAAGATATTATGTTGGTCATGCACACCGCTTGTCCTTCTACTGGTCTTACCATTGCAATGGTTGCCGACTTCGTGTTGATAATTAATCCAGAGATGTGCCGATAGTAAACAGTTGGCGTATAATTCCATTCGATTCGGCTGAGCTTCCATGTATTCAAAATTCTCACCGATTCGGGATAGCCATGGACTTATCCGTATGTCTCGCAAACCTTGTTCACGGTGCCTGGAAATTTTGTGTATGCACTGGTGAACTCCAAAATACCCTAACATACCAGACTTTTGTTGCTGCTCTCGGCACCTTCAAATTCTTGAAATATGTCTTCTCTTGGTAATAAATGATTCTTGAGTCCATTGATAAAAGACTCAAGGTTTGCCCCACTGACTGAAATAATCTTTGTGTTGAGGACGGAATCATTTGTCCCTACTTGATAGCTCCTCTGACTATTCCTTAGGTATGATTTGTTCTGAGGCCAACTCTCTCAGGTTTATTCTGGCCTTGTTGGTTGCACTCAGATTCTGCTTCTGACCCATCCTTCATTCTTGACAGATCCGGTGATATTGTTCTGAATATCGGGTAGTTGGCATGGCTTGACTCTTACCGAATTTGGATTATTGGGTATTATCCAAGTTGCGTGTTGGTCTTCTTAGCAGCACTAGCAGATGGATCCAGTCGGGGCAAAAGAACGGAATCGAGAAAAGAAGCAATAACCGCGAAAAACCCGAAAAGAATACTACAAAGCAAATAAAGCTCAAGTTTTGCGGACCTTACACATGTGGCCGAAGATTCACTTGTATAACTAGTATAGCGCACTCGATGTACCTCTAAGGATTTAGAAGCAAAACCATACAATTCTCCTGGTAGCAGTTGGGGTCAAGCTCCTACTACTTCCTTCGGGAACATCAAACTCGACGCACGACCATAGCCAAAGTGGCTTGGTCAACGATCCTAGGGTTGTTGGGGAAAGATGGAATTTATAAGCGTTTCCCAAAGGAAACTAGATTTGAGAAGAGAAATGCCATGGTTAGCAAGCAAGGTGGGGATATCTGGTTTACCTAGGGATTCAGGGCTCACGGGTCGTTGCCTGGTGCGGACATTTCCCACCGGAGGCAAAGGCCACGAGAGTTGAGGTCTGTTGGAGCCAAAAACCTATGGGATTGCCTTATGATCAATAGCAGCCGTGCCTATTTGGCAAAGATGGCTGAAATCCATCGGGGCTTTCTACTGATCAGGAGGCAATGAAATCTGGGTAGGGTAACCTACACTCAGCCTGGCTCTGATACCATCCATTGTGGCGCCCCGCCTGATTACCACTGTAGCCAGACGGTCGCCGCACACACCAGCCCAGGAAATCACTCTGGCATGCGTGTTTACACAAGTATCATGAACACATGCATTTCTATTAATGGATATATAAGTCTTACATGATATTTTACAAGGGTGATGGCAGTGGAAAAGTTCTATCTAAGGCAGCATGGTCCTGGTGCGGCTCCAATCCACATGGATCTGACTGGGTTACTCTTCTAGCCCGCGAACACTCCGGCTCCTCGCTAGATCCTTAGGTGAACCTGGCCACATTGAATGCCGCTGAGTACTTTTGAATGTACTCGCAAGCAAACCAAACCAACATATACACCAAGCAAAGCAATCCATGGCATTAAAGCATGCATATATAATCTTAACAATATTAACTATCATGTTAGGGCAGGATTATCTAGCAGGATTAATCATCTAGCAGCATTAATCATCATGTCATAGCAGGATCATCTAGCATGTCAACTATTGGAGTAAAACATATCAAGTAAATAATCCATACTCCGAATATTCTCATGATCCAAATCTGATCCAAACTTTACGGTCATACTACCGCTCATCTCATAGCCATCGCATGGCTAACATTCATATCCCTAACATCATCTGATGTCCATGCATCGGCACTACAAGTCTGACAAACCTTACCTTACTCTGGTTCATTCTTAGCAATAACATTATGTAGTTTGTTCCTCCAGACTCGACGCAGACCAAATAGTGTGACCTAGTACGAACTGTGTCCCATGACCGAGGACACAGCTATTCGAATAGATTTACACTCTGAAGAGGTTGCGCACTTTTCCCACACTATGGAGCTCCTGGCCTCATGCTACCATTCGGGTGGACCGGTGCTGCTCCAACAAGACCTGTCTATTGCCTGGGACTCTTACGGTCCCACCGACAACCATACCCCTTCCGGGTCATGTCTTGGGTGGCCCCTGTGTCACTCCTGACACCTGCCACCGTTGTGGCCAAACAAACTGTCCCAAACGGGGACGCTAGAAAATAACTTAACTGGGCTCACAAGGTTATCGCGGCCTTTTGGGCCAGGGTAGCACGCACGCATAACCTTCCCCCTTTGGTGGTACCGATAAGAGGCAAGACTGTGGTGAATACAACAACTACAATACTACTACAACCACAACTACCTCAGGCATCTCCGTAGTAATCCTCATAGAGGTTACCACCGTGGCCCGGATGCTGAACGTGAGGATCTGGGAACTCTCTAGCCTGTGGAGACTGTGGTCCATAAGGACACGGATGTGGCCTAGGTCCCACAGCTGGTGGTCGAAGAGGTCCACGTGGAGGTGTGATGCCTCTGACATCTGGCCAATCCATGCGGTTGGGCAGCTGAGACCGCACTGGGTACAGCGCATCCATATCAAGGTATCCTATCTGGACAATGGGTGCAAGCTGTGTCAGGGCTGTCCAGAGCCGTACTCGAGTGGCGTAGAGCTCCATACGAAGGGCACGGACCTCACGATCCCTGTCCTCCAATATCTGTGCAGTAATCTGGAGTCTCGGCTCCTCATGAGCGGCATCAGTGTAAAGACTAGTAAGATAGCCCTCCGCGTCATCAGTGTTCTGAAGCAATGTGTGCCTAGCTCGAATTAGGGTCATCATGGAATAGGCCGCATCCTTAACAGACATCTCAATAGTGACTCCGAGTCCATAAGACCAGTGATTAGGATCTGTAGCTCCAGGATACGAGGAATATATTCTGACAGTGCAGAGGTACTGGCTCTGGTTGAAGTCGGGGTACCAATGGTATCCGGTCTCAACCATGACACGAACCAGCATGGCCGTATGACCTGTGACATCAATGCACCGGGTCAGACGGACAAACTGAAGACGGGTGCGAGAAGCCATCTGAAACGCGAAGTAATGCAAAGGCATTAGAATTTCTAGGACAAACCGGACAGCATAACGGCTGTAAATTTTCAAAAGATTTTGAGACATCCTGCAAAATGGTAGCATAACCACTCAACATCATAATATCAAGGTTCCAAGACCAACTGTTAACACACGGAGGTACTAGAAACTGAACTGAGACTTGAATCCATCATTCCTATAAGTCTACGGATTAGTAACACTTGATCCTGATAGAAAGATGAGAAGCCTAGTTCTTAACCCCCGTAGAAAGAAGAGGATGACCCAGAAAGAATGACATGAGAAGAGAAGTAAAAAGAGCCTTACGTTCCCTTCCACAATCAATTCCCCTATATATAACTAAAGCATTTCTAGACTCGACATCGACCAGTTTGGCTTGGTAATCCTACAGGCAGTCAGGCTCTGATACCAAGGCTGTCAGGACCCCAATCCTGAGTCACACCGATCTAGCATGTAACACATCATATCACTTTGTGGCCTCTCGCACGGTAACCCACGGCTGCAGCCTTTACCTTGGCCCGGACCGTTTGCGACTTTTGGCTCACGTATATGATTATGTCACTAGCATCCATCTGACAGAGAACCCAGGCCGACATGACTAGTCGTGAACCAAGGTGGCAAAAACTTACTGGGACAGGCATACATGACACAACAATACACGTGTCGGTCATCAGCGTGTGCAACCGAGTCGTAGCAAGCTACAAGGACTACAGTAAAACACCGCGTGACATTTCCCCAAAGGGACAAACACAGGAGCAAAGAAGGACACATGTGTTGACACACGAACGCGTCACGCGTACCCTCGACGCCGGGGGTGATGCACCGCAGCTCACGTCGAGGGAGGTCCCACCGGCAGCGCGATACGCAAGACAGCCGGAGGACGCTTTTGAAGACCCGAAGCCCCGCGCACCCGGGAAGGATCCCGTCAGGGAGCACGGCGGCAATGGGCTGCCCTAGGTCGATTCGCTCGCCCCTAGGGCCTCGGGTTTCGCAGCTCTCCAACACGAAGAACGACGAAGAACGAGGAAGAAGATACGAGGGTAGGAGACAAAACGTAGACTGAAAAAGTAGTATAATGATTGTTCGATTGTGTGTTGTTTCAATCGGCCATCACCCCCAACATATATAAGAGGCGGCTGGACTTCCCGTACAAGCAAAGGATTCACCTAGGCTTTCCTTACAAGAAAATTACATCAATTCACGTCCTAGAGTCCTAGTTCTGGTCCCACTCGGATTCAGCCCGAATCTGGTCCAATCTTCTGCCTTGCTCCTTGCGTGGGCCGTGGAATCTGCATATGACTTCCGATGGAGACGGTTCAAATACCAATTTTGTGCGCTTTGACGAGGCCAACAATCCGTATGTTGATCACTTTTCCAAATAAGGCCATCTTGAATACTCCACGGGGTCATCCTTAATTTCGAGTCGGACTCGTTCATATAGCTGACTGCACCGTCCGACTCTTGTATCGTCTCTGCAGGTCATATACTACGTCGGATGACGATGACTCCAAAAGCAAAGTTGACCGTTTCGACGAGACGAACAACTTTCATGTTGAACACTTTTTCATACGAGGCCATCTTCTTTTATCGCGGCAAGATCTTTACCCGGCAATCCCTTGGCCCGGCAAACTTTCTGCACCTTGCGGGTTCCTTTTGTGGTAGTAAACGACCTCGGATGAAAATGAGCTCAAAAGCAATTTTAACCATTTCGATGAGACGAACAACTTTGGTGTTGAACACTTTTTGATCCGAGGCCATCTAGATAAGTATTTGAGCCCATCTTCAACATCTGGTCAGATTGGCCTTGACAGTTTTTACTGTTCACGACGGCAAGCTTTCCCCCGGCCTGTTCACGGCGCCAAGGTACTGTTCACGCGGCAAGGTTACTGTTCATCGTGGCAAAGTTACTGTTCACTGCGGCAAGCTTTTCCCGGCAAGGTTACCGTTCAACGCGGCAAGCTTTTCCCCCGGCTAGGTACTGTTCACCGCGGCAAGCTTTTCCCCCGGCAAGGTTACTGTTCACCGCGGCAAGGTACTCTTCACTGTTCACCGCGGCAAGGTTACCGTTCACCGCGGCAAGTTTTCTGGCTGCACCTTCCGGCAAGGTTTTTGAGGCAGTAAACGACCTCGGATGAAAATGTGCCCAAAAGCAATTTTGACCGTTTCGACGAGACGAACAACTTTCATGTTGAACGTTTTTCGATCCGAGGCCATCTTGAAGGGCTAATTGCTCACGCATTGCATCAGACACCCATCAGACATGTGTCTGATGGGGTGCGCCGTATTTTGCCTCTTGACAGGGCTGCATTCAAATAGCTCTAACTTTTGCATACGAAGCCGGTTTGAGACGATTTTTAGATGAAAATTAACCGATTTGACGAGACGAAGATAATTCATGTAGAGCATTCCTTCATCCGAGATTGTCTTGGAGGCGTAATCGACCAAAAAGCACTCAGAACACCTAAACATGACAATCCGAGTGTAGTTTTGGTCTTTGATATGATGCCGAATGATTATGGTCCAAACATCAAAGTTGTTCCACTCGGCAATGTGAAGTTTCTGACGTAGAATATCTTGTCATTTGAGGTCATCTCTATTGCATTTTGTATTGCGCCAAAATCAGGTGTCAACACATGCCCCCCTGTTTTTCGGCAAAGCTTTCTAAGGACAATGTCAACACTCCATCGGCCATTAATATTTCTCAGGGCGATAATTATGTATCGGTCATGTTTATGCTAAGGGCGATAATCATATATCGGCCATTACCTAATCAGGCTTCTTGCCACACACTCGGGTGGTACTTTTTCAGATATCTGCCATTGAGAGCTCGAGGTAATAATACTCCTTGCATGGATTCCACCAAATATGAATTTCCAGGAACTACCCTTGCAATCCTAAAAGGACCTTCCCAGTTTGGAGACCACTTCCCGAATTTTCTATCTCTAGAACCAATCGGCAGAATCACTTTCCACACAAGATTGCCAACCTGAAAATTCTTCAACTTGACCTTTTTATTGTAAGCTCTTGCTACCCTCAGCTTGTCCCTCTCTATAGCCTTCAGTGCAGCCAAACGTTTATCGGCAACTTCATCAATGTTGTCCATCATCAAATTGTAAAAGTCCACTGCCGATAAATCATTCTGTTCGGCTATTCTCAAAGCATTCAAATTCACTTCCACTGGTAAAACAGCCTCTTGACCGTATACTAGCTCATACGGAGTTACCTTTGTAGCACCATGCCTTGAGATTCTATGTGCCCATAAAGCTTCAGACAATAACTCATGCCATTTTCTTGGATTATCCTCAATCTTCTTTTTGATGAGCTTGATCAATATCTTATTGCTAGATTCAGCTTGTCCATTAGCTTGGGCATAATACGGAGATGAATTGAGCAACTTTATGTTATATGATTCGGCAAATTCTCTAACTTGATGTGACATGAAAGATGAACCTTGATCTGTAGTCAATGTCTGAGGAATGCCGAATCTATGAATAATGTGCTCAGTTATGAATTGAATTACCTCCGTATGTGTCATGTTCTTGAGAGGTACTGCTTCAGACCATTTGGTGAAATAATCGGTTGCCACCAACACGAACCGATGCCCCTTCGAGGAAGATGGATGAATTTGCCCAATGAAATCTAAACCCCATCCTCTAAAAGGCCACGGCTTGATAATAGGATGTAACATAGCAGCAGGAGCTAATTGAATATCACCAAATTTTTGACAAGCTTCACACCCTTTATAATATCTGAAGCAATCATTGATCATAGTCGGCCAATAAAATCCAGCACGTCGTAATAATCACTTCATCTTGGGCGCCGACTGATGAGTACCACAAATGCCTTCATGTACCTCTCCCATAGCAATTCTTGCTTGGTCCTCGTCCAAACATTTCAAAAGAACATCTTCAACCGTTCGGCGATAAAGACCACCATCTCATATTGTATATTTGAAAGCCATACGCCGAACAGTCCTGTCCACCCTTTCACTTGCATCACGCAAGTAATCCATAATGGGCTTCCTCCAGTCATGATTTTCACCTGCACTAGATTTTTTGTTAGTGGCCGAATCAGTGGGCTCTGGTTCGGCCTCTCCCATATTAGCAAGACAAGACATCGGCTTCTGAGAAATATGAAACATGCCATGATCAACATGATAACCAGATGCTTGCTGTGCCAACTGATTTGCTCTCCAATTGTCATGTCTAGATATATGAGCAATGCTAAAATAATCCAAAGTAGAAATTGTATCTAGACACTTATCAAGATAAACATTAAGTGATTCGTCTAAACATTGAAAGACTTTGGACACTTGCTGCACTACTAATAACGAATCACCAAAAGCCTCAACATGTGTAGCACCTATAGCAAGTAACATCTCCAGGCCGAATAACAATGCCTCATATTCGGCTTGATTATTTGTGCAAAAATATTCTAAGCGGCACGAGGCTTCAAAAACAGCACCATGAGGAGATATATAAACAATACCAACACCTTGGCCATTGCTACAAACTGAACCATCAAAATATAATCTCCATGGTACTAACGAGACAAGGTTTATATCAATATCATGCTTGTCATCAATCCGATGTTCAACAATAAAATCAGCAACAATTTGGCCTTTCATGGATTTTAGAGATTCATAAGCCAAATCATATTCAATTAAAGCATAAGCCCACTTGCCAATTCTACCACTAAGAATTGGCCTATGCAGCATGTATTTGATGACATCGGTTTGACAAGCTATTATGCAAGTACTAGGCACTAGATAATGTCTCAATTTTGTGCAAGCATAATATAAACAGAGGCATAATTTTTCAATAAATGTATACCTTGTCTCGGCGTCCAATAAGCGTCGGCTCAGATATGTAATAGTATGCTCTTTCCCTTCGGTTTCTTGAGTTAAAACAGCACCAATAACACCTTCCTCTGCTGCAATATAAAGCCTAAAGGGTTCTTTGTGCCTGGGTGCTTTCATCACCGGAGGAGTGCATAAATAATTTTTTATCATATCAAATGCTTCTTGCTGTTTTGCCCCCCAAGTAAAATCAGTATCATTCTTTAACCGAAGGATAGGAGTAAATGCATCGACTTTCCCTGACAGATTAGCTATGAACCTTCTCAAATAATTGACCTTGCCAAGGAACTTTTGCATATCTCTCTTCCACGTTGGAGCCTCCACTTTCTGTATGGCCTCTATCTTTTTGGGATCAATCTCTATGCCATCTTCATGAATAATGAAACCTAAAAACTTGCCAGCCGACACGCCGAATGTACACTTCAAAGGATTCATCTTTAGTCCATATTTTTTCATTCTTTCGAAAGCTAAGCGCAAATCGGCTAGATGAGATTCGTAAGCATCCGATTTGACAACAATATCATCAATATAGACTTCAAGTATAATGCCGAGCAGATCATGGAAAATTAAATTCATAGCCCATTGATATGTGGCACCAGCATTTTTTAATCCGAACGTCATTACTGTCCACTCGAATAAACCAAGAAAACCAGGGCAACGAAAAGCTGTCTTGGACATGTCCTCTTCGGCCATAAAGATCTGATTGTATCCAGCATTACCATCAAGAAAACTAATAACCTTATGTCCAGAAGCATCATTAATAAGCATGTCGGCTATAGCCATGGGATACTCATCTTTGGGTGTAGCTCTATTCTAATCTCTGAAATCAATGCACACCCTTAACTTGCCGGAGCCTTTCTTCTCCACTGGTACAATGTTAGAAATCCACTCGGCATACCTGCAAGGTCTAATAAAATTAGCTTTAAGCAAACGACCGATCTCTTCCTTGATCCGGTCATATGTTTTTGGATTAAATTTTCTGGCCGATTGTTTGTAAGGTCTAAAACCGGCCTTTATAGGCAACCGATGCTCCACTAGCTCTCGGCTTAAACCTGGCATCTCATGATATTCCCATGCAAAGCAACAAACATATTCTTTCAATAGCTCGATCAACTTAGCCTTATGATCGGCTCTTAAATTTTTGTTTACAAATGTCGGCCTAGGAATTGAACCATCTCCTATGTCTATCTCTTCTAATGGATCGGCCGACGTAAAACCTTGTCCTAATTTATCCATATCAACTAACTCCTCTATAGATTCATATATATCGTTCTCATTGGACCGATATTCAACAAGACGCTTTTGCAACCAATCTGAGTTAGAATCCATTTAAATACATCATACCTTGGAGCCGATTACCACCAACCGGCTTTAAAGAAACGGGCACGAAACCACTTTTTATGGCGCTAAGAAAATCAAATTCTGACAAGTCGCGTCCCGTCAAGCAAGTAGCATTGGGATGTTGCCAATCCACCGATGCATCGGCCAAAGCAACACAAGCCGAGTTATCCGCATGAATGACTTCCACTTCACCATCAACCCACTGGATCAAAAACTGGTGCATAGTAGATGGCACGCACTGGTTTGCATGAACCCAATCACGGCCTAGTATGACGTTGTAGTTACCTTGCACCTCAGCAACAAAGAATGCAGTAGCCAAAGTTTTGCTCCCGACCGTAAGCTCCACATACATCACACCTTTGGCTTCAGTTTTCTCTTTGCCTTCAAACCCATTAAGCACCATATTGGTCTTGATTAGTTCTTCATCTGGCAGACCCAATTTTTTGAAGACCGAATAGGGCATAAGATTCACCACAGCACCACCATCAACAAGCATCCGAGCGAGTGGTGATCCGTTGATATGACCTCAGAGGTACAATGGTTTCAAGTGTGTCACTGGTTCTTTTGGCTTCTCAAATATTGCATTTTTTGGGCCAAAATCCAGTTGAGCCACTTCCCCTTCTTCATCTACAGCACGGAATTCAGCGGGTAAGTAATACACCATATTGATATCCATACCTTCATGAACCGGTGTAGACTCATAGTCCAACAGATCGTCTTCCTCCTCGGGCGTGTCCACCAATTCTGAATCCTGTCCGAGTGAAGGAGAAGTAATAGGTGACGTGGACGATGTAAGAATGGTTGCATCGTCCTCTTTTAGCGGTGTAAGTGCTGCTGTGATAGATGTAGAAGCTGCTGCATCTTGTATTGGTTTAGGCTTCCACACTTGCTTTGTTGGTATCATGGGCCGAGTGTCATTGAACAACTTGTCCCTTTGCTTCTCGGCCTCTTGTTCTGCCATCTCTTGATTCCTTAACCTCTGCAGTTTTCTTTTCTGTGTTTTTGTTAGCCCTAAAGGACACCACCTTGGATGAGTGTATTTAGGATCTCTTAGCTTTACTTGGCTGGTACTTGCTTCATGATCATTAGCCGAGTGATTTGGCGCGATAACAAGTATCGGCTCAGTAGGGTTGCTATGCACAATCGGCTGCTGTGTGGTGAAAGTTTCGGTGCCCAAGATGAGTGAGTCGGCATTGATATTTTCTTTACCTTTTCCAGACTCGACCGCTGCACTTGGAGATTTAGCACGCCACACTTGATTGCTGAAACTCTTTTGACTATCTCGCATTGGCCGGTTGACACCACTGTTCAAATGGCCTCGTGTGGGATAAGAAAGCCTCTCACGAATAGGCCTCCTTGGTTCTGCCCACCCTGGATGAAAAGCATAAGGGGCCATTGGGGGCTGCCCCCATCCTCCATTGAAGCCTCCCATGTAATTTGGCGCATAAGGTGGTGGCGCCATCCACGGTCTTGGTGCCCACGGCCCATATGTCCTTGCATGATGCTGAAATTCTTGCCTTGGAGGTGATCTTGAACGCTTCAAATTAGCTGACCGGTTAGAGCTAGAACCGGCCGCTTGATTGGCATATTTGGACAGCAACATATCAAAAGTTGGCTTGATTTTCTTGCGATGCACTTTAGCTTCATTCGTCTTCCATTTGCCAATTTCTGGACTCTTGGGCTTAACAAATTTAACACGAGCGTCTTGCTGCACCTGTGGTTGCCCCCCGAGTGTAGGATTCTTGATGGTGATCCTGATCACCTCCTTGCCATCAGGTTGCTTGTCAAGCACAACCTGCCTCCCTAAGACCTTGCTATCCTCCTTGCCTTTCCTGGGCTCGCCAACAATGACATTAGTTTTATTAGCAGATTCGGCCACTTCCGGCCGAATGAGTAACTTTTTCCCCTCCAAATCCAGAGTGTTCATTGGGAAAGGTTGCTTATCAATTTGCATCTCAGAAAAGTTCAATCGTCCGTCATTGATGGCCGATTGTATCTGTCGTCGGAAAACATTGCAATCATTAGTAGCATGAGAAAAAGAATTATGATATTTGCAATAAGCACGCCGTTTCAGCTCTTCAAACGGCGGTAAAGTATGAGATATCCTAATGATCTTAGCTTGCAGCAAAGCATCAAATATTTTATCACACTTGGCAACATTAAAAGTAAATTTCATCTCTTCATCACGATTCTTATGAATCGGTTTCAGATCATTGCAAGTAAATGGTTTGGCCTTAGATGGCCAAACAAATTCAGTAGCATACATATCACCCTCATCGTCCGAGTTACCACTATCATATTCAACCACATTCATCTTAGGACGATCAGTTTTATATCTATGCACCTCTTTGAGATCTTTGCTTCGGCTTTCCTGAGCCAAAGCTCTTTGTAAGACTTGGTTGATGCTTATAAATTCATAGCCTTCTAGCTTTTCTCTAATATGAGTTCTCAAACCATTGAGCACAAGATCAGCCAAGTCTCTCTCAGTTATCACTAAACTATAACACCGGTTCTTTGTCTCTCTAAATCTCTTGACGTAATCGGAGACCGATTCGTCATGATTCTGCTTAACCGATGTAAGATGTGACAACTTAAGTTCATTGTCGCCGCTATAAAAATGATCATGAAATTTTTGCTCTAGTTGTGACCAAACACGAATAGAGCCATGCGACAAAGAAGAAAACCATGAAAATGCAGTACTAGTTAATGACAAAGGAAATAAACGCACTTTCAATTCATTTATCGAGCCTGCTTCACCCAATTGTGCTAGGTATTGGCTAACATGCTCCCACGTGGTCTTCGTGCCTTCTCCATTAAACTTAACAAAATCTGGAATTTTATATCCTTGAGGGCACGGAATTGCACCAAAGTACTCAGGATACGGCTTTTGATAAATCCGATTCCTAGGTAATTCAACACCAAAATTCTCTCGAAGCATTTTAGCCATCTCCTCTCTAAAATTAGCTAAAGCATCGTCCATAGTAGACGATGAAGCTTGTGGCACCGGCATAGGAGGATTAGGGTTAGCAACTACGGGTACAAATTGTGGCATGTTTGCCGAACCATAGTTCGGCAATGATCTAGCAATGTTTCCACCTATCGGTAAGGTTTGGTTCGGCGTTGCCACCAAACTCTGCATATTCATAAAAGGATTAAGCGGTGCAGCCACAATTTGATTGGTATGGGTGGGAAAATAATTCATTGGCATGGGGGGCGCCGATGAGATAGGTAAAGCTGAATTAGGGTTTCTCATACTAGCAGGCATATTAGGCATATTCTTCTGAGCATTATTATTTTCTAAGAAAGCTTGATAGATCAGATTATTGCTATCAGAAATACGGCTCTCAATTTCAGCCCATTGCTCAGGAGAAAAGGTAGTACTTAAAGAAGGTTTAACCTGATCGGCTTGAAGAGGAGGGAACTTGATTTCTCCAACCGGAGTGATATTGCCTTGGCGGTCCTTCTTGAAGTTTCCAAGGAACTCCTGCAACTCCTTCTCTTCACGCGCCTTCTTGTACTCCTCATAAGCTTGGCGATGATCGGCCGATAACTCCTCCAGATTGGGCTTGATGATGTTATCGGCGTCAACTTCCGAGGGATTGGGAAGATTGGACATGATGGATGATGATGATGGATCAAAGTTCCCCAGCGGAGTCGCCAAAAAGTGTGTTGACACACGAACGCGTCACGCGTACCCTCGACGCCGGGGGTGATGCACCGCAGCTCACGTCGAGGGAGGTCCCACCGGCAGCGCGATACGCAAGACAGCCGGAGGACGCTTTTGAAGACCCGAAGCCCCGCGCACCCGGGAAGGATCCCATCAGGAAGCACGGCGGCAATGGGCTGCCCTAGGTCGATTCGCTCGCCCCTAGGGCCTCGGGATTCGCAGCTCTCCAACACGAAGAACGACGAAGAAAGAGGAAGAAGATACGAGGGTAGGAGACAAAACGTAGACTGAAAAAGTAGTATAATGATTGTTCGATTGTGTGTTGTTTCAATCGGCCATCACCCCCAACATATATAAGAGGTGGCTGGACTTCCCGTACAAGCAAAGGATTCACCTAGGCTTTCCTTACAAGAAAATTACATCAATTCACGTCCTAGAGTCCTAGTTCTGGTCCCACTCGGATTCAGCCCGAATCTGGTCCAATCTTCTGCCTTGCTCCTTGCGTGGGCCGTGGAATCTGCATATGACTTCCGATGGAGATGGTTCAAATACCAATTTTGTGCGCTTTTACGAGGCCAACAATTCATATGTTGATTACTTTTCTAAATAAGGCCATCTTGAATACTCCACGGGGTCATCCTTAATTTCGAGTCGGACTCGTTCATATAGCTGACTGGACCGTCCGACTCTTGTATCGTCTCTGCAGGTCATATACTACGTCGGATGACGATGACTCCAAAAGCAAAGTTGACCGTTTCGACGAGACGAACAACTTTCATGTTGAACACTTTTTCATACGAGGCCATCTTCTTTTCTCGCGGCAAGATCTTTACCCGGCAATCCCTTGGCCCGGCAAACTTTCTGCACCTTGCGGGTTCCTTTTGTGGTAGTAAACGACCTCGGATAAAAATGAGCTCAAAAGCAATTTTAACCGTTTCGACGAGACGAACAACTTTGGTGTTGAACACTTTTTGATCCGAGGCCATCTAGATAAGTATTTGAGCCCATCTTCAGCATCTGGTCGGATTGGCCTTGACAGTTTTACTGTTCACGACGGCAAGCTTTCCCCCGGCCTGTTCACGGCGCCAAGGTACTGTTCACGCGGCAAGGTTACTGTTCATCGCGGTAAGGTTACTGTTCACTGCGGCAAGCTTTTCCCCGGCAAGGTTACCGTTCACTACGGCAAGCTTTTCCCCCGGCAAGGTTACTGTTCACCGCGGCAAGCTTTTCCCCGGCAAGGTTACTGTTCACCCGCGCAAGGTATTGTTCACTGTTCACCGCGGCAAAGGTTACTGTTCACGGCGGCAAGCTTTCCCCGGCAAGTTTTCTGGCTGCACCTTCCGGCAAGGTTTTTGAGGCAGTAAACGACCTCGGATGAAAATGTGCCCAAAAGCAATTTTGACCGTTTCGACGAGATGAACAACTTTCATGTTGAACGTTTTTCGTTCCGAGGCCATCTTGAAGGGCTAATTGCTCACACATTGCATCAGACACCCATCAGACATGTGTCTGATGGGGCGCGCCGTATTTTGCCTCTTGACAGAGCTGCATTCAAATAGCTCTAACTTTTGCATACGAACCCGGTTTGAGACGCTTTTTATATGAAAATCAACCGATTCGACGAGACGAAGATAATTCATGTAGAGCATTCCTTGATCCGAGATTGTCTTGGAGGCGTAATCGACCAAAAAGCACTCAGAACACCTAAACTTGACAATCCGAGTGTAGTTTTGTTCTTTGATATGATGCCGAATGATTATGGTCCAAACATCAAAGTTGTTCCACTCGGCAATGTGAAGTTTCTCACGTAGAATATCTTGTCATTTGCGGTCATCTCTATTGCATTTTGTATTGTGCCAAAATCAGGTGTCAACAACATGCCGGCCAACCCATGTGTTCCGGAGTAGTAGCAAGCTACCATGGCTCAATGGAAGCACCAGGCAACATTTCCCCATAAGAAAGGCTACCAAGAATAAAGAACTAGGTACCGGATCCCACACATACCAAAGCATTTCAAACATACACACAATATGCTCGATATGTGCAGATACAACATGGCATCACAACATTACTCATCGACTCAAAGTATTTATTTAAGAGGCTTCGAGGAGCCATACATAACATATTCATACAGGCAGGGGTCACATGACCCAACACTCAAGTCATACAGACATACAAGCACATGCAGAAGCTTAACTTGTCTGGGTACAGACAACTAGAAAGATAAAAGGGGCTAGTGTAGCCCATCTATCTATAGTGACCCTTCACAGGCATGAGATTGCCACCTGGGTATCAAGCACTCTTCAACGTTGAGGTCTATATAGAAACCATCTATGTTCTCAGGGTTCTCCTCTGCAGCAGTTCATTAAGCAAACATGAGTACAAAGGTACTCAGCAAGACTTACATCAGATCTAACTACTCATGGAACAGTATCAACAAAGGGGGTAGTGGTGTTTATTGCAGCAAGCCAGCTTTGACTCTTGGCTATCCTGTACTACGACTACTAGTAGTTTGAATAAGATGAGATAGCGCACACAAATCAACTAATCACCACGACAATACACTACCATAGATCCTCTCTCGTCTTCCTACGAGAGGGCCATCCATGGCACTCACACTTGTCTTGACACTTTTATGAGTAACCGTTAAAGTTGTCTATGAACAGCATAAGTTCCCAAGTAGTCCATATTCGACGATGCGGCTATTCGAATAGTTTGATAACCCTGCAGGGGTGTACTTCTTCAGACATGTGTCCACCACTTAGCGCCTGCACACGACATGTGCTCGTAAGACTTTAAGCGAAAGCCGGCGGGGGTGTAGACCACGACCTAATCAACCACACAAGTCTCTAGTCCAGGTTTATCACCTATTTGAGTCCACTCCGCAAGGAAGTCCAGCCGAGGTTTCCACTACGGCCCCAAACGATGAGTGCAGGGTTCCCAAGAGCACCATTCGGGTGTCACCTGGTACACCGTGCCTCGTGCCTACCGTAACAAAGCCTACCCCTCCGGTCAGCGCTAAGTACGGCCCCCAGCACATCCTACAAACACCAGAAACTAGTTGCAACTCCTGGACAGAGTACAGGGCGAACAATAAATTGAGTGGGGTCATATTTTAGGGCCCAATGTGTGGTAGTAGCTGATCTTGGAGCACATACACGGAACACAGTTCTTAAGGACGGTTCCAATGAGACAACCCACCATGTACTCCTACATGGCCTCTCATCGATACCTTTACCAAAACAGGTTCAACACTTCACTCTCATTACCGAACACAACCATTTCACTCCAATCCATCACCCAGATGAATCAGACCTGACACAACTCGAAGCATAGCAGGCATAGCATGGTAGGAACACAACATGGGCTCAAACAACTCCTACACATGCTAGTGGGTTTCAGCTATTTACTATGGCAATGACAGGTCATGCAGAGGAAAAGGGGTTCAGCTACCGCAGCAAAAAGCAGTTGAAACGATGTTGTCTTAATGCAGTAAAAGAGAGCAGGAGCGAGAGGATAGGTTTGTATCGGAATGTTCAATGGGGGTTGCTTGCCTGATAGAGTGGTGGAAGGGTACTACCCTTCAGCTGGATACTCGTGAATATCCTCGGGAGCAGAACCTACCGCGGAGAACATACCGAAGATACAATCAATACATGGCAATATGCAACATTATGATGCATGATCATGGCATGGCAAGATGTGTGTGTTGAGCTAATGTATCTAGCAACAGAATGGTTTGAGTTGGTTTGAACCAAGGGTTCAGATCAACCCCCTTATATGGTATTTCAAATGCCATTTTGTTGTTTTAACCTAAACAGTAGGTTTAAGTTGCTTAAACATGCATGAAAACAGTGCCAGCAGATAGATTCGATTTTTTTAATCATTTTTCATATATAAATGTTTTCCATCCGAGTTACGGTTGATTTATTATGAATTTTTGAAGTTTAAAGCATTTTCTGGAATTTCCTGGTTATTTAAATTAATTAATTCCAGAAAACGAGTTATTGCGTCAGCACGACATCACTGTGACGTCAGTGGTCAACTGACCGTGCCAGGTCAAACCTGACGTGTGGGTCCCGTTTGTCAGCGTCATAGAGCTAATTAGGATTAAATTAACCTAAACTAAAACAGATTAACAGGGGGTGGCCCCACATGTCATTGACCCAGGGGAGGTCAAACCCTGGTCAACCGGTCAACCCCGCCGGTCAAACCGGTCAAATACGCCGGCGGCTTGACGCCGGCGACGACAGACGCGGTGGTGAGCTGCGAGAATGGGCTACGTTGCACCATTCGATGCACGGCTAGGCTCGTTGGAGAGCTCTCACCGGTGCGCATCGAATGGGGGTGGTGGCCGGAGTTGACGGCGGCGAGCTCCGCAGCGGCGGCCGGCGTTCGGGCGGGCACGGGAACGCGGCTACGGCGGGCTTGGCGATGCGGGACTAGCGCCTACGGCATCTACGCGGCGCGGCGAGCTCGGTGGGCACGCTCCCGGGACCAAATGGTCACCGGAGCGTCGGCGGCGGCGAGCACAGGCGGCGGCGTGTTCGGTCACGAGCGAGGCGACGGCTACGGCGTCGTTCGGGGCAAAAGAGAGGGGGATTCGGGGAGAGGAGCTCACGGCGATCATGACGGACAGGTCGGCGAGCTCGGGGAGGGGCCGGAGCGAGGAGAATGGCGGGGGCGATCTCAGGGCAGAGGCGGCGTCGTCGAGCTCGATGGCGGCGTTTCCAGCCGTTCGGCGAGGCGTGGCTCTGCTAGACGGCGTAGACGACGGAGTCGGAGCACGGGGACAAGGTGGGGAGGCGAGAGGAGCACGGTTTGCGCGAAGTTCACGGTGGCGTGCGTCCGGCGGCTTCGGCCATGGCGATGCAGAGGCGAGGGAGAGGCGATGGGGAGGAGTGAGCGGGTCGGCTCGATGAGGACGGCACCGAGGAGGTCTACCGCGCCGTCGACGTGGCGTGGGAGGCAGGCAGGCGGCCTGGTGGCGTGGCGTGCTGTGCGTGCGCGCGCGTCGGCCACGCGCCTGGCCGACTGGCGCCAGGAGGACGACGGCGCTGGTGGGCTGGGCCGACCAGGTAAATGGCCCAGGTAGCCCCTTCTCTCTCTCTCTCTTTGCTATTTCTTTCTGTTTTTCTATTTTATTTTTCTGTTTTTGATTTATTAAAATACCAAACCATTTTCTAAAATCCTGAAAAATAATTGTGGGAACTTTTAGAATTATTTCCAATAGCCCTCAACTGTTTCCAGAATTATTTGAGCATTTAAAATATTTATAGCAATTAAATGCCCAAATTCAAATATTTTATGATTGAATTCAAAAATCCAAGATGACCTAGAAAAATGTGCACCATTTTCGGCAGAGGTTTTCAACCAATTCAAAAATGATGTACTTTTCTGAAGGGCATTTTGGTTTCACCAAAATTATTTTCAGTTGATCATAGTTTTTTCTGAGGGTTTCTTGGGTTTGTTAATTCCCCATTTCAATTTAAATGATATTTAGACATGATGCAGCAAGCAGGACTAACCCAAGTGCATTGCTAAACTAGGGTTGTGACAACTCACCCCCACTCAAAAGAATCTCGTCCTGAGATTCAGGGTTTGTCGGGAAGAGTGTGGGGTACTCAAGTCAAAGACGATCCTCCCTTTCCCAAGTAGCTTCTTTCTCGGAATGATGAGACCACTGAAACTTGAGGAACTTGATGTTTTGGCATCCAGTGGTATGCTCGGCTTGATCAAGAATACGAATAGGGTATTCTCGATATGTGAGGTTATCTTGGAGATCAAGCGTTTCGTGGTCCACTCCGCGGATAGGATCCAAGAAGCAACGTCACAGTTGAGAAACGTGGAAGACATCGTGAACTCTGGAAAGATGCGGAGGTAGTTCCAATTGGTAGGCAACCTCTCCTTGTTTGGCAAGAATGCGAAAAGGACCAATGTAGCGAGGAGCCAATTTGCCTTTGATTCCGAAACGATGGGTCCCCTTCAGAGGAGTAACCCGAAGGTAAGCCTTGTCATCAACTTCATAAGTTACAGCCTTACGATGGCGATCATATTGACTCTTTTGACGAGATTGGGCCGTTTTCAACTTTTCACGAACAATGCGAACTTGCTCTTCTGCTTCCTGAATCATATCCGGGCCAAAGAATTGCCTTTCCCCGGTTTCTGACCAGTTAAGAGGCGTTCGACACCTTCGTCCATAGAGAACTTCAAAAGGAGCTTTGCCTAAGCTAGATTGATAACTATTGTTATAGGCAAATTGGGCGAATGGAAGGCATTTCTCCCAATCCATCCTGAATGAGATAATAGAAGCTTTGAGCATATCTTCCAGAATTTGATTGACTCGTTCTACTTGACCACTGGATTGAGGGTGGAAAGCAGTGCTGAAGGATTATCTAGTTCCCATAGCATTTTGGAAACTTCGCCAAAATCGAGAGGTGAAAAGACTTCCACGGTCTGAGTTAATCTCCAAAGGAACACCATGAATAGACACTATTTGAGAAATATATAGATCTGCTAACTGACTAGCAGTTATATTGTCCCGAACGGGAAGGAAATGAGCTACTTTGGAAAGACGATCGATGACTACAAAGATAGCATTATTCCCTCTCTTGGTCCTGGGAAACCCGGTAATAAAATCCATACCGATTTTATCCCATTTCCATTCAGGAATAGCTAAGGGTTGGAGGGTGCCAGCAGGCCGTTGATGCTTTGCTTTAACACGACGGCAGACGTCGCAGTTAGCAATGAACTGAGTGCTTTATCTCTTCATCCTAGTCCACCAGAACCTCTGGCGTAGGTCCTGATACATTTTAGTACTACCGGGATGAATCATGAGAGGAGATTCATGAGCCTCCCTAAGGATCAACTGACATAGATGTTGGTTCTTGGGAACCACCAAACGATTCTCAAAGAAAACAACACCGCGATCATCCTTAGAGAAACATTTAGCTGTCCCGCTAGCGATGTTCTCTTTGATCCGGGATATACCCTTAGCACGCTTCTGGGCAGCTATGATTTGATCCGTAAGAGTAGGTTTCGCCACCAAGGTAGAAAGGAATCCTCGAAGAACGATGTGAAGGTTAAGCTTACGAAATTCCTCGTGGAGAAGTGGTTGACCTTGTTGTAACATGAGATTGTTACAATAGGACTTACGACTTAGTGCATCAGCCATGACATTGGCTCTTCCCGGGGTGTAAGTTATCCCTAAGTCGTAATCCATGATCAACTCAACCCAACGTCGTTGCCTAAGATTCAAATCCGGTTGGGTGAAGATGTATTTCAGACTTTGGTGATCGGTGAAAATCTCGCAACGATTACCAAGAAGGTAATGTCATCATGTTTTATGTGCATGGACTACAGCTGGAAGCTCTAGATCATGTGTGCGATAATTATCCTCATGTGGACGCAACTGTCGAGATGCGTAGGCAATCACATAACGATCCTGCATGAGTATGCAACCTAATCCCCGTCGTGAGGTGTCGCAATAGATAACAAAGTCCTTGGAGAAATCTGGTGGCACAAGCACGGGAGCAGAAGTCAGGCGTCTTTTCAGTTCCTGAAAACTGTACTCGCACTGTGGGGTCCACTCGAACTTTTTATCTTTCTTGAGGAGTTCAGTAAGAGGCTTCGCAACTTTGGAGAAGTTCTCAACGAAGTGACGACAATAGCTCGCTAAACCAAGAAAACTCCTAACTTGCTTGACCGATTCAGGTGGAGTCCAATTAAGAACAGCCTGAACTCTCTCGGGATGGACAGCAATACCTTTTCAAGAGATTACGTGGCCTAGATAGGTCATTTCTGGCAACCAGAATTCGCACTTGGAGAATTTGGCGTAAAGGCGGTGCTCTCGAAGTTTTGTCAATACCAGCCTTAGATGCTCGGCATGATCTTCCTTGTTCTTGGAGTAAATGTGTATATCATTGAGGTAAACCACAACAAATTTATCCAGGTACTCCATGAAGATCGAATTCATTAAGCAGGAGAAGGTGGCTAGGGCATTGGTTAAACCGAAGGACATGACGGTGTACTCGTATTGGCCATAACGAGTGACAAAGGCCGTTTTGGGAATGTCCCCGTTCTTGATTTTGATTTGATGGTAGCCCAGCCTCAAATCCATTTTGGAAAAGACTGAGGATCCAGCGAGCTGGTCATATAGATCGTTGATCCTAGGGAGCGGATATTTGTTCTTTATGGTGACCTGGTTGACGGGTCGATAATCTACAACCATCTGATCCGTTCCATCCTTCTTCTAGATGAAGAGGACGGAGCAAGCCCAAGGAGAAGAACTGGGATGGATGAAAACCTTTTTCAAGGACTCATCGAGTTATTTCTTAAGCTCGGCTAGATCTAAGGGTGCCATCTTATAGGGTCTTCTAGAAATTGGGACAGTTCCTGGGATAAGATCTATCACAAACTCTACTTCTCTGTAAGGTGGAATGCCTGGAAGTTCTTCTGGGAAGACATCCAGAAATTCGCGGACTACCGGAACATCTTCTAGATCTGGAAGAGGATTGGCGTTAAGGGAGTAGAACTGTCGCTCAGAGATTCAGGTTAAACATTGACTATCTCACCCGATGGGTGCGTAAGTTGGACAGATCTGGTGGAACAGTCAATCTTGGCATAATGGGCTGCCATCCAATCCATACCCAAGATGATGTTAATGTCTGAAGACTTAAGGGCTATCAAAGACGCAAGGAAGACGAGTCTGTCGACCAGAATTTCATTTCCATGGCTCACTCTAGAGGTTTGCCATTTAGATCCAGGAGTTTGAATTACTATGGAAGTGGGCATATCGCAAAATGTCGTGTTGTGCAACTGAGCATAACTTTCGGATATGAACGAATGAGATGCTCCTGTATCGAAAAGAACGGATGCTGGATGACAATTAATAAGAAGCGTACCAAGAACGACGTTGGGGTCATCATGAGCCTCATCGGCTGAGACGTAGTTCACACGTCCACGTGAGGCAGGGGTTGGCTTGGCATAGTACATCTTTCCTGTTGGCTTTCCACGGCCAACAGACTTTCGTGGCTGGTTGGAAGCAGCGTTCTGGGGACACTCACGAGCATAGTGGCCTGGTTCTCCGCACTTAAAACAAGTCACGGTGTTGGTACGCGGAGCAGCATTGGGAGCTGGTCCACCATAGGCCTTGGGTGGTGTATACGGCTGGTTTGGGCGAGGCGCCACATAGGATGGCCTCGGGGTAAACCTGGGTGGCAGTGCCGTATTCGGGATCCACACCCGGCGCTTCTGTGATCCATAACCGGAGGATGATCCGAAATCACGGGAATGCTTGCGGGACACTTCATAGTCAGTTTGGCCAGTCTCAGCATTGATGGCCTTGTTAACCAGACCCAGGAAGGTGGGACACTCGTGCAGAAGAAAATCACGACGGAGCTCAGGATTAAGTCCCTTTTGGAACCTAGCATTTTTCTTGGCATCGGTGGACACTTCTTCCGGGGCATAGCGTGCAAGATTTCCAAACTCCCGACTGTAAGCATCCACAGTCATCTCTCCCTGGGTGAAGTTACATAACTCCTCCCTCTTATGGTACATTAGACCTTCTGGAATATGGTGCAGGCGGAAAGCTTCACTAAAGTCTCCCCAGGTAGTGACCTGACCAGCTGGGCGCATGGCCTCATTGTTCTCCCACCACAGACTAGCGGGACCGTCAAGGTGGTATGCAGCATAGGTGACCTTGTCGCCTTCAGCTACGTTAGTAGAACGCAGCTTGCGTGTGATACTGCAGAGCCAATCATCGGCATCGAGTGGGTCAACGGAGAGATGGAAGGTAGGCGGGTACAGCTTGATGAAGTCATGGATAGACACCATGTCATGGCGCTGGTGATGGGCTATGTTTTGCTCAATGCGCTCAAGCAGGCGGTTGGTTTCACGTTTGTTCCTTTCCGCCTCTAGCATGACCTCAGCCAGAGAGGGTGGATGGGGAATGTTCTCATCCCTAGCTCCACTTCCTTCACCCTGCTCATGGGCAGCGGGGTTGCTTCGAGTATTGACCATCCTGGGAAACAAAACCACAGTTTATACAAGGATGACAATAACTCTAGCATGGTGTGCGGAATGTAATGGGTGACACGGAATGCAGAGATGCACATCTGTACAACATGGTTACAAGCAAACTGCCGTATATATACCATCAGCGTACACACCACAACATAGTTTAGTACAAGCCCAAGCTAGAGTACAAACTGCGGTGAAAGATGACACAACTCATCAGAGACATTCCAAGCTCCTATACATTATTTATCTACGCCTCTGGAACTCAGTACTCACCTAGTCATATGTCACAAGACATGCAGGACTGTGGTGGATACAACTACTACAATACTACTACAACCACAACTACCTCAGGCATCTCCGTAGTAATCCTCATAGAGGTTACCACCGTGGCCCGGAAGCTGAACGTGAGGATCTGGGAACTCTCTAGCCTATGGAGACTGTGGTCCATAAGGACACGGATGAGGCCTAGGTCCCACAACTGGTGGTCAAAGAAGTCCACATGGAGGTGTGATGCCTCTGACATCGGGCCATTCCATGCGGTCGGGCAGATGAGACCGCACTGGGTACAGCGCATCCATATCAAGGTATCCTGTCTGGACAACGGGTGCAAACTGTGTCAAGGCTGTCCAGAGCCGTGCTCGAGTGGCGTAGAGCTCCATACGAAGGGCACGGACCTCATGATCCCTGTCCTCCAATATCTGTGCAGTAATCTAGAGTCTCGGCTCCTCATGAGCGGCATCAGTGTAAAGACCAGTAAGATAGCCCTCCTTGCCTGGGAGTGATGCTGGCATATAACTGAACTCGGTGTTCTGAAGCAATGCATGCCTAGCTCGAATTATGGTCATCATGGAATAGGACGCATCCTGAACAGACATCTCAATAGTGACTCCGTGTCCATAAGACCAGTGAAAAGGATCTGTAGCTCCAGGATACGAGGGATATATTCTGACAGTGTAGAGGTACTAGCTCTGGTTGAAGTCCCGGTACTGCTCCTCAACTGTGTACTCGGGGTACCAGCGGTATCCGGTCTCAACCATGACACGAACCAGCATGGCTGTATGACCTGGCACATCAATGCACCGGGTCAGATGGACAACCTGATGAGGGGTGCAAGAAGCCATCTGAAACGCGAAGTAATGCAAAGGCATTAGAATTTCTAGGACAAATCGGACAGCATAACGGCTGTAAATGCTCAAAAGATTTTTAGACATCCTACAAAATGGTAGCATAACCACTCAACATCATAATATCAAGGTTCTGAGACCAACTGTTAACACACGGAGGTACTAGAAACTGAACTGAGACTTGAATCCATCATTCCTATAAGTCTACGGATTAGTAACACGTGATCCTGATAGAAAGATGAGAAGCCTAGTTCTTAACCCCCGTAGAAAGAAGAGGATGACCCAGAAAGAATGACACGAGAAGAGAAGTAAAAAGAGCCTTACGTTCCCTTCCACAATCAATTCCCCTATATCTAACTAAATCATTTCTAGACTCGACCATGACCAGTTTGGCTTGGTAATCCTACAGGCAGTCAGGCTCTGATACCAATGCTGTCAGGACCCCAATCCTAAGTCACACCGATCTAGCATCTAACACATCATATCACTCTGCGGCCTCACGCACGGTAACCCACGGCTGCAGCCTTTACCTTGGCCTGGACCGTTTGCGACTTTTGGCTGACATATATGATTATGTCGCTAGCATCCATATGACAGAGAACCCGGGCCGACATGACTAGTCGTGAACCAAGGTGGCACAAACTTACAGGGACAGACATACATGACCCAACAATACACGTGTCGGTCATCAGCGTGTGCAACCGAGTCGTAGCAAGCTACAAGGACTCCAGTAAAACACCGCATGACATTTCCCCAAAGGGATAGACACAGGAGCAAAGAAGGACACATGCCGGCCAACCCATGTGTTCCGGAGTAGTAGCAAGCTACGATGGCTCAGTGGAAGCACCAGGAGACATTTCCCCATAAGAAAGGCTACCAAGAATAAACAACTAGGTGCCGGATCCCACACATACCAGAGCATTTCAAACATACACACAATATGCTCGATATGTGCAGATACAACATGGCATCACAACATAACTCATCGACTCAAAGTATTTATTTAAGAGGCTCCGAGGAGCCATACATAACATATCCATACAGGTAGGGGTCACATGACCCAACACTCAAGTCATACAGACATACAAGCAAATGCGGAAGCTTAACTTGTCTGGGTATAGACAACTAGAAAGATAAAAGGGGCTAGTGTAGCCCGTCTATCTACAGTGACCCTTCACAGGCACGAGATTGCCACCTGGGTAGCAAGTCACTCGCCAACGTCGAGGTCTGTATAGAAACCATCTGTCTTCTCGGGGTTCTCCTCTGCAGCAGTTTATTAAGCGAACGTGAGTACAAAGGTACTCAGCAAAACTTACATCAGATCTAACTACTCATGCAACAGTATCAACAAAGGGGGTAGTGGTGTTTATTGCAACAAGCCAGCTTTGACTCTTGGCTATCCTGTAGTACAACTACTAGTAGTTTGAATAAGATGAGATAGCGCACACGAGTCCACTAATCACCACGACAATACACTACCGCGGATCCTCTCCCATCTTCCTACGAGAGGGCCATCCACGGCACTCACTCTTGTCTTGATACTTTTATGAGTAACCGTTAAAGTTGTCTATGAATAGCATAAGTTCCCAAGTAGTCCATATCCGAGGACGCGACTATTCAAATAGTTTGATAACCCTGCAGGGGTGTACTTCTTCACACATGTGTCCACCACTTAGCACCTGCACACGTCATGTGCTCAGCAGACTTCAAGCGAAAGCTGGTGGGGGTGTAGACCACGACCTGATCAACCACACTAGTCTCTAGTCCAGGTTTATCACCTATTTGAGTCCACTCCGCAAGGAAGTCCGGCCGAGGTTTCCACTATGGCCCCAAACGATGAGTGCAGGGTTCCCAAGAGCACCATTCAGGTGTCACCTGGTACACCGTGCCTCGTGCCTACCGTAACAAAGCCTGCCCCTCCGGTCAGTGCTAAGTACGGCCCCCAGCACATCCTACAAACACCAGAAACTAGTTGCAACTCCTGGACAGAGTACAGGGCGATCAATAAGTCGAGCGGCGTCATATTTCAGGGTCCAATGTGTGGTGGAAGCTGATCTTGGATCACATACACGGAACTCAGTTCTTAAGGACGGTTCCAATGAGACAACCCACCATATACTCCTACATGGCCTCTCATCGATACCTTTACCAAAACAGGTTCAACACTTCACTCTCAATACCGAACACAACCATTTCACTCCAATCCATCTCCCAGATGAATCAGACTTGACACAACTCTAAGCATAGCAGGCATAGCATGGTAGGAACACAACATGGGCTCAAACAACTCCTACACATGCTAGTGGGTTTCAGCTATTTACTTTGGCAATGACAGGTCATGCAGAGGAAAAGGGGTTCAGCTACCGCCGCAAATAGCAGTTGAAACGATGTTGTCTTAATGCAGTAAAAGAGAGCAGGAGCGAGAGGATAGGTTTGTATCGGAATGTTCAATGGGGGTTGCTTGCCTGACAGAGTGGTGGAAGTGTACTGCCCTTCAGCTGGATACTCGTGAATATACTCGGGAGCAGAACCTACCGCGGAGAACATACCGAAGATACAATCAATACTTGGCAAAATGCAACATTATAGGTTTAAGTTGGTTTGAACCAAGGGTTCAAAATCAACCCCCTTATATGGTATTTCAAATACCATTTTGCTGTTTGAACCTAAACAGTAGGTTTAAGTTGCTTAAACATGCATGAAAACAGTGCCAGCAGATAAATTGGATTTTTCTAATCATTTTTCATATATAAATCTTTTCCATCCGAGTTACGGTTGATTTATTATGAATTTTGGAAGTTTAAAGCATTTTCTGTAATTTCCTGGTTATTTAAATTAATTAATTCCAGAAAATGAGTTGTTGCATCAGCATGACATCACAATGACGTCAGCGGTCAATTGACCGTGCCAGGTCAAACCTGAGATGTGGGTCTCGTTTGTCAGCGACATAGAGCAAATTAGAATTAAATTAATCTAAACTAAAACAGATTAACAGGGGGCTGGCCCCACCTGTCATTGACCGAGGAGAGGTCAAACCCTAGTCAACCGGTCAGCCCCGCCGGTCAAAACAGTCAAATACACCGGTGGCTTGACGCCGGCGACGACAAACGCGGTGGCGAGCTGCGGGAATGGGCTACGGTGCACCATTCGATGCGCGGCTAGGCTCGTTGGAGAGCTCTCACCAGCGCTCGTCGAATGGGGGTGGTGGCCGGAGCTGACGGCGGCGAGCTCCGCAGCGGTGGCCGGCGTTCGGGCAGGCTCGGGAACGCGGCTACGGGGGGCTTGGCGATGGGGGACTGGCGTCTACGGCATCTACGCGGGGCGGAGAGCTCGGTGGGCACGCTCCCGGGACCAAATGGTCACCGGAGCATCGTCGGCAGCGAGCGCAGGCGGCGGCGTGTTCTGTCACGAGCTAGGCGACGACTACGGCGTCGTTCGGGGCAAAAGAGAGGGGGATTCGGGGAGAGGAGCTCAAGGCGATCACGACGGACAGGTCGGCGAGCACGGGGAGGGGCCGGAGCGAGCAGAACGGCGGGGGCGATCTCGGGGCAGAGGCGGCGTCGTCAAGCTCGATGGTGGCGTTTCCAGCTGTTCGGCGAGGCGTGGCTCTGCGAGACGGCGTAGACGACGGAGTCGGAGCACGGGGACAAGCTGGGGTGGCGAGAGGAGCACGGTGGGCGCAAAGTTCACGGCGGTGTGCGTGCGGCGGCTTCGGCCATGGCGATGCAGAGGCGAGGGAGAGGCGATGGGGACGAGTGAGCGGGAGGCAGGCAGGCGGCCTGGTGGCGTGGCGCGCTGTGCGTGCGCGCGCGTCGGCCACGCGCGTGGCCGACTGGCGCCAGGAGGACGACGGCGCTGGTGGGCTGGGCCGACCGACTAGGTAAGTGGCCCAGGTAGCCCCTTCTCTCTCTCTCTCTCTCTTTGATATTTATTTCTGTTTTTCTATTTTCTTTTTTTGTTTTTGATTTATTAAAATACCAAACCATTTTCTAAAATCCTGAAAATAATTGTGGGCACTTTTAGAATTATTTCCAACAGCCCTCAACTGTTTCCAGAATTATTTGAGCATTTAAAATATTTATAGCAATTAAATGCCCAAATTCAAATACTTTATGATTTAATTCAAAAATCCAAGATGAACTAGAAAAATGTGCACCATTTTTGGCAGAGGTTTTCAACCAATTCAAAAATGATGAACTTTTTTGAATGGAATTTTGGTTTCACCAAAATTATTTTCAGTTGATCCTACTTTTTTCTGAGGGGTGCTAGGGTTTGTTATTTCCCCATTTCAATTTAAATGGAATTCAGACATGATGCAGCAAGCAGGACTAATCCAAGTGCGTTGCTAAACTAGGGTTGTGACAACACAGTCCAAATAGTGTTACCTAGTACGAACTGTGTCCCATGACCGAGGAGGCAGCTATTCGAATAGATTTACACTCTGCAGAGGTTGCGCACTTTTCCCACACTATGGAGCTCCTGGCCTCATGCTCCCATTCGGGTGGACCGGTGCAGCTCCAACAAGACCTGTCTATTGCCTGGCACTCTTACGGTCCCACCGACAACCATACCCCTTCCTGGTCATGTCCTGGGTGGCCCCTGTGTCACTCCTGATACCTGCCACCATCGTGGCCAAACAAACTGTCCCAAACGGGGACGCCGGCAAATAACTTAACTGGGCTCACAAGGTTATCGCCGCCTACAGTGCCAGGGTAGCACGCATGCCTAACCTCCCCCCTATGGTGGTACCGATAAGAGGCAAGACAGTAGACCAAGTCAGGGCCTTCACATAGGCAAATGTGGCTGCACTGGGCAGCTCGGTTCGGTGGCACTATCACTCGATCCAGCCGATGGAGGAGGTTGTCATTATTAAGTCATATTCTTAACATTGCAATAACAGTGGTAATGCATAATAAAACAACAATGAAAACTTATCAACATATCTCCATGTTGCTCCATATACGAGTCACTAGTGCGGTAATGATAAACATTATCAAGTAATGTAGACAATGAATATAAACTAACAGGAGTTTAAGTATTTGTAGCATAGACATGCTTATTAAGTTAAACACACAAGAATAACACAGAGCAATGCTTTAGGGCATATATTAGATGGTCGGCTTGCCCGGGGGTCGATGGATTCACCGGAGAGAAGTGCGATCACCTCGCGGAAAAATTCGCCGGAGAAGATTCCTTCTCGGAGGGGCTGAATAGAGGGCAGGGGCAAAATGAGCATTTTCAGAAAGTGTAAACATTGTGAAAGTGATGTAATCGGAACGGGCTCGACGAACTAATAACGTGGGCTTTGGAATCACCTGAATCGGAGTCACGGTTGAAAAGTTGTGGCCGTTCGTTCATTAGGCAGAAAAACAGACAGATTCTATGCTTTTCTGCTCCTAACGGGTGAACGTCCGCAAATTAAGGGTTTCGGCGCCAGCTGAGGTAGGAAACGCATTTTCAAGAATACACTTTCTGTTAAGCGAAAACGTACTCTGGCCCGAAGCCGTTACTGTGTACGTGACTCGCACTGGAAAGCATATTTATTGGAAATACGTTTCCACTTAAGGAACCGGGCCCGCCGTCTGGGTCATTGACAAGCGGGGAACACCGACTCTCTCTCCCTCCTCCTGCCTTCTCCTTCTTATTCCCGACAGGCAGAAATAGAGGCGAGGCCAGCAGCTCCGACGGCGAGCCCCGGCGACTCCGGCCACCGTTTCTGGCGCTCCGGGTACCGGTGAGCTCGGGGAAGAAGGCCGCGTCTAGAAGACCATACCACGGGCTCCCATTTCACCGGAGGGAAGCGAGGCCTCGCCCGTGGCGGACGGCTTCACGGCGATGAAGGGAACGTGGCTGCAGTAGTAGGAATGGGAGGGAGAAGTGTAGAAGAGAACCGCCTCGTCGAGAGGAGGTTTCCGGTGAGCTCGGTCGTGGCAATGGGGCAGAGGACCGCTCGAATTTAAGAGAGGGCCGATGATGGCCATGGCGGCCATGGGGAGAATTGAGGGAGGGAGAGCTTGAGTGGGTCGTCCGGGAGGGAGCTGGGAGGGGTAGGAGGCTGCTGGTGCTCGGAGCTCGGCTATATATAGCCGGCCGGCCGAGGCGATAGGGACGGCCGCTGTGGCGTCCTTATCATTGTCCTGGAGCTCCCAGGTGAGGTGGCAAGCTCCGGGCGGCTGCACGGCGAGCAGTGGAGCCCCGCTGGCATGCTCGAGAAGCCTCGGGGAGGAAGAAGACAGTGGAGGGAGGCAACAGAGGGGTTCACGCGCGGGACAGTGCTGTGGCGGCACTCGCCGTGGCGCGAGGAGGAGGAGTCTGGAGGGGAGAAGAGTCTAGAGAGGGGTGCGTGGACGTCGCGGAGCCGCTAGACATGCTCGGACAAGCCGGAGCTGGCCGGAGCGAGCTGGCCGACGAGGATAGTGCGCAGAGCGCCTGTTTGGTTGGCCACCGCGTGGTCACCACGGGTGCCGCGTGTCCAGGGCACCGGATGGTCCTGGAACCTTGTCTACTAGATATATCAAAGATCAGTGAGTTGACCTGTGAGGGTTTGGGTGGAAGTGGGGGCAAGAGTTGACTGATTGGAGATGACCTAGGTTCTGACCAGCAAGTGTTTGTATTGGGGTGGGGAAGTTCTCCTTGGCCAAAGATGTTGATTTTTGGTGGAGAGAAGTTATCTGCTAAGGTGAATGACTCTCCCCAATTTTACCTCAAGTGGATCAATGCAGCTGGCACTTCCTTCACAAATTGGTATACTGGACAGAGTTGGATTTGAGCTTGCTGGGAACAAATGGATGGCTTTCATGAGCTGAATTTTTGTGCAGAGTGATGATATAGTCATGAGAACTAGCTAGAAAATTTTCAGCTCATTTGGATACCCTATGAAGGTACTTCCTTCACAGAGCTAGAATCTGGACTGAAATTAGATGGAATTTTTGGGCGAAATTGGCTAGATAAAATGATGTGAATTTTTGCATGCTCACATAATATAGGGAATGTGAGGTCCTGGATTAATTTAAATAATTTTGAAGCAATATAAAATATAGTTGCTTCACAACCTCAAAATAGGTCCAGAAACAAGGACTGGATGATGCTCTCAAACTTTGAACTGTGGAGCTTGAGTTCTTGATGGAAATGGTAAAAATATGGATAGGAGAAGCTCCACAAATTATTTGGGATTTTTCCAGGCTACCAAAGTGGTAGCTCCTTTGGAAAGTGCCCAAAATGCAATATTGGCTTTAAATAGGAAAATGCAATTTCCCTTATTTAATTATGGCCAATATTTTTATGGGAGCTCAATATGATCACAAAGAATATCTCCACAAGTTTTCATGAACTTTGGAGATGGATAGATATTTTCCTGGATTTATTCCTTTAAACAGCAGAAAAAGAAATTAATTTTAAATGAAAAATATTGCAAATGACTTGGCAATATTTTTGCATATCCAGGGTTTATATATATGGGAGAGTTTCTGGGAAAAGTTTGGGGGGAAAATATCAAAGGAAAATGGGGTTCCTTTGTGATGTGGAATTAATCGGGCTTATCCGCCTCTTGGACCTGGCGGGCCCTAACCCAAGCCGGGTTATACTTCCAGACCCTTGCTGGGTTTCCTCTAGCTGGGTCTCATCTGCGTGGAACATCCCCAACATTAGCCCCTAGATTAGCTTGGATTTATTCAAGCTAAGCTCCTGAAGATAAGAACAAGATAAACACATTAAGAAATGGAACGCCGGGTCGTACGACTAGGTCAGTAAACCGGCTTTCTTCAAGTCCTGCTAATTCGCCGGGTCTGCTTGATAGCTCACTTCCACAATCCGGCTCTTGATCTACGTTCTTCCATACTTAGCATTCCTCCGCATATCCAGTGGGAATCTTTGTTGATAACATGTGTCAGTACCTGACAGCGAATCTTTAGGGTTGGATTAGTTCAAATCTTGTCAACGCCAGAATCGAGGCACCTTTCTAGGAAAAAGTTGTTGCGCCGCCTAGGGTTCCACCATGACACTTGGGTATTTACCCTGTCAATAAATAGGGCGGCAGGGGTCCCAGATCCAGTTTTACCCCGCGCCCGTGCAAAATCTTTTTCTTCCTCTAGCTCCCGTCACCATCGCGCCTGCTCGAGCTCCTAACCTCCATTAGTGCCGAAGCCCACCAACCGCCACTGTTGTCCCCGGAGTTCATCTGCATCTGCCACAGACACATCCACAAAGTTAAGGAAACTTCGAACACTGCCATAGCAGATCTGTAAGCTTCCCTCTTCATCCATCATATTTCATTGTCGCTGTTCTTCGTAGTTCATCGGTAGTTCATCATGGATTCAGCAGTAATCGGCGGTAGTTCATCCATAGATTCATTCATTAATGCTCACCGAAACACCTCTGCAGTCAATCCAGCATCATGCTTGGTTCATCCATTGCCACAACAGAATCCCATTTGCTGCTGCTTCTATTCTTCGTCGCCATAGTTAGGTTTCACCACTTTCTTTTTCCAATATTATTTAGATCCAAAAAATCATGTTAATCTCAACAGTAGCAGTTCGTGTAAATCTGTAACCCGGCTATGCACCATCTCTTTGCCGGCTCATAGACCATGGAATTTCACCTAGTAACCATTTATAACTTGACTTTCCAATTGCAGGCTTATACCTTCATAAACCCAATAGGCTGCCATGCATGACTTCAATTCTTTCTGCCAACTTATATTTTCATTATTACTTTGTAGCAGTTTGTTTGTTTCATGTATGTCAAAAGCATGGCTCCCAAGAAAACAGGGAAGAAAACCACAGAGCAGGCTCCAGAGTCGTCCAAATAGATCAAAGTCACCAATAGGGCAAAGTCCACGATGACCGAACTCCAGCTGGTAGAACTTGTGTGTACCGGCTTATTACCGCCTAAGGAAGAGATCCACTGGTGTGCCCCTGAAGAAGAGACTCGGCCTCAACCAGAGCCGGGTGAAGTCGTTGTCTTTGCTGATCACCTTTCCAGAGTGTTCAGACCACCGGGTTCCAGGTTTTTTTGGAATGTTCTTCAGCATTACGGAATGCAGCCTCAAGAACTGGCCCCTAACTCAGTCCTGAACCTGAGTAACTTCCAAGTCTTCTATGAGGTGTATCTCCAAATGGAACCGACAATAAACCTGTTCTTAGAATTCTTCTATTGCAATAGGCAAACAGAGTGCAGTGGCGGGTCGGCGTTGGAGTGTGGCGGAGTTACAATCCAGATGCGCAAGGATTGTATTTATACTTCCATGCAATTGGTGAGTCGTCCCAAGGGGTGGCAAAAGACTTTTTTCTATTGCAAGGACACTTCGCCTGCCGGTCAGAACTAGCTTTGTAGGGTCTTCATCTGAGCCGGCTGGATAATAACAATCGGATGAAAGCTTATGCACCACCAGAAGATTGGAAAGAACTGGGACCCATTTATCAGAAGATGAATGCACTGATAGCTCATGGGCTTAAAGCCAATGATTTGACCCGGTGCTGGGTCGACTGGCATGTTCAGCCCCTTAGTGTGCGTTGATACGTCTCCAACGTATCTATAATTTTTGATTGTTCCATGTTGTTATAATATCAATCTTGGATGTTTTTATAATCATTTACATCAATTTTATATCATTTTTGGAGACTAACCTATTGACCTAGTGCCCAGTGCCAGTTGCTGTTTTCTGCCCTGTTTTTGTTTTACAGAATATCAATACCAAACGAAGTCCAAATGCGACGAAACTTTTTGGAGATTTTTTATTGGACAAGATAAACACGAGAAGCTTTGGGAGAGGGCCAGATGACCCAGGAGGTGGCCACGAGCCACAAGGGCACGCCTGGGGGGGGGGGGGCAGGCGCGCCCTGTTAACTCGTGGGCCCCCCTTTGCTCCGTTTGACCTAATTCCAGCACTATAAATTCAAAAAAAAATCAGAAACCCTCAGGGGAGTCCACGAAATACATTTTCCACCGCCGCAAGTTTCTGTTCCAGAGAGATCCCATCTGGGGTCCTTCTCCGATAATCTGCCAGAGGAGGAATCGATCACGGAGGGGTTCTACATCAACCTTGCTGCCTCTCTGATGATGCGTGAGTAGTTTACCACAGACCTTCGGGTCCATAGGCAGTAGCTAGATGGCTTCGTCTCTCTTTTTGATCTTCAATACAATGTTCTCCTCGATGTTCTTTGAGTTCTATCCGATGTAATCACTTTTTGCTGTGTGTTTGTTGGGATCCGATGAATTGTGAGTTTATGATCGGATTATCCATGAAATTATTTGAGTCTTTGCTGCACTCTTTTATGCATGATTAGTATAGCCTCGTATTTCTTCTCCGATCTATTGATTTGGTTTGGCCAACTGAGTTGATTTATCTTGCCATGGGAAGAGGTGCTTTGTAATGGGTTCGATCTTGCGTTGCTCAATCCCAGTGATAGAAAGGGACATGACACGTATGTATCATTGCTATTAAGGGTAAAAATATGCGGTTTATTCATACGTGAGTTTATCTTGTCTACATCATGTCATCGTTCTTAAGGCATTACTCCGTTCTTACTGACTTAATACACTAGATGCATGCTGGATAGCGGTCAATGTGTGGAGTAATAGTTGTAGATGCAGGCAGGAGTAAGTCTACTAATCTTGGACATGATGCCTATATACATGATCATTGCATTGGATATCGTCATGATTATTTGCTTTTCTATCAATTGCCCAACAGTAATTTGTCTACCCACCGTATGCTATTTTCTTGAGAGAAGCCTCTAGTGAAATCTATGGCCCCCGGGTCTATCTAAATCATATTACTAAAACCCTAAAAATATTGCTGCCATTTTCTTTTATTTATTTTATTTTGTATTTTTGTTTCAATCTATCTATCTATCACATACAATTTAATCTTGCAATTGACCGCCGAGAGATTGACAACCTCTCGTTTGCGTTGGGTGCAAGGATTTCTTGTTTGTGTGCAGGTGCTGGTAACGAGTTGTTGTGTGATTCTCCTACTGGTTCGATAACCTTGGTTTCATAACTGAGGGAAATACTTATCTCTACTGTGCTGCATCATCCCTTCCTCTTTGGGGAAATACCAACTCAAGCTACAAGTAGCAGGAAGAATTTCTGGCGCCGTTGTCGGGGAGACATCATCAACATCTATCAAGTACCTTTGCACAAACTCTCATCTCCTTGCATTTACTTTATTTGCCATTTGCCTCTCGTTTTCATCTCCCCCACTTCTAAAATGTTTTTACAAAAATACAAAAATATTTTCCGTTTGCCTTTTCCCTGTTTGCTTGATTTCCTTGCTCGTTTTATCGGTATGGCTAATTCTTCGTTTGTTACTGTTACCCCTGAAAATGAAGTACTTAATTTTAAACAAAGGGGAGGAGATAATTTAAAAGATGCTTGGTATAGGATTTGCGACCCTCATAATAGATCAACTCGTAAGCAATCCTCCACTATTCTTCTTCGCAATTTTTATGTGGGAATTACTACTTGGTATAGATTTGTGCTTGATACTATTACTGGAGGGAATTTCTTGATGTGTCCCTCTACAGATGCTTTTAATGCTATGGGAAATTTAGTGGGATCACCACCTATCACTATTAATGAAACAACTTTGACTTTGGAACATGTTATGCAAAGGTTAGAGGCTATTGAAAGTAAAATGTCTACTATTGAACACCTTGAGAATTTGGATAAACAATTTCATAATCATATCACTCAATTTGGTTCTAAGGTAGGAATCGCATTGAAAACCTTAAAAGAAAAGGAACCGGTAGTTAATGAAAGAATAGAACAAAGCCCCGCTAGAATCGATAAGATAGAAGAAATTATTGTCAATTTGGGGTCGGCTTTTTCCTCGGTTAAGAATATTGATAAAACTCCTCCCAATAAAAATTGCAAGTTCACTTATGTTCCTAAAAACAATGGTGCTACTTCCAGTAAGGGAAATGAGGATCTTAAAATGTTTAGCGTGGATCCCAATTTCATTGATATAATCAAGGAACCTATTCACAAAAGTAAAATTCTTGATTTTGTGCCTAGAAGTGTGATGGTGAGAAACACCTATGTTAAATCTATTAGAAAAAATGGATCTTTGATTGAGGAGTTGGAAACAAAAGATGATAATACTTGAAAGGGCCATTTGCATTTCTATCCCTAACTTGAACCACCTACTCATATTTGCCCCTAATTTCGAAGCCTGCTCAAATTTGCCCCTCTGCCGTTATGTGCACATATAGAAATGCCCTTCTGTGTCGTTACTGTCCGGTCAAATGGCTTTGGCCGTCTTGAAAAAAATAGCAAAAAAAATTTAAAAAATCTAAAATTTTGTGGGATCGAAGATACTCATGTGCGCAAGGTGCGTGCAAATTTTCGTGCTGTTTGGACATTCCAAGAGCTCGTGCCGAGGAAAAACAGTAAATATGTACGCTTGTGAACAGTAAATTTAAAATAAAATAGCAAGAAAAATTCAAAAAAATATGACATTTTTTGTCATCAAAGAGGCTTGGGTGCACAAGGTGCTTGCAAGTTTTTGTGATCAAATGACATGCGAGGAGCTCTAGGAAAAAAAACAAAATAGTCATTTTTTCCAAAGTTTTTTCCCGAGCCAAATTTTGTTTTTTTCTCCACGAGCTCCTACAATGTCCAAACACAACAAAAATTTGCACACAGCTTGCGGACTAGAGCCTCTTTGATGCCAAAATTTTTCATATTTTTTTGAATTTTCTTGCTATTTTTTTGAATTTACTGTTCACAGGCGTACATATTTACTGTTTTTCCTTCGCCACGAGCTCCTGGAATGTCCAAACAGTACAAAAATTTGCACGCACCTTGCGAACATGAGTATCTTTGATCCCACAAAATTTCAGATTTTTTAGATTTTTTTGCTATTTTTTCAGGACGGTCAAAGCCCTTTGACCGGATTTGACTGTACCGTAACGGCACAGAAGGGCATTTCTATAAGGGCACATAACGGCAGAGGGGAAAATTTGAGCAGACTTCAGAATTAGGGGCAAATATGAGTAGTGGGTTCGAGTTAGGGGCACAAATGTATAAAACCCTACATGAAATTATGCATTATGCCTAGCTAGGGGCATGAAACAATAGCGCTTGTTGGGAGGCAACCCAATGAATAAAATAAATTTTTTCTGTTATTGTGTGTTTTCATTTTCATGCTACTGGTATTATTGTGTTTTTGTGTTTTTAATTAGTGTTTGTGCCAAGTAAAGCCTTTAGGATGATTTGGAAGATAGTATAATTGATGCTGTTTGAAAACAGAAAGTTTTGCGTCCAGTGCTGGAATTTTTTGTTTTCTCTGCAACATCAGAACCTTCTGAATTTTTTACACAATATTGATATATGAATTTCCCACGTAGTCCTAATTTTTCAGAATTTTTTGAGTTACATAAGTATGACCATAATTCAGATTGCTACAGACTGTTCTGTTTTTGACAGATTCTGTTTTTGATGCACTACTTGCTTGTTTTGATGAATCTATGGATTGTATCTGGGGGTATAAGCCATGGTGAAGTTAGAGTACAGTAGGCATATTGCAAAAATAAAATATGAATGTGTTTGCAACAGTACTTAAAGTAGTAATTTATTTTGTTTTACTAACGGATCTCACGAAGGTTTTGTTGAGTTTTGTGTGATTGAAGTTTTCAAGTTTTGGGTGAGATCACGATGGATGAAGGAATAAGGAGTAGCAAAAGCCTAAGCTTGGGGATGCCCGAGGCACCCCAAGGTAATATTCTAGGAAGACTCAAGCATCTAAGCTTGGGGATGCCCCGGAAGGCATCCCCTCCTTCTTCTAGCAACCATCGGTAATTTTACTTGGAGCTATATTTTTATTCGTCACATGATATGAGTTTTACTTGGAGCGTCGTGTATTATATGAGTCTTTTGCTTCGTTTGCATTTTAGTTTGTCACAATCATCTTTGCTGAGCCCACCTATTTTGAGAGAGCCACACATTTATCATCATTTGTTAGAATACTCTATGTGCTTCACTTAAATTTTTTGAGCTAGGCAGTTGCTCTAGTGCTTCACTTAAATCTTTTTGAGCACGGTGGTGGCTATATTTTGAAGAAATAAACTCTCATGCTTCACTTATATTATTTTGAGAATTGATAAGATTAAATTTTTTAAGAAATGAATTCTCATGCTTCACTTATATTATTTTGAGAATTGACAAGATTGAAATTTTGAAGCAATAGTTGCACTCTCATGCTTCACTTAAATCTTTTTGAGAGTTAATGACAATAGTAATGGTAATTTGCACAAGATATGAATTTGGTCCCAAAGTGATAGATATTCAAGAGGGATATAAATAAAAACTTTCATATAGATCATTGGATATGATGAGTGTGATTCCTTGCAATAGTTTTGCGATACGGAAATGATAATATGTGAGTCATGTTAGTGAATAATTGTGATTTAGTAAGAATATTAGTGTCAAGGTTTGTGATTCCCTATGCATGCACGTTAAGTCAATAGTTATGCAATGAAATTATATCCTACTTATGGTGCATTATTCGGTTGTAGTTATGTTCAATGCATGTTTATGACCATTTTCGCTTTTTGGTTGGTTGCTTCTCAATCTATTTGCTAGCCTTCATTTGTACTAAGCGGAAATACTGCTTGTGCATCCAAAATCCTTAAACCCAAGTTGTGCCAAATGAGTCCACTATATCTACCTATATGCGGTATTTCAATGTCGTTCCAAGTAAATTTGCGTGTGCCAACTCTAATTTTCAAAATAATTTTTCCGTTTTGTGTGCCCGTACCGCTCATGAAGCGGTAGGGGGTGGCCATTATTTTCCATGCTAGGTGTGTTATTCTCACGATGAGTGTTTATTCACTTGTCATTGCACGAGAGAGTGGCTGGTAATAGGGATGCCCAGTCCCACATGAAATCAAAATTAATAATAACAAAATTCCTTGGAAAGTGTTGGTTTGGAGGGCACCCGTGGATACGGCTAGCCATGGATTGTGAAAGAAATGGTGGAAAGGAAATAAACTTTACTTTCTATTTGGGAACCGCCTATGATGTGTCTAGCATAGAAACTATTGGGAATTCTCGGTCGTTTTCGTTGACAGGAAAAGCATGGCACTCAAAATATTTTTATCTCTTTAATTTCAGCTTTGAGCTCTGGCACATTTGACAAATCTCTGCTTCGCTCTGCGAAGGGCCTATCTATTTACTTTTATGCAATTTTTATTTTTATTTGAGTCTCCATCTTCTCTTACAAAAGCACCAACTAGAGAGCACTATTGTCATACTTATGCATTGGATGTTGCTAATATTTGAGTGTGTTTCATGAATGGATCAATGATTGAGCATAATGGGCAAGGGATAACTTTCTTTAGCGTTTATATTTTGAAAGACATGGTTGCTTGTTAGCATGCTTGAGTATTTATATTTTCATGTCAAATTATAGACTATTGCTTTGAATCATTCAAGTCCAAATGTCCATGCTACAAAAGAAAAGAATATGTGATGAATATGTTAGGCAGCATTCCACATCAAAAATTCTGTTTCTATCATTTACCTACTCGAGGACGAGCAGGAATTAAGCTTGGGGATGCTGATACGTCTCCAATGTATCTATAATTTTTGATTGTTCCATGCTGTTATAATATCAATCTTGGATGTTTTTATAATCATTTACAGCAATTTTATATTATTTTTGGAGACTAACCTAGTGACCTAGTGCCCAGTGCCAGTTGTTGTTTTCTTCCCTGTTTTTGTTTTATAGAATATCAATACCAAACGAAGTCCAAATGCCACGAAACTTTTTGAAGATTTTTTATTGGACAAGATAAACACTAGAAACTTCGGGAGAGGGCTAGAAGAACCAGGAGGTGGCCACGAGCCACCAGGGCGCGCCAGGGGAGGGGGGGGGGGCAGGCGCGCCCTGGTGCCTCGTGGGCCCCCCTTTGCTCCGTTTGACCTAATTCCAGCACTATAAATTCAGAAAAGATCAGAAACCCTCAGGGGAGTCCACGAAATACTTTTTCCGCCGCCGCAAGTTTCTGTTCAAGAGAGATCCCATCTGGGGTCCTTCTCCGGTAATCTTCCGGAGGGGGAATCGATCACGGAGGGGTTCTACATCAACCTTGCTGCCTCTCCGATGATGTGTGAGTAGTTTACCACAGACCTTCGGGTCCATAGGCAGTAGCTAGATGGCTTCTTCTCTCTTTTTGATCTTCAATACAATGTTCTCCTCGATGTTCTTGGAGTTCTATCCGATGTAATCACTTTTTGCGGTGTGTTTGTTGGGATCCGATGAATTGTGAGTTTATGATCAGATGATCCATGAAATTATTTGAGTCTTTGCTGCACTCTTTTATGCACGATTATTATAGCCTCGTATTTCTTCTCCGGTCTATTGATTTGGTTTGGCCAACTGAGTTGGTTTATCTTGCCATGGGAAGAGGTGCTTTGTAATGGGTTCGATCTTGCGGTGCTCAATCCCAGTGACAGAAAGGGACATTTCACGTATGTATCGTTGCTATTAAGGGTAAAAAGATGGGGTTTATTCATACGTGAGTTTATCTTGTCTACATCGTGTCATCGTTCTTATGGACTTAATACACTAGATGCATGCTGGATAGCGGTCGATGTGTGGAGTAATAGTAGTAGATGCAGGCAGGAGTCGGTCTACTAATCTTGGACGTGATGCCTATATACATGATCATTGCCTTGGATATCATCATGATTATTTGCTTTTCTATCAATTGCCCAACAATAATTTGTCTACCCACCGTATACTATTTTCTTGAGAGAAACCTCTATTGAAATCTATGGCCCCCGGGTCTATCTAAATCATATTACTAAAACCATAAAAATATTGCTGCCATTTTCTTTTATTTATTTTATTTTGTATTTTTGTTTCAATCTATATATCTATCACATACAATTTAATTTTCAATTGACCGCCGAGAGATTGACAACCTCTCGTTTGCGTTGGGTGCAAGGAATTGTTGTTTGTGTGCAGGTGCTGCTAACGAGGTGTTGTGTGATTCTCCTACTGGTTCGATAACCTTGGTTTCATAACTGAGGGAAATACTTATCTCTACTGTGCTGCATCATTCCTTCCTCTTAGGGGAAATACCAACGCAAGCTACAAGTAGCATGCGTGACCGCCCACTTTACCAGTATTCAAGGGTGAACGATAACATGCGCTACTCGCGCGAAACTCTGGAGCCGTCAAAGCTGAACCGGGCAGTGAAGAAGCTCCTGGGCGAGTCCCTTGCTCAGATAGCAATTGTGGGTCTCTCACCTTTTTGTGCCAGTAACTTGGCCCCAGAGGTATATATAACTTACTGCTCAATCTGCATCTTTGTACTCCTTTATCATGCCTTCTCGTGAAAATGCCGTCTTATATAATGTTTTAGCCTAACTCGGATTGGTGGAAAACCGACTATGATGCTCCCAACACACCTGAGGAACAGATGGCTGGGGATGATGAAGAGGAGGAAGAAGAAGAGGAGGTTGACGAGGTAGAGGAGCTTGACTCCCTTGGTCAACTTCATAACCTAATTGCTGACGCCGACTCTCTACAGGATAACAGAGGAACCAGCAAGCCGGACGAGACGGAGATAACTCCTAGTGCCTCTGACTCCGAAACTCTTGGTAGAAGGCAAACCCGGCTGGCTATACGAAAGGTACCATTTTCACACCCATCAGCTTACTTGGATCCAAGAAAACGCAGCATGCTGAGAGCTTGAAAAGAAAAACCCTGAGTGCTGGTTCAGATGATCTCCATGAATGTCTTTCTCGCGAGCCGTCTCGTCGCCGGGCTCGTCATCAAGAAAAACTAAGCCCAACATCTTCTTGCCCAAAAGCCGACCAAATGAAGGCTCCGTTGGATCCTTCCAACCCGGCTTACATTTCCTCACCTTCATCTGACGCATCAAGTGCGAGCCAGTTGCCCGGCTTCTCCATAAACATTGGGTAAGCTCATAAAATTTTCATATTATCCCAAATTTTCCCTTGTTCACCGTTGTGACTTTATTGATGTAGAGCCAAGGCTATTTTAAAGGATAAAACTGGTGTTTCTTCTGCTACTGGAAAGGATGTAGAGATGGCAACATCTAACATCCAAGACACTGTGATGGAAGACTCGGCGCAAAACAACCATGTTGTTGATGATCAAATTCCTCCGGAGTCTAGCGCCATGGAAGAAGAAAGAAGTAACCCGGCTTCTGATAAGCCGGCTGAAACTGACATCGTTCAGGACGAGGTGGTGATTACTGTTGAAAACCGTAACCCGCCACCGGGTACGTCCACCATCCTGACCAAGACCACCGCTGACGAAAAGCCACCACTAGGTGAAGAGCCGGCTTATGACTCACGTGTGGAGTCGTATGAAGATATGAGCATGACATCTCTCCACCAACAGTAGATAACCCGGCTTGCACAGAACCAGGAAAGCGAAAGTGCATTGGTAGCACTTATGAAGAAGAAATACAAGGTACGTCATTCTCCTTATCTCCATATGTACATGTGTAGCCCCCAAGCTCCAAATTTAGAATGTAATGATGATTTGGTGCTTGTCCTAAAATAAAGATGTTGGTAGTGTAGCCCCCCAAGTACCAGGTTATATGTTTACAGTAACCTGGGACATGTAACAACGTTTGCTATCTTCATAATTTCAAACCGTGTAGCCCCCAAGTGCTGGGTTGTCTTGCTTGCGGCAACCTGGAACTTGTAATTTGTAGCTGATGAAACGTTCGAGCA
This sequence comes from Elymus sibiricus, assembly GCA_039707655.1. NCBI lineage: Eukaryota > Viridiplantae > Streptophyta > Magnoliopsida > Poales > Poaceae > Elymus > Elymus sibiricus. Next base: position 20,599,749 of record CM077676.1, read on the forward strand.
GTGTACCCCCAAGTGCCAGGTTGCATGCCTGCAGCAGCTCGGAATTTATCCTTACTCATCTGATTCAAGCTTGAAATAGTGTAGCCCCACAGTGCCGGGTTGTATGCCTGCAGCAACCAGGGGCTGTAGATAGTATTACTTATTCTTGGATTTTTGTATCTGTAGGCCATGACCGCTCAAGCCGGCAAGAAATCACGCTAAAGGAACAACTCACTGCAGAAGTTGGCAAGCATGAGGCGGCCGAAAGGTTGTCTTCCCACTTTCATAAATCTCTTTTGAAGGTGACTGATAATTTGGAAAAGGCAAAAGCCGACTTTGCAACTCACACAGAAAAACTGACCCGGCGAGCAGAAGAGGCAGAGGCCAAGCTTAAGCAGGTGACTGAAGAATTAAACAAGCTGAACAGTCATGTCAGCTGGCTGTGCGTGGCCGTCTTTGGTACGTCTGCTTCCTTGAGTCATTTGATCATCTGCTGTAAGACTCGGTTTTCCGTAGCTAACTCATTATTTTGAACAGGCCAGAAATATGCTGGCAATGTTGAACTCCCAATAGTGAAACTGCAGGCTATTTATAAATTTCTTGAGCAACTGTATGTGGGAGGAGTGAATTGTATAAAAGCTATAAAGAACGTGCAGGGGCCACCACAGAAGATTCTTGATATGTTAACTGAGCTGTCCACAGTTCCAGCATGGATCAAGGAGTTAATATTGTCTGCCTTTAGGAGAGGGACTATGAGCGCCCTTGCTCTGGCCAAAGCCTACCACCTGGAGATGGATCCGGCTCTTCTGGTAGGTGGGTTCCCTCGGTTCAAAGCAGACAACACTCCATTTATGAAGGCTAATTATTTGCAAGTGATCAAGGAGACCCCGCCACATGCTACTGCCATCGCGCACGGCTTGGATTTATCAAGCTTTCAAGTTGGATATGATAGCGATAATCAATGCATGGAGTTGCTGAAACCAGAGTAGATGGGCGTCTGCTAGCATACATGGCTACCAAGGCGGTGGTTGTACTGTAACTTCGAATGAAGCTCTTTGTTCCTATGACTCTTCACCCAAAACTCTTTGGGGGTATGTTGAGCAACGAACGCTTCCCAAATGTCCGGGCACCATCTTGTGCCATCTTACTTTCACGACGGTCTCAAAATCCACCTCCTCGTCAACATCGACAATGTCCCTTTTGGCTTCATATCTCCAGTTTATTAGAGCATGACACAAGGTGTTTCCTGCGGCATGTTTTGTAAGCTCCTTGTCCGCTTCAAGGACCATGGAGATTTTGAAGAGGGTGTCGAACCATGCCTTCTTGTCATCGTACTTAGTCTAGCCTTGCACCGAGATTGAGACATTCTCACGGACCAAGCAACCACATGTGTTCCTAAACTTCTTTGCGGACCATTGTAGACTTAATAGGTAACTGGTTTTTGAGTTTACCCTAGTAACCACAAAGGTATCTGTGGTCAACTTGTTGCTGATCCGTGGGTTCTGGGCCCTCTTTGGGGCGGATGGAGTAGGCTCAGGATCGTGCTCGGGCTCCATTTCGGAACTAGTCTCACCTTTAGAACTAGAGCGAGGCTACTCCGATGAGACAAAAGGCCCATTGCTCACAGAGGTATCGGTCGTCTCGACGACACTAACATTCTAGGCAACTACGACAGGGGCATTTTGGGCCTCGAGGGTAGGGGCGTTGAGGGGTGCCACCTCGTCAAGGGGGGCTTCTGCATCGTGGACTGGGGTAAGTACCCGGCTCGAAGGCGATGTATTCAATCTCATCTAAAGAATAGGAAAAATATCAATTCTAAAATATTTTAAACAAATCGAAAATAACTAAAGAATAGCAAAAATAACAATTCTAATATAGCAACAATTCTGAAGTACCTAACAATTCTAAATATTCTAACAATTGTAAAACACATACCAATTCTTATATGACAATTTTAAATATTATGAACAAATCTAAAAAATTCTAAACAATTCTAGATTCTAAAAAATTCTAAAATATTCTAAATATTCTAACTATTCTAAGACAATATAGCAATTCTAAAATAGCAACAATTCTAAACAATAGCAAATCACAATTATCCCTAATTAACCTTAATCACAATTCTAAACAAATACCAAATGACAATTAACCCTAATCACAATTCTAAACTTTAGCAAATATTCGAGGACAATTCTAAATACCCAAATTAACACTAAGTAATGCTAATTAACCATAATGAACACTAAGTAATCCTAATATTAACAATACAAATCACTTAATTAAAAATGTATAGAGGTCGGAGGTTGTTGATTCGTTTCAAACGTATCGACTCCTTTTGAAGTTTAATTGCATATTTTCCTTGTTATTTCATGAATTATTTATGATTTTGGGGACTAGCCTACTGATAATCGTCAGAAAGCCTATTTTTGGGAATTATGTGATTTCAGGAAGTTTCTCAGAGAATCCAAGAAAATTCCTACAAACTATGTAGAAAGGATCCAGAAGCCACACGAAAAGGGCAGACCAAAACTCAACAACCTAAAATTTTAAATGCAATATCTCTCCTACTATTTGCAATCAATTACGTCCCTATCAATTGATATGTGTTGTTCCTTGATTTTGACTATGTGCAAGCTTCTGTCCCTATCACATGTCTTCAATTCAATCCCCATACATAACTAGATGCAATTCAATGGTGATGCCATGACTAATTTATCTATCCATATATATCATGGTGCTTACCAATGAGTCACCTTCTGCTGGAGAAGTTGGTGGAGCCTGATGCAATAGTAGCCACCGTTGCGGTCAAGTGGAGGGGTAGAGGGCGAGACAGAGGGGGTATGGTCGCGCTCGCGCCTGCTGCTTTACCTTCGTCTACAGGTCGACAAGGACGATCCTGGGGTTGTCCTTGGAGCACGCCGGTGGCTCGACGCCGGTGGTCATGCTTGTGCCCTTTTTCTTCTTTCCATCTACCGGCTTCTCTGCGAGAATGGAGACCAAGGAACCGTCCTCAATACAACCTCAAATGAAAGGTGCTCAACATTAAAGTTGTTCGTCATGTCAAGACGAACAACTTTAATTTTTGGATCATCTCAATCTTAGGTCGTACGCAAATTTTACATACAAAACACTGAATCGGCAAATCTGGGTAGGGACCATATGGAAAACTGAGCACCAGTACAGCCGTATGCACTCGTACCACGCCTGGATAGACACAAAATCACGTGTAACTTCTCCGTCCAATCACCGTTTTGAGTGTCATTTGATGAGTCAGATTCGTGGGAAGATAAGGAACACATTGAAGACGTGAAGACCACCTATTAGCCCTTGGATCAAAGGTGAGGAGGAGGATCAAAGGACGAGACACGAAAGGTATGGCTATTTATTGATCTCCAGTCTCTCAACCCATTCACCCAATTCCATGAAGAAACACATCTCCATTCAGATCAGAGGAATTCAGGGGTTGTGCCTGGCCTCCATCTCCAAGATCCGTTGCAACCTTGAAGGGAGGACCGAGGAGGAAGATGAGGGGAGCCACCACTGCCGGGTACCGCTCCATGGGCCGGTGGCGCCACCACCATCTCCACACTGCCGGCACGTCCACCATCATTGACACCGCTACCTCCATCACCTCCTCTCTCTTCCCAATCTCAGCCTCCGTGATGGGTTGTAACAACTGTTCAACCCCCTTTAATGCAATGCTTACTTGAGTCATTGTTCTTTCTAGGTTGTGGTAATCTAGTACGCCAAGTTAGATCATGGTTATGTTTTATCATGCGTTGTCTCTTCGTGTTTCCAATCTTAGTGATTAGAGATGTCCAATCCAATGGCGTGGATGGAGACATCCAACCCACCCGTCTGCATATGGAGTAGATCGGTGTTTGCGTGAATCAATAGATCTCTGTATGATAGACTTTAGTATCTTGAGAGGAGCACATCTCATCTTGGGAGTAACGGTTATCCATAGAGCGTAATGCTTTTGTCTAGTTCATAGTTACCCGATTCGCGGTTCACTGGGTTCGCGATTCGGGTTCGGGATTCGCGATTCGGTAGTGCCTATGAATCGAGTTCGGTGGGGGGTATACATCTCTAGTTCGTGAATCGGGTAACCGATTCGTGAATCGGAGGACTCCGATTCGTAAATCAGAGGACTCCGATTCGTGGATGCAGTGACTCGGATTCGTAAATATTTTGCAAGCCGGAAGTTGCGAGTTCGAGCCTTGGGTTGCTCTTTTTTTACCTGTTTCATAGTTTAACCAGAAAAATACTAGTATTACATTTGGTCGACTCTTCGTGCACAGGAAGCTCTTAATGAGCACTTGAATCAATGACGTAACAAATACCAAAATCATGAATGGAGGGAAAGTTTCCACCAAGAATTTCACTTGGACACGTCATGCTACCATTTTTTTTAACTTGGGCCCGTCAGAAAAAAATAGAGTTTCACTTGGAGGCCCACATGTCATAGTGCTTCTTATCCATCCAGATCCATCATCTTCCCCACAAAGCCATCCCGTCGTCTTCTCCCAATTCCACATCTGCTAAATCCAGATCGCCATGGACTACCACGGAGGAATGGAGGAGGGAGGTGATGCGCGCATGGGAGAAAACGTGCTGCTGGATGGAGGCGACTCGTCGGACACGACATCTTCGGCGCGTCACCCTGGACAGCACGTCTTGGCAGCCTTGGCTGTCACGCCGGCCACCACGTATTGGCAGGCGTCGCCATTCTCCGGCCACCACGGCCTGGCCGCCGTCGCCGTGCACCGGATACAATCCCAGCGCCGGTCGAGTCGCTGTTGCCGGCTGCCCGGCCACCGCGTCTGCGTCGCTGCTGCCCGGCCACCGCGTCTGTGTCTCTGTTGCGTAGCAACTAGCCGGGACGAGCTGCTGCACTCATGAGCACATCAGGTTAGCAACGATCTCATTTTTTCAGTTCGTTTTGAGATCGGCGAATCGTGCACCGAATCGCTACCGATCTGAGCGAATTCGAATCCCGTTCTAGGTCAATCGATCTGAGTCGGGGTTCGAAGGCTGTTGTAGCGAATCGGGTAACTATGGTCTAGTCCTTCATGGCCTTAATATCTTCTACGGTTGTGTGCATCATTAGTGTTGTGAAGTGGACAAGTAACGTCGCTCCTCCAAAGTACTGTGAGGAGTGGTACCATTAGGGAGACCACCTCGCATGTAATAGAGTAACACCAGCGGTCACCCATTTAGTACTAGTCAGGCAAAACATAGAAGCCACATTTGCTCGAGTAAACATTGCGTTAAGTTCCTTTATTTCACTTCCCGCTCTAGTCTAGTTTTACTTTCCGTTCTAGTCCATAGTATATTTAAGTCCCTTTTATTGTTGTGTGCCAAGTAGCGAATAGAGTAAACTATTTCCAAGCCAAGGTTTGGGTGCGAGCGGAGCTGCGTTAGGTCACAAGCGTAGCTATGGGGTTGGTAAATGCCATCCATTGTTCCCTTGGTTTGATAATATTGGGCTAAATACTTCGCGCGAAAGGTACTACGGTGATTCTGTGTGCTTGTCGGACATCAAGATACTTTTCTGGTGCCGTTGCCGGGGAGCATAGTCCTCGGTTATTACCTTCCCATTTGCACTTAGCTTATTTCGTTTGTTGCTTTTATCTTTTTGTTTTGTTAAAAATAAAAAATAAATCAACCATGTCTTTTGAGATTTCTATTGCAGATCTCTCTCATGTTGATGTGGAGAAGGAAGAAGCCGACCATCAATCATATATGGCTACAAGGGGTAAACAAATATTGAAATGGATGGTACAATTAGAGGCTTGTTCCTCTAAGATTTGTGACACGTACCCGGTTTACTGTGACATATGCAACTCCGATACACACTTTAATTATCTTCGCAAGGACCATCCGGACCTGATTGCAGCTTCTTGTAATAATTATGATATTAACTTCACTGCTACAAAACAAGTTTTGGAATATCTTATCTTTTTAGGGGGGTGCGGGGTGGGGATAAAACAGCTAAGTGAGCTTTTGTGCTCAATCATGAAAAAGGTATGGAAATTGTCTATGTTACAGAGGTTATGAATACCTCATTTCCCATAATGAAGTACTATAAAGCTAATTGTGGATGACCTCAAGATTGCAGCAATACGGGACAAGCTAGAGAAAAGGCCCCCGCGTCGCTCCCGCTGCGGGCGACTCGGGCGGAACCTCAACCCTAGCGCTGACACCACAGATCCTACCTCTCCTCTCCGCCGCCGCCGGAGGAAGCTGCAGGGCGAAGCCGCTGCGGCCGATGGATGCGGCGGGGACCTTGCTCGCATCGTGGGGAGGCCTCGGGCGCGGCGGAGCCCTCCCCTCGATGACCACGACGGCGGCGTTTCTGGTGCATGTGCTCGGATCTGGCTCGGCCGGTTCCGGCGGCTTGACTGCCGTCCGCCGCGAGGTTCTGCTACTCGGGCGCAGCGTTGGGCGGGAGCTCTCGCCCCCTCCCCCCCCGGGCGTCCCTGCTCTGCTTCATCCTGCTGCCGCTCCGAGGCGTACGGTTGCCGCAATGCCATGCTGCGCGTACTGGCAGGCGTCGCTGTGACGCGGCCTTGCAGCTCGTGTGTTCGTGCCGGGGAATACTCTCGGGTGCGGCCCGGCGGCGCCGTCGTTTCCCTATGGTGTCCGGTTGCTGGGCAGGTGGACTGTCGCGAGGGGCTGGAGGTGGTGCGGTGCAGCGGACGGCCTGAGCTCAAGCTGGGTCTGTTTCGCTGTGGCGCGGGCGGGTTGGTTCCTTCTGGATCTGGCCTTTGGTGGTCCACGGCGGTGGTTGGTGGTGGATGATGATGTGCACTCGGCTGCTGCTGGTCCTGGTGCTCGCCGATTGGAGGTGACGGGCTGCCAGGGCAGGCGCCATGCAGGGCGTCTCTCTAACCTGTGAGGCGCTGTGGTGGTTGCTGCTCGGTGCCATGGTGGCGGCTCGCTGCTGGGAGCATGGCTGGGCGCAGCAGGAGGGTGGAGGTTGGTGGCCTGAGATGGGTGGTGGTAGACATGGTGGACTGGCTGGTTTGGTCAGAGCAGTAGGAGACGATGCCGGGCGAAAGTCTGTCTTTGGCTATGGTCGGAGCCGGCGGCGGCGGCGTCTGTGGGCGTCGCTGTCTTCTTGAAGGCGCTGTTGTGGTGATGTGCTCCTCTTCCCTGTCGTCCCTTGTTTCGGGGGAAACTTCAGATCCGTGCTCTCTCGGATCGGATGATGGCGGCGCCTTGTGTCGTTCCCCTCTTTTGGGCATCATTTTTGGAGAAGGGATCAGCCGGAGGGAACAGTGTGGGCTTGATGGTGGTGGTGGCGCGGCCGGTTGGGGTCGATGGTGGTCCTGGTGTGATCGATTGGGGTCGACGGTGGTTTGTGTTGCTGCTGCCCTACTTCCTATGTGTTCGTCTTCGGTGGTGTTCCCTGGTGTCGACCATGTTGCTGTGGATGTTCAAGACCCTCCCGTGGTGGCCATTGTATTGCGGTGAGCTTAGTGCTCTTGGTGTTGTTCCGGTTCATCTTTGCTCTTCGATGACGTAAGATGCCTCCCCAACTTGCTAATCATCCTGAATTTCCATGGCGGAGCTCCCAGGCAAGGTTCATGTTGTCACTCGTTGGTTGTGGATGCTCTTGAGTTGTGTCGTGAGGTTCGGTTTGCACGCCGGTGCGGAGCGTTAGGTTGCTTGCTTAGTCTTGGTATTGTGATCCCTCGACGACATCCCACATCTACTTGTGCCTCCCGTGGTGATGGTCCTTTGGTCTGCTAGCTAGGTCGTGCCTTGTCCTGGGCATCCTTTTTTCTTCTCATCCTTCGTCATTCATGTGCGTCAACTTTTTCTCCTCTTTTGTAACCTTGGTACTTGTACGGTTTTCGGCCCGGTTTCCCTCATAAACGGGGTCAATTTGTTCAGGTTTTCGATCTTGTTGCCCTTATAAACGGGATCGGCTAAAGCTTAAGGGGTGACTCTTGGCTTTGGCATCTTTTTGAGCAATATATTCAGGTGGGGAGGGATCCTCTCCCCCCCGGTGACCGTTCAAAAAAAAAGCTAATTGTGATATGACCTTGTTCCCAAATTATGATTAGTGGGTTGACGCTGCCATTTTGCAAAGAAAGATTAATTGGCAGGTACCACTCAATGAAATCAATGATGAAAAGGATCACGAGGTAGAACCGCCGATGCAAGAGTTGGTAAGATCACACAATGAAATGAACATATTCCAAATTAACTTGCAGGAAAATTATGGGGTTGATACGGAGCAACATATTCAACACAATCAAGTGTGTTTGGAAAATGAAGAACGCAGCGAAGAAGAAGAGGAGGAGAAATGGATTGATCACCCGCCTACACCATCCACTTTGGACAGTAATTTTCTACACACAAATAATATGCTCTTCGATGATGCCTCTTACTCTAGTGATGAATCTTATAATGCCCAAATCCTTGATCATTATTCTCAAGAAGACTTTGATTCTGAAAATCATTGGCTAGAAATTCCTTTTGGGAGCATTGAAAATGATGAACTAGATGTGGAGCCTTCTATGTCTCCGATAGTTCCTTGCTATGCATCATGGGATACTAATATGGTGCCAGGAATCCTATTGGAGAAGGGTGAGTTGCTTGCCTTGAAAGAACATCCATATTAAAAAGCATCCACCTTAATCGCTGGTAGCCATGATATGATTATATCTCCTATTGTTGGCTATGTTTCTCTCCAATTGCAGCTGAATACGAAGATATCTAATCCAAGCTCTCTGCATTGGCACCCACTTAAATGTGATAATCTATTTTCTTATATGATGCCGATACACCGTAAGCGGGTACGCCTCCGATCTTGGGATCCGGATGGAGCAATAAGCACTGAAGCCTAGCTATATGGCTTACAAGAAAGTGCTTCCTGGGAGGCAACCCTGAAGTCCGCATGTGTCTTTATTAGGTTTGTGTCTTTTCGTTAGTTTGCATTCATGCTAGCATTGGCACTTTTATGTTTGCCTAAATTGCTATTAGAGTTGGTTAGCACTAACCTTCAAAAGGTAATTTCTATAACGAACTGGTAGGCTCGATTTATTCCGCAATGAAATTAGCAGCTTTCCTCCTTGTATTTTGTTGCAAATATGTCATATGCAGGACTAAAGGAGGAGGCCCAAAAAAATTACCCAGTTCTGTTGCTCCAGAAATGAAGCTGAGCAGTGGTACGACCGCTTATGGTCGTACCCATCTCGTACTAGCCTCATCCGCATGAGCGTCGCTTTTTAGAACGAAAGCCGAGCAGTGGTATGAGCGCTCACGCTCATACCAACACTCGTACCGATGGGCTGCGCAAACTCAGTATTCCAAAATAAAAGCCGAGCAGTGGTACGAGCGCTCACACTCATAACCGTGCTCGTACCAGATGGGCAACGCTGGTCATTGAAAGCTAGAACGGAAGCCGAGCACCGGTACAAGTGCAGCTGCTAGTCCCGAGTCAACTAAGCCCTCATTTTAATTAATTTGACAGTCCGAGGTCAGTGGGTACCCTTTTAATCATTCATTTGTGCTCTAATTTTCTTTAATTATCTTCGCACCTCCCTAACCAATAATTCTTTTTAGTACTTTGCATTTTCTTTACTCGGTTGGGTATACAAACTCCGTTGGTATACCGAAACATTTCTTTCTTTTCGTGTGTTTTGTTTTCACAGGTGCTTGGACCTTGTGCAGTGATGTGTACGGTGTGGTGCCAACCACATAAATACTTGCACGAGCCATTTGGTTGCTTCAATTCAAGGACTCCCACTAAAAGTGTCTGGAAATATCTTCCAATTTGAACCTTGCCTAATAAAGTCATTGTAGTGTAGTGGTTAGTTTCCCGCCTTGAGTGGGAGCTCTCCCATGTTTAGGCACATAGGGTGCTGCACACTTGTGTTTAATATCTTGTCTCACAAACACTTCACTTAGAATCTAGGGGTAGCCTAGGAACTCCTAGACCTAGTTTGTCCACTTAAGTGTGGTGCTTAGGTTGACGAACCAATTTTCTTGCGACAAATGTTTTTATCACTTGTGAGCTAACACTCTGTGCTTTTACAAAAAAAAATTAAAGAACATTTTTTTAGCTCTGTTTCTAGCAGGTTCTCTCGGAAGGTAGCCACCGGACCACATCAAATAAAATTCAGCTAAGGTCCATGCCCATTGAAGGATAGGTCATTTGTGCCTCAAAGGTAATCCTGGACCACCCTTGCTTAAATCTTAAGCTTGGGGAGGTTACCACCTCCCACACTCTCTTTCAATAAAGTGCACTTCCTCTTTTATTTTCATAATATGCCCAAGCTTAGTCATAGGAAAACTCCTAAGATTGGAGAGGTTATTTTTGCATATAATGTGTTAGTTGTAGCAGCTAATGGTGGTTGTTCTGGAGCAAAACAAGAATCAACCCAATGAGGAGGGATCATGAAAAGTACGCTTATCACGAGGTATGCTCGAAACCCCCATTAGATTTTCTTGATCACTGAAATGAAGTATATGCTTAAAGTCTTGTGTGAGTAGATTTACTTTGGTAAGCCTTGTTTCTTAGGTGTAAGATCTTTGTTAAGCTAGCTAGTCCAGTATTTAAGTTTATAGTTGAGCTTTCTATGCTACTTAGCTTGCCGTTCTTTTTCTATCAAAAATAATAAGGAAGTCCGTTAAGACATGTAGGTTGTCACCATGCTAGAATTGTCCTAAAAAAGTAGTTTTAGAGTAGCTTGACCCCATGATGTTTGATAGGATAGGCTCGATGGTGCTCACGAAGGGAGTTGGGCAATAGAACCAATACTCTGAAGTTTTGAGACAGTGTCATGCCAAAATTAGTCTAAAAAGGATTGTGCTTCATGCATATCTTTTATCCTTTACTTTTTAAAAAGACTTGCAATCAAGGTGAAGTTGACTACTCTGTTGGCCTATGAGCGATCCACCTAGTGTAAATCCAAGATCTCGGCTATGAGTGGGATAATGACTATAGCGGCAATTCTATGTCGCGTAAAACTTCAACTCTCCCTGTGACAAGTGAAATTCAAATGAAGGGGAAGTTGACTACACCACAGACCTATGAGCGATCCACCAGCGGTAAATCCTGCATCTTAGTTATGAGTGGGATAACGACAATAGCGGCAACACTATGTCGGGTAAAACTTCGACTCTCCCCACAGCAGAGCTTATATTTATATACGTAACTCTTTTTGGCATGGTCTCATTAACCTAGGGGTTGATGTTATTGAAACCCAATGACTGGAGATATCACTTCAAAAAGCTAGAATTGAGAGCATTACTGGGTAGCATCGAAAAGCTCTATTTCTATTTATGCCTGTTTGATGATGTACTTGTGTTCAACATTTTTGACATCACAAAAATAATCTCATTCTCCCTTTTAGCAAGTGAGTTTAGTCATAGTGAGTTAAGAAATTAACTAGATTACTTTGTTATCTTATTTAACAAGTTTTTACACCAAGTAGTTTGACTTATTTAGAGTTAGACACTCTCCTTGCTTTTCGCTTTTTCCTAATCAAGTTTTCAGGTTACTCTTACTAGTGGGTGTCTCGGCAACCAAATATAAGTAAACTCTAACCTCCTCAGAATATCATGGTTAAACCCTCAGTTCCTAACGGTTGATTCTTGCTCGAGGACGATCAAGGTTTCAGCTTGGGCAAATTTGATGCGTGTATTTTACACACATCTTTTCCATGAGTTTAATCCTGATATTCTCGAGATTTATTGCAGATTATCCCTCTAACTATTACCCTTTTAGTTTGTTTTCATTTCTTTTGTGTTTCGTAGAGTGTTTAGGTGGATTACATTCACCTGGACTTTTTGCAATAATTGGAGCCAATTCGAGGTGAAACGGAGAGGAACCGGTAGCTGAATTTTGTGAAATCCAAGGAAGCGTCCTCAAGATGACCTCAAATGAAAATGTGCTCAACAAAAAAGTTGTTCCTCTCGTCAAGACGAACAACTTTGCTTTTTGGATCATCTCAATCCTAGGTTATATGCAAATTCTATGGCCAAAACTCTGAATCAGCAAACCTGGGTAGGGACCAGAAGGAAAGTCGAGCACCGGTATGACCGTACGTGCTTGTACCGGTGCTCATACCTCACCTGGATAGACGTGAAATCTCCTGCAACTTCTCCCTTCGACCACCATTTTGAGCGTCATTTGATGCGTCGAATTCGCTACCGTCGGGCACCTCCCCATGGGCCGGCTGTGCCACCACCATCTCCATGCTGCCGGCGCTTCCACCATCATCAACACGGCCACCTCCATTGCCTCCTCTCTTCCCCATCATGGCCTCCTTGATGGGTTATAACAACTCTTGAACCCGCTTTAATGCAGCTTTCACTTGAGTCATTGTTGGTTCTAGGTAGCGGTAACCTAGTACGCCAAGTTAGACTGGTTGTGTTTTATTATGCGTTATCTCTTCGTGTTTCTAATCATAGTGAATGGAGATGTCCAATTCACTGGCGTAGTTGGAGACATCCAACCCCTCAGGCCACACATAGAGTAGATAGGTGTTTGTGTGAATCAATAGACCTCTGTATGACGGACTTTGGTATCTTGAGAGGAGCACATCTCATCTAGGGAGTAACGGTTATCCATAGAGCATAATGCTTTGGTTCAGCCCTTTGTGACCTTTATATCTTGTACAGCTGTATGCATCATTAGTGTCTGGAAGGGGACAAGTAACTTTCTTCCTCCAAAGTACCATGAGGAGTGGTGCCATTAGGGAGAATGTCTCACGTGTAATAGAGTAACACCACCGATCGCCCATTTAATACTAGTGAGCCAGAACCTAGATGCCACATTTGCTCAAGTAAATGCTGCGTTAAGTTCCCTTAGTTCACTTCTCATTCTAGTCTAGTTTTACTTTTCGTTCTAGTTCGTAGTATAGTTAAGTCCCTTTTATGATTGTGCCAAGCAGCGAATAGGGTAAATTATTTCCAAGCCTAGGTTTGGGTGCAAGTGGAACTGCGGTAGGTGACAAGCATAGCTACAGGGTTGGTAAACACCTTCCTTTACTCCCTTGGTTTGATAATCTTGGGCTAAATACTTTTCGTGAAAGGTGCTACGGTGATTCGGTGCACCTGCTGCATATCACATGGTGGCTGGTTTGGTGCGGGCGGTTGCTGGCTGGAGATGGATGGAGCAGACGCGGTTGCGGGTTGCGCTTGGTCTCTCGGGCACGCGGCTGCTGGCCTGCTTGGGTCTTATCGGGCTCCAAACTGCATCGAGCCTGGCAGCCCATGAGCTAGCCCGAGCCGAGCCATGCTCGGCCCGAGATGCGAATGATCCCAACAAAGGAGCACGGCTAGACCAGCTAGCATTTTGGGCCAAGCTACACTCGTACCGAGCCGGCGGAAGCTCAGGCTGAGCCCAAAAGCTCGGGCTGAGCGTCCAGATTTAGTTGTGTGCCTTCGTGGCATTCTCCCATGATCCTCTTGCTGCCCCCTCTTGCCCCCCTTTTTAAAATAAAAATTTAGGTGGGGAACCTCTCGCTCCCACTGAACATTAGGAATAAATAGATCTATGGCATCGGTAGAATTTATTTGACTTAGCTGCTAAGGTTGTTCAGTCGGCAAGTAGTAGAAGTACAAACTTGTGCAGCTAAATTAATAAGCAAAGAGTAATTGGGGTAGAAAAGGGTTGCTCCTCGGTCATTTGGGGCTTTGGGTTGTCGGATCACACCACGGATGGCTAGAAAATCATGTAAAACATCTATGGTGGCATGGCCGTAATATTTTCAAGGGTTAGAGCTTTTCTGGTAATTTCGCATGAAGTGCCCTCACTCTTGCGTGCAATGCCTTCTCTCCCTCTCCCTCTTCCCCCCTCTTTCCGCCGCCATTTCTCTCTACCGATTTCGGCCAACTCCAGCTGCCTCTCATGTCGCCGCCTACCGACGCGATAGCCTATGCCCCGTCTATTGATCTGTCAGCAAAGATTTGCCGAACCAGCCTTGCAAACTAATCATATGGCTCCTCATAAATTTGGCCATTCGACCGTTCAAAGTGCATGTTGATGGCCTGCAAGTGCACAGGGGTTTAGTTGTAGCTTTTTTAAAGTAAGAGTATCGATCCCACAGGGAGCACAGGAATCAGTCTTTGTCTCTTGATGCGTCTAGATAGCAATGCCTGCAAGTTAAATGCGATCCAAAGCAAGGTGGCAACGGATAAAAGTATTGGATGAGTGTAGCAAACGGTGAAATAAACTTGCAAAGATAAAGTAAAGTAATGCAGGAAGGAATGACAGTTGTTGAAATCGATAGGACTAACGCGTTCCCAGGTAGTCCGGATTCCCCCACTAGTATGCGTCTACACAACCAATGCATAAGCATAATGCTACATCGGATTCCTAAGCGACTTCATATGTTTCTATTTATGGGCGGAGCCAAGTACAAATACGTGCATACACGCGGTAGCCCCGTATCACATACGCCACTACCATTCATCCCCACTCCGGTTACTGAATGATAATTAAGGGGTCTTCCCCCGTGGACGCAGCTTAAAAGTGGTCTCCGTTTACCCCCTGCTGCAACGATCAGGGACGAAGGGAGATAGGCCCTGTCACTAACCTACCTCCGCAACCTGCCGTCACGCCAGCAGTAATAACCTTCCATCCAAAATTGGCATATGTTGGATGGTCGACTTCACCCAACATCAAGAAGACTATTAACATAAACATATAAAGAGGATATCGAATCCTAATACCAAACGGTCTATTACACACTAGGGTTCCTCCCTATCCCCGAGAACTAGGGAAACTATTCGCATATCAATGGCATAATCATTACAAGATGAATTATGATGATCATGATGAGTTCACAAAAGTAATACTAGATTGAATCCACTCCAACTACCATATTACAAATGGGTAGGGATGAGATGGTGATGGTGATGATGCCCTCTTGATGTAGCATGGCGGCAGCGAAGTCCTTGATTGATTCCCCCTCCGGATGCCTTCCGGAGGCTAGGGTTCTCTCTTCTGGATGCGTTTCTGGAGTCTGTGTGTCCCTGATCCACGATCTGATTCCAAAGTGCGGAAGTAGTCCACCAGGAGGTGCGACGGCAGCTGGTACGAGCGCACGGAAGGCATCCGGAGGGGCAAAGCTGCGCAAGCACCAATTTCCTCCAAATGCTTTATTATTTATATGGTAAGTGATAATCACGTTAATTAACGTGATTCCACCATAATTTCCCTGAGTTTCTTCCATAGTGTCCCTTTTATTCCAAAAGGCATATCCTGAGGAAAACCGACAAAAAGGACATGCGCGAACGTAGTAAAATTCCACAAAGCCTACCATGTAGGCACAAAATAGAGGATAAGAACATCACACATTTAGGACTCCTCAACTCCCCCAAGTTTAGAGGTTTTGTTCGTCTCCGAGCAAATACCGCAGGTTGTAAGAAAGCAGTCATCTTGATTATGAGGTGTGGATAACGATAATGAATGAGTCCATCACAAGATCCTAAAATTCTTGCTAGATAAATGATGATGTTGAGCACTATTATATCTCCACTTAATCAGAAGATCATGAAGGCTTTCACACCTTACTATTCTATCGGTTAGCAGACGTATTACAACTCTATGCGGTAATTCACCCGTCTTTCAGGCGAGCAAATTGCATTGGTCTCTCAGTTTTGTTTTTCTTCCCCTTCTATTTTAAGGATTAGGCCTATGCTCATGTCACTTCTAATTTTGTTTTAAGCGTGACATGAAAAGCTAGGCATGGTCCTTGTCGCAGAGAGTTTTACCAATGAAGCCACTTGCTCTATATCACCTTATTTGACTGGTGAGACAATTGTCTACACCAATACTTTTTATTTAACTTAAAAAATTAAACTGAAATAAAAGAGATTGCATCTAGTTGTCAACCTCTCCTATCCGATCGATACTAAAGATGTGGAAGACTTATACTCATCATCTTTAAGTGGGAATACATTAGCACACAATTTTAATGTTGCATCTACCATGATTTCAAGAATATCATAATAAAGCATACATCAAGATATCCATTACTCATCGGATATAAGAATCTTCCTTCAATCAAAAGGAAGCATGACCGTCCAACATTTATTCAATCGAACTAAAAACTTTAACTAAAAATTAACTAGAGGGAAACGATAAGGGATACAAAAGGAAAACAAAATCCCTCCAAGCTTAACATGCTAAGCCGGTTGGATTCATTTAGTCTCCTTTTTATTGCTACCGGTGTTCTTCGCCGGCGTAGGCAGAGTGATGTTGGTGAGCTTGTCGAGGAGGTGCTTGTTGGTAACCTCGAAGTCTGTGATGCGAAGCCTATACACATGAAGCATCTCATCCTGGTCCACGATGATCTTCATGCTCATGGTAAACGTAGCCCGGCTTTTTGCCGCGAGTCCTGTCTCCATCTCCTTGATTTGTTCATGCAAAATATCAATTTTTAGCTTTGGAACTACTAGCATATACCTTGGATTCAATAGAGGGTTTAGGATCCGTGAGGAGTTTCTTCCTTGGAGGTCCTACGGTGATGTGTGCACCAATGGTATGCTCCTCGTGCGCCTTGGGGTCTATCTGCTGAGATTCTCACATCGGTTCATGGATGGTGTAGCTGTTGAAGCCACGCCTACCAATGATGACTGGAGTGTTGTTGACGAAATCAATGCGATCACAGATGCTGATGACCTTGACAGACTCAATGGGGATCGACTCTGTCCTCTTGTTCTCTTCTTCTTCCTCTTCTTCTTCTTCTTCGAAAGACTTCTCCTCCGGTTCTTCCTCTGAAGAGGTCCGATCGCGGTTCAGGCGACATGTCCTCTCTCTCTTGCGGCTATCGGGTGAGTATTGTCCTTCATGCTCACGATTCTCCTCCTCCTGGGAAGAGGTCTGCCTCTCATCCCATGATCGTGCCATGGCTCCCTGTACTTAAAACTTAAGAAAACTTGGGCTAGATTGGTTTTGTTAGCTTTGAAGAGAAAGGAGGCAATGGATCAGTATATATATAAGGTGTGAACTTCGCAAGTAATCATGACATAAGGAAGATTAAAAGGAGTTGGAAACAAACCGAAGAAAATCGGGAATATTTTGGACAGAATCAGGGAGTTATTGCGATCGCCGGCGTCTGCTACGAGCATGTACGCTCGTACCGGCGCTCGTACTCCACCTTTGCCTCGACTTCGAATGGAGCAGAAAGTTTGACGGCCTATGGTACAAGCATACCGACGGTCGTACCATCCCTCTGCACCTGCCGAATTTTTTATTTTATTTTTTTAAAACAAGAAAGGGTTAGAGTTCGTTTGGACAGAAAGAAGGACGGCCTATGGTACGAGCACAGGCACTCGTACCCTGGGTCGTACTCTTTTTCGCCCAAAGCAACAGACGAAATAGTGCTGGAGAGGGTGTCTGGTAAGACCGCAAGCGGTCGTACCAGCGCTCGTACAGCCTGGTGAAACCTTCAAAATTTACAGAAAAATAAAACAAAGCTAAAGGAACAAAAAATTAAGACTTTAAATAAATCTAAACATGTTACCAGCAGCACTTTGGCACTTTCCCCAAGCTTTGTTCTTCAAATATGACTTCGTCCCGACAATCTTCACTCTTCTTGGCCTTAGTGAAGGATCCGTTCTGACAAGTTTACTGGGATGCAAAGTATTAGTGGAATCAAATAAATCGAACTCTCATTCTTTCTTACCACTGGTTTCAGGAATGACTCCAAGGTACGTAAGGTGGCTTTATCCAAGTCACCGTAGTGCCATAAGGGATACATAATCCTGTCTCTGAGGCTTTATATTCGTCCTCTACAAATGAGATATTCACCACTGCCTTGTCTATCTCGTTACGATCCAATATCTTGGTGTCAAATTCTTGTAAGAGAAGAGCCCAACTAATCCATCTAGGCTTCGTGTCCTTCTTATCCAGAAATTCCTTCACTGCTTGACGATCTATATAGAAAATGACTTTCGTTTTCGTAATGTAAGGCCTAAACTTTTCACAAGCAAAGATTACCGCATACAGTTCTCTGTCATTCTTAGCATAATTCCTTTGAGCACCACTTAGAGTATGACTAGCATAATAAATAATATTGAACTTGTTACCTTCGCACTGCCCCAGTACAGTGCTTACAGTATTGTCGTCCGTCCCGCACCCCACCTCAAGGGGGTGATCCCAATTTGGAGGTGTAATGACTCGTGCCGCGAGCAAGGCCTGTTTCAGCTTTTCAAAGGCTGTCTTACACTCCGCATTAAATTCAAAAGAAACGGTCTTCTGCAAAAGGTTAGTCAATGGTTTCGAAATACTTGAGAATTTTTTAATAAAGCGTCCATAAAAACTAGCATGTCCCAGAAAACTCCGTATCCCTTTTATGTCTCGTGGATACGGTAATTTTTCTATCGCATGTATTTTTGCTCTATCCACCTCAATACCTTTCCCAGATACTTTGTGACCTAAGACAATTCCTTCATTCATGATAAAGTGGCACTTCTCCTAGTTCAAAACAAGAATGGTGTCCTCGCACCACTGCAGTACTTTGATAAGATTGTGAAGGCAATCATCAAAAGAAGTTCCATAGACTGAAAAGTCATCCATGAAAACCTCCATGATTTCTTCAATAAAATTAGCAAATATAGCATTCATGCATCTCTAAAAAGTAGCGGGAGCATTACAAAGTCCAAATGGCATACGACAGTAAGAGTACATACCGAAAGGGCAAGTGAACGTAGTTTTCTCTTGGTCTTCAGGATGTACTACTATTTCTGAAAATCTAGAATATCCATCAAGGTAACAAAAGTGAGTATGTTTTGCCAATCTCTCAAGCATTTGATCGATAAATGGTAATGGATAATGATCCTTGCACGTCTCTTTATTTAATCTCCGGAAATCGATGCACATTCTATACCCACCTATTGTTCTAGTGGGGATTAGCTCATTACGTTTATTAGGAACAACTGTAAACCCTGCTTTCTTAGGAACACAATGAACCAGACTTAAACACTTACTTTCAAATAGCGGGTATATAATTCCTGCATCAAGTAGGCAAATCAACTCCTTCCTCACTACTTCTTTCATTTCAGGATTTAATTTCCTTTGATACTCACGCACTGGTGTAGCCCCTTCCTCCATATATATATGATGCGCGCATATGGAAGGGCGTATCCCCTTAAGGTCATCCATAGAGTACCCAAAAGCCTTGCGATGTTTCTTCAAAGTTTTCATGAGTTCAACTTTTTCCTCATCAGAAAGGTTAGCACTGATGATAACAGGATATTTATTTGTTTCATTTAAAAACGCATACCTTAATTCTTTCGGCAAGGGCTTGAACTTAGGAGGTGGAAGCCCCTCATCTCCTTTCTTCTCGGGTACTTCAAACTGCTCATTACTGGTAGGTTCTTGCATTTGTGCCTCATCTAGATGTTGGTCAATCTCCATTTTAGCTGGGTCTTCAGGATTTTGTTCATAATCAATTAGGCTTCTCTCGAGCTCATCTACTGGTGTCCCAAAATAAATAGAGGCAAGTTGTGCAATTGTCTTGTATTCGTCGTCATCGTGCTCTCGTGGATGTGGAGGGTTTTTAAATTGGGAGAAATGAAATGCCCTTACTTCCTCTCCAAATTTGAGAGAGACAACCTCTCTTTTACAATCGATCTTCGCCTCTGTAGTGTTAAGAAAAGGTCATCCAAAAATAATAGGACAAAGATCATCTTCAGGTATTTCCATAACAACAAAGTCATGATACGTCTCCAACGTATCTTTAATTTATGAAGTATTCATGCCATGTTTATTATAGTTTTGTATGATTTTGGTGCACTTTTATATGGATTTTATATGATTTTCAGAAAATCCATATCAAATGAAGTACAAATGCAGCGAAACTTTTTGACGATTTTTTCTGGAAGGAAACGGACCCAGGAAGCTTCGGGGAAGCAGCAGAAGAGCCACAGGGGCCCCATGAGCCACCTGGGCACGCCTGCCCCCCACCCAGGCACGCCCTGGTGCCTTGTGGGGCCCCTGTGGCACCTCTTTGCGTGATTCCAACGCCAAAAAATCATATATATTCAGAAACCCCCAAAAGTTAACCTAGATAAGTTTTTACGCCACCGCAAGCCACTGTACCTCCACGATCTCATCTACAACCCTTTTCCGGCACCCTGCCGGAGGGGGGAAAGCATCACCGGAGGCCATCTTCATCATCCCGGCGGTCTCCATGAAGAGGAGGGAGTAGTCCACCCTCGGGGCTGAGGGTTTGTACAAGTAGCTATGTGTTTTTATCTCTCTCTCTCTCGTGTTCTTGATATGGCATGATCTTGATGTATCGCGAGCTTTGTTAATATATTTGGATCATATGGTGTTTCTTCCCTCTCTATCTTTGTTGTGATGAATCGAATCTTTCCCTTTGAGGTTTCGTTATTGTCGGATTGAATATTTCAGATTTGAGAACACTTGATGTATGTCTTGCATATGAATACCCATGGTGACAATGGGGTATTATATTGTTTCACTTTAATCATCTCAATCTTAGGTCGTACGCAAATTTTACATACAAAACACTGAATCGGCAAATCTGGGTAGGGACCATATGGAAAACTAAGCACCAGTACAGCCGTATGCACTCGTACCACGCCTGGATAGACACAAAATCACGTGTAACTTCTCCGTCCAATCACCGTTTTGAGTGTCATTTGATGAGTCAGATTCGTGGGAAGATAAGGAACACATTGAAGACGTGAAGACCACCTATTAGCCCTTGGATCAAAGGTGAGGAGGAGGATCAAAGGACGAGACACGAAAGGTATGGCTATTTATTGATCTCCAGTCTCTCAACCCATTCACCCAATTCCATGAAGAAACACATCTCCATTCAGATCAGAGGCATTCAGGGGTTGTGCCTGGCCTCCATCTCCAAGATCCGTTGCAACCTTGAAGGGAGGACCGAGGAGGAAGATGAGGGGAGCCACCACTGCCGGGTACCGCTCCATGGGCCGGTGGCGCCACCACCATCTCCACACTGCCGGCACCTCCACCATCATTGACACCGCTACCTCCATCACCTCCTCTCTCTTCCCAATCTCAGCCTCCGTGATGGGTTGTAACAACTGTTCGACCCCCTTTAATGCAATGCTTACTTGAGTCATTGTTCTTTCTAGGTTGTGGTAATCTAGTACGCCAAGTTAGATCATGGTTATGTTTTATCATGCGTTGTCTCTTCGTGTTTCCAATCTTAGTGATTAGAGATGTCCAATCCAATGGCGTGGATGGAGACATCCAACCCACCCGTCTGCATATGGAGTAGATCGGTGTTTGCGTGAATCAATAGATCTCTGTATGATAGACTTTAGTATCTTGAGAGGAGCACATCTCATCTTGGGAGTAACGGTTATCCATAGAGCGTAATGCTTTTGTCTAGTTCATAGTTACCCGATTCGCGGTTCACTGGGTTCGCGATTCGGGTTCGGGATTCGTGATTCGGTAGTGCCTATGAATCGAGTTCGGTGGGGGGTATACATCTCTAGTTCGTGAATCGGGTAACCGATTCGTGAATCGGAGGACTCCGATTCGTAAATCAGAGGACTCCGATTCGTGGATGCAGTGACTCGGATTCGTAAATATTTTGCAAGCCGGAAGTTGCGAGTTCGAGCCTTGGGTTGCTCTTTTTTTACCTGTTTCATAGTTTAACCAGAAAAATACTAGTATTACATTTGGTCGACTCTTCGTGCACAGGAAGCTCTTAATGAGCACTTGAATCAATGACGTAACAAATACCAAAATCATGAATGGAGGGAAAGTTTCCACCAAGAATTTCACTTGGACACGTCATGCTACCATTTTTTTTAACTTGGGCCCGTCAGAAAAAATTAGAGTTTCACTTGGAGGCCCACATGTCATAGTGCTTCTTATCCATCCAGATCCATCATCTTCCCCACAAAGCCATCCCGTCGTCTTCTCCCAATTCCACGTCTGCTAAATCCAGATCGCCATGGACTACCACGGAGGAATGGAGGAGGGAGGTGATGCGCGCATGGGAGAAAACGTGCTGCTGGATGGAGGCGACTCGTCGGACACGACATCTTCGGCGCGTCACCCTGGACAGCACGTCTTGGCAGCCTTGGCTGTCACGCCGGCCACCACGTATTGGCAGGCGTCGCCATTCTCCGGCCACCACGGCCTGGCCGCCGTCGCCGTGCACCGGATACAATCCCAGCGCCGGTCGAGTCGCTGTTGCCGGCTGCCCGGCCACCGCGTCTGCGTCGCTGCTGCCCGGCCACCGCGTCTGTGTCTCTGTTGCGTAGCAACTAGCCGGGACGAGCTGCTGCACTCATGAGCACATCAGGTTAGCAACGATCTCATTTTTTCAGTTCGTTTTGAGATCGGCGAATCGTGCACCGAATCGCTACCGATCTGAGCGAATTCGAATCCCGTTCTAGGTCAATCGATCTGAGTCAGGGTTCGAAGGCTGTTGTAGCGAATCGGGTAACTATGGTCTAGTCCTTCATGGCCTTAATATCTTCTACGGTTGTGTGCATCATTAGTGTTGTGAAGTGGACAAGTAACGTCGCTCCTCCAAAGTACTGTGAGGAGTGGTACCATTAGGGAGACCACCTCGCATGTAATAGAGTAACACCAGCGGTCACCCATTTAGTACTAGTCAGGCAAAACATAGAAGCCACATTTGCTCGAGTAAACATTGCGTTAAGTTCCTTTATTTCACTTCCCGCTCTAGTCTAGTTTTACTTTCCGTTCTAGTCCATAGTATATTTAAGTCCCTTTTATTGTTGTGTGCCAAGTAGCGAATAGAGTAAACTATTTCCAAGCCAAGGTTTGGGTGCGAGCGGAGCTGCGTTAGGTCACAAGCGTAGCTATGGGGTTGGTAAATGCCATCCATTGTTCCCTTGGTTTGATAATATTGGGCTAAATACTTCGCGCGAAAGGTACTACGGTGATTCTGTGTGCTTGTCGGACATCAAGATACTTTTCTGGTGCCGTTGCCGGGGAGCATAGTCCTCGGTTATTACCTTCCCATTTGCACTTAGCTTATTTCGTTTGTTGCTTTTATCTTTTTGTTTTGTTAAAAATAAAAAATAAATCAACCATGTCTTTTGAGATTTCTATTGCAGATCTCTCTCATGTTGATGTGGAGAAGGAAGAAGCCGACCATCAATCATATATGGCTACAAGGCGTAAACAAATATTGAAATGGATGGTACAATTAGAGGCTTGTTCCTCTAAGATTTGTGACACGTACCCGGTTTACTGTGACATATGCAACTCCGATACACACTTTAATTATCTTCGCAAGGACCATCCGGACCTGATTGCAGCTTCTTGTAATAATTATGATATTAACTTCACTGCTACAAAACAAGTTTTGGAATATCTTATCTTTTTAGGGGGGTGCGGGGTGGGGATAAAACAGCTAAGTGAGCTTTTGTGCTCAATCATGAAAAAGGTATGGAAATTGTCTATGTTACAGAGGTTATGAATACCTCATTTCCCATAATGAAGTACTATAAAGCTAATTGTGGATGACCTCAAGATTGCAGCAATACGGGACAAGCTAGAGAAAAGGCCCCCGCGTCGCTCCCGCTGCGGGCGACTCGGGCGGAACCTCAACCCTAGCGCTGACACCACAGATCCTACCTCTCCTCTCCGCCGCCGCCGGAGGAAGCTGCAGGGCGAAGCCGCTGCGGCCGATGGATGCGGCGGGGACCTTGCTCGCATCGTGGGGAGGCCTCGGGCGCGGCGGAGCCCTCCCCTCGATGACCACGACGGCGGCGTTTCTGGTGCATGTGCTCGGATCTGGCTCGGCCGGTTCCGGCGGCTTGACTGCCGTCCGCCGCGAGGTTCTGCTACTCGGGCGCAGCGTTGGGCGGGAGCTCTCGCCCCCCCCCCCCCCGGGCGTCCCTGCTCTGCTTCATCCTGCTGCCGCTCCGAGGCGTACGGTTGCCGCAATGCCATGCTGCGCGTACTGGCAGGCGTCGCTGTGACGCGGCCTTGCAGCTCGTGTGTTCGTGCCGGGGAATACTCTCGGGTGCGGCCCGGCGGCGCCGTCGTTTCCCTATGGTGTCCGGTTGCTGGGCAGGTGGACTGTCGCGAGGGGCTGGAGGTGGTGCGGTGCAGCGGACGGCCTGAGCTCAAGCTGGGTCTGTTTCGCTGTGGCGCGGGCGGGTTGGTTCCTTCTGGATCTGGCCTTTGGTGGTCCACGGCGGTGGTTGGCGGTGGATGATGATGTGCACTCGGCTGCTGCTGGTCCTGGTGCTCGCCGATTGGAGGTGACGGGCTGCCAGGGCAGGCGCCATGCAGGGCGTCTCTCTAACCTGTGAGGCGCTGTGGTGGTTGCTGCTCGGTGCCATGGTGGCGGCTCGCTGCTGGGAGCATGGCTGGGCGCAGCAGGAGGGTGGAGGTTGGTGGCCTGAGATGGGTGGTGGTAGACATGGTGGACTGGCTGGTTTGGTCAGAGCAGTAGGAGACGATGCCGGGCGAAAGTCTGTCTTTGGCTATGGTCGGAGCCGGCGGCGGCGGCGTCTGTGGGCGTCGCTGTCTTCTTGAAGGCGCTGTTGTGGTGATGTGCTCCTCTTCCCTGTCGTCCCTTGTTTCGGGGGAAACTTCAGATCCGTGCTCTCTCGGATCGGATGATGGCGGCGCCTTGTGTCGTTCCCCTCTTTTGGGCATCATTTTTGGAGAAGGGATTAGCCGGAGGGAACAGTGTGGGCTTGATGGTGGTGGTGGCGCGGCCGGTTGGGGTCGATGGTGGTCGTGGTGTGATCGATTGGGGTCGACGGTGGTTTGTGTTGCTGCTGCCCTACTTCCTATGTGTTCGTCTTCGGTGGTGTTCCCTGGTGTCGACCATGTTGCTGTGGATGTTCAAGACCCTCCCGTGGTGGCCATTGTATTGCGGTGAGCTTAGTGCTCTTGGTGTTGTTCCGGTTCATCTTTGCTCTTCGATGACGTAAGATGCCTCCCCAACTTGCTAATCATCCTGAATTTCCATGGCGGAGCTCCCAGGCAAGGTTCATGTTGTCACTCGTTGGTTGTGGATGCTCTTGAGTTGTGTCGTGAGGTTCGGTTTGCACGCCGGTGCGGAGCGTTAGGTTGCTTGCTTAGTCTTGGTATTGTGATCCCTCGACGACATCCCACATCTACTTGTGCCTCCCGTGGTGATGGTCCTTCGGTCTGCTAGCTAGGTCGTGCCTTGTCCTGGGCGTCCTTTTTTCTTCTCATCCTTCGTCATTCATGTGCGTCAACTTTTTCTCCTCTTTTGTAACCTTGGTACTTGTACGGGTTTCGGCCCGGTTTCCCTCATAAACGGGGTCAATTTGTTCAGGTTTTCAATCTTGTTGCCCTTATAAACGGGATCGGCTAAAGCTTAAGGGGTGACTCTTGGCTTTGGCATCTTTTTGAGCAATATATTCAGGTGGGGAGGGATCCTCTCCCCCCCGGTGACCGTTCAAAAAAAAAGCTAATTGTGATATGACCTTGTTCCCAAATTATGATGAGTGGGTTGACGCTGCCATTTTGCAAAGAAAGATTAATTGGCAGGTACCACTCAATGAAATCAATGATGAAAAGGATCACGAGGTAGAACCGCCGATGCAAGAGTTGGTAAGATCACACAATGAAATGAACATATTCCAAATTAACTTGCAGGAAAATTATGGGGTTGATACGGAGCAACATATTCAACACAATCAAGTGTGTTTGGAAAATGAAGAACGCAGCGAAGAAGAAGAGGAGGAGAAATGGATTGATCACCCGCCTACACCATCCACTTTGGACAGTAATTTTCTACACACAAATAATATGCTCTTCGATGATGCCTCTTACTCTAGTGATGAATCTTATAATGCCCAAATCCTTGATCATTATTCTCAAGAAGACTTTGATTCTGAAAATCATTGGCTAGAAATTCCTTTTGGGAGCATTGATAATGATGAACTAGATGTGGAGCCTTCTATGTCTCCGATAGTTCCTTGCTATGCATCATGGGATACTAATATGGTGCCAGGAATCCTATTGGAGAAGGGTGAGTTGCTTGCCTTGAAAGAACATCCATATTACAAAGCATCCACCTTAATCGCTGGTAGCCATGATATGATTATATCTCCTATTGTTGGCTATGTTTCTCTCCAATTGCAGCTGAATACGAAGATATCTAATCCAAGCTCTCTGCATTGGCACCCACTTAAATGTGATAATCTATTTTCTTATATGATGCCGATACACCGTAAGCGGGTACGCCTCCGATCTTGGGATCCGGATGGAGCAATTAGCACTGAAGCCTAGCTATATGGCTTACAAGAAAGTGCTTCCTGGGAGGCAACCCTGAAGTCCGCATGTGTCTTTATTAGGTTTGTGTCTTTTCGTTAGTTTGCATTCATGCTAGCATTGGCACTTTTATGTTTGCCTAAATTGCTATTAGAGTTGGTTAGCACTAACCTTCAAAAGGTAATTTCTATAACGAACTGGTAGGCTCGATTTATTCCGCAATGAAATTAGCAGCTTTCCTCCTTGTATTTTGTTGCAAATATGTCATATGCAGGACTAAAGGAGGAGGCCCAAAAAAATTACCCAGTTCTGTTGCTCCAGAAATGAAGCTGAGCAGTGGTACGACCGCTTATGGTCGTACCCATCTCGTACTAGCCTCATCCGCATGAGCGTCGCTTTTTAGAACGAAAGCCGAGCAGTGGTATGAGCGCTCACGCTCATACCAACACTCGTACCGATGGGCTGCGCAAACTCAGTATTCCAAAATAAAAGCCGAGCAGTGGTACGAGCGCTCACACTCATAACCGTGCTCGTACCAGATGGGCAACGCTGGTCATTGAAAGCTAGAACGGAAGCCGAGCACCGGTACAAGTGCAGCTGCTAGTCCCGAGTCAACTAAGCCCTCATTTTAATTAATTTGACAGTCCGAGGTCAGTGGGTACCCTTTTAATCATTCATTTGTGCTCTAATTTTCTTTAATTATCTTCGCACCTCCCTAACCAATAATTCTTTTTAGTACTTTGCATTTTCTTTACTCGGTTGGGTATACAAACTCCGTTGGTATACCGAAACATTTCTTTCTTTTCGTGTGTTTTGTTTTCACAGGTGCTTGGACCTTGTGCAGTGATGTGTACGGTGTGGTGCCAACCACATAAATACTTGCACGAGCCATTTGGTTGCTTCAATTCAAGGACTCCCACTAAAAGTGTCTGGAAATATCTTCCAATTTGAACCTTGCCTAATAAAGTCATTGTAGTGTAGTGGTTAGTTTCCCGCCTTGAGTGGGAGCTCTCCCATGTTTAGGCACATAGGGTGCTGCACACTTGTGTTTAATATCTTGTCTCACAAACACTTCACTTAGAATCTAGGGGTAGCCTAGGAACTCCTAGACCTAGTTTGTCCACTTAAGTGTGGTGCTTAGGTTGACGAACCAATTTTCTTGCGACAAATGTTTTTATCACTTGTGAGCTAACACTCTGTGCTTTTACAAAAAAAAATTAAAGAACATTTTTTTAGCTCTGTTTCTAGCAGGTTCTCTCGGAAGGTAGCCACCGGACCACATCAAATAAAATTCAGCTAAGGTCCATGCCCATTGAAGGATAGGTCATTTGTGCCTCAAAGGTAATCCTGGACCACCCTTGCTTAAATCTTAAGCTTGGGGAGGTTACCACCTCCCACACTCTCTTTCAATAAAGTGCACTTCCTCTTTTATTTTCATAATATGCCCAAGCTTAGTCATAGGAAAACTCCTAAGATTGGAGAGGTTATTTTTGCATATAATGTGTTAGTTGTAGCAGCTAATGGTGGTTGTTCTGGAGCAAAACAAGAATCAACCCAATGAGGAGGGATCATGAAAAGTACGCTTATCACGAGGTATGCTCGAAACCCCCATTAGATTTTCTTGATCACTGAAATGAAGTATATGCTTAAAGTCTTGTGTGAGTAGATTTACTTTGGTAAGCCTTGTTTCTTAGGTGTAAGATCTTTGTTAAGCTAGCTAGTCCAGTATTTAAGTTTATAGTTGAGCTTTCTATGCTACTTAGCTTGCCGTTCTTTTTCTATCAAAAATAATAAGGAAGTCCGTTAAGACATGTAGGTTGTCACCATGCTAGAATTGTCCTAAAAAAGTAGTTTTAGAGTAGCTTGACCCCATGATGTTTGATAGGATAGGCTCGATGGTGCTCACGAAGGGAGTTGGGCAATAGAACCAATACTCTGAAGTTTTGAGACAGTGTCATGCCAAAATTAGTCTAAAAAGGATTGTGCTTCATGCATATCTTTTATCCTTTACTTTTTAAAAAGACTTGCAATCAAGGTGAAGTTGACTACTCTGTTGGCCTATGAGCGATCCACCTAGTGTAAATCCAAGATCTCGGCTATGAGTGGGATAATGACTATAGCGGCAATTCTATGTCACGTAAAACTTCAACTCTCCCTGTGACAAGTGAAATTCAAATGAAGGGGAAGTTGACTACACCACAGACCTATGAGCGATCCACCAGCGGTAAATCCTGCATCTTAGTTATGAGTGGGATAACGACAATAGCGGCAACACTATGTCGGGTAAAACTTCGACTCTCCCCACAGCAGAGCTTATATTTATATACGTAACTCTTTTTGGCATGGTCTCATTAACCTAGGGGTTGATGTTATTGAAACCCAATGACTGGAGATATCACTTCAAAAAGCTAGAATTGAGAGCATTACTGGGTAGCATCGAAAAGCTCTATTTCTATTTATGCCTGTTTGATGATGTACTTGTGTTCAACATTTTTGACATCACAAAAATAATCTCATTCTCCCTTTTAGCAAGTGAGTTTAGTCATAGTGAGTTAAGAAATTAACTAGATTACTTTGTTATCTTATTTAACAAGTTTTTACACCAAGTAGTTTGACTTATTTAGAGTTAGACACTCTCCTTGCTTTTCGCTTTTTCCTAATCAAGTTTTCAGGTTACTCTTACTAGTGGGTGTCTCGGCAACCAAATATAAGTAAACTCTAACCTCCTCAGAATATCATGGTTAAACCCTCAGTTCCTAACGGTTGATTCTTGCTCGAGGACGATCAAGGTTTCAGCTTGGGCAAATTTGATGCGTGTATTTTACACACATCTTTTCCATGAGTTTAATCCTGATATTCTCGAGATTTATTGCAGATTATCCCTCTAACTATTACCCTTTTAGTTTGTTTTCATTTCTTTTGTGTTTCGTAGAGTGTTTAGGTGGATTACATTCACCTGGACTTTTTGCAATAATTGGAGCCAATTCGAGGTGAAACGGAGAGGAACCGGTAGCTGAATTTTGTGAAATCCAAGGAAGCGTCCTCAAGATGACCTCAAATGAAAATGTGCTCAACAAAAAAGTTGTTCCTCTCGTCAAGACGAACAACTTTGCTTTTTGGATCATCTCAATCCTAGGTTATATGCAAATTCTATGGCCAAAACTCTGAATCAGCAAACCTGGGTAGGGACCAGAAGGAAAGTCGAGCACCGGTATGACCGTACGTGCTTGTACCGGTGCTCATACCTCACCTGGATAGACGTGAAATCTCCTGCAACTTCTCCCTTCGACCACCATTTTGAGCGTCATTTGATGCGTCGAATTCGCTACCGTCGGGCACCTCCCCATGGGCCGGCTGTGCCACCACCATCTCCATGCTGCCGGCGCTTCCACCATCATCAACACGGCCACCTCCATTGCCTCCTCTCTTCCCCATCACGGCCTCCTTGATGGGTTATAACAACTCTTGAACCCGCTTTAATGCAGCTTTCACTTGAGTCATTGTTGGTTCTAGGTAGCGGTAACCTAGTACGCCAAGTTAGACTGGTTGTGTTTTATTATGCGTTATCTCTTCGTGTTTCTAATCATAGTGAATGGAGATGTCCAATTCACTGGCGTAGTTGGAGACATCCAACCCCTCAGGCCACACATAGAGTAGATAGGTGTTTGTGTGAATCAATAGACCTCTGTATGACGGACTTTGGTATCTTGAGAGGAGCACATCTCATCTAGGGAGTAACGGTTATCCATAGAGCATAATGCTTTGGTTCAGCCCTTTGTGACCTTTATATCTTGTACAGCTGTATGCATCATTAGTGTCTGGAAGGGGACAAGTAACTTTCTTCCTCCAAAGTACCATGAGGAGTGGTGCCATTAGGGAGAATGTCTCACGTGTAATAGAGTAACACCACCGATCGCCCATTTAATACTAGTGAGCCAGAACCTAGATGCCACATTTGCTCAAGTAAATGCTGCGTTAAGTTCCCTTAGTTCACTTCTCATTCTAGTCTAGTTTTACTTTTCGTTCTAGTTCGTAGTATAGTTAAGTCCCTTTTATGATTGTGCCAAGCAGCGAATAGGGTAAATTATTTCCAAGCCTAGGTTTGGGTGCAAGTGGAACTGCGGTAGGTGACAAGCATAGCTACAGGGTTGGTAAACACCTTCCTTTACTCCCTTGGTTTGATAATCTTGGGCTAAATACTTTTCGTGAAAGGTGCTACGGTGATTCGGTGCACCTGCTGCATATCACATGGTGGCTGGTTTGGTGCGGGCGGTTGCTGGCTGGAGATGGATGGAGCAGACGCGGCTGCGGGTTGCGCTAGGTCTCTCGGGCACGCGGCTGCTGGCCTGCTTGGGTCTTATCGGGCTCCAAACTGCATCGAGCCTGGCAGCCCATGAGCTAGCCCGAGCCGAGCCATGCTCGGCCCGAGATGCGAATGATCCCAACAAAGGAGCACGGCTAGACCAGCTAGCATTTTGGGCCAAGCTAGACTCGTACCGAGCCGGCAGAAGCTCAGGCTGAGCCCAAAAGCTCGGGCTGAGCGTCCAGATTTAGTTGTGTGCCTTCGTGGCATTCTCCCATGATCCTCTTGCTGCCCCCTCTTGCCCCCCTTTTTAAAATAAAAATTTAGGTGGGGAACCTCTCGCTCCCACTGAACATTAGGAATAAATAGATCTATGGCATCGGTAGAATTTATTTGACTTAGCTGCTAAGGTTGTTCAGTCGGCAAGTAGTAGAAGTACAAACTTGTGCAGCTAAATTAATAAGCAAAGAGTAATTGGGGTAGAAAAGGGTTGCTCCTCGGTCATTTGGGGCTTTGGGTTGTCGGATCACACCACGGATGGCTAGAAAATCATGTAAAACATCTATGGTGGCATGGCCGTAATATTTTCAAGGGTTAGAGCTTTTCTTGTAATTTCGCATGAAGTGCCCTCACTCTTGCGTGCAATGCCTTCTCTCCCTCTCCCTCTTCCCCCCTCTTTCCGCCGCCATTTCTCTCTACCGATTTCGGCCAACTCCAGCTGCCTCTCATGTCGCCGCCTACCGACGCGATAGCCTATGCCCCGTCTATTGATCTGTCAGCAAAGATTTGTCGAACCAGCCTTGCAAACTAATCATATGGCTCCTCATAAATTTGGCCATTCGACCGTTCAAAGTGCATGTTGATGGCCTGCAAGTGCACAGGGGTTTAGTTGTAGCTTTTTTAAAGTAAGAGTATCGATCCCACAGGGAGCACAGGAATCAGTCTTTGTCTCTTGATGCGTCTAGATAGCAATGCCTGCAAGTTAAATGCGATCCAAAGCAAGGTGGCAACGGATAAAAGTATTGGATGAGTGTAGCAAACGGTGAAATAAACTTGCAAAGATAAAGTAAAGTAATGCAGGAAGGAATGACAGTTGTTGAAATCGATAGGACTAACGCGTTCCCAGGTAGTCCGGATTCCCCCACTAGTATGCGTCTACACAACCAATGCATAAGCATAATGCTACATCGGATTCCTAAGCGACTTCATATGTTTCTATTTATGGGCGGAGCCAAGTACAGATATGTGCATACACGCGGTAGCCCCGTATCACATACGCCACTACCATTCATCCCCACTCCGGTTACTGAATGATAATTAAGGGGTCTTCCCCCGTGGACGCAGCTTAAAAGTGGTCTCCGTTTACCCCCTGCTGCAACGATCAGGGACGAAGGGAGATAGGCCCTGTCACTAACCTACCTCCGCAACCTGCCGTCACGCCAGCAGTAATAACCTTCCATCCAAAATTGGCTTATGTTGGATGGTCGACTTCACCCAACATCAAGAAGACTATTAACATAAACATATAAAGAGGATATCAAATCCTAATACCAAACGGTCTATTACACACTAGGGTTCCTCCCTATCCCCGAGAACTAGGGAAACTATTCGCATATCAATGGCATAATCATTACAAGATGAATTATGATGATCATGATGAGTTCACAAAAGTAATACTAGATTGAATCCACTCCAACTACCATATTACAAATGGGTAGGGATGAGATGGTGATGGTGATGATGCCCTCTTGATGTAGCATGGCGGCAGCGAAGTCCTTGATTGATTCCCCCTCCGGATGCCTTCCGGAGGCTAGGGTTCTCTCTTCTGGATGCGTTTCTGGAGTCTGTGTGTCCCTGATCCACGATCTGATTCCAAAGTGCGGAAGTAGTCCACCAGGAGGTGCAACGGCAGCTGGTACGAGCGCACGGAAGGCATCCGGAGGGGCAAAGCTGCGCAAGCACCAATTTCCTCCAAATGCTTTATTATTTATATGGTAAGTGATAATCACGTTAATTAACGTGATTCCACCATAATTTCCCTGAGTTTCTTCCATAGTGTCCCTTTTATTCCAAAAGGCATATCCTGAGGAAAACCGACAAAAAGGACATGCGTGAACGTAGTAAAATTCCACAAAGCCTACCATGTAGGCACAAAATAGAGGATAAGAACATCACACATTTAGGACTCCTCAACTCCCCCAAGTTTAGAGGTTTTGTTCGTCTCCGAGCAAATACCGCAGGTTGTAAGAAAGCAGTCATCTTGATTATGAGGTGTGGATAACGATAATGAATGAGTCCATCACAAGATCCTAAAATTCTTGCTAGATAAATGATGATGTTGAGCACTATTATATCTCCACTTAATCAGAAGATCATGAAGGCTTTCACACCTTACTATTCTATCGGTTAGCAGACGTATTACAACTCTATGCGGTAATTCACCCGTCTTTCAGGCGAGAAAATTGCATTGGTCTCTCAGTTTTGTTTTTCTTCCCCTTCTATTTTAAGGATTAGGCCTATGCTCATGTCACTTCTAATTTTGTTTTAAGCGTGACATGAAAAGCTAGGCATGGTCCTTGTCGCAGAGAGTTTTACCAATGAAGCCACTTGCTCTATATCACCTTATTTGACTGGTGAGACAATTGTCTACACCAATACTTTTTATTTAACTTAAAAAATTAAACTGAAATAAAAGAGATTGCATCTAGTTGTCAACCTCTCCTATCCGATCGATACTAAAGATGTGGAAGACTTATACTCATCATCTTTAAGTGGGAATACATTAGCACACAATTTTAATGTTGCATCTACCATGATTTCAAGAATATCATAATAAAGCATACATCAAGATATCCATTACAAATCGGATATAAGAATCTTCCTTCAATCAAAAGGAAGCATGACCGTCCAACATTTATTCAATCGAACTAAAAACTTTAACTAAAAATTAACTAGAGGGAAACGATAAGGGATACAAAAGGAATACAAAATCCCTCCAAGCTTAACATGCTAAGCCGGTTGGATTCATTTAGTCTCCTTTTTATTGCTACCGGTGTTCTTCGCCGGCGTAGGCAGAGTGATGTTGGTGAGCTTGTCGAGGAGGTGCTTGTTGGTAACCTCGAGGTCTGTGATGCGAAGCCTATACACATGAAGCATCTCATCCTGGTCCACGATGATCTTCATGCTCATGGTAAACGTAGCCCGGCTTTTTGCCGCGAGTCCTGTCTCCATCTCCTTGATTTGTTCATGCAAAATATCAATTTTTAGCTTTGGAACTACTAGCATATACCTTGGATTCAATAGAGGGTTTAGGATCCGTGAGGAGTTTCTTCCTTGGAGGTCCTACGGTGATGTGTGCACCAATGGTATGCTCCTCGTGCGCCTTGGGGTCTATCTGCTGAGATTCTCACATCGGTTCATGGATGGTGTAGCTGTTGAAGCCACGCCTACCAATGATGACTGGAGTGTTGTTGACGAAATCAATGCGATCACAGATGCTGATGACCTTGACAGACTCAATGGGGATCGACTCTGTCCTCTTGTTCTCTTCTTCTTCCTCTTCTTCTTCTTCTTCGAAAGACTTCTCCTCCGGTTCTTCCTCTGAAGAGGTCCGATCGCGGTTTAGGCGACATGTCCTCTCTCTCTTGCGGCTATCGGGTGAGTATTGTCCTTCATGCTCACGATTCTCCTCCTCCTGGGAAGAGGTCTGCCTCTCATCCCATGATCGTGCCATGGCTCCCTGTACTTAAAACTTAAGAAAACTTGGGCTAGATTGGTTTTGTTAGCTTTGAAGAGAAAGGAGGCAATGGATCAGTATATATATAAGGTGTGAACTTCGCAAGTAATCATGACATAAGGAAGATTAAAAGGAGTTGGAAACAAACCGAAGAAAATCGGGAATATTTTGGACAGAATCAGGGAGTTATTGCGATCGCCGGCGTCTGCTACGAGCATGTACGCTCGTACCGGCGCTCGTACTCCACCTTTGCCTCGACTTCGAATGGAGCAGAAAGTTTGACGGCCTATGGTACAAGCATACCGACGGTCGTACCATCCCTCTGCACCTGCCGAATTTTTTATTTTATTTTTTTAAAACAAGAAAGGGTTAGAGTTCGTTTGGACAGAAAGAAGGACGGCCTATGGTACGAGCACAGGCACTCGTACCCTGGGTCGTACTCTTTTTCGCCCAAAGCAACAGACGAAATAGTGCTGGAGAGGGTGTCTGGTAAGACCGCAAGCGGTCGTACCAGCGCTCGTACAGCCTGGTGAAACCTTCAAAATTTACAGAAAAATAAAACAAAGCTAAAGGAACAAAAAATTAAGACTTTAAATAAATCTAAACATGTTACCAGCAGCACTTTGGCACTTTCCCCAAGCTTTGTTCTTCAAATATGACTTCGTCCCGACAATCTTCACTCTTCTTGGCCTTAGTGAAGGATCCGTTCTGACAAGTTTACTGGGATGCAAAGTATTAGTGGAATCAAATAAATCGAACTCTCATTCTTTCTTACCACTGGTTTCAGGAATGACTCCAAGGTACGTAAGGTGGCTTTATCCAAGTCACCGTAGTGCCATAAGGGATACATAATCTTGTCTCTGAGGCTTTATATTCGTCCTCTACAAATGAGATATTCACCACTGCCTTGTCTATCTCGTTACGATCCAATATCTTGGTGTCAAATTCTTGTAAGAGAAGAGCCCAACTAATCCATCTAGGCTTCGTGTCCTTCTTATCCAGAAATTCCTTCACTGCTTGACGATCTATATAGAAAATGACTTTCGTTTTCGTAATGTAAGGCCTAAACTTTTCACAAGCAAAGATTACCGCATACAGTTCTCTGTCATTCTTAGCATAATTCCTTTGAGCACCACTTAGAGTATGACTAGCATAATAAATAATATTGAACTTGTTACCTTCGCACTGCCCCAGTACAGTGCTTACAGTATTGTCGTCCGTCCCGCACCCCACCTCAAGGGGGTGATCCCAATTTGGAGGTGTAATGACTTGTGCCGCGAGCAAGGCCTGTTTCAGCTTTTCAAAGGCTGTCTTACACTCCTCATTAAATTCAAAAGAAACGGTCTTCTGCAAAAGGTTAGTCAATGGTTTCGAAATACTTGAGAATTTTTTAATAAAGCGTCCATAAAAACTAGCATGTCCCAGAAAACTCCGTATCCCTTTTATGTCTCGTGGATACGGTAATTTTTCTATCGCATGTATTTTTGCTCTATCCACCTCAATACCTTTCCCAGATACTTTGTGACCTAAGACAATTCCTTCATTCATGATAAAGTGGCACTTCTCCTAGTTCAAAACAAGAATGGTGTCCTCGCACCACTGCAGTACTTTGATAAGATTGTGAAGGCAATCATCAAAAGAAGTTCCATAGACTGAAAAGTCATCCATGAAAACCTCCATGATTTCTTCAATAAAATTAGCAAATATAGCATTCATGCATCTCTAAAAAGTAGCGGGAGCATTACAAAGTCCAAATGGCATACGACAGTAAGAGTACATACCGAAAGGGCAAGTGAACGTAGTTTTCTCTTGGTCTTCAGGATGTACTACTATTTCTGAAAATCTAGAATATCCATCAAGGTAACAAAAGTGAGTATGTTTTGCCAATCTCTCAAGCATTTGATCGATAAATGGTAATGGATAATGATCCTTGCACGTCTCTTTATTTAATCTCCGGAAATCGATGCACATTCTATACCCACCTATTGTTCTAGTGGGGATTAGCTCATTACGTTTATTAGGAACAACTGTAAACCCTGCTTTCTTAGGAACACAATGAACCAGACTTACCCACTTACTTTCAAATAGCGGGTATATAATTCCTGCATCAAGTAGGCAAATCAACTCCTTCCTCACTACTTCTTTCATTTCAGGATTTAATTTCCTTTGATACTCACGCACTGGTGTAGCCCCTTCCTCCATATATATATGATGCGCGCATATGGAAGGGCGTATCCCCTTAAGGTCATCCATAGAGTACCCAAAAGCCTTGCGATGTTTCTTCAAAGTTTTCATGAGTTCAACTTTTTCCTCATCAGAAAGGTTAGCACTGATGATAACAGGATATTTATTTGTTTCATTTAAAAACGCATACCTTAATTCTTTCGGCAAGGGCTTGAACTTAGGAGGTGGAAGCCCCTCATCTCCTTTCTTCTCGGGTACTTCAAACTGCTCATTACTGGTAGGTTCTTGCATTTGTGCCTCATCTAGATGTTGGTCAATCTCCATTTTAGCTGGGTCTTCAGGATTTTGTTCATAATCAATTAGGCTTCTCTCGAGCTCATCTACTGGTGTCCCAAAATAAATAGAGGCAAGTTGTGCAATTGTCTTGTATTCGTCGTCATCGTGCTCTCGTGGATGTGGAGGGTTTTTAAATTGGGAGAAATGAAATGCCCTTACTTCCTCTCCAAATTTGAGAGAGACAACCTCTCTTTTACAATCGATCTTCGCCTCTGTAGTGTTAAGAAAAGGTCATCCAAAAATAATAGGACAAAGATCATCTTCAGGTATTTCCATAACAACAAAGTCCTGATACGTCTCCAACGTATCTTTAATTTATGAAGTATTCATGCCATGTTTATTATAGTTTTGTATGATTTTGGTGCACTTTTATATGGATTTTATATGATTTTCAGAAAATCCATATCAAATGAAGTACAAATGCAGCGAAACTTTTTGACGATTTTTTCTGGAAGGAAACGGACCCAGGAAGCTTCGGGAAGCAACAGAAGAGCCACAGGGGCCCCATGAGCCACCTGGGCACGCCTGCCCCCCACCCAGGCACGCCCTGGTGCCTTGTGGGGCCCCTGTGGCACCTCTTTGCGTGATTCCAACGCCAAAAAATCATATATATTCAGAAACCCCCAAAAGTTAACCTAGATAAGTTTTTACGCCACCGCAAGCCACTGTACCTCCACGATCTCATCTACAACCCTTTTCCGGCACCCTGCCGGAGGGGGGAAAGCATCACCGGAGGCCATCTTCATCATCCCGGCGGTCTCCATGAAGAGGAGGGAGTAGTCCACCCTCGGGGCTGAGGGTTTGTACGAGTAGCTATGTGTTTTTATCTCTCTCTCTCTCATGTTCTTGATATGGCATGATCTTGATGTATCGCGAGCTTTGTTAATATATTTGGATCATATGGTGTTTCTTCCCTCTCTATCTTTGTTGTGATGAATCGAATCTTTCCCTTTGAGGTTTCGTTATTGTCGGATTGAATATTTCAGATTTGAGAACACTTGATGTATGTCTTGCATATGAATACCCATGGTGACAATGGGGTATTATATTGTTTCACTTGATATATGTTTTGGCACTCAACTCGCGGATTCCCGAGGTGACATTGGGGTAATCTATGCATCGGGGTTGATGCACGTTTTCATTATCTTTTCTCCGATAGAAACTTTGGGGTGCTCCTTGGAGTTCTTTGTGTGGATTGAATATTATGATTATGAAGTTGTTTGATGCATATCGTATAATCAACTCACGGATACTTGTGGTGACATTGGAGTATCTAGGTGACATTAGAGTTGGATGATGTGTATCATATGGTGTTATTTTAGTACGAACTCTAGGGCTGCTCGTGACACTTATAGGAATAGCTTAATAGATCGATCGGAAAGGATAACTTTGAGGTGGTTTCGTACCCTACAAACAATTTCTATCTTATGTTCTCCGCTAATAGGAACTTTGGAGTGATTCTTTATCGCACATGGAGGGATTGTTATATGGTCCAATTATGTTAGCATTGTTGAGAGATTGCACTAGTGAAAGTATGAACCCTAGGCCTTGTTTCTAAGCATTGCAATACTGTTTGTGCTCCGTTTTATCACTTGCTACCTTGCTGTTTTTATATTTTCAGATTACAAAAACCTATATGTACTATCCATACTACACTTTTATCACCATCTCTTCGCCGAAGTAGTGCACCTATACAATTTACCATTGTATTGGGTGTGTTGGGGACACAAGAGATTTCTTGTATTTGGTTGCAGGGTTGTTTGAGAGATATCATCTTCAACCTACGCCTCCCACGGATTGATAAACCTTAGGTCATCCACTTGAGGGAAAATTGCTACTGTCCTACAAAACTCTGTGCTTGGAGGCCCAACACGAGTCTACAAGAATAAGTTGTGTAGTAGACATCAAGTCCACAGGATAGATAAAGGTTCCTAGGATCACATAAACATCAGATAATATGCCATAAGGTTTCCTAAGAGTACCATCTGCTAGTTTTATGTCCATGTCTATGGTTTGGAGTTCACCAGAATAGATTTCATCACGAAGCTTAACATAAAGAGTACAAGGTATCACATTCATAGAAGAACCCATATCACAAAGCCCATAATAAGAGGTACTACCAAAGGAACAAGGTACAACTGGTTTACCTGTGTGTGCTGCTTTTACACAACATTTAACAAAAGATGTCACCTCCTTTTCCATTGTAGCAACATTGTTGTTCACCGGTTTCTTAGCCTCATTCTTTTTCTCCGCATGTGGATTTACCTGAATAGTGCATATGTCCCTGTTCTTCTTTCCTTGCTGCATTAATTTTTTGTGCTCATACTCTAGTTGTGCTTTTCTCCTCGAGAAGGGTAATTCCTGCACTGGCTCATAATCATCTTCAACGGGAGTTTCTAATGGTTCCACCTCCAAGGTTTCAATAACCTCTTCCTCGGGGTCCTCATCAGTGTAACACTCTCATTTTTTCTTGGGAAGTTTCAGGAATTCAGCATAACATTTAACAAGTCGAAGCACAACATCAGGGTCAAGATAAAGTTCATCACTAAGTTGATTAACTCTCCCTGACTTAAGATAAGCTTTTATGCAATCAAAATCTATCTCAACTCCACCTTCTCCACCCTCATCGTCCCCGAAAGCTTCATGATTGGCATGTATTTAGTTTAATAATTCCCAAGCTTCGGGCACCAAATTAGAACTAAAAGCACCCCCCGAAGCTAAATCTAATTCAGTTTTGCATTCTCTTCCGAGTCCTCCATAAGAGAGATTTAACACAAGCCAATCAGGTATACCATGATGTGCACAATCATCAAGTAAAATACAGTACCTTTGGTATGCTTTCACCAGGCTCTCTCCTGGCCTCTGGTCAAAATTTATAATCCAGCGCTTAGCCTTGTAAGCTTTCCTCTCAGGATAATAATGTGCTAAGAATGCCTTGGATAATTTTTTCCCATGTATCAAAGGGACCTGCGGGGTGAGAATGTGGCCATGCTTTCGCCAAAGTGGTTATAGTATGCCCAAATAATTTGGGTTCATATCTTTAAAACTGAAAGCATTGAGTGTAAACGTCCCGCATATTTCATTGAAAAATTGCAAGTGTTACTAAGAATCTTTATTCTCTTCACTTTAAATTGCTTACCATGCAATAATTCCAATACACTCAGATTCACCTCATAAGCTACACCAGGAGGATTTGGTCCCAACGATGTAAACATTTGTCCTATAGGTGGTCCGGTAAGTTGCATTGCGGTGAGTTGGTAGAAGTGCCCAAACTTAGCCATGGTTGCCCTGAACCTGCAAACAACTTAGTACAGGCAAATAAACCAATCTTAAATCAAAGACCAAAAGCCCTCAGTTGCCCGGCAACGGCGCCAGAAAAAGCTTGATGGCCTGCAAGTGTACAGGGTTTAGTTGTAGCTTTTTTCAAGTAAGAGTATCGATCCCACAAGGAGCACATGAATCAGTCTTTGTGTCTTGAAGGGTCTAAATAGCAATGCCTGCCAGTTAAATGTGATCGAAAGCAAGGTGGTGATGGATAAAAGTATTGGGTGATTGTAGCAAATGATGAAATAAATTTGCAAACATAAAGTAAATTAATGCAGGACGGAATGACGGTTGTTGAAATAGATAGGACTTGAGCGTTCCAAGGGAGTCCGGATTCCCCCACTAGTATGCGTCTGCACGACCGAAGCCTAAGCATAATGCTACGTTAGATTCCTAAGCCACTT
Source organism: Elymus sibiricus (assembly GCA_039707655.1). Lineage (NCBI taxonomy): Eukaryota > Viridiplantae > Streptophyta > Magnoliopsida > Poales > Poaceae > Elymus > Elymus sibiricus. Next base: position 20,640,236 of record CM077676.1, read on the forward strand.
CATATGTTTCTATTTGTAGGCGGAGCCAAGTACAGATACGTGCATACACGCGGCAGCCCCGTATCACATACGCCACTACCATTCATCCCCACTTCGGTTACTGAATGATAATTAAGGGGTCTTCCCCCATGGACACAGCTTAAAAGCGATCTCAGTTTACTCCCTACTACAACGATCTGGGACGAAGGGAGATAGGCCCTATCACTAACCTACCTCCGCAACCAGCCAGCAGTAATAACCTTCCGTCCAAAATTGGCATATGTTGGATGGTCGACTTCACCCAGCATCAAGAAGACTATTAACATAAACATATAAAGAGGATATCAAATCCTAATACGAAATGGTCTATTACACACTAGGGTTCCTCCATATCCCTAGAACTAGGGTAACTACTCACACATCAAGGGCATAATCGTTACGAGATGAATTATGATGATCATGATGAGTTCACAAAAGTAATACAAGATTGAATCCACTCTAACTACTATATTACAAATGGTTAGGGATGAGATGGTGATTGGATTATCCATGAAATTATTTGAGTCTTTGCTGCACTCTTTTATGCATGATTAGTATAGCCTCGTATTTCTTCTCCGATCTATTGATTTGGTTTGGCCAACTGAGTTGATTTATCTTGCCATGGGAAGAGGTGCTTTGTAATGGGTTCGATCTTGCGGTGCTCAATCCCAGTGATAGAAAGGGACATGACACGTATGTATCATTGCTATTAAGGGTAAAAATATGCGGTTTATTCATACGTGAGTTTATCTTGTCTACATCATGTCATCGTTCTTAAGGCATTACTCCGTTCTTACTGACTTAATACACTAGATGCATGCTGGATAGCGGTCAATGTGTGGAGTAATAGTTGTAGATGCAGGCAGGAGTCAGTCTACTAATCTTGGACGTGATGCCTATATACATGATCATTGCCTTGGATATCGTCATGATTATTTGCTTTTCTATCAATTGCCCAACAGTAATTTGTCTACCCACCGTATGCTATTTTCTTGAGAGAAGCCTCTAGTGAAATCTATGGCCCCCGGGTCTATCTAAATCATAGTACTAAAACCCTAAAAATATTGCTGCCATTTTCTTTTATTTATTTTATTTTGTATTTTTGTTTCAATCTATCTATCTATCACATACAATTTAATCTTGCAATTGACCGCCGAGAGATTGACAACCTCTCGTTTGCGTTGGGTGCAAGGATTTCTTGTTTGTGTGCAGGTGCTGGTAACGAGGTGTTGTGTGATTCTCCTACTGGTTCGATAACCTTGGTTTCATAACTGAGGGAAATACTTATCTCTACTGTGCTGCATCATCCCTTCCTCTTTGGGGAAATACCAACTCAAGCTACAAGTAGCAGGAAGAATTTCTGGCGCCGTTGTCTGGGAGACATCATCAACATCTATCAAGTACCTTTGCACAAACTCTCATCTCCTTGCATTTACTTTATTTGCCATTTGCCTCTCGTTTTCATCTCCCCCACTTCTAAAATGTTTTTACAAAAATACAAAAATATTTTCCGTTTGCCTTTTCCCTGTTTGCTTGATTTCCTTGCTCGTTTTATCGGTATGGCTAATTCTTCGCTTGTTACTGTTACCCCTGAAAATGAAGTACTTAATTTTAAACAAAGGGGAGGAGATAATTTAAAAGATGCTTGGTATAGGATTTGCGACCCTCATAATAGATCAACTCGTAAGCAATCCTCCACTATTCTTCTTCGCAATTTTTATGTGGGAATTACTACTTGGTATAGATTTGTGCTTGATACTATTACTTGAGGGAATTTCTTGATGTGTCCCTCTACAGATGCTTTTAATGCTATGGGAAATTTAGTGGGATCACCACTTATCACTATTAATGAAACAACTTTGACTTTGGAACATGTTATGCAAAGGTTAGAGGCTATTGAAAGTAAAATGTCTACTATTGAACACCTTGAGAATTTGGATAAACAATTTCATAATCATATCACTCAATTTGGTTCTAAGGTAGGAATCGCATTGAAAACCTTAAAAGAAAAGGAACCGGTAGTTAATGAAAGAATAGAACAAAGCCCTGCTAGAATCGATAAGATAGAAGAAATTATTGTCAATTTGGGGTCGGCTTTTTCCTCCGTTAAGAATATTGATAAAACTCCTCCCAATAAAAATTGCAAGTTCACTTATGTTCCTAAAAACAATGGTGCTACTTCCAGTAAGGGAAATGAGGATCTTAAAATGTTTAGCGTGGATCCCAATTTCATTGATATAATCAAGGAACCTATTCACAAAAGTAAAATTCTTGATTTTGTGCCTAGAAGTGTGATGGTGAGAAACACCTATGTTAAATCTATTAGAAAAAATGGATCTTTGATTGAGGAGTTGGAAACCAAAAATGATAATACTTGAAAGGGCCATTTGCATTTCTATCCCTAACTTGAACCACCTACTCATATTTGCCCCTAATTTCGAATCCTGCTCAAATTTGCCCCTCTGCCGTTATGTGCACATATAGAAATGCCCTTCTGTGTCGTTACTGTCCGGTCAAAGGGCTTTGGCCGTCTTGAAAAAAATAGCAAAAAAAATTTAAAAAATCTAAAATTTTGTGGGATCGAAGATACTCATGTGCGCAAGGTGCGTGCAAATTTTCGTGCTGTTTGGACATTCCAAGAGCTCGTGCCGAGGAAAAACAGTAAATATGTACGCTTGTGAACAGTAAATTTAAAATAAAATAGCAAGAAAAATTCAAAAAAATATGACATTTTTTGTCATCAAAGAGGCTTGGGTGCACAAGGTGCTTGCAAGTTTTTGTGATCAAATGACATGCGAGGAGCTCTAGGAAAAAAAAACAAAATAGTCATTTTTTCCAAAGTTTTTTCGCGAGCCAAATTTTGTTTTTTTCTCCACGAGCTCCTACAATGTCCAAACACAACAAAAATTTGCACACACTTTGCGGACCAGAGCCTCTTTGATGCCAAAAATTTTCATATTTTTTTGAATTTTCTTGCTATTTTTTTGAATTTACTGTTCACAGGCGTACATATTTACTGTTTTTCCTTCGCCACGAGCTCCTGGAATGTCCAAACAGTACAAAAATTTGCACGCACCTTGCGAACCTGAGTAACTTTGATCCCACAAAATTTCAGATTTTTTAGATTTTTTGGCTATTTTTTCAGGACGGTCAAAGCCCTTTGACCGGATTTGACTGTACCATAACGGCACAGAAGGGCATTTCTATAAGGGCACATAACGGCAGAGGGGCAAATTTGAGCAGACTTCAGAATTAGGGGCAAATATGAGTAGTGGGTTCGAGTTAGGGGCACAAATGTATAAAACCCTACTTGAAATTATGCATTATGCCTAGCTAGGGGCATGAAACAATAGCGCTTGTTGGGAGGCAACCCAATGAATAAAATAATTTTTTTCTGTTATTGTGTGTTTTCATTTTCATGCTACTGGTATTATTGTGTTTTTGTGTTTTTAATTAGTGTTTGTGCCAAGTAAAGCCTTTAGGATGATTTGGAAGATAGTATAATTGATGCTGTTTGAAAACAGAAAGTTTTGCGTCCAGTGCTGGAATTTTTTGTTTTCTCTGCAACATCAGAACCTTCTGAATTTTTTACACAATATTGATATATGAATTTCCCACGTAGTCCTAATTTTTCAGAATTTTTTGAGTTACAGAAGTATGACCATAATTCAGATTGCTACAGACTGTTCTGTTTTTGACAGATTCTGTTTTTGATGCACCACTTGCTTGTTTTGATGAATCTATGGATTGTATCTGGGGGTATAAGCCATGGTGAAGTTAGAGTATAGTAGGCATATTGCAAAAATAAAATATGAATGTGTTTGCAACAGTACTTAAAGTAGTAATTTATTTTGTTATACTAACGGATCTCACGAAGGTTTTGTTGAGTTTTGTGTGATTGAAGTTTTCAAGTTTTGGGTGAGATCACGATGGATGAAGGAATAAGGAGTAGCAAAAGCCTAAGCTTGGGGATGCCCGAGGCACCCCAAGGTAATATTCTAGGAAGACTCAAGCATCTAAGCTTGGGGATGCCCCGGAAGGCATCCCCTCCTTCTTCTAGCAACCATCGGTAATTTTACTTGGAGCTATATTTTTATTCGTCACATGATATGAGTTTTGCTTGGAGCGTCGTGTATTATATGAGTCTTTTGCTTCGTTTGCATTTTAGTTTGTCACAATCATCTTTGCTGAGCCCACCTATTTTGAGAGAGCCACACATTTATCATCATTTGTTAGAATACTCTATGTGCTTCACTTAAATTTTTTGAGCTAGGCAGTTGCTCTAGTGCTTCACTTAAATCTTTTTGAGCACGGTGGTGGCTATATTTTGAAGAAATAAACTCTCATGCTTCACTTATATTATTTTGAGAATTGATAAGATTAATTTTTTTAAGAAATTAATTCTCATGCTTCACTTATATTATTTTGAGAATTGACAAGATTGAAATTTTGAAGCAATAGTTGCACTCTCATGCTTCACTTAAATCTTTTTGAGAGTTAATGACAATAGTAATGGTAATTTGCACAAGATATGAATTTGGTCCCAAAGTGATAGATATTCAAGAGGGATATAAATAAAAACTTTCATATAGATCATTGGATATGATGAGTGTGATTCCTTGCAATAGTTTTGCGATACGGAAATGATAATATGTGAGTCATGTAAGTGAATAATTGTGATTTAGTAAGAATATTAGTGTCAAGGTTTGTGATTCCCTATGCATGCACGTTAAGTCAATAGTTATGCAATGAAATTATATCCTACTTATGGTGCATTATTCGGTTGTAGTTATGTTCAATGCATGTTTATGACCATTTTCGCTTTTTGGTTGGTTGCTTCTCAATCTATTTGCTAGCCTTCATTTGTACTAAGCGGAAATACTGCTTGTGCATCCAAAATCCTTAAACCCAAGTTGTGCCAAATGAGTCCACTATATCTACCTATATGCGGTATTTCAATGCCGTTCCAAGTAAATTTGCGTGTGCCAACTCTAATTTTCAAAATAATTTTTCCGTTTTGTGTGCCCGTACCGCTCATGAAGCGGTAGGGGGTGGCCATTATTTTCCATGCTAGGTGTGTTATTCTCACGATGAGTGTTTATTCACTTGTCATTGCACGAGAGAGTGGCTGGTAATAGGGATGCCCAGTCCCACATGAAATCAAAATTAATAATAACAAAATTCCTTGGAAAGTGTTGGTTTGGAGGGCACACGTGGATACGGCTAGCCATGGATTGTGAAAGAAATGGTGGAAAGGAAATAAACTTTACTTTCTATTTGGGAACCGCCTATGATGTGTCTAGCATAGAAAATATTGGGAATTCTCGGTCGTTTTCGTTGACAGGAAAAGCATGGCACTCAAAATATTTTTATCTCTTTAATTTCAGCTTTGAGCTCTGGCACATTTGACAAATCTCTGCTTCCCTCTGCGAAGGGCCTATCTATTTACTTTTATGCAATTTTTATTTTTATTTGAGTCTCCATCTTCTCTTACAAAAGCACCAACTAGAGAGCACTATTGTCATACTTATGCATTGGATGTTGCTAATATTTGAGTGTGTTTCATGAATGGATCAATGATTGAGCATAATGGGCAAGGGATAACTTTCTTTAGCGTTTATATTTTGAAAGACATGGTTGCTTGTTAGCATGCTTGAGTATTTATATTTTCATGTCAAATTATAGACTATTGCTTTGAATCATTCAAGTCCAAATGTCCATGCTACAAAAGAAAAGAATATGTGATGAATATGTTAGGCAGCATTCCACATCAAAAATTCTGTTTCTATCATTTACCTACTCGAGGACGAGCAGGAATTAAGCTTGGGGATGCTGATACGTCTCCAACGTATCTATAATTTTTTATTGTTCCATGCTGTTATAATATCAATCTTGGATGTTTTTATAATCATTTACAGCAATTTTATATTATTTTTGGAGACTAACCTAGTGACCTAGTGCCCAGTGCCAGTTGTTGTTTTCTGCCCTGTTTTTGTTTTATAGAATATCAATACCAAACGAAGTCCAAATGCCACGAAACTTTTTGAAGATTTTTTATTGGACAAGATAAACACTAGAAACTTCGGGAGAGGGCTAGAAGAACCAGGAGGTGGCCACGAGCCACCAGGGCGCGCCAGGGGAGGGGGGGGCAGGCGCGCCCTGGTGCCTCGTGGGCCCCCCTTTGCTCCGTTTGACCTAATTCCAGCACTATAAATTCAGAAAAGATCAGAAACCCTCAGGGGAGTCCACGAAATACTTTTTCCGCCGCCGCAAGTTTCTGTTCAAGAGAGATCCCATCTGGGGTCCTTCTCCGGTAATCTGCCGGAGGGGGAATCGATCACGGAGGGGTTCTACATCAACCTTGCTGCCTCTCCGATGATGTGTGAGTAGTTTACCACAGACCTTCGGGTCCATAGGCAGTAGCTAGATGGCTTCTTCTCTCTTTTTGATCTTCAATACAATGTTCTCCTCGATGTTCTTGGAGTTCTATCCGATGTAATCACTTTTTGCGGTGTGTTTGTTGGGATCCGATGAATTGTGAGTTTATGAGCAGATGATCCATGAAAATATTTGAGTCTTTGCTGCACTCTTTTATGCACGATTATTATAGCCTCGTATTTCTTCTCCGGTCTATTGATTTGGTTTGGCCAACTGAGTTGGTTTATCTTGCCATGGGAAGAGGTGCTTTGTAATGGGTTCAATCTTGCGGTGCTCAATCCCAGTGACAGAAAGGGACATTTCACGTATGTATCGTTGCTATTAAGGGTAAAAAGATGGGGTTTATTCATACGTGAGTTTATCTTGTCTACATCATGTCATCGTTCTTATGGACTTAATACACTAGATGCATGCTGGATAGCGGTCGATGTGTGGAGTAATAGTAGTAGATGCAGGCAGGAGTCGGTCTACTAATCTTGGACGTGATGCCTATATACATGATCATTGCCTTGGATATCATCATGATTATATGCTTTTCTATCAATTGCCCAACAATAATTTGTCTACCCACCGTATACTATTTTCTTGAGAGAAACCTCTATTGAAATCTATGGCCCCCGGGTCTATCTAAATCATATTACTAAAACCCTAAAAATATTGCTGCCATTTTCTTTTATTTATTTTATTTTGTATTTTTGTTTCAATCTATATATCTATCACATACAATTTAATTTTCAATTGACCGCCGAGAGATTGACAACCTCTCGTTTGCGTTGGGTGCAAGGAATTGTTGTTTGTGTGCAGGTGCTGCTAACGAGGTGTTGTGTGATTCTCCTACTGGTTCGATAACCTTGGTTTCATAACTGAGGGAAATACTTATCTCTACTGTGCTGCATCATTCCTTCCTCATAGGGGAAATACCAACGCAAGCTACAAGTAGCATGCGTGACCACCCACTTTACCAGTATTCAAGGGTGAACGATAACATGCGCTACTCGCGCGAAACTCTGGAGCCGTCAAAGCTGAACCGGGCAGTGAAGAAGCTCCTGGGCGAGTCCCTTGCTCAGATAGCAATTGTGGGTCTCGCACCTTTTTGTGCCAGTAACTTGGCCCCAGAGGTATATATAACTTACTGCTCAATCTGCATCTTTGTACTCCTTTATCATGCCTTCTCGTGAAAATGCCGTCTTATATAATGTTTTAGCCTAACTCGGATTGGTGGAAAACCGACTATGATGCTCCCAACACACCTGAGGAACAGATGGCTGGGGATGATGAAGAGGAGGAAGAAGAAGAGGAGGTTGACGAGGTAGAGGAGCTTGACTCCCTTGGTCAACTTCATAACCTAATTGCTGACGCCGACTCTCTATAGGATAACAGAGGAACCAGCAAGCCGGACGAGACAGAGATAACTCCTAGTGCCTCTGACTCCGAAACTCTTGGTAGAAGGCAAACCCGGCTGGCTATACGAAAGGTACCATTTTCACACCCATCAGCTTACTTGGATCCAAGAAAACGCAGCATGCTGAGAGCTTGAAAAGAAAAACCCTGAGTGCTGGTTCAGATGATCTCCATGAATGTCTTTCTCGCGAGCCGTCTCGTCGCCGGGCTCGTCATCAAGAAAAACTAAGCCCAACATCTTCTTGCCCAAAAGCCGACCAAATGAAGGCTCCGTTGGATCCTTCCAACCCGGCTTACATTTCCTCACCTTCATCTGACGCATCAAGTGCGAGCCAGTTGCCCGGCTTCTCCATAAACATTGGGTAAGCTCATAAAATTTTCATATTATCCCAAATTTTCCCTTGTTCACCGTTGTGACTTTATTGATGTAGAGCCAAGGCTATTTTAAAGGATAAAACTGGTGTTTCTTCTGCTACTGGAAAGGATGTAGAGATGGCAACATCTAACATCCAAGACACTGTGATGGAAGACTCGGCGCAAAACAACCATGTTGTTGATGATCAAATTCCTCCGGAGTCTAGCGCCATGGAAGAAGAAAGAAGTAACCCGGCTTCTGATAAGCCGGCTGAAAGTGACATCGTTCAGGACGAGGTGGTGATTACTGTTGAAAACCGTAACCCGCCACCGGGTACGTCCACCGTCCTGACCAAGACCACCGCTGACGAAAAGCCACCACTAGGTGAAGAGCCGGCTTATGACTCACGTGTGGAGTCGTATGAAGATATGAGCATGACATCTCTCCACCAACAGTAGATAACCCGGCTTGCACAGAACCAGGAAAGCGAAAGTGCATTGGTAGCACTTATGAAGAAGAAATACAAGGTACGTCATTCTCCTTATCTCCATATGTACATGTGTAGCCCCCAAGCTCCAAATTTAGAATGTAATGATGATTTGGTGCTTGTCCTGAAATAAAGATGTTGGTAGTGTAGCCCCCCAAGTACCAGGTTATATGTTTACAGTAACCTGGGACATGTAACAACGTTTGCTATCTTCATAATTTCAAACCGTGTAGCCCCCAAGTGCGGCAACCTGGAACATGTAATTTGTAGCTGATGAAACGTTCGAGCAGTGTAGCCCCCAACTGCCAGGTTGCATGCCTGCAGCAGCTCGGAATTTATCCTTACTCATCTGATTCAAGCTTGAAATAGTGTAGCCCCACAGTGCCGGGTTGTATGCCTGCAGCAACCAGGGGCTGTAGATAGTATTACTTATTCTTGGATTTTTGTATCTGTAGGCCATGACCGCTCAAGCCGGCAAGAAATCACGCTAAAGGAACAACTCACTGCAGAAGTTGGCAAGCATGAGGCGGCCGAAAGGTTGTCTTCCGGCTTTCATAAATCTCTTTTGAAGGTGACTGATAATTTGGAAAAGGCAAAAGCCGACTTTGCAACTCAGACAGAAAAACTGACCCGGCGAGCAGAAGAGGCAGAGGCCAAGCTTAAGCAGGTGACTGAAGAATTAAACAAGCTGAACAGTCATGTCAGCTGGCTGTGCGTGGCCGTCTTTGGTACGTCTGCTTCCTTGAGTCATTTGATCATCTGCTGTAAGACTCGGTTTTCCGTAGCTAACTCATTATTTTGAACAGGCCAGAAATATGCTGGCAATGTTGAACTCCCAATAGTGAAACTGCAGGCTATTTATAAATTTCTTGAGCAACTGTATGTGGGAGGAGTGAATTGTATAAAAGCTGTAAAGAACGTGCAGGGGCCACCACAGAAGATTCTTGATATGTTAACTGAGCTGTCCACAGTTCCAGCATGGATCAAGGAGTTAATATTGTCTGCCTTTAGGAGAGGGACTATGAGCGCCCTTGCTCTGGCCAAAGCCTACCACCTGGAGATGGATCCGGCTCTTCTGGTAGGTGGGTTCCCTCAGTTCAAAGCAGACGACACTCCATTTATGAAGGCTAATTATTTGCAAGTGATCAAGGAGACCCCGCCACATGCTACTGCCATCGCGCACGGCTTGGATTTATCAAGCTTTCAAGTTGGATATGATAGCGATAATCAATGCATGGAGTTGCTGAAACCAGAGTAGATGGGCGTCCGCTAGCATACATGGCTACCAAGGCGGTGGTTGTACTGTAACTTCGAATGAAGCTCTTTGTTCCTATGACTCTTCACCCAAAACTCTTTGGGGGTATGTTGAGCAACGAACGCTTCCCAAATGTCCGGGCACCATCTTGTGCCATCTTACTTTCACGACGGTCTCAAAATCCACCTCCTCGTCAACATCGACAATGTCCCTTTTGGCTTCATATCTCCAGTTTATTAGAGCATGACACAAGGTGTTTCCTGCGGCATGTTTTGTAAGCTCCTTGTCCGCTTCAAGGACCATGGAGATTTTGAAGAGGGTGTCGAACCATGCCTTCTTGTCATCGTACTTAGTCTAGCCTTGCACCGAGATTGAAACATTCTCACGGACCAAGCAACCACATGTGTTCCTAAACTTCTTTGCGGACCATTGTAGACTTAATAGGTAACTGGTTTTTGAGTTTACCCTAGTAACCACAAAGGTATCTGTGGTCAACTTGTTGCTGATCCGTGGGTTCTGGGCCCTCTTTGGGGCGGATGGAGTAGGCTCAGGATCGTGCTCGGGCTCCATTTCGGAACTAGTCTCACCTTTAGAACTAGAGTGAGGCTACTCCGATGAGACAAAAGGCCCATTGCTCACAGAGGTATCGGTCGTCTCGACGACACTAACATTCTAGGCAACTACGACAGGGGCATTTTGGGCCTCGAGGGTAGGGGCGTTGAGGGGTGCCACCTCGTCAAGGGGGGCTTCTGCATCGTGGACTGGGGTAAGTACCCGGCTCGAAGGCGATGTATTCGATCTCATCTAAAGAATAGGAAAAATATCAATTCTAAAATATTTTAAACAAATCGAAAATAACTAAAGAATAGCAAAAATAACAATTCTAATATAGCAACAATTCTGAAGTACCTAACAATTCTAAATATTCTAACAATTGTAAAACACATACCAATTCTTATATGACAATTTTAAATATTATGAACAAATCTAAAAAATTCTAAACAATTCTAGATTCTAAAAAATTCTAAAAAATTCTAAATATTCTAACTATTCTAAGACAATATAGCAATTCTAAAATAGCAACAATTCTAAACAATAGCAAATCACAATTATCCCTAATTAACCTTAATCACAATTCTAAACAAATACCAAATGACAATTAACCCTAATCACAATTCTAAACTTTAGCAAATATTCGAGGACAATTCTAAATACCCAAATTAACACTAAGTAATGCTAATTAACCCTAATGAACACTAAGTAATCCTAATATTAACAATACAAATCACTTAATTAAAAATGTATAGAGGTCGGAGGTTGTTGATTCGTTTCAAACGTATCGATTGCTTTTGAAGTTTAATTGCATATTTTCCTTGTTATTTCATGAATTATTTATGATTTTGGGGACTAGCCTACTGATAATCGTCAGAAAGCCTATTTTTGGGAATTATGTGATTTCAGGAAGTTTCTCAGAGAATCCAAGAAAATTCCTACAAACTATGTAGAAAGGATCCAGAAGCCACACGAAAAGGGCAGACCAAAACTCAACAACCTAAAATTTTAAATGCAATATCTCTCCTACTATTTGCAATCAATTACGTCCCTATCAATTGATATGTGTTGTTCCTTGATTTTGACTATGTGCAAGCTTCTGTCCCTATCACATGTCTTCAATTCAATCCCCATACATAACTAGATGCAATTCAATGGTGATGCCATGACTAATTTATCTATCCATATATATCATGGTGCTTACCAATGAGTCACCTTCTGCTGGAGAAGTTGGTGGAGCCTGATGCAATAGTAGCCACCGTTGCGGTCAAGTGGAGGGGTAGAGGGCGAGACAGAGGGGGTATGGTCGCGCTCGCGCCTGCTGCTTTACCTTCGTCTACAGGTCGACAAGGACGATGCTGGGGTTGTCCTTGGAGCACGCCGGTGGCTCGACGCCGGTGGTCATGCTTGTGCCCTTTTTCTTCTTTCCATCTACCGGCTTCTCTGCGAGAATGGAGACCAAGGAACCGTCCTCAATAGAACCTCAAATGAAAGGTGCTCAACATTAAAGTTGTTCGTCATGTCAAGACGAACAACTTTAATTTTTGGATCATCTCAATCTTAGGTCGTACGCAAATTTTACTTACAAAACACTGAATCGGCAAATCTGGGTAGGGACCATATGGAAAACTGAGCACCAGTACAGCCGTATGCACTCGTACCACGCCTGGATAGACACAAAATCACGTGTAACTTCTCCGTCCAATCACCGTTTTGAGTGTCATTTGATGAGTCAGATTCGTGGGAAGATAAGGAAGACATTGAAGACGTGAAGACCACCTATTAGCCCTTGGATCAAAGGTGAGGAGGAGGATCAAAGGACGAGACACGAAAGGTATGGCTATTTATTGATCTCCAGTCTCTCAACCCATTCACCCAATTCCATGAAGAAACACATCTCCATTCAGATCAGAGGCATTCAGGGGTTGTGCCTGGCCTCCATCTCCAAGATCCGTTGCAACCTTGAAGGGAGGACCGAGGAGGAAGATGAGGGGAGCCACCGCTGCCGGGTACCGCTCCATGGGCCGGTGGCGCCACCACCATGTCCACACTGCCGGCACCTCCACCATCATTGACACCGCTACCTCCATCACCTCCTCTCTCTTCCCAATCTCAGCCTCCGTGATGAGTTGTAACAACTGTTTAACCCCCTTTAATGCAATGCTTACTTGAGTCATTGTTCTTTCTAGGTTGTGGTAATCTAGTACGCCAAGTTAGATCATGGTTATGTTTTATCATGCGTTGTCTCTTCGTGTTTCCAATCTTAGTGATTAGAGATGTCCAATCCAATGGCGTGGATGGAGACATCCAACCCACCCGTCTGCATATGGAGTAGATCGGTGTTTGTGTGAATCAATAGATCTCTGTATGATAGACTTTAGTATCTTGAGAGGAGCACATCTCATCTTGGGAGTAACGGTTATCCATAGAGCGTAATGCTTTTGTCTAGTCCATAGTTACCCTCGCGGTTCACTGGGTTCGCGATTCGGGTTCGGGATTCGCGATTCGGTAGTGCCTATGAATCGAGTTCGGTGGGGGGTATACATCTCTAGTTCGTGAATCGGGTAACCGATTCGTGAATCGGAGGACTCCGATTCGTAAATCAGAGGACTCCGATTCGTGGATGCAGTGACTCTGATTCGTAAATATTTTGCAAGCCGGAAGTTGCGAGTTCGAGCCTTGGGTTGCTCTTTTTTTACCTGTTTCATAGTTTAACCAGAAAAATACTAGTATTACATTTGGTCGACTCTTCGTGCACAGGAAGCTCTTAATGAGCACTTGAATCAATGACGTAACAAATACCAAAATCATGAATGGAGGGAAAGTTTCCACCAAGAATTTCACTTGGACACGTCATGCTACCATTTTTTTTAACTTGGGCCCGTCAGAAAAAAATAGAGTTTCACTTGGAGGCCCACATGTCATAGTGCTTCTTATCCATCCAGATCCATCATCTTCCCCACAAAGCCATCCCGTCGTCTTCTCCCAATTCCACATCTGCTAAATCCAGATCGCCATGGACTACCACGGAGGAATGGAGGAGGGAGGTGATGCGCGCATGGGAGAAAACGTGCTGCTGGATGGAGGCGACTCGTCGGACACGACATCTTCGGCGCCGTCACCCTGGACAGCACGTCTTGGCAGCCTTGGCTGTCACGCCGGCCACCACGTATTGGCAGGCGTCGCCATTCTCCGGCCACCACGGCCTGGCCGCCGTCGCCGTGCACCGGATACAATCCCAGCGCCGGTCGAGTCGCTGTTGCCGGCTGCCCGGCCACCGCGTCTGCGTCGCTGCTGCCCGGCCACCGCGTCTGTGTCTCTGTTGCGTAGCAACTAGCCGGGACGAGCTGCTGCACTCATGAGCACATCAGGTTAGCAACGATCTCATTTTTTCAGTTCGTTTTGAGATCGGCGAATCGTGCACCGAATCGCTACCGATCTGAGCGAATTCGAATCCCGTTCTAGGTCAATCGATCTGAGTCGGGGTTCGAAGGCTGTTGTAGCGAATCGGGTAACTATGGTCTAGTCCTTCATGGCCTTAATATCTTCTACGGTTGTGTGCATCATTAGTGTCGTGAAGTGGACAAGTAACGTCGCTCCTCCAAAGTACTGTGAGGAGTGGTGCCATTAGGGAGACCACCTCGCATGTAATAGAGTAACACCAGCGGTCACCCATTTAGTACTAGTCAGGCAAAACATAGAAGCCACATTTGCTCGAGTAAACATTGCGTTAAGTTCCTTTATTTCACTTCCCGCTCTAGTCTAGTTTTACTTTCCGTTCTAGTCCATAGTATATTTAAGTCCCTTTTATTGTTGTGTGCCAAGTAGCGAATAGAGTAAACTATTTCCAAGCCAAGGTTTGGGTGCGAGCGGAGCTGCGTTAGGTCACAAGCGTAGCTATGGGGTTGGTAAATGCCATCCATTGTTCCCTTGGTTTGATAATATTGGGCTAAATACTTCGCGCGAAAGGTACTACGGTGATTCTGTGTGCTTGTCGGACATCAAGATACTTTTCTGGCGCCGTTGCCGGGGAGCATAGTCCTCGGTTATTACCTTCCCATTTGCACTTAGCTTATTTCGTTTGTTGCTTTTATCTTTTTGTTTTGTTAAAAATAAAAAATAAATCAACCATGTCTTTTGAGATTTCTATTGCAGATCTCTCTCATGTTGATGTGGAGAAGGAAGAAGCCGACCATCAATCATATATGGCTACAAGGCGTAAACAAATATTGAAATGGATGGTACAATTAGAGGCTTGTTCCTCTAAGATTTGTGACACGTACCCGGTTTACTGTGACATATGCAACTCCGATACACACTTTAATTATCTTCGCAAGGACCATCCGGACCTGATTGCAGCTTCTTGTAATAATTATGATATTAACTTCACTGCTACAAAACAAGTTTTGGAATATCTTATCTTTTTAGGGGGGTGCGGGGTGGGGATAAAACAGCTAAGTGAGCTTTTGTGCTCAATCATGAAAAAGGTATGGAAATTGTCTATGTTACAGAGGTTATGAATACCTCATTTCCCATATTGAAGTACTATAAAGCTAATTGTGGATGACCTCAAGATTGCAGCAATACGGGACAAGCTAGAGAAAAGGCCCCCGCGTCGCTCCCGCTGCGGGCGACTCGGGCGGAACCTCAACCCTAGCGCTGACACCACAGATCCTACCTCTCCTCTCCGCCGCCGCCGGAGGAAGCTGCAGGGCGAAGCCGCTGCGGCCGATGGCGGCGGCGGGGACCTTGCTCGCATCGTGGGGAGGCCTCGGGCGCGGCGGAGCCCTCCCCTCGATGACCACGACGGCGGCGTTTCTGGTGCAGGTGCTCGGATCTGGCTCGGCCGGTTCCGGCGGCTTGACTGCCATCCGCCGCGAGGTTCTGCTACTCGGGCGCAGCGTTGGGCGGGAGCTCTCTCCCCCCCCCCCCCGGGCGTCCCTGCTCTGCTTCATCCTGCTGCCGCTCCGAGGCGTACGGTTGCCGCAATGCCATGCTGCGCGTACTGGCAGGCGTCGCTGTGACGCGGCCTTGCAGCTCGTGTGTTCGTGCCGGGGAATACTCTCGGGTGCGGCCCGGCGGCGCCGTCGTTTCCCTACGGTGTCCGGTTGCTGGGCAGGTGGACTGTCGCGAGGGGCTGGAGGTGGTGCGGCGCAGCGGACGGCCTGAGCTCAAGCTGGGTCTGTTTCGCTGTGGCGCGGGCGGGCTGGTTCCTTCTGGATCTGGCCTTTGGTGGTCCACGGCGGTGGTTGGCGGTGGATGATGATGTGCACTCGGCTGCTACTGGTCTTGGTGCTCGCCGATTGGAGGTGACGGGCTGCCAGGGCAGGCGCCATGCAGGGCGTCTCTCTAACCTATGAGGCGCTGTGGTGGTTGCTGCTCAGTGCCATGGTGGCGGCTCGCTGCTGGGAGCATGGCTGGGCGCAGCAGGAGGGTGGAGGTTGGTGGCCTGAGATGGGTGCTGGTAGACATGGTGGACTGGCTGGTTTGGTCAGAGCAGTAGGAGACGATGCCGGGCGAAAGTCTGTCTTTGGCTATGGTCGGAGCCGGCGGCGGCGGCGTCCATGGGCGTCGCTGTCTTCTTGAAGGCGCTGTTGTGGTGATGTGCTCCTCTTCCCTGTCGTCCCTTGTTTCGGGGGAAACTTCAGATCCGTGCTCTCTCGGATCGGATGATGGCGGCGCCTTGTGTCGTTCCCCTCTTTTGGGCATCATTTTTGGAGAAGGGATCGGCCGGAGGGAACAGTGTGGGCTTGATGGTGGTGGTGGCGCGGGCGGTTGGGGTCGATGGTGGTCGTGGTGTGATCGATTGGGGTCGACGGTGGTTTGTGTTGCTGCTGCCCTACTTCCTATGTGTTCGTCTTCGGTGGTGTTCCCTGGTGTCGACCATGTTGCTGTGGATGTTCAAGACCCTCCCGTGGTGGCCATTGTATTGCGGTGAGCTTAGTGCTCTTGGTGTTGTTCCGGTTCATCTTTGCTCTTCGATGACGTAAGATGCCTCCCCAACTTGCTAATCATCCTGAATTTCCATGGCGGAGCTCCCAGGCAAGGTTCATGTTGTCACTCGTTGGTTGTGGATGCTCTTGAGTTGTGTCGTGAGGTTCGGTTTGCACGCCGGTGCGGAGCGTTAGGTTGCTTGCTTAGTCTTGGTATTGTGATCCCTGGACGACATCCCACATCTACTTGTGCCTCCCGTGGTGATGGTCCTTCGGTCTGCTAGCTAGGTCGTGCCTTGTCCTGGGCGTCCTTTTTTCTTCTCATCCTTCGTCATTCATGTGCGTCAACTTTTTCTCCTCTTTTGTAACCTTGGTACTTGTACGGTTTTCGGCCCGGTTTCCCTCATAAACGGGGTCAATTTGTTCAGGTTTTCGATCTTGTTGCCCTTATAAACGGGATCGGCTAAAGCTTAAGGGGTGACTCTTGGCTTTGGCAGCTTTTTGAGCAATATATTCAGGTGGGGAGGGATCCTCTCCCCCCCGGTGACCGTTCAAAAAAAAAGCTAATTGTGATATGACCTTGTTCCCAAATTATGATGAGTGGGTTGACGCTGCCATTTTGCAAAGAAAGATTAATTTGCAGGTACCACTCAATGAAATCAATGATGAAAAGGATCACGAGGTAGAACCGCCGATGCAAGAGTTGGTAAGATCACACAATGAAATGAACATATTCCAAATTATCTTGCAGGAAAATTATGGGGTTGATAAGGAGCAACATATTCAACACAATCAAGTGTGTTTGGAAAATGAAGAACGCAGCGAAGAAGAAGAGGAGGAGAAATGGATTGATCACCCGCCTACACCATCCACTTTGGACAGTAATTTTCTACACACAAATAATATGCTCTTCGATGATGCCTCTTACTCTAGTGATGAATCTTATAATGCCCAAATCCTTGATCATTATTCTCAAGAAGACTTTGATTCTGAAAATCATTGGCTAGAAATTCCTTTTGGGAGCATTGATAATGATGAACTAGATGTGGAGCCTTCTATGTCTCCGATAGTTCCTTGCTATGCATCATGGGATACTAATATGGTGCCAGGAATCCTATTGGAGAAGGGTGAGTTGCTTGCCTTGAAAGAACATCCATATTACAAAGCATCCACCTTAATCGCTGGTAGCCATGATATGATTATATCTCCTATTGTTGGATATGTTTCTCTCCAATTGCAGCTGAATACGAAGATATCTAATCCAAGCTCTCTGCATTGGCACCCACTTAAATGTGATAATCTATTTTCTTATATGATGCCGATACACCGTAAGCGGGTACGCCTCCGATCTTGGGATCCGGATGGAGCAATGAGCACTGAAGCCTAGCTATATGGCTTACAAGAAAGTGCTTCCTGGGAGGCAACCCTGAAGTCCGCATGTGTCTTTATTAGGTTTGTGTCTTTTCGTTAGTTTGCATTCATGCTAGCATTGGCACTTTTATGTTTGCCTAAATTGCTATTAGAGTTGGTTAGCACTAACCTTCAAAAGGTAATTTCTATAACGAACTGGTAGGCTCGATTTATTCCGCAATGAAATTAGCAGCTTTCCTCCTTGTATTTTGTTGCAAATATGTCATATGCAGGACTAAAGGAGGAGGCCCAAAAAAATTACCCAGTTCTGTTGCTCCAGAAATGAAGGTGAGCAGTGGTACGACCGCTTATGGTCGTACCCATCTCGTACTAGCCTCATCCGCATGAGCGTCGCTTTTTAGAACGAAAGCCGAGCAGTGGTATGAGCGCTCACGCTCATACCAACACTCGTACCGATGGTCTGCGCAAACTCAGTATTCCAAAATAAAAGCCGAGCAGTGGTACGAGCGCTCACACTCATAACCGTGCTCGTACCAGATGGGCAACGCTGGTCATTGAAAGCTAGAACGGAAGCCGAGCACCGGTACAAGTGCAGCTGCTAGTCCCGAGTCAACTAAGCCCTCATTTTAATTAATTTGACAGTCCGAGGTCAGTGGGTACCCTTTTAATTATTCATTTGTGCTCTAATTTTCTTTAATTATCTTCGCACCTCCCTAACCAATAATTCTTTTTAGTACTTTGCATTTTCTTTACTCGGTTGGGTATACAAACTCCGTTGGTATACCGAAACATTTCTTTCTTTTCGTGTGTTTTGTTTTCACAGGTGCTTGGACCTTGTGCAGTGATGTGTACGGTGTGGTGCCAACCACATAAATACTTGCACGAGCCATTTGGTTGCTTCAATTCAAGGACTCCCACTAAAAGTGTCTGGAAATATCTTCCAATTTGAACCTTGCCTAATAAAGTCATTGTAGTGTAGTGGTTAGTTTCCCGCCTTGAGTGGGAGCTCTCCCA
Source organism: Elymus sibiricus (assembly GCA_039707655.1). Classification (NCBI taxonomy): domain Eukaryota; kingdom Viridiplantae; phylum Streptophyta; class Magnoliopsida; order Poales; family Poaceae; genus Elymus; species Elymus sibiricus. Next base: position 20,659,060 of record CM077676.1, read on the forward strand.
TGTTTAGGCACATAGGGTGCTGCACACTTGTGTTTAATATCTTGTCTCACAAACACTTCACTTAGAATCTAGGGGTAGCCTAGGAACTCCTAGACCTAGTTTGTCCACTTAAGTGTGGTGCTTAGGTTGACGAACCAATTTTCTTGCGACAAATGTTTTTATCACTTGTGAGCTAACACTCTGTGCTTTTACAAAAAAAAATTAAAGAACATTTTTTTAGCTCTGTTTCTAGCAGGTTCTCTCGGAAGGTAGCCACCGGACCACATCAAATAAAATTCAGCTAAGGTCCATGCCCATTGAAGGATAGATCATTTGTGCCTCAAAGGTAATACTGGACCACCCTTGCTTAAATCTTAAGCTTGGGGAGGTTACCACCTCCCACACTCTCTTTCAATAAAGTGCACTTCCTCTTTTATTTTCATAATATGCCCAAGCTTAGTCACAGGAAAACTCCTAAGCTTGGAGAGGTTATTTTTGCATATAATGTGTTAGTTGTAGCAGCTAATGGTGGTTGTTCTGGAGCAAAACAAGAATCAACCCAATGAGGAGGGATCATGAAAAGTACGCTTATCACGAGGTATGCTCGAAACCCCCATTAGATTTTCTTGATCACTGAAATGAAGTATATGCTTAAAGTCTTGTGTGAGTAGATTTACTTTGGTAAGCCTTGTTTCTTAGGTGTAAGATCTTTGTTAAGCTAGCTAGTCCAGTATTTAAGTTTATAGTTGAGCTTTCTATGCTACTTAGCTTGCCGTTCTTTTTCTATCAAAAATAATAAAGAAGTCCGTTAAGACATGTAGGTTGTCACCATGCTAGAATTGTCCTAAAAAAATAGTTTTAGAGTAGCTTGACCCCATGATGTTTGATAGGATAGGCTCGATGGTGCTCATGAAGGGAGTTGGGCAATAGAACCAATACTCTGAAGTTTTGAGACAGTGTCATGCCAAAATTAGTCTAAAAAGGATTGTGCTTCATGCATATCTTTTATCCTTTACTTTTTAAAAAGACTTGCAATCAAGGTGAAGTTGACTACTCTGTTGGCCTATGAGCGATCCACCTAGTGTAAATCCAAGATCTCGGCTATGAGTGGGATAATGACTATAGCGGCAATTCTATGTCGCGTAAAACTTCAACTCTCCCTGTGACAAGTGAAATTCAAATGAAGGGGAAGTTGACTACACCACAGACCTATGAGCGATCCACCAGCGGTAAATCCTGCATCTTAGTTGTGAGTGGGATAACGACAATAGCGGCAACACTATGTCGGGTAAAACTTCGACTCTCCCCACAGCAGAGCTTATATTTATATACGTAACTCTTTTTGGCATGGTCTCATTAACCTAGGGGTTGATGTTATTGAAACCCAATGACTGGAGATATCACTTCAAAAAGCTAGAATTGAGAGCATTACTGGGTAGCATCGAAAAGCTCTATTTCTATTTATGCCTGTTTGATGATGTACTTGTGTTCAACATTTTTGACATCACAAAAATAATCTCATTCTCCCTTTTAGCAAGTGAGTTTAGTCATAGTGAGTTAAGAATTTAACTAGATTACTTTGTTATCTTATTTAACAAGTTTTTACACCAATAGTGACACTCTCCTTGCTTTTCGCTTTTTCCTAATCAAGTTTTCAGGTTACTCTTACTAGTGGGTGTCTCGGCAACCAAATATAAGTAAACTCTAACCTCCTCAGAATATCATGGTTAAACCCTCAGTTCCTAACGGTTGATTCTTGCTCGAGGACGATCAAGGTTTCAGCTTGGGCAAATTTGATGCGTGTATTTTACACACATCTTTTCCATGAGTTTAATCCTGATATTCTCGAGATTTATTGCAGATTATCCCTCTAACTATTACCCTTTTAGTTTGTTTTCATTTCTTTTGTGTTTCGTAGAGTGTTTAGGTGGATTACATTCACCTGGACTTTTTGCAATAATTGGAGCCAATTCGAGGTGAAACGGAGAGGAACCGGTAGCTGAATTTTGTGAAATCCAAGGAAGCGTCCTCAAGATGACCTCAAATGAAAATGTGCTCAACAAAAAAGTTGTTCCTCTCGTCAAGACGAACAACTTTGCTTTTTGGATCATCTCAATCCTAGGTTATATGCAAATTCTATGGCCAAAACTCTGAATCAGCAAACCTGGGTAGGGACCAGAAGGAAAGTCGAGCACCGGTATGACCGTACGTGCTTGTACCGGTGCTCATACCTCACCTGGATAGACGTGAAATCTCCTGCAACTTCTCCCTTCGACCACCATTTTGAGCGTCATTTGATGCGTCGAATTCGCTACCGTCGGGCACCTCCCCATGGGCCGGCTGTGCCACCACCATCTCCATGCTGCCGGCGCTTCCACCATCATCAACACGGCCACCTCCATTGCCTCCTCTCTTCCCCATCACGGCCTCCTTGATGGGTTATAACAACTCTTGAACCCGCTTTAATGCAGCTTTCACTTGAGTCATTGTTGGTTCTAGGTAGCGGTAACCTAGTACGCCAAGTTAGACTGGTTGTGTTTTATTATGCGTTATCTCTTCGTGTTTCTAATCATAGTGAATGGAGATGTCCAATTCACTGGCGTAGTTGGAGACATCCAACCCCTCAGGCCACACATAGAGTAGATAGGTGTTTGTGTGAATCAATAGACCTCTGTATGACGGACTTTGGTATCTTGAGAGGAGCACATCTCATCTAGGGAGTAACGGTTATCCATAGAGCATAATGCTTTGGTTCAGCCCTTTGTGACCTTTATATCTTGTACAGCTGTATGCATCATTAGTGTCTGGAAGGGGACAAGTAACTTTCTTCCTCCAAAGTACCATGAGGAGTGGTGCCATTAGGGAGAATGTCTCACGTGTAATAGAGTAACACCACCGATCGCCCATTTAATACTAGTGAGCCAGAACCTAGATGCCACATTTGCTCAAGTAAATGCTGCGTTAAGTTCCCTTAGTTCACTTCTCATTCTAGTCTAGTTTTACTTTTCGTTCTAGTTCGTAGTATAGTTAAGTCCCTTTTATGATTGTGCCAAGCAGCGAATAGGGTAAATTATTTCCAAGCCTAGGTTTGGGTGCAAGTGGAACTGCGGTAGGTGACAAGCATAGCTACAGGGTTGGTAAACACCTTCCTTTACTCCCTTGGTTTGATAATCTTGGGCTAAATACTTTTCGTGAAAGGTGCTACGGTGATTCGGTGCACCTGCTGCATATCACATGGTGGCTGGTTTGGTGCGGGCGGTTGCTGGCTGGAGATGGATGGAGCAGACGCGGCTGCGGGTTGCGCTAGGTCTCTCGGGCACGCGGCTGCTGGCCTGCTTGGGTCTTATCGGGCTCCAAACTGCATCGAGCCTGGCAGCCCATGAGCTAGCCCGAGCCGAGCCATGCTCGGCCCGAGATGCGAATGATCCCAACAAAGGAGCACGGCTAGACCAGCTAGCATTTTGGGCCAAGCTAGACTCGTACCGAGCCGGCGGAAGCTCAGGCTGAGCCCAAAAGCTCGGGCTGAGCGTCCAGATTTAGTTGTGTGCCTTCGTGGCATTCTCCCATGATCCTCTTGCTGCCCCCTCTTGCCCCCCTTTTTAAAATAAAAATTTAGGTGGGGAACCTCTCGCTCCCACTGAACATTAGGAATAAATAGATCTATGGCATCGGTAGAATTTATTTGACTTAGCTGCTAAGGTTGTTCAGTCGGCAAGTAGTAGAAGTACAAACTTGTGCAGCTAAATTAATAAGCAAAGAGTAATTGGGGTAGAAAAGGGTTGCTCCTCGGTCATTTGGGGCTTTGGGTTGTCGGATCACACCACGGATGGCTAGAAAATCATGTAAAACATCTATGGTGGCATGGCCGTAATATTTTCAAGGGTTAGAGCTTTTCTGGTACGCATGAAGTGCCCTCACTCTTGCGTGCAATGCCTTCTCTCCCTCTCCCTCTTCCCCCCTCTTTCCGCCGCCATTTCTCTCTACCGATTTCGGCCAACTCCAGCTGCCTCTCATGTCGCCGCCTACCGACGCGATAGCCTATGCCCCGTCTATTGATCTGTCAGCAAAGATTTGCCGAACCAGCCTTGCAAACTAATCATATGGCTCCTCATAAATTTGGCCATTCGACCGTTCAAAGTGCATGTTGATGGCCTGCAAGTGCACAGGGGTTTAGTTGTAGCTTTTTTAAAGTAAGAGTATCGATCCCACAGGGAGCACAGGAATCAGTCTTTGTCTCTTGATGCGTCTAGATAGCAATGCCTGCAAGTTAAATGCGATCCAAAGCAAGGTGGCAACGGATAAAAGTATTGGATGAGTGTAGCAAACGGTGAAATAAACTTGCAAAGATAAAGTAAAGTAATGCAGGAAGGAATGACAGTTGTTGAAATCGATAGGACTAACGCGTTCCCAGGTAGTCCGGATTCCCCCACTAGTATGCGTCTACACAACCAATGCATAAGCATAATGCTACATCGGATTCCTAAGCGACTTCATATGTTTCTATTTATGGGCGGAGCCAAGTACAGATACGTGCATACACGCGGTAGCCCCGTATCACATACGCCACTACCATTCATCCCCACTCCGGTTACTGAATGATAATTAAGGGGTCTTCCCCCGTGGACGCAGCTTAAAAGTGGTCTCCGTTTACCCCCTGCTGCAACGATCAGGGACGAAGGGAGATAGGCCCTGTCACTAACCTACCTCCGCAACCTGCCGTCACGCCAGCAGTAATAACCTTCCATCCAAAATTGGCATATGTTGGATGGTCGACTTCACCCAACATCAAGAAGACTATTAACATAAACATATAAAGAGGATATCGAATCCTAATACCAAACGGTCTATTACACACTAGGGTTCCTCCCTATCCCCGAGAACTAGGGAAACTATTCGCATATCAATGGCATAATCATTACAAGATGAATTATGATGATCATGATGAGTTCACAAAAGTAATACTAGATTGAATCCACTCCAACTACCATATTACAAATGGGTAGGGATGAGATGGTGATGGTGATGATGCCCTCTTGATGTAGCATGGCGGTAGCGAAGTCCTTGATTGATTCCCCCTCCGGATGCCTTCCGGAGGCTAGGGTTCTCTCTTCTGGATGCGTTTCTGGAGTCTGTGTGTCCCTGATCCACGATCTGATTCCAAAGTGCGGAAGTAGTCCACCAGGAGGTGCGACGGCAGCTGGTACGAGCGCACGGAAGGCATCCGGAGGGGCAAAGCTGCGCAAGCACCAATTTCCTCCAAATGCTTTATTATTTATATGGTAAGTGATAATCACGTTAATTAACGTGATTCCACCATAATTTCCCTGAGTTTCTTCCATAGTGTCCCTTTTATTCCAAAAGGCATATCCTGAGGAAAACCGACAAAAAGGACATGCGCGAACGTAGTAAAATTCCACAAAGCCTACCATGTAGGCACAAAATAGAGGATAAGAACATCACACATTTAGGACTCCTCAACTCCCCCAAGTTTAGAGGTTTTGTTCGTCTCCGAGCAAATACCGCAGGTTGTAAGAAAGCAGTCATCTTGATTATGAGGTGTGGATAACGATAATGAATGAGTCCATCACAAGATCCTAAAATGCTTGCTAGATAAATGATGATGTTGAGCACTATTATATCTCCACTTAATCAGAAGATCATGAAGGCTTTCACACCTTACTATTCTATCGGTTAGCAGACGTATTACAACTCTATGCGGTAATTCACCCGTCTTTCAGGCGAGCAAATTGCATTGGTCTCTCAGTTTTGTTTTTCTTCCCCTTCTATTTTAAGGATTAGGCCTATGCTCATGTCACTTCTAATTTTGTTTTAAGCGTGACATGAAAAGCTAGGCATGGTCCTTGTCGCAGAGAGTTTTACCAATGAAGCCACTTGCTCTATATCACCTTATTTGACTGGTGAGACAATTGTCTACACCAATACTTTTTATTTAACTTAAAAAATTAAACTGAAATAAAAGAGATTGCATCTAGTTGTCAACCTCTCATATCCGATCGATACTAAAGATGTGGAAGACTTATACTCATCATCTTTAAGTGGGAATACATTAGCACACAATTTTAATGTTGCATCTACCATGATTTCAAGAATATCATAATAAAGCATACATCAAGATATCCATTACTCATCGGATATAAGAATCTTCCTTCAATCAAAAGGAAGCATGACCGTCCAACATTTATTCAATCGAACTAAAAACTTTAACTAAAAATTAACTAGAGGGAAACGATAAGGGATACAAAAGGAATACAAAATCCCTCCAAGCTTAACATGCTAAGCCGGTTGGATTCATTTAGTCTCCTTTTTATTGCTACCGGTGTTCTTCGCCGGCGTAGGCAGAGTGATGTTGGTGAGCTTGTCGAGGAGGTGCTTGTTGGTAACCTCGAAGTCTGTGATGCGAAGCCTATACACATGAAGCATCTCATCCTGGTCCACGATGATCTTCATGCTCATGGTAAACGTAGCCCGGCTTTTTGCCGCGAGTCCTGTCTCCATCTCCTTGATTTGTTCATGCAAAATATCAATTTTTAGCTTTGGAACTTCTAGCATATACCTTGGATTCAATAGAGGGTTTAGGATCCGTGAGGAGTTTCTTCCTTGGAGGTCCTACGGTGATGTGTGCACCAATGGTATGCTCCTCGTGCGCCTTGGGGTCTATCTGCTGAGATTCTCACATCGGTTCATGGATGGTGTAGCTGTTGAAGCCACGCCTACCAATGATGACTGGAGTGTTGTTGACGAAATCAATGCGATCACAGATGCTGATGACCTTGACAGACTCAATGGGGATCGACTCTGTCCTCTTGTTCTCTTCTTCTTCCTCTTCTTCTTCTTCTTCGAAAGACTTCTCCTCCGGTTCTTCCTCTGAAGAGGTCCGATCGCGGTTCAGGCGACATGTCCTCTCTCTCTTGCGGCTATCGGGTGAGTATTGTCCTTCATGCTCACGATTCTCCTCCTCCTGGGAAGAGGTCTGCCTCTCATCCCATGATCGTGCCATGGCTCCCTGTACTTAAAACTTAAGAAAACTTGGGCTAGATTGGTTTTGTTAGCTTTGAAGAGAAAGGAGGCAATGGATCAGTATATATATAAGGTGTGAACTTCGCAAGTAATCATGACATAAGGAAGATTAAAAGGAGTTGGAAACAAACCGAAGAAAATCGGGAATATTTTGGACAGAATCAGGGAGTTATTGCGATCGCCGGCGTCTGCTACGAGCATGTACGCTCGTACCGGCGCTCGTACTCCACCTTTGCCTCGACTTCGAACGGAGCAGAAAGTTTGACGGCCTATGGTACGAGCATACCGACGGTCGTACCATCCCTCTGCACCTGCCGAATTTTTTATTTTATTTTTTTAAAACAAGAAAGGGTTAGAGTTCGTTTGGACAGAAAGAAGGACGGCCTATGGTACGAGCACAGGCACTCGTACCCTGGGTCGTACTCTTTTTCGCCCAAAGCAATAGAAGAAATAGTGCTGGAGAGGGTGTCTGGTAAGACCGCAAGCGGTCGTACCAGCGCTCGTACAGCCTGGTGAAACCTTCAAAATTTACAGAAAAATAAAACAAAGCTAAAGGAACAAAAAATTAAGACTTTAAATAAATCTAAACATGTTACCAGCAGCACTTTGGCACTTTCCCCAAGCTTTGTTCTTCAAATATGACTTCGTCCCGACAATCTTCACTCTTCTTGGCCTTAGTGAAGGATCCGTTCTGACAAGTTTACTGGGATGCAAAGTATTAGTGGAATCAAATAAATTGAACTCTCATTCTTTCTTACCACTGGTTTCAGGAATGACTCCAAGGTACGTAAGGTGGCTTTATCCAAGTCACCGTAGTGCCATAAGGGATACATAATCCTGTCTCTGAGGCTTTATATTCGTCCTCTACAAATGAGATATTCACCACTGCCTTGTCTATCTCGTTACGATCCAATATCTTGGTGTCAAATTCTTGTAAGAGAAGAGCCCAACTAATCCATCTAGGCTTCGTGTCCTTCTTATCCAGAAATTCCTTCACTGCTTGACGATCTATATAGAAAATGACTTTCGTTTTCGTAATGTAAGGCCTAAACTTTTCACAAGCAAAGATTACCGCATACAGTTCTCTGTCATTCTTAGCATAATTCCTTTGAGCACCACTTAGAGTATGACTAGCATAATAAATAATATTGAACTTGTTACCTTCGCACTGCCCCAGTACAGTGCTTACAGTATTGTCGTCCGTCCTGCACCCCACCTCAAGGGGGTGATCCCAATTTGGAGGTGTAATGACTTGTGCCGCGAGCAAGGCCTGTTTCAGCTTTTCAAAGGCTGTCTTACACTCCTCATTAAATTCAAAAGAAACGGTCTTCTGCAAAAGGTTAGTCAATGGTTTCGAAATACTTGAGAATTTTTTAATAAAGCGTCCATAAAAACTAGCATGTCCCAGAAAACTCTGTATCCCTTTTATGTCTCGTGGATACGGTAATTTTTCTATCGCATGTATTTTTGCTCTATCCACCTCAATACCTTTCCCAGATACTTTGTGACCTAAGACAATTCCTTCATTCATGATAAAGTGGCACTTCTCCTAGTTCAAAACAAGGATGGTGTCCTCACACCACTGCAGTACTTTGATAAGATTGTGAAGGCAATCATCAAAAGAAGTTCCATAGACTGAAAAGTCATCCATGAAAACCTCCATGATTTCTTCAATAAAATTAGCAAATATAGCATTCATGCATCTCTAAAAAGTAGCGGGAGCATTACAAAGTCCAAATGGCATACGACAGTAAGAGTACATACCGAAAGGGCAAGTGAACGTAGTTTTCTCTTGGTCTTTAGGATGTACTACTATTTCTGAAAATCTAGAATATCCATCAAGGTAACAAAAGTGAGTATGTTTTGCCAATCTCTCAAGCATTTGATCGATAAATGGTAATGGATAATGATCCTTGCACGTCTCTTTATTTAATCTCCGGAAATCGATGCACATTCTATACCCACCTATTGTTCTAGTGGGGATTAGCTCATTACGTTTATTAGGAACAACTGTAAACCCTGGTTTCTTAGGAACACAATGAACCAGACTTACCCACTTACTTTCAAATAGCGGGTATATAATTCCTGCATCAAGTAGGCAAATCAACTCCTTCCTCAATACTTCTTTCATTTCAGGATTTAATTTCCTTTGATACTCGCGCACTGGTGTAGCCCCTTCCTCCATATATATATGATGCGCGCATATGGATGGGCGTATCCCCTTAAGGTCATCCATAGAGTACCCAAAAGCCTTGCGATGTTTCTTCAAAGTTTTCATGAGTTCAACTTTTTCCTCATCAGAAAGGTTAGCACTGATGATAACAGGATATTTATTTGTTTCATTTAAAAACGCATACCTTAATTCTTTCGGCAAGGGCTTGAACTTAGGAGGTGGAAGCCCCTCATCTCCTTTCTTCTCGGGTACTTCAAACTGCTCATTACTGGTAGGTTCTTGCATTTGTGCCTCATCTAGATGTTGGTCAATCTCCATTTTAGCTGGGTCTTCAGGATTTTGTTCATAATCAATTAGGCTTCTCTCGAGCTCATCTACTGGTGTCCCAAAATAAATAGAGGCAAGTTGTGCAATTGTCTTGTATTCGTCGTCATCGTGCTCTCGTGGATGTGGAGGGTTTTTAAATTGGGAGAAATGAAATGCCCTTACTTCCTCTCCAAATTTGAGAGAGACAACCTCTCTTTTACAATCGATCTTCGCCTCTGTAGTGTTAAGAAAAGGTCATCCAAAAATAATAGGACAAAGATCATCTTCAGGTATTTCCATAACAACAAAGTCCTGATACGTCTCCAACGTATCTTTAATTTATGAAGTATTCATGCCATGTTTATTATAGTTTTGTATGATTTTGGTGCACTTTTATATGGATTTTATATGATTTTCAGAAAATCCATATCAAATGAAGTACAAATGCAGCGAAACTTTTTGACGATTTTTTCTGGAAGGAAACGGACCCAGGAAGCTTCGGGGAAGCAGCAGAAGAGCCACAGGGGCCCCATGAGCCACCTGGGCACGCCTGCCCCCCACCCAGGCACGCCCTGGTGCCTTGTGGGGCCCCTGTGGCACCTCTTCGCGTGATTCCAACGCCAAAAAATCATATATATTCAGAAACCCCCAAAAGTTAACCTAGATAAGTTTTTACGCCACCGCAAGCCACTGTACCTCCACGATCTCATCTACAACCCTTTTCCGGCACCCTGCCGGAGGGGGGAAAGCATCACCGGAGGCCATCTTCATCATCCCGGCGGTCTCCATGAAGAGGAGGGAGTAGTCCACCCTCGGGGCTGAGGGTTTGTACAAGTAGCTATGTGTTTTTATCTCTCTCTCTCTCGTGTTCTTGATATGGCATGATCTTGATGTATCGCGAGCTTTGTTAATATATTTGGATCATATGGTGTTTCTTCCCTCTCTATCTTTGTTGTGATGAATCGAATCTTTCCCTTTGAGGTTTCGTTATTGTCGGATTGAATATTTCAGATTTGAGAACACTTGATGTATGTCTTGCATATGAATACCCATGGTGACAATGGGGTATTATATTGTTTCACTTGATATATGTTTTGGCACTCAACTCGCGGATTCCCGAGGTGACATTGGGTAATCTATGCATCGGGGTTGATGCACGTTTTCATTATCTTTTCTCCGATAGAAACTTTGGGGTGCTCCTAGTTCTTTGTGTGGATTGAATATTATGATTATGAAGTTGTTTGATGCATATCGTATAATCAACTCACGGATACTTGTGGTGACATTGGAGTGTCTAGGTGACATTAGAGTTGGTTGATGTGTATCATATGGTGTTATTTTAGTACGAACTCTAGGGCTGCTCGTGACACTTATAGGAATAGCTTAATAGATCGATCGGAAAGGATAACTTTGAGGTGGTTTCGTACCCTACAAACAATTTCTATCTTATGTTCTCCGCTAATAGGAACTTTGGAGTGATTCTTTATCGCACATGGAGGGATTGTTATATGGTCCAATTATGTTAGCATTGTTGAGAGATTGCACTAGTGAAAGTATGAACCCTAGGCCTTGTTTCTAAGCATTGCAATACTGTTTGTGCTCCGTTTTATCACTTGCTACCTTGCTGTTTTTATATTTTCAGATTACAAAAACCTATATGTACTATCCATACTACACTTTTATCACCATCACTTCGCCGAAGTAGTGCACCTATACAATTTACCATTGTATTGGGTGTGTTGGGGACACAAGAGATTTCTTGTATTGGGTTGCAGGGTTGTTTGAGAGATATCATCTTCAACCTACGCCTCCCACGGATTGATAAACCTTAGGTCATTCACTTGAGGGAAAATTGCTACTGTCCTACAAAACTCTGTGCTTGGAGGCCCAACACGAGTCTACAAGAATAAGTTGTGTAGTAGACATCAAGTCCACAGGATAGATAAAGGTTCCTAGGATCACATAAACATCAGATAATATGCCATAAGGTTTCCTAAGAGTACCATCTGCTAGTTTTATGTCCATGTCTATGGTTTGGAGTTCACCAGAATAGATTTCATCACGAAGCTTAACATAAAGAGTACAAGGTATCACATTCATAGAAGAACCCATATCACAAAGCCCATAATAAGAGGTACTACCAAAGGAACAAGGTACAACTGGTTTACCTGTGTGTGCTGCTTTTACACAACATTTAACAAAAGATGTCACCTCATTTTCCATTGTAGCAACATTGTTGTTCACCGGTTTCTTAGCCTCATTCTTTTTCTCCGCATGTGGATTTACCTGAATAGTGCATATGTCCCTGTTCTTCTTTCCTTGCTGCATTAATTTTTTGTGCTCATACTCTAGTTGTGCTTTTCTCCTCGAGAAGGGTAATTCCTGCACTGGCTCATAATCATCTTCAACGGGAGTTTCTAATGGTTCCACCTCCAAGGTTTCAATAACCTCTTCCTCGGGGTCCTCATTAGTGTAACACTCATTTTTTCTTGGGAAGTTTCAGGAATTCAGCATAACATTTAACAAGTCGAAGCACAACATCAGGGTCAAGATAAAGTTCATCACTAAGTTTATTAACTCTCCCTGACTTAAGATAAGCTTTTATGCAATCACAATCTATCTCAACTCCACCTTCTCCACCCTCATCGTCCCCGAAAGCTTCATGATTGGCATGTATTTAGTTTAATAATTCCCAAGCTTCGGCCACCAAATTAGAACTAAAAGCACCCCCCGAAGCTAAATCTAATTCAGTTTTGCATTCTCTTCCGAGTCCTCCATAAGAGAGATTTAACACAAGCCAATCAGGTATACCATGATGTGCACAATCATCAAGTAAAATACAGTACCTTTGGTATGCTTTCACCAGGCTCTCTCCTGGCCTCTGGTCAAAATTTATAATCCAGCGCTTAGCCTTGTAAGCTTTCCTCTCAGGATAATAATGTGCTAAGAATGCCTTGGATAATTTTTTCCCATGTATCAAAGGGACCTGCGGGGTGAGAATGTGGCCATGCTTTCGCCAAAGTGGTTATAGTATGCCCAAATAATTTGGGTTCATATCTTTAAAACTGAAAGCTTTGAGTGTAAACGTCCCGCATATTTCATTGAAAAATTGCAAGTGTTGCTAAGAATCTTTATTCTCTTCACTTTAAATTGCTTACCATGCAATAATTCTAATACACTCAGATTCACCTCATAAGCTACACCAGGAGGATTTGGTCCCAACGATGTAAACATTTGTCCTATAGGTGGTCCGGTAAGTTGCATTGCGGTGAGTTGGTAGAAGTGCCCAAACTCAGCCATGGTTGCCCTGAACCTGCAAACAACTTAGTATAGGCAAATAAACCAATCTTAAATCAAAGACCAAAAGCCCTCAGTTGCCCGGCAACGGCGCCAGAAAAAGCTTGATGGCCTGCAAGTGCACAGGGTTTAGTTGTAGCTTTTTTGAAGTAAGAGTATAGATCCCACAAGGAGCACATGAATCAGTCTTTGTCTCTTGAAGGGTCTAAATAGCAATGCCTGCAAGTTAAATGTGATCTAAAGCAAGGTGGTGATGGATAAAAGTATTGGGTGATTGTAGCAAATGATGAAATAAATTTGCAAACATAAAGTAAACTAATGCAGGACGGAATGACGGTTGTTGAAATAGATAGGACTTGAGCGTTCCAAGGGAGTCCGGATTCCCCCACTAGTATGCGTCTGCACGACCGAAGCCTAAGCATAATGCTACGTTAGATTCCTAAGCCACTTCATATGTTTCTATTTGTAGGCGGAGCCAAGTACAGATACGTGCATACACGCGGCAGCCCCGTATCACATACGCCACTACCATTCATCCCCACTTCGGTTACTGAATGATAATTAAGGGGTCTTCCCCATGGACACAGCTTAAAAGCGATCTCCGTTTACTCCCTACTACAACGATCTGGGACGAAGGGAGATAGGCCCTATCACTAACCTACCTCCGCAACCAGCCAGCAGTAATAACCTTCCGTCCAAAATTGGCATATGTTGGATGGTCGACTTCACCCAGCATCAAGAAGACTATTAACATAAACATATAAAGAGGATATCAAATCCTAATACGAAATGGTCTATTACACACTAGGGTTCCTCCATATCCCTAGAACTAGGGAAACTACTCACACATCAAGGGCATAATCGTTACGAGATGAATTATGATGATCATGATGAGTTCGCAAAAGTAATACAAGATTGAATCCACTCTAACTACTATATTACAAATGGTTAGGGATGAGATGGTGATGGTGATGATGATGGTGATGATGCCCTCTTGATGTAGCATGGTGGTGGTAAAGTCCTTGGATCGATTCCCCCTCCGGATGCCTTACAGAGGCTAGGGTTCTCTCTTCTAGATGTGTTTCCGGAGTGTGTGTGTGTCCCTAATCCATGATTCGATTCCACGGGGTGGAAGTAGTCAACCAGGAGGCAGCGACGACAGCTGGTACAACCGCTGGTACGAGCGCGTGTGCTCGTACCATTGGCCGTCTTGCACTCGGGAAAGCTGCGGAAGCACCAATTTCCTTCAAATGCTTCATTATTTTTATGGTAAGTGATAATCATGTTAATTAACGTGATTCCACCATAATTTCCCTGAGTTTCTTCCATAGAGTCCCTTTTATTCCAAAAGGCATATCCTGAGGAAAACCGACAAAAAGGACATGCGTGAACGCAGTAAAATTCCACAAAGCCCACCATGTAGGCACCAAATAGAGGCTAAAAACATCACACATTTAGGACTCATCACATGTAGTCTCCATGTCTGGTTTTGGTAATTAATGACAATCCCTTTGGACTAATGTGTTTCAATAAGATGTATTAGAAGGAAAGTTCCATAGGCAATGCATGAAGAATATTAGATGGTTTGAAGGATAAAATATGTCAAGACAAATATATACATTGAAATTTGGTAATGAATGTCAATTCCTATGGAGCAACAATGGCATTAAGCTATATATGAAGATATGTTCCATGGGTGATGCAAGAAGATGATTGGATGGATTTGGAATGAATGCCATCAACATCTAGATATGCATCAAGATTGACTTCAATGATTGAATCAAATAAGATCAAGATGAATTCCATGTGATCAGGATGAAGTTCATTGGAGGATCTCAGAGGTTGTCTTGCTTGGGCTAACGAGTTGAGCCATGATGGATCAAGATCTTGAGAGAATGATTAAAGAAAAGAATTCTAGATATGGCTTGAAGATGGGATCATGATGAGCTCATATGTTGAGTCATGTTTGATGAAGTCTTGATACAAGTAATTCAAGTGAAGAATTAACTATACTTCTCAAGAGATTGTGATGGAGCATGACGAAGAGCTAGTGATGACCAATATGATATTCATGAAGAAACTTAATATGGTCATGAGAAGAATTGAGATATTGGTGATCATGTCTTGAAGCAATGAAGCATAGTGAAGAATTCAATATGGCCTTCAAGACACCAATATTAAGCATGGATTAAAGATAAAGCTTGACTAGGATAAAGCTCGAAGATCGAATTATAAATGGTCAACACACAAGCGCAAATGATGTACCACATGAGATCAAGTGGTACGGTAAGAAATTGTGAATTGTGCTTTATGAACTAACCCATACTATATGTTGCCTATGTTTGTGGGTTGGATGATTCTCATGGGCTTGCGTCAAAGAAAGATTTCAAGTAGCCCATATGATGATGACATCAAGTGAAGATGGTCATCATGGTTGATAAGGGCAAGTTCAAGATAGGCTTCCCGAAGGATTACATGCTTGAAGCTTGCGGATGATCACGTGACGGACGTGTGAAGATGTTTTACAAGAAGAGACTTCCCATAGTATATGAGGAAGATATTTGAAGAACTTCACCAAGATTTTGGGAGACATTGATGAATGGACATACGCTTGAAGCTTGAATGTCCATCCATTGATGATTGGTACATATGAAGATGGTATACCATACAATGCTTCCCACATGTCTTCTGGGGGTGCTATTCAAAGTCTTCATCAAGTGACGTGATCAAGATTGTGTTTCCAACTTGAGCCAAGCATGAACGTCGAAAACAAGCTCAAGTGGAAGGTTCAATGCAAATATGGAAGTTGACCCCAAATTAACAAAGAGAGAAGAAAAGCGGTACTCATTTTGCAGTTCTTTTATCTCTATTGGGTATAGGAAAACCGCACTATTAAGAGGGGTCTCTTAGTGAAGTCAAGGGTGGAACTCATTTATATTTGGTACAATCCAAAATACACATCCCAATCTCCACCATATATGCCACCAAGTTAGCCAAAATATACAACTCAATACATTCATTTTGAGCTACTTGTACCTGCTTTGAAAGTAGCTGCCGAAACCTCTGGCAGAACCTTTCGGGAGCTCTCAGAATTCGGCACCACCTCTGGTGTAGACTGACTCACATCAGAGGCTTTTGTTGTCAGCCGGAGTCCACGCTGGAATACGTTTCAGAATCTGAAGCCCCCGAAGTCTACCCAAGTTTCCGGCAGCACTGGAATCCGGCTTCACCGCCGTCACTTATTCCGGTTGACATCAGAGGTGTCTGATGTCAGACAGAACAGGTGCTCCAGAGTCGACACCGGAATCCGGGACTCACCGAAAGGTCCCTCTGGAATTTCCGGGACATACTTCCGGAGACATGTCGGGACACCCCAACGGGCAGATTTCAAGTGGGCTATAAATCTGCCCATTGGGGTGTCCCCATTTATTGAGCTGAGCAGTATTCTCTCTGCTACTCTATTTTATCATAGCTCAAAAGCTTCATTACCTCTGCATCCCTCCGTCAAATCATTCTACTCCTTTGAGGGAAACGAGAGAGGCGCCCTCGATCTATATTTCCACAAAATTAATTTGGGTTCCCCTTTGAATTCATTGAGGATTTGTTTCTCTTGGAGGTTAGAGACTCCTAGGCAGTAGGAGTGCTCTGATGAGTTATCAACCTGTGATCTACCCCTGAAACGTTTGTGAAGGTTTGTAGGTCGCCTGAGGGTCTACCTCTAGTGGTTGAGAATCGCATTCGTTGTGATATCTCAAGGAGGATAGGGTGAGCCTTCGTGGTGTTGGTGTGCCTTCATGGTAACACCCATCCCTCAAACGGTGACTAGCTTCCCTCCAAGGAAGTGAACATCGGGATACGTCCTCATCTCCGTGTCTTCGGTTATCTCTAACCCTAGCTCCCTAATTGTGGATTACTTTTGTCACTTGACATTGCATTCACTATATCTTGTTGCACTCATTATAATGTGTTGGTTATCTCACCGTAGCAATTGTTTAGGCCTACACTTTATATTCCGCAATTCATACTTGTTACTATCGATATATCTTGTGCTTAGTGTGAATTGCTAGCTTGTATCATTCAATACCACTTCTTGCTTGTATCCTCCATTTCCATATCTTGTGATAGAATTTGTGTAAGCTTGTATTGCTTACTTGTGATCTCTTGATATTCTTCTAGCGCTTATCTTGTTAAACTTAAGTTGTTGGTGCACTTAACTGAGCCTAGTATATTTAGGATTTGTGCTTGAAAAGTATCTGCCTAGTTTATTTCCACATTAGGATAAAGCCAAACCCGTAAAAGTTTTTAAAATGCCTATTCACCCTCCCTCCCCCTCTAGGTGACATCTTGGCCCTTTCAATCCACCAGACTCCACCAGGTTGGAACCCAGGCCTGATGAGGCCCACGCCTCAATACCAGGGCCATCTTCATCGCATGACACATGGCTGCATGTCACAAGTCCGCACGTGTCCACTGTGTGTGCGCCTGACAATCCACAAGCCCCCCTGGCTAGTTGGACATGGACATTGGATTTTACAAATTAAGGAAAATTCTAATAATATTGAAAATCCTAGAGCATGCTTGGTTAGAAACCAAATATTGGCTAGCCAACATTTTGACATGGCAACATTTGGCAACTCCAAATTTTGCCAAAGTTTTGGAAGGTAAGCAAGGTAAGTTGGTCGCTAACCAATTGACAGCCAATTTTTTGGGTTGCCTATATATTGGCTAACAAATCTTGGCACCAAACCAGCAAGCCCCCTAATGTGTGCCACGTACTATAAACTTAGACATGTCAGAATTTGGTTGGTACGTCTTCAGAGTTATGGCTTGATGCACATCTAACGTATATATATATATATATATTCTTAAGACCAGGGTTCAAAGTTTCATTGCATCATGCCATGAGTCGGCCTCACAACCCTAGCGACCCCCCTTCCTCCTTTCCAATGTGCAAATATTAGGTGACGGCATTGGAGCCAGACGACCCGCGGAGGCCCGTAACGGAGAGGGAGGTCGCCGAGGAGCTCCGACGGATGCAGTTGGTGAGGGGACAGACCATGCAAGTGGCCACCAAGGAGAGGAACAAACTTGTGATGCAGATTTGCATGAAGATGAGTGACGAGGAGCGGATTTAGAAGATTCCAAATGTGAGTGCCACGATGGAGGAGGTGATTGTGTGGGCAGACGTGGAGGCATCCTCTTCGGATCGAACGCAGAAAGTTTCCTTGAGAGAATTTAGAGCAAGGGATCCGCTACGCCCCGACGCTCTCCACCTGTTCATTGCCCCACTCGGGTGTTTCATTCGCCAGTGGGGAGAGGGCCATCGCAAATATCCTCATCAGCTTAGTTCGGTGTGCTGCCATTGCTGGTATGCAGGATGGTGCATTCCTATCGTCAACCATGTGCTACTCATGTTTGGCGAGATGATAACCAGTAGCAACTCACATTCATCTTCCCCGGTCCCGTACTCCACCCCATGGTGCTCGGCGAGCTCTATTCCAAATCTCTGCCCCTTCGCCGCTCCTACATTTTGAGGAAGAGCTAGCATCGAGGCTATTGAGTTTGGGATTTCACCACCGTGGTCAACGGCGATTTCAAAAACCGCATGATAATGAAGGCGGGTTTGTCAAGTGTGCTTCCAAAGCTAGGGTAGAAGACACCCCTGATGTTGACATGTTTCACGCACATCTAGGCCCCTCCTCCACCCACTCAATGGACACATCATCTGCTCCAAGGCGGCTTGTCTGGATTTGCCACAACCTCTTCATGGCCGCTCTTTTGCCACCAATGATTGCCTCCCTGACTTTCCTCAAGACCACTTTGAGCGCTATCACACGCTCTCCCTCTCCACTGCAGCTTGGGGCTCCCACACCAACCCAAGCATTGGGCAAATCGTTCACCACATCAAGACGGTGGAGAGTTCCAGAGGGAGGTGTGCGGAAGAGATGGTGTCGGACGCAGAGGGCAACATGATCAACAATAGATCATGCCGTAGAACATGTCCCTTGCACCCTCTCCTGGTACGCAATTTTGCGTCAATCCTGCCGGTTTTGGATTCTAGGGGCCTCCCTCTTGGGTATAGTTCCCCCCGTACCAGGGTGGCCCCTTCTTGCCGTTCTAGCCAGGGCCATGGCTGATGCAACCCCCGGCTGGTGCTTGGCATCTTTACGATTTTGGTAAGCACTAACCCCCACAATAGATGTAGAACTTTCAGATGAACCTGCCACAAAATCAGCAACAACAACCATAGCAAAAGTAGAAAGGGTCTAAGAACAACTAGCAACATTCAAAGTAGAAAGGCAAGAAACATCAGAATACTCTAGTAGTTGTTCCTACAAGTGATCAGCCAAAGATTACTGAACAACCTACACCCATGGGCCCTGATGTTTTTGTGGATGTCATATCCTATAACTATGGTAATCCAGGGCATCACAAGGTAGGGTGCCTGCTGCCGAAGACGTGTTTTATTTGCAAGAATCCTGAACATGAAGTTAACCACTATCCAGTGAGATCTCAACCCCATCATGTGGCAAAATTTGTTGGGAGTGCAGCTACAGGCCGGACGTTCTACCATGTTGAGGTGAAACCAAAAGAAGACTCTTGGATTAGCTCTCTCAAGAATATAGGGCTGGTCTATCTTGAAGCTGGTGAATTATCTAAAGAGGAATTGGCCAAAGAATTTGGAATTATCTACAAGACTACCTGGCCCTGGCTGATCAGGCAATTGGATAAGTGGTATGTCTCGGTGAAGTTTCCTCCTCCCATTAAAGTTGAAGATCTTGCCAACTATCCTTGCTTTGGTCTGGTTAAGGAAGGTGTTTCTGTGAATGTGTCTATCTGGGAAGGAGAACTTGAAGCATATGCTGAGCTGGCAGAAGTGTGTGGTGGCCGGATTTCCGGGACATGATATCCCAGAAATTAACCCCTCGTGTCGTCACCAGCCCAGGATTACTGTTACTGGTGGACACGTCCATGTTATAGATTACCAAGCAATTACAAGAATTGGATACAAGACCATAAAGGTCTAATGATACAACAATGATTTCTAGTGAGGATGACGGAAGCGACTCGTGGTTCTCCAACGTCGATGGGGCTCCATTCCCACAGGAACAGCTGACCCGGATAACTCCTATCCCGCGTGGCTGCTATCCTAGGCTCCGCATGGACATCATTGTAGTACTCCTCGTGAAATCCTGACCTGGCCAATTAAATAGCCAGGGACAAGCCTGTGAGTACGTTTGAATGTACTCGCAAACATAATGAACAAAAGATATACCGAATGCATATGATCATGATGGGTTAAATTATATGCAAATGCTGAACAAAAATTTAAAGCATGGCATGATGAATATTAGCATGTGCAGGATATAAAATATAAGTGACAAACCAAGA
Source organism: Elymus sibiricus (assembly GCA_039707655.1). Taxonomy (NCBI): domain Eukaryota; kingdom Viridiplantae; phylum Streptophyta; class Magnoliopsida; order Poales; family Poaceae; genus Elymus; species Elymus sibiricus. The sequence goes on from CM077676.1 coordinate 20,679,245, forward strand.
AAATTAAAAGGGGATAATCGGGCGAGATAGGACCGCCCGAGAATCCAAAAGAAAATATAAGTGGAGAATCGGGCGAGACAGGACCGCCCGACTATCCAAGAGAAATGCCAAACGGGTGTCTAAAAGAGAATCGGGCGAGACAGGACCGCCCGAGAACTCAAGCGATGCCACGAGAGGTCTTGAAAAGAAATGCCAAATGAGTGTCTAAAAGAGAATCGGGCGAGACAGGACCGCCCGAGAACTCAAGCGACGCCACGAGAGGTCTTGAAAAGAAATGCCAAACGGGTGTCTAAAAGAGAATCGGGCGAGACAGGACCGTCCGAGAACTCAAGCGACGCCACGAGAGGTCTTGAAAAATAATGAGTGCCCGGGTAGTCTAGCCAGCCCATGAGACACTCAGAAAATAAAAATAAGAGAAACGGTTAGTCCATAATAATAACAATAATATTCATGACAACCATAATACTCATGATAGCGTCAGTGGCGACAATAATTATCCTGCAAAATAAATCATGCTCAATTTAATTATTTCCTCCGGAGACCGACACTTGATCAACCCAGACTGTAGTCCTTAACCGCGGACACGGCTATTCGGTATAACTCTGCAGAGGATGTACTCTTTACCCACAAGTAATGGATTTCTTTAGCCAGCACAGAGACACTGACTAATTCCCATTACAGTCTTTGGGTTGAAAACACACCTAACCAGCACACACCAGATTAACTTCCCTGATGCCAGGAATCACCCAAGGCATCGTTCAAGATAAACTCTAAGACGGGGAGACTACAATCTCGAATAGCATGGGATCGCAATCTCATATATAACGTGCGCAAAGATCAGGGGTGCTACCCCTCCCGGCTTCAACCGAATACACCCATGCCCCCTGACCAAGTGACATGCCTACCAGTGGCCTCTGGTATCTTTCACTATGGCCTCTCTGTACGGTGTGTGCGGAAAAGGGGTTAGCAACTTACTGGACCATATCCTACCTGCGGCAGGGACATGTGGTAGCACGGATCAAGTTTGGGGGTTACCGGAACAAGACTCGATCTACGGTTGACTCAGGAGGTTAAGTTTTCCTGCAGTGGTTAGCACAATAAAGTGTTCTTTCAACAGTAGCACCAAAACAGGGCCACAGCCCTTGCATGTCCCAACATGCATAACCAACAAGGCATGATCACGCTCCAACGTGATCACCCTTCTGCCAGTAACGGTATCTCTCTTATACCTGCTCCTGGAAGTTAGTCATGACAAGCACACGTTGCACGGTACGAGGAAACATGCCAACACTACATGCATGCAAATTTTTATTTGAATTCAACATATGCATGATTCAATTATTCTTGCAAACATTTAACCATGCAATCACCATATCAAGTGTTCAAGATGCTTGCCTTGAGTATGCAGAAATATTGGGTGCACTCCAAAACTTTGAAAATTTTATCTTCCCTCCATTTCCTATTTTCAAAAATATTGCAATTACTACATAAAGCAAAAACAGTAATAAAAAGTTGTTTGGAAAATTTTGGAATAAATACTACAATAACCTAGATGAAATATAAGGAATTTCAGAAAAAGAATCAATTTATTTGGAGTTCATATGATTTTCCTAGGAATTTCCTAAGCTGAGATAATCAAGGAAATGGAATATTTAAAAGATCCACTATAGACAAAGCTAAGGAAAAATGTTCACCATAGGTAGAATAATAGAGCATGATTTTAGAAGTATTTTGAAATTTGAATCATCAAATTTGGATTTGAAACGGTTGCTGTGGAAATATTAGAAATCTACTGAAAAAGGAAAAAGAAAAGAGCTAAGCTGCGCCCTGAGCGATGTATAGCCGTAAAGCGCCACTGGGCCGGGCCCAGTCGTTCGGCTGCGCGGGAGGCTGCCGACGTCGAACGCGTACTTATGGGAATACGCCTTCCGCGCGCGAAGCCGGATTGAGGAAAAGTCGTCTCCACTTAAACGGCGGGGCCCACGGCTTGAGTGGCTGACGGGCGGGCCCCACTTGTCGGGTTCGTCTCCCATCTCCCGCGCGCGTCTGGACAGGGATAGAGGAGGATTCCGGCGATCCTCGCCGGCGAACGGCGGCACCCCTCAGGGAGCCGAGACAACCGCTGAGTCCAGGAGACCGAGGCGGTTCTACCGGTACACGAGACGGCCAAAGAGGTGGATAAAATCGTCGGCGGCGAGCTCCCCGGTGGATGGCGGCGTCAGACGAAATGGGGGTTTCGTCTACGGCGGCTTCGGAGCAAAATTGATTGGGGGAATGGATTCTTGGGACCGCGAGGGGGCTTCTGGTGGAGAGGACGAAGAGAGGGAGGCTCGGGTTGCGCCGGATTTAACCAGGAAGTGGTGGAGGCCGTGGCGGCCGAAGAGGAAGGGGATGACCTTCTCCGGTCGTTTAGTTGCTTGGGGAGTCACACAAGAGGAGGAGGAGGAGGAGAAGTTGTAACTACGAGAGGGAGCTCGGGGGGGGGGAGGTTTTATAGAGCTGCGAGGCGGTTCCGTGGCTTCCCGAAGAAGTCACGACGGCGGGGGCTATTGATGGCAGTAGGAGGAGGCCGTTGAGGCTGGTGGTGGTCGGTGAGGGGGCTATGGTCCGCATTCAAGCTCCTGGCGAGCTGGCGGCTTCTGGTTCGAGCCAGGCGGCTCGGCCGGTAGGTGACAGTGACGTGCGGGAGTCGGTGGCGGCGCTGGCCGGTGGAGGGCGGCGCCAGGGAGGAGCTCCGGTGTGGGGGAGGTCGTGGCAGGTGCGGGTGGCCAGTGTAGCGTGCAGGGCAAGCCAGCAGCAGCGGGGCGGCAGGGCTCACGGTGCTCGGGCGTGCAGTACGTGCGCACTGGGCATGCCCTGGGCATGCACGTCAACTGCTCGGCAGAATGTCTGAGCGCTCTAGGTGGATCTAATTGAGCTAAATTTTTGATAGGGTAATGTTCCTGGGATTTCCAGAGATTATGGACATGATGGTTTGACCAAATGATCAAGTGTCCAATGTAGTTTAGAAAGAGACCAAATTTCTGTCATGCCCACAAGGTGTTTGACAGAATGCTAAGGTGGTCTAGGTGTTTCTGATGAGTATGAAAATTAGCATAGTGATGCCTCCTTGTGTGGTAGATATGATGGTGGAGTTGTTTTGGCAAAAAGAGAAACTTGATAGTGCAAGTTCTACCAGAATTCAGTTTTGGACAGAAACTTGGAGGATTTAGTTGGTGAACCAAAAAGAGGCAAATGGAACTATTCTTCTGGACTTAAGGGTTTGGTTGGAAGGACTATAAGTGGGAATAATTTTAGAATTTTAGGATCAAGAAAAATTGAGGTTGTAGTTATAACCTATAAATGGGACAGAAATGAAATGAGGATGTTTCACTCAAAATTTTCAAAAGGCCAAGTTGGGTTTTTGCATAAAAGTGATCTCTAGGCATCACATGACTCCTCATAATTTTTTGTGGAATATTTAAATAATTATTTAAAATAGTTGTAGTGCAACAGAGGCAATTAAAGAATTGAAAATGCTATAAAAAGGATTAACTTGGGAAAATTTTTATTATGAAAATATTTCCTAAAAGACCCAATATAATAAAAGACTCTGAAAATAATAAAAGACCCAATATAAATCAAAATTTTATTTCTGGCCAAATTTTATTTAATAAAAATATGGCTAAATTTTTGGGATGTTACAAAGTGTGGCTCCAATTGAGAGGGTTGTAACTGACTGGTGTGAATGGCACACTTTGTGCCAATTTTCCTCGGCAATTGGCCTCTTACTAGATGTAGACTAGCAGGGCATGTTCAAACACTTCTTTGAAGTAGTCAAGATCAAAATTCAGTGTAGGGACATAAGTAAAGTCTCTCCTGAGAGATTGTTTGATGTCTTGGCAGCTAAAGATACATGTAGAGAACCCTGATGCGGGAGGAAACAACTCCAATGATGGCAATGATGGTGATGATGGCCATAGGATTGATGATCAATCTACTAGTAACCCAGAGGACTAAGAATATGGACATTAACAAAGCTCCTGCTCTCATGGAAAAACTATCCTGGGTGATGATCTACCTCCACAGGAGTCCATGTCTAGCTCTACCTGCCCCCTTCAAGAACAACATGACAATTCTCTCAATGAAGTCAGGGATCACATCCTCTCTTGGATGAATATTGAAGAAGATGGCTAGGAGAGATGCTTTCATCTCCTGAGACAAATAGAGTTGGTTGATGAAGAAGGGAAACCAGGTTATGATTTTGAATGTGACTTGCCTGACCCTTGCTACTTGTAGCTTGCATTGGTATTTTCCCCCGAAGAGGAAGGGATGATGCAGCACAGTAGAGGTAAGTATTTCCCTCAGTTATGAAACCAAGGTTATCAATCCAGTAGGAGAATCATGCAACACCTCGCTAGCAGTACCTGCACACAAACAACAAATCCTTGCACCCAACGCAAACGAGGGGTTGTCAATCCCTCGGCGGTAAGTTGCAAGATTAAATTGTATGTGATAGATAGATAGATTGAAACAAAAATACAAAATAAAGTAAAGAAAGAAAAAGTGCAGCAAAGTATTTTTAGGGTTATTAATATATGATTTAGATAGACCCGGGGGCCATAGTTTTCACTAGAGGCTTCTCTCAAGAAAATAGCATATGGTGGGTAGACAAATTACTGTTGGGCAATTGATAGAAAAGAAAATAATCATGACGATATCCAAGGCAATGATCATGTATATAGGCATCATGTCCAAGACAAGTAGACTGACTCCTGCCTGCATCTACTACTATTACTCCACACATCGACTGCTATCCAGCATGCATCTAGTGTATTAAGTCCATAAAGAACGGAGTAACGCCTTAAGAAAGATGACATGATGTAGACAAAGTAAACTCACGCATGAATAAACCACATCTTTTTACCCTTAATAGCAACGATACATACATGTCATGTCCCTTTCTGTCACTGGGATTGAGCACCGCAAGATCGAACCCATTACAAAGCACCTCTTCCCATGGCAAGATAAATCAATCAAGTTGGCCAAACCAAATCAATATATCCGAGAAGAAATATGATGCTATAATAATCATGCATAAAAGAGATCAGAGAAGACTCAAATAATATTCATGGATAATCTGATCATAAACTCACAATTCATCGGATCCCAGCAAACACACCGCAAAAAGTGATTACATCGGATAGAACTCCAAGAACATCGAGGAGAACTTTGTATTGAAGATCAAAAAGAGAGAAGAAGCCATCTAGCTACTAACTATGGATCCGAAGGTCTGTGGTAAACTACTCACGCATCATCAGAAGGGAAGCAAGGTTGATGTAGAGCCCCTCCGTGATCGATTCCCCCTCCGGCGGAGCACCGGAAAAGGCCTCCAAATGAGATCTCTCGAGAACAGAAACTTGCGGTGGCGGAAAAAGTATTTCGTGGACTCCTCTGTTGATTTCCTGATTTTTGGGAATTTATAGTGGTGGAATTAGGTCAAAAGAGGTAGAGGTGGGCCCATGAGGCACCAGGGCGCACCTGCCCCCCACCCCCCAGGCGCGCCCTGGTGGCTCGTGGCCACCTCCTGGGACTTCTGGCCTTCTGCCGAAGCTTCTTGTGTTTGTTATGTCCAAAAAAAATCTCCAAAAAGTTTCATGGCATTTGGACTTCGTTTGGTATTGATATTTTGTAAAACCAAAAACAACAACTGGCACTGGGCACTAAGTTAATAGGTTAGTCCCAAAAAATGATATATAATTGTTGTAAATGCGTATAAAAACATCCAAGATTGATAATATAACAGCATGGAACAATAAAAAATTATAGATACGTTGGAGACGTATCAGCATCCCCAAGCTTAATTCCTGCTCGTCCTCGAGTAGGTAAATGATAAAAAACAGAATTTTTGATGTGGAATGCTGCCTATCATATTCATCATATTCTTTATCTTTTATAGCATGGACATTTGGACTTGAATGAATCAAAGGAATAGTTTATAATTTGACATGAAGATATAAATACTCAATCATATCAACAAGCAACCATGCTTTTCAAAATATCAACGCTAAAGAAAGTTATCCCTAGCCCATTATGCTCAATCATTGATCCATTCATGAAACACACTCAAGATTAGGTACATCCAATGCACAAGTACGACAATAGTGCTCTGTAGTTGGTGCTTTATAAGAGAAGATGGAGACTCAAATAAAAATAAAAATTGCATAAAAGTAAATAGATAGGCCCTTCGCAGAGGGAAGCAGAGATTTGCTAATGTGCCAGAGCTCAAAGCTTAAATTAGAGAGATAAAAAATATTTTGAGCGGTATGCTTTTCCTGTCAACGAAAACGACCGAGAATTCCCAATATCTTCCATGCTAGACACATCATAGGCGGTTCCCAAACAGAAAGTAAAGTTTATTTCCTTTCCACCATTCTTTCACAATCCATGGCTAGCCATATCCATGGGTGCCCTCCATACCAACACTTTCCAAGGAATTTTGTTGTTATTAGTTTTGATTCATTGTGGGACTGGGCATCCCTATTACCAGCCACTCTCTCGTGCAATGACAAGTGAATAAACACTCATCGTGAGAATAACACACCTAGCATGGAAAATATTGGCCACCCCCTGCCGGTTCATGAGCGGTACGTGCAGACAAAATGGAATATTATTTTGAAAATTAGAGTTGGCACACGCAAATTTACATGGAACGGCATGGGAATACCGTATATAGGTAGATATGGTGGACTCATTTGGCACAACTTGGGTGTAAGGAGTTTGGATGCACAAGCAGTATTTCCGCTTAGTACAAATGAAGGCTAGCAAATAGATTGAGAAGCAACCAACCAAAAAACGAAAATGGTCATAAACATGCATTGAACATAACTAACACCAACTAATGCACCATAAGTAGGATATAATTTCTTTGCATAACTATTGACTTAATGTGCATGCATAGGGAATCACAAACCTTAACACTAATATTCTTACTAAATCACAATTACTCACTAGCATGACTCACATATCATCATCTCCATGTCGCAAAACTATTGCAAGGAATCACACTTATCATATCCAATGATCTATATGAAAGTTTTTATTATATCCCTCTTGAATATTCATCACTTTGGGACCAAATTCATATCTTGTGCAAATTACCATTACTATCATCAACTCTCAAAAAGATTTAAGTGAAGCATGAGAGTGCAAATATTTCTTCAAAATTTCAATCTTTATCAACTCTAAAAATAATATAAGTGAAGCATGAGAGTTTATTTCTTCAAAATTTTAATCTTGTCAACTCTCAAAATAATATAAGTGAAGCATGAGAGTTCATTTCTTCAAAATTCTAATCTTGTTAACTCTCAAAATAATATAAGTGAAGCATGAGAGTTCATTTCTTCAAAATATAGCCACCACCATGCTAAAAAAGATTTAAGTGAAGCACTAGAGCAACTGCCTAGCTCAAAAAATTTAAGTGAAGCACATAGCGTATTCTAACAAATTATGATGAACATGTGGCTCTCTCAATGTAGGTGTGTTCGGCAAGGATGATTGTGACAAACTAAAAAGCAAACAAAGCAAAGACTCATATAATACAAGACGCTCCAAGAAAAACACCTATCATGGGACGAATAAAAATATAGCCCCAACTAAAATTACCGATGGTTGGTAGAAGAAAGAGGGAATGCCTTCCGGGGCATCCCCAAGCTTAGACGCTTGAGTCTTCCTTGAATATTACCTTGGGATGCCTTGGGAATCCTCAAGCTTAGGCTCTTGTCCCTCCTTATTCCTTCATCGATCGTGATCTCACCCAAAACTTGAAAACTTCAATCACACAAAACTCAACAAAACCTTCGTGAGATCCGTTAGTATAACAAAATAAATCACTACTTTAAGTACAGTTGCAAGCACATTCATATTTTATTTTTGCATTATACCTACTGTATTATAACTTCTCCATGGCTTATACCCCCTGATACAATCCATAGTTTCATCAAAACAAGCAAGCAGTGCATCAAAAACAGAATCTGTCAAAAACAGAACAGTCTGTAGCAATCTATTTAAAAGCTATACTTCTGTAACTCCAAAACTTCTGAAAAATTAGGACAACATGGGAAATTCATATACCAATACTGTATAAACATTTTAGAGTTTTTTGACGCTCCAGTACAGAACCAAAATTCGAGCACTGGACCCAAAACTTTCTATTTTCCAAATAGCATCAATTATACTATCTTCCAAATTATCCTAAAGGCTTTACTTGGCACAAACACTAGTTAAAAACACAAAAACACAATCATAACAGTAGCATAATTGTGAAAACACACAATAACAGAAACAAAAGGTAAAATTTTATTTTATTCATTGGGTTGCCTCCCAACAAGCGCTATTGTTTTATGCCCCTAGCTAGGCATAATGCGTAGTTTCAAGTATTGTCATCTTTCAAGTTGATTCCATAAGTGGCCCTCATAATGGATTCATATGGTGCTTTAATTCTTTTCCTAGGGAAATGCTTCATACCCTTTTTTAATGGAAACTGAAATTTTATATTCCCTTCTTTCATGTCAATAACAGCACCTATGGTTCGTAAGAACGGTCTACCAAGTATTATGGGGCAAGAAGAATTGCATTCAATGTCAAGTACAATAAAATAAACGGGCACATAGTTCCTATTTGCCAGAATAAGAACATCATTAATTCTACCCAAAGGCTTTTTAATAGTGGAATCCGCCAAGTGCAAATTAAGAGAACATTCATCTATATTGGTAAAACCTAGCACATCACATAGAGATTTTGGAATTGTGGAAACGCTAGCACCTAAATCACATAAAGCATTGCACTCATAATTTTTAATTTTAATTTTAATGGTGGATTCCCATTCATCATATAATTTTCTAGGAATTGAAATTTCTAGTTCTAGCTTTTCTTCTAACGCTTTCATCATTGCTTCTACAATGTGTTTAGTAAAAGCCTTGTTTTGCTCATAAGCGTTGGGTGAATTTAACATGGATTGTAACAAAGAAATGCACTCAATCAAGGAACAATTATCATAATTAAAATATTTGTAATCCAAGAGAGTGGGCACATGGCTATTTAAAGTTTTTACCTCTCCAAACCCACTTTTAGCAATTTTCTTATCAAGATTTTCACCCTCCGAATTATGGGGACGCTCTTTAGATAAAGTTGAATCATCTTCAGTCCCCTTTTCATCAAGTTTAATTTTGCTAAACAAAGAATCAATAGATGAAACACCAATCATTTTAATATCCTCATCATTACTACGATAGAAACCGGGAGGAATCACTTTTTCTAAAAATTCTCGTTTAGCTTTTAGCATGGCGGTTCTTTTCTTACTCTCATCCATGGAGACATATAAAGCTTTAATTGACTCATTAATATCAATTTTGGGCGGCATAATTTTAGTCTTAAGATTTTCCACATCATGAATAATTGTATCAATGCTCCTAGACATATCATCAAGTTTAGTCAATTTTTCTTCTATCGTAGTGTTGAAAACTTTTTGAGCATTAATAAATTCTTTAATATTACTTTCAAGATCAGAGGGCATCCTATTATTATTATAAGGATTACCATAGGAATTGCCTTAATTATTAGAGGAATTTCCAGGGAACGGCCTAGCGTTAAAATTACCTCTATAAGCATTATTATTAAAATTGTTTCGCGAGACAAAATTCACATCTACGGGATCATTATTTTGCTCGATCAAAGTGGACAAAGGCACATCATTAGGATCAATAGGAGCATTTTTGCAAGCAACCAATTTCATAAGCGCATCAACTTTATCACTCAAAGTATTAATTTCTTCAACAGAATTCACTTTTTTACTAGTTGGAACTCTTTTAGTAGGCCATTGTGAATAATTTGCTATAATATTATCAAGCAATTTAGTAGCTTCTCCCAAAGTAATTTCCATAAAAGTACCACCCACGGCAGAATCTAAAAGATTTCTAGAGACAAAATTTAATCCCGCATAATTTTTTTGTATGATCATCCATAAATTTAAACCATGAATAGGGCAATTTCTTATCATTAATTTCATCATCTCCCAAGATTGCGCAAAATGTTCATGATCAAGTTGCTTAAAATTCATAATTTGATTTCTAAGAGAAATAATTTTCGCGGGAGGAAAATACTTAGTAGTAAAAGCATCTTTACACCTATCCCAAGAATCGATACTATTTCGGGGTAAAGATGAAAACCAAATTTTTGCACGATCCCGCAATGAGAATGTGAACAATTTTAATTTCACAATATCATTATCCACATCTTTTTTCTTTTGCATATCATACAATTCTACGAAAGTGTTTAGATGGGATGCAACATCTTCATTAGGACTAGCAGAAAATTATTCTTTCATAACAAGATTTAGCAAAGCGGCATTAATATCACAAGTCTCCGCACTAGCGGCGGGAGGAGCAATTGGAGTACTAATAAAATCATTATTATTAGTATTGGAAAATTCACACAATTTTGTATTTTCTTGAGACATCGTGGCTACGCAAACAAGATAACAAGCAAGCAAACAAGCAAACAAGAAAAAGGCAAACGGAAAATATTTTTGTATTTTTGTAAAAACTTTTTAGAAGTGGGGGAGATGAAAACGAGAGGCAAATAAAATAAATGCAAGAAGATGAGTGTTTATGCGAAGGTACTTGATAGATATTGATGATGTCTCCCCGGCAACGGAGCCAGAAATTCTTCCTGCTACTTGTAGCTAGCGTCGGTATTTTTCCCCAAAGAGGAAGGGATGATGCAGCACAGTAGAGGTAAGTATTTCCCTCAGTTATGAAATGAAGGTTATCAATCCAGTAGGAGAATCACACAACACCTCGTTAGCAGTACCTGCATACAAACAACAAATCCTTGCAACCAACGCAAACGAGGGGTTGTCAATCCCTCGGCGGTAAGTTGCAAGATTAAATTGTATGTGATAGATAGATAGATTGAAACAAAAATACAAAATAAAATAAATAAAGAAAAAGTGCAGCAAAGTATTTTTAGGGTTATTAATATATGATTTAGATAGACCCGGGGGCCATAGTTTTCACTAGAGGCTCCTCTTAAGAAAATAGCATACGGTGGGTAGACAAATTACTGTTGGGCAATTGATAGAAAAGCAAATAATCATGACAATGTCCAATGCAATGATCATGTATATAGGCATCACGTCTGAGACAAGTAGACCGACTCCTGCCTACATCTACTACTATTACTCCACACATCGACCGCTATCCAGCATGCATCTAGTGTATTAAGTCTATACAGAACGGAGTAACGCCTTAAGCAAGATGACATGATGTAGACAAAGTAAACTCATGCATGAATAAACCCCATCTTTTTACCCTTAATAGCAACGATACATATGTGTCATGTCCCTTTCTGTCACTGGGATTGAGCACCACAAGATCGAACCCATTACAAAGCACCTCTTCCCATGGCAAGATAAATCAATCTAGTTGGCCAAACCAAATCAATAGATCGGAGAAGAAATACGAAGCTGTAATAATCATGCATAAAAGAGATCAGAGAAGACTCAAATAATATTCATGGATAATATGATCATAAACTCACAATTCATCGGATCCCAACAAACACACCGCAAAAAGTGATTACATCGGATAGAACTCCAAGAACATCGAGGAGAACTTTGTATTGAAGATCAAAAAGAGAGAAGAAGCCTTCTAGCTACTAACTATGGACCCGAAGGTCTGTGGTAAACTACTCACGCATCATCGGAAGGGCAGCAAGGTTTATGTAGAGCCCCTCCGTGATCGATTCCCCCTCCGTCGAAGCACCGGAAAAGGCCTCCAGATGGGATCTCTCGAGAACAGAAACTTGCGGCGGCGGAAAAAGTATTTCGTGGACTCCTCTATTGGTTTCCCGATTTTTGGGAATTTATAGTGGTGGAAATAGGTCAAAAGAGTCAGAGGTGGGCCCACGAGGCACCAGGCGCGCCCTGGTGGCTCGTGGCGACCTCCTGGGACTTCTGGCCTTCTCCTGAAGCTTCTAGTGTTTGTTATGTCCAAAAAAATCTCCAAAAAGTTTCGTGGCATTTGTACTTCGCTTGGTATTGATATTCTGTAAAACCAAAAACAGGCAGAAAAGAACAACTGGCGCTGGGCACTAAGTTAATAGGTTAGTCCCAAAAAATGATATATAATTGCTGTAAATTCATATAAAAACATCCAAGATAGATATAAACAGCATGGAACAATCAAAAATTATAGATACGTTGGAGACGTATCAACCCTCAAGCACCTGAGGGGCAGAAATCTATAGATCATCTAGAGCAGGCCCTTGAGTATCCTACCTTGCCACCCAAGATAGTCAGTTTGGAGACTGTTGTGACTGAACAAGTAGCTACTAAGAAACAAAAGCATTGAGGGTCCTATTCAAGCAACCAGGCATAGTGATAGGTTTGTCGGGGGAGGGAAGACTATGATGAAGATTGCCTAGGAAGCAAAAAGAATCCAAAACTTTGAAGTACCTAGTAAGTACCATTCTAAGATTAAAGGTATCATATCTCAAAATCCCTTCTCAGTCTTTCAGAAACCTAAACTTATTGATATTATTAGTACTATTTGTCTAGACATATCTGACGATGAGGCTTGTCTGGGGTAGGAGGCTGATGGCTCCCCTGATCCTCCACCACACTCCTTAATAGATATTGCTAGTTCTCCCATTAAGTTGCTTAGTAGCACTATTTCTTTTACTACTATTCTTCCTACCATTCAAGCTTTTCATAGTGTTCCTGATTTGATAGTAGTGTTGCTTCTACTACTATTTGTCATCCCCTGTCTCCTCATACCCATACACATCTACAGAATATGCAGGATGGGTGTGGTGATTCAGACTGGTCCATTATTAATAAACATAGGCGAGGTAAGCACCCTAGGAAAAGTTATTAAGATGAATTATTTATTCTGGAATGTTAGAGGCATCAATGCCACGGGTAGGAAGCAAAACCTGATAGACCTTATCAATAAAACTAAACCTTCTATTCCTGGTTTCTAGGAAACCAAAAAAGAGAACATTCCTGATTCCATTTTAAAATCTTTTGTTGGTAGCAGGTTGTTCTGTTGGAACACTTCACCTACTGTAGGCTCTGTCGGAGGCATCCTAGTTGGCATTGACACTAATCTACTTGAAATCCTAGGCTCGCATATAGGGTAGTTCTCTATCACTTGCCTTGTCAGACCTAGGGCTTGGGGTCTCACATTTAGGGTTGTCACTGTCTATGGTTCACCATATGAGGAGGGAAAGGATGTATGTCTCTCTGAATTACATAGCCTCTTAATTTATTGCTCCACTCCTGCTCTGGTGGGAGGAGATTTCAATTTAGTTAGGTTCAATAGGGACAGGAATAATGGCAAGGTAGACCACTAGTGGTCTGATAAATTTAATGCTTGGATTAAGATTTGGAGCTTGCTGAAGATTAAGATGGGCAATAGAGTCTTCACCTAGGCCAACAACCAGGATGATCTAGTTATGACCACTATAGACAGTGTTTTTTATACCACTGACTTATGACTCTGTTTTCCCTTTAGCCACCATCCAAGCTTTGCCTAGACTTGGTAGTGATCACACTCGTATTCTGTGGGACTCAATAATGACGCAACAACCTAAATCTTCCAACTATAAGTTTAAAAAATGGTGGTTACTTAGAGATGTTTTCAAAAGTATAGTTACCAAGGCTTGAACTTGTGTGTTAAGGGTAAAGATTCAATAGATACCTGGCAGAAGATAGTTAGAAATTTTGGAAGGTTCACTAAGGGTTGGAGCTTTAATATTGAAGCTGAACTTGGAAACATTAAGAAAGATATAGTGTTTGAGTATGATAATTTAGACATCAAATCTAAGACTGAGGAACCGTCCATAGATGTGCATACTTGGATGAAAGAGATTAGAGATGAGATAACCAAGAAGGAGACAGGAACATTGCTTATTGTCATGAAGTGGCTAACCAGAGGAGGAGGAAAACCCTAGTCCACACCCTCCACGGACCCAATGGACTTGTCTCTGACACGAAGGAGATGCTAGGTGTGGCTGTTGATTACTACAAAAATCTGTTTAGTAAAGAAGAGTAGTCTGGTTTTGACCTACCTAGAGTTTTCTATTTTGATGATGATAAAATCTCTTATTCAAAAAATGAGCTCCTAGAAGCTCCTTTTACTGAAGAAGAAGTTAGGAAATTCATTTTTGGGTCCTACTCCGATGGAGCTCTAGGGCCAGATGGCTTGCCTTTCCTTTTTTATCAGCATTTTGGGAGTGAACAAAGCATGATTTGATAGCCATGTTCTCTGACTTTTATGAGGGCAAGTTAGACATTTATCGTCTTAACTTTGCCATGTTGACTCTTATTCCTAAAGAACCTGATGCTGCAATCATAAAGAAATTCAGGCCCATCAGCCTTCTTAACCGTGCTTATAAAATCTGTACTAAAGTGCTTACTAATAGGCTAGCTCAGATTATGAAGAGGCTCATCTCTATTAATCAATCTACATTTAATAAGGGTAGATACATACTGGAGAGTGTAGTCACTACCCATGAAGTCATCCACTCTATAGTTAGATCCCAGGGCAAAGGCATTGTTTACAAATTAGATTATGAGAAAGTTTTTGATAGGGTGGACCTAGAATTCCTTAATAAACTTTTTTAGCTTAGGGGTTTTAATAGTAAGTGGCTTGATTTGGTCTGGAAAATTGCTCATCAGGGCTCTGTGGGAGTTAAACTGAATAATGTTGAAAATGATATTTTCCTCACTAGAAAAGGGTTGAGACAGGGTGACCCATGTCCCCTCTCCTCTTCAAATTAGTAGTAGATGTGCTCACTAGGATGCTCTCTAAGGTTGCATACAACAATTTAATAAAAGGATTGTCTCAAAATGTTTACCCTAGAGGGATCATTAGCCTGCAGTATGCTGATGATACCATTATGTTTGTAGATTGTGATATTGTTCTGGCCACAAACCTTAAATGGGTTGTCACATGCTTTGGGCAAGTGTCAGGGATGAGAATTAACTACAAGAAAGATGAAATGATTCCTTTGAACAAGGATCAGGTTCAGATAGACACTTTTACTGATATTTTTGGATCCCCTATGAGGGTTCTTCCCATTAAATACATAGGTATTCCCCTACACTATGACAAGCTTGCGAGAAGTGATATTCAACCTCTTATAGACAAGATCTTCAAGAGGATTGCTGGTTGGACGAGGAAACTGCTTTCATATGCTCAAAGGATTACCCTGATCAAAGCTTGTTTAGCTAGTATCCCTATCTACCTTCTTTCCTTCTTTCAATTTCCTAAGTGGGCCATGGATCTCATTAACACCCCAGATGGCCAATTGCCTCTGGGATCATTTTGAGGGTCATAGGAAGATTCATTTAGCAAACTGGCAGCTAGTTGCCATGAAAAGGGAATTTGGAGGACTGTGTGTTCCATACATCCATGACCTAAACATATGTCCCTAGGAGCCTAGGTTAAGAGATATATGCTTGGGGAGGGGGAAATTTGGGAAACCACAATTGATGCAAAATACCATCCTTCTCCCAATATCTTCTGTGAAGACACAGTTGGTGCCTCTACCTATTGGAAAGGGTTTAGGTGGGATACCAAGGCTATGAAATTTGGATTTAAGTGGTTGGAGGGTGATGGTACTATGGTTAGGTTTTGGGAGGATGCATGGTTTGGATCGTCCCCTCTGTCACTTCAGTATTGGGACATATATTGCATATGTAGGGAATAGGATAAGACCATCAGACATATTTGGGATGGGGATACCTTGATGCTCTCTTTTAGGAGAACTTTCACTGCTGCTATGATGAACATTTGGTTTGAAATAGAAGTTATTGTGCAGAGCATCTCCTTTTTTGGGGAGAGTGACTCCTTGATTTGGCAATATGATAGTTCTAGCCTTATTTCTACTAGCTCTTTATTTGCAGTTATTAATTTTAGAGGGGTGACTCCTATCTTTATCCCAGCTGTGTGGAAATTGTAGGTGCCACCCAGGATTCACATTTGCCTGTGGCTTGTCTCTTATAACAAAATCATCACCAGAGCTAATCTTAAAAAGAGAAACATGAGAAAGCATGAGGATCGTTTGTTTTCTGCTGAACATGAAAGTGTTCTGCACTTGTTCTTTGATTGTATTGTTGCCCAGCACACTACTAGGGAAAACCCTATAGGCAGACAGGTAACAATGGCGTGGGGTAAATGGGCCGCGCTACTGCTAAGTAGGAGGAGCGCGGGTCAGTACCCCACGCTACAGGTACAACTTAGTAGTAGCGCGGCTAGATATACTCGGCGCTGCTGCTAAGTGGGCCCCAAGGTATGCCCCGGGTCGAGCCATAGTAGCAGCGCAGGGTATGCCGTCCGCGCTACAAATAACTTGGTAGCTGTAGCGCGGGGCTTATACCCTGCGCTGCCACTACTGGTACCACTACTGTAGGAATGCCTAGCAGTGGCGGGCGCAAAAAGGCCAGTAGTGGCTTGCCAGACTCCCAGGCCCGCCCGTCACCGACCTCCCGCCACTGCTAGTACCACATCAGTGGCAGGCGGGCGCCCGCCACTGGTAGGGCACCTCCAGTGGCGGGCATGTCCACCCGCCCGCCACAGCTAGATGCTGTAGTTATGACGGTCAAACTCCGCCTCCCGCCGCAGCTACATCCACCATGACTAAAAGTATAACCAGCAGCAGGAATTTACATATTTGATCATATGCATTACGATGTATCATAGTTTAGTAGCACATTTTATCATAGTCAATAAACAAGCTGACAACAAGTTGCCCAAGTACATATAGCAAAGTCTACAGGAATTATGGAGACCACATTATGGAAACCATATTATCGCGTTTATAGAAACAGAGAAAGTACATTCAAGCATCGATCATGGAGACCACATTATGGCACTGCACAAATAGTTGACAAGCAAAAGTTCAGCTCCATCATAGCAACTTGCAATTAAGCTCATCTCTGTGAAGAGTTGTCCTCGTCTCCAATCATCTTCTCGACCTCGGCTAGGGCAGACTTGGCAGTTTCAAAAACTCTCTCAGCAGACTCCACGGCTCCTCGCGCACTCTCTATAGCAGCTTTGCGGCTTCTAGTGGCTGCCCTCGCAGGATCGGGAGATCCTTCATCGCTCTTGGCGTATTGTAGAGCCTTCTGGGTGTCTACTAGGGTCCTCTCCGCATAGGTGAGCGCGAACACCGAGTACCCAACCAGCCTCGAGACGACATCTAGGGCTGTAGGAGTCATAAAGAGGCCTGTTGGCTCCTCCATCTAAATCGCAAAAGTTGATAGTTAGATAAACCACATTTATACGAAAGCAACTATATAAGAAGATAACTTAAATTGTGTACGGCAACCCTGGATGTCTTTCTTCAGGTGTGCACTTGTCACTTTTAAGTGGTTGTACATACGTTGGGCACTCCATGACTAGTACTTCGACTGTCGGTGATGGTCGTTCTTCACCTTCTCCTCCACCTTTACCAACGTACCGGAGGAGGAGGAGGCCAGAACGACCCTCTACGACAACAGTCGGTACATCTCCCAAGTGGTTGTATATATATATGATGTACACTCAATGTTATTTCGACCGTTGGTGAAGGTCGTCCTTCACCTTGTCCTCCTGCTTTACCAAGTTCTCAGAGGAGGAGAAGAGGAAGGACGACCCCTACGACAACAGTCGGTATCCTCCTCTCAAAACAACCATCATCTCAGTATGTGGATTTAGAGTGAGAATTGCCCGCAGAACAAAAAATGTACCTAACAATATCAGTAGACTAATTAAATATTACCTGTAGAAAAAATATTAAATAGCTACGAACAAAGAATGTAACTAAAAATATCAAACCACTACATTAACTATTATTATGAACGCCTGCAAAGAAAGTTCATATAATCTACGGTCTACGATATACGAATATGAATAAGAAAGTTCCTATAATCTACGAACAAAGAATGTAACTAACAATACCAACACCACTACATTAAAATCTGGGCTTGAAATCTGCTTTAAAATGGACATATTAAGTCCTAGAAATTTGGCGAAACGGAAATAAATCAACGTTTCGCCAAAACATTAGCTCTTATTATGAATCCCTGCAAAGAAAGTTCATATAGTCTACGGTCTATGATATACGAATATGAATAAGAAAGTTCCTATAATCTACGAACAAAGAATGTAACTAACAATACCAACACCACTACATTAAAATTTGGGCATGAACTCTGCTTTAAAATTGACATATTAAGTGCTAGAAATTTGGCGAAACGGAAATAAATCAACGTTTCACCAAAACATTAGCTCTTATTATGAATCCCCGAATCAACGTTTCGCCAAAACATTAGTTTCTATAATCTACGATCTACAATCTATGAATATAAATAAGAAACTTCGTATAATCTACGAACAAAGAATGTAACTACAATCTACAATCTACAAACCCTAGCCGTAACCCCATAACCCACGTACTCCTAACTCTAACCCTAGCTCCCCTACCAATGTGGGTGGCGGCCACGGGCCATTGGTGTTGGTGGCGGCCATGGCCGCGTTGGTGTTGGTGGCGGCCACGGCCGCGTTGGTGTTGGTGTTGGTGGCGGCCACGGCCGCGTTGGCCCCCGTCGGCCGCATTGGTGTTGGTGGCGGCCACGGCCGCGTTGGTGTTGGTGTTGGTGGCCACGGCCATTGGTGCGGGTGACGCCGGGGACGACGAGATTGTACCGGATCCCATGGCGACGGCGACGGCGGGGCCGACAGGGCCGGCGAAGAGGACGGCGGGACCGACGGGGGCGAGGAAGAGGACAGCGTGGCCGATGGGGCCGGCGAAGAGGACGGCGAGGCAGAGGCGACGACGGCGCCGAGAGCGAGATCCATGGGGAGAGTTAGGGTGAGCGAGAGTGAGTCGAGTGAGGGGGACGACGGGGGTGCGCGTGGGTTGATAAACTGTGTTCTTGCTGCGACGGGCGGCAACGAGCGACCGCCACAGCTATTTTCTGATAGAAGTGGACATCTGGCAGGGATAACTAGTGGCGGTTGCACGGAGCCACCCACCAGTGCTTACTCACATACCTGTGGCGGGCCTTAGGGCGCGCCCGTCACTGCTGAGTTACGCAGAGAAGGGTCCCCGGGGTGAACGTACCTGTGGTGGGTTACTTCCCCCGCCCGCCACAGTTAGACTATTGGCTGTGGCGGGCACATTTTGGCACCCGCCACTGCTTGTTTTCAAATATACAAAAATAGCTGTGGCGGGTGCCCCGCTGTGCCCGCCACTAATTTATGATCTCCTATAAGCCCTTTCCCAGTAGTGTACACGGGGCCAGCTGGTGGGCCCCGCTTAGCAGCAGCGCGGGTCTCTCGTCCAGTGCTACATGTAATAGGCATAGAAGTAGCGTGGGCCGCTCGCCCCGCGCTACTGCTAAGCCGCACCAGCCAAACAACCTCTTTTTCCCCCTCCTCACTCTCCCTCCCCCTTCCTTCTCCCATAGGTTGCTTTCCTCTCCACTTGCTCTCTTCTCTCTTCCTTCTCCCCCCTCCTCCCTCTGTCTCCTTTGCCCCTCCATTAATGGCTCACTTTCCTCCACTTGCTTTTCTTCTCCCTCTCCCTTCTTCCCATATCTCTTGCCCCTCCACTCCATTCACTCACTAGCTCTCTCTCCCTCTCCACTAGTTAGATTCATCTCCTCCCGAAGTAGATCTACTCATTAAATGAAGTAAGCTAGCTACCTCCCTCTCATTAATGAAGGAGCATTAAATATCTTTGTCCACTTCGATCCCAAAAGCGACACCGGCCTCATCACCGTGCTCCCTATCTCGATACATGAATAAAAAGTATTGTTGTGCAAGAACGGAATTTGTGTGTGTGTGATATGAACAAATTGTGCGTGACATGAGTTGCTTATGTGTATTTGCTGAATTGTGCGTGACATGAGTTGCCTATGTTTTGCCAAAATGTCGATTTATTTCCGTTTCGGTGAATTTCGGGCAAACTCGATATGTCCTAGTTTTAGGGAAGGTCATGCCGAATTTTTGTACGACATTGATGCATGCATGCGTGGTTATAATTCTTTTGCTTATACCGCGCAGGCGATCATGAAGGTCAGTGGAAGGATGGTGGCTAGATACTTGCGAGCCGCGGTGGACGATATGTTTCAAAATAACAGCATGGCGATTTTATGTCCGTGTCGAAGATGCAAAGAAGGAGTCTGGCTCGACCCCTTTTCGGGTGGCCGTTTGAAGGCGCACCTGCTCATGCATGGTTTCATGGATGGCTATACTTGGTGGATAAGTGAAGATGATGATGAGGACATCTCTCGGGCAGCCAATAACGACATGGGGCCAGACGAAGAGATGACCGATGGACCCGAAGAAGAGGCCGGACATGGCGGAGAAGAGGCCAGACATGGAGAAGACGCGAACACGCCGCAGTCTTCGTCACTATGTTCAGTCATGCAGGACCCTCATGTTCGAGACCTGCTTCGCAAGAAGACGACTAGAGACAGAGCTGCTTATAGAGAGGAGACCAAGCTGGCGCAACTAGAGCTAGACTCGAAGACTCCATTGTATGATGGTTGCGATCCCGAGGTGACCTGCTTGAGTTTCACGTTCAAACTTCTAAAGATAAAGGCAAAAAACAAATGGACCGACGCAAGCCTCGATGAGCATTTGAAGTATCTAAAGAATAAAGTTCTTCCCGCAGGGAGCCTTTGTCCTACTAGTGTTAAGGAGGCCAAAAAAATCATATGCCCTCTTGATCTGCCGCACATTAGATACCACGCATGCATCAACGATTGCATCATTTATCGGAACGAGCGCGCGGAAAAACCAGCTGTTCAGTGTGCAATGCTTCTTGATACAAGAAGGCTGGATAGAAAGCTCCTCAGAAAGTTGTATGGTACTTTTCGATCACTCCCCATCTGCAGCGGTATTTCGTAGATCCTAAGGAAGCAAAGCTCAAGCGCTGGCACGCCGAGAGGGTGAAGCCAGACGATGGAGATGATCTGAAGCTGAGACACCTCGCAGATGCAACCAGTGGAGAGCATTAAACGCTGAATATCGATATTTCGTAGATGATCCAAGGAACAGCGACGTGGAATGTGAAGTTGCGATGAAGTACATCGAAGACTTCATGTTAATGAATAAGGACAAGGAAACGATTCTCCTGCCTTATCATCCCTTGTAAGTCATTCCCGGATAGCCGCACATCCTTTCTTACATTTCAATCATTCCTTTGCACGTATGGAGGCAAATTTGAGGTATATTTATTTTGCGCAGCGAGGGGCGCACCGTCCTTATCGTTCTTTACCAGCAAGTCTCCCACACTCTGTATTTGGACTCGTCCAAGAATACGGAGAAGAAAGACTGCACACACATAATGAGTGTTCTGGATCGTGCTCTCCTAGGCTTCGGCATGAGGGATGGCCACATCAAGATCAAGAAACAAAGGAAAGGGTGTGCCGGGTTTCGGCCATAAAACTGACTTCTGGTGCATCCAGCAACCGGCAACAAGTAGGAAGGATGGATTCTACGTCATCCATCACATGCTGGAGTTCAGAAGGGATCGCCAAAAACTTCTCATGCCATCTACAGCCGATGCCCATATCCGCAAATGGGTCGACGCCTTAGGAGCTAAACCAGATGACAAACTCAGAAATGACTTATATCGCATCCAGCGGGAGATTGCAACGATCATCATCAAAGATGTCGTCGAAGAGAATGGGATGTTCCACGGCGGCCCACAATCGTGGGCTGACATCCGAACTCACATAGGCTTATAGCCTTAGGACATGACGCCTTTCACGAAGCTAGGGTGCATCCTCCCGGATATGAACGAATGGAACCTGTAGCGATTAACGATGACGATGATGTACTTTCTG
This sequence comes from Elymus sibiricus, assembly GCA_039707655.1. Taxonomy (NCBI): domain Eukaryota; kingdom Viridiplantae; phylum Streptophyta; class Magnoliopsida; order Poales; family Poaceae; genus Elymus; species Elymus sibiricus. The sequence goes on from CM077676.1 coordinate 20,701,128, forward strand.
TAGGACGAAACTTTGAATTTCTTTACGACGAAACTTTGTGATGTAAACGGTCCTTCTGAACTTGCGTAGCGCTCTAGTTAATTAGTTTGGGTACGATGAACTTCGTTAATTATGTTTACTATATGTTGCTTCTATTTGCTAAATCTTTCTATTCGTGTTGCTTAAGTATATTAATTATATTGCATATTATCGATGAATTCGCCTGATGACGATGCATCTCTGTCAGGGATGTAGATCGATGGCAACGAAGTGCTATGCCGGGTACATAGGGAGGGTTGCAGGGGTGTACGACGAGTGGCCAAAGTGTCAGGCCCAAGTCGGCTGCTTCCCGGGCAGCAGCCACAAAGGGTTTAAAAGTAGAAGCGAAGCGGAAGCTAGTTACTTGAGGTTCACACTAACGCGAGAGAGGCATCAGAGCCAGCTCAAGAACTACTTCATAATCCCGCTCTTGCTCATAGTGATCGCTCTTCTCTTGTATATCATAGTTTAGATCGATGATGAAACATGTGTATGTGACCATGTAGTTGCATGTATTCGAGACTTGTAATAACTTGTATCGCTATTTCGAGATGATGATGAGACATTTGTGTTCGATCATTATGATGATGATGAGACTATGTTGTAGCACTTCGATGATGATGATCATGATGATGATGAGACATTCTTGTCTCATATAGTTTCAATGTATGTGTATGTTGCTATTGTATAAAACCTGTATAAATACAGCATAAATATGCAGAAGAAAAAAAAATACAGAAAATCTTAGCAGTGGCCCGGGGTAAGAGAGTAGCAGCAGCGCTGGGGCACAGAGTTAGCAGTAGCGCGGTTAGCAGTAGCACTGGGTGGACCCGCGCTACTGCAAACTCTGTGTAGCAGTAGCGCGGGGTTGACTGCTAGAAAGTTAGCAGTAGCGCGGGCACCCGCGCTACTGCTAGGCCTTTACCCCACGCTACTACTAGGGTTTTCCCTAGTAGAGGCATGTATCGCATGAGATCAGTCTTTTCTTTTGTAGGCAATTGGGTAGAAGTTTTGAGGTTGTCTCCTCACGTTGGGTTGCAGGGAAAAGACTAGATGCTCTCAATTATGTGTGTGCTGCTGTTCTTTGGGTTTTGTGGAAACACATACATCTATCTATACCTATACCAATTAGAGACTCCCAAGAAATTACCACGTTAATTAGATTTTACGGGTCGTTCATCTGGTGGGACCGAGTTATTACGGTGTAGATTAAACCATATAGTTATGGACCGAAATTTTGCTCGCTTCGGAAAAAATCTCAGCAGGCCAACAATCCACTACGTTTAAGCAAATAGAAGCCAGCTCAATTGGCCAATCTTTTTTAAAGCATAACAGACGTGATCGGTAGAAATAAAAAAAATATTCATTAAAAAATTAAGTTCCATCCTTTCACGGTTGTAGGAAATAAAACCCTATAAAAAAGAATCCTATAAAGAGATAAAGGTTACTCCTCCAATTCTCCTCTACCGTCTCTTCCTCTTCCTATGGAAAAACAATCTAAAGCAATCTTACGCAATGGAAGTATCTACTTCTCTCTTCCTCCTCAACTATAAACAAATCTATGTCTCTCTATACAGGAAAACAAATTCATGCCGCCACCATCTCTTTTCCTTATCTTTTCACGTCACGTCGCCCCACCCACGTCCATGTTCCAGTTAATTTCAAGCCTGATCGCCACTTCCGTCCATATTGCCGGCGGGTAGAAGCATATCTCGAGCATTCATCCATGCTTTTCTGGCATGACCTAGTGAAGAATGAAGCATTTGTCCATGTTGAGTCGTCGCTGCGTATGTACCTACCCATGACGCCATTGTGTACATGATGAAGGCCGCCGGCCGCGCAATGACGGCGTAAACATCTTTATATTTGAGTGGTACTGTGTATACATACAAGAAAATTATGATTAGATTCTTGGTATTTTCTTGGCAACAATACTTGGATGAATTACAACATTGGCTATTAATAAGGAACGATCTAGAACAAGCAGCAGCTAGATCAGTTTGTTTTCTCCCGTTATACTTAGATCTGATTTCTATTTATCACATTATATGCCTAAATAGTTCACTTTTTTGTGAGAGTGGTTAGGTATGTTTGTTTCGCGTTGTGGTCGATCTGTAATCATACGTCGTCACTGGATAGATCCCACCCTTGCCGCATCTCTGCTCCGTCGTCCCCATCACATCAGAGGCAAAGGTGTTGTTGACAAGGTTTCTTGCACGGTAGTCACCAATGGGTTGTTGGGCGATTGACGGAAGCATGGCTTCTTGACACGGGAGAGCGGGTTATGGTGCTACTCCTCGGCACCTGGGGCAGCAGTCGTGCTAATATAATATGAGGCATGAGGCAATATGCAATACTACTTCATGCTGATAAACATCCCAAAGGCCAGAGCTAGACGCTGCCACGCTGGTACGCATGTATCGTTCTTTCCATAGGCCCTTTTATTTCTTTTGATCTCTCGATATTTATGTCTTTGATCCATCTTCTTCTTTTTCTGTATTGTGCACCGCGGGGTAGACATCTATATATTTGAGTGGTACTGTATATACATACAAGAAAATTACTTATGGCTCTGACTCTGCAAGTATTAAGACAATTTCGGAAATTAAATTTATAGTTCTTGCAACACATGATTAGATTTTTGTATTTTCTTGCCAACAATACTTCGATGAATTACGACATTGGCTATTAATAAGGAATGATCTAGAGCAAGCAGTAGCTAGATCAGTTTGTTTTCTCCTGTTATACTTAGATCTGATTTCTTTTTATCACATTATGTGCCTGAATAGTTCATGGTTATGTCTCCTTTTTAGGTATCTTACTCAGATTTCCTCTTCTCCTCATATTCTATCTCCTGAATTTTATGATCTTCTTTTCAGGTATGTTTGCTTCGCATTGTGGTCGATCTGAAAGCATGGCATGGTCATCGGATAGATCACACCCTCGACCGCATCTCTGATCCATCATCCCCGTTGCATCAGAGGCAGAGGTGTTGTTGACAAGGTTTCTTGCGCGGTGGTCACCGATAGGTTGTTGGACAATCGACGGAGGTTTGAGAGGGACATGGATTTGATTTTTAAATTTTAAGTAGCAACATTACAATATAGTTTTGGAGTTTTCAAAAACAACTCGGTTGAGAGCCTGAATTTGTTTGACTATTGAACCCTTTGTGCTTGATGCTTCTCATATGCAAGTAGACACAAATAACACATCTTTAGTAGGTTTTTGCAATGTCAAATACATTCTTTATGTTTATATGAAAAATAGTATGGAAAATAAGATATAAAATTCTGCAATAAAATTGATTTATATATCTATCTACATATGCCACTTCCAAGATTTTGAATCAATTACAAAATTACAATCCAATGATATCTGCATTGTTTTCTTTACATTTCCTATAAAATTACAATCTGTTATAAGTCATGCATGCAGTGAAAATAAAAGGAAACAAAAATCTATGAAAATTATTAAGGTATGGAAAAGTAATAATGTTATGCAGAATCTTGAAAAACTAGCCCGTGTGAATGCACGGGTTGACGACTAGTAAACAACCTAATTTTTAATGGTGTCCCTTGGCTGTCTTTGAAACTGTTAGGATTAATCTTGACATGTGTTGTACACGTCCTAGTTTGCATGATGGGTGTGTTGCATGTCACGTTAGTACTCGTGATGCATGGTAGTTAACACATGTGTTAGCCAAGAGAATAGTCTGAGTTAGTTTGCATGCGTGTGTTTGTTAGCTGGCCAAGTCCCGCGGCCGTTGATGAGAGGTTGCGCAAGTGGTGGACATGGGCTGCATGTAGGTGGTTAGTTAGTGCATGGGTTAGTGGGTTGTGCCGGTAGTTAGTGCGTGCGTGAGGCTCACCTCCTGTGCAGATATATGTTACTTTGATTCAATGAGAAATGAGGCCGTGAGGGCAGCAGCCACAATGTAGTCCTTGTGTTCACCAAGGAAAAGAGCATCTCGGCAAAGGTCTCTTCCTTGGTGCATGTGTGTGTGCGTGTGTTTTCACTCTTTTGTGTTCTTGTGAGAAACCATGGAAGAAGAGAGACATCCGAGAGGAAGAAGAAGAGGCGCTGCCAGGAGGCAGCGCCAACAGAAACAGATCTGGTCGGTCGTGTTAAGAACAGTCAGGAAATGGCACCTTATCTACAAGGATCATATGATGGAACAAGTGGATCGATTCTACTCGCACATCCACCAGGTGCTATAGGCACCGATCCCAATCAAGTGGGGATGAGATCTTCGATCGCTACAAGGCTGGGATCGGTTGATATGATGCCCCCATCCTCCTGCCTCCCAGCCATTCTCGGCGAGGTAGTTCCAAGTACACCTGCCACTGCGCCGCCCCACAAGCATGGAGCCCGCGCTGAAGCTACAATAGAGAGCCCTGTCTCCAACTTGGAAGCCGCTTGCTGGTCGCCGGCTGCAGTGCGAGATCGCCTGGCATAGATAGTCTTAATGCGTGTAACCTGATGTCATTTTCAGATACACTGCCGCGTTTTCCTTTGTTGCAAAACTGTTATGGAACTGTTTTGCTGGCTTCTTTAATGGAGCCGGGGAAGTCCTCCCTGTTTTTCTAAAAAAGAGGGCAAATATTTGATCCGAGCCTTAATCTTTGGTCCATTGGAAATATATTTCATTAATTAATTCAGGTGCGGTTTTGCCCACGCTGACATCTTCAAAAAAGAATATGTCAACAACGCATATTTTTTTTGAAAATGAGGACTACCCCCGACCTCTGCATCAAAATGATGCATGCAGCCATCTTTATTAAGTTACTAGCAAACATGCCCGTGCGTTGCAACGGAAGAATAAAAAAGTGCACACCCTCTTTTTCAACACAACGTCCCACCCGTATTACCGCTTATCGTTCTTTTCCGCCCTTGCCGTGGTGTCAACCTGATCACAACTTGTCGGAACGTGGTCAATCCCAAGGCGATGAGCTCGGCCACCACATGACACATCTGTCATTGAACCTTAATGGACCTGAATACTTTAACATTCAATGCTGCCCCATGAATACTTATATTGCTTAAAAGTTAAAACAATTGTGAAGGATACAAATAAAACCAAGATTTACTTGGATGCCTTGCAATTTAACAGGGTGCAATCTTCAGTTTAGCCGCTATCACTACCCAACAATTGAGACGACCAATACCAACATCGCAAATTACCATATTCTAAAAGCTCGTTGTGCTTTGGTAAACTGTTTTCGAAAAACATAAGCCAGAGGTGTAGGTGGCCTTACTTCCCCCCTGAAGCAAATTAACATACTATTACGTAATATTCTTTGTAGTTAATCCTAGAAATATATATTTGCAGTTAATCCTAGAATTCCTATAAATCTTTACAGTTAATCCTAAAAAATTACAGTCAATCACCCCACCCACATAATACTTCATTTCTATGGGAAAATTCATAATACAACAAATAACACAACTTCCACCAAAACAAAAGAAAAGAGGAGACCATGAGACCATTAGACGAACCGAGCAGGTGCTCCAGCTTGAAAGAGCTCTTCTTGGTCGATCTACCTTTGTTCCTCAAGGATCAAGCTATCAGTCAGATCAACAAAAGAACATAACCATGAATTACACATCGACCGGTCGGTTCTATCCAACAAAAATATTGGGTCGGTGATAAATCCCTAGTTGACCAAAACTGGCGTGGAATCGGTCAAAAACCAGGGCGTATACTTACGTGGGTTGTAGGATTTTACCAGATTGAACGACAGGTTCCCCTCAAAATAAATTTTGAAGGAGAGGTTTCGGATGTTCAATATTGCATGAAATTTTGGTGCTTCTCTTATCTTCTTCCTGAATCTCTCACCCTCCTCCTCGTCTTTGTCCACCTCATTCTAGATGGTTTAGGATTTTCGTGATCAAGATGGTTTCTTCCTTTTGACGTGTCTTTCTCCATTAAATGCTAAGTACATCTTTTATGAAATTCTCCACGTTCCAAACAATATTCTAGAATAGAATAGAAAATGGGGAGGTGGCCTAAGCACAGATGCTCGATTATACATGTATACAATTCTGTAACCTGCAAGTCCCGAACTCAATTTCACGTATCACGTGCACGAACGTATGAGACTCACGGCAGCCTCGGGATCAGGTACCCTCCGTTCCTTGGCGGCGTCAAGGAACCCCACATACAGGTCTGAGTGCCCAGTGTCGTACCTCGTCGTTGCTGTCGGCTGCCATGGCGACGAACCGCCGCCGGTTGTCGCCATCGAATAGGTTCCAGTATGCGTTTTTTTGTATCGAGTCCACAGATCCTTCTGTTACTTCCTTTAATTATCTGCAATCCTTCTTTAATTAGCGCCCATCTGCTTAATTGGATCGCCCCAAACATGAGGGGGCTGCTCGTTTTCACCCTCTGTTTGTTGATTTCTGAGGTGGTTGGTATATTAATTGGTGGAAATTGGTTTATAAAAGCGAGGTGGGACAATTGAACATCTAACGTTCTTAGCTTAGTTGGTTGTTGTAGCCCGAGTCCCACGGGAGGTACTGGGTTCGATTCCTATGTATGGAATTTATTTTTCGCGTGGCATGGCTATTGGCCCAGTTTTTTTTGTGGGCTTCAGGAAAGCCCATCCACGTGGCTGCCTGGCCCATGACGGATTTGTTACTTATGAAACTTCATCCTGCGACGTACTAGAAGATTAGATTCCTGCGATGTAGGCCGCAAAAAATTAGTACCACCTCGGACAGTAAAAAATCTCGAAAAAAGGAACAAAAAATCAAAGAAACGCACCTTGCTTTATTAGTAGGTATATATAGATTCAACAGAGTCTGACAAAATAAATATAAAGATTAACACAAAGCCACCTTCGAGGCGAACAAAGTGGCTACACCTACAAGTATAAAGATGTGCCCTGACAGCATCAACGGACACCATTCTAATCCAGTGGCCTCAAGAAGCAGCCCGCCTGGCAAGCTGAGAGCACCAATCAGTCTAGGCGTCCCACAACACGCACCGCACGCATGCGCATGCTCTAGGATCGGCCGCCGCCATATGTCAACAACTCATGATGATCCATAAGGATGACTACCAAAACTGTTACTTGTGTAGCCATGATGTACCTCGATGTACTTTCGGGCTCGCCCTGTCGTAAGTACGTGTTCCTTGGTGCCTGGCCATAGCCCGCCGGGGACACCCGTGTCGGACGTTAGTGCCTCTCCCTCCCTGATTTAGCAAGTGGCAGTCTTCCTTTCATGCCTCGCTCGGCCCATGGCCACCATCGATCACCACGATGTAGCTCCCGTGTTCCTCTGTGGGAAGCTATGGCTAGCGGGCGGGGGCCACCCGGGTGGGACGTTACAGGGACTCTCTCCCCATGGCACGGCCACGTGCGTACTCATATCTATAAACCCACGCAGAGCTCACGCTAGCTCACACACCTCCATCAGCTCAGCCAGCCCGGCCCGGCCTCTTTCTCCGATGGAGGCAGCTCCCTCTGCCTCAGCTTCTCTAGACCTGTCTCTCACACTGGCCCCCGTGACAACACCGTCCTCCTCTTTTAGGGCTGCAGCAGATGCTGTTCTTCCTTCTGACGGCGACGTCCGCTTTGGCCATGGCCATGGTGGTGGTGTGAGGCTCTTCTCTTGCATCTTCTGCGAGAGGAAGTTCCTCAAGTCGGAGGCGCTAGGGGGGCACATGAACGTGCACAGGAAGGACAGGGTCGTCGGCCTCTACCTCCCAGCTGATCACGCCGCGGCGGCGGCCACCGCAACGGCTATGCCGCCGGTGGGGAGCTGGCGGCGCGCGCGTCAGCTGGACAACGAAGAGAAGCAGCAGCGGCAGCTTGATCTTAACCTCAAGCTTTAGCTAGCGTCAGTGTACGTTTTTCTCCTCCTTAACTAGCTAGAGCGTGTGTGTGCATATGCACTACCTTCTGGTCGTCTCTCTGTTGTTATTGTGTAAGGTTTGGTGTGAGCGTAATTATGGTAGCTAGCCCTTAACCATTGTGGCTTTCAGATAAGAAGCGGCGGGTATGGCTTTGGGCCTGCGTGCAGAGACCTGGCCACTACGTATGTGGCTTGAGATGTGTTTGGACTAGTTATTAAGCAGTGGCCGGCCTGTGTATGCCTGCCTGCACGAGCGTGACATACTTATTTGAGATTGTTTGCCGTGTCTGAACCAAGAAACAACTGTCTGTGTGTTTGCTTAGTATGCTGTATGTTTAATTATGAAAAAAAAAACATGCACCAGCAATACATGTGTGCCGGTCCTCTGTGTGTGTGTGTCTCTTTTGAATCATTAATTGAGCTGATTTATTTTTGAAACGCGGTTCCTTAGGGCCCGAATCATTAAAAAAGGTAGAATAGAGTTGCCCGGTTAATTAATGGAAACCCGGGAGAAACCCGTTACAACACGCCCAAAAGAATGGGCACCCCGGTCGACCTGGCACCAACAAGACCACACGCACCGCCGAGAAGAGCACACCGTAGAGGTTGCCGGCCATGTCATCATCATCACCTCTCCTCGAGCAGGCGACTCCGACTTCGCCGCTGATGACCGATCAAGACCTCTTCGAACAAGCGACACACGAAGACCTCGCCGGCCATAGAAGCCAAACAATCGATCGTAGACGTCGAGGACCGGCAACTCCGATTTTGCTGACGCGCTTCGCAGGAGAAAGTTGCAAGCCTCACACCGACGTAGTCCAGCGCAACATCCGGAGAGCACCGCCCGCTGAAAACCGTCCTCATGGAGTCATCGTTGCCGCCATGGCCCCGCCGCCCGCAGCTCCGACTTCTCTGTCACAGCCAGAAACCAGCATAGGTGCACCCATAGGCGCACCGGACCGTCGACATCAGAAGGACAAGCCGTGACCCGGCTCCGCTCGCCACCATTGTCGTTACCACACGCGTCGCAACGCCACACCAACCTCGTACCGCCGGTCGGGCACCTGCCGACCGCGATGCCGTGCACGTCCAGCCCCTGGGGAAGCACGTAGAAGACCATGACCTTCAAGGCGACGCCCCCAAGGGGGTAGCGACGTGGAAGCGACGCCGTCGCCCAACTCTCATGGAGTGTTGAGCTTTCGCACGAAGGACATGACTCAGGGTGGAGGAGGAGGGAGAGCTCCACGACGACCCTCCAGTGAGGAGAGCGACGCCCACGGGCGACGCGTCGTTGGCACCGGCAAAGCCGGGCAGATTCTCACCCGGAGCATCCCAATCCTCCAACCCACGCAGCCGGCGACCCAGAAGAGCCACTGGCCCGCACGCCCACTGGTCCGCGCACCTCAAGCGTGAAGACGGCGCCATCCCACGCAAGAGCAAGCACCTCGCCGCCGGCAACCACCGACGAGCCAGACCCGGAGAACCAGATCCGGAGACCTCCAGCCGCAGCACCAACGCAGAAGCCACCAGAGACCGGCCAGCAGCCGGCCCGCGTGCGGACAAGACTCAAAAAGGCTGGAAGGGGAGGGCCATCACCCCGCCCCGATGCGCCGGGAAGAGCACCGGGCCGCAGCCCAGGCGCACGTCGACGCCGTCACCACGGCAGCAGCCGCCGGCGACGCAGCACCAACAGAGGCAGAGACCGGCCAGCAGCCGGCCCGCGTGCGGAGGAGCCCCCAGAAGGCTGGAAGGGGGGCCGCCACCCCACCCCGACGTGCCAGCGAGAGCACCGGGCCGCAGCCCAGGGGCCCGTCGATGACGTCACCACAGCAGCAGCCGCCGGAAACGCAGACCTAGAGAGCACCGCCGCAGTTGCTGCCGCGACACGCCACAGGAGGGCGAGCCTCCCTCCACCGCGAGATCCTGCCGCACAAGGGGATGCCCCGCCGCCGCCGTGCGCCGCGTGGACCGAAGTCCGGCGACCTCATCCGGTGACGGCAAGGGGGAGTCGGAGATGGGAGGGGTGGCTGGCAGCGGCCCGATCGAGGGTTATTTTCTCCAATCCATGTCGTAAAATAAATAAAATAGCGGTTTTAAGGACGTGCGTACGTATTGCCGGCCTCTCACTGCTTGTGTGATTTGTTTATTATGCATTTGATTTACAGCAGCTTGTGATTACTTACCGAGGATTGAGCTTTGGAGACCTCCCGCCTCCATCCGACTGTCCGTTTTACATCAAGATGCGGCCACTGTTTGCCGTACAGTCATCTGTTGCTTTGTCCTTTGTGCTTATAAATGTGGCAGTTCTCGATCGACATGTTCAACGGCCATCCACACACCCGTACATGCACGCCGTACGTACCCACACGCGCCACACATACACAGACACACACCCGTTCACGGTGCACATCCACCCAGGCCAAGCACACTTACACACGCGCACCCGGCCCACGGACGCATATCCTGTGCGCGTGGCGAACCAGCTCTGATGCTAACGTACGTGTGGAGAGATCACTGCCCTTCTGCTGCTGCATCTGCACTTCTCGTGGTTATAAAGTGCGGCATGCTTATCCTCAAAAAAGCGCGGCATGCTTATCCTCAAAAAAGCGCGGCATGCTTATTGGCTTGGGTGTACATTCAAACTGTTCCAGGACGTACGTGCATGTCTAGATGATTATTGAGAATGCAATGCATGCGTTCCAGCTCAAAGCTCAGAAGACAATGACTATTGAGAAGTTGGTGGTACCTTTCTCAATTTTGTGTACTGAATTTAAAATTGTCAAGAATAGTGAATTTTCAGAACTTGCATGGACACTCTTTGGAACTGTTAGATAATAACTTAAAAAAAATCTCAAAACCCTTCGATGTCCTATTTTAAAAGTTAGTTAAAATTACATCCAAAATTCAAGCGATATTTAATTTTCAACCAAAAGCTATATTTGCAGAACATTTGGAATCCAGTTAGAAAATCCCAAGACACCCATTTTGATAAAACCCTCAGCTTACGTCCGGCCCATCCACGCATTTCTTTCCTCCCTTCCTAGCCACGAAATTCTTAATGCTCGCTCACTGCATGTCTTTCACGAAAAAGAAACGCTCCCCGTCTTGGGGGTTTTCCTAATGGCGTAACGATGAATAAAATGGCAGGCGTGCCAGTATACATTCGTATACAAAGAAATAAAGGGGACAAATCACATAGGGAAGCATTTCTTTATTAATTCGGTATAGAATTACAAAGTGTGGTTTCCCGACATTTCAATTGTAGATTTTGCCGATAATACACTGACCAAAGAAGGACAACCCCCCCCCCCCCCCCCCCCCCCCGCGTCGTCTCCCTGAGGCGACTCGGGCGGGCACCCCCACCGGCCGCCACCACAACCTCTTCCCCAGCCACCTACCCTCGCCTTAGCCGACAAACGACGCTAGGCAAAGCCCGCCGGTGGCTAGCGGTGGCGGGATCCATTCCTTTCGTGTGTAGGTCGTCCAGCAACACCCGTCCCCTCATCCGCCTCAGTCCTCGTCGAATCTGGCCGCGGACAACCTCCGCGCAACGCGCTGCAGCTTGCCTCCATGGCCAGGCCCTACGCCTCCATGCCCCGGCCTCCACCTCCCCCACACCTCGCACCCCTGTGCAGCACGCACCTCCCGCTCGACCCCCCTCCCTCCTTCCCGAAGGCGCGGCTACGTGCTAGGCCATCGTCCTACACCGCCTCCACTCTAGGAGATATGCCGTAGAGGCAATAATAATCAGTTATTATCTATCTCCAAGGTTGTAATTAATGTTTATGTTTTGTGCTATAACTGCAATGGTCCTTGAGCCCGTATATCCATAAAGGATCAGAGGAAAACTCATGTGCACGCGTGGAATAATAAACGGTAAAATGCATTCCTAGTCGTGCCTCTAAGACTAGCTCAAGTGTTGCATAATGATCACGTTTTCCTGATCATGGGCATGTCTATGCCGGCAACTTTGAGGACACAATGTTAGAAGAACACTTGTGTTGAATCAACCCAATTGATGTTATGCTATGAGATACATTCATCACGAGTTAATGGTTTTATAACACAACGAAAGTTATACGTTTGCATAATTCCTTAGACCATGAGAGTATCGAGTTCCTTCGTACTTGCTTCGTGAACTTTGGGGTTTGATAAATGTCATCTGTAACAGGGTGGCTATTACGGCGGCTTACGGATGCACGGAAAAGTATGACAAGGAATTAGATAGCTCAAGATTGGCATTTGCTCCTCTGTCGATGGAGAGATATTCTTAGGGCCCTCTCGGTGTTACGGTATCCATCATCGTCTGGCCAGACACAGTGTGATTTGATCACAGGGATACTGGAACGCGGGAACGAGAAAAGAGAACAAAACCGGTAATGAGGTAACTGGCATAGTGAAACAAAGTTGTTGATTCACGGGGATGCCATTAAATCTCACCTCGGGTATTTGTAACATACCGTGAAGCAACAGGAACAACATTCGGTAATTACAAGTTCGCTCGAATATTAATTCGTGTGGGTATAGGGGTCAATATGGATGTCCACGGCTCCGCTATTGATCATTGATCGGAAATGTTTCGGAGTAATCGGAAATGTTTCGGAGAAAAATCATCATACCGGAAATGTTTCGGAACGCGTCCAGAATTATCTTAGGCGGCGCCGGAAATGTTCTGGACCTTCGGGAATTTTTTTAGATAAAACGGTCGTGGAAAAATCTTGTCCCAGTTTGAGGGGAGAAGATCCCACGAATCATGGGAAGAACACTATTAGGGTACAACCCCTTTTTGGTGGCTTTTTGGAAAGCCACCTTTTGGGGCTTTCCCTAAAAGTGGTGTAGGATGACATGGGGAGGTGGGGCCCCCTAAAGGGGGGCGGGGGCACACACATGGTGGCCGATTGGGGAGGAGCTCCTCCATGGAGCTTCCTTCCACCCCCTTTTTGTGGCTTTTGGTGAAAAGATCTTGGCCCCATTTTGGTCTTTCCCCCCCTAGCCTCTACCCCTTGCTTCCCCTAAAAAATAGAGGTGGAGAGAGCTCTCGAAACTCACTCAAGTTTATCTCCACACATGCCATGCAATGATTTGGCTTTCTCTCTCTCCTACCACGAAATAGTTTCGTAGTGCCGAAAGGCTGTCTGGGTTCCGGTAGGAATTAGTTCTGGACGGCGAAGCCCTGCCGGATAGCTGACACCGTATGTGTGCAACCGGGTAGAGATATTGTAGTTTCGATCTTTTGTTCAAGAGCCTGCCCGAACGGCTGTCCGTGAGCCTGCCCGAAGGGCTGTCCGAGGGACCGCTCGAAGGGCTGTCCGAGGGAGAACATCCTCGCAGTTGGGAGGTTGTAAAATCCTAGCTACGGGGATCTACACCGATGATCTTCACCGACTCTCCTTCCGCTGCTGCTACGATTTGGTAATGATCAGATCAAACCTTGTATGCATCCTCATAGTGATCCTAATCGTGCTCGTAGTACTGAATTTTTTTGTTTTCTGCTACATTCCCCAACAGTGGAATCATGAGCCGTGCTATGCGGAGATGCAGGTTACGATCTAGAATACATGAGATGTATGGGTATTGCACAATATAATTTTTTAGTAGATGTGATCTATTGCTGAAAATTATTTGTGAGGGTAGTAGATGAAATCTATTACCTCATGTTCTTGTTGCTTCACTTGAATTTGCGTAGTTTTGATCTTGACGGCATGGTGGAATTTTGGTACAAAGTTCTGGCTATCCGCGGTCCTTCTTTGCTGCTCCCGAGTATGCTGGTTGACAGATCAATGATGTGCTTCAGTTTTTGGGTTCCGCCATAGTTAAGAAAGTTGAATGTTTCGCAAACTAAAGGGCATGCAGATATGATCTGCACAGGGTTCTTTCGTATGACGAAGTTCAGTATGGGGCTCGAGATTTTTTATCTCGTGTTTCATTTTCCCCACAAAGTTAATCTAGCGATTTGAATAAACATACTTGATGATGGACATTGGTAGCTTCGGTTTGTTTCGAAACCTTAGAAGCCACGTAAAATAAATCTTGTATGAACCGATTAGAGGCGTCTGATTTGGTTTTGCAGGATGCATGTGCATGAGATGTGGTATAGTCTTCGTCATATTTGAGTTGATTATGTATGAGATGATTATATGATGTAAATTAAATAACATGACCTGCGTGTCATGATTCGGCATGATGGCTGGAGCCATATGATTGTCACTTTAAATGACCTGCGTGTCAACCTTGATGTAATGCATTTAATTTATTAGCTATAGAGATAGCAATATTATTTGATGTATCCACAAGGCGGTGACAAGCTTTGCGAAGGTGGAGACCGACACAAAAGCCGAAGATAGAGAAAAAGGAAAAGAAATAGGCCTTGGCAGAAAAGTTCTGCCACGGCAGCGGTTTTCGAAACTGCTGCCACGGCAACGTTTTTTTTTTTTTTCGCGAAGAAGAAGAATCCTTCTCCAAAAGAAGGGGCTATACCATATCATGCTATTATGAATTGCCTGAGATGTTTATCCCTTTTTATGCACCCTTTTCATTGCGTGGTAGTCGCTTTTATTAGGGTGATCTCTCACTTAAAATATCAAGTAGTTAGTGTTCTCCCAAGTGTAGCACCGTTTGAAATACGTATCTTTTCGGGGTGCGCCATGTCCACATGGGTACGAACGAATTGAGATGTATGAGGTGGGTGATGGTCAGACCTCACAGGAAGAACACTTGGTTGTCTTGACGTTCATGCAGGATCGTCCTGAGCTCGGAACATGTCCATTGAAAAATGGACAAGGGTCACATAGAGATGTGATCGGCAAGTTGGCCTACCGATTGAAATTCGCATCATCAGTGATGTCCACATCAATGAAGTTAAATTGAAAAGCTGATCTTGAATCACTCACAATCATTTATGAGAGATATTGATTTGAGTGGGAGCGCACTTTAGAATTAAATTGTTTAATCGCTAGTGCAATTTAATTATGAACAAAGTGTAAGTGAAACTTGTGTTGACCGTTGTAGATCAAATGGCTTGCAACACCCCGTTCACCTTAGCACCAATGTTAGAGAAAGCGAAGTTAGCTACAACTGGAAACAACTATGCGGACTGGGTCCGTACCCTGAGGCTCGTCCTCAGGAGTGCTAAGAAAGAGTATGTGCTAGACACACCTCTTCCAAAGGAACTGGAGGTAACTGCCCCAGAAGATGAAAGAAATGTCTGGGCCACTAAGAATGATGATTGCACTGTGGTGCAGTGCCATATGCTAACTTGCATGAGTTCAGAGCTTCAAAGGCGTTTTGAATTTCAATCCACCCGTGATATGATCCGGGCAATGGATGCTCTATACAAACTCAATGCGGGGTCTGAACGTTATGAGATAACGAAGACCATGATTGAGTGCAAGATGGGTGAAGGAGGTTCAGTTGGCGAACACGTGGTCACCTTGATTGGCTACGCTGAAAGGCTTAAAGCCTTGGAATTTCCAATTCCACCAGCACTCCCGGTGGACATGTTACTTGCTTCACTCCCCCCGTCTTACGACGGTTTTATCATCAACTAAAACATGAATGGGATGAACAAGACACCGAACGAGTTGCTCGCTATGCTGAAAACTACTGAAGTAGGATTGCGGAAAAATCGCAAGCAAGTGTTGCTTGTGAATAAGACCGCCAGTTTCAAAAAGAAAGGCAAGTCCAAGAAAGGCAAGGGCGCCGATATGACCAGCTCCCAAAGCAAGTCTAAGGGCAGAGCCAAGACTGAAACTGAGTGCTTCTGTTGCAAGGGCTCGGGACATTGGAAGAGGAACTTCAAGAAGTACCTGGCAGATAAGAAGAAGTCCGGAATGTCTGGCAAAGGTATAACTATTATACATGTTAATGTCATTGACATTTTGCTTGCTAGCGAAAACTCTAAGTCATGGGTATTTGATACCGGATCGGTTGCTCACATTTGCAACTCGATGCAAGGACTTCAGAGAATGCGCAAGCTGGCAAAGAATGAAGTCGTGATGCGCGTTAGGAATAGTGCTGGAGTAGCCTCTCAAGCCATCGGCATCATGCCTCTACGTCTCCCTTCAGGATTTATCTTAGAACTAAGTAACTATTATTTTGTTTCGGCATTGTGTGGAAACATCATCTCTGGATCATGTCTGATACACGATGGGTATTCCTACAAGTCTGAGAACAATGGTTGTTCACTTTATTGTAAGGATATGTTTTATGAATTTGCACCCATTGTTCGGGGCCTATTCATTCTAAATCTTGAATGTGAAAATGATGTCTTTAACATAGAAGGTAAACGCCTTAAGAAGCCTGATACCACCACCACTTTTATGTGGCACTGCCGTCTTGGCCACATTGGAAAGAAATGCATCCAAAGACTTCATAAAGATGGAATCTTGCAGTCTTTTGATTTTGAATCATTTGACACATGCGAAGCTTGTCTGATGGGGAAGATGACCAAGACGCCGTTCACGGGTCATCCTGAACGAGCAGGAGAATTATTGGAAATAATGCATAGTGATGTATGTGGTCCAATGAACACACCAGCCCGTGGTGGATATTTCTACTTCGTGACTTTTACTGACGATTTAAGTAGGTATGGATATATCTACTTGATGAAGCATAAGTCAGAGACCTTTGAAAAGTTCTAGGATTTTCATAATGAGGTAGAGAATCATCGTGACAGGAAGATTAAGTTTCTATGATCAGATTGTGGAGGCGAATATCTTAGTCATGAGTTTGGCCAACATTTGAGTGACCGTGGAATCGTTTCACAGCTTATGCCTCCCGAAACTCCATAGAGAAATGGAGTATCCGAGCGACGTAACCGAACCCTGGTAGACATGGTAATGTCGATGATGTCTCTTATAGAACTGCCGATATCTTTTTGGGGTCACGTACTACAAATTGCCTCTTATACATTAAACAGAGCACCGTCTAAGTTAGTTAGGGTGACACCATATGAGATATGGCATGGGAAGAAACCCAGTTTGTCGCATCTTAAAATTTGGGGTTGTGAGGCATATGTAAAACGTTTACAACCTACCAAACTCGATCCCAGATCAGACAAATGTTACTTTGTAGGTTTTCCCAAGGAAACAATTGGGTATTCTTTCTACCAACCCTCCAAGTGCAAAGTGTTTGTCGCTAAAAATGGAGTCTTTCTCGAGAAAGAGTTTCTCGCTAAAGAAGTGAGTGGGAGGACAGTACAACTTGATGAGATTAGTGAATTTTTGACAACCATTGATAGGGCTAAGGAACCGGAAGTAATTCCACAAATTATCCCTACAACCGAGCTGGAAGTTGTCGCATGTGATGCGGAAACTTCAGATAAGTTTGTCACTGAACTGCGCAGATCAGGTAGGGCCATCATGCCACCTGAGTGGTTTCATAATGAGATCTTCATCCTTGAAGATGATGAACCTATGCATGACAAGGAAGCGATGGCGAGGCCTAGCTCAAGAGAATGGCACGACGCCATGAAATCCGAAATGGAATCCATGTACGAAAACCAAGTTTGGAACTTGGTAGAACCCCCAGAAGGCGTAAAGCCCATTGGTTGTAAATGGATTTTCAAAAGAAAGACAGACGCGGATGGTATCATTACTATCGATAAAGCTAGACTTGTCGCGAAAGGGTTCGGGCAAATTCAAGGAGTTGACTACAACGAGACTTTCTCGCCCGTAGCTATGCTTAAGTCTGTACGGATAATGCTAGCAATTGCTGCTTATTTCGATTACGAAATATGGCAGATGGATGTCAAAACGGCTTTCCTAAATGGAAAGCTCAATGAAGATGTATACATGATACAACCTAATGGTTTTGTCAATCCTAAGGATTCTAGAAAGGTGTGCAAGCTTCAGAAGGCCATTTATGGTCTGAAGCAAGCATCAAGGAGCTGGAATATTTGTTTTGATGAAGTGGTCAAAAAAGTTTGGCTTCATCAGGAATGACAAAGAATCTTGTGTTTACAAGAAGTTTAATGGGAGCGCAAAAGCATTTCTGATCTTATATGTGGATGACATATTATTGATTGGAAATGATGTGAATTTTCTTAGTGAAATAAAAGAGTCATTGAAGAAGAGTTTTTCAATGAAAGACTTGGGCGAAGCGGCATATATATTGGGCATCAAAATCTATAGAGATTTTGATAAAGAACGTACATTGACAAGGTATTAAAAAGGTTTAATATAGAGAATGCCAAGAAGGGCCTACTCCCAATTTCACCTGGCACAGTGTTTAGCAAAAATCAAGGTCCCCGGACTCTTGATGAGCGAGTACAAATGAATGATGTTCCATATGCTTCGGCAGTTGGTTCCATCATGTATGCCATGCTATGTATAAGACCAGATGTTTCCTATGCGCTAAGTGTTAGCAGCAAGTACCAAAGCATTCTAGGATTGGAACACTGGTGTCGGTACCAAAACCGGCAGATCTCGGGTAGGGGATCCGAACTGTGCGTCTAGGAATCAATGGTAACAGGGAACGTAGAGACAGCGATTTACCCAGTTTCGGGCCCTCTCAAAGAGGTAATACCCTACGTCCTGCTAGATTGTATTGACGTGATTGTATGAAGGTTATAGAGTTGATCTACCTCGAGATCAGATGGGCTAAACCCTAGGTAATGGATATGATGATCCTCTACGGACTAAACCCTCCGGTTTATATAGACACCAGAGGGTCCTAGGGTTACACATAGTCGGTTACCATCAGGGGACAAATATGCCAGCCACTCCAACTATTTCTTGGAGGAGACGCCAAGTCTTCGGAGGTTTCCTTCTAATACACGGGGTCGCCCACAATCCGGCCTTCCATCGATGTGTAGAGGGCGGCCCACCAGCCCGGCCTATGAGAGATAGACCGGCAGCCCGAGTACCCCCTAGTCCGGGACACCCTCAACTGGGCCGCAGTCAAAAATAATCTTAAGTACCTCAGGAGGACCAAGGACTTGCTCCTTTTGTTCGGAGGTGATGAAGAGCTCATGACTGAACCAGATGACTTCAAATCTCAATCAGGTTATGTTTTCATTATGAACGGAGACGCAGCGTGCTGGACGAGCTCCAAGCAAAACATTGTGGCAGATTCTATGACAGAGGCGGAATATGTCGTGGCTTTAGAAGCCTTGAAAGAGGCGGTCTGGACCAAGAAGTTTCTTGAAGAGATTGATGTGGTTCCAAGTGCGCTGGACCCACCGATCTATTGTGATAATAGTGGCGCCGTGGCTCAGGCAAAGGAGCCAAGATCCCACCATAAGACAGGACATATTGCACACAAATATCACATCATCCGACATCATGTCGAAGAGGGTCTTGTGAAAGTACGCAAAGTTCACACGGAACTGAACATGTCAGACCCAATGACAAAGCCTCTACCACGAGCAAAGCATGTGCAGCACCGGATAGCCATTGGTGTTAAGGAAGCCATGTAACTAGATTATTGACTCTAGTGCAACTGAGAGTCTGAAGGAGATATGCCCTAGAGGCAATAATAATCAGTTATTATCTATATCTCCAAGTTTGTAATTAATGTTTATGTTCTGTGCTATAACTGCAATGGTCCTTGAGCCTGTATATTCATAAAGGATCAGAGGAAAACTCATGTGCACGTGTGGAATAATAAACAGTAAAATGTATTCCTAGTCGTGCCTCTAAGACTACCTCAAGTGTTGCATGATGATCATGTTTTCCTGATCATGGGCATGTCTATGCCGGCAACTTTGAGGACACAATGTTAGAAGAACACTTGTGTTGAATCAACCCAATTGATGTTAAGCTATCAGATACATTCTTCAAGAGTTAATGGTTTTATAACACAAAGAAAGTTATACATTTTCATAATTCCTTAGAGCATGAAAGTATCGAGTTCCTTCATACTTGCTTCGTGAACTTTGGGGTTTGTTAAAAGTCATCTGTAACAGGGTGGCTATTACGGCGGCTTACGGGTTCACGGAAAAGTATGACAAGGAATTAGATAGCTCAATATTGGGATTTGCTCCTCCGTCGATGGAGAAATATTCTTAGGTCTCTCTCGGTCTTACGGTATCCATCATCGTCTGGCCAGACACAGTGTGATGTGATCACAGGGATGCCGGAACGCGGGAACGAGAAAAGAGAACAAAACCGGTAACGAGGTAACTGGCATAGTGAAACAAATTGTTGATTCACGGGGAGGCCATTAAATCTCACCTCAGGTATTTGTAACATATCGCGAACAAACATGAATAGTATTCGGTAATTACAGGTTCGCTCGGATATTTATTCGTGTGGGTATAGGGGTCAGTATGGATGTCCACAGTTCTGCTATTTACATTGATCGGAAATTGTTCTGGTCATGTCTATACTTCACTGAACCTACAGGGTCACACACTTAAGGGTCATCTATCTACTAGACAGGGAGTGCGAGAAAATGTCACAGGAAAAGTTTCGGAGATGGCGAAAATGTTTCTGAGAGAAAACCAGGAATGTGTCGGAGTAACCGGAAATGTTTTGGAGAAAAATCATCATACCGGAAATGTTTCAGAACACGTCCAGAATTATTTTGGGGGGTGCCGGAAATGTTCTGGACCATAGGTAATTTTTTCGGATAAAATGGTCGCTAAAAATTCTTCTCCCAGTTTGAGGGGACAAGATCCCACGAATCATGGGATGAACCTATTAGGGTACAACCCCTTTTTTGAGGCTTTTTGGAAAGCCACCTTGTGGGGCTTTCCCTAAAAGTGGTGTAGGATGACATGGGGAGGTGGGGCCCCGCTAAAGGGGGTCCACACACATGGTGGCCGATTGGGGAGGAGCTCCTCCATGGAGCTCACTTCCACCCCCTTTTTGTGGCTTTGGGTGAAAAGATCTTGGCCCCATTTTGGTCGTTTCCCCCTAGACTCTACCCCTTGCTTCCCCTATAAATAGAGGTGGAGAGGGCTCTCCAAACTCACTCAAGTTTCTCTCGACACATGCCATGCAATGATCTGGCTTTCTCTCTCTCCCTCCATGAAATAGTTTCGTAGTGCCGAAGGGCTGTATGGGTTCTGTTAGGAATTAGTTCTGGATGGCGAAGCCCTGCCGGATAGCTGACACCGTATGTGTGCAACCCGGTAGAGAGATTGTAGTTTCGATCTTCTGTTCGAGAGCCTACCCGAAGGGCTGTCCGAGGGACCGCCCGAAGTGCTGTCCGAGGGAGAACATCCTCGCGTTTGGTAGGTTGTAAAATCCTAGCTGCGGGGATCGGCACCGACGATCTTCACAGACTCTCCTTCCGCTACTGCTAGGAGTTGGTAATGATCAGATCAAACCTTGTATGCATCTTCATAGTGATCCTGGGCATGCTCGTAGTACCGATTTTTTTTGTTTTCTGCTACATTCCCCAAGATCCACGTGCCCCGTGTGGCGCGTGGCATGCTGGTCGTGTCATGGTCCTGCTCATCGGAGCTGCAGCACCCTCCACGCACGAGCTCTGTTAGCTGCGCTGCCGCACCATCCCTTGCTTGCCCCCCTCAGATCCAAGTACCTGCACACTAGCAGGGGGCCTCGCCTCATGCTCCTACTCGATGCGCCTCACGGTGGCTGCTTCTGCGGCAGCAGGGCAGAGACAGCCCCGTTCTTCAAGTTCAGATGTGACTCTGGGATCCAGGGAATTCCATGGCCGGCTCTACCTCTCAACGACGGCGGCGACGCTCCAGCGCCGTTCTCCACCCTGGTGGTGTTGTTCCATCCCCTGTCCTCCCAATGGCTACGTGATGTCTGCTGGGTCACCTCGGCTGGTGTGGCTCTGGTGTGTCCTAGGAGAAATCTTGGCAGTGGTGACACCTACGGGCGCGGCATACTGATACGTCTGCAACGTATCTATAATTTATGAAGTATTCATGCTATATTTACATGAGTTCTATATGGTTTTGGTGCACTTTTATATTATTTTTATGGACTAACATATTAATCTAGTGCCCAGTGCCAGTTCCTGTTTTTTGCATGTTTTTTGTTTTGCAGAAAAACCATACCAAACGAAGTCCAAACGCGATAAAATTTTACGGTGATTTTTTTATGGAAAATGAGAGACCCAGGAAGCTTCGGGAGGCAGCCAGAAGATGCTTGAGGGACCCACAGGCCCTAGGGGCGTGCCATGCAGACTTGTGGCCCCTCGTGGCTCTGTTTTGCGTGATTCCAACACTGAAAAATCCTATATATTCAAAAACCCTCGGAAAGTAACCTAGAACTTTTACTCCACCGCCGCAAGCCTCTGTTTCGAAGCGATCTCATCTGGAGCCCTTTTTCGGCGCCCTGTCAGATTGGGAAATCATTGGGGAGGCCATCTTCATCATCCTTGCTGCCTCCATGGTGATGCGTGAGTAGTTCATCCTCGGGGCTGAGGGTTTGTACCAGTAGCTATGTGTTTGATCTCTCTCTCTCTCTCATGTTCTTTATTTGACATGATCTTGAGGTATTATGAGCTTTATCAATATAATTGGATCACATGATGTTCTTCCCCTCTATCTTTTGTGTTGAATTGAGTCTTGCTCTTTGAGGTTTCCTTCATGTTGGATTGAATATTCTGGATTTGAGATCACTTGATGCATGTCTCACTCGCGGATACTCATGGTGACATTGGGGTATCTAGGTGACATTAGAGTTGATTGATGCACATCATATGGTGTTGTCAGAATATGGTCTCTAGAACTATTCGTGACACTTTGGGGTGGTTCATAAGATTGATTGGAAACACAACTTTGAGATGGTTTACTACCTAATTGATCTCATCCTACTTTCTCCGATAGGAGTAGAGACTTTGGAGTGATTCTTTTCCGCACTTTGAGGGATTGTTATGTGATTCAATTATGTTAATGATGTTGAGAGGTTGCACTAGTGAAAGTATGAACCATAGGCCTTGTTTCTAAGCATTGATATACCGTTTTGCTCACTGTTTACTACTTGCTACCTCGCTGTTTTTAATTATTCAGATTATAAAAACCTATTTCTACCATCCATATTACACTTGTATCACCATCTCTTCGCCGAACTAGTGCACCTATACAATTGACAACTGTATTGGGTGTGTTGGGGACACAAGAGACTCTTTGTATTTGATTGTAGGGTTGTTCGAGAGAGACCATCTTCATCCTACACTTCCCACGGATTGATAAACCTTAGGTCATCCACTTGAGGGAAATTTGATGCTGTCCTACAAAACTCTCCGCTTGGAGGCCCAACAGAGTCTACAAGAATAAAGTTGTGTAGTAGACAACACATACCTTCTAGGAGTCGTTGCTTCAGGCCCTCTGACCATCCCACTACCGTCGTCGATGCACTCCGGTGAACTCCTTTTCATGCCATGTGAGCCTCCTACAATATCACCTCCTTGACGCCAATCAGTTACCTATGGTTGCCATCTTGTGTTCCCTAGGGCACTTCATCTACACTCTCCCATGGGATAAACCACCCCTCGGTCGAGATATTTCCTTCAGCTGCAATCTCTGAAAGCATGCCACTCATTCATTGCTCGTTCTCCCCACCTCCCCTGGGCAATGACAACCCTCTGGTGGAGAATTGGCACCTTTCCCGTGCATGCTCGATGGGCCTGAATCTACTCTCATTGTCATTTCCGCCTCGCCACGAGAAATGACCTCCCTGCCGGTGAGTGCTGGGTGGCTCGGGGCTGATAATGGTACAACTCTTTGATGTTTGCTCCGTGCAATTTTCTATGCAGTTGGTTTCAGTGCTGTTGCTGCTGGAGTTCTCACTATATGTCCTCTCGAGTTTGCCTCCGTGCTGTCTCTTGGTGTAATGTGCTACCTCGACAGCCCCCCTCTTTTGCTAGTGTTGTCATGTGTGTGCTAACGACATATGTGGTGTTGTAATTATGTACATGACTTTTTGTATTTTCTGTGTTCTTGCTTCGGCAAGATGTATTGCCCCTCGGGTTGCTAAGCTTTTCGATCCGGTTTCCCTCAAAAAGTGGATTATGGTTTTTGACCTAGTTTCCCACATTAAGTGGCTCGATTTCTTTTGAATTGAGATAAATATACAGGTGGGGAATCCTCCCCCCCGACTGATTAAAAAAAGCACGGTTTCCAACATGATTACATGATATTGCACCATAGATAAGTACATCTAATTAATATCCGGCGATTGTGGAGTTTCTGGTTCCTGGAGCCTCGTAAGACAATCTGGTTAATTACATCAACTGGTAAATACCGCAGAACACCTCTGATTAAGCAGCAGTGATGGTCGTCGTATTGAACCTAAAATATTCTCATGATGTGTTGAGAGATAAAAGTGGGATATAATAATGTTCCAAAGCATTTTCGGTCATTGGTATGAAACGTCTGTCCTCGTCGGTGCCGGGTTCATAGTAAAGTCTCAAAACTAACGGATGTTCTGCCTAGTCGGTCATGAACAAAGTGGGTCCAACCTCGTCAGTCAGGACATGAATGGTTTCCAGCCTCGTCGATCACTGAAAAAGCAGAATGATCTCCCATCCTCATCGCTCAGGGAGAAGTACGTCCAGCCTCATCAGTCAGGACCAATGTTCAGGAAATCGGTAACTAGTAGCTGCTCTGTCGTCTTGGGAGTAGAGATTAATCGGTGAATTGGCCTATTAACTAGATTAATCGGTCGACCATTAATCGGTAGATTAAATAGGAACCTACCAACATATATCTAGGTTTTTTTGTGTATTATACCATATTCTCATGCTCACAGCTTTGTAACGTACCAAAATATGCTACTGTAGGCATATAAAAAGCATAGCCAAGTAGTAAAATTGTTAATCCTGACTACTTAGGCCTGACTTTCACAATTCAGGAGATATGAAGATGCTACTTTACACACCCCTAAAGTCTGATCTCTTCATTGTGGACACAATCTTTCCAAAGGGTTATTGAGGTTCCCAAGCTATTTAACACATCTATGGAGCAAATGTGTGTCCTTTTGCATAACTTCGAATAAGCTCTGTACTAACAGATTCGCAAAAAGCTTTGTACTCACAGACCAAAATGGAAAACCAAAATACCCATATCGGTTGACTACATAGCATGCACATCTAGCTATGCCTGATGGCAAAACCTACACCCCATAAAGATGTAATAGTTGCCAAAGCTTCATCGGTTGCAAAAGTTGGTGTTTCCTTATCAGCAAACATATAAGAACCCAAATCAACAGTTCCATCCACTAATCTACAAATCTTTAATATGTAATCTACTAATCTTAATCTATTATACTAATATATGAATGCTGGATTCTCCACTGAGAGGGAGAGAGGAAGAAGATGGCAGTACCTTGCTTGCTGGTGATGCCATGGAGGAAGAGATTGGGGCGGAGCCGCCGGAAGGGGATGGGGAGTAGCTGATAGGTGAGGCGATGGGGAGGAGCCCACGAGAGAGGATGGGGAGTAGCCGATGGGAGGGGATGGGGACCAGGCAGGCGACCGGAGCGGTAGAACTACTATAGGCTAGAGCTGCAGAGCTGCTGGAGCGGTGTTGCATAATGGCTAGCGGCGGCGAGGACCTGGCCAGCTTCCTGCCAGGTCGGGAGGGGATGGGAGGAGCGAGAGGGGGAGGGAGGAGGGCCGAATCCTAGATATTAAGAAGTGGGGTGGGGGCGCTGGGAGGTGTTACGGGCCAAAAATTTGGGTTTTCTTTGCCCACCTGTTAATGGGTCAGCAGCGATTAATTCGCCTGACAACTGATTAATTGGTCTATCAGGACAGTTAATCAGCCTAACAAGTTAACACGATGAATAGGTGCTATTCGAACAAGTTAACATGATGAATAGGTGCTATTCGAGTCGGCCACCCTACGAGTAGTGATTAACTGGACCATTAACTGATTAATCGGCCGAATTCTTGAACAGTGGTGAGGACAGATGGATAATTCCGGCCTCGTCAGTCACGAAAAAGAACTGACCGATAGGAGACTCACTACTAAATATCCGGCCTCGTCAGTACAAAATTTTCAAGCAAAATGCATTGACACTATGAAATGGGTTGATAATATTTGGGGAGTGCTCTCAGTCGAGTCTGCTCCACCTCGCAAAACTGTATTGCCAACTCATTGCCAACATAACTAACTGCGTTGAGGGCATGACGCCTCTTTGATAGATCAAGACATGTATTCCATCAGTCTATTGCCACCAGGCGATAAATACAACAGGCCACAATCACATAATCAAGAATCGATGATCTAATTCCATCAAGTCTACATTTCATGATATCTTGATTTAAAGTAAGTCACTTCCTTAACATCATGAGCATTTACGTGCCGTTTCAAGGCTTTGAGAGATGCGTATTTGTTTGGTAACCTCGAAAAGTGCACATTTTGCACCGATCGAGTATCGTTCCTTGGCTATGTTGTAACTCCATAGGGAATTGAAGTCGATGAAGCCAAAATCGAAGCCATCAAGAGTTGGTTGACTCCTAATATGGTCACACATGTATGAAGTTTTCTTGGGCTGCCTGGATTTTATTGATGCTTTGTCAAATAATTTAGCACCATTGTCATGCCATTAAATGAGTTGAGAAAGAAAGGAGCTCACTTTCATTAGGGGGCAACAAAAGAGAATGCTTTCAACCACCTCATAGAGAAGCTCATAAATGCCCGACTACTCCAACTTTCAGATTTCGGTATGCCTTTTGAACTTCAGTGTGATGCTAGCGGTATAGGCATAGGTGGTGTGCTAATTCAAGGTAGAGAACCTATTGCATATTTTAGTGAGAAATTAAATGGGCCAAGTCAGAAATCTCAAGTTGACTATAGAATATTTGGTTTAGAAACTATTAAAGAGCTATATAAGCATGATGCTGATTTTAAAGAAATAATGCTGAATTGTAAAGAAGGGAGGGGCTGGAATAAGTATATGGTGAATGATGGACTACTGTTTCGTGCTAATAAGCTATGCATCCTAGCTAACTCCGTCTGGCTTATCATTGGTACCAATGCTAGAATGTTTCTTCTTTGCCCGCTGCCTCCTCTTATTATGTTGCGATTTCACAGAAAGGGCTGGACCGGCCATCGCATCTTTGGTCGCGTCGAGGAGTGTGTTTGGAGTTAGCTTTGATGTCTTGGGGATTTGCTCCTTAGGCTCGGCTGGCGGAGTATGCTAAAATACATTGTTCACAATGTCAATAGTGTTAGCATCCTCCTGTTCATCATCATAAGGAAAGCGAGTATCTTCGCCATCATGTGTGCCATGACCCGCGCCCTTATATACCATCACATCTTTAGATGATATAGGTTTGCAAATACCCAATGGAGATGGTTGTGGTGATGCATTATGGGTATGGATCGGTGGCTGCAACGGTGTTCCCTGTGGGGAGTTCGGTGCCAACTTTATGTAGTGCTTCAGCCACCTCATGAACCAACCTCTGTAGTCTCCTAGTTTCATGGGTCCATCTGCCTCTTCAGGGGGTTCAGGCAAAACCACTTGCTCATATCCGCTGAGCACGTTAGTCACACTCACCCTCACCAAGTGTGGTGGTAGCTCCACTGTGTGCATTGTGTTCTGTCCTGATTGAATAATTCATTGCAACCGGCACCACATTGTTGAACAAATTGGCCTCGGGAATGCACAAAGTGTCTTCATGCGAAACATGTAGACGAGTGGATATGACATTGATGTTAGAGACTGAACAATGAAACCATGCAAGAAGATTTGTTGAGCCAGCGACGCTTACCGTTAGGTCATCGATTGAAGTTGGTGACCCACCGTGGCCCATGAAAGAGAGAGAGGGGTTGCTGTTCTTTGCAACAGTGATGGGCAGTGGCTGGGTCGTCACCAGATCCATGTGCACCGACTGGGTCGCCCCCAAATTCAAGGGCCGCACCGATTGGTTAGTAGGAAGTGCCCCCTGTGCCAGAAACTCACTTCTTAGTTTCTCATATATTTGGGGGAGGGGTTGGTTCACCCGCTTATCCACTTCAGCTTGTACTTTCGTTTCCACTTTGGCGTTAATTTCCTGGTCCAGCTTGGCTTTCTTTTACTAGCATGCCGCATCACAGGTTATCGTCCTAGGATAATAGTTGTCCCATCGAGCCCCATTCCGATGCCAATCACATGACTCATAGGTAGCTTCTTTTTCTTGTCGAGAGCCTTGATAATAGGGCCGACTTCCCACCTTTTGGCATCAGCAGAATCCAGTGAGCTTTGAGGATGCTTGCTATTCTCTGCCTGCAATATGAACGTGTACCATTTAGAAATGTACCTACATGGAAAAGAAATATAAAATGAAGTAGGTTTTGAGGTTAATTACCAGGGTTGCATGCAGCTTCGTCATTGGGTCATCCTTGAAGTAATGTTGTTTAGTCACTGGATCAAATGTTGAGCGAGCCCTAACAAAACCCCTTAGGTGCGGGTCCTGGATTTCCAAGAAGGGGGGGGGGTCTTTAACTTCCAGAGTGTACTTTACGTCCTCCTTGTCCCACGTCAACTGCTTCCCCTTCTTACTCGCTTGCTGGAATTCCTCACTTGTGCAATAGTCGTAGAAATCATTCCACTCGTTCTCTGTAATTGAAGGATACATCAGTTTGATCATGGTTTTGTAATCCTTGCCCTTGTGTTCTTTTGCACGGTATTTCCATGAACTCAAGGCTGTGGTGAACGTGTTCAGGCCTTTACTTTCTACGAGACGTATATCCTCCTCCAGGAATTTGTATTTGGCATCCAGCCTCGATACCAGGAGATCTCACCAAGGCTTTTCTTGTTTGCTCTTTAACTTGCGACAGTTGATAGTCAAGGTTTCATGGAGGATGGCAGCTAGGGCATTACCGAGCCCCTGTGCAGCCTTTTTTTGGACTGATAGGTCTACCCTCAGCATCCACTCAAGTGACTATGAACGTATCGGTAGGCACCACATTCTATTTCCTAGGCTTCTATTGCCTTTTTATTCACTGAGCTCTAGTAGCCTCATCCCCCAGGTTTTCTAGGCCGGTCCCTTCATAATGATCTGTCGCTTCTTCAGCACCGGTGTCAGACTCCTCTTCCCATCCGGGCTCCTCATGATCATTGGACGAGTAGTTCATCTAGTCGGTGCCGGATTGATCCCGGAGAACTTCCATACGCGATGGTGCCAGAACATCATCTGTTGCTGTCTCCGACCAAGAGGCGGGGGTATCTCCGCCCATCTTTGAACTAAATGTTAAATTTGTTAGAAAAAATGAATTGAGCAAGACAAATAAGTATAAAAATAACTATAAAAATTAAATATATATATATATATATAGTAACACTATTCTAATCCCAGGATTAGAATAACTATTCTGATCCCAGCTCGCCCTATATAGGCGCGCGAGGTCCTCCTGAACTCTGACCGAACCAAAAAAAAACCCACCATCTATCCCGCACCTCTTCCTCCCTCGATCCCCGACTCCAACTCATGGGCGACCCCCGATCCACCCGCCGCCGCTGCCGCTAGCACCTACCTCGCGCCGCCCTGTGGCCCGGGTTCCAGCCGCTGCACCCTAGCACGCGGCCAGCCGCCGGGATGGAGTTTCTCCACCCACGCACCCTGCCGGCCACCGGGATCCCACCGCTCCACCCCGGCACGCCGCCCCACCGCCCACTGCACGGCGCCGAACAACTGCCGCTGCCACTGCGTCCCGGCCGCTACCTCGTCCAGATACCCTGGCCAGATCCGCCGGAGCACGTGTTGGATCTCGCCTCACTGCCGGATCCCCTGCCCATCGACGGGTCGCCACCCCTGGATCCAAGTCGCTCGCCGCCCCTGGATCCGCCAGTGGCTCAACGCCATCTTGCCCGGCCTCCTGTTGTCCACCGCCAGCACCGGTGTCCTGCCGGCCCCAATCCATGTTGATGCACCAGTCCTGCACGACGCCCGTCCTCCTAGGCTTCGTCTAGGGCAGCTTCGAGTGCCGAGGCGGCCAGTGCGACGATGCGGCCCCTGCACCATGCAACGGGGTCGTGCAGTCCAACCTCGTCCTCGCGTGAAGTGCCTCCTCATCCGCTCGCTCGTGTAGATCCTTCGCGGGACACCGGCTGCGTGCTACACCGGCTGTGTGCGTTCATGTGTAGTTCGACGGGTCAACTACTGCTGCTCCCTGTGTATTTTTTATTCTAAACTTCTGCGCATAGTTAGCAAAAATGCATAAGCCCAAGCTCTAATGCTTCACAGCTTAAAAAGTTCTGGAAAAACAGAACCGTGGAAGTTCAGATACAAAATTGGATGATGTTCAGGAAAAACAGAACCGTGGAAGTTCAGCTCCTATTCATGTTCAGAAAAAAAAATTCAACTGTCTACACTGTCCTTCTCAAGAACCCTGTGACTAGGGATGGAAATGCTGAAGCACAATGTTCCGAGGGTTGTGTTTGTGTGCCCCTGTTCTAGCGTGCGTTGTAAAAATGAGGAAGTTCGGCATTGTCCCTTGTGAAGGTTTAGTGTGTGTACCAGTTGCAGGAATTCGCAAACTACAAAAAAGATATACTTCAGTTGTGTGTGCCGTGTGTATGGGGTGTACTAAATACATTCTGTGGATGAGAAGTTCATAGTTTCTGCCGCTGATAGTTCACAAATATTCGCTTTCGAAAAAACATCACACCTTGGGTGTTCAAAAAAAAGTTGAACACAAGAAAAAAATTAGTTGACGGGTGAACCTTGCGAATCCAAGGTTGTACAAAAATGTTCCATTCTCGAACATCATGTAACTAAAGTGAACGATAAAAAAATATGAGAAAAGCGAGAAAATATACACTTGTTTAAAAAAATTGAAGTTCAAATTTGAATAGCAGAGCGTTCATTGTTTATTATAAAACTAGGTTCCCTTTTACTAAAAACTAAGCCAAGAAGTTCAAATTTAAAAAAGCAGATCAGTTCAAAAATATAGAAAAAATGGGTTTTCTCCATTTCTAAAAAAAAACTAGAGGTTCAAATTTACATAACGGAGAAGTTCAATGTTTATTAAAAACCCGAGAAGATCAAATTGAAAAAATGGAGCAGTTCAAAAAGTTTATAAAAACAAGTTTTTCCTTGTTTCTTGAAAAACTAGAAGTTCATATTTAAATAACGGGGCGGTTCGATGTTTATTACAAACCCAGGACTTTTCCCATTACCAAAGAAATAAACCAAGAAGTTCAAAAAAAATAGAGTTATTAAAAAAATGGAATTTCCTTGTTACTAAAAGATTAAAATAGTAAAGTTCAAATTAAAATAATAGAGTAGTCCGATGTATATGAAAATCTCAAATTCTTCTTGTTTCTAGAAAGATAAAAGTATGAAGATCAATTTTAAAAAAAATGTTTGATGTATATTTAAAAATTAATTTTTTTCTTTTCTAAGAATAATACTAAGCTGTTCAATATAAAATAACAGAGAAGTTCAACTTGTGGATTAAAAACAGATTTTCTCTGTTTCTAGGAAAAACCTAGAAGTTCAACTTTAAATAATGAAGCAATTCAAATTTAAGTTGAATTTAAAAAAAATTGAATTTGTTTGATGTTTATAAAAACTTGGATTTTCTCCGATACTAAAGATTAAACCAAGAAGTACAATTTTTAAAAATGGAGTAGTTCAATGTATATAAAAAACTCAGTTTTTTCCCGTTACTGAAAAATAAAACCAAGAAGTTCAATTTTTAAAAGTGGAGCAGTTTGATATTGATTTAAAAACTCTGATTTTTTCCGGTTACTAAAGAATAAAACCAATAAGTTCAATTCAAAATAACAAAGAAGTTCGTTGTTTCTAACAAAACTCCAATTTTCATATTTCTAAAAATACACAAAGAAGTTCAAATAAAAAAGTTAGAGCTGTTCGATGTCTATAAAAAACTCAATTTTTTCAGTTACTAAAGTGAAACACAGAGAAGTCAAGTTGATAACAGCCGGAAATTCACGTACTATATGGTATGTGTTTCGTGTGAGAAAAAAAGAATAAAAAGGCAAAGTTTAAAAATTTTGTTGCTAGAAGTTCAAATGCTCGGCCCGGAAAAGTTCGAAAATTCTTGTGAGAGAGGTTCACCATGTATTCAACAACTTTCCAAACGGTATATCGTATGCTCTATTCCAAAGGGTATATCGTATGCTCTATTCTGAAAAACGGTTAAAACAAATTGGTGTATGTTGTTCGAAACAAAAGTTTAACCATATTAGAAAAAGTTGTGTCTTTCCAACATGTTTCTAAAAGGTATATCATTTGTGCAACTCTGACGAACAGGTGAGGAATTACGAACAAAAATACGTGACAGAAGTTCAACGTCAAAACAGCGAGCAGTTCAACTACTACACGAAATGCGTTTCAGAAGAGAATAAAAGTAACAAAACTAAAAGCCTAAAAGTGTTGTTGCAAGAAGTTCACGTGCTTCTCCCTGCATGTTTAAAAATTTCTAGTGAGAGAAGTCCGTCATTCATTTACATGATAAAAAAAGGCAAAAATAATGTTTTTTTGCCATTTTAAGAACTGCTTGCAAACGGCAACGAATTTGTGACAACTATCGACATGAAAAAGTTGCTCCTATTCATAAGCTTTCCAACGATATATTATATGGTTCATTCCGATGAACGGTTTAAAAGTTTCATGTATACCGTTAAAAACAAATTTTTTGTGTATTCAAAAAAAATATCTTGAACCGTCGCGAATATGAAAAAATGATCAACACATGGAAGTTGCGCGTTTTCCACAGCTTTCCATCGATATATCATTCGCTCAATTCTGACAAGTGGTTGGGAAGTTACGGGCAAAAAAAGCACCTGAAAAACAGAGTGAAGTTCAACCTGAGATGTACGAGAAGTCCAACTTCTTCACAGAGTGTAGTTTCGAAGACTCTGTATCGCGATGAAGGCAGAACGCATGATCTCGCCGTTTTCAAAATTACATAAAAACGGCAGGGAATTAGAGAAAACTTTCTATATGAAAAAATTTCTCATTTTCCATAGCTTTCCAACAGTATATTATTTGCTCCATTCCGATGAAGTTTGCGAAAATTACAGCCAAAAAATGATTTTGGCCATATTCAAAATTGACATAAAACCATAAAGAATTAGGAGAAACATTCTATACATGAAAGTTTCACATTTATTCAAGCTTTCCAACGCCATATCGTTTGCTACATTCCGACATACCATTTAAAAATTGACGTGAAAATACCATCTCGGCGGAACATCGGCCGTTTTCTAAATTACATTTAAACCGTATAAAATTAGGAAAAACTTTCTATATGAAAAGAAGCGCATTTTCATAAGCTTTCCAACGCCGTATCATTTGCCTCAATCGGATTAGCTATTTTCAAATGGCGCCAAAAATACGAGCTCGGATGTTCGGTTCGAAAAATTCTGCCATTTGTGAAATTGCTCTTTAACCGTAGGGAATTTGGGAAAACTTTCTATATGTGGAATGAGCAGATTTACAGCAGATTTCCAACGCCGTATCAATTGCCTCATTTCGATAAATGGTTTAGAAATGGGCTCGAAAATACGATTCGCGTTTTTTTGTGTGAAGAAAAAAGGTTTTCCAAAGTGCTCTTAAACCGTTTAAATTTTGACAACAATTCAACTTCGGTCGTGACCCTCGTGTCCACAGCTTTCCAACGGTATATCGCAAGCCTCATTTGGACAAAGTTAGCGGAAGTTCAACCTGTCACCAAGTGAAGTTCAGGTCGAACAACTCAGGCAGTTCAACTAAGAATCAGAATATTATTCTGATCCCGTGATCAGAATAGTGTTTATGTATATATATATATATATATATATATAAACACTATTCTGATCACGGGATCAGAATAATATGCAAAATAACTATAAAATTAAGTAAAATAGCTATTAAATTCGTAAAAAATTCAACATGATCTTTGGTAAAAATGACACAAATCGATTGCCAGAAATTTGACAAAACATTAACGAATCAATATTTCATCAAAACAATGGCACTCATAATTCCCTAAAAACAAGACAACACAGCGCGAGTAACAAAAAATTGCCTCGGCTTGATGGCCGATACCACAATACACATTCATCGATCATATCGATGAACTATATATGCATAAACCATATATATCCATTGCCTCGATGGCCGGTACATCACAAGAGAAACCACAATACACATTTCATCGCGAGCAACTTAAACCACTATATAGATCCATCCCAAGAACTTCAACTTCAATTTGATCGCGATCAAATTAAATATGTATAGCATAAATTTACTCACATGTAGGGAGAGGAGGGGTCGGGGTGGAGGTTGCCGAGGTGATCGCCAAGGTGGTCGTCGAGGAGGTACCTTCTATGTGT
This sequence comes from Elymus sibiricus, assembly GCA_039707655.1. Taxonomy (NCBI): domain Eukaryota; kingdom Viridiplantae; phylum Streptophyta; class Magnoliopsida; order Poales; family Poaceae; genus Elymus; species Elymus sibiricus. The sequence continues at coordinate 20,735,198 of CM077676.1, forward strand.
AGCCAAAATTAAAAAAATAGCATAACAACTAACTACAACTAGCAAACTAAACCTAACTAACTACAACTAACTAGCAATTTAAGCAATTAGCAAACTAACTAACACATTAACTAGCTAACTGACTAACTAGCTTTGATAGCTTGCTAGCTACTAACTAACTATACACATTAGCTACGGATTAACTAAATATATATAGCTAGGGATTATACAACTAAGTAACTAGAAAATTTTAGCATAAATTAGATAGGGATTCACTAACTAATACTCAATAACAACTATATATTGCTAGGGATTATACATCTAACAGACTAACTACTATTAAATTAGAAAAACAAATAGAGGAGAGAAGGATCGAGGGGAGCAACTTATGCTGGCCTAGGGGCCGGGAGGGGTCACTGAAGAAGAGGAGGCAGCCACGGTCGGAGTCAGAGGAGGGGAGAGCCCGCGATGGGCGCGTTGGTTGCCAGCGCTGGTGCAGCTCTGGGTGCGTTTGGCACTGGTGGAGCTCGGGGAGCGCAGCGGTTGTCCCGCTGGTGTTGGCGGCCGAAGATCGAAGGTGAGAGGCACGTGGACAGAGTGGGCTCGGGCGCGGTGTCGGTGGTGAGATGAGCACAACAGAGATTGACACGGTTAGCGTGGCCGCGGGGGTGGGCGCAGCAATGGGTTTGGGTCGCCGAAGTTAAGGATTGCGCACGGGATTTGGGGAATTTTTCCTCAAGTCTCGCGCGGGGAAGGGGGTGGGGGGTGCGGTATGTGTTGTATCTTACCAGTGGCGGGCGCTAAGAGGAGCCTGCCACTGGTAATTTCTTACTAGTGGTGCATGCTACTTTGCGTCCGCCACTAGTAAGTTTTCTACGATTTGGTGTATTTTTATGGTTTTATTGTTTTAGGCTTAGGGTTATGGTCCAATTTATTTTCTATATTGAAGGTATACCATTGGAAGTTGCATGTAAATTGTTTGGACTTTTTTGCGTTAAATTGCTATTTTTATGGCATTAAATGGATTTTTAGGTATTTAATGGAGGTAAATGGTTTTTGAATATTTAAAAAGTGTAAATGAAGTTTGAAAAATATGAAACTTGGCATGGTGTCATGGTATGACCTATAGAGGCGATGGTTAAAATTTGAGAGAGTTACACAAAATTTGTGATGTGCATCGCTTAGAAACTGAAGCGTCTCCGAGGAATAATCATAGTTTCAAAGGGAAAGTGTGAGGTTTGAAGGCGAACTCAAATTTTTATTCATAATTTTCCCTTGAAACTTTTCTATATTGAAGATACACCATTGGAATTTCCATGTTAAAATTTGGGCCATCGTAGTCTTAATTTGCTATTTTTAGGTCATTAAAATGATTTCCAGGTATTTAATGGATATAATTCAAATTTGAACTACATGCACATTAAAAATGACAAAAAAATGGTAGAAAAATCATATTTAAGTTCTTCAGTCTCTATTTAGGTCATATGCAAGAAATGTTTGAAAAAATCAAATATCTATGTGGGAAAAATCAAATAATAACTTGCAGGTAAATGGTTTTCGAATTTTAGAAAAATGTAAATAAAGTCTGAAAAATATGAAACTTGACATGGTGTCATGATATGACCTCTAGAGGCCATGGTTAAATTTTTAGAGAGTTTACAGTAGTTGTGATGTACATCACTTATAAATTGAAGATTATCCGAGGAAGAAATCATAGTTTCGAAGGGAAATTGTGAGAATTGAAGGTGAATACAAATGGGAAATAACTCAAGGATTTTTCATTATTGGACCTTCACATTCACAAGTACATAGCAACGTGCATTCAAAAGAGATACAACTTGATATTACATCATTAGTAAAGTGCAAATACAAAAGGAGATACAATGTGATAAATTGCTGTTAGCTAGCTAGTACTTGTCATTCTATTATAGTCTTCTCAATGGTCATCGTGATCTTCTTCCTGTTATATCTTAGCTACGACTTCTGCAGAAGTTGTTGGGCCCACAAGTGGAAGGGATGATGTAGCCAGCGAGCAAGTATTTCCCTCAGTTGAGAACCAAGGTTTATCGAACCAGTAGGAGCGATTGAAATATAGTCAATGATCAACTCTTGCACACAATCACAAAACTTGTTCTTTTCTCCAACGATACCAGTGAGGTTGTCATTCTCACTAACCTTGCCAGTTACAAGGACAAGTGTATCATATGGTAGGAATTGATAATCATAGCAAACTAAAATAACGGTTCACATTGTAAACAATAATAAAAGAATTTGATCAAGGTTAAAAAAATAGAGGGTGAATTGACTGGGATCCATAACTTCACTAGTGGCATCTCTCCAAAAAAACATAGCATAGGTGTGGTGAACAAATTACAGTTGCGTATCAATTAAATTGCAGTTTTTGTGAGTATGATTATTCATGTCATGATTGTATATAGGCATTATATCCTTATATCTATAGACCGTTATCCAACTGCATTTATAGCAAATACTCCACCCCAAGGTCACAATCCAGCTTGCATCTCAAAGCATTAAGTAAAACAGAGCGTAGCATTAAGCAAGGTGACATAATGTTGATAGTATATTGTCTTTACCTCCAGATTTTCATTGGGACAACTACTCAACTATCTTTCCATGCTTACTGGCAACAATATAATATAGGCATTTTTCTCTTTTTGTCACTGAGAAAGATTAGCTACAAAATTTAACCCAACCAACATACACAACTCCCTCTTGGAGATCAATCATCTAAACATGGCAAGTGCAAGACTAATAGACCAGACAACATATATGTATATAAATCATGCAGCAAAGAAACAATAAGAATCCAAAAGAAATCCATGAATAAATCTGACAAAAAATGACAATTCATCACACCACACCAAACACATTGAGAATTACATCAGATTGATCTCAATCATGTAGGGCAGCTCATGACATCTTTGTATTGAAAAACAAAGGAGAGAAGATGCCATCTAGCTACTATTATGGACTTCTAGTCTAAGGAGGACTGCTAACACATGGACATGGTGACAGTGAGGTTGATGAAGATAGATCCAGCGTTGAATTCCCTCTCCGGCATAGTATCGGATAATACCTCCAGATTGGATCATCATGGAACGTGTGGTGATGGCGGCGGAAAATTCCTCAATAAATATTTTTGGAGGTTTTGGGAAAATATAAAGGTAGGGGCACTGAGAGGCGGTTGGGTGGAGCCCTAGTAAGCTCACGCGACCTCCCCCTGGACCGCAAAACTAGGCTGCATGGGGCCCACATGGCTCCCGCTGTTGGGTCCCGTGCCCCCTGTGTCTCCCAGGATCTGAAACTTGCCGACATATTTTTGTTTTATTTTTTTGTCCCTGAAAAACTAAAAATCTTGAAAAGTCCAAAAAGAGCATAAAACAACAACTGGCTTTGGGCGCTGAATTAATAGGTTAGTCCAGAAAAATAATAAAAATTGGTGCCAAAACTATGCAATTATGATATAAAAGTAGCATGAAAAAAGCAACAATTATAGATACATTTGAGACTCATCAACATCCCCAAGCTTAATCCCTTCTCCTCATCGAGTAGGTAGATGATAAAACAATATATTTTTTTATTGTGAATGCTACCTTAACATGAACATGATCATCTAATGCATCTCGTAAAAGTTTAACTCAAAAGATAAAGCGATGCAATGCAATTATCTATAATTGATAATAAGCAACTAAGAATAAAACATATACAAGTAAACAAGCTCTTGTTTTTCATGAATCAATGCATTAAGTCTGTGTTTCTGTATCAAGGTTTAGAAAGACTTTCAATATTATGTTGGGAATTCAACATTACTTCCGTTTTTCCCGTAATCTAATGGCAATCTTATCATAAACCAACCCATGGCCGACCAAGTACAATAACTACGCAACCTTTCTGCATTATCCACTCAACAGCCGTGCAATATTTGAGCGTCAGTCTAGAACTTAACACTTAATGGAAATAGAGAATAATGATGGGGGTTTATGAGAAGTCAAAAAGAATGATAGTCTTGCATCAATGTAGCTGATCATTAGGCAATGAAGAGGCCTAATGATCGATGTTAATGCAAGGAGTAGGGATTGTCATGCAATAGATGCACTAGATATATGAATGTATGGAAGTTCTCCTATGGACTAGTGGGGTGTGCATCCAACTTGCTTGCTCATGAAGACCTAGACCATTTGAGGAAGCTTATCATTGGAATATACAAGCCAAGTTCTATAATGTAAAGATGCCCACTAGTGTATACAACATGAAGTACATGAAAACTCTCTATATGAAATGCAATAATTCTACTTTGAAGCACTTTATGAATTCTGCTAAAACCAGGTGCTATAATGAAGCACAAGTGTATACTAAAAAGGAATAGTAGTGTTGCCCCTTCTCTCATCCTCTCTTTTTTTCTTTTTTTCTCTCACGTCTTTTTTCTTATCTCTCTGGCACCTCCATGGTGGATCCTTTATTTGACCTCTCAGGGTAGGAGCTACACTCTCTATAACGATGAACAATACACTTTTTATTTTACTCATAACTCAACTCAATGATAATAAACATGATGTGGAATGATGTCCTACAACAACTACAGGGCTATGTAGCACTATTGTTGATAAGTAAGTGTCGAACCCACAGGGAGCTAAAGGGAAGATATTACCTGCCTCGTAACTAAGTTGGCATGTACGCAGCTACATTCGCACCCAAACAGTAGTTTGGAAATAGTCTATTCTATCGGTTGCTAGGAAAACGATAATAAAGTTTTTTTTAACTAAACTACTAATGAGAAGATAAAAACAGCAATAAAAAGGTACTAGGCTAAATGAACCGATGCTTGAGTAATAAAGGTGTTCTCAGGGGTTTCAGATTCATCACTACTACTGTTATCTACGTAATTGTGCGAAATCACGATTCTAGGTTCAGATAACTAATCCACTTTATATGTGTCATGTGTGGGCAGAGCCAAATAAAGATAAGTGCATACATGCAGCAACTCCGTATCACGCACACCATGACCATTCGTCCCCACATTTAGGTTATGACAATAGTGATTAAGGGTCTGCATGTGGATGTGGCATAGGGCCTTGGGGTTCTCCGTTATTCCCCTATCTAAGGTCAGGGAAGGAGAGAGATAGCTTCTATCACCGCAATACCTCCTCAACCCACCATCGCAAAGATAGTAATATCCTTCATGTCCAAAGGACAAATGCAGAGTGGTAAACCTTACACAACATCATGAGGAAAAATTAACACATCATATATGAAGAGAATCTTGTATCTTATCGGCGTTCAGTTCCAATACATACTGGAGTTCATCCTTATTCCCCGAGAACTAATACAATTACTCAAACATGTATGGGATTAACATAGAGGGGAGAGACAAGTTACAAGCCAAGATCAAGTTGGGGAAGGAGAAAGGCATGGCGGCGCCGGTAGAGATGTCTTCGGCCCTCCAGCTATCTGGTGCGAGGCGTTTGTCATGGTGGTGTCACGGCAAGTGTCCTCATAAGAGAACTTAGTTGTGAGGCCTTAGCAGCTAGGTGAAGCCTTGGATGGGGTTGATCGGAAACGAGAGATGCAAGTTTACCCAGGTTCGGCCCCTCTGGTGAGGTAAAAGCCTACTCCTGGTAGTTTTTCTTATAGTGTATGATGATGTCGATTACAAGGGTGCTGTTTTGCTACCTATGTCTCGAGAGCCAAAAAACTTGTCCCGAACCTGTCCCCGTGGATGACCCAGGGACCCCTTTATATAATAGCCAGGTCCCTGGAGTTACAAGATATTCTGGGTTCTACCCGCAATCGGTGTCCTACACTAAGTCCTCTAGGTCCTCCGTATCTTCCAAGTTGAGAAGACTCTGTCTTGTACGCGGACTCCGGAAGCTGGGTCCTCTCTCCTCCGGCCAGGTTTCCTTCAGGCCCACCGGCCCACTAGAACCCGGCCCAGATAGCTTCCTGGGCAACCCGGTCCTAGGCCTCCCAGGCCTGGCGGGTTGTGTCTTGGGCTCCTAGCCGGGTCCAAACCGCGGGTAATTCCCCCGACATTAGCCCCCAGGTTAGCTTGGATACAGACTTGGCTCCACTCTACTTCATCCATGCTAAGCTCCTGAAATAAAAATAAATAAATATGTTAAGGATAAAGTCCGGGTCTCCGTGCCACATCAATGGGCCAGCTCATTCCATTGACTTTCATTCAATGGACCCAACTTTTGTCCATATTGAGTTCATACGCCTCTTGGCCCACTCCTTGCTATTCTGCCGGGTCCTTTTCAAAAGCTCGTTTAGGTAGCATGGTCGAGGGCATATTTTCCCATCCTTAGGATTTATTTTGTGTATCACATGTGGTTCTTCCCAGCCTTGCTCGCGCCGCCGCCATCGGAGTCCATCTGTTCTTGTTCTTCATTGATTTGTTCTACTCTGGCAGAGCTAAGGCAATGCTGAAGGAAAAATGCCGGGTTCCACTTATGCGGTCAATATTGATGTAGATATGGTAGCTCCAACCACCAAGCAAACTGCCACCGAGGACCCGGACACAATGGACCCGACTACAGAAGACCCGGCTTCTGGAGATCCGACTTCGGGCGATCCGGGTTTCACTAACCCAAATGCCCCAGCTCCTACTACTGACGAGGTGGAAGAGAGAGACCCGGCTTTGGTAAGACCAGCTTCCCCTATGAAGAATCAAACCCAAGAAGTGTAGTTTCTCTTCGAATAGCACATCACACCCCCCAGCACTTCCAACTTACTAGCCAAGCTGGACGTTGAAGTAAAGCCGCCTTTGCGTCAAGAGCCGGCTTTTGAGCCTAGCATGGATATCTGTAGCCCCGAAGCTCCGAGTTTATCACCTCATGATGACTTGGTGCTTTGCATAAAAAAGTATTGTAACTTGTGTAGCCCCCAAATGCTGGGTTGCATGCCTACAGCAGCTCGAGACTTTTTTCCTTAGTCTTGTAGATTTCTATCTTCAAATAGTGTAGCCCCCAAGTGCCGGGTTGTCTTGCCTACAGCAACCTGGGACTTATAATTTTTTACTTATGAAGCTTCAATTAGTGTTGCCCCCAAGTGCCGGGTTGTCTTGCCTGCAGCAACCTGGGACTCACTTTTGCTTTGAAAACCTTGTGCTTTAAATTAACATGCTGTAGCCCCCGAGCGTCGGGTTGTTATTCTCACAGCAGCTCAGTGTTCTTCCTTCGTAATTTTAAGTAGCCCCCAAGCGCCGGGTTTGCTTGCCTGCGGCGACCCGGGGTTCTGTATCTTGTATTTTGACTCCTTCTTGACGGAACTCCCAAAATTTTGGGTTGATGTAGAATCCACTAGAATGCCTGGTTGTTGTAGAACGTACCAGAGTACCAGGTTGTTGTTGAATCGACCAAAATGCCGGGTTGTGTTCCTACAACAGCTCTTGACTTCTTCATCAGAACTCATCTTTGGGCTTCAAACAGTGTGGCCCCCGGATGCCAGGTTGTTTTCCTGTAGCAACTCGGAGCTCTTTTACTCAAATGTGCGAGCTTCTTTTGTGAGCTTCTTTTATCATATCTACACACTACTTTTGCTGGGTTGTTCACCTGCGGCGACTTGGGACTCCTCATGTAGGACCCCTATTTTTTAACTTCAAATAATGTACCCCCCGAGTGCCGGGCTGCATGCCTGCAGCAGCTCAAGACACATTTTTTCTTTAATCTTTGAACTTTGTCAGAATAAATTTCAACACTATAGCCCCTGAGCGCCGGGTTGTTTAGACCTGCAATGACCTGGGGTTCTGTTCTATCCTTAAAATCAATTTGGCAGAAATATGTTGAGCACGCTGAGCAATAGATTAAAACAGCTGACGGAACAATTGGCCGCGGAAGCCGGCAAAATCTGTGCAGGAGCAGGAGAAGTCCCAGACCAAGACGCAAGATGCACCTGCAGTAGAATGAAATATTTTCTGCAAAAAACAATAATATTCTGCTCGATGCGCTTGTTATAAGTTTAGAACTTAAGTTTGATCTGGATGGTGTGCCTGTACACCTTTGAATTTGCATTTCGTAATGAACTAAGTTAGTTTCACCGCAAATTCCGGTTTGATAGCCCTTTTGGTTTATCTTTGTTTTCCTGTGAAGCCGGCTTTCGTGTGACTTTCTCCGGTGCATTATATTCTGATAAATTCAGGGTCAACTAAGTCCTCAATAGGCGTCAGAGTTGATTGATTTTTCTGGTGCACATCCAGGACAAAAAAGTACTTTTATGGATTACATTGTGTAATGAACTCTTGGCATTACTGCAAATCCTGGCTTGATAGCCCTTTTGGTTTATCTTAGCTTTCTGTGAAGTAGGCTTTCCCATGACTTATTCTCGGTGCGTTCAACTATGGTAAGTTCAGGGAGAGCTAAGTCCTTAATGGGCAACAGAGCTGATTGACTTATCATGTGCACAGCCAGGTCATATATTTGCGAGTGGCATCTGACTTACAGGCAAGTGTAACCAAGAAAATTGTTGGCATATGCCGGGTTCACGGGTGATTAGCTGAACTCGTTAAGTTACAAGCCCCCAATTAACCAATGATCAATGATAAAAAATAAAGACTCAACGCTCAATGATATGAGGTGAAAATGACAAACTCCAGGTTCCAGAGATGCCTACTTTATTCCATTAATCATAATATAAACTCCGGGCGATGATTTCCTCTTGAAGGAGCTCGCCAGGGGTTAGGTATGCCAGATAGGGCTCTGTCATAATATAAACTCCGGGCGATGATTTCCTCTTGAAGGAGCTCGCCACGGGTTAGGTAAGCCAGATAGGGTTCTATCATAATATAAACTCTGAGCGATGATTTCCTCTTGAAGGAGCTCGCCACGGGTTAAGTAAGCCAGATAGGGCTCTGTCTATTCTTGATGGCCCTTACCACCATTTTCCTTTCCCAGACTTCTCGGCATCGGAATCTGGGTCCTTGGTTTTATCAGACTCAGTGTATTTGGTCATCGCATCCATGAGCTCACTCATATCCTTCACAGTTCGCTTGATATGCCCGAGTTTATGAATCAAAGGCTCAAACCTGCAATTTTTCTCCAAGACAAGAACATCTGTTTGTGCCGTGATGCTGTTGGAAGAGTGAATAATCTCCGCAACCCGGCGTGCCCAATGGTGAGCCGACTTGCCTTCTTTCTGGACACAGTGCTCTAAATCAACAATCGTAGTTGGACGCTTGCAAGTTCCCTGGAAATTTTTGATGAAACGATCCTTCAACTCCTTCCAAGCGTGGATTGAATTTGCAGGCATATTCTTTAGCCATGTCCGCGCTGGTCCTTCCAACATCATGGTCAGGTACCTAGAACAAACTCCATCACTTACTTGTAGCATATCCATGGCTAGCTCGTAACTTTCTATCTAGTTTGCTGGATCCATGTCCGCTGTGTAGTTAGGAACCTTGCGAGGCCCCTTGAAATCCGGTGGCAGACGCTCGTTTCTCAAGGCCGGTCCCAAACACTGAATTCCAATAGTCCTTCCAATGAACCCAGTCCCTGCTAGAGTCGAAGCTGGCATGGTTGTGGCAGGTGGGTTTGGCACATTTCCTGCTGCTGGCTAGACATGCTCAGTGACCACATTGCCTGCTGCACGTGCTGCATGCCCAGAATAGACAATAGCGTGTGCATCTGAGACCACTGGCCTGGGCTGCTAATTATTTGCTTGACGCTCTCTCTGGCGCCGCGCATTGCACGAACTCGTGGGAGCAAGCGAGTTTCCATGCCAGCTTGAGCTTCTCTGACTGTTGTAAGGTGTAGAGTGCAGCCTGTTGGTCATATTTGAATAATTCGCCTATTGTGTGACGGCTGTTTGCAACATCTCAACTGCCTTCCTTGCCTCGACTTCCAACGGATTATTCCCATTGATTGGGATCAAAGAGAGGTTGTGTGTAGCTACCCACACATTATCCACCGGGTTTGAATAGTGACCAACTGGCATATGAAAACGCACCGGCTGCTGCTGGATTGGCTACTGGAGAGCCGGCTGCTGCTGCATCTGGGGCTGGTTCGCGCTTGGATGCACGACACTTCCACCCGGCTGAGGCGTGGCAGTCCCTGCAGCCGGCATTCTCGCTGTCACGACTGTGCCGGCTTCCAGGTTTGCTCCCAGCGCTGCCTGGAAATGAGCATCCTGCGGTGTCGGAAAAAGCGTCTGTGGTTCCAGCCGGCCTTTTCCAGCTCGAAGCCGGTTCTGGTTCCTCCTTTGCTACACCGTGGACAACTCCCTTTGGCGGAAATTGAGGTGAATCCCCTCATTCTCCAGACGTTGGGCCTCCTGAAGGACGGCGTTCTGAGCCCTGCTGAGACGAGTGTTTTCTTCTTCAATGTTCTGTTGAACTTGGGCGAGCTGTTCATGACACTTGTTGATCTCCGCGGCTCGTGCTTCTGCGTTCTCCGGAGTAACTGGATCTGTGAGGAGCGCGGTGAGTGCCGCTGCTGTGGCTGCTAGCCCCTGTGCACCCGAGACTCCCGTGCTGGCTCCCCCGGTCGTTGCTATTCCTCCGCTGGGTACCACCATGGCGTTAGCTCCCTGACTCGGCATACCAAAAACCGGGTTCTGGCTTGAGGTTGTGTTCGGCGAGGTCGTCACCAAATTTCCATTGGAGTCATAACGAGGCGGGGCTTGTTGATCTCCCGCCATGTAGACATCCGCGTGACGAGGTGGCCCGTAAGTGACCGGGTACTCTTCCTCATCTGAGTATCCACACAACATATCATCGAAAAATGGGAGGATGGACTCGGTTTCGGCGAGGTCGTTATCACCAACCGATGATTCACTGTCCGAGTGGACGAGCGTGGCGCCTCCCAAGATGGAGTCATCGACGGGTTCCGGCTCCTGCGCAGCCCCGCCAATGAAGCCGACGAAGGCGTCGACCTTGTGGAAGGGGACCCGGATTCCTGACTCGATGGAGTCTGTGGCGATTTCTAGCTCCTGCCCAGTCTCACCGATGAACCCGACGAAGACGTTGACCTTGCCGAAGGGAACCCGGAATCCGGACTCGAGTGAGTCGGTCTCGAGATCCCAACCTGTGTCGTCGATGTAGATCTTTCCGCGCTGGCTCTTCTTCATCCGGCCGATCGCGAGCTTCTCGATCCCTGGGAGGGCTCCCTCCAAGAAGACAACAGCCTTGTGCGCAGGCCCCACGGTGGGCGCGAACTGTCGTGGTGGTGTCACGGCAAGTGTCCTCATAGGAGAACTTAGTTGTGAGGCCATAGCTGCTAGGTGAAGCCTTGGATGGGGTTGACCAGAAACGAGAGATGCAAGTTTACCTAGGTTCGGCCCCTCTGGTGAGGTAAAAGCCTACTCCTGCTAGTTTTGCTTATAGTGTATGATGATCTCGATTACAAGGGTGCTGTTTTGCTACCTATGTCTCGAGAGCCAGAAAACTTGTCCCGAACCTATCCCCATGGATGACCCAGGGACCCCCTTTATATAATAGCCGGGTCCCTGGAGTTACAAGATATTCTGGGTTCTACCCGCAATCGCAGTCCTACTCTAAGTCCTCTAGGTCGTCCGTATCTTGCAAGTTGAGAAGACTCTATCTTGTACAAAGACTCCGGAAGCCGGGTCCTGTCTCCTCCAGCCGGGTTTCCTTCAGGCCCACCGGCCCACTGGAACCCGGCCTAGGTAGCTTCCTGGACAACCCGGTCCTAGGCCTCCTAGGCCTAGCGGGTTGTGTCTTGAGCTCCTAGCCGGGTCCAAACCGCGGGTAATTCCCCTGACAGCGTTGGCGGATCCTTCCTCTTCCTTCTTCCTTGTCTTGGCCATTCTTCTATGGCAGAGATGTTGTTGGTACTCTAATGGAGGTGTGACTGCTCGTGGGAGATTGAATGGAATGTTGTCTAGCGGCTAGGGTTGGAGGTATCTATATAGGAGTCCTCCACAGGTCTCCACCATGGATATGACTTCTCCCCTTTTATCCAAGCCTCTCCCAATACCTACCTTGGTGGCCAAGGAAGTCATAGGAACAAACCGGGAAAAAATCGATGAAAAATCGCAGAAGTTATGGCTGATTTCGTAGCCCTGGACAGCTGTTACGACTGCTGGTATGACATGGCACTGCCATACCACACACCGTCTTCTGCTCTGGAGTTTACATGAGGTGTTTAGTAATTTGGTCGCCATTTCTTCATACGAACTCCAATTTGAGCGTTCTTGGGCTCGTTTGATTCATATTGAAAAGCCCGATACACTCCTGGTATTGGATCTTCAAATTGGGATATTTGTATAATGTCAATTTATCCAACTCTCCAAAGGGCTAAGTACATGGGAATTCCTCCTCACCTACATAGACAACAAAACCAATGTTGGTCCTTTCCAATGTGCTAAGTACATGGGAATTCCTCCTCACCTACATAGACAACAAAACCAAGGGAAAACTAATAAAAACTAAAAGATCTACAATGACCTTAAATAATTGAACAAAAATAGAAACTATTTAAAGTGGAGATGAAAATTGTTAGATGGATATGAAATGAGGGATTTTGTATACTTCATATGTAACAAATAGGCACTAAAAGTGATGAAAAAATCCACTCATCAACTTCTCCAAGCTTAAACATTGCTCATCCTCAAGCAGAAGGTTGATAAACCAATTGATGCTATCCATTTAGATTACCAATGAAGATTGGTGCTCAAAGGCGTATCCTTGTTTTCTCTGCAAGCTATAAGCAAGATAGAACATATTTATACAAGGTACCACAGGCTTAGTTATGTAATTTATTTTGATAACCATACCACTAGAGCTTCAGCAAAAAATTCTATGTACCTTGTCAAAGTTTAATCTTGCGTGAAAACAAATACTTGGATCCTCCTCCTTACTTGCTTATTCATTTGTTTTCATCTTTTGTTTCTTCCTCTCTTGAAAGATAAGTACTCGCATACTTCTACTAATAGGATAACTAGACATGCTTCCACACCTTTATGATTGATTGCTTAGTGAAGGGAAAACAATCTTATGCGATATATCATCCAGGATTCGATCGAACAAGTAACAAGGGGCTTTCGATTTTTTTGGACTTGATGCATTCTCTTTGTTTTTAATATTCATGATGTTCCTTCTCATTTCCTCACACGATTGTAGACGGGCTTTTTTGCCCATGTCACACTAGTTTATCATTTTACTTGTGACAGGAAAGCTAAACATGCTTATCAAACACGTGATAGACAAAAAATGAACAAGTTAAGTGCTAACTCCAAAGTGAAAACGAAGCACAGTCAATTTCCATGGTTTGAGAATTTCACCTTTCTTGCTACTTCCTCTAGCTAAACTTTTTGTTTTTAAATTCTTTCTTGTAGACAACCGAACCAAAAATAGTTTATCCCATATAATTATCAACTTTCCCTCGGCAATCGATACTAGCGGTGTGGAAGACCCTATAATTATCGAAAAGTAACAAGTATAGTAGCACTAATCATGATTTATTCATCTAATAATTCTCCTCTATTATTTCTCATTCTGATGTAATGATCATGGCAATGTCTTTTAGAGGATCATAAGATTTCTCTCAAGCTAGGTAAAAACTTGAACAAGGTGCATAAAAACATTAACTTGGCACTGTGGGGCGTAACTTGAGAAAGTGATTCACTTATACAAATACTGAACAATCATACCTAAGAAAGCATTTCAAACAGTAGGACACATGATTGCATAATATCTATCAGATGAAGATTATTGGACAAGACTCTACACATGCAAAAATATCCTCCTCAAGCAAATTATTAAAAGAAAAGAGAAAGTGCAGTTTATTAAAGGAGAGTATGAAGAGTTGTTGTCTCCCCAAGCTTAGAATTAAGAAAGGGTAATACACTTTTACGTTGTGGTGCAAATGACCTCTCCTTTAATTGACATGGACCATTGCTTCAATGCATTTTCCTTTATGTGGTCCAGTGGCTGCCCTCCGGTTGAACCTACTGGAAATGAAACAAAAACAAAAACAAAATAATTTTGTGCTTTTTGAGGTTTTCCAATTTTTGTAGCACAAAGGGTTAGCTCACTAGTGAAGAAACATCTATCTGATAAAGGTCGGTTCATCCGCCTAAGCACCACGCTTAAGTTGATAATCTAAGTGCGGGAGTGTATACTACTCCCAGAATAAAAGTGAAGTGCGTGTGAGACAAGATATGAAACACGGGTGTGCAGCCTCCTATGTGCTCAATTAATAAGGTATATGTCACTTAAGGTGAAAAACTCACAACTACAACTTTTATTAAGCAAGGTTCAGATTGAAAGATAATAACGAGCACTTCTAGTTGATTTATTTTGAATTGAAGCGACCGAGCGGCTTGTGCGGATTCTTATACGGTTGGTACCATACCGTACATGTCACCACACTAGGTCCGAGCCTCTGCAGAAATAACACGCACGATAAAAAGAAAATGATTTGTTATACAAAACGAAGTTTGTATACCCAACTGACAAAGAAAATAAAAGAAAGCATGAAGCACTTCAGAGAATTATAGGCTAGGGAGCTTTGAAGGTAAATAGTGAATATTAGGCTGTAAACGAATGGTTGATAGATAACCCACTGACCTCAGCTCTTGAAAATAAGCAATTTGAAGGTTTTCTGGTCTTGGTACGAATGCGGGTATGACCATCCACGATTGTACCATTCACCATCTTCCGCTCTCATGTGGTATGCTATGTCGACACTCTCTGGTACGAGCGGGAGCTCATACCATGCACCGTCTTCTTCTTTGGACTTCTAGTGGCATTTTGGCCAAGGTTGGTACAAGCAGCGGTACGGCTAGCTGCGGTCATAGCGTACCCTGTCTTCTCCTCAGGAGACTCTGATAGTGCCGACTCCATTTTGGTACGAGCGGTGGTACGAGCACATGCGCTCGTACTGCACGCCGTCTTCTCCTCTGTTGTCATTGTTGTCACCGAAACATGGTGCGATGACGAGTGGTACGACCACTCCCGGCCGTACCGTGCGCCGTCTTCTCCTCTGTAATGCCTGGAACAGCGATTTTTCCTTCGGAATTCTTCTAAGGATCTGAAAGTTAGTCCCATATCCAAACAGAGAATATATATAGAGAAGTTTTACCTAGGAATGGTACCAAATATATAATTTGAGCAGACGAACAATTCTACCTATTGAAGATTAGTCACAAACCAACTCTAATAGCAAATCATGCAAAAAAAAATTGCCAATGCAAACATGAATTCAAACTAAACTCAAAGACACAAAGCTAAGAAAGACACTTACTAACTTCTGGGTTGCGTCCCGACAGTGCTTTCTTTGTAGCCATATAGCCAGGCTTTGATGCTCCATTTATCCGCCTAGATCCCAAGGGATATCGACCCGAAGTGTACTTATACCCACCTCCGACCGTGATTTGGAGCATCCCATAGCAAAGTTTGGTTGGAGTCGTACCTGCTTACGATGCATTGACATCATGTAAGTAAATAGGTCCTCTCTCTCAGGAAGGAATTGATGCACCGAGCGCGGTGAGCATGTCTCGTTATATAACTGTAATGTGAGGGTTAGAGATATATAGATCATCTTTAAAATTTACCTTGGCTACTGCTGTAGGGGAACACCTCATAATATTCTTCATTAGGAGTGTGTGATTCAACACTCTTTAATAATGTCCCCTGCTTAAGAAAATAGTCCAAAGAAGCATAGTTGGACATTAGCATAGATATATCAATGTATCTTCCTCCTCTAGCTCATTATTGATAATACTAGATACCTCAAATAAGATGCCTAGCATCTCATGATAATTATCATCCTCAACCAGGGGGTAATATTATTGCACATCAAGTTTATTAGCATTAAGTTCATCTGAACTAGAATCATCATCATACTCTTGTTCTTGCATATTAGTATTAGTTTACTCCAGAAGGTGTGGGCAAGGCGCCGCTCTTCCATCGTTAATTCCTCTTCTTCATGCTCATCTTCTTCCTCATATTCATCTGGCAACTCTTCATCATCGCAAAGATAATTTTGACAATAATCATTTATCGTTTTCACCGCACCATGCATCTTAGCAAGCCTGGTACTCTCATTGTTGGCTTGAACATTTTCAATTTCTGAAAGTAATATCCAGGCACTTGTGCGCAACACATACTGTATGATTTGCTCGGTGTCATCAATATCACTACCATTGTTGTAAGATGCAATCACCTCATCACAAGTATTAGTGCACTTGAATTTAAGGGGATTCTCAGCCCTGCAACACCTACAAGAAACTTGATATGAAGAACATAACATAAATGCACATTTGTCCAATAAGTTTATCAGTTCCCGCATATCCATAGTAGCCATACGTTTATCATAGAGCATTTTAATTGAGTGCAGAAAATTACTATCAAAAGTGATAGTTGTGAGAAGGCGATCAAACCATTCCTCCCCCTCTTCTTCCTCAATGTGTTCTTCTTTCTCTAGTTCATCTTGCGACACTTCATTGTCGCAAAGATATTCTTGCCAATAATAATTTATGGCATTCGTCTTACCATTCATCCAATCAAATTTGATATCCTTGTTGTGAGCTTGAACAGCTTCAATCTAAGAAAATAATATCCATGCACTCATGCGTAACACAGACCGTATGATTTCCTCGGTGGCCTTTATCTTACTACTAGTATTGTAAAATGCTATCACCTCATCATAAGTATTTGTGCACTAGAAGTCAACGTGCTTCTGAGACCTACAACATCTACAAGAAACTTGATATATAGAACATAACATATATGGACATGTGTTTAATAGGTCTAGCAGTTCTCTAGTATCCATGCCGATCATACTCTTTGTAAAGGTCACATCATCAAAGAACATACTAAGTGTGTGCTGAAGATTACAATCAGAAGTGGGAGGTGTGGGTGGGTAATCAATCCGTTCCTACTCTTTTTCTTCCATGATGCTTTCCTCTTTTTCTAAGCACACATGTTCATGCAAGATAGGCTGCTCTTTGTCATCCCCATTGCTTTGCTACAAGTTAGTTTGGCAAACATATATTTCATGTTCCCTTACCGGTTCTTGCAGCCACTCATCATAGGGGGGTGTTTGTTCTTCATGGTGTACATCCTTTTCTTGTTCTTTCTGGGTCCTGCAAAAGATTAGTTTCTCCCAAGGCGGTTGCGATCTGATCTTTGCCATTGATCACTAATGCATTATCATAAAAATTATCTAGACAAAAGCAGTGAATAGGATGCATGTTATTATAAATTCTATCAAGTAAAATGCATTCTACCCTCATATTTTTTATTTGACATAGAGTCTCACCGGCACCTGCAAGAAGCACTAGTAGTATGACCTCCATACTAGCATTGCATTTATCACCACTATTATAAGTTGCTAATATTGGATCAATACTATACTCACATTGATAATTTAGATGCTCTTCGGATTCACAATCTTCACATGGTAGTGGGTATGAAGCACATATCATGGATGAATAATCATTCACCAATTTCAACCATTCTTTTTATCTGCGCTTCATTGGTAGCCAAACGTGGTAGACTTGTATTATCTCTCAACCAGCGTTGCAATATCTCCTGAGTAGTCATCTCGGAAGACATGTTTAGCAGAATTTTCTTTTCTTTCTGGTTTAAGAAAAAATAGTAAGATAACTAACAACTGTGGCGCCCTGCCTGAATAACACTCTAGCCAGACGGTCGCCGCACACACCAGCCCAGGAAATCACTCTGGCGTGCGCGTTTACAACAAGTATCATGAACATAGGCACAACTGTTATATATTTATTAGCCATTGTGACTGGCATAAATACATCATGGTTACAAAGATGGGGCAGCGGAAAATATACTAACTAAGGTAGCACGTTCTTGGAGAGGTTCCAATCCACAGGGATCTGACTGGGTTACTCCTCTAGCTCGCAAATGCTCCGGCTCCTCACTGGGGAAGACGGATCCTTAGGTGAACCTGGCCACATTGAAGGCCGCTGAGTACTTTTGAATGTACTCGCAAGCAAACCAAACCAACAAATACACCAAGCAAAGCAATCCATGGCATTCAAGCATGCATTTGTTATTAGAGCAACATTATCTATCATGGCATAGCATATCTATTTAGCAAAATTAATTATCATGTTGTAGCAAGATTAGCTAGCAAGACAACAACTGAAGTATATTCATTATGACGAAAATAAAGCACGTCAAGTCAATGAACCATACTCTGAATATTACCAAGATCAAATCCAAATCCAAACCCACTCCTTTGGTCATACGACCATCTCTATCATAGCCATCCCATGGCTAACGTCTCAAATTCCAGTCATCATCCGATGCCCATGCTCCTTCACTGCAAGCCTGACAAAGCTTACTTTTCTTTGGATCATTCTTAGCAATGACATAATATGGTTTTTCCTCCAGACTTGACACAGACCAAATAGTCCATGACCGAGGACACGGCTATTCGAATATGTTTACACTCTGTAGAGGTCGCGCACTTTACCCACACCATGGAGCTCCTGGCCTCGTACACCATTACATGTTCCCATTCGGGTGGACCGGTGCTGCTCCAACAAAACTTGTCTACTGTCGGGCACTCTTACGGTCCCACTGACAATCATACCCCCTTCCGGGTCCTGTCCTCGGTAGCCCCTGTGTCACTCCTGACACCTGCCAGAATCCTGTGGCTAAAACAAAACTGTCCCCGTCGGGACCCTGGGCTAAACAACTTGGGCTCACAAGGTTATCGCCGCCTACCTGATCAGGGTAGCATGCACGCATAACCTCCCCTCTTTGGTGGTACCGATAAAATAGCACGACGATAGACCAAGTCAAGGCCGTCCCATACCAGCAGATGTGGCTGCACTGATAAGTTCGGTTCAGTGGCACTATGACTCGATCCAGTCGACGGAGGAGGTTGCTGTCATTACTATATCATATTCCTTAATGTTGCAATAATAGTGACCATGTGTCAGTGTAAAAACCGGCAGACCTCGGGGTAGGGGGTCCCGAGCTGTGGATCTAGGATTGATGGTAACAGAGACAATGGAGACGATGTTTTACCCAGATTCGGGCCCTCTTAATGAAGGTAAAACCCTACGTCCTGCTTCTGTTATATTGATGATGATGTATCGAGTACAGAGTTGATCTACCTCGAGATCGTAATATGAGTCTAACTTCTACGACTAGGTAAGCAATGTTGCGTATCTGTCCCCGCTACGAGCTAAACCCTATGGCTTATATACACGCCAGGGAAGGTATCTAGGGTTACAAAGTCGGTACGCTAGGAGAGAGGCGGCAGGAGAGATCTTGGAGTATACGTCAAGTCTTTGGTAGGAACAGCCTTGATCACGCCTCCCACGTATGGTCTCCGGAGTCCATCTTGGTTACGTGCGGGGGCATATCGGCCCAACCGAGGAGACAGGTCGATGCCGAAGTCGTCGTCTTTCACATTCTGGAGTCTTGGCTCGACAGACAAGTTCCCGTGCATTTATTCTCCGAACAGAGTTAAAGTCCTCGGCCGACCTTTAGAACTCGCCGAGAGCTCAATATCAAATGTTGAAACTCGTGCCACTTAGGGAATTGGGCCCCTTTATGGGAAAAACATCGAAACGTCAGCCCTTTCTACCCTTACTTAATAGACGCTTGACCCTTGCTTGTGGCTGTGCGCCCTTGCAACCGCAGTGAGAAATTCCCCCTCCCTCAAGCCCCAGCTTAGGAGCCTAAAAAATGGCAAGCGGCGAGGGATCGTCAAGGCGCCCTCACGGCCCGGATAGGGGGGACTGGGGGAGCTGCTCCGTCGCGCGCCTTCAATTAGAGCGTTTGGCGACGCAGGGATACCTGCCGGATGCGGATCTAGCCGCTACCCGCCCCGGACTCACATCCATCGAGGGTCAAGCCCACGGCAAAAATTTCCCCTCGCCGCAGTGGGATGAGTGAGTGTGCTTCGTACCTTTCCTCCTCCGCGGCTTAGGGTTTCCAATCCACCCATTCCTCCGCGGCCTGCTGGAGTTCTATGGGTTACAGCTACATCATCTTTCTCCGAATTCAGTGCTACATATTGCGGGGTTCGTCGCGCTCTGCGAGCTACACCTCGGCTGTCCGGCGCACTTCGGGTTGTGGCGGAAGTTCTTCTGCATCGTGCCTCGCTCTTCAACCGACAAGTTATTCGAGGTTGGAGGAGCCGAAGTCTGCCGAATCGACAAGACTGGCTATCCAGCGGGGACACCTCGGGAAGAGGCCGATTACTGGGCTTCTGAGTGGTTCTATATCACCGACGTCCTATTGTACGAGCCAGTCCGGCCAGGCCTTCCACCCTTCTCCTTAGATCCACCGAGGAAGCGTTACAGCTGGAGGCTGCTGAGTTCAGCTCAAGAGGAAGACGAGGTCGTGACTAGGCTAGCGGCCAAGCTGAAGCTCCTGTCAAGCGCAGGTCTCACCATCATCAATGTGATGGGAATGGCTCTAGACCGGAGAGTCCAGCCTCTTTGGCAGCGGCAGCATTTATTGTGCGAGTATAACGGGTCCAAGGATGCCTCTCGATCCATCAAGGGGGCCTTTATGGACCAAATGACCCTCGGGGCTGTGCTAGCCAGCATATACGAAGGGTCAGCCGAGGAGTTTGCTAAGCGCCGATTCCAGGACGGGTTGTCGTACTACTACCCTGCCGACATTGTAAGTCTTCATTTCGGGTTTTCCTGTTTTACCTCGGGATCTTTATCATTAATCCATTATATATCGGTTGAATAGCGGTGGAGACGTTGGCTAGAAGGGGTGAGCAGTTCGGCTCCAGAGCCGGAGTTGCACAGCCCTGTAGAAGATCCTCTCTACCACGAGGACGAAGACCTGGGGCATATCTATGAAGGGAGGAGTTTTTTCCTGGAGAGCCTTGATCGGTAACTCTCCCTTCCTCTAAGCGAAAGAGAGCCCCTCATCTCCCAGTCTCCAATCTTCTGACTTCTCCTCCAAAGGGGCGGCGCTCCCAACGCCTCCGCAGAGAGGCGGCTCCTCCGGAAAGGACACGGCCAGAGGTTCAAGAAGCTCCGTCCGATGTTGCGAGGGCAAACGAGAATGCTCCATCCAAAATTAGGTAATATTTTAACTCCATATCATAGAAAAGACTCTTTGGGTTCTAACACCGCCAATTATGTGCAGACAGCCTCCATGTTCCACCGCACACGCGGAGGCCGAGGAGGGTACCGCCCAGCCCGAGGGTTCAGCGACATCGGCTACTCTGTCCGAAATTCAATGTGCCGCAAATTATCGTCGGCGAAAGGCTTCTTTGAATAATCCAGCCTTTTCGGACAGGGAGCTTAAGGCTCTCAGTGCAGTGGACGCATACCTCGGGGCGACCCGAGGTGCTTTTGAGGAGTCGCTGGATGTACTAGCGTGAGGGCTGCGGGTAAGGTTTTCAAAGACGAATATGACTACCAAGTATAGTAGTAGCCCCTAAGGCTTGATACGAGCCCCTGGGGTCGAATCAAGATTTGAATGCTAACCCGCAATCATTGTCATAACAGGAAGCTCGCTTGAAGAATGACTGATTGACCTCGGCGTTAGACCAAACAAAGGTGCAGCTTGACGCGGCATTGTCCGAGGTTGAGCAGGTGAAGAAATTCACCAGAGAGGCGCACAGTAAGCGCGTACTCCTTGAAGTGGGTAACGTTAAAAAAGCAGAGCTGCCGCCTAGCATTGCTTGTAGCAGCGGAGGCCCTGGACCATGTCAAAAGAGATCTGAAGCAGGCCCGTGAAGATCTGGCATATGCTGAAGCGCAACGCCAGGCAAGTCAACATGAGGGCAACGTGACTGCGCTTAGGGCTGAAAACGCCCAGCAGGCCCAGGAAATTGAGTGCTTAAAAACTCGCCTGGCTGCTGCAGCGGCAAAGAATCGGCGAGCGGATGATATGATTTATGGTAAGTTAGAAAATACGAAAGACACTTGTCATGCAAGTTGTCCAAGGAAATGTGTCATTCGAAATGTGTTGTTTGTTTGACAGTGTGCCTGACTGGCCTTCCTCCGGAGTCGCGGGGTCCCATGTCCGAAGACATGAGCAATCGTCTGTCCGAGGTGCATGAAGGAGCTCGGATAGCGATGAAGGATGTGCACCAGGCGTTATGGCCCGAGGTGACGCCAGTCCCCGAGGACATGGCCGCGCTGGTCGAATGTCTGAAGAGAGCGCGGCGCCGGATCCAAGCGTGGAAAGTATCAGCTTGCCGGGAGGGTGCCTTAGAGGCCTGGGCCATGGTGAAGACCCATTACACCGGTTTGAGGACAACAGAATTAGCAAAGGTAGGACCCCTAGGGTCGGATGGGGAGGAGATCCCAACCTGCCAGGCATACGATAGTGTAATGCCCGCCGCAAGATTCTCGCAAAAAGATTGCGCACTAGACACCTTAATAGATGGGTTAGACCATGCTTGAAAATTGTAGTATGACTTTATGTACCGAGGTATTCTATGTCAAATTTCCGCCCGTGTAACCGAACTCTGTCAGCCAGCCGTCGGCTTCCGCCTCCTCGCACAAAGTCCGAGGAGTGGTCCAGACTACTGGCCAAGGTTATCGAACCAGATGCGTCAAGGGACCAGGCAATCGTGCAATGCGGCTCGAAAGACGAGAGGGTAACGGAAGGTTATGTTATTTTACTGTTTTACGTAAGAAACATCTTTCGAGGAAAATAGTTCTTCCAACAGTTCCTTTCCGCGGGGAGTGTGTCGAACACGCCCGTCCGAAGACGGATGACCTCGGGGGTAAAGCCCCTGGTCGGGGTGTGAAAAGACCCTTGCCACATTAGTCCTATGTCATAGCCGACCAATCCGCATTATTAGACCGCTAGCTTTCGGCTTTGTCCGTCTGAGGTACTACACCGGTTGACCCGGGAGTAACAATCACAGCAGTGCTCCCTTTGCCCCTAGACGAAATATAGGGAACGTAAGGGGCAAGCACAGGAGCCGGGCAACCCAGCTTGGCCAAATCTTAAAGCGAATCGATGCATATAGTGGCTCGAAAGACACTAGTTCGTAAGGGGCGGAATAGCTATTGTTTTGAAAAGAACAAGCTAGATTGTCCTCGGGGTCGTAAAAGAGCTTTCCGAGGTGAGAAGAGAAGAAAGAAAGAGCTAAATCGAAGGAAAAATGCACAAGTTATTTACACGGACCGTATACTCGAAGTCATGCATAGAAGCGTCAGAGAAGCGCCGCGTTCCATGGGTGGGGCTCTAATCGGCCGTCCTCTGGATCTCGGATTCGATAAGCTCCCCCGATGAGCACTTGGTCGATGATAAACGGTCCGTCACATGTAGGGGAGAGCTTGTGTTTTTGTTTTTCGGGGTGCAATCTCATTACGAGATCCCTGACGTTGAATTCTTTAGCACGGACCTCTCTACCGTGGTAGCGTCGTGCCTGCTGTTGATAAATAGCAGAACGAGCCCATGCGACATTGTGCTCTTCCTCGAGAGCGTCTAAGGCGTCTTGCCGATCGAGTTCGGCCTCCGATTCCTCATACATGCGCACCCGAGGTGCGTCATGTATGATGTCGCAAGGGAGGACCGCTTCGGTGCCATATACCATAAAAAACGGGGTATACCCGGTGGACCGATTTGGTGTTGTACGCAAGCCCCATAAGATGGAATCAAGTTCCTCAACCCATTTGCAATCGGCCTTTTTAAGGGAGCGAACTAGCCGTGGCTTAATTCCACTAAGGATAAGTCCGTTGGCTCGCTCCACCTGCCCGTTAGACTGCGGGTGATAGACGGACGAGTAGTCGAGCTTAATGCCCATTTTCTTACACCATGCCTTAACCTCTTTAGCCGTAAAGTTGGTTCCGTTGTCTGTGATCAGACTGTGGGGGACACCATAACGATGGACTACCCCCGAAATGAATCCGAAGACCTGGACGGCCTCGGCCGAGGTGACCGGCTTTGCTTCGATCCACTTGGTAAATTTGTCTACCATAACAAGTAGGTACTTATTTTTGTTTGATCCACCCTTGAGTGGCCCAACCATATCGAGCCCCCAGACCGCAAAGGGCCATGTAATGGGAATGGTGCGCATATGGCTCTGCTTTGCGAATACCTGGCAGCCTGGGCAACGCTGTACTTATGCCGAGGCATAGGCACTTGCCGTTGCCAGTAGAAACCGGCGCGAAAAGCCTTGCTGACCAGGGTTCGAGCAACGGCGTGATGTCCGCTCATGCCGGAGTGTATCTCCTGAAGTACGAGTTGTCCTTCTTCCTCGGATATGCATCGCTGGAGGACGCCCGTTGTACTCATTTTATAAAGTTCCCCTTCATGAACTTTATAGGCTTTAGACTGCCGTACGATCCGACGAGAGTCGGCTTGGTTATCAGGGAGTTCTTTTCGGAGTAGGTATGCAAGAAGCGGCTCAGTCCATGGTGCGATCACTGCCATGACGTCATGTGCTGAATCCGTTTTCCGGATCGTGGACCCGCCTATGATACCATCGTCCTTTTCGGGCAGGGACTGTTGCCTGACATCGTTTGAGTCCGATGTCCCAGTGCTATCTTGCCAGACGACGGATGGCTTAAAAAGCCGTTCGAGGAAGGTGTTTTCGGGAACTTTGTCCCGTTTCGCGCCCAGCTGGGCGAGTATGTCTGCGGCCTGATTGCTATCTCGGGGTATATGGTGAAATTCCAGCCCCTCGAATCTGGCCGAGATCTTTATGACGGCATTTCGGTAAGCTGCCATCTTGGGGTCTTTGGCGTCGAACTCGCCGTTGATTTGCGAAATGGCGAGGTTCGAATCACCTCGGACCTCAAGGCGGTTAACGTCCATGGAGACAGCTATCCGAAGTCCATGTAAGAGGGCTTCATATTCGGCTGCGTTATTGGAGTCTGTGTACATGATTTGCAGTACATATCGAATGTTATCTCCCGTGGGGGACGTGAGTACCACGCCGGCCCCTAGGCCGGCGAGCATTTTGGAGCCATCAAAATACATCATCCAATGTGAGTAGGTACTGTACTCACGAGGGAGTTCGGCTTCGACCCATTCAGCCACGAAGTCTGCCAACACCTGGGATTTAATTGCCCGGCGTGGGTTATAGATAATTTCGAAAGGCAGGAGCTCTATAGCCCATTTGGCGATGCGTCCCATCGCATCTCGATTATTGATTATGTCACTTAACGGGACGTCGGATGCTACGGTCACCGCGCACTCTTGAAAGTAGTGTCGAAGTTTTCGTGATGCCATGAAGACTGCATACGCTATCTTTTGATAGTGGGGGTAACGTGTCTTACAAGGGGTTAAGACCTCGGACACGTAGTATACGGGTTTCTGGACTTGGAACTTATGACCTTCCATGTCTCGTTCGACCACGAGGACTGCACTAACCACCTGGTTTGTAGCCGAGATGTATAATATCATTGGTTCGCAAATGCCTGGTGCTGCCAGGATTGGGTTGGTGGCAAGGAGGGCCTTGATTTCTTCCAGGGCCGCCGCAGCCTCCTTAGTCCATTTGAACATTTTGTCTGCTTTAACAGCCTGTACAATGGTAAAGCTTTTTCACCAATCCGTGATAAAAAACGACTTAGGGCTGCTACGCAGCCCGCTAGCTTTTGTACATCTTTGAGCTTTGTAGGGACCTCTAAGCGATCCACGGCTCGAATTTTGGCCGGATTGGCCTTAATTCCTCGGCTAGATACAATGAAACCAAGGAGTTTGCTAGCCGGGACCCCGAAGACGCAATTTTCGGGGTTAAGTCTTATTTGATATTCCCGTAGGCTGGCGAATGTATCACGGAGGTTGTCCACCAGTTAGTCGACGCGTTTAGTTTTGACAACCACGTCGTCTACATAGGCCTCCATAGTTTTTCCGATGTGGTCCTTCAGGCACGTTTGAATCATACGCTGGTACGTAGTGCCAGCGTTCTTTAGTCCGAAGGGCATTGTATTGAAGCAAAACGGTCCATAGGGCGTAATAAATGCTGTTGCTGCCTGGTCCGATTCCTTCATTTTTATTTGATGATACCATAAATAGGCATCAAGGAAGCACAATGCGTCGTGGCCCGCAGTGGCATCCACAATTTGGTCAATATGCGGTAGGGGAAAGGGGTCTTTAGGGCAAGCTTTGTTGAGGTCTTTAAAATCGACGCAAAACCGTCAGGACCTATCCTTTTTTGGTACCATGACCAGGTTGGCTTGCCACTCGGGGTGTTTTATATCCTTAATGAATCCCGCCTCGAGCAGCTTTGCTAGTTCCTCGCCCATTGCTTGACGCTTGGGTTCTGAAAAACGCCGAAGTGTTTGTTTAACGGGTTTGTAGCCTACCAGTATGTTTAGGCTGTCCTTTGCGAGCCTACGGGGTATCCCAGGCATGTCGGAGGGGTGCCAGGCGAATACGTCCCAGTTTTCCCTAAGGAAAGCACGTAGGGCTTCGGCAACCTCTGAGTCGAGGTTAGCCCCTATGGACGCTGTTTTAGCGGGGTCCGTGGGGTGAACTTGGAATTTGACAATCTCGTCGGCCGGCTTGAAGGAGGTAGGTTTTGATCTTTTGTCGAGGATGACATCGTCCCGATCGACTTCGGCGCGTAGTGCGGTTAATTCTTCGGCCGCGAAGGCTTCGGCCAGGGTCTCGTGGGCGAGGGACGCCGTTTTATTCTCGGCTTTGAGCGCCCTGTCAGGTAATGGTAATGATCCCTTTTGGGCCTGACATCTTGAGCATCTTGTAGCCATAATGCGGTACCGCTTGAAATCTTGAAAAGGCGTCCCGTCCGAGGAGGGCGTGATACCCGCTTTTGAAAGGCACGATGTGGAATGTAATCTCCTCGGAGCGATAATTGTCCGAGGTCCCGAAGACTATGTCTAAGGTTATCTTTCCACTACAGCGTGCCTCTCTCCCGGGCATGTTTTATCGATGTGCATTTTATCCAGAGTGTCTTCATATATCAAATTCAGGCTGCTGCCTCCGTCCATCAGGACCTTATGGAGGCGGCAGCGGTCCACGATGGGATCGAGGACTAGCGCGGCGGGGCACCTGTCCGGGGTAGACCTCGGCTGATCATTCTGAGTGAAGGAGATCGGCGTGTCTATCCACGCATCCCGAGGCGATACCCGCCGAACGGCGTTGACTTCCCGCAAGGCCCATTTGCGCTGGTTTTTAGGCGTAAATGTCTCATAAATCATTAGGACCTTGTCTTCATCCGAGGTCCGTCCTGAGTGGCTGGAGGCGCCCACCAAGAGGGCGGGCCCCCCTTTGGCCACCTGCCTTAACACCCAACAGTCTCGAAGGCTGTGGGTTGGACAGGAGTTGACTAATACGGCGTTTATCGGGCATGGCTTACCCAGAAAGCCATCCAGGGCCGTTCCGGGCTGATCTGAGGTTTTCCTCTTCTTCCGGGGTCGATCACCTGAGGTATCGCATTTGTGATTTTCGCGCCGAGGCGCCGACCGGTCGCGTTCCGGGTAGTCTTCATGGATCGAGTCCATATTCTCCTTGATTCGCCAGGCGTCCTCAATGGCGTAGAATCGCGCTACCAAGTTGGTCAATTCAGGGAGTGTTCGGATGCAACGGCGGGCGAGGTTGTTCAAGACGCCTTTATACTTGCATCCACGCTCAAAAGCGGCGATTATATCAGAGTCTTGGTACTCTAGTATCTTGCTCTTGACGATCAAGAACCTGGCCCAGTATTGCCAGATCGGCTCACCTGGGATCTGACGCACGTAAGATAAGTCCCAGATGTCGGATGGGCCGGAGTCGTCGGGGAGATATTCTATACAAGAGGTGGGCGGACTAGATCCGGTCTCTAAAGACCGCGGGATGAAGACCTCGTCCCGTTCACCCGACGGTGGATCCGTAGTTATCGGTTTAGCCGACTCGATCTGGGAGTCGGTCACCAGCGGTCGTCGTCCGATCCGATCTCCAAGAAGTATCTTACCCCCTCACCGGCGAGGGGAGCCTTCATTGGAGCCGGGGAAGGGTCTCGATTTGCTTCCACGTTACGTGGGGGAGTCTGCGAGACCAAAGCTTCAGATGTGGAGACATGCTCCGTGGGTTTAATGCCGTTAACTAGCGATCCCATCGATCCCTCCGGCGATCTGACAGCGGAACTCTCAATGAAAGCACCAGTGTCAGTGTAAAAACCGGCAGACCTCGGGGTAGGGGGCCCCGAGCTGTGGATCTAGGATCGATGGTAACAGAGACAATGGAGACGATGTTTTACCCAGGTTCGGGCCCTCTTAATGGAGGTAAAACCCTACGTCCTGCTTCTGTTATATTGATGATGATGTATCGAGTACAGAGTTGATCTACCTCGAGATTGTAATATGAGTCTAACTTCTACGGCTAGGTAAGCAATGTTGCGTATCTGTCCCCGCTACGGGCTAAACCCTATGGCTTATATACACGCCAGGGAGGGTATCTAGGGTTACAAAGTCGGTATGCTAGGAGAGAGGCGGCAGGAGAGATCTTGGAGTATACGTCAAGTCTTTGGTAGGAACAGCCTTGATCACGCGTCCCACGTACGGTCTCCGGAGTCCATCTTGGTTACGTGCGGGGGCATATCGGCCCAACCGAGGAGACAGGTCGGCCCGGTTAGTACCCCCCTCATCCAGGACACCGTCACCATGCAAGATGAAAATATAACAACGTATCTCCATGTTGTATCACATACGAGTCACTAGTGCAATAATATGATGAATATTTAGCAAGTAATGTAAATAGTAAGTACAACTAGCAGGAGTTTAATTATTCATCAATTCTAGCATAAACTTATTAATTAATTCAAACACACAAGAATAACACAGAAGCAATGCTTTAGGGCATATATCAGATGGTCGGCTTGCCTGGGGGTCGAGGAATGCACCGGACGGAAGTGCGGTAGCCTCGCAGGAAGATTCACCGGAAAAGTTTCTCTCTCCAAAGGGCTGAAGAGAGGGCAGGGATAAAATGCTCATTTTCACAGTGTGTAAAAATTATGAAAGTGATGCCATCGAAACGGGCTCAACGAACAGAGAATGTGGGCGTTGGAATCACCTGATTCGGAGTCACGGTTGAAAAGTTACGGCCGTTCGTTCGTTACGCAGAAAAACAAATAAAAACTGTGCCTTTCTGCTGCTAACTGGTGAACGTCCACAATATAAGGGTTTTGGCCGCCAGACTGAGGCTGAAATGTATTCTAGAAAATACACCTTCGCGCGGTGAAGACGTATTTTCTCCTAAAGCCATGGTCGGGGCGCTTTCAGTTAGCAGAAAGCGTATTCTCAAGAATACGTTTCCATTTAACGTACCGGGCCCGGCCGGATGAGTCTCTTATGCGCGGGGCCGCCTGGCAGATCTCCTCCAACCTCCCGCTCGCCTGCCCAGCCGAGGAGATGTTCGGCGCCGGCGCGTGTCCGGGCGGCTCTGGCCACCTCCCGCGGAGCTCCAACCACCAGCCTGTTCAGGAGGAAGCGGCGCCTCAACCGGTGTAGGGCTCGGATGCCGGGAGCGACGGGAGTGGCGGCTACCTTGGGCAGGGCGGACGGTGGTGGCGGCCGTGATGGGGAGCACGGCACGGTGGCGGGGAGAAGGTGGTAAGTTGTGGGAGAGCTTCGCCATGGCCGAGGGTCTCCATTTGTTAGGGAAGGAGGGAGAAAGGAGCGCCGGCGTGCTCGAATTTTAGTAGAGGCCGAAGCGGCCATGGCGGCCAGAGGAGAGGCATGGGAGTTCCCCGAGCGTAATTGAGGGGTGGGACGGGATGCTAGGAGGGAGGAGAGGAGGCTGTGGTGCAAGGGGGAGCTTGGGGCTGGCTATTTATACCCGCCCGAGGGGAACAGATGGGGACGGTCGCCGCGTTAAGCTGGCCGGCGCGCTGTTAATTGCGTTGAGCTGGCATGGCTGCTTACGGTGCTGACCTGACGCAGCACAGGGCTACGCGGTGGTGAGGAAGAAGCCAACGAAGGAGACGACAGCTGCAGGTCACGGGCGCGTACTATGGGCGATAGTACGGCGGAGCTCGTCGTGGTTCGGTGAGGAAGCAGATAAGAGCGAAGCCGCGGGAGAGGGGGCACGCGGATGGGAGGGAGGAGGTCGACATGCTCGGACACGCAGGGGCGGCCGGAGCGGTGCTGGCCGATGGGATAGGACGACCATAGCGCGGCCATGCCGTGCCTCCTGGTGGTCACCGCGTGGCTATGCGCTCTGAGGACCTGTGGGTCTGCCAAAGCTTGTCTAGAGCGTCGACCTGACACCCCGGGGACAAGTCATGGCCATGGTTTGATCATATCACACTTGTACACAATTGGATGTTCCTCGAAGTGCTCCTGACAGTAGGTGTTTGTAGTATTTTCTGAGAAATTGGATAGGTAAAAGGAGATGAGTTTTGGCATGAGTCATTTATCCACCAAGGTGACTAGCCTGGTAGAATATCAGATCAAATTGAGCAATATAGTTAGCACCTCCTTCACAAGTTGGAAATCTGGACAGAAATGAAAAATAGAAGGTGCACTCAAATGGCTTGATGGAATGAGCTGAATTTTGGTGGTTGGCAATGATAAAGGCATCTTGGTCATCTGGCATTCTCACATCATATAGTGAGAGTGAGGTCCTGGATTAATTTCAAGAATTATGAAGCAATGTAAAATATAGTTGCTTCCCAATCTCAAAATAGGTCCAGAAACAAGAATTGGATGATGTGCTCAAAATTTGCTCTATGGATCTTGATGTTTTGATATATTTGAGGTAGATATGGGTCATAGGAATTATAGGAATATTTTCGGAATTTTAGGAGCAACCAAAATAGTAGCTTCTTTGGAAAGTGGCAGAAATGGAGTATTGGCTTTATAAAGGAAAATGCCATTTTCCTTATTTAATTATGGCCAGTATTTTTATGATATATCAATATGGTCACAAATAACATCTCCACAAGTTTCATGAACTTTAGAGATGCATATGTATTTTCCTGGATTTAATACCTTTAAATGGCAGAAAAAGGAATTAATTTGAAATGAAAAATATTGCATATGACTAGGCAATATTTTTGCATATCCAGGGTTTATAGATATGGGAGAGTCTCTGGGAAAAGTTTGTAAAGCAATGGATCAAAAGAAATTGGGGTTCCTTTGTAACTGCAGGAATTAGAGTTTCCCTTCCGATAATTTGGAAGGTAGGGTTTTGACGGCAAAACCCTGAGAATATAGTTTGAGTGACAAGGTTGAGTTGGAGAGAATATCTGGTTTGATAGGGAAAGCAAGGCGATATAACCATCTTCATATACCCAAGAGCAAAAAAAAATCCGATAACACCGAAAGAAAAAGACGGGAGTCCAATCCCGTGAAGGAAAAATCGAGGAGCGAAAACCAGGGTGTCACAAACCTACCCCCCTTAAAAGAATCTCGTCCTCAAGATTCCCGAGCTTACCTCGCGGCTAGGGGGGACATACCTATGTGTGACTTGGATCCATCAGCTGTCTCTTGTCTTCGTTGGTTCACTGGCCTTTTAACTGCCTCCTGTGATGACTCAGGTGCTGTCTTTTCCAATGACTGCATTGAACCCTTCTCTTTCCTGTCAGGTGGACCTTTTGTCTAGGTAGTTTGTTGCCTAGGCTTGGTGGGTAGCGTGTAGTACCGACAAATAGTTTGGTTTCCAAGACCTGGCGCTTGCTGCTTCGGATTTTATTGCGATACTTCACACCCTGACTGTCACAGATGAGGCATCCTCCCGTGGTACAAGGCTCACGTGATCTTATGGCCTCGAGTGAGTAGGGGTGGCTTTCTTTCTGCCTTGTCAGAATGCTTAGCCCTGCTATGGGTTTCGTATGAGTGTCTGCTTCCGTCTCATGCATACAGACTTTGTCCTCAAGTGATCACTAACTGAGTTCCCAGAAAATGCACTGAAGTTCGCTGTAACTTTGCTGTCTGGTATCCCATTTCAAGATGCTTAACTTAGTTCGCAATGGGAACAGTGTATTCCTTCTGCACACTTCTTGCACAAATTTTCTCATCCCAAGACGTGTATACCTTCTGACAGGGTCCTGGGTGAGCTGAATGAAGTGTGAGGCGGTCTGTCAAATATCACGGGGCAAACAAGTGTGCGATCAAGCCAATGTTGACCTTTCCAGGGAACTCTTTGTTTGTGATATCATACTGATGGTCTCATGCTTTTGTGACCGAGATGACCAACTAGTCAGAGCCTTATCCTTTCTGCAGGTATTTGGATCATATCTGCCTCAGCAGGCATATTTGTTGCAATTATCCCCCTAGCAGCTGAGAACTTTTTCTTCTGACACTGGATTCTGAGGGGTTGGGAGGATTTTGCAAGCCATTAGGATCTGGCTCGCAGAATTTATCTCTGAAGTATATCCTGTCACAACCATTACTACAGCATCTCGGTGATCCATAATCCAAGGATCAACATGACCGAGCTATTACTACTATATCCCTAACTGAAATGTCAGGCATGAACTCAACGTAGTCATAGACAGTAATTTCTTATTCCAATGACATCATGGCATCTGCAAACTTTCGATGCTAACATGCATGTGCTTTTAGCTATTCCATCTGAATGTCTTGTTTCCATGTGAATTCAGATAGTCAAACTCTGTAGTCCTTGTTATAGCCACTGAGCTGAACATAGTATGGCTATTGTTCATTGTATCTTTCGGAGCATAGCATCTTAGCTTGGTTGATGGCCCACATTCATGATGAGTGTGGCAGGCTTGCGTATAACCGCAAGTGGTGCACGGTTGTGGCCGCAGATGCAAGAGTCTGACAAGGGTTTGATAATGTTACCTTGTCTGTGAAGCTTTATTTTATTGACCGTCGCAGATGTGGTTTCTCCGAAGCTTCTTTACTCCTGAGGGTTTCTTTTTGTGGACCTGTCATGACCTGCCAACAGGCTCCTTGGGAATATCATAGCTTGTTGGGCTTGTATTCACAACTTACTCTTGCATATCTTGTAGGGGTTGCTGTGTTCATATCCTTCTTTGAACTCTGGGGCCGATGTTTCTCTGAACACAGTCATTCCCGGGTACGAGTGGCTCGCATGAACTGATGAACTGGACTGCATGCTCACAACATATGCAGGGGTAGGATAAATTCTTTCGTAATCATTGAGTTCTAAGGCAGACGTGTGTTCGGACTAGTTCAGGCTTCTGACAAGATTGTTGTGGGCACGATAGCATGCTGAAGAAGGCTGAATACCTTACGCTCAAAGCCTCAGCCAGGGTAGTGTGCCGAAGAAGGCTGGGTATCATACTCAGAAGCTTTCCCTCATGTGGCTTACTGAGGAGGGTCGAGCGCCTTATGCCAAAGCTTGTTGCAGTAGTGGGTTGAGGAAGATTGGAGTGTCATTGCCCAGAAGATTTTCCCCCTAGCGGCGTAGTGAGGAAAATTGGGAGTCTTGCGTCGTAAGCTTCTCCCAATAGCTTGCGGAGGAAGGCTGGGTTTCTTATACCAGAAGCCTTTCACTGTGGCATGTGGTCCGACGGTCATATATAACTTAAAGACTTTTGTTGCTGGTTACTTGTTTGAAAAGAGTTGTCCGCTTGTTCGTCCTGCTGATTACTGGGTCTATGGCCGATTCCGGCTTCCTTCTGCTGGTCTGATCATTGCTGCTGTATGGGTTGCACAACTGATGCAGACTTCATGTTGATAATTAATCCGGGGTACCAGATGTTGCTGGTAGTAATCAGCTGGCGGATAGTTCCATTCGGTTTAGCTGAACTTCCAGGTATTTGAAAATCTCATCGATTCCGGGCAGCCATGAACTTACCCAAGTATTCTTCGCAAGCCTTGTTCCCTTTGCCCAGAAAATTTTGTATATCCACCAGTGAATTCCAAAATATGCTTTGAAATTTGCATCAACATACCAGAGTTTTTGTTGTTGCTCTCGGCACATTCCCATTCTTGAAATATTTCTTCTGTGGGTAATAAACGATTCTAGAGTCCATTGAGAAAAGACTCAAGGTGCACCCGACTGACTGAAATAATCCTTGGGTCGAGGCTGGAATCATTTGTCCTTGCGGATGTCCCTATCTGGTAACTCATCTGACTGTCCCTTAGGTGTTATCTATTCTGAAGCAAACTCTCTCAGACATATTTTGGCCTTGACTGTTGCACACAGATCCTGCTTTTGACCCATTCTTCAGTTGGCAGATCTGATGTTGCTGTTCTGAGTATCAGGCAATTGACTTGGCTCTTGCTGAGTTTGGATTATTGGGTATTATCCAAGTTGTATGATGGTCTTCTTAGCAGCACTTGCGGATGGATCCAGTCGGAGCGAGAGAACGGAGTCGACAAAAGAAACAAGAATCGCGAAAAAACCACAAGTACTAGAAAGGCAAATAAAGCTCAAGTTTTGCGAACTTTATACATGTGGCCAGAGATTCACTTGTATAACTAGTATAGCGCACTCGAGGTACCTCTAAGGATTTAGAAGCAAACCACACAATGCTCCTGGTAGCAATTGGTGTCAGGCACCTACTACTTCCTTAGGGAACATCAAACTCGACGCACGACCATATCCAAAGTGGCTTAGTCAACGATCCTCGGGTTGTCGGGGAAAGATGGAAGTTATAGGCATTTCCCAAAGGAAACTAGATTTGAGAAGAGAAATGTCATGGCTAGCAAGCAAGGTGGGGATATCTGGCTTACCTAGGGGTTCAGGGCTCACGGGATATTGCCTGGTGCGGACATTTCCCACCAAAGGCAAAGGCCAGAAGAGTTAAGGTCTGATGCGGGCAGAGACCTATGGGATTGCCTTTTGATCAATAGTAGCCGTGCCAGTTTGGCAAAGATGGCTGAAATCCATCTGGTTTTCTACTGAGCAAAGAGGCAATGAAATCCTGGTAGGGTAACCTACAGTCAGCCTGGCTGCTCTGATACCATCTGTTGTGGCGCCCCGCCTGAATACCACTGTAGCCAGACGGTCGCCGCACACACCAGCCCAGGAAATTACTCTAGCGTGCGCGTTTACAACAAGTATCATGAACATAGGCACAATTGTAATATATTTATTAGCCGTTGTGGCTGGCATAAATACAACATGGTTACAAAGATGGGGCAGTGGAAAATATACTAACTAAGGTAGCATGGTCTTGGAGAGGCTTCAATCCACAGGGATCTGACTGGGTTACTCCTCTAGCTCGCGAACGCTCCAGCTCCTCGCTGGGGAAGACGGATCCTTAGGTGAACCTGGCCACATTGAAGGCCGCTGAGTACTTTTGAATGTATTCGCAAGCAAACCAAGCCAACATATACACCAAGCAAAGCAATCCATGGCATTCAAGCATGCATTTATTATTAGAGCAACATTATCTATCATGGCATAGCATATCTATTTAGCAAAATTCATTATCATGTTGTAGCAAGATTGGCTAGCAAGACAACTACTGAAGTATATTCATTACGACGAAAATAAAGCATGTCAAGTAAATGAACCATACTCCGAATATTCCCAAGATCAAATTCAAATCCAAACCCACTCCTTCGGTCATCCGACCGTCTCTATCATAGCCATCCCATGGCTAACGTCTCAAATTCCGGTCATCATCCAAAGCCCATGCTCCTTCACTACAAGCCTGACAATGCTTACGTTTCTCTGGTTCATTCTTAGCAATGACATAATATGGTTTGTCCTCTAGACTCGACACAGACCAAATAGTGTGACCTAATACGAACTGTCCATGACCGAGGACGCGTCTATTCGAATAGGTTTACACTCTGTAGAGGTCGCGCACTTTACCCACACCATGGAGCTCCTGGCCTCGTACATCAGTACTTGTTCCCATTCGGGTGGACCGGTGCTACTCCAACAAAACTTGTCTATTGCCGGGCACTCTTACGGTCCCACCGACAATCATACCCCCTTCTGGGTCCTGTCCTAGGTAACCCCTGTGTCACTCCTGACACTTGCCACAATCCTGTGGCTAAAACAAAACTGTCCCTATCGGGACCCCGGGCTAAACAACTTGGGCTCACAAGGTTATCGCCGCCTACCTGATTAGGGTAGCACGCACGCATAACCTCCGCTCTTTGGTGGTACCGATAAAACAGCACGACGATAGACCAAGTCAAGGCCATCCCATACCGGCAGATGTGGCTGCACTGATAAGTTCGGTTCAGTGGCACTATGACTCGATCCAATCGATGGAGGAGGTTGTTGTCATTACTATATCATATTCCTTAATGTTGCAATAATAGTGACCATGCAAGATGAGAATATAACAATCTATCTCCATGTTGTATCACATACGAGTCACTAGTGCAATAATATGATGAATATTTAGCAAGTAATGTAAATAGTAAGTACAACTAGTAGGAGTTTAATTATTCATCAATTCTAGCATAAACATATTAATTAATTCAAACACACAAGAATAACACAGAAGCAATGCTTTAGGGCATATATCAGATGGTCGGCTTGCCTGGGGGTCGAGGAATGCACCGGACGGAAGTGCGGTAGCCTCGCAGGAAGATTTCCCGAAAATGTTTCTCTCTCGAAAGGGCTAAAGAGAGGCAAGGGCCAAAATGGTCATTTTCACATTGTGTAAAGATTATGAAAGTGATGCCATCGGAAGGGGCTCGACGAACAGAGAATGTTGGCGTTGGAATCAACTGATTCGGAGTCACGGTTGAAAAGTTACGACCGTAAGTTCGTTAGGCAGAAAAACAAATAAAAACTTTGCCTTTCTGCTGCTAACTGGTGAACGTCCACAATATAAGGGTTTTGGCCGCCGGACTGAGGCAGAAAGCGTATTCTAGAAAATACACCTTCGCGCGGTGAAGATGTATTTTCTCCAGAAGCCGTGGCCGGGGCGCTTTCAGTTAGCAGAAAGCCTATTCTCAAGAATACGTTTCCACTTAACGTACCGGGCCCGGCCGGCTGAGTCTCTTACGCGCGGGGCCCGCCTGGCAGGTCTCCTCCAACCTCCCGCTCACATGCCCAGCTAAGGAGGGGCTCGGCGCCGGCGCGCGTCCGGGCGGCTCGAGCCACCTCCGGCGGAGCTCCAACCACCGGCATGCTCAGGAGGAAGCGGCGCCTCAACCGGTGTAGGGCAGGAACGCCGGGAGCGGCGGGAGCAGCGGCTACCTTCGGCAGGGCGGACGATGGTGGCGGCCGTGATGAGGAGCACGGCACGGTGGCGGAGAGAAGGTGGTAAGTTGTGGGATAGCTTTGCCATGGCCGAGGGTCTCCATTTGTGGGGGAAGGAGGGAGAAAGGAGCGCCGGCGTGCACGAATTTGAGCAGAGGCCGAAGCGGCCATGGCGGCCAGAGGAGAGGCATGGGAGTTCCCCGAGTGCAATTGAGGGGTGGGACGGGATGCTAGGAGGGAGGAGAGGAGGCTGTGGTGCAAGGGGGAGCTCAGGGCTGGCTATTTATAGCCACCCGAGGGGAACAGATGGGGACGGTCGCCGCGTTGAGCTGGCCGGCGCGCTGTTACTCGCGGCGAGCTGGCACGGCTGCTTGCGGTGCCGACCTGACGCAGCACAGGGCTACGCGGTGGTGAGGAAGAAGCCAACGAAGGAGACGACAGCGGCAGGTCACGGGCGCGTACTCTGGGCAGTAGTACGGCGGAGCTCATCGCGGCTCGGCGAGGAAGCAGACGAGAGGGAAGCCACGGGAGAGGGGGCACGCGGACGGAAGGGAGGAGGTCGGCATGCTAGGACACGCAGGGGCGGCCGGAGCGGCGCTGGCTGATGGGACGGGACGACCAGAGCGCGGCCATGGCGTGCCTCCTGGTGGTCACCGCGTGGCTATGCGCTCTGAGGACCCATGGGTCTGCCAAAGCTTGTCTAGAACGTCGACCTGACACCAAAGGGACAAGGCATGGCCATGGTTTGATCAAATCACACTTGTACACAATTGGATGGCCCTCGAAGTGCTCCTGACAGTAGGTGTTTGTAGTATTTTCTGAGAAATTGGATAGGTAAAAGGAGATGAGTTTTGGCATGAGTCATTTATCCACCAAGGTGACTAGCCTGGTAGAATATCAGATCAAATTGAGCAATATAGTTAGCACCTCCTTCACAAGTTGGAAATCTGGACAGAAATGAAAAATAGAAGGTGCACTCAAATGGCTTGATGGAATGAGCTGAATTTTGGTGGATGGCAATGATAGAGGCATCTTGGTAATCTGGTAAAATTTCAGCTCATTTGGATGCCCTATGAAGGTACTTCCTTCACAAAGCTAGAATCTGGACAGAAATCAGATTGAATTGTTGGGAAAAATTGGCTAGGAAAAATGATGTGAATTTTGGCATTTTCACATCATATAGTGAGAGCGAGGTCCTGATTAATTTCAAGAATTATGAAGCAATATAAAATATAGTTGCTTCACAATCTCAAAATATGTCCAGAAACAAGATTCATAACTACTAGTATTATCTACGTAATTGTGCGAAAGCACAATTCTTGGTTCAGATAACTAATCCACTTTATATGTGTCATGTGTGGGCGGTGCAAAATAAAGATATATGCATACATGCAGCAACTCCGTATCATGCGCGCCACCACCGTTCCTCCCCACATTCAGGTTACGACAATGGTGATTAAGGGTCTACCCATGGACGCGGCATAAGGCTTTAAGGTTCTCCGTTATTCCCCTATGTACGGTTAGGGAATGAGGGTGATAGCTTCTATCACTGCAATACCTCCTCAACCCACCATCGCAAAGATAGTAATATCCCTCATGTCCGAAAGTGCAAATTCTGAGTGGTTGACCATACACAACATCATGAGGAATAATTAACATGTCATATATAAAGAGAATCTTGTATATTATCAGCATTCAGTTATAATACATACTAGAGTTCATCCTTATTCCCTGAGAACTAATACAATTACTCAAACATGTGTGGGATTAACATAGAGGGGAGAGACAAGTTACAAGCCAACATCAAGTTGGGGAAGGAGAAAGGCATGGCGGCACCGGTGGAGATGGCACCGGCCCTCCGGCTGGTGCGGGGCTTTGGCGGAGCCTCCCTCTTCCTTCTTCCTTGTCTTTGCCCTTCTTTAATGGTAGAGATGGAGTTGCAGCAATAATGGAGGTGTGACGGATTGTGGGAGATTAAATGGAATGATGGCCGGTGGCTAGGGTTGGAGCCGTATATATAGGAGGCCTCCACGGGTCTCCTCTATGGATATGACTTCTCCCTTTTGATCCAAGGGCTCTAGAGGAACCCAATCCTCTCCCAATACCTCCCTCGGTGGCCAAGGAAGTCATACGAATAAACCAGGAAAAAATCCATGAAGAATCATGTAAGTCATGGTTGTTTTCACAGCTCTGTATAGATAGTACGAGCCTTGGTACGACCTGGCACAGTCGTACCACACACCGTCTTCTCCGGTAGAGTCTTCACGAGATTTTTAGTATTTTTGTCTCCATTTCTTCATACGAACTCAGATTTGGGCGTTCTTGGGCTCGTTAGATTCGTATCGAAAAACCCGATACACTCCTGGTACTGAATCTTGATTTTGGCTCTTTGGAAAATGTCAATTTATCCAACTCTCCAAAGGGCCTGAATCTAGTGCTTGGAGCTTTTTCGGTTTTGCCCCAACTTCGTCATTTTCAATGTGCTAAGTCCATGGGAATTCCTCATCACCTACATAGACAACAAAATCAAAGGAAAACTAATAAAAACTAAAATCTATGCAATGACCTTAAATAATTGAAGGAAAATAGAAACTATGCAAAGCGGACATGAAAATTAATAGATGGATATGATATGAGGGATTTTTTATACTAGAATATGTAACAAATAGGATCTAAAAGTGATGCAAAAATCCACTCATCATAGAAATCTAATGAATGCCTCTGGCAGTGTACCAGGATGTGCAATGATCTAGCATAGAATATATGAAACAACGGATAACGGTAGACTTGCTACATCAATATCATGCCAGCACTATATGATCATGCAAAGAAAATGACAGTGAAGGATCACATCTAGTCATGTAATGTAAGGTAATGATGGATGCTGCATGGCAATATATCTCAGAATGGCTATGGAAATTCCATGATAGATAGGTATGGTGGTTGTTTTGAGGAAGATAGATGGATTATGTGTAGGAGAACAAGAGGTAGTC
The DNA here is from genome assembly GCA_039707655.1 of Elymus sibiricus. Lineage (NCBI taxonomy): Eukaryota > Viridiplantae > Streptophyta > Magnoliopsida > Poales > Poaceae > Elymus > Elymus sibiricus. The sequence goes on from CM077676.1 coordinate 20,775,116, forward strand.
CTCCCACGGGGTTAGATGTATTAGTGAAGTATGCACCATGTCTCGAGGTGAAAGTGAGCAATGCTCGATACCAAAGAGGCTAGCAATATGGATAAAGTGAAAGTGCATAAAAGTTTTCAAACTCAACATTAGTCATAAAAAACTCAAATACTCATTACAAGTCTCTTGTGGCATTATAATAGGACTACACAATCAAGTACTACGAGGGCATAGTTTTGCGGTTCCAACGCCCGTTGCGCGTTCTGACCTAAACCTACATGATTGGCTCACTTACAATTACCCTTCGACGTGGATTGACTCGAGTAATACTTAAAGTTCCTAACTTATATTTATTAATGAAGAAAGGGTACGGTATCACTAACTTTAATAACATCTTTCTACTAATAGATGCTAGCCTATTTACTAACATGTTCATCTAGTACATCCACATTATCACAAAATGATTGTAAAGAATCCAGTTCTCAAGTTTATAACTTCTAGAGATTGTTCATGTAAGTTTTTTTATATCACCAATGCATGCTTATCAATTTAGTACCAACATATTAATCCATGCCAACAACCAATTGCTATTCAAATCTCTAAAAGCATATAAATGAAGAAAAGAGAGTTTAATTGTTTCTGTTAGGACTACGCCGTGCTCTAACAAGTATAACTGAAGCAAAAAAGCAATTCTATAAATACATGACCGTGCATAAGCTATCCCAAAGCAAATTTGTTCAGACGTGATGATTGTATAGATCAGCAACCAAAAGTAAATGATGCTCCAAGAACATCACATATTGTGTGAACAAATAAAAAGATAGGTCCAACCGAGACAATCCGATAGTTATTAATGAAGAAGAGGGATGCTTTGGGCATCCCCAAGCTTAGACGCTTGAGACTTATTGAAATATTTCTTGGAGTGCCTTGGGCATCCCCAAGTTTGAGCGCTTGCATCTCCTTATTCTTCTCATATCACTGTCTCCCCTGGGTCTTAAAAACTTCATCCACACAAAACTTATACAGAACTATTCGTGAGATGAGTTAGTACAAATAACATTGAATTTTTAAGAAGACTTGCTGTATACCCATTGAATAATTATAATTCATCATTAGCTATTGTATGCTAACACAATTTTAAAATTCCTACCCCCAATAGGAACAATAAAAAGCAAACATACACAGTTAAAGCAAACTATAACAGTAATCTATCCAAATAGTACTATCTGTAAAGAACTAATTAAATTTAATACTTCTGTAATTCCAAAACTTCTGAAAAGTTAGCACATTATATAGAACTTAGAAATGTGTACTGTGTTAAAATTTCATTATTTTACTAGTTCCTGTTTCTCCTGGGAAAATTAGAAAACATCAGCAAAACTTTCTGTTTCAGCACGGCAACACATAAACTTGCAAACTTAACATGCTAAAGGCAATCCTTGGCACTTTGTTGAACAAAAACATAAGAAACAAGGTTAGTACAGAGAATATCAACCTCATTAATACACAAAGGTAAATAAAGATAAATTTTGGGTTGCCTCCCATAAGCGCTTTCTTTAATGCCTTTTAGTTAGGCATAGTGTTTTTGGTGCAGTTTTCAAGTTTTCGCATCGTTACTTCCTACAAGTGACCCATCAATTTCCTTTTCAGTGCCCCCCTCTATTTTAGCAGGGCATAAGTATTTAAATTGGTTGCATTTTGTTATTTTAATTCCCATGAATTCAAAGAGTTCCATATGTGGATCATCCTTCGGAAGCCCTCCATATAATATTGTTATCTCATCTTCCACGGGTTTCCGTATTGTATGGGTGACTAAGTTATCACTGAATCAAGATTCCACCCCTCTTATGACCCATTCATATTTATCATAGGTGTAACCAAAAAGATTTTTGATGAATATAGTTGGAGGAATCCTTCTTCTAGCTTTCTTTTCAAAATCTTCATAGTTCAAAGATTTCATTCTACCCATTGTATCTCTATCACTTAGGATCTCCTCCATCAAAGGATGTTCAAGGTTAATCATATAATATGAGAATACTTCTATAGGTTCTTTTATTAGTGGCTCAAATTCATTCATTAAGTTCATAACCACTAATTTCTTAACTCTGGGATCATCTATATTTGGTAATTCTAGGAACATTCTTTGTAAAGATGGGTGAAGGTGAATAAATCTTCTTTCTAGCTCTCTCACTATCATAAGAAAAGTAACTACTTGCCGGAATTTAAGTGTTTTTGTGATTTTTTAGTTTTTTGGAAAGCAAAAAAGCAAACTAAGGACAAATAAAAAGTAACTAAGCAAGATAAATAATAAGAAAGTAAAGTAATGAAGTGTGGGACCTATAACTATAACAATAGCTCCCCGGCAACGGCGTAAGAAATTTGCTTGCTACTTTCGTCGAAGTTGTTGGGCCCCCAGGTGGAAGGGATGATGTAGCCAGCGAGCAAGTATGTCCCTCTGTTGAGTACCAAGGTTTATCGAACCAGTAGGAGCGATTCAAATATAGTCAATGATCATCACCTGCACATAACACTACTAGGGAAAACCCTAGTAGTAGCGCGGGTATTTTCCCTAGTAGTAGCGCGGGTGCACGCGCTACTGCTAGGGCGCTACAGCTAAACTTTAGCAGTAGCGGTGGGTGCAGCCTGGCTACTACTATATCAGTTACCAATAGCGCCCTTCTGTACCGGCGCTACTGATAAGTAGTAGCAGCATGGGCTTTACCCCGCGCTACTACTATTCATCTGCATTTCATTTCTTTTATTTTGTACTGTATTTATACATCGTTATACAAATTTTGATATAGTAGCAATTAAGAGATTCTTATATCATTATGATCATGGTGAGTTATTATATCATTGGGTGGAAGAAATATGGTTGGTCACTTTGGATCTATCCACATGAATCTAATCCATGTTTCTTCCACCCAATGATATAATAACTCATCATGATCCACGATCCTACTAATCCATCTTTTGGTCACTTTGGATCCATCCACATGAATTTAATCCGTGTTTCTTCCACACAATGATATAATAACTCATCATGATCATAATAACTCATCATCATCATCATATTCATATAAGAACTCATACATCATCATCATCATAATAACAACTCATCATCAGTCATATAAGAACTAGCTCATCATTCTAGCACAATGTAGCACATAATGTTGGGTAACGTTGCATGGGAAACAAAAATTTTCCTACGCACACACAAGATCTATCCATGTGATGAGCATCTACGAGAGGGAGAGTGAATCTACATACCCTTGTAGATCGCTAAGCGGAAGCGTTAAGAAACGCGGTTGATGTAGTCGAACGTCTCCGCGATCCAAATCGCAAGTCGTCCCTCGACCCGATCACGAACTAGTGCCGAACGGACGGCACCTCCGCGTTCAACACACGTACGGCTTGATGACGATCTCCGCCTTCTTGATCCAGCAAGAGGGAGCAGAGAAGAAGAAGAGTTCCAGCAGCACGACGGCGTGGTGATGTTGGTGAGGAACTATTTCAGCAGGGCTTCGCCTAAGCACTACTGAAATTATGACGTAGGAGGAACTAGAGGTTGCCGGCACACGGCTTGGGGCAATCTAATGTATCCCGTGTGCTAGCCCTGCCCCTCTATTTATATGTTGAGCCTTGGGGTCTAAACTTGGAGTAAAATCCTCCTCCAGGTCGGTTTTGCCCGCACAAGGTCGGTTTGGCCCGCAGGGAAAGAGTCCAACTCGGATCCCTGCAGTACCGCGCACAAGCGGTAGTACCGCTGCTACAGTAGCGGTAGTACCGCTTGACCAGCTTAAGCGGTAGTACCGCTGATACAGTAGCGGTAGTACCGCTTGACCAGCTTAAGCGGTAGTACCGCTGCTACAGTAGCGGTAGTACTGCCTTACCAGCTTAAGGCAGTAGCAAAACTTCCTTTTGCACTTTCCAATACCTCGTGGGCTTTATCCCTTTGGCCCATATAAAGTGTTGCTGCTCCCGAACACTTCGGCAAACATCCGGAACCCCTTTCGGTGAACTCCGGAACTCTTCCGGAGATCAAAACACTATTATCACATATATCAATCTTTACCTCCGGACTATTCCGGAGATCCTCGTCATGTCCGGGATCTTATCCGGGACTCCGAACAACCTTCGGTCACCAACAAAATAACTCAACTATACTAATCGTCACCAAACGTTAAGTGTGTAGACCCTGCGGGTTCGAGAACTATGTAGACATGACCGAGACACCTCTACGATCAATAACCAACAGCGGGACCTGCACGCCCATATTGGCTCCTACATATTCTACGAAGATCTTTATCGGTCGAACCTCTATGTCAAGGATTCAGTTAATCCCGTATACTGTTCCCTTTGTTCTTCGGTATGTTACTTGCCCGAGATTCGATCGTCGGTATCTCTATACCTAGTTCAATCTTGTTACCGGCAAGTCTCTTTACTCGTTCCGTAATACAAGATCTCGTGGCTAACACTTTAGTCACATTGCTTGCAAGGCTCATTGTGATGTTGTATTACCGAGTGGGCCCTGAGATACCTCTCCGTCACACGGAGTAACAAATCCCAGTCTTGATCCATGCCAACCCAACAGACACCCTCGGAGATACCTGTAGAGCACCTTTATAGTCACCCAGTTACGTTGCGACGTTTGATACACACAAGGTATTCCTCCGGTGTCAGTGAGTTGCATGATCTCATGGTCAAAGGAACAGATACTTGACATGCAGAAAACAATAGCAATAAACTGACACGATCATATGCTACGTTTATAGTTTGGGTCTTGTCCATCACATCATTCTCCTAATGATGTGATCCCGTTATCAAATGACATGTCATGTCCATGGCTAGGAAACCTTCACCATCTCTTGATTAACAAGCTAGTCAACTAGAGGCTTACTAGGGACACAGTGTTGTCTATGTACCCACACATGTATTTGAGTTTCCAATCAATACAATTATAGCATGGATAATAAACGATTATCATGAACAAGGAAATATAATAATAACCAATTTATTATTGCCTCTAGGGCATATTTCCAACAGTCTCCCACTTGCACTAGTGTCAATAATCTAGTTCACATCACTATGTGATTTACATTGTAATGAATCGAACACCCATGCAGTTCTGGTGTTGTTCATGTTTAGCCCTTGGAAGAGGTTTAGTCATCGGATCTGCAACATTCAGATCCGTGTGTACTTTGCAACTATTTATGTCGTCCTCTTTGATGTAATCGCGGATGGAATTGAAACGTCGCTTTATGTGTCTGGTCCTCTTGTGAAATCTTGGTTCCTTGGCTAGAGCAATGGCACCAGTATTATCACAAAACAGAGTCATTGGGTTAAGTGCACTAGGCACTACTCCAAGATCTGTCATCAACTCCTTCATCCAGACACCTTCCTTCGCCGCCTCCGAGGCAGCGATGTACTCCGCTTCGCATGTAGAATCAGCTACCACGCTTTGCTTGGAACTGCAACAGCTAACCGCACCCCCATTAAGAATAAATACGTATCCGGTTTGTGACTTAGAGTCATCCGGATCAGTGTCAAAGCTTGCATCGACGTAACCCTTTACGACGAGCTCTTGATCACCTCCATAAACGAGAAACATGTCCTTAGTCCTTTTCAGGTACTTCAGGATATTCTTGACCGCCGTCCAGTGTTCCATTCCTAGATCACTTTGAAACCTTCCGGCCATACTTATGGCAAGGCTGACATTGGGTCTTGTGCACAGCATTGCATACATGATAGAGCCTATGGCTGAAGCATAGGGGATGACACTCATCTTTTCTCTATCTCCTACAGTCACTGGGCATTGAGTCTTACTCAACTTCACACCTTGCAAAACAGGCAAGAACCCCTTCTTGGACTGATCCATTTTGAACTTCTTCAAAATCTTATCAAGGTATGTGCTTTGTGAAAGTCCTATTAAACGTCTTGATCTATCTCTATAGATCTTGATGCCTAATATGAAAGCAGCTTCTCCTAGGTCCTTCATTGAAAAACTCTTGTTCAAATATTCCTTCACGCGCTTTCCAACATTTCTATATTGTTTCTAATCAGCAATATGTCATCCACATATAATATTAGAAACGCTATAGAGCTCCCACTCACTTTCTTGTAAATACAAGCTTCTCCGTAAACTTATATAAACTCGAACGCTTTGATCACCTCATCAAAGCGAAGATTCCAACTCCGAGATGCTTGCACCGGTCCATAAATGGATCGCTGGAGTTTGCAAACTTTGTCAGCATTCTCTGGATCGACAAAACCTTCTGGCTGCATCATATACAACTCTTCCTTAAGGAAACCGTTAAGGAACGCTGTTTTGACATCCATCTGCCAAATTTCATAATCGAAAAAGGCAGCTATTGCTAACATGATTCTGACGGACTTAAGCATCGCTACGGGTGAGAAGGTCTCATCGTAGTCAACTCCTTGAACTTGTGAAAAACCCTTTGCCACAAGTCGAGCTTTATAGACGGTGACATTACCGTCCCCGTCCGTCTTCCTCTTAAAGATCCATTTGTTCTGAATGGCCTTACGCCCTTCAGGTAATACTTCCAAAGTCCACACTTTGTTTTCATACATGGATCCCATCTCGGATTTCATGGCCTCTAACCACTTCTCGGAATCCGGGCCCATCATCACTTCTCCATAGCTCGTAGGTTCATCGTTGTCCAACAACATGACCTCTAAGACAGGGTTGCCGTACCACTCAGGAGCAGTACGCGTCCTTGTCGACCTACGAGGTTCGATAGCAACTTGATCCAAAGCTTCATGATCATCATCATTAACTTCCTCTTCAGCTGAAGCAGGCTCTACAGAAACATCTTTCTGCGCTGCGCTACTTTCAGGTTGAATTAACGGTTCAACAACCTCATCGAGTTCTATCTTCCTCCCACTCAATTCTTTCGAGAGAAACTCTTTCTCAAGAAATGTTCCGTTTTTAGCGACAAACACTTTGCCCTCGAATCTGAGGTAGAAGGTATACCCAACTGTCTCTTTTGGGTATCCTATGAAGACGCATTTCTCCGCTTTGGGTTCCAGCTTTTCAGGCTGAAGCTTTTTTTTGACATAAGCATCACATCCCCAAACTTTAAGAAACGACAGCTTTGGCTTCTTGCCAAACCAAAGTTCATATGGCGTCGTCTCAACGGATTTCGATGGTGCCCTATTTAAAGTGAATGTAGCTGTCTCTAATGCATAACCCCAAAACGATAGTGGCAAATCGGCAAGAGACATCATAGATCGCACCATATCCAATAAGGTTCGATTACGACGTTCGGACACACCATTACGCTGTGGTGTTCCAGGCGGTGTCCGTTGTGAAACAATTCCACATTGTCTTAAGTGACTGCCAAACTCATAACTCAGATATTCTCCTCCTCGATCAGATCGTAGGAATTTAATCTTCTTGTTACGATGATTCTCAACTTCACTCTGAAATTGTTTGAACTTTTCAAATGTTTCAGACTTGTGTTTCATTAAGTAAATATACCCATATCTACTTAAGTCATCAGTGAAGGTGAGAAAGTAACGATAACCAACGCGCGCCTCAATACTCATCGGACCGCAGACATCAGTATGTATGATTTCCAATAAGTCACTTGCCCATTCCATTGTACCAGAGAACGGCGTTTTAGTCATCTTGCCCATGAGGCATGGCTCACATGTGTCAAGTGATTCAAAATCAAGTGACTCCAAAAGTCCATCAGCATGGAGCTTCCTCATGCGTTTTACTCCAATATGACCTAAACGGCGGTGCCACAAGAAAGTGGTATTATCATTATCAATTCTACATCTTTTGGCATCAATGTTATGAACATGTGTATCATTACTATCGAGATTCAATAAGAATAAACCCCTCACATTGGGTGCATGACCATAAAAGATATTACTCATATAAATAGAACAACCATTATTCTCTGATTTAAATGAGTAACCGTCTCGCAATAAACAAGATCCAGATATAATGTTCATGCTTAACGCAGGCACTAAATAACAATTATTCAGGTTCATCACTAATCCCGATGGTAATCGAAGAGCGAGCGTGCCGACGGCGATCACATCAACCTTGGAACCATTTCCCACGCGCATCGTCACTTCGTCCTTTGCCAGCCTCCGTCTATTCCGCAGTTCCTGTTTTGAGTTGCAAATATGAGCAACCGCACCGGTATCAAATACCCAGGCACTACAACGAGAGTTGGTAAGGTACACATCAATAACATGTATATCATATATACCTTGTTTGTTGTTGGCCGCCTTCTTGTCAGCCAAATACTTGGGGCAGTTCCGCTTCCAGTGTCCAGTTCCCTTGCAATGAAAACACACAGTTTCTGGTTTGGGTCCAGCCTTGGGTTTCTTCACGAGAGGAGCAACTGCTTTGCCACTCTTCTTGGAGTTACCCTTCTTACCCTTGCCATTTTTCTTGAAACTAGTGGTTTTATTGACCATCAACACTTGATGCTCCTTCTGAATTTCAGACTCAGCGGCTTTCAGCATCGCAAACAGCTCGGCGACTGACTTGTTCATCCCGTGCATGTTATAGTTCAACACGAAGCTCTTGTAGCTAGGTGGCAATGATTGAAGAACTCTGTCAGTGATAGCCTCTGGCGGAAGGGGCATCCCTAATTCAGCCAGACGGGTGGAGTACCCAGATATTCTGAGCACGTGATCACTGATAGACCCGTTCTCCTCCATTTTGCAAGCATAGAACTTATCGGAGATCTCATATCTCTCGATTCGGGCATTCTTCTGAAAGATAAACTTCAACTCCTGGAACATCTCATATGCTCCATCACGTTCAAAACGTCCCGGTTCTAAGCCATACAAAATTGCACATTGAACTATTGAGTAATCATCAGAACGAGCCTGCCAGGCATTCACAACGTCTAGAGACTCAACTGGAGCGGGTGGATCACCAAGCGGTGCATTAAGGACATAAGCCTTCTGGGAAGCCGTAAGGATAATCCTTAGATTACGGGCCCAGTCCACAAAGTTACTTCCATCATCTTTCAACTTAGCTTTCTCTAGGAACGCATTAAAATTCAGGGGTGCTACTGCGCGAGCCATGATCTACAACATAAATATTGCAAAGACAACTTAGGCTATTGTTCTAGATAATGAGTTTAGTTAATCATATTACTTAAAAACTCCCACTCAAATTGACATCCCTCCGATCATTCGAGTGTAACATGATCCAAATCCACCAACTCAAGTCCGATCATCACGTGAGTTGAGGTGGTTTCAATGGTGAACATCTTGATGTTGATCATATCTACTATATGACTCATGTTCGCCCTTTCGGTCTCTTGTGTTCCGAGGCCATGTCTGTACATGCTAGGCTCGTCAAGTTTAACCCGAGTGTTCCGCACGTGCAACATGGCTTACACCCGTTGTATGTGAACGTAGAGTCTATCACACCCGATCATCACGGCGTGTCTCGAAACGACGAACTTTCGCAACGGTGCACACTCGGGGAGAACACAATTTATCTTGAAATTTAAGTGAGGGATCACCTTATAATTCTACCGTCATCCTAAGAAAAATAAGATGCATAAAAGGATTAACATCACATGCAAATCATAAGTGACATGATATGGCCATGAACTCGTGCTTTTGATCTCCATCTCCAAAGCACCGGCATGATCTCCATCGTCACCGGCATGACACCATGATCTCCATCAACGTGTCGCCATGAGGTTGTCGCGCCGACTGTTGCTTCCACGACTATTGCTAACGTTTAGCGATAAAGTAAAGCATTACATAGCGCTTAATGATTGACACGCAGGTCATACAATAATTAAAGACAACTCTATGGCTCCTGCCAGTTGCCGTACTCATCGACATGCAAGTCGTGATATTCTATACAACACATGATCATCTCATACCTCACATATATCTCATCATGTAATTGGCCATATCACATCACAACATACCCTGCAAAAACAAGTTAGACGTCCTCTAATTGCTGTTGCAAATTTTACGTGGCTGCTACAGGTTTGCAAGAACCGTTCTTACCTACGCAAAACCACAACGTGGTGTAGTGATTGCTTTTTGATCTTCTAAAAGAACCCTCTTCATTGAAATCGATTCAACTAAAGTGAGAGAGACAGACACCCGCTAGCCATCTTTATGCAACGAAGTTACATGTTAGTTGAAGGAACCTGTCTCGCGTAAGCGTACGCGTAATGTCGGTCCGGGCCGCTTCATCTCACAATACCGCCGAATCAAATATCAACTAGTAATGGCAAGCAATATGTATACACCCACGCCCACAACTCGTTTGTGTTCTACTCGAGATCTCATCTACGCATAGACCTGGCTCTTGATGCCACTGTTGGGTAACGTTGCATGGGAAACAAAAAATTTCCTACGCACACACAAGATCTATCCATGGTGATGAGCATCTACGAGAGGGAGAATGAATCTACATACCCTTGTAGATCGCTAAGCGGAAGCGTTAAGAAACGCGGTTGATGTAGTCGAACGTCTCCGCGATCCAAATCGCAAGTCGTCCCTCGACCCGATCACGAACTAGTGCCGAACGGACGGCACCTCCGCGTTCAACACACGTACGGCTTGATGACGATCTCCGCGTTCTTGATCCAGCAAGAGGGAGCGGAGAAGAAGAAGAGTTCCAGCAGCACGATGGCGTGGTGATGTTGGTGAGGAACTATTTCAGCAGGGCTTCGCCTAAGCACTACTGAAATTATGACGTAGGAGGAACTAGAGGTTGCCGGCACACGGCTTGGGGCAATCTAATGTATCCCGTGTGCTAGCCCTGCCCCTCTATTTATATGTTGAGCCTTGGGGTCTAAACTTGGAGTAAAATCCTCCTCCAGGTCGGTTTTGCCCGCACAAGGTCGGTTTGGCCCGCAGGGAAAGAGTCCAACTCGGATCCCTGCAGTACCGCGCACAAGCGGTAGTACCGCTGCTACAGTAGCGGTAGTACCGCTTGACCAGCTTAAGCGGTAGTACCGCTGATACAGTAGCGGTAGTACCGCTTGACCAGCTTAAGCGGTAGTACCGCTGCTACAGTAGCGGTAGTACTGCCTTACCAGCTTAAGGCAGTAGCAAAACTTCCTTTTGCACTTTCCAATACCTCGTGGGCTTTATCCCTTTGGCCCATATAAAGTGTTGCTGCTCCCGAACACTTCGGTAAACATCCGGAACCCCTTCCGGTGAACTCCGGAACTCTTCCGGAGATCAAAACACTATTATCACATATATCAATCTTTACCTCCGGACTATTCCGGAGATCCTCGTCATGTCCGGGATCTTATCCGGGACTCCGAACAACCTTCGGTCACCAACAAAATAACTCAACTATACTAATCGTCACCAAACGTTAAGTGTGTAGACCCTGCGGGTTCGAGAACTATGTAGACATGACCGAGACACCTCTACGATCAATAACCAACAGCGGGACCTGGATGCCCATATTGGCTCCTACATATTCTACGAAGATCTTTATCGGTCGAACCTCTATGTCAAGGATTCAGTTAATCCCGTATACTGTTCCCTTTGTTCTTCGGTATGTTACTTGCCCGAGATTCGATCGTCGGTATCTCTATACCTAGTTCAATCTCTTTACCGACAAGTCTCTTTACTCGTTCCGTAATACAAGATCTCGTGGCTAACACTTTAGTCACATTGCTTGCAAGGCTCATTGTGATGTTGTATTACCGAGTGGGCCCTGAGATACCTCTCCGTCACACGGAGTAACAAATCCCAGTCTTGATCCATGCCAACCCAACAGACACCCTCGGAGATACCTGTAGAGCACCTTTATAGTCACCCAGTTACGGTGCGACGTTTGATACACACAAGGTATTCCTCCGGTGTCAGTGAGTTGCATGATCTCATGGTCAAAGGAACAGATACTTGACATGCAGAAAACAATAGCAATAAACTGACACGATCATATGCTACGTTTATAGTTTGGGTCTTGTCCATCACATCATTCTCCTAATGATGTGATCCCGTTATCAAATGACATGTCATGTCCATGGCTAGGAAACCTTCACCATCTCTTGATTAACAAGCTAGTCAACTAGAGGCTTACTAGGGACACAGTGTTGTCTATGTACCCACACATGTATTTGAGTTTCCAATCAATACAATTATAGCATGGATAATAAACGATTATCATGAACAAGGAAATATAATAATAACCAATTTATTATTGCCTCTAGGGCATATTTCCAACACATAACTCATCATCATCATCATGATAATAACTCCTCATCATAGTCTTATAAGAACTAGCTCATCATTCTAGCACAATGTGTAGCACATAACTCATCATGATAACAACTCATCATCATCATCATAGTCATAACCAACACTAGCTAATTGTGCTTAGCACATGATGAGTACGTACTACCTAAGACCCGCTACTCTCTCGAAGGTAAAATAGCATAAAACAGGTAAACCCCTGAATCTCCATTATGGAGAATATAGATCAAAATTTCTCCCATTTGTGGGATGCGCTTCATGTTGCCCCCAAGTAGTTCCCTGTGATCATTCAGAACTTTTCTCCAGTCTTTGATTGTGAGGACTTCATCTCTTGGAGAAATCGTGTATGCACTGCGTTGGCACGTAGGAAATATTGGCCATAAGCTAATAATGTTCATGACACCTTTTATATCCATAACACGAGGTACACAATCCGCCGGGATTTTCTGTTGAAGAACATCATAATAACATACTTAGCAAAATGTAGTTTAGCTTAAGAAGAACATCATAATAACATACTTAGCAAAAATCTTACCATGATATCTTGATGGATGTTACCGTAGTCCAATACGTGGACTAGTGGCACGTATTGATCATAATTTGGAGGAATAAAACGACTCGTCTTGAAATTCTCAACATAATTAATCCATGAAACAAAATGGTGTATCTCCTCGCAAGTTAGTTCAGCACCATAACTGTAGTAGGTCTTATCTACTACGTTCCGTACATTTCTTGAAGAATGGAAATAAGCTGTCAATGGAGATAAGCTGTCAACTATTTTTAAATAAACAATATAAATTACTTAATAAATATGTTTGAGAAACTCACATAGAGGTAGAACTGGAAGCGTATCAACATTGACCCAAATGTCGATATTATCTTCGATGTCATCTTCAGGACGAATATCGAAGGTGACATACATACCCTCCTGAAATCCATACGCCTTGCATAGTGCATTCCAATTCGAGCAACCAAACTGAGAGTAAGTCACTTCATTGTATAGCTTTACGGCAAAAGCATAACCATTGCAGTAGCACGTACCTCTGACCCGCGCTACTGTTAATCCTCCACCTATAAGGTTTTCCCTAGTAGTGTAATCACAAAACTTGTTCTTGTCCCCAACGAAACCAGTGAGGTTCTCAATCTCACTACACTACTGGAATCAGGGACTTTGCCATCTGCCAGCTCTTTGCCGTCTGCTGGCAGATGGCAAAGAGGATATTTGCCGTCTGCTTTTATAAAGCAGACGGCAAAGAACATGCTGATGGCAAAGAGGCTCTTTGCCATCTGCACTTCTTTGCCGTCTGCTGGCAGACGGCAAAGAGTTCTTTGCCGTCTGCCAGCAGACGGCAACGAACAAAGTGGGCCCCACTTGGTACTGCACTTGCCAGGTCACCCGGGCCACTTCTTTGCCATCTGCTGGCAGACGGCAAAGAACTCTTTGCCGTCTGCCAGCAGACGGCAAAGAGGTGAGGGGGGGGGCCACAGTGTAACGGCGGGGACGGGCTAACGGCCCCCCTCTTTGACTTCTGCTGGCAGACGGCAAAGAGGGGGCTTAATTTTCGCCATCCCCCCGCGCCTCCTGCCTCTCTTTCTTTCTCTCACCTCTCTCTCTCTCACACCCGCGCCCGTTCCCCTCTCTCACCGCCGCCGCCGCCGCCGCCCCCTCCCCGCCCTCTCGCCGCCCCCTCCCCGCCCTCTCGCCGCCGCCCCCTCCCCCCCTCTCTCACCGCCGCCGCCGCCCCCTCCCCGCCCTCCACCACCGCCTGCCCCCCTCCCCGTGGCGCACCTCCACCACCGCGGCGCCGCCCCCTCCTCACGGCCCTCCTGCCGCCGCTGCCCCCTCCCCGGCGGCCTCCTCTCCACGCCGCCGGCCTCCTCTCCTCGCCGCCGGCCGCCCTGCCCCCTGCCCCTCTCTGGTGAGCTTCCCCTGCCCCCCTTTTAATTTTTTTTTCTGTTTTTCTAATTAGATTTTTAGTTTTCTGTTTTTAGATGTTTTGCAAATAGTTGTTTAGGTGTTTGGGTAAATAGGTAAAAATATTTGGACATTTAGGTAGAAAAAAACCTAGAAGAAAAAAAAGAAGAAAAGAAGATGAAAAAAAAGGAAAAATAAAAAAGAAAAAGAACAAAAAATAATAATAAGAAGAAGAAACAGAAGAAGAGGAGGAGGAGAAGAAAAAAGAAGAAGAAGAAGAAGAAAAAAAGAGGAGAGGAGGAGAAGAAGAAGAGGAAAAAAGGAAAGGAAGAAGAAGAAGAGGAAGAGGAGGAGAAGAAAAAAGAAGAAGAGGAAGAAGAAGAAGAAAAAAGAGGAGAGGAGGAGAAGAAGAAGAGGAAAAAGGAAAGGAGGAAGAAGATGAAGAAGAAGGAAAAAAAAGGAAGAAAAGGAAGAAATGAAAGAAGAGGAAGAAGAAGAAAAGAAAAAAAGAGAAAAAACCCCGACCCCGACACGGCACCTCGACCCCGACCCGACAACCCGACCCTGACCCGACACCCCGACCCCGACACCCCGACCTCGATCCCGACCCCGACACAGCACCCCGACCCCGACCCGACAACCCGACCCCGACCCGACACCCCGACCCCGACACCCCGACCCCGACCCCGACCCCGGCACGGCACCCCGACCCCGACCCCGACCCGACACCCCGACACCGACACGGCACCCCGACCCCGACCTGACACCCCGACCCCGACACAGCACCCCGACCCCGACACCCCGACACCCCTGACACCGCGACACCACGACACCCAGACACGACACCCCCCGACACCCCGACCCCGACCCCGACCCCGACACCCCGACACCCCTGACACCCCGACACCACGACACCCCTGACACCACGGCAAAAAGCTATCTATGGCCGACCGAAAGTCTACAAATTGTTGTGTCTCTGCTATCGGCGAAGGAGGTACCGAGTATTATGGAAGAGTTGAAGCAATTTATGAACTTCTATTCTATGGTGCAAACCCACCGAAAGTCGTAGTCTTCAAATGTTATTGGTTCCAGCCGAAGGAGACTAGAAGGACTCATGAACATCTAGGGCTAGTCGAAATCAAACAAAGCACCCATTTGGATGTTCCCGATGTCTATATTACGGCTCAACAGGCAACCCAAGTTTTCTATCTACCGTGGGCCTGCCAAAGTGATTCAAATCTCAAAGGTTGGGATGTCGTTTATGAAGTGCCGCCACATGTTAGACCACCTCCCCCCAATGAAGAGGATTATGAACCTCACATTAACCCAGACACATATGAAGGAGAATTCTTCCAAGAAACACGTCTTTCCAAAAAACGTTTCAAGAACCGCTCTACTTCACCTCAGAACATTGAAGTAGACAGCGGCAGTGAATCTGAGCCTGAACCGGAACAAGAAGAGCCGGAACAAGAAGAGGTTACTGCTGCGGATGACCTGTCAATGCTTGACCGATTACGTACACGAGGCCTTCCACATGTTGATGCATTTATTGATGATGATGATGAGCACGTCATTACTGATAGTGATGATGATGATGCATTTATTGACCCCGAAGCATATATAGACGATGATGATGCATTTATTAATGATGACGATGAAGATTAATATTATAGTTCATGTCAGGTATTCAATTATTATTATGTACATATATATTATTAATTGGTTCATGTTAGGTATTCAATTTTTTATTATGTTCATGATGATGATACACTTAAATTATATTCATGTCAGGTATTCATTTTTTTAATGTTGTACTAACTTCGTTTACTCTTTGTCATTGCAGGTGTTGACAGATGGTGGGCGCGGGTCGAGAGCGCTCCGAGGCTCCTTCCTCGGCGTGTGGTGGGAGGGGTACTTCCATCCCACCCCACCACCTCCGGAGAGCGCTGGATCTCAGTATGCAGACACCGGCGGGCGCTTCTTCGAGACTACTACGCCTCGACTGGTATTCGGAGGAAAAAAGAGAAGTGCCGCCTCAACTATCTGAGTAAGGAGAAGTACATGAAGGTAATTACCTATTCTTAAGGCCTTGTACTTAGTTCCTTGATTTGATTCGTATGCGTAGCGCTCAAATTTCTCTTGCTTAACTTAGGTGCCCCCGAGATGGTGTGCGGACAGGATGGACTGTTGGGAGGCGTTGGTGGATGAGTGGTGCACTCCCCAATGGCGCAACGTCCACGACGGTGCAAAGGAGAAGCGTGCCCAAATGAAAGTTGTCCCACACCATCTAGGCAGTGTCAACCTACGTGGGTTCGGGGAAAACTGGGTATGTGGTTTGCTTCATGATTCATGCAAATTCATTCTTCATGCTAGCTTGAGCCCTTAACTAATACTCTGTTCCTCTCTTTTAGGCGCGGCACAACAAGGCTCCAGTGCCAGAGCTGTTCGACCTCTATGCCATGTCCAATACTGCCTCGTACAAGAAGGCCAAGGCATTCTCTGAGTCTGACCTCGATGATCCAGAGAAATTCAGCAACCGCGCCTGCCACAACAAGCTTGTGAGGTACAGAGACGAGGGGAAGGCGAGGAAAGGGCCGGAGTTTAACCCGAGCCAGCAACCTCTTGATCCAGAGCTGGTGATGATATCTGGTGGCGGGAGGCACCATGGCTTGTTAGCCATTGGGGATGGACTGATACGTTGTACTAGCACTCTCCCGCAGATCAAGAAGCGCCAGACCAGCTCCGATCCTGAGATAAGGCCTCGTGCACGGCCAATGGAGCTCGAATTCCAGGTTAGTTATACGCACTCAGATACCTTTCCTCCATTACATTGTGTGTGCGGCCGTCGATGATTACAATGCTAACGAGTGGTGTTGCAGGCTGCTATTGAGGCAGAGAGAGCGAAGACCCAGGCTGCTCTTGAGGAAGCAGAAGCGAGGACCTAGGCGCTTCTAGAGGAAGAGAGACGGCAGGCGGCGGCGAGGGAGAGGGAGGCGGAGGAGAGGACGGCTAAGCTATTGGAGGAGGAGAGGAACCGGAACGAGGCGGGTCAACGGGCCCTATACGAGCTCTTCGTGGTAAGTTTCTTCTACATATTAGCCAAATCATGCACGTAATGTTCCTTTCATTACTAACTAATATGACTGACTCGAGAAAACCAAATGTGCAGAGCATGTGCGAAAAGAATGGCACGACCCCTCCGCCGATGCCAGTCATTGCTCCGGCGGGCACGGTGAGTTTCATTTGAATGGTCATTAGTTACTAGTCTTCACATTTGAGTTGCATCATGCTAACGATACACTGCAAATGATCGTTGGTGCAGCATAACTCCCGACAAGCATCGACCGATGCTTCTCCGTCTGCCACTGGCGCGACCGGTCCTTCACCTACATCTAAGTGATGACGGTAAGTTTTCCCAAGTGTTTAGATTAACAAAATGACTCAATATGCTTAGCTAGCTAAAAAATGACATAACAACATTAATTAGCTCCAAAATGACCTATTTAACCTAGGATAGCTCTAAAATGACGTATACTTAGCATTTATTTCTCCAAAAATGGATTTATATGCTTAGCTAGCTCAAAAATGACATAATAACCTTAATTAGCTCTCAAATGACCCATTTAACCTAGGATAGCTCTAAAATGACCTATACTTAGCATTTATTCCTCCAAAATGACTTAATATGCTTAGCTAGCTCAAAAAGAACATAACAACCTTAATTAGCTCTCAAACGACCCATTTAACCTAGGAAAGCTCTAAAATGACCTATACTTAGCATTTTTTCCTCCAAAAATGAATTTATATGGTTAGGTAGCTCAAAAATGACATAATAACCTTAATTAGCGCAAAAATGACCTATTTAACCTAGGATAGCTCTAAAGTGACCTATATACTTACCATTTATTCCTCCAAAATGACTCAATATGCTTACCTAGCTAAAAATGACATAACAACCTTAATTAGCTCCAAAATGACCTATTTAACCTAGGATAGCTCTAAAATGACCTATACTTAGCATTTATTCCTCCAAAAATGGATTTATATGCTTAGCTAGCTAAAAAATGACATAATAACCTTAATTAGCTCTCAAATGACCTATTTAGCTCCAAAATGACCTATTAAGTCATTTCGGAGCATATTAAGTCATTTAGGAGCATATTAAATCATTTTGGAGCATAATAAGTCATTTTGGAGCATATTTAGCTCTAAAATGACCTATTTTGCTCCAAAATGACATATTTAGCTCCAAAATTACTTAATATGCTCCAAAATGACCTATTTAGCTCCAAAATGACTTAATATGCTCCAAAATGACCTATTTAGCTCCAAAATGACTTAATATGCTCCAAAATGACCTATTTAGCTCCAAAATGACTTAATATGCTTAATTAGCTAAAAAATGGCATAATTACTTATGTTAGCACAAAAATGACCTATACTTACCTCATTTTCCTCCAAATTGACATAATAAGCTTAGTTAGCTCAATAATGGCATAATTACCTATGTAAGCTCTAAAATGACACAAATAAGGAATAAGAAGAAGAAAAACAAGGAAGAGGAGAAAAAGAAAGAATAGAAGAAGAAAGAGAAGAAAAGGAAAGAATAAAAGAAGAAGAATGAGAAGGAAAAGGGTAAACACCTTCTTCTTCTTCTTCTTCTAGTCTTTTTCTTCTAGTCTTCTTTTCTTCTTCTTCTTCTTGTCTTCTTCTTGTCTTCTTCTTGTCTTCTTCTTCTTCTAAAATGGCATATACTTACCTAATTTAGCTCAAAAATGGCATAATTACCAAGGTAAGCACAATAATGACCTATACTTACATAATTTTCCTAGGTTAGCAAAAAAATGGCATACTTAGATAGGTTAACTCTAAAATGACACAAATAATGAATAAGATGAAAGAAAAACAAGGAAGAGGAGGAAAAGAAGGAATAGGAGGAAGAAGAAGAAGAAGAAGAAGAAGAGCTCTACTTCTTCTTCTTCTTCATCTTCTTCATTATCATCTTCTTCTTCTTCTTCTTAGCATTTATTCCTCCAAAATCACTTAATATGCTTAGCTAGCTCAAAAATGACATAATAACCTTAATTAGCTCAAAAATGACCTATTTAACCTAGGATAGCTCTAAAATGACCTAAACTTAGCAGTTATTTCTCCAAAATGACTTTAATATGCTTAGCTAGCTAAAAAACGACATAACAACCTTAATTAGTTCCAAAATGACCTATTTAACCTAGGATAGCTCTAAAATGACCTATACTTAGCATTTATTCCTCCAAAAATGGATTTATATGCTTAGCTAGCTCAAAAATGATATAATAACCTTATATAGCTCCAAAATGACCTATTTAGCTCCAAAATGACTTAATATGCTCCAAAATGACCTATTTAGCTCCAAAATGACTTAATATGACCTATTTAGCTCCTCCTCCTCCTCCTCCTCCTCCTTCTTCTCCTGCTTCTCCTGCTTCTCCTGCTCCTCCTTCTCCTCCTACTCCTCCTTCTCCTCCTTCTCCTTATTCTTCTCCTTCTTCTTCTTCTTCTTCTTCTTCTCCTCTATTCCTTCTTCTTCTTCTTCTCCTTCTTCTTCTTCTCCTTCTCCTTCTCCTTCTCCTTCTCCTTCTCCTTCTCCTTCTTCTCCTCTTCTCCTTCTTCTTCTTCTTCTTCTTCTCCTTCTTCTTCTTCTTCTTCTCCTTCTTCTTCTTCTTCTTCTTCTTCTCCTCTATTCCTTCTTCTTCTTCTTCTTCTTCTTTCTTCTTCTTCTTCTTCTTCTTCTTCTTCTTCTTCTTCTTCTTCTCCTTCTTCTTCTTCCTCTTCTTCTTCTCCTTCTTCTCCTTCTCCTTCTTCTTCTTCTCCTTCTTCTTCCTCTTCTTCTTCTTCTTCTTCTTCTTCTTCTTCTTTTTCTTCTTCTTCTTCTAGTCTTCTTCTTCTTCTTCTTCTTCTTCTTCTTTTTCTTCCTCTTCTTCTAGTCTTCTTCTTCTTCTTCTAATTTCTTACTCCCATTTTTGCAGGTTTGATTCACTTCATGGAAGGGCAGAATGCTACTGTTTACATATTAGATGTTTGTGAAACTATGTATATATGAATTGGATGTATGATGTATGATGACGATGGTGAAACTATGTTTGATGTTTGAAACTACGTTTGATGTATGATGTTTGATGTTTGAAACTATGTGATTCTGAATATATATATATATGTGTTTGAATTTCTGTGAAAATGAATTGATATAACAAAAAACAGAAAAAACAGGGGCTATATAGCCACTTTGCCGTCTGCTAGCAGACGGCAAAGCTCTTTGCCGTCTGCTGGCAGACGGCAAAGAGGCCACGTGGCAGCAGCCTGTGCAACCTAGGCTGGCCTATGTGGCCTCTTTGCCGTCTGCTGGCAGACGGCAAAGAAGGAAAGTTCTTTGCCGTCTGCCAGCAGACGGCAAAGAGCCTGCCTGGGCCCAGCTGAAGCCTGACATCAGCTGACGTCATCTTCAGCTCTTTGCCGTCTGCTAGCAGACGGCAAAGAGCGCCGTTAGCCACCTAACAGGGATGGAACCTTTTCTGTGCCGTCCACGCTCTTTGCCGTCTGCTGGCAGACGGCAAAGAAGGAAAGTTCTTTGCCGTCTGCCAGCAGACGGCAAAGCGGCCTTTGCCGGCAGCCGTTCAGCCGGAGTGTTTGCCGTCTGCTGGCTGACGGCAAAGCCTTTGCCGTCCGCCAAGCATGCCTTTGCCGTATGCTATAGCAGACGGCAAAGTGCCTGATTCCAGTAGTGCTAGCCTTCCTAGTTACACGGATAAGTGTATCATATGGTAGGAATTGATAATTGTAGCAAAATAAAACAATGTTTCAGATAGGAAACAATAATAAAATAGTTTGATCGAGGTTAAAATAATTAAGGATGAATGGACTGGGATTCATAACTTCACTAGTGGCTTCTGTCCAAAAAACATAGCATAGGTGTGGTCAACGAATTACAGTTGCGTATCGATTAAATTTCAATTTTTATGAGTATGATTATTCATGACATGATTGCATATAGGCATTATGTCCTTATATCTACAGATCATTATCCAACTGCATCTATAGCTAATACTCCACCCCTAGACCATCATCCAGCATGCATCTCAAAGTATTAAGTAAAACAAAGCATTGCATTAAGCAAGGTGACATAATGTCGATAGTATATTGACTTTACCTCCAGATTTTCATTGAGACAACTACTCAACTATTTTTTATCATTAGTGGCACCAATACAATATAGGCCTTTTTCTATTTCTGTCATTGAGATAGATTACCTACAACATTGAACCCAACCAACATACACAACTCCCTCTTGGAGATCATTCATCTGAACATGGCTAGTGCAAGAATAATAGATCCAAGAGCATATAGTATATAAATCATGCAGCAAAGAAACCATAGGAATCCTAAGGAAATCCATGAATAGATCTAATCATAAAGTGAAAATTCATCACACCGTAACAAACACGCCGAGAAATACATCAGATTGATCTCAATTATGTTGGTCTGCCCATGAGATATTTGTATTGAAGAACAAGGGAGAGAAGATGCCAGCTAGCTACTTTCTTGGACCCATAGTCCAAGGAGGACTACTCACACAGGGACATGGTGGCAGCGAGGTTGATGAAGATAGCTCCAACGGTGAATTCCCCCTCTGGCAGAGTACTGGAAAAGGCCTCCAGATTTGATCATCATGGAACACGTGGTGGCGGCGGTAGAAAATTCCTCGATAAATATTTTTGGTGGTTTTGGGCAAATATAAAGGCTGGGGCACCGAGAGGCAGTGGGCAAAGTCCTAGGGAGCTCACATGGCCCACCATGCGGCCTCCCCTGGACCACGTCCCTAGGATGCATGTGGGCCACAGGGCTCCCCATTGTTGGGTCCCGTGCCCCCTGGGTCTCTCTAGATCTGAAACTTGGCGACATATTTTTGTTGTATTCTTTTGGTCCCCAAAAAATTGAATTTCCTGAATAGTCCAAAAACAGCAGAAAACATCACTACTAGGAAACTGCTTATAGGTGGAGTCACATTAGTAGCGGGCAGGCTGAGGGCCCTGCCACTGCTATTTTAGCCAAATACCAGTGGCGGGTTGAATAATATGCCTACCACTGTTATTATGTGACCAGTGGCGGGAGCAAATTCTTGACCGCCACTGGTTTTCTGGGCCAAGGTTAGCCATGGGCCAATAGTACCAGTGGCGGGTGCCACAGGCATGCCCGCCGCTGGTATTTACATCAGCAGTGGCGGGCCCTAGTAGCTGAACGCCTTGGTAATTTGGCAACCAATTTGGCCCACGTTAGCCGTGGGGGGAGGTATACCAGTGGCGGGCGCCTACGTCTGCTCGCCAATGATTACACATGTAGGTATTTGTTTGATTTCCTGCATTTTTTTTAGATTTGAGTGTGTTATTCTTTTCATGGCCTTGGTATTGTTTGAAAAATGGTTTGAACTTTCTAGGTTTCATTATTTATTATATTTTAGACATTTTATTAATAAATTTATATTTAATTGGATATAATTCAAATTTGAACTACAACAATACATTTAAAATTAATTTTGAAAGATTGGAAGAAAGATCATAAATAAGGTATTTAGGTCTGATGAAAATAAAGTTTGCTACTTTCAAATATGTATATGCAAAATAGAAACACTACACGACTTAATTATAATTATATAATTTTTTTTTGAATTTTCAAAGAAACGTAATGTTATCTCAAACCTATGAAACTTTGCATGGTGTCATTACATGACATGTAGAGTATGTGATGACAATTTTAATAATATTTGAAAAGGCTATGATGTAGATTGTTTACAAACTGAAGATGGCCTCGAGGCACGCGCGTCACATACCCAATTAATGAACGTGTAGGGGATATTTGCATCTTTGGCCTAAATACATAATCAAGAACTTAAATGGTATGTTTTCACCAACATTTTGGCAGTTTTTAATGTACATGTAGTTCAAATTTGATTTATGTCCATTAAATAACTAGAAATGCACTAAATGCCCTAAATTTATCGTATAAAAGCAGAATAGTCCCAAATTTGAACATGGAACTTGCAATGGTGTATATTAAACATAGAAAAAGTTTCAAGGGGAAATGATGAAAAAAATTGGAGTTCCCTTCAAACCTAACACATTTTTCACTCCTCCAAGTGAATTTTTTGAGCTTAAATGATGATCCTGACTCATAGGATCCAAAAAAATTCTCGACAACATGGTACTAGGTCAACATGGCAATATATGGTGACAAGGTCACCCCAAACCTTGTTTGGTAGTTTGCTAGATTAGTTGTGCATGTTTTAGTCTTTTTCCTTTAGCCTATCTTATAGGACTAGATTCATGTTAAAATGCACATCTTTCATTCAAGTTCATCCAAATTGTTGCTTTGCTACATTGGATTTCTGCCAATTGGCTGCAACAAGAATGTCTACGGACTCCTCCAGCTCTATCTATCTCAAGTTCTTACCTGTTGAAATTATTCCTAACACTTTGGACACAAAATTAGATCTATGGTCTACTCTCTTAGTGCACTTTGAAAGCTTCAACCTAGGACACTTCAGACTCACCAAACAAGCGGTCCAGCTCTCAGGACATCCTCTAGAATTTCTGAATGAGGCTCGTCCGATTGATCCAAACTGATTACTGTTAGATTCCAGAGTGAGTCAGTGGCTCCGATCTGACTGTCTTTGGACACTTAGAAAATCATGTGCATGCCACTGGACTCCATGCGGAATCTTCGAGTAATGATGGTTCGGAACCTTTGACCAATGCATTCTTAGAATAAATCTTAGGGACTCTTATGGTCAAACTTTTTCAAAATCTTATTGTCCAAGTGCTCTTATCAATCAATTCTTATCTATCTAAATTCACAGGAGGAGAAAATCTAATTAACTTCTGTTAAAAAATGATCAAATTATGTCATCTTTGAAGGAACAAGTGGGAAGGATGACCATGCACAAAGCCTCTTCAAGATCTCCTCCAACTGTTGTCTTCTCCACATTGTCTAGTCTAATTGAATGTTAGTTCTTTCTATTTTGGTGTGTTGATGCCAATGGGGAGAGAAAGTGTAGATTAGGTTCGCGTGTTCTAGTTAAGGAGAGATAGTTATTTTCTAAGTGAGAGAGCTTTAGGGTGAGCTATAGCAGTACAAGGGCTTTGTGAGTTGTAAGACTTTTTTAGTTCGATGTTCATATGTGATCATCTTAATTTTCTTGCACACTCCTCTCTTATCTTTATGTGCTTAATTCTATGCAATGCATGTTTACTTCTTCCTAAACCTGTTGCATTTGCATCCATTTGAATAAGCATGCCTCTCACAAGATCATCTAAGGAATGTACAACACTTGTTATCTAACCCTTTTTGCATGTGATGTTTCATTCTACAAGTGGTATCATGTTTGGATCATGCTTATTGCTTGTGCATCTTGTGTGTCTAGTTTTCTTCTAGTAGTACTCCTTGTTGTATATGGCTGTTTTTGCAAGTAGTGTTTACTTTCTTGCAGACACTATGCACTCCCATGGATCCTACAATATACGAGAGTTTCTCACATACCCAAATGATTGTGCATTTGAATTCTAATATAAAATTCTTAATGATGCGCAAATTTAGGGGGAGCTTTCATATATCATAGGTATTTGAAAGCCTCATATACTTACTTAATATCTTATGCGAAGCTTTAATCAATGTTTTCATCAATCACCAAAAAGGGGGAGATTGAAAGTGTATCTATTGCCCCATAGTGGGTTTTGATAATAAATGACAACTTGATTAAAGGTACTAATATTTGTTCTAGTCCGTAAAGGTTGCAACTAGGAAGATGGTTGGTGACCCCCTACTTCTTCGAGGCCACGTGTTGGCAAGGCTAAGGACTAGCTTTTTATCTTTTAGTGATCCAAGATCACATTAAGTCCATAGGTATGCCCATACTATCAAAAGGGGATCAAGGAAGTGAGGTAATGAGCTTCTTGCTAACTGTGCTTAGAGATGAAACTACAAAATCACCCAAACACCTCAACCATTTCCCTCATATCCGTCATTCTATTTAGACTATTCGAAGCCACCAAACCAAATCCATTCGGACCCTCCAATCCATTCAGAGAGATAGCCGTTGCAAACCCTAATCCATTTGGAGCCTACAGGACACTCCACTCGGAGCCACTAGAACACTTGTGCAAGCCTGTGCACCCTACTCGGAATCTGCTAACCACCCTAGTTGGATACTCTAAATGACATCCAGTAGCGTGGGGAGTTGAGCAAGTGCCAGTTGGAGTTCCGAATGATTCTGGTTGGACCCTCCGATCTATATGAAAGTTGCCTCTTTGTAGTTCAGTTGGAGCCTCCGAAATGATCATTCGGTGCCTCTGAGCTGTGCTAAAAAGTGTGTAATTGATATATTTCTGGGGCAAACCTATATATACCCCCACCTATCCCACCAATTCACTCGAGAGGGCTTCATTTCAAACACAATTTCTAATAGAGAACTCCTAAGTCTTCTGCTGAGTTCAAAGGGCATTATACTCCAACATCGATGCCAATACTTTGAATCTCTCCTCTCCTCTTTGCTTTCAAGCCACTCTTTCAAACACCCAACCTCTCCAATCCAAAGATCCATCCTCTGAGAGTTTGAGTTTAAAGGAGATTATCTTTCAAAGCACAAGCAAGAAATTCATCACCAAGCAACCTCAATCTTGTTAATTTTATAGGGTTTCCGCCTCATAGATCGGTTAGGTGTGCTTGGGAGTCTTCTAGGTGTGAAGGACCAAAGAAGTTTGTAAGGGATTGGAGATCGCCTACTTCGTGAAGATCTACCCTGATTGAGGCTAGACCTTAGTGGTCAGAAGCCATGCTTGAATGGGTTGGTAGAGCTTTGTGGGTTCTTTGTGGGCGACACCATCGGGACTTTCACCTTTATGGTATGAAGTCTTAGAACCTTGGTGGTTCTAACCATCACCAACGAGGACATACGCTAGCGCCAACTATCTGAACCTCGGGAAAAATATTAGCATTTGCAATCTCTGCCCCTTACTCCCTTACTTATTGCAAGTTTGTCTTCTGCTCATTACTCTTTCATAGACTTGCATGTGTAGGGTGTTTTAGGCAACCACTAGCTAAGCTTAAAATTTGCCAACAACTAAAATTGACTAGACCTCTAGTTTGTGATAAGTTTTTGTAGTCTATTTACCTCCCCCCTCTAGACAACCAACGACCCTACAAGTGCGCTGCAGCTCTTTGTGCTCTTTGCCGAATGATAGGCGTGCTTGGCTGAGTCCAAGAAGAGATGGTTGGCAAGTTCGGTTGGCCAGAAGAGAGGTGTAAGCAAAGGGTGCCCCTTCTAGAACAAGCTCCAATTTTGGCCAATGGATAAAGTACCTTGCATACTGTCCCAACTCCGTGGCATCCTCCTCAAGGGGGACATGGACTAACATGCCCTCCCAACCTTGGACTAAAAGGTCCACCTACATCCTCGCCATGTCTGGTGGTATAACTTGATGGTGCATGATACGTCTCTGATGTATCTATAATTTTTGTTGTGTTCATGCTATATTTATATCATTTATACAATGTTTTGGCACACTTATCTATGATTTTTATTGGACTAACCTATTAATCCAGTGCCAAGTGCCAGTTGCTATTTTTGTATGAAAGAAATAGTTATGTTCAGATGACTAGTAAAATACAACAAAAATACCCTGCTAGATAAGACCAACAGGAGATCACAGAGGGCCAAAGAAGTACCAGAGGGGAGGGCCCAGGCCTCCACCCGGTCCAGGCCACTAAGGATAAAAATATAATTTCCTAGTTGTCTCAGTGTTGAGCTGGAGATAAAGACAATATACTATCAACATTATGTCACCTTGCTTAGTGCAGTACTCGGTTTTACTTAATACTAAGATATGCATGCTAGATATCGGTCTTTGGGTGGAGTATTACTATAGATGCAGTAGGATAATGGTCTATCGATATAAGGACGTAATGCCTATATGCAATCATGACATGTATGATCAAGCATAAACATTGTAATTTAATCGATACGCAATTGTAATTTGCTCACCACACCTATGCTATTTGGAGAGATGCCACTAGTGAAATTATTTATCCCGGTCCTTTATTCCTCATAAATACAACTCTCTTTTCTTGTTTTTCTGCTCTTTAATATTCTGAACTCTTTTTACATGCTTTAATAAATTCATTGCCATAAACTTGATACGCTAATCCTTGTAACTAGAAAAGCTAGTTAGATTGACAACCTCACTAGATGCGTTGGGGACCAAGTAAAAGTTTCTTAGTTAAGTGCAGGGCTGATCATTGGCTCGTAGGAGAACTCCGTGTATTGATACCTTGGTTCCCACGGACAGAAACTTGTTTCTTGCTACAAACCCTTGTGCTTGGGGGCCCAACAAGATTTTTGTTGGAACTTAAGAATAAGGAACATGCGTAACAGTGCACAGTTGCCCCAGCCTCAGTTGGGTAGGCTCGGCCTAGTGCGACTGTCTGCCTCATGCCAGGTATAGTATATGTAAGCCAACATTTAATGGGGCCCTGCGATATACAAATAATGTGGGCAGCCTTAGAGTCTATACATATAATGTAATTAGGGTTTGTATGAAGTATTCATTGAAGGGGTGAAGCTTACCGTGATCTTGTTGACAGGGTATGGTCCGTTGGAGATAGAGCTTTGGCTACTCAGCCATCTGACAACTACAGAAGGACCATAGTCTGGTTGGAGGCGCAACACTCACAATGATGCTAACTCGGCCCTTATCTTCCATCTTCTCGACTCTTTGGCAGTTGTGACGGCAGCTTTAGTGGTAGCTCTAATGACCTCTTTCATCAAAGAGTTGTCGACGGGCCTATTTCTTCTCCTATGGCGACGAGCCTCCAGGTCTTGGGGAAAGGCCTTTTCCCATGTAGCGCCAGACTTGACACCTCGTGCATGCCCTCCTTTCTCCTTCATGCTAAAAGCCCTCATAATTGTCGTATCTCACCTTTGGATTTTGATGGAGTCCTGAGAGCCCTCAGTCTCCTGGCTTAGTTGGTGCTGTAATAGAGGTGTCATAGTTTCCCACCTCTGGCTTTTGATGGAGTCCTGAGAGCCCTCAGTCTCTTGGCTTTGTTGGTGCTGAAATAGAGGTGTCACAAGTTATACTGATCAGCAAGTAATAGAAACGGTGCAAGTATGAAGGAATTGAAATGATATTGGGTTGAGATGTTAAGTACCATACGGCCAAACACTGACTGACGTTCTAGGGTTTCGATAATTGGTTCCCCTATAATCGGATCGGTCTTTGCGTTGCCCCTCATCTGGTGCCTGCCATGTTCGTCCAAGATGCCCACGAAAGCAAGTTCTTTCCCAACCGCTAGTAGATTGGCGTCTGCTAGCATACATGGCTACCAAGGCGGTGGTTGTACTGTAACTTCGAATGAAGCTCTTTGTTTCTATGACTCTTCACCTGAAACTCTTTGGTGGTATGTTGAGCAACGAACGCTTCCCAAATGTTTGGGCTCCATCTTGTGCCATATTACTTTCACGACGGTCTCAAAATCCACTTCCTCGTCAAGATCGACAATGTCCCTATTGGCTTCGTATCTCCAGTTTATTAGAGCATGACACATGGTGTTTCCTGCGGCATGTTTTGCAAGCTCCTTGTCTGCTTCAAGGACCATGAATATTTTGAAGAGGGTGTCGAACCATGCCTTCTTGTCATCGTACTTAGTCTAGTCTTGCACCGAGATTGAGACATTCTCACGGACCAAGCAACCACATGTGTTACTGAACTTCTTTGCGGACCATTGTAGACTTAATTGGTAACTAGTTTTTGAGTTGAACCTAGTGACCACAAAGGTATCTGTGGTCAACTTGTTGCTGATCCATGATTTCTAGGCTCCATTTTAGAACATGTCTCGCTTTTAGAATTAGAGCGACAGTACTATGATGAGCTAGAAGGCCCATTGCTCAAGGAGGCATTGGTCACCTCAACAACACTAACATTCCGGGCAATGACGACAGGGGCATTTTGGGCCTCGAGGGTAGGGGCGTTGAGGGGGGCCACTTCGTCAAGGGGGGGGCTTCTGCATCGTGGACTGGGGTAGGTGCCCGGCTTGAAGGTGATGTATCCGAACTCATCTAAAGAATAGAAAAAATAGCCATTCTAAAATATTCTAAACAAATCTAAAATAACTAAAGAATAGTAAAAATAACAATTCTAATATAGCAACAATTCTAAAGTACCTAACAATTCTAAATATTCTAACAATTGTAAAACACCTAACATTTCTTATATGACAATTTTAAATATTTTAAACAAATCGAAACAATTCTAAATTCTAAACAATTCTAAAATATTCTAACTATTCTAAATATTCTAAGTATTCTAAGACAACATAGCAATTCTAAAATAGAAACAATTCTAAACAATAGCATATCACAATTATCCCTAATTAACCCTAATCATAATTCTAAACAATAGCAAATGACAATTAACCCTAATCACAATTTAAAACTTTAGCAAATATTCTAGGACAATTCTAAATATCCAAATTAACCGTAATCTTCACAATACAAATCACTTAATTAAAAATATATAGAGGCCGGGGAGGTTGCTGATACATTTCTAATGTATCGATTCCTTTTGAAGTTTAATTGCATGTTTTCCTTGTTATTTCATGAATTATTTATGATTTTTGGGACTAATCTACTGATAATCGCTAGAAAGCCTATTTTTGGGAATTATGTGATTTCAGGAAGTTTCTAGAATCCAAGAAAATTCCTACAGACTATGTTGAAAGGATCCAGAAGCCACACGAAAGGGCAGACCAAAACTCAGCAACTTAAAAATTTAAATGCAATATCTCTCCTACTATTTGCAATCAATTATGTCGCTATCAATTGATATGTGTTGTTCTTTGATTTTGACCATGTGCAAGCTTCTGTCCCTATCACATGTCTTCAATTCAATCTCCATGCATAAGCACATGCAATGTCTAAGACAACTAAGTGTCACACCTATTCAAATTTTGAATTCAATGGTGATGCCATGACTAATTTATCTTTCCATATATATCATGGTGCTTATCGATGAGTCACCTTCTGCTAGAAAAGTTGGTGGAGCCTGATGCAATAGTAGCCACTGTTGCGGTCAGGTGGAGGGGTAGACGGCGAGACAGAGGGGGTATGGTCGCGCTTGTGCCGGCTTGTTTACCTTCTCCTACGGGTCGACAATAATGATGTTGGGGTTGTCCTTGGAGCACGCCAGTGGCTTAACGCTGGCGGTCGTGCTTGTGCCCTCTTTCTTCTTTCCATCCACCGGCTTCTCCGCGAGAATGGAGGCCAAGGAACCGTCCTCAAAATAACCTCAAATGAAAGGTGCTCAACATTAAAGTTGTTCGTCTCATCAAGATGAACAACTTTACTTTTTGGATCATCTCAATATTAGGTCATATGCAAATTTTACATCCAAAACACTTAATCGGCAAATCTGGGTAGGGACCATAAGGAAAACTGAGCACCGGTATGGCCGTACGCGCTCGTACCACGTCTGGATAGACACAAAATCACGTGTAGCTTCTTCGTCCAATCACCGTTTTGAGTGTCATTTGACGAGTTAGATTTGTGGGAAGATAAAGAACACATTGAAGATATCAAGACCACTTATTAGCCCTTGGATCAAAGGTGGGGAGGAGGATCAAAGGAGGAGAGACAAAAGGTATGGCTATTAATTCATCTCCAATCTCTCAACCCATTCACCCAATTCCAAGAAGACACACATCTCCATTCAGATCAGAGGCATTCAGGTGCTGTGCCTAGCCTCCATCTCCAAGATCTATTGCATCCTCGAAGGGAGGACCGAGGAGGATGATGAGGGGAGCCACCGCTGTTGGGTACCACTCCATGTGCCAGTGGCGCCACCACCAACTCCACGCTGCCGGCACCTCCACCATCATTGACACCACTACCTCCATCACCTCCTCTCTCTTCCCAGTCTCAGCCTCCATGATGGGTTGTAACAACTCTTGAGCCCCCTTTAATGCAATGCTTACTGGAGTTATTGTTGTTTCTAGGTTGTGGTAAACTAGTACGCCAAGTTAGATCATGGTTATGTTTTATTATGCATTGTCTCTTCGTATTTCCAATCATAGTGATTGGAGATGTCCAATCCAACGGCACGGATGGAGACATCCAATCCCCCGGGCCGCAGATGGAGTAGATAGGTGTTTGTGTGAATCAATAGACCTCTGTATGATAGACTTTGGTATCTTGAGACGAGCACATCTCATCTTGGGAGTAACGATTATCCATAGAGCGTAATGCTTTTGTCTAGTCCTACGTGACCTTAATATCTTCTACGGTTGTGTGCATCATTAGTGTCGTGAAGTGGACAAGTAACGTCACTCCTCCAACGTACTGTGAGGAGTGGCGCCATTAGGGAGACCACCTCTCATGTAATAGAGTAACGCCAGTGATCGCCCTTTTAGTACTAGTGAGGCAAAACATAGAAGCCACATTTGCTCAAGTAAACATTGCGTTAAGTTCCTTTATTTCACTTCCTGCTCTAGTCTAGTTTTACTTTCCGTTCTAGTCCATAGTATATTTAAGTCCCTTTTATTGTTGTGTGCCACGTAGCGAATAGAGTAAACTATTTCCAAGCCAAGGTTTGGGTGGGAGCGGAGCTACGTTAGGTCACAAGCGTAGCTACGGGGTTGGTAAATGCCTTCCTTTGCTCCCTTGGTTTGATAATATTGGGCTAAATACTTCCCGTGAAAGGTACTATAGTGATTCTGTGCGCTTGCCGGACATCAAGATACTTTTCTGGCGCCGTTGCGGGGGAGCATAGTCCTCGGTTATTACCTTCCCATTTGCACTTAGCTTATTTCGTTTGTTGCTTTTATCTTTTTGTTTTTGTTAAAAAAAAATCTACCATGTCTTTTGAGATTTCTATTGCAGATCTCTCTCATGTTGCTGTGGAGAACGAAGAAGCCGGCCATCAATCATATATGGGTACAAGGCATACACCAATATTGAAATGGATGGTACAATTTGAGTCTTGTTCCTCTAAGATTTGGGACACGTACCCGGTTCATTGTGACATATGCAACTCCGATATACACTTTAATTATCTTTGCAAGGACCATCCGGACCCGATTGCAGCTTCTTGTAATAATTATGATATTAACTTCACTGCTACAAAACAAGGTTTGGAATATCTTATCTTTTTAGGGGGGTGGGGGGGGGGACAAAACAGCTAAGAGAGCTTTTGTGCTCAATCATGAAAAAGGTATGGAAATTGTCTATGTTACAGAGGTTATGAATACCTCGTTTCCCATAATGAAGTACTATAAAGCTAATTGTGATATGACCATGTTCCCAAATTATGATGAGTGGGTTGACACTGCCATTTTGCAAAGAAAGATTAATTTGCAGATACCACTCAATGAAATCAATGAAGAAAAGGATCACGAGGTAGAACTCCCGATGCAAGATCACATGATGAAATCAACATATTCCAAACTAACTTGCAGGAAAATTATGGGGTTGATAAGGAGCAACATATTCAACACAATCAAGTGTGTTTGGAAAATGAAGAACGTTGCGAAGAAGAAGAGGAGGAGAAATGGATTGATCACCCGCCTATACCATCCACTTTGGACAGTAATTTTCTACACAAAAATAATATGCCCTTTGATGATGCCTCTTACTCTAGTGATGAATCTTATAATGCTCAAATCCTTTATCATTATTCTCAAGAAAACTTTGATTCTGAAAATCATTTGCTAGATATTCTTTTTGGGAGCATTGATAATGATGAACTAGATGTGAAGCCTTCTGCGTCTCCGATAGTTCCTTGCTATGCATCATGTGATACTAATATGGTGCAAGGAATCCTATTGGAGAAGGGTGAGTTGCTTGCGTTGAAAGAACATCCATATTACAAAGCATCCACCTTAATCGCAGGTAGCCATGATATGATTATATCACCTATTGTTGGCTATGTTTCTCTCCAATTGCAGCTGAATACGAAGACATAAAATCCAAGCTCTCTGCATTGGCACCCACTTAAATGTGATAATCTATTTTCTTACATGATGCCGATACACCGTAAGCGGGTACGCCTTTGATCGAACTTTGCTCTAAGGTGCTTCAAACCTCGGTTGGAGGTAAGAAGAACTACACCTCGGGTCAACATATCTTGGGATCCGGATGGAGGAAGGAGCACCGAAGCCTAGCTATATGGCTTAAAAGAAAGTGCTTCCCGGGAGGCAACCCTGAAGTCTGCATGTGTCTTTATTAGCTTTGTGTCTTTTTGTTAGTTTGCATTCATGCTAGCATTGGCACTTTTATGTTTTCCTGAATTGCTATTAGAGTTGGTTAGCACTAACCTTCTAAAGGTAATTTCTATAACGAACTGGTAGACTCGATTTATTCCACAATTAAATTAGCGGCTTTTCTCCTTGTATTTTTTTTGCAAATATGTCATCTGCAGGACTAAAGGGGGAGCCCCAAAAAAATTACCCAAATCTGGTCCTCCAGAAATGAAGCTGAGCAGTGGTACGACCGCTTATTGTCGTACCCATCTCGTACTAGCTAGCCTCATCCGCCTGAGTGTCGCTTTATAGAACGAAAGCCGAGCAGTGGTACGAGCGCTCACGCTCGTACCCACACTCGTACCAGATGGGCTGTGCAAAGCCCAGTTTTCAAAAATAAAAGCCGAGCAGTAGTACGAGCGCTCACACTCATAACCGTGCTAGTACCAAATGGGCAACATTGGGCATTGAAAGGTAGAAAGGAAGCCGAGCACCGGTACAAGTGCATCCGCTTGTCCCGAGTCAACTAACCCCTCATTTTAATTAATTTGACGGTCCGAGGTTACTGGGTACCCTTTTAGTCATTCATTTGTGCTCTAATTTTCTTTAATTACCTTCAAACCTCCTTAACCAATAATTCTTTTTAGTACTTTGCATTTTCTTTACCCGATTGGGTATACAAACTCCGTTGGTATACCGAAATGTTTCTTTCTTTTCGTGTGTTTTGTTTTCATAGGTGCTTGGACCTTGTGCAGTGACGTGTACGGTGTGGTGCCGACCACATAAATATTCGCACGAGCCATTTGGTTGCTTCAATTCAAGGACTCCCACTAAAAGTGTCAGGAAATATCTTCCAATTTGAACCTAGCCTAATAAAGTCATTGTAGTGTAGTGGTGAGTTTCCTGCCTTGAGTGGGAGCTCTCCCATGTTTAGGCACATAGGGGGCTGCTCACTTGTGTTTAATATCTTGTCTCACAAACACTTCACTTAGAATCTAGGGGTAGCATAGGAACTCCTAGACCTAGTTTGTCCACTTAAGTGTGGTGCTTAGGTTGACGAACCAATTTTCTTGAGACAAATGTTTTTATCACTTGTGAGCTAGCACTCTATGCTTTTAGAATAAAAAATAAAAAATTAAAAGAACATTTTTTTTATTTTAGCTCTGTTTCTAGCAGGTTGTCTCAGAAGGTAGCCACCGGACCACATCAAATAAAATTCATTGAAGCAATGGTCCATGCCCATTGAAAGAGAGGTCATTTGTGCCTCCAAGGTAATCGTGGACCACCCTTGCTTAAGTCTTAAGCTTGGGGAGGTTACCACCTCCCACACTCTCTTTCAATAAACTGCACTTCCTCTTTTATTTTCATAATCTGCCCAAGCTTAGTCCTAGGAAAACTACTAAGCTTGGAGAGGTTATTTTTGCATATAATGTGTCAGTTGTAGCAGCTAATGGTCGTTGTTCTCGAGCAAAACAAGAATCAACCCAATGAGGAGGGACCGAGGGAGCATGAAAAGTACGCTTATCATGAGGTATGCTCGAAACTCCCATCAGATTTTCTTGATCACTGAAACTAAGTAGATGCTTAAAGTCTTGTGTGAGTAGCTTTACTTTGGTAAGCCTTGTTTCTTAGGTGTAAGATCTTTGTTAAGCAAGCTAGTCCAGTATTTTAGTTTATAGTTGAGCTTTCTATGCTACTGAGCTTGTCGTTCTTTTTATATCAAAAATAATAAAGAAGTCCGCTAAGACTTGTAGGTTGTCACCATGCTAGAATTGTCCTAAAAAATAGTTTTAGAGTAGCTTGACCCCATGATGTTTGATAGGATAGGCTCGATGGTGCTCACGAAGGGAGTTGGGCAATAGAACCAATACTCTAAAGTTTTGAGACTGTGTCATGCCGAAATTAGTCTAAAAAGGATTGTGCTTCATACATATCTTTTATCCTTTACTTTTTATAAAGAGTTGCAATCAAGGGGAAGTTGACTACTCTGCTGGCCTATGAGCGATCCACCTGGGGTAAATCCGAGATCTCGGCTATGAGTGGGATAACGACTATAGCGGCAATTCTATGTCGCGTAAAACTTCAACTCTCCCTGCGACAAGTGACTTTCAAATGAAGGGGAAGTTGACCACACCACAGACCTATGAGCGATCCACCAGGGGTAAATCTGGCATCTCAGTTATGAGTGGGATAACGACTGTAGCGGCAACAGTATGTAGGGTAAAACTTCGACTCTCCCCACAGCAGAGATTATATTTATATACGTAACTCTTTAACCTAGGGGTTGATGTTATTGAAACCCAATGACTGGAAAGATCACTTCAAAAACATAGAATTGAGAGCATTAGTGGGTAGCATCGAAAAGCACTATTTCTATTTATGCCTTTTTGATGATCTACTTGTGTTCAACAATTTTGACATGACAAAAATAATCTCATTCTCCCTTTTAGCAAGCGAGTTTAGTCATAGTGAGTTAAGAAATTAACTAGATTACTTTGCTATCTTATTTAACAAGTATTTTTACCCCAATTAGTTTGATTTATTTAGAGTTAGACACTCTCCTTGCTTTTTGTTTTTGCCTAATCAAGTTTTCAGGTTACTCTTACTGGTGGGTGTCTCGGCAATGAAATGTAAGTAAACTCTAACCTCCACAGAATATCATGGTTAAACCCTCAGTTCCTAACGGTTGGTTATTTCTTGAGGACAATCATGGTTTAAGCTTGGGCACATTTGATGTGTGTATTTTACACACATCTTTTCCATGAGTTTAACCCTGATATTCTCGAGATTTATTGCAGATTATCCCTCTAACTGTTACCCTTTTAGTTTGTTTTTCATTTATTTTGTGTTTCCTAGAGTGTTTAGGGGTATTACATTCACATGGACTTTTCGCAATAATTGGAGCCAATTCCGAGGTGAAACAGAGAGGAACCAGTAGCTGAATTTGGTCAAATCCAAGGAAGCGTCCGCAAGATGACCTCAAATGAAAAAGTGCTCAACAAAAAAGTTGTTCCTCTCGTTAAGACGAACAACTTTGCTTTTTGGATCATCTCAATCCTAGCTTATATGCAAATTCTATGGACAAAACTCTGAATCAGCAGACAAGGATAGGGACCAGAAGAAAAGTCGAGCACCGGTATGACCGTACGTGCTTGTACCAGTGCTTGTACCACACCTGGATAGATGCAAAATCTCCTGCAACTTCTCCCTTCGACCACCATTTTGAGCATCGTTTGATGCGTCAAATTCGCTACCGCCAGGCACCTCCCCATGGGCCAGTGGCGCTGCCACCATTTCCATGTTGCCGGTGCCTCCACCATCATCAACACCGTCGCCTCCATCACCTCCTCTCTCTTCCCCATCACGGCCTCCTTGATGGGTTGTAACAACTCTTGAACCCCCTTTAATGCAGTTTTTACTTGAGTCATTGTTGGTTCTAGGTAGCGGTAATCTAGTACGCCAAGTTAGACTATGGTTGTGTTTTATTATGCATTGTCTCTTCGTGTTTCTAATCGTAGTGATTGGAGATGCCCAATCCACTGGCGTAGTTGGAGACATCCAACCCCTCAGGCCACACACAGAGTAGATACGTGTTTGTGTGAATCAATAGACCTCTGTATGGCAGACATTGGTATCTTGAGAGGAGCACATCTCATCTAGGGAGTAACGGTTATCCATAGAGCATAATGCTTTGGTTCGGTCCTTTGTGACCTTTTTATCTTCTACAACTGTATGCATCATTAGTGTCTGGAAGTGGACAAGTAACTTTGTGCCTCCAAAGTACCATGAGGAGTTGTGCCATTAGGGAGAATGTCTCACTTTTAATAGAGAAACACGACCGATCGCCCAATTAGTACTAGTGAGCCAGAACCTAGATGCCACATTTGCTCAAGTAAATGTTGCGTTAAGTTCCCTTAGTTCACTTCTCATTCTAGTCAAGTTTATTTTTTGTTCTAGTTCGTATTATAGTTAAGTCCCTTTTATTATTGTGTGCCAAGCAGCGAATAGGGTAAACTATTTCCAAGCTTAGGTTTGGGTGCAAGAGGAACTGCGGTAGGTGACAAGCATAGCGACAGGGTTGGTAAAGACCTTCCTTTACTCCCTGGTTTTATAATCTTGGGCTAAATACTTTTCGTGAAAGGTACTACAGTGATTCGGTGCACTTGCTGGACATCACATTGTGGCTGGTTGGCTGTGGGTAGCTACTGGCTGGAGATGGATGGAGCAGACGCGGCTGTGGGCTGGGCTAGATCACTCGGGCACGCGGCTGCTGGCCTGCCTGGGTCTTATCGGGCTCCAAACTGCATCGAGCATGGCAGCCCATGAGCTAGTCTGAGCCGAGCCATGCTCGGCCAGAGATGCAGATGATCCCAACAAAGGAGCACGGCTAAACCTACTACCATTCTGGGCCAAGCTAGACTCGCACCTAGCCCGCAGAAGCTCAGGCCGAGCCCAAAAGCTCTGGCTGAGCATCCAGATTTAGTTGTGTGCCTTCGCGGCATTCTCCCATGATCCTCTCGCTGCCCCCTCTTGGCTCCCTTTTTAAAATAAAAATTTAGGTGTGGAACCTCTCGCTCCCAGCGAACATTAGGAATACTTAGATCTATGGCATCGGTGGAATTTATTTGACTTAGCTGCTAAGGTTGTTCAGTCGGCAAGTAGTAGAAGTACAAATATGTGCAGCTAAATTAATAAGTAAAGAGTAATTGGGGTAGAAAAGGGGTGCTCCTCGGTCATTTGGGGCTTTGGGTTGTCGGATCACACCACGAATGGCTAGATATCATGTAAAAAATCTATGGTGGCATGGCCGTAATATTTTCAAGGGTTAGAGCTTTTCGGGTAATTTCGCATGAAGTGCCGTCACTATTGTGTGCAATGTCTTATCTCCCTCTCCCTCTCTCCCCCTCTTTCCGCCGCCATTTCTCTCTTCCGATATCAGCCAACTCCAGCTGCCTCTCATGCCGCCGCCTACAGACGCGATAGCCTATGCCCCGTCTATTGATCTGTCAGCAAAGATTTGCCGAAGTGGCCTTGTAAACTAATCCTATGGCTCCTCATCGATTTGGCCATTCGACCGTTCAAATTGCATGTAGTCTCCATGTGTGGTTTTGGTAATTAATGGCAATCCCTATGGACTAATGTGTTTCACTAAGATGTATAGAAGCAAAGTTCCATAGGCAATACATGAAGAATATTGGATGGTTTGAAGGATAAAATACATCAAGACAAATATATGCATTGAGATTTGGTAATGAATGTCAATTCCTATGGAGCAACAAGGGCATTAAGCTATATATGAAGATATGTTCCATGGGTGATGCAAGAAGAAGATTGGATGGATTTGGAGTGAATGCCATCAACATCTAGATGTGCATCAAGATTGAGTTCAATGATTGAATCAAATATGATCAAGATGAATTCCATGTGATCAAGATGGAGTTCATTGGCGGATCTCAGAGGTTGTCTTGCTTGGGCTAACAAGTTGAGCCATGATGGATCAAGCTCTTGAGAGAATGATTAAAGAGAAGAATTCTAGATATGGCTTGAAGATGGGATCATGATGAGCTCACATGTTGAGTCGTGTTTGATCAAGTCTTGATGCAAGTAATTCAAGTGAAGAATTCACTATACTTCTCAAGAGATTGTGATGGAGCATGAAGAAGAACGAGTGATGACCAATACGATATTCATGGAGAAACTTAACATGGTCATGAAAAGAATTGAGATATTGGTGATCATGTCTTGAAGCAATGAAGCGTAGTGAAGAGTTCAATATGGCCTTCAAGACACCAATATTAAGCTTGGAGTAAAGATAAAGGTTAACCACCATAAAGCGCGAAGATCGAATTCTAAATGTTCAACACACAAGCGCAAATGATGTACCACATAAGATCTTGTGGTATGGTAAGAAATTGTGAATTGTGCTTTGTGAACTAACCCATACTATATGTTGCCTATGTTTGTGGGTTGGGTGATTCTCATGGGCTTGCATCAAAAGAAAGATTTCAAGCAGCCCATGTGATTATGACATCAAGTGAAGATGGTCATCAAGGTTGATAAGGGCAAGTTCAAGACAGACATCCTAAAGGATTACATGCTTGAAGCATGTGGATGATTGTGTGATGGACGTGTGAAGATGTTTTGCGAGAAGAGGCTTCCCATAGTGTATGAGGAAGATATTCAAAGAACTTCCCCAAGCTTTTGAGAGACATTGATGAATGGACATACGCTTGAAGCTTGAATGTCCATCCATTGATGATTGGTACATATGAAGATGGTATACCATACAATGCTTCCCACATGGCTTGTGGGGGTGCTATTCGAAGTCTTCATCAAGTGACATGATCAAGATTGTGTTTCCAACTTGATCCAAGCATGGACGTCAACAACAAGCTCAAGTGGAAGGTTCAATGCAAATATGGAAGTTGAGCCAAATTAACAAAGAGAGAAGAAAAGCGGTATACCCATTTTGCAGTTCTTTTATCTCTATTGAGTATAGGAAGGCCGCACTATTAAGAGGGGTCTCTCAATGAACTCAAGGGTGGAACTCATTTGTCTTTGGTACACTCCAAAATACACATCCCAATCTCCACCATATGTGCCACCAAGTTAGCCAAAATATGCACCTCAATACATTCATTTTGAGCTACTTGTACATGCTTCGAAAGTAGCTGCCGAAACCTCTGGCAGACCCTTTCAGGAAACCTCAGAATTCGGAACCACCTCCGGCGTAGACTCTGACTGACATCAGAGGCTTCTGTTGTCAGCCAGAGTCCACGTCGGAGTATGCTTCAGAATCCGAAGCCCCCAGAGGTTGCCCCAGTTTTCGGCAGCACTGGAATCTGGCTTCACCTCCGGCACTTATTGCGGTTGATATCAGAGGCGTCTGATGTCGGCCAAAACTGGTGCTCCAGAGTTGACACCGGAATCCGGGACACGCCGGAAGGTCCCTCCGAAACTTCCGGGATGTATCGGGACATCCCAATGGGCATATTTCAAGTGGGCTATAAAAGGCCCACTTCATCTTCCGGAAGTGGTAGCCATCCCCATTTATTGAGCTGATCAGTTTTCTCTCTCCTACTCCATTTTATCATAGCTCAAAAGCTTCATTACCTCCACATCCCTCTGTTGAATCATTCTACTCCTTTGAGGGAAAAGAGAGAGGAGCCCTCGATCTATATTTCCACCAAATGAATTTGGGTACCCCTTTGAATTCATTTAGGATTTGTTACTCTTGGAGGTTGGAGACCCCTAGGTGGCAGGAGTGCTCCGGTGAGTAATAAACTTGTGATCTACCCCCGAAAAGTTTGTGAAGGTTTGCAGGTCGTCTCAGGGTCTACCTCTAGTGGTTGAGAATCACATTCGTTGTGATATCTCAAGGAGGATATGGTGAGCCTTCATGGTGTTGGTGTGCCTTCGTGGTAACACCCATCCCTCCAACGGTGAGTAGCTTCCCTCCAAGGAAGTGAACATCGGGATACGTCCTCGTCTCCGTGTCTTCGGTTATGTCTAACCCTAGCTCCCTACTTGTGGTTTACTTTGGTCACTTGACATTGCATTCACTATATCTTGTTGCACTCATTATATTGTGTTGGTTATCTCACCGTAGCAATTGTGTAGGCCTACACTTTATATTCCGCAATTCGTACTTCTTACTATCGATATATCTTGTGCTTAGTGTGAATTGCAAGCTTGTATCATCCAATACCACTTCTTGCTTGTATCCTCCATTTCTATATCTTGTGATGGAATT
This sequence comes from Elymus sibiricus, assembly GCA_039707655.1. Classification (NCBI taxonomy): domain Eukaryota; kingdom Viridiplantae; phylum Streptophyta; class Magnoliopsida; order Poales; family Poaceae; genus Elymus; species Elymus sibiricus. Next base: position 20,816,323 of record CM077676.1, read on the forward strand.
TGTGTAAGCTTGTATTGCTTACTTGTGATCTCTTGATATCCTTCTAGTGCTTATCTTGTTTAACTTAAGTTGTTGGTGCACTTAGCTGAGCCTAGTAAATTTAGGATCTGTGCTTGAAAAGTATCTGCCTAGTTTATTTCCGCATTAGGATAAAGCCAAATCCATAAAAGTTTTTAAAACGCCTATTCACCTTCCCTCCCCCTCTAGGCGACATCTTGGTCCTTTCAATCCACCAGACTCCACTAGGTTTGAACCCAGGCCTGAGAGGCCCACGCCACAATACCAGGGCCATCTTCGTCGCATGACACATGGCTGCATGTCACAAGTCCGCACGTGTCCACTTTGTGTGCGCCTGACAATCCACAAGTCCCCCCTGGCTAGTTGGACATGGACATTGGATTTTACAAATTAAGGAAAATGCTACTAATATTGAAAATACTATAGCATGCTTGGTTAGAAACCAAAAATTGGCTAGCCAACATTTTGACATGGCAACATTTGGCAACTCCAAATTTTGCCAAAGTTTTGGAAGGTAAGCAAGGTAAGTTGGTCGCTGACCAATTGCCAGCCAATTTTTTGGTTTGCCTATATATTGGCTACCAAATCTTGGCACCAAAACTAGCAAGCCCCCTAATGTGTGCCGCATACTATAAACTTATACATGTCAGAATTTGGTTGGTACGTCTTCAGAGTTATTACTTGATGCACATCTAACGTATATATATTCTTAAGACTAGGGTTCAATGTTTCATTGCATCATGCCATGAGTCGGCCTCACAACCCTAGCTGCCCCCTTCCTCCTTTCCAATGTGCAAATATTGGGTGATGGCATTGGAGCCATACGACGCACGGAGGCCAGTAACATAGAGGGAGGCCGCCGAGGAGCTCCGACGGATGCATCTGCCGAGGGGACAGACTGTAAATGTGGGCAACAAGGAGAAGAACAAACTTGTGATGCGGATTTGCGTGAAGATGAACGATGAGGAGCGGATGTAGATGATTCAAACAGGACTGCCACGGTGGAGGAGGTGATTTTTGTTGGGGAACGTTGCATGGGAAACAAAAATTTTCCTACGCACACACAAGATCTATCCATGGTGATGAGCATCTACGAGAGGGAGAGTGAATCTACATACCCTTGTAGATCGCTAAGCGGAAGCGTTAAGAAACGCGGTTGATGTAGTCGAACGTCTCCGCGATCCAAATCGCAAGTCGTCCCTCGATCCAAGCACGATCTAGCGCCGAACGGACGGCACCTCCACGTTCAACACACGTACGGCTTGATGACGATCTCCGCCTTATTGATCCAGCAAGAGGGAGCGGAGAGGAAGAAGAGTTCCAGCAGCACGACGGCGTGGTGATGTTGGTGAGGAACTATTTCAGCAGGGCTTCGCCTAAGCACTACTGAAATTATGACGTAGGAGGAACTAGAGGTTGCCGGCACACGGCTTGGGGCAATCTTAATGCGTCCCGTGTGCTAGCGCTGCCCCTCTAATTATATATTGAGCCTTGGGGTCTAAACTTGGAGTAAAAGCCTCCTCCAGGTCGGTTTTGCCCGCACAAGGTCGGTTTGGCCCGCAGGGAAACAGTCCAACTCGGATCCCTGCAGTACCGCGCACAAGCGGTAGTACCGCTGCTACAGTAGCGGTAGTACCGCTTGACCAGCTTCAGCGGTAGTACCGCTGGTACAGTAGCGGTAGTACCGCTTGACCAGCTTAAGCGGTAGTACCGCTGCTACAGTAGCGGTAGTACTGCCTTACCAGCTTAAGGCAGTAGCAAAACTTCCTTTTGCACTTTCCAATACCTCGTGGGCTTTATCCCTTTGGCGCATATAAAGTGTTGCTGTACCCGAACACTTCGGTAAACATCCGGAACCCCTTCCGGTGAATTCCGGAACCCTTCCGGAGATCAAAACACTATTATGACATATATCAATCTTTACCTCCGGACTATTCCGGAGATCCTCGTCATGTCCGGGATCTTATCCGGGACTCCGAACAACCTTCGGTCACCAACAAAATAACTCAACTATACTAATCGTCACCAAACGTTAAGTGTGTAGACCCTGCGGGTTCGAGAACTATGTAGACATGACCGAGACACCTCTACGATCAATAACCAATAGCGGGACCTGGATGCCCATATTGGCTCCTACATATTCTACGAAGATCTTTATCAGTCGAACCTCTATGTCAAGGATTCAGTTAATCCCGTATGCTGTTCCCTTTGTTCTTCGGTATGTTACTTGCCCGAGATTCGATCGTCGGTATCTCTATACCTAGTTCAATCTCGTTACCGGCAAGTCTCTTTACTCGTTCCGTAATACAAGATCTCGTGGCTAACACTTTAGTCACATTGCTTGCAAGGCTCATTGTGATGTTGTATTACCAAGTGGGCCCTGAGATACCTCTCCGTCACACGGAGTAACAAATCCCAGTCTTGATCCATGCCAACCCAACAGACATCCTCGGAGATACCTGTAGAGCACCTTTATAGTCACCCAGTTACGTTGCGACGTTTGATACACACAAGGTACTCCTCCGATGTCAGGGAGTTGCATGATCTCATGGTCAAAGGAACAGATACTTGACATGCAGAAAACAATAGCAATAAACTGACACGATCATATGCTACGTTCGTAGTTTGGGTCTTGTCCATCACATCATTCTCCTAATGATGTGATCCCGTTATCAAATGACATCTCATGTCAATGGCTAGGAAACCTTAACCATCTTTGATCAACGAGCTAGTCAACTAGAGGCTTACTAGGGACACAGTGTTGTCTATGTACCCACACATGTATTTGAGTTTCCAATCAATACAATTATAGCATGGATAATAAACGATTATCATGAACAAGGAAATATAATAATAACCAATTTATTATTGCCTCTAGGGCATATTTCCAACAGTCTCCCACTTGCACTAGAGTCAATAATCTAGTTCACATCACTATGTGATTTACAATGTAATGAATCGAACACCCATGCAGTTCTGGTGTTGTTCATGTTTAGCCCTTGGAAGAGGTTTAGTCATCGGATCTGCAACATTCAGATCCGTGTGTACTTTGCAAATATTTATGTCGTCCTCCTTGATGTAATCGCGGATGGAATTGAAACGTCGCTTTATGTGTCTGGTCCTCTTGTGAAATCTTGGTTCCTTGGCTAGAACAATGGCACCAGTATTATCACAAAACAGAGTCATTGGGTTAAGTGCACTAGGCACTACTCCAAGATCTGTCATGAACTCCTTCATCCAGACACCTTCCTTCGCCGCCTCCGAGGCTGCGATGTACTCCGCTTCGCATGTAGAATCAGCTACCACGCTTTGCTTGGAACTGCACCAGCTAACCGCACCCCCATTAAGAATAAACACGTATCCGGTTTGTGACTTAGAGTCATCCGGATCAGTGTCAAAGCTTGCATCGACGTAACCCTTTACGACGAGCTCTTGATCACCTCCATAAACGAGAAACATAACCTTAGTCCTTTTCAGGTACTTCAGGATATTCTTGACCGCCGTCCTGTGTTCCATTCTTGGATCACTTTGAAACCTTCCGGCCATACTTATGGCAAGGCTGACATCGGGTCTTGTGCACAGCATTGCATACATGATAGAGCCTATGGCTGAAGCATAGGGGATGACACTCATCTTTTCTCTATCTCCTGCAGTCACTGGGCATTGAGTCTTACTCAACTTCACACCTTGCAATACAGGCAAGAACCCCTTCTTGGACTGATCCATTTTGAACTTCTTCAAAACTTTGTCAAGGTATGTGCTTTGTGAAAGTCCCATTAAGCGTCTCGATCTATCTCTATAGATCTTGATGCCTAATATGAAAGCAGCTTCTCCTAGGTCCTTCATTGAAAAACTCTTGTTCAAATATTCCTTCACGCTCTCCAACATTTCTATATTGTTTCCAATCAGCAATATGTCATCCACATATAATATTAGAAACGCTATAGAGCTCCCACTCACTTTCTTGTAAATACAAGCTTCTCCGTAAACTTGTATAAACTCGAACGCTTTGATCACCTCGTCAAAGCGAACATTCCAACTCCGAGATGCTTGCACCAGTCCATAAATGGATCGCTGGAGTTTGCAAACTTTGTCAGCATTCTCTGGATCGACAAAACCTTCTGGTTGCATCATATACAACTCTTCCATAAGGAAACCGTTAAGGAACGCTGTTTTGACATCCATCTGCTAAATTTCATAATCGAAAAAGGCAGCTATTGCTAACATGATTCTGACGGACTTAAGCATCGCTACGGGTGAGAAGGTCTCATCGTAGTCAACTCCTTGAACTTGTGAAAAACCATTTGCCACAAGTCGAGCTTTATAGACGGTGACATTACCGTCCGCGTCCGTCTTCCTCTTAAAGATCCATTTGTTCTGAATGGCTTTACGCCCTTCAGGTAATACTTCCAAAGTCCATACTTTGTTTTCATACATGGATCCCATCTCGGACTTCATGGCCTCTAACCATTTCTCGGAATCCGGGCCCATCATCGCTTCTCCATAGCTCGTAGGTTCATCGTTGTCTAACAACATGACCTCTAAGACAGGGTTGCCGTACCACTCAGGAGCAGTACGCGCCCTTGTCGACCTACGAGGTTCGATAGCAACTTGATCCAAAGCTTCATGATCATCATCATTAACTTCCTCTTCAGCTGATGTAGGCTTTACAGAAACATCTTTCTGCGCTGCGCTACTTTCAGGTTGAAGTAAAGGTTCAACAACCTCATCAAGTTCTATCTTCCTCCCACTCAATTCTTTCGAGAGAAACTCTTTCTCAAGAAATGTTCCGTTTTTAGCGACAAACACTTTGCCTTCGAGTCTGAGGTAGAAGGTATACCCAACTGTCTCTTTTGGGTATCCTATGAAGACGCATTTCTCCGCTTTGGGTTCCAGCTTTTCAGGCTGAAGCTTTTTGACATAAGCATCACATCCCCAAACTTTAAGAAACGACAGCTTTGGCTTCTTGCCAAACCAAAGTTCATATGGCGTCGTCTCAACGGATTTCGATGGTGCCCTATTTAAAGTGAATGCAGTTGTCTCTAATGCATAACCCCAAAACGATAGTGGCAAATCGGCAAGAGACATCATAGATCGCACCATATCCAATAAGGTTCGATTACGACGTTCGGACACACCATTACGCTGTGGTGTTCCAGGCGGTGTCAGTTGTGAAACAATTCCACATTGTCTTAAGTGACTGCCAAACTCATAACTCAGATATTCTCCTCCTCGATCAGATCGTAGGAATTTAATCTTCTTGTTACGATGATTCTCAACTTCACTCTGAAATTGTTTGAACTTTTCAAACGTTTCAGACTTGTGTTTCATTAAGTAAATATACCCATATATACTTAAGTCATCAGTGAAGGTGAGAAAGTAACGATAACCACCGCGCGCCTCAATACTCATCGGACCGCACACATCAGTATGTATGATTTCCAACAAGTCACTTGTCCGTTCCATTGTTCCAGAGAACGGCGTTTTAGTCATCTTGCCCATGAGGCATGGCTCACATGTGTCAAGTGATTCAAAATCAAGTGACTCTAAAAGTCCATCAGCATGGAGCTTCCTCATGCGTTTTACGCCAATATGACCTAAACGGCAGTGCCACAAGAAAGTGGTATTATCATTATTAATTCTACATCTTTTGGCATCAATGTTATGAACATGTGTATCATTATTATCGAGATTCAATAAGAATAAACCCCTCACATTGGGTGCATGACCATAAAAGATATTACTAATATAAATAGAACAACCATTATTCTCTGATTTAAATGAGTAACCGTCTCGCAATAAACAAGATCCAGATATAATGTTCATGCTTAACGCAGGCACCAAATAACATTTATTCAGGTTCATCACTAATCCCGATGGTAATCGAAGAGCGAGCGTGCCGACGACGATCACATCAACCTTGGAACCATTTCCCACGCGCATCGTCACTTCGTCCTTTGCCAGCCTCCGTCTATTCCGCAGTTCCTGTTTTGAGTTGCAAATATGAGCAACCGCACCGGTATCAAATACCCAGGCACTACAACGAGAGTTGGTAAGGTACACATCAATAACATGTATATCATATATACCTTGTTTGTTGTTGGCCGCCTTCTTGTCAGCCAAATATTTGGGGCAGTTCCGCTTCCAGTGTCCAGTTCCCTTGCAATGAAAACACACAGTTTCTGGTTTGGGTCCAGCCTTGGGTTTCTTCACGAGAGGAGCAACTGCTTTGCCACTCTTCTTGGAGTTACCCTTCTTACCCTTGCCAATTTTCTTGAAACTAGTGGTTTTATTGACCATCAACACTTGATGCTCCTTCTGAATTTCAGACTCAGCGGCTTTTAGCATCGCAAACAGCTCGGCGACTGACTTGTTCATCCCGTGCATGTTATAGTTCAACACGAAGCTCTTGTAGCTAGGTGGCAATGATTGAAGAACTCTGTCAGTGATAGCCTCTGGCGGAAGGGGCATCCCCAATTCAGCCAGACGGGTGGAGTACCCAGACATTCTGAGTACGTGATCACTGATAGACCCGTTCTCCTCCATCTTGCAAGCATAGAACTTATCGGAGATCTCATATCTCTCGATCCGGGCATTCTTCTGAAAGATAAACTTCAACTCCTGGAACATCTCATATGCTCCATGACGTTCAAAACGTCTTTGAAGTCCCGGTTCTAAGCCATACAACATTGCACATTGAACTATTGAGTAATCTTCAGAACGAGCCTGCCAGGCGTTCACAACGTCTAGAGACTCAACTGGAGCGGGTGGATCACCAAGCGGTGCATCAAGGACATAAGCCTTCTGGGAAGCCGTAAGGATAATCCTTAGATTACGGGCCCAGTCCACAAAGTTACTTCCATCATCTTTCAACTTAGCTTTCTCTAGGAACGCATTAAAATTCAGGGGTGCTACTGCGCGAGCCATGATCTACAACATAAATATTGCAAAGACAACTTAGACTATTGTTCTAGATAATGAGTTTAGTTAATCATATTACTTAAAAACTCCCACTCAAATTGACATCCCTCCGATCATTCGAGTGTAACATGATCCAAATCCACCAACTCAAGTCCGATCATCACGTGAGTTGAGGTGGTTTCAATGGTGAACATCTTCATGTTGATCATATCTACTATATGACTCATGTTCGACCTTTCGGTCTCTTGTGTTCCGAGGCCATGTCTGTACATGCTAGGCTCGTCAAGTTTAACCCGAGTGTTTCCGCACGTGCAACATGGCTTACACCCGTTGTATGTGAACGTAGAGTCTATCACACCCGATCATCACGGCGTGTCTCGAAACGACGAACTTTCGCAACGGTGCACACTCGGGGAGAACACAATTTATCTTGAAATTTAAGTGAGGGATCACCTTATAATGCTACCGTCGTCCTAAGCAAAATAAGATGCATAAAAGGATTAACATCACATGCAAATCATAAGTGACATGATATGGCCATGAACTCGTGCTTTTGATCTCCATCTCCAAAGCACCGGCATGATCTCCATCGTCACCGGCATTACACCATGATCTCCATCATCTTGATCTCCATCAACGTGTCGCCATGAGGTTGTCGCGCCGACTGTTGCTTCCACGACTATAGCTAACATTTAGCGATAAAGTAAAGCATTACATAGCGCTTAATGATTGACACGCAGGTCATACAATAATTAAAGACAACTCTATGGCTCCTGCCAGTTGCCGTACTCATCGACATGCAAGTCGTGATATTCTATACAACACATGATCATCTCATACATCACATATATCTCATCATGTAATTGGCCATATCACATCACAACATACCCTGCAAAAACAAGTTAGACGTCCTCTAATTGTTGTTGCAAATTTTACGTGGCTGCTACGGGTTTGCAAGAACCGTTCTTACCTACGCAAAACCACAACGTGGTGTAGTGATTGCTTTTTGATCTTCTAAAAGAACCCTCTTCATTGAAATCGATTCAACTAAAGTGAGAGAGACAGACACCCTCTAGCCATCTTTATGCAACGAAGTTACATGTCAGTTGAAGGAACCTGTCTCGCGTAAGCGTACGCGTAAAGTCGGTCCGGGCCGCTTCATCTCACAATACCGCCGAATCAAATATCAACTAGTAACGGCAAGCAATATGTATACACCCACGCCCACAACTCGTTTGTGTTCTACTCGAGATCTCATCTACGCATAAACCTCGCTCATGATGCCACTGATGGGGAACGTTGCATGGGAAACAAAAAATTTCCTACGCACACACAAGATCTATCCATGGTGATGAGCATCTACGAGAGGGAGAGTGAATCTACATACCCTTGTAGATCGCTAAGCGGAAGCGTTAAGAAACGCGGTTGATGTAGTCAAACGTCTCCGCGATCCAAATCGCAAGTCGTCCCTCGATCCAAGCACGATCTAGCGCCGAACGGACGGCACCTCCGCGTTCAACACACGTACGGCTTGATGACGATCTCCGCCTTCTTGATCCAGCAAGAGGGAGCGGAGAGGAAGAAGAGTTCCAGCAGCACGACGGCGTGGTGATGTTGGTGAGGAACTATTTCAGCAGGGCTTCGCCTAAGCACTACTGAAATTATGACGTAGGAGGAACTAGAGGTTGCCGGCACATGGCTTGGGGCAATCTTAATGTGTCCCGTGTGCTAGCCCTGCCCCTCTATTTATATGTTGAGCCTTTGGGTGTAAACTTGGAGTAAAAGCCTCCTCCAGGTCGGTTTTGCCCGCACAAGGTCGGTTTGGCCCGCAGGGAAAGAGTCCAACTCGGATCCCTGCAGTACCGCGCACAAGCGGTAGTACCGCTGCTACAGTAGCGGTAGTACCGCTTGACCAGCTTCAGCGGTAGTACCGCTGATACAGTAGCGGTAGTACCGCTTGACCAGCTTAAGCGGTAGTACCGCTGCTACAGTAGCGGTAGTACTGCCTTACCAGCTTAAGGCAGTAGCAAAACTTCCTTTTGCACTTTCCAATACCTCGTGGGCTTTATCCCTATGGCGCATATAAAGTGTTGCTGTACCCGAACACTTCGGTAAACATCCGGAACCCCTTCCGGTGAATTCCGGAACCCTTCCGGAGATCAAAACACTCTTATCACATATATCAATCTTTACCTCCGGACTATTCCGGAGATCCTCGTCATGTCCGGGATCTTATCCGGGACTCCGAACAACCTTCGGTCACCAACAAAATAACTCAACTATACTAATCGTCACCAAACGTTAAGTGTGTAGACCCTGCGGGTTCGAGAACTATGTAGACATGACCGAGACACCTCTACGATCAATAACCAATAGCGGGACCTGGATGCCCATATTGGCTCCTACATATTCTACGAAGATCTTTATCGGTCGAACCTCTATGTCAAGGATTCAGTTAATCCCGTATGTTGTTCCCTTTGTTCTTTGGTATGTTACTTGCCCGAGATTCGATCGTCGGTATCTCTATACCTAGTTCAATCTTGTTACCGGCAAGTCTCTTTACTCGTTCCGTAATACAAGATCTCGTGGCTAACACTTTAGTCACATTGCTTGCAAGGCTCATTGTGATGTTGTATTACCGAGTGGGCCCTGAGATACCTCTCCGTCACACGGAGTAACAAATCCCAGTCTTGATCCATGCCAACCCAACAGACATCCTCGGAGATACCTGTAGAGCACCTTTATAGTCACCCAGTTACGTTGCGACGTTTGATACACACAAGGTACTCCTCCGATGTCAGGGAGTTGCATGATCTCATGGTCAAAGGAACAGATACTTGACATGCAGAAAACAATAGCAATAAACTGACACGATCATATGCTACGTTCGTAGTTTGGGTCTTGTCCATCACATCATTCTCCTAATGATGTGATCCCGTTATCAAATGACATCTCATGTCAATGGCTAGGAAATCTTAACCATCTTTGATCAACGAGCTAGTCAACTAGAGGCTTACTAGGGACACAGTGTTGTCTATGTACCCACACATGTATTTGAGTTTCCAATCAATACAATTATAGCATGGATAATAAACGATTATCATGAACAAGGAAATATAATAATAACCAATTTATTATTGCCTCTAGGGCATATTTCCAACAATTTTGCGGGCAGATGTGGAGGCGTCCTCTTCGGATCCAACGCAGAAAGTTCGCTGGAGGGAATTTAGAGCGAGGGATCCGCTACACCCCGATGCTCTCCACATGTTCATCGCCCCGCTCAGGTGTTTCATTCGCCAGTGGGGAGAGGGCCATCGCGAAGATCCTCATCAGCATAGTCCGGTGTGTTGCACCTGCTGGTAGGCAGGATGTTGCATTCCTATCGTCAACCATGTGCTACTTGTGCTTGGCGATATGATAACCACAAGCAACTCGTCTTCCCCTGGCCCGTACTCCACCCCGTGGTGCTAGGCGAGCTCTATTCCAAATCTCTGTCCCTTCGCCGACGCTACATTTTGAGGAAGAGCTAGCATCGAGTCTATTGAATTTGGGATTTCACCACCGTGGTCAACGGCGATTTCAAAAACCGCATGACGATGAAGGCGGGTTTTTCAAGTGCCCTTCCAAAGCTAGGGTAGAAGACACCGTTGATGTTGACATCTTTCACGCACAGCTGGGCCCATCTGCTACTCACTTTGGAATTGTTGGATTTCCTCGAAGTGGAAGGATGATGCAGCACAGCAGCAGAAAGTATTTCCCTCAGTTAAGAAACAAGGTTTATCGAACCAGTAGGAGTCACTAAGCTAACAACGTTGGCAGTACCTGCACACAAACAAATAAATTGTTGCACCCAACAAAGGCAAGGGGGTTGTCATTCCCTTTGTTCCTGCTAGCTACAAGATTAAAAGCAAATAGTGATAGGGCAAAGCGGCAAGAAAGTAAAAGAAAGTAAAAGTGCAATTGTAGGAGTTTTTGTATTGATGGAAAATAGACCCGAGGGCCATAGGTTCACTAGTGGCATCTCTCTCGAAAGCATGTAGTGGCATGGTAACAAATTATTGTTGGTCAATTGACAGAATAGCGCAAATTATAACTATGATCATTCAAGGCATAATCTCACATAGGCATTACGTCTGTGATAAGTAGACTGTTAATCCAACTACATCTACTACTATTACTCCACCCCAAGACCCCTATCCAGCATGCATCTCAAAGTATTAAGTTTACAAGAAACAGAGTATCGCAATAAGCAAGATGACATAATGTAGACAGAAGAAAACCTAGCAATAAGATTAACCCCATCGTTTTATCCTTAGTAGCAACAATACAATACGTGCATTCGTCCTTATTGTCACTGGACAAGATCACCGCAAGATTGAACCCACTACTATGCACCACTCCCTCTGAATAACTACTCATCTATCTTGGCCAGAAAAGACACATATCGGAAAGCATACATAGCTATTTAATTATGCAGCAAAGAAACTTCAAGAGATTCAAATAAATTCAATGAAAAATCTGATCATAAATCCACAATTCATCGGATCCCAACAAACACACCACAAGAATTACAGCGGATGTATCTCCAAAGAGATCATTGTATTGAAGATCAAAAGAGAGAGAGAGGGAGAGCTATCTAGTTACTACTATGGACCCGTAGGTCCTGAAAGAACTACTCACACATCATCATGGAGGCAGCAAGGTTGATGAAGATGGCCTTCCCAATGATTCCCCCCTCCGGTAGAGTGCCAGAACAGGGCTCCAGATGGGATCACTTCGGAACAGAGGCTTGTGGCGGCGATAAAATCGTTTCGGGTCTCGCTCCGAGGGTTTTGGAATACATGTGAACTTATAGGCCAGAAATTAGGGCAAACGGAGCAGTAGGGGGCCCACAAGCCTGCAGGGTGTGCCCCCTGAGCTTGTGGCCCCTTGGTCCATCTTCTGGTCACCTCCCGAAGCTTCTAGGGTCTCTTATGTTCCAGAAAAAATCGTCAAAATGTTTTGTCGTGTTTGGACATTCGTAGGTATCGATTTTCTATAAAACCAAAAACAAGCAGAAAGCAACAACTGGCACTGCGCACTGGATTAATATGTGAGCCCAAAAAAATAATATAAAATGATAGCCAAAGTATGTAAGAATGGCAATATAATAGCATTTAACAATCAAAAATTATAGATACCTTTGAGACATATCAGCATCCCCTAGCTTAATTCCTACTCGTCCTCGAGTAGGTAAATGATAAACAAAATAATTTTTGTTGCTGAATGCTACCTAGCATGATCTTGATCAATTGATGTGACTTATGGAATGAACTCATGATCCAAATGATTCAAGGCAATAGTCTATCAATTTGACATAAAGACAACAATAAATAACCACACAAATGAATAATCTTTGCCTTTCAGAATAATAATGCTAAAGAACGTGATTCCCCAAACACTTAATCATAATAAACATGGCAAGCTCAATCTTCTTAGTATAAACATAAAAATTCATGAACCAATCTAGGTGCCAAACCAAGCAATTAAATCATACTTTTCTCGCTTCAGCTTTTTGATTCTCACGCACCACTTGAGCATGAGCCATGGCCTTAGCACTTTGGATGGCAAAGAGAATGATGATGGGGATTTTGAGAAGACAAAAATATAGGATAGTCTCACATCAACGAGGCTTGATCATTAGGTAATGGAGATGCCTTACAATTGATGTTAATGTGAGGAGAAGGGATTGCCATGCAACAGATGTACTAGAGTTATAAGTGTATGAAAGCTCTCTCTAAATGCAACTAAGTGGGTGTGCATCCAACTTGCTTGCTCATGAAGACCTCGAGCATTTGAGGAAGCTCGTCATCGGAATATACAAGCCAAGTTCTATAATGTAAAAATTCCCACTAGCATAATCATGAAGTATATGAAAACTCTCTATATGAAGTACATGGTGCTACTTTGAAACACAAGTGTGCAAAAAGGATAGTAGTGTGTCCCCTCTCTCTTTTTCTCTCAAATTTTTTTGGTGTGCTTTTTTTGGCCTCTTTTTTAATATATTTTTTCTTTTTTTATATCCTCACAGGTAGGGACACACTCTAATAATGATGATCATCACACTTTTATTTACTTACAATTTAAAACTGAAAATGATGACTATATATGAATGTCTCTGGCAGTCTACCAGGATGTGCAATGATCTAGCGTAACATGTATAACAATGATGAACGGTGGCTTTGCCACAAATATCATGTCAGCTCTATATGATCATGCAAAGCAAAATGACAATGAATGCTCAAGTCATGTAATGAATAGTAACAATGGAAGTTGCATGGCAATATATATCGGAATGGCTATGGAAATACCATAATAGGTAGGTATGGTGGCTGTTTTGAGGAAGATATAATGAGGCTTATGTGTGAGAGAGTGTATCATCTCACGGGGTTTGGATGCACCAGCAAAGTTTGCGCCAAATCTCGAGGTTAGAGTAGGCAATGCACGGTACCGAAGAGGCTAGCAAAATATGGATAGGTGGAAGTGCAAAAAGACCGCGAACTCACATTAGTCATAAAGAACTCAAGTATATTGAAAAAACTTATTAGCCCTCGAAGCAAGCACGACTCGCATGCCCCTAGGGGGGAGGTTGGTAGGAGTTAACCATCGCACGCCCCTGATCCGAACAAACATGAATGTCACTTCAAAATATCTCATACTTAGATTTCTTAACTTATACCAATGCTTATCACTCTCATGAATGAGACTTCACAAACCTTAACACCAATATTAATACTCAACTCTAACCATTCATTCACATTATCACATATCATCATCTCAATATCGCAAAACTATTGCAAAGAATCAAGTTTATCAAGTTCAATTATCTACAAGTTTCATGCAAGTTTTTATTATACCACTATTACATACCCATTATTTTTGGACCAACACATAATTCATGAAAATTACCAATTACCATTCAACTCTCTAAAAGAATATAAGTGAAGCAAGATAGTCCTAATCTTTTCTACAAAAGCATATCACCGTGCTCAAACAAATATAAGTGAAGTACAAGAGCAATTGCCTCAACTCAAAAAGATATAAGTGAAGAACAAATGAGCATTGTATAAATATGGGATGAATGTGTGTCTCTTTTAATAGGTGTGATCAGGAAACAATGATTGTGCAAACAAGCGAACAAACCAAATAAAAACAAAAGATGCTCCAAGCAAAACACATATCATGTGAAGAATAAAAATATAGCTCCAACTAGGATTACCGATAGATTTGAAGACGAAAGAGGGGATGCCATCTGGGGCATCCCCAAGCTTAGATGCTTGAGTCTTCCTTAGATATTACCTCGGGGTGCCTTGGGCATCCCCAAGCTTAGAGTCTTGCCACTCCTTATTCTCCTTCCATCGTCATCTCACCCAAACTTTGAAAACTTCATTCACACAAAACTTAACGGAACTCGTGAGATGGGTTAGTATAAAAATAAATCATTCACTCATGTACTGTCAAGGCAAGATTCATAATTATTCCCAAGTTATGTCTACCGTATTCTTGTTGGGGAACGTTGCATGGGAAACAAAAATTTTCCTACGCACACACAAGATCTATCCATGGTGATGAGCATCTACGAGAGGGAGAGTGAATCTACATACCCTTGTAGATCGCTAAGCGGAAGCGTTAAGAAACGCGGTTGATGTAGTCGAACGTCTCCGCGATCCAAATCGCTAGTCGTCCCTCGAACCGATCACGAACTAGTGCCGAACGGACGGCACCTCCGCGTTCAACACACGTACGGCTTGATGACGCCTTCACCTCCTCGATCCAGCGAGCGATGATGAACTAGTAGATGAGTTCCGGCAGCACGACGGCGTGGTGATGTTGGTGAGGAACAATCTCTGCAGGGCTTCGCCAAGCACTACGGAGATTATGACGGAGGAACTAGAGGGTTAGGGTTGCCGCACACGGCTTGGGGAAATCTTAATGTCACCCGCGTGCTAGCCCTGCCCCTCTATTTATATGTTGAGCCTTGGGGTCTAAACTTGGAGTAAAAGCCTCCTCCAGGTCGGTTTTGCCCGCACAAGGTCGGTTTGGCCCGCAGGGAAAGAGTCCAACTCGGATCCCTGCAGTACCGCGCACAAGCGGTAGTACCGCTGCTACAGTAGCGGTAGTACCGCTTGACCAGCTTAAGCGGTAGTACCGCTGATACAGTAGCGGTAGTACCGCTTGACCAGCTCAAGCGGTAGTACCGCTGCTACAGTAGCGGTAGTACTGCCTTACCAGCTTAAGGCAGTAGCAAAACTTCCTTTTGCACTTTCCAATACCTCGTGGGCTTTATCCCTTTGGCCCATATAAAGTGTTGTTGCACCCGAACACTTCGGTAAACATCCGGAACCCCTTCCGGTGAATTCCGGAACCCTTCCGGAGATCAAAACACTATTATCACATATATCAATCTTTACCTCTGGACTATTCCGGAGATCCTCGTCATGTCCAGCATCTTATCCGGGACTCCGAACATCCTTCGGTCACCAACAAAATAACTCAACTATACTAATCGTCACCAAACGTTAAGTGTGTAGACCCTGCGGGTTCGAGAACTATGTAGACATGACCGAGACACCTCTACGGCCAATAACCAATAGCGGGACCTGGATGCCCATATTGGCTCCTACATATTCTACGAAGATCTTTATCGGTCGAACCTCTATGTCAAGGATTCAGTTAATCCCGTATACTGTTCCCTTTGTTCTTCGGTAAGTTACTTGCCCGAGATTCGATCATCGGTATCTCTATACCTAGCTCAATCTCGTTTCCGGCAAGTCTCTTTACTCGTTCCGTAATACAAGATCTCGTGGCTAACACTTTAGTCACATTGCTTGCAAGGCTCATTGTGATGTTGTATTACCGAGTGGGCCCTGAGATACCTCTCCGTCATACGGAGTAACAAATCCCAGTCTTGATCCATGCCAACCCAACAGACACCCTCGGAGATACCTGTAGAGCACCTTTATAGTCACCCAGTTACGTTGCGACGTTTGATACACACAAGGTACTCCTCCGATGTCAGGGAGTTGCATGATCTCATGGTCAAAGGAACAGATACTTGACATGCAGAAAACAATAGCAATAAACTGACACGATCATATGCTACGTTCGTAGTTTGGGTCTTGTCCATCACATCATTCTCCTAATGATGTGATCCCGTTATCAAATGACATCTCATGTCAATGGCTAGGAAACCTTAACCATCTTTGATCAACGAGCTAGTTAACTAGAGGCTTACTAGGGACACAGTGTTGTCTATGTACCCACACATGTATTTGAGTTTCCAATCAATACAATTATAGCATGGATAATAAACGATTATCATGAACAAGGAAATATAATAATAACCAATTTATTATTGCCTCTAGGGCATATTTCCAACAGTCTCCCACTTGCACTAGAGTCAATAATCTAGTTCACATCACTATGTGATTTACATTGTAATGAATCGAACACCCATGCAGTTCTGGTGTTGTTCATGTTTAGCCCTTGGAAGAGGTTTAGTCATCGGATCTGCAACATTCAGATCCGTGTGTACTTTGCAAATATTTATGTTGTCCTCCTTGATGTAATCGCGGATGGAATTGAAACGTCGCTTTATGTGTCTGGTCCTCTTGTGAAATCTTGGTTCCTTGGCTAGAGCAATGGCACCAGTATTATCACAAAACAGAATCATTGGGTTAAGTGCACTAGGCACTACTCCAAGATCTGTCATGAACTCCTTCATCCAGACACATTCCTTCGCCGCCTCCGAGGCTGCGATGTACTCCGCTTCGCATGTAGAATCAGCTACCACGCTTTGCTTGGAACTGCACCAGCTAACCGCACCCCCATTAAGAATAAACACGTATCCGGTTTGTGACTTAGAGTCATCCGGATCAGTGTCAAAGCTTGCATCGACGTAACCCTTTACGACGAGCTCTTGATCACCTCCATAAACGAGAAACATATCCTTAGTCCTTTTCAGGTACTTCAGGATATTCTTGACTGCCGTCCAGTGTTCCATTCTTGGATCACTTTGAAACCTTCCGGCCATACTTATGGCAAGGCTGACATCGGGTCTTGTGCACAGCATTGCATACATGATAGAGCCTATGGCTGAAGCATAGGGGATGACACTCATCTTTTCTCTATCTCCTGCAGTCACTGGGCATTGAGTCTTACTCAACTTCACACCTTGCAATACAGGCAAGAACCCCTTCTTGGACTGATCCATTTTGAACTTCTTCAAAACTTTGTCAAGGTATGTGCTTTGTGAAAGTCCCATTAAGCGTCTCGATCTATCTCTATAGATCTTGATGCCTAATATGAAAGCAGCTTCTCCTAGGTCCTTCATTGAAAAAATCTTGTTCAAATATTCCTTCACGCTTTTCCAACATTTCTATATTGTTTCCAATCAGCAATATGTCATCCACATATAATATTAGAAACGCTATAGAGCTCCCACTCACTTTCTTGTAAATACAAGCTTCTCCGTAAACTTGTATAAACTCGAACGCTTTGATCACCTCGTCAAAGCGAAGATTCCAACTCCGAGATGCTTGCACCAGTCCATAAATGGATCGCTGGAGTTTGCAAACTTTGTCAGCATTCTCTGGATCGACAAAACCTTCTGGTTGCATCATATACAACTCTTCCTTAAGGAAACCGTTAAGGAACGCTGTTTTGACATCCATCTGCCAAATTTCATAATCAAAAAAGGCAGCTATTGCTAACATGATTCTGACAGACTTAAGCATCGCTACGGGTGAGAAGGTCTCATCGTAGTCAACTCCTTGAACTTGTGAAAACCCCTTTGCCACAAGTCGAGCTTTATAGACGGTGACATTACCGTCCGCGTCCGTCTTCCTCTTAAAGATCCATTTGTTCTGAATGGCTTTACGCCCTTCAGGTAATACTTCCAAAGTCCATACTTTGTTTTCATACATGGATCCCATCTCGGACTTCATGGCCTCTAACCATTTCTCGGAATCCGGGCCCATCATCGCTTCTCCATAGCTCGTAGGTTCATCGTTGTCTAACAACATGACCTCTAAGACAGGGTTGCCGTACCACTCAGGAGCAGTACGCGTCCTTGTCGACCTACGAGGTTCGATAGGAACTTGATCCAAAGCTTCATGATCATCATCATTAACTTCCTCTTCAGCTGATGTAGGCTCTACAGAAACATCTTTCTGTGCTGCGCTACTCTCAGGTTGAAGTAAAGGTTTCAACAACCTCATCAAGTTCGATCTTCCTCCCACTCAATTCTTTCGAGAGAAACTCTTTCTCAAGAAATGTTCCGTTTTTAGCGACAAACACTTTGCCTTCGGATCTGAGGTAGAAGTTATACCCAACTGTCTCTTTTGGGTATCCTATGAAGACGCATTTCTCCGCTTTGGGTTCCAGCTTTTCAGGCTGCAGCTTTTTGACATAAGCATCACATCCCCAAACTTTAAGAAACGACAGCTTTGGCTTCTTGCCAAACCAAAGTTCATATGGCGTCGTCTCAACGGATTTCGATGGTGCCCTATTTAAAGTGAATGCAGCTGTCTCTAATGCATAACCCCAAAACGATAGTGGCAAATCGGCAAGAGACATCATAGATCGCACCATATCCAGTAAGGTTCGTTTACGACGTTCGGACACACCATTACGCTGTGGTGTTCCAGGCGGTGTCAATTGTGAAACAATTCCACACTGTCTTAAGTGACTGCCAAACTCATAACTCATATATTCTCCTCCTCGATCAGATCGTAGGAATTTAATCTTCTTGTTACGATGATTCTCAACTTCACTCTGAAATTGTTTGAACTTTTCAAATGTTTCAGACTTGTGTTTCATTAAGTAAATATACCCATATCTACTTAAGTCATCAGTGAAGGTGAGAAAGTAACGATAACCACCCCGCGCCTCAATACTCATCGGACCACACACATCAGTATGTATGATTTCCAATAAGTCACTTGCCCGTTCCATTGTTCCAGAGAACGGCGTTTTAGTCATCTTGCCCATGAGGCATGGCTCACATGTGTCAAGTGATTCAAAATCAAGTTACTCCAAAAGTCCATCAGCATGGAGCTTCCTCATGCGTTTTACGCGAATATGACCTAAACGGCAGTGCCACAAGAAAGTGGTATTATCATTATCAATTCTACATCTTTTGGCATCAATGTCATGAACATGTGTATCATTACTATCGAGATTCAATAAGAATAAACCCCTCACATTGGGTGCATGACCATAAAAGATATTACTCATATAAATAGAACAACCATTATTCTCTGATTTAAATGAGTAACCGTCTCGCAATAAACAAGATCCAGATATAATGTTCATGCTTAACGCAGGCACTAAATAACAATTATTCAGGTTCATCAGTAATCCCGATGGTAATCGAAGAGCGAGCGTGCCGACGGCGATCACATCAACCTTGGAACCATTTCCCACGCGCATCGTCACTTCGTCCTTTGCCAGCCTCTGTCTATTCCGCAGTTCCTGTTTTGAGTTGCAAATATGAGCAACCGCTCCGGTATCAAATACCCAGGCACTACAACGAGAGTTGGTAAGGTACACATCAATAACATGTATATCATATATACCTTGTTTGTTGTTGGCCGCCTTCTTGTCAGCCAAATACTTGGGGCAGTTCTGCTTCCAGTGTCCAGTTCCCTTGCAATGAAAACACACAGTTTCTGGTTTGGGTCCAGCCTTGGGTTTCTTCACGAGAGGACCAACTGCTTTGCCACTCTTCCTGGAGTTACCCTTCTTACCCTTGCCATTTTTCTTGAAACTAGTGGTTTTATTGACCATCAACACTTGATGCTCCTTCTGAATTTCAGACTCAGCGACTTTCAGCATCGCAAACAGCTCGGCGACTGACTTGTTCATCCCGTGCATGTTTATAGTTCAACACGAAGCTCTTGTAGCTAGGCAGCAATGATTGAAGAACTCTGTCAGTGATAGCCTCTGGTGGAAGGGGCATCCCCAATTCAGCCAGACCGGTAGAGTACCCAGACATTCTGAGTACATGATCACTGATAGACCCGTTCTCCTCCATCTTGCAAGCATAGAACTTATCGGAGATCTCATATCTCTCGATCCGGGCATTCTTCTGAAAGATAAACTTCAACTCCTGGAACATCTCATATGCTCCATGACGTTCAAAACGTCTTTGAAGTCCCGGTTCTAAGCCATACAACATTGCACATTGAACTATTGAGTAATCATCAGAACGAGCCTGCCAGGCGTTCACAATGTCTAGAGACTCAACTGGAGCGGGTGGATCACCAAGCGGTGCATCAAGGACATAAGCCTTCTGGGAAGCCGTAAGGATAATCCTTAGATTACGGGCCCAGTCCACAAAGTTACTTCCATCATCTTTCAACTTAGCTTTCTCTAGGAACGCATTAAAATTCAGGGGTGCTACTGCGCGAGCCATGATCTACAACATAAATATTGCAAAGACAACTTAGACTATTGTTCTAGATAATGAGTTTAGTTAATCATATTACTTAAAAACTCCCACTCAAATTGACATCCCTCCGATCATTCGAGTGTAACATGATCCAAATCCACCAACTCAAGTCCGATCATCACGTGAGTTGAGGTGATTTCAATGGTGAACATCTTCATGTTTATCATATCTACTATATGACTCATGTTCGACCTTTCGGTCTCTTGTGTTCCGAGGCCATGTATGTACATGCTAGGCTCGTCAAGTTTAACCCGAGTGTTCCGCACGTGCAACATGGCTTACACCCGTTGTATGTGAACGTAGAGTCTATCACACCCGATCATCACGGCGTGTCTCGAAACGACGAACTTTCGCAACGGTGCACACTTGGGGAGAACACAATTTATCTTGAAATTTAAGTGAGGGATCACCTTATAATGCTACCGTCGTCCTAAGCAAAATAAGATGCATAAAAGGATTAACATCACATGCAAATCATAAGTGACATGATATGGCCATGAACTTGTGCTTTTGATCTCCATCTCCAAAGCACCGGCATGATCTCCATCGTCACCGGCATGACACCATGATCGCCATCATCTTGATCTTCATCAACGTGTCGCCATGAGGTTGTCGCGCCGACTGTTGCTTCCACGACTATTGCTAACGTTTTAGCGATAAAGTAAAGCATTACATAGCGCTTAATGATTGACACGCAGGTCATACAATAATTAAAGACAACTCTATGGCTCCTGCCAGTTGCCATACTCATCGACATGCAAGTCGTGATATTCTATACAACACATGATCATCTCATACATCACATATATCTCATCATGTAATTGGCCATATCACATCACAACATACCCTGCAAAAACAAGTTAGACGTCCTCTAATTGTTGTTGCAAATTTTACGTGGCTGCTACGGGTTTGCAAGAACCGTTCTTACCTACGCAAAACCACAACGTGGTGTAGTGATTGCTTTTTGATCTTCTAAAAGAACCCTCTTCATTGAAATTGATTCAACTAAAGTGAGAGAGACAGACACCCGCTAGCCATCTTTATGCAACGAAGTTACATGTTAGTTGAAGGAACCTGTCTCACGTAAGCGTACGCGTAATGTTGGTCCGGGCCGCTTCATCTCACAATACCGCCGAATCAAATATCAACTAGTAACGGCAAGCAATATGTATACACCCACGCCCACAACTCGTTTGTGTTCTACTCGAGATCTCATCTACCCATAGACCTAGCTCATGATGCCACTGTTGGGGAACGTTGCATGGGAAACAAAAATTTTCCTACGCACACACAAGATCTATCCATGGTGATGAGCATCTACGAGAGGGAGAGTGAATCTACATACCCTTGTAGATCGCTAAGCGGAAGCGTTAAGAAACGCGGTTGATGTAGTCGAACGTCTCCGCGATCCAAATCGCAAGTCGTCCCTCGAACCGATCACGAACTAGTGCCGAACGGACGGCACCTCCGCGTTGAACACACGTACGGCTTGATGACGCCTTCACCTCCTCGATCCAGCGAGCGATGATGAAGTAGTAGATGAGTTCCGGCAGCACGACGGCGTGGTGATGTTGGTGAGGAACAATACCTGCAGGGCTTCGCCAAGCACTACGGAGATTATGACGGAGGAACTAGAGGGTTAGGGTTGCCGCACACGGCTTGGGGAAATCTTAATGTCACCCGCGTGCTAGCCCTGCCCCTCTATTTATATGTTGAGCCTTGGGGTCTAAACTTGGAGTAAAAGCCTCCTACAGGTCGGTTTTGCCCGCACAAGGTCGGTTTGGCCCGCAGGGAAAGAGTCCAACTCGGATCCCTGCAGTACCGCGCACAAGCGGTAGTACCGCTGCTACAGTAGCGGTAGTACCGCTTGACTAGCTTAAGCGGTAGTACCGCTGATACAGTAGCGGTAGTACCGCTTGACCAGCTCAAGCGGTAGTACCGCTGCTACAGTAGCGGTATTTCTGCCTTACCAGCTTAAGGCAGTAGCAAAACTTCCTTTTGCACTTTCCAATACCTCGTGGGCTTTATCCCTTTGGCCCATATAAAGTGTTGTTGCACCCGAACACTTCGGTAAACATCCGGAACCCCTTCCGGTGAATTCCGGAACCCTTCCGGAGATCAAAACACTATTATCACATATATCAATCTTTACCTCCGGACTATTCCGGAGATCCTCGTCATGTCCGGGATCTTATCCGGGACTCCGAACAACCTTCGGTCACCAACAAAATAACTCAACTATACTAATCGTCACCAAACGTTAAGTGTGTAGACCCTGCGGGTTCGAGAACTATGTAGACATGACCGAGACACCTCTACGGCCAATAACCAATAGCGGGACCTGGATGCCCATATTGGCTCCTACATATTCTACGAAGATCTTTATCGGTCGAACCTCTATGTCAAGGATTCAGTTAATCCCGTATACTGTTCCCTTTGTTCTTCGGTATGTTACTTGCCCGAGATTCGATCGTCGGTATCTCTATACCTAGTTCAATCTCGTTACCGGCAAGTCTCTTTACTCGTTCCGTAATACAAGATCTCGTGGCTAACACTTTAGTCACATTGCTTGCAAGGCTCATTGTGATGTTGTATTACCGAGTGGGCCCTGAGATACCTCTCCGCCATACGGAGTAACAAATCCCAGTCTTGATCCATGCCAACCCAACAGACACCCTCGGAGATACCTGTAGACCACCTTTATAGTCACCCAGTTACGTTGCGACGTTTGATACACACAAGGTACTCCTCCGATGTCAGGGAGTTGCATGATCTCATGGTCAAAGGAACAGATACTTGACATGCAGAAAACAATAGCAATAAACTGACACGATCATATGCTACGTTCGTAGTTTGGGTCTTGTCCATCACATCATTCTCCTAATGATGTGATCCCGTTATCAAATGACATCTCATGTCAATGGCTAGGAAACCTTAACCATCTTTGATCAACGAGCTAGTCAACTAGAGGCTTACTAGGGACACAGTGTTGTCTATGTACCCACACATGTATTTGAGTTTCCAATCAATACAATTATAGCATGGATAATAAACGATTATCATGAACAAGGAAATATAATAATAATCAATTTATTATTGCCTCTAGGGCATATTTCCAACAATTCTATCATTTCCAGCATTTATATCCCCCAATATAAGCCATGGAAACTCCAAAACAAGCAAACTAAGAAAACAAAACAGAATCTGTCAAAAACACAACAGTATGTAAAGACAGAATTTATCGTCATAATTCTGCAACTCTACAAATTCTGAAAAATTAGGACTACGCAGACAATTTGTAGGTCAGTACTGTGTAAAACTTTTAGAAATTGATCACGTGCCAATACAGAATGAAAATTCAAATACTGGATGCAAAAGTTTCTGTTTCTGCACAGAATCAAATCAACAAGCATTTGCATCACCCCAAAGGTCTTACTTGGCACAAAAAGCAAAATAAAAGATACAAATACAATTACTACAGTAGCAATAATCATATTGAGAAACAAAAACAGAAGGGAAAATAAAAGATAACTATTGGGTTGCCTCCCAACAAGCGCTATTGTCTAATGCCCCTAGCTAGGCATAATGCAATCTATCAAGTTTTATCATCTTTATTGATAGATCATATGTAGATCTCATAATAGATTCGAAAGAAGGCTTTATTTTCTTTCTAGGGAAATGTTCCATACCTTTCTTTAGTGGAAGTTGGAACCTTATGTTGCCTTCCTCCATATTAATAATGGCACCTATAGTTCTCAAAAAGGGTGTCCCGAGTATAATAGGACAATTAGGATTGCATTCAATGTCAAGAACAATAATGTCTATGGGTACATAATTTCTATTAGCAATAATAATAACATCATTTATCCTTCCCATAGGCTTTTTAATACTAGAGTCCGCAAGGTGCAAATTAAAGGAACATTCAGTCATAGCATCACAACCAAGAACATCATATAACGCTTTCGGCATAGTTGAAACACCTGCTCCTAAATCACATAAAGTGTTGCATTCATAATTATTAATCTTGATTTTTATAGTAGGTTCCCATCCATCATGCAATTTTCTAGGGATGGAAACCTCAAGTTCAAGTCTTTCTTCATTAGCTTTAATAAGAGCTTCTACAATATGTTTAGTAAAAGCTTTGTTTTGTTCATAAGCATTGGTTGATCTAATCATGGATTGAAGCAAGGAAATACATTCAGTAAGAGAACATTTATCATAATTAAAATCCTTGAAATCCAAAATAGTGGGAGTATCACTACTTAAAGTTTTGACCTCTCCAAACCCAATTTTATTGTTTTTAGCACCGAGATTTTCACCCTCCAAATAATTGGGACGTCTTTCATCTAAAGTTGACTCATCTTTAGTCCCATTATTATCAACTTTAATATTTCTAAATAATGATTCAATAGTTGACACACCAATAGTTTTAACATCTTCATCATGATTAACAAGATAACTCATTTCAGCCTCCCTTTCTTCTCGCTCTCTTCTAGCTCTAAGCATGTCAATCATTTTTCTACTATAATCAATGGAGACTTGGATAGCTTTTAATGACTCAGGCATTTCATCCTTATTAGGTGGCAAGATTTTAATTTTAAGAATATCCACATCATGCACAAGTCTATCCATATTTCTAGATATATCGTCAAACTTGCTCAATTTTTCTTCTACCATAGTGTTAATTTTTTTTTGTGAACTAATAAATTCTTTAATAGTGTTTTCAAGTTTAGTAGGCATCCTATTATTATTATTATAAGAATTACCATAGGAATTTCCATAATTATTTGAGGGGTTACCGGGATACGGTCTAGGATTATTATTGAAATTGCTGCTCGAGATAAAATTCACATCAACATTGTCCTTATTTTGCTCAATCAAAGTACATAAAGGAACATCATTTGGATCAATAGAAGCACTCTTATTAGTAAGCATGGACATAATAGCACCAACCTTTTCACTTAGGGAGGAAATCTCCTCGACAGAATTTACCTTCTTACCACTTGGAGCTTGTTCGGGGTGCCATTGGGAATAGTTTGTGGTCATATTGTCAAGAAGCTTAGTAGCATCTCCAAGAGTGATTCCCATAAATGTACCAGCTGCAGCAGAATCTAGAAGGTTTCTGGAAATAAAGTTTAGTCCTGCATAGAAATTTTGTACTACCATCCAAAGACTCAATCCATGTGTGGGACAGTTTTTTAGCATAAGTTTCATTCTTTCCCATGATTGTGCAACATGTTCTTGATCAAGTTGTTTGAAATTCATAATTTTATTCCTCAAAGATATAATTTTTGCGGGAGGAAAATAGTTGCCAATAAAAGCATCTTTACACTTAGACTAAGAATCAATACTATTTTTCGGTAAAGACACTAACCATGCTTTGGCTCTATCTCTTAGAGAAAAAGGAAATAGCTTCAGTTTAACAATATCATTATCCACATCTTTAATTTTTTGCATATCACATAATTCAACAAAGGTATTAAGATGGGAAGCAGCATCTTCATTATAATTTCCAACAAATTGTTCTTTCATATCAAGATTTAGCAAGTTAGCTTTAATATCATAAGACTCTGCACTAGTGGCGGGAGGAGCAGTAGGAGTACTCATGAAATCATTGTTATTAGTACTTGAGAAATCACAAAGCTTGGTATTTTCAGGAGTAGACATAGTGGCAACATAAGCAGAAGTAGTAACACAAGGTTTTTTCTTGTATTTTGGAAATTTTTGGCAAACAAAGAAGAAGGCAAATAAAAAGGAAAAAGGCAAAAGGCAACTAGACAAGAAATTAAAACAAGCAAAAATAAAGTGTTTGTGCGAAGGTACCTGATTTGGTAGATAATGACTCCACGGCAATGGCGCCAGAAATTCTTTAGCTACTCACGTTGGAGTTGTTGGATTTCCCCGAAGAGGAAGGGTGATGTAGCACAGCAGCAGAAAGTATTTCCCTCCATTAAGAACCAAGGTTTATCGAACCAGTAGGAGTCACTAAGCTAACAACGTTGGCAGTACCTGCACACAAACAAATAAATTGCTTGCACCCAACAAAGGCAAAGGGGTTGTCAATCCCCTTGTTCTTGCTAGCTACAAGATTAAAAGCAAATAGTGATAGGGAAAAGTGGCAAGAAAGTAGAAGAAAGTAAAAGTGCAATTGTAGGAGTTTTTGTATTGATGGAAAATAGACCCAGGGTCCATAGGTTCACTAGTGGCATCTCTCTCGAAAGCATGTAGTGGCATGGTAACAAATTACTATTGGGGCAAGAAAGTAAAAGAAAGTAAAAGTGTAATTGTAGGAGTTTTTGTATTGGTGGAAAATAGACCCGGGGGCAATTGGTTCACTAGTGCCATCTCTCTCGAAAGCATGTAGTGGCATGGTAACAAATTCTTGTTGGGCAATTGACAGAATAGCGCAAATTATAACTATGATCATTCATGGCATAATCTCACATAGGCATTACGTCCGTGATAAGTAGACCGTTAATCCAACTGCATCTACTACTATTACTCCATCCCAACACCACTATCCTGCATGCATCTCAAAGTATTAAGTTTACAAGAAACAGAGTAACGCAATAAGCAAGATGACATAATGTATATAGAAGAAAACCTAGCAATAAGATTAACCCCATCGTTTTATCCTTAGTAGCAACAATACAATACATGCCTTTGTCCTTATTGTCACTGGACAAGATCACCGCAAGATTGAACCCACTACTATGCACCACTCCCTCTAAAGAACTACCCATCTATCTTGGCTATAGAAGACTCATAGATCGGAAAGCATACATAGCTATTTAATTATGCAGCAAAGAAGCTACAAGAGATTCAAATAAATTCAATGAACAATCTAATCATAAATCCACAATTCATCGAATCCCAACAAACACACCACAAGAATTACATCGGATGGATCTCTGAAGAGATCATTGTATTGAAGATCGAGAGAGAGAGAGAGAGAGAGAGAGAGAGAGAGAGAGAGAGCCACCTAGCTACTACTATGGACCCGTAGGTCCTAAAACAACTACTCACACATCATCATGGAGGCAGCAAGGTTGATGAAGATGGCCTCCCCATTGATTCCCCCCTCCGGCAGAGTGCCAGAATAGGGCTCTAGATGGGATTGCTTTGGATCAGAGGCTTGCGGCGGCGATAAAATTGTTTCGGGTCTCGCTCCGAGGATTTTGGAATATATGTGAATTTATAAGCCATAAATTAGGGCAAACGGAGCAGCAGGGGGCCCACATGCCTGCAGGGCGCCCCCTACCCCCCAAGGCGCGCCCCCTGAGCTTGTGGCCCCCTGGACCATCTTTTGGTCACCTCCCAAAGCTTCTAGGGTCTCTTATGTTCCAGAAAAAATTGTCAAAAAGTTTCATTGTGTTTGGACCTTCGTAGGTATCGATTTTCTGTAAAACCAAAAACAAGCAGAAAACAGCAACTGGCACTGGGCACTGGATTAATATGTTAGTCCAGTAAAATAATATAAAATGATAGCCATAGTATGTAAGAATGGTAATAGAATAGCATTTGACAATCAAAAATTATAGATACGTTTGAGACGTATCACCCTTCTGCACCCACTCGACAGACACATTATCTGCTCCAAGGCGGCTTGTCTGGATTTGCCACAACCTCTTCACGGCACGCTCTTTTGCCACCGATGATTCCTTCCCTGACTTTCCTCAAGGCCACTTCGAGCGCTATCGCACGCTCTCCCTCTCCACCGCAGCTTGGGGCTCCCACACCAAACCGAGCGTTGGGCAAATCGGTCACCGCATCAAAATGGTGGAGAGTTCCAGAGGGAGGTGTGCAGAAGAGATGGTGATGGACGCGGAGGGCAACATGATCAACAACAGATCATGGCATAGAACATGCCCCCTGCACCCCCTCCTGGTACGCAATTTCGCTTCAATCCTGCCAGTTTTGGATTCTAGGGGCCTTCCCCTTGGGTATAGTTTCCCCCGTACCAGGGTGCCCCCTTCTTGCCATTCTAGCTAGGGCCGTGGCCGATGCAACCCCCGCCTGGTGCTTGGCATCTTTAGGATTTTGGTAAGCACTAACCCCCACAATAGATGTAGAACTTTTAGATGAATTTGCCACAAAATCAGCAAAAACAACCATAGCAGAAGGAGAAAGGGTCTAAGCAGAACTAGCAACATTCAAAGCAGAAAGGCAAGCAGCATCATAATACTCCAGTAGTTGTTCCTACAAGTGATCAGCCAAAGATTACTGAGCAACCTGCACCCAAGGGCCATGATGTTTTTTTGATGTCATATCCTATAACTGTGGTAATCTAGGGCATCACAAGGCAGGGTGCCTACTACCCAAGACCTGTTTTATTTGCAAGAATCTTGATCATGAAGTTAACCTCTATCCAGTGAGATCTCAACCCCATCACGCAGCAAAATTTGTTGGGAATGCAGCTATAGGCCTGAGGTTCTACCATGTTGAGGTGAAATCAAAAGAAGAGTCTTGGATTAGCTCTCTCAAGAACATAGGGCTGGTGTATCTTGAAGCTGGTGAATTATCTAAAGAGGAATTGGCCAAAGAATTTGGAATTATCTACAAGACCACCTAGACCTAGTTGATCAGGCAATTGGACAAGTGGTCTTTCTCAGTGAAATTTCCTCCTCCCATTAAAGTTGAAGATGTTGCCGACTATCCTTGCTTTGGTCTAGTTAAGGAAGGTGTTTCTGTGAATGTCTCTATCTGGGAAGGAGAACTTGAAGCATATGCTGAGCTGGCAGAAGTGTGGCTCCAATTGAGAGGGCTGCAACCTGATTGGTGTGAATGGCACACTTTGGACCAATTTTCCTCACCTAGTCGACGAGATTGCCATTCTGGGTCCTGTATTTCTACACAATATGTTCCCCTTTGAGAGGTTCATGGGAGTCTTAAAGAAATATGTTCATAACCGTGCTAGGCCAGAAGGAAGCATCTCCAAGGGACATGAAACAGAGGAGGTCATTGAGTTTTGTGTTGACTTTATTCCTGACCTTAAGCCGATTGGTGTTCCCGAATCGCGGCATGAGGGCAGACTGGGTGGAAAAGGCACGCTAGGAAAGGATTCAGTAATATGTATGGACGGGCATTCTTGGGCGCAAGCACACTACACAGTTCTACAAAATTCCAGCTTGGTGGCTCCGTATATCGAGGAACACCTGGATAGTGTACGCTCCAAGAACCCGGAGCAGTCTGAGCCCTGGATCAAACATAAAGGAAGACCCTCGGTACGAAATGACAACAGTGGATCTCAACAATCTGACTGGAGGCGGGGTAAAGGAAGACCCGCGGTACGGATGACAACAGTGGATCTCAACAATCTTGGGTACACAGACGAACCATTCGTCCTAGCCAATGATGTGGCGCAGGTTTTCTATGTGAAGGACATGTCTACCAAGCCGAGAAAAAGAAAAGATAAGGAAGCGAATACATCATACGATGAGCCAAAGCGCCACATAGTTCTTTCGGGGAAAAGAAACATCGTGGGAGTCGAGGACAAGACAGACATGTCAGAAGATTATGAAAAGTTTCATGAAATTGCTCCCTTCACAGTGAAGACTGACCCAAGCATCCTGTTAAATGATGAAGATTGTCCATGGTTACGGCGCAAAGCGAAGAAAAAGTTTTATACCCCAATATCCCACTCTGGGATGTGACCGGCTTCACCGTCATCACTTGCTTCTCTAGTGAGTTTCCAGACTTATCTGGAAAGTCCCACTTCGGACAAACCGGAGGGAATCTTTGTAATAGTTAGGGTATATATGTGTTTTGGCATTTGAAACGCGAAGGAACGCTATTTTTGATGCATTTATTGATTTTTTTTTTGAGCTAAATGACCCTGAAATTGAAAAGCACTACAAATGAACTCTGAAAAGGTTGAAACTTGGCATGGTATCATCATTTCACCCACATAGCATGTGCTAAAAAGTTGAGAGGGTTACGGCAAAAACTGGATGCACTTCGTGTACAAACTGGACAACCTCTTTCGAAGTATCAGGGTTTCGGACGAAAACTCATCTGGTACAAAGGCATTTT
This sequence comes from Elymus sibiricus, assembly GCA_039707655.1. NCBI lineage: Eukaryota > Viridiplantae > Streptophyta > Magnoliopsida > Poales > Poaceae > Elymus > Elymus sibiricus. The sequence continues at coordinate 20,846,786 of CM077676.1, forward strand.
ATTTTTATAAACTTATTTTAACTCCAGAATTTTTGTGCGTTCAATATGCACCATTCAAAGCCACGTCATCAATTTTCAACCTTTTCTGACTTCATTTGCTATTTTTCATGCATTAATTGATTTTTTTGAGCTAAATGACCCTGAAATTGAAAAGCACTACAAATTAACTCTGAAAAGGTTGAAACTTGGCATGGTATCATCATTTCACCCACATAGCATGTGCTAAAAAGTTGAGAGGGTTACGGCAAAAACTGGATGCACTTCATGTACAAAGTGGACAATCTCTTTCGAAGTACCAGGGTTTCGGATGAAAACTCATCAGTTACAAAGGCATTTCATTTTTTTAAACTTATTTTAACTCCAGACTTTTTGTGCATTCAACATGCACCAATGAAAGCCACATCATAAATTTTCAACCCTTTCTGACTTCATTCGCTATTTTTCATGCATTTCATGATTTTTTTGAGCTATAAAACTAAAAGAGCTAAACAGAATCTGTTTTGATTAAAACACCTATTTAAATAACCTAAAAATTACCAAATTGAACATACTGATAAAACACACTAATATTAAATAGCAGGAAAAAGAATCACTCAAAAATCTATTTTTAAAGTAAAGTTATTCACAAACTAGTGATTCACACAAATTTCAAAGAATTCAAATTTAAACTATTCAAATTTGAAAACTACTGGCACTAACAGAAAGTTTATAATTTTTGTGACCGAAACCAAAAAGATTCGCTCAAAAACTCTAAATATTTGACTGTAAGTAGAAACAAAAAAAAGCAAAAAACAAAAAAAAACTGGAAAAGACCTTTAGTCCCGGTTGGTGGACATAACATATGCAAAAAAGAAAAAAATGCCCGCCTACTAGGCCACCACGGCCTGCATACGACTAGAAACCCAACTATATATGGGCCAGGATGCAGGCCCGCAGGGCTAGCAGGGCCCACAGGGCAGGGCAAACGTTAGGCATATAGTTCCTGCTTTACAGAGGAGCTCGAGACGGCTATCGCAGCGGGGCTTATAAACTGGTGTGAGTGCCTCTCGCTTGGCGAGGTGGGACTAAACTTCCACCATGCCAGGACCAACCCTTTAGTCCCGGTTGGAGCCACCAACCGGGACTAAAGGCCCCCTCCCGCGCTTAATTTGGGCCCGAAAACAGACCTTTAGTCCCGGCCCGTGGCTGTAACCGGGACTAAAGGCCCCCTCCCGCGCGCCTGAAAACAGACCTTTAGTCCCGGTTGCAGCCACGAACCAGGACTAAAGGTCCTTTAGTCCTGGTTCATGGCTGCAACCGGGACTAAAGGTCGATCCTATATAACTGTCACTTAGCGTTTTCCACCGCCCAGGAGACAAATCGATCACCACACCGCCAGGCTGCCCAAGTTCTCCGGCGATCCACACCGCTCGTCACCATCGCCGCTCCTCGTCTCCAACCTCCTCCTCGCCGGTCTCCTCTGAGCCTCACCGCCCCTCTCCTCGGCAACGCCGGTAAGGCCCAGGCCTCCCCCTCCCTCTGTCCCCGTCGCGCTCCGCCGCTCGTGCCGCCACGGATGTGCTCGCTGCTGTCGGCTCCGGCAACCCTGCGCCCCCCTGCCGCATCCCATGGATGTGCACGAGCCATAGGCAAAGCTGTGAAGGAGAGGAAGGAGAGGAAGAGTGAAGTGCACGGTAGTGCAATCTCTAAACTTTGCCCAATTTCTGAATTTGTGCACAGAAATGATGTTGGGTACTGTCCTAAGATAGAAGAAATGCTTGATGGAATTTTTTGAATGGAAATTGTGTTTTGAGAAGATCCTAGGTTCTCTTTTTTTGAAAGAAATGTTAATTAGATGGATTTATTATGTATTTTTGTGTGTAGATGAATGTTAATTAGATGAATGTTAGATGGATCAATGCTATAAAATGTTGTTCAAATTTGCCCATCTACTATAGTTGTAAAAGTTTATGAAATATGAGTAGCATAATAAAATGATAATTATTGCATAGGAATTTGTTTTCATAGGAATTTGTTCTCGATGTCGACGATGCCCGGCCCGCATCCTCGTCGTCGACTCGGAGGCGACAACCTGCTTGAGAGGCGCCATGTCCGGGACTGGGCTCCGCCGGGCTGGCACTGGGAGGTGCTACCTTCCGGGGCGCACAGCTTGGTGAGGAATCGGGCTCCCGTCGTTGACCCGGAGCTTCTTTGGTGGCGGTCGCGTGGGCCACTATAGGTGCGGAGGCAGCCGGCCCCCGCGGAGGTGGTACGTCGCCGTGTCAGGGAGGAGGACGAGCACGTCTGTCGCTACATGGTTGCGTTGGACATCAGGTTCTCCAATACCTGGCAGGTTCTTCAGGGATCTCACCCGAGCTATGATCCTGTGATGGTTCCTTCTCTTTGGGTGTCCACCGCCCACGCCTCAGGAACCGCGAGTCAACTGGATTATTCGATAATATTCGAGCTGTATTAGCTAGTGATGTTATATGATAATATTCGAGATGTATTAGTCATAATACTCGAGATGTATTCGAGATTATATTCGGTAATATTCAATGATGCATTAGTGATAATATTCGAGATGTATTCGAGATAATATTCGAGATGTATTAGGGATAATATTCGAGATGTATTTGTGATAATATTCGAGATGTATTCGAGATTATACTCGATAATATTCGATGATGCATTAACTGTATTATTCGAGATGTATTAGTGATATTATTCGAGATGCATTCTAATTTGAATATTAAATTGTTTTATCTTTCTTCTGGATTAGTTAAGCTATGGACGCTAGCGGCAGAGACGACCATGATCAAGAGCATATCATGTTCGACATGATCCGAAACCCAGAGGGTGAACCTGAAGATGACGGCTCACAATATCTGAACAATTCTGGTGAGGGAATATTTGAGGAAGAACCAACAGACGAAGGCCACACAAACAATGATGGCGAAGGAAATGGTCTTCATTTAACAAAGACCGGCGAGGTATATATAATTAAGGCCTCTGGTGATCATTACATGTATTAATTGATTTGTATATATATATATATATGTATTAATGAATCTTTCTTCTTTTAGCCCTCCGGATCGAGCAAATCTTCTACAAGCAGGGAAGAACGAGGCCCGGCCAAAAAGTTGCAGGCTGGCATAAAGTACAACATCAATGAGATCAAACCAAATGGTGAACCGCTTGCTCCTAAAAAGAATGCGGACAAATTTACTCGTCAGTGCGGAGTCATTGTCAGGGACCAAATCCCGATCTCCGTTCAAGAATGGAATAAGCCAAATGGATATCGAGGAGTTAGTTTTGTCGACGAAAGAGCAAAAGATCTGCTTTGGGAAACGCTCATGTCACATTTCACCCTACCAGAGCATTTAACAGATGCAGAACGGGAGAAAGTCAAGAAGAGTGCTCTTCAGAAGATGGCCACACAATTCCGCAACCACAAGAAAAGATTATGGGCCTGGTACGTCGAAGCAGGAAAGAAGACTACAGAATTCACTGGAGCACTTGAGAAGGCAAAAGATCACTGGGACTTATTTGTGGAGTTCAAGGAATCGGAAGCAGCTAAGGAACGGTCGAGGAAAAACAAGATCAATGCTGAGAAGAAACAGTTTCACCATATTCTGGGGCCAGGTGGCTACAAGACTGGTTGGCCTAAGTGGGATGAATCAGAGGAAAAGATGATTGTTGCAGGGGTCACTCCAAAAACATTGGGTTGGCCCGACTGGTGCAGGACTTGGTTTTATGCGCATGGGGGAAAGTTGGACCCAAAGACAGGGGAGATTATTGAGCAGGCAAGTCTTAAAGAAGCCTCGGACGCTTTACTTGATGCAATAGAAGCAGCTCGAACGGGGGTGTTCCAGCCAGAGAGAGAGAACGACGAGCTTACATGCGCCCTCGGGAATCCTGAACACCCGGGACGAACACGAGGCAAAGGCGTTGTTCCGTGGGTTGAAGGGTTTGCGGACTGGAACGTCAGTTACAGAAGCCGTGCAAGAGAGAAGAAGCAGGAGGAAGACAAGAAGAAGCAGGATGCAGACCGGCTGTCTGAGTTGGAACACGCTTTCACGTGGCAGCAGGAGCAGATCGACACACTTAGCCTGGAAAGGGCGTCTCAGCGGCAGCAGCAAGCAGATCCAGCATTGGATTGCACCATCCCATCTATGCCGAAAAGCAGCGTGGGTCCCACGGGGGTCCCGGCCGATGATGCACTGCTGGCTCGCTACCCCGTGGATGATATCGAAGAGACGACAAGTTGTGAGCTACACATGAAAGTGAAGAACATATCCATGAAGGTGGCGAACGGCTATGCTTTACCAAATCCCCCTGAAGCAACCTTCCACGGCAATCCGATTCCACCTGGCTATGCTCGTGTCGGGGTGGATGAAGTTCTGTCGGCATATGACTCGCTACAGCTTGACTTTCCTGGAGGTCAAGGGGAGCAGACACTGGGAGAAGCCATACGTGGTATCATTGTATGGAGAAAGGATTGCATCGTCTTTCCAAACTCGACGCCAAGGGCACCGACTCTTCCTCCAAGTCCGCCGCGTCAGCCTACTCCAACCCACCTCGAGACGGAGCGCAGCGTGAGTCCGCCACCATATCGATCTCCACCGCGTCAGCCGAATCCACCCCACCTCGAGACGGAGCCCAGCGCGAGTACGCGATATCGATCTCCGCCGCATGGGCCGACTCCAAAGCGGAAGAGAGCACCAAAGAAGAAACCCAAGCCTCCTACCAAAAAGAAGTTGGCTTACGAGATGACTGAGGATGAAAGCAAAGCCCAAGTGGCTTCCGAAGTGCAGGCCCATTTTTCACCGAAACCGTCCCCGCCGCCGAAGGAGAAAATACCTGAGAAAGTCGTACAACACTTTCTGAATCTTGCTAAACCGGCTATGGAGAAAAGGCAATCAGACTATGAAAGCTCTATTAGCAAGTCATATCATCAACAAAAAAATCAGCAGTCGAGCCTTACAGGTAGTAATAAAAGCGGGAAAACTGTTCCCCTTCTCGGAGAACAGGCAGTGCAATCGATCCCCCCGCTCAAGGTGAGTACTGATAAGGCGGTAATCGACGCTGATACAGAGATGGCGGCTAGAGAGATGGGTATCACTGTTGAACAACTCCTAGGCATCGAGGAACTCCCCAGGATGGATCCGAAGGAACTAGCATGGAAATATGTCCCTGGGAACCCTCTGGTCAGGCCTGACGAGGAGGAGCTTCTACCAACGCAAATGCCCAAATTGCATCAATGGTACATGGGAGAAGTAAATGCCGGGCGAGAGAGCCTCATGGTGAAAGTCAACCAGAGCATTACTTCCAGGGAAATGATGTGTGGATTGAATTTCTAGAAATTTTTCAGTTATTCAATCAAGACACACTCGACAAATCTCTCGTCAGTTGCTATTGTCTGTAAGTGATTTCTTTCCGTAATTTAAGTCTCTAGCTCAGCTCGTTCATTGCCTGTAATTATCCTCACTATATTCTTTTCTGTGGTATTATGCAGAATGAAGATTTTTGAAATGAACAGAGATGGAGTCTATGGCATTGGGTTCATTGACCCAAATACCGTTAATGAAAATACGATACAAGACTACTCCAAAGACACAGAGAATAGCTTGCTAATGTTTTTGAAGGAACTAAATACCAGACCAGAAATACTTTTTCCTTACAACTTCAGGAGAGTGTTACTGTCTTGTACTACAAATTCTATTTTTGCTTACTCGATGTTAAGTGTAGTTGATGAGTTATGCATGCCCGCTTATACAAACGTGTGCGCAGATTCCACTGGATCTTGCTAATCATTAGAGTTGACGAGGGAACTGTTGAAGTACTGCACTCACTAGGTAAAGACCCTGAAGAATACAGAAGCCTGAAGTTGATGCTCGACAGGTAATTTCAATCATTATCGCACTATGTTGGCCTCTTTAGTTCATTTCCTGATATCAAGTAATTAATAACTCCTTTATTCATTTTCTTTGCTGGGCAGGGTTTGGAAAAAGTTCATCCAAGAGGTTGTCGGACAATGGAAACCACAGCTGAAATGGTGACGGGGCAAGGTAATTAAGTAGTACTAGCTACATCCGCATCTCTTTAATTCTAGTTTGAATACCATTATCATGCATGCTTGATTATTCTCTGATTGAATTCTATTCTCGTAAAGTACTGTATGAGCCAGGAAAAGGGGACAAATCTATGTGCATACTACGTTTTCGAGAACATTCGCTCTATTACCGAAAAGAACAAAGATGAAAGATATCTTTGGGTACGTAAACACTATTCACATTTTTTTATCATGATCTAATATATATACACACAACTAATATATTCATATTGATCTCCTTCTTTAAAGATGTTGGAGATGCGGGATAGGCTCCTACCAAAGGACCGCATACGAGCACTTCAAGAGGAAATGGCGGGATTTTTGCTTGAGCAGGTCATATCTCCCGAAAGAGTATACCATTTCACCTAATGCCTGCATGTAATGATCTGCAAATGTAGGAGAAATTGTATATACCAAATTGTATATATATATGTGTATGCATGGTCGTACGAGAAATTCTATGATGTTCTACAAGAAATTCTATTATATATGCATAACGTGTACAGTACGTAATAGCGTAAAATATGTTTGAAATGAAAAAGAATTAAATGGAAAACACAAAATGAAAAGGAAAAATAAACAATAAACCCTAAACCCCTAAACCATTAGTCTCGGTTGGTGTCACTAACCGGGACTAAACTGGCAGGGATTTAGTCCCGGTTGGTGTCACCAACCGGGACTAAAGGTCCCTAGCCCCAGCGCACGAGCGCGGCCACGTGGAGGGCCTTTAGTCCCGGTTTTTCAAGATTGGGTGGGGGCCTTTAGTCCCGATTGGGCTGTCCTGGTTGGTGACCCGGGACTAGAGGCCCTTCCCAACCGGGACTAAAGGCCCGTTCTGTACTAGTGTAGAGATTGCGTCTACTATCTAGACACTCTTTGCAACTTCTTATCCAGCAAGAAACTCCGTAGATTAGATTTGAGCGAAAATTTTAGGGTTAGGTTTGCGCAGAACTCATCTCGGACTGACCGAATTGAACGGATCAGCTTCATCGATTTGGCCTCTGGCCATTGCACTCAGTACGCTTTGGTGCCACCGAGTGGTACTAATCGGTGGGACCGATTCTAGTATTTCAGTAGAGCCCTAGCACTTCGGAGAAACCGGGACACACATCGGTCCGACCGAAACAGTGTGGCCAAGTTTTTGTTGCAGCTTCGGTGCTACCGAAATTTTCAAATCTGCAATTCCGAAATGCTTTCTGTGAAAACCTAAAACTGAAGTTTGAACTCAATTTTTTCAAAAACCAGTTGTATTTTGTGATGCTCATCCAATCCACTCTACTTACTCTAATTCACAGGGTCAGTGTTCATCATGTCTGCATCAGATGACAGCCAAAATCAGTCAGTTGAGGCCAGTGTGGATCTGGATTCAGGTTCTAGTCCTGAGGAGAGTTATCATGAGGGAGAGAGGAGTTCTCCAAGCTTACCAAAAGCAGCCACCAGAACCAGAAAGAGAAAGGATTCAGATGAAGAGGATTCAGACTTCCAGGTAGAAGAAGTCACCTCCAAGATGAAGAAAGTTGTTATTGCCGAAGAGTATGGCAAAACTCAGAAGGAGAGACTTGGTGCAAGCAAAGTTGCTGAGTCCACTGCTGCCAACAGAGGCATGACTATTTCACTTGAGAATCCAAGTGGCTCCAAGCAGGGTCCAAGCAAATCTATTCCCAAGAAGGCAGGCAAGAAAAGAGAAAGGAAGAGGATAGTTCATGTTCAAGGAAGGCCCATTTCCATGTTTGAACACCCTAATGAGCATGAGGAGGAGCCAGCTAAAAATACACCTCTCCCCAAGCAACAAAAGTTGATGGCTGATGCTATGAAGACAGCCAACACCTCCAAGACTAAGACAGCTCCCACTACTACCAAGCCCAAGAGGACAACCAGAAATGTTTCAGCAGCTGAGAAGAACAAGGCCCCAGTGCCTGAGAGACAATCTGATGAAGATGACACCATAGTGCTCAAGAAACTCAGACCAAAACTGCCAGATCACGATGATTCACATCCAGAGGCAGAAAACATGAAGGAGAGGAAAGATAAGGGACTGCAAGAATGGAGAGAGTCGGATCCCTACTCAGTCAGAAGGAGGACAACTTGTGACTATCGCTTTCACACCAAAGAACAACAAGACTTTTATGAGACAGTGCTGCTAGACAAGAAACCCATTGTGAGTGATATGAGATGGGTTGATTGGAAATTCATTGATGAGAATGAGGACAACTTCCCAAATGTGCATGAGAATTTCAAGACCATTGGCATTGATGAGTTCATAGGAACTAAGATGACAGCATGGACAGATGAGCTCATCATGCAGTTTTACTCCACTGGACACTTCTACCCCGATGGGAGGATTGTTTGGATGACTGAAGGAACAAGGTTCCAATCCAGCATTGCTGAGTGGGCACAACTATTGAAAGTGCCAAAGGTAAAAGAGAATGATGTTGATGTCTATGCCAAAGGCAAGATGGACCACAACTCCATGAAAGATATGTATGGACCGATTCCTATTGACAATGTCAAAACTCATAAGTTGGGATGCGTCTATCATCTCCAGCCAGGTCTTGCCACCATCAACACTATCCTGAGGCATACTTTGATGCCCAAGTCAAGGTATGACAAGATGATAAGAGGACACTCAATCAATATGCTGCATTTGGTGGACACCTTCACAAGATTCAAGGTGATGGATTTGATTATTGAGACAATCAAGAGGACAGCTGCAGATCAGAAATGATCATGCGGGTTTGCACCACACATTCAGATGCTTATCAACTCCAAGGTTGGTAGCAACATCTACTTGCTTGATCGTCCGCATTTGCCACTTCAGCCAGAGCTTGAGGACTGCACAGTGACCATGGATGAGGATCATCCTACTTCTGCCAAGTCTCAGGCAGCGGCAGAGGCTACAAAGGATGCTGGTCCTAGCTCATCTACAGCTCCAGTTCTGAGGATGAAAGCTAATCGGATCCTATATCTTCTCCATGGTACTCAGAGGATTGAGCGGAGTCTAGCCAACCTCGTGAAAAACCAAGAGAGCTTGGAGAGGATCATAGAGACTAAGTTCCATGACCTGGATGTTAAGGTCACTGAGGTTCAAACCACAGTTGAGAGTCTGAAGAAGGAAGTTGATGAAGCTAGATTGCATTCGAGCGATGATGATGAGAACCCGGGCATAGGTCTTCCAACGACCACTCAGTTTCAGACGATGCCCAGGTCAGCAGCAATGCGAGTCACAGACACACGTGCTACAGTTTCTGCACCAGCTGCTACACCATCAGTTGCTCCTACAATCCCTATAGCCGTCTCTACTCCACCAGTTTAGCAGTCATCTTCTGAGGCATTTGCAGATGGACTACTCTCTACTCCAACAACGTCTACGCACACAGGAGCTGCCGGAGATCGAGCCCAGAGTGACGTTTAGCTCTATACTCATTCGAACTTTTTGGTACTTGTTGCCAAAGGGGGAGAATTAGTATAGATCATAGGGCTTCGACGAGAGAGTGTTTTGCTTTTGTCGTTTGACTTTGGTTGAGTTCGTGCTACTTCGTCATACTTTTGTCTGATGCATGTATGAGACTACGCTGTTTATGTGCTTGATCATACCGTACTTTAATGCTATGCATGATTATCGATTTATCCTATTGTTTCTTGTATGATCATTCACTTGTTTGTTTGGTGATGAGTGCTTATTACATTGCAATCATATCATTTTGAGCGCTCCACCAAGATGTATGTGACATGGAAGAGTGACCCATGATCCTAATCGATTGTGTATTTGCATTCAAACGCAAATTTTCAATAATGCACAAATTTAGGGGGAGCTCTTGCTTATCACATACTTCTCAAAGCGACAATATTATTCATTGATTATATCCATTGTCGAAGCTTTGATCTATATGTTGTCATCAATTACCAAAAAGGGGGAGATTGAAAGTGCAACTAATCCCCGGGTGGTTTTGACAATTAATAACAACATATATGTCATTGAACTAATGCCTAATCAAGATAGATTTCAGGAAAGTTCAATGTTGGCATGGCAAGGACATGAGATTGTGGACCCCTCAAAATGCTAAGGACATGGATTGGCAAAAGCTTCAAGACTCTATATTTTTGGTTAAGTGATCAAAGATCACATTGAGCCATAGGAAAAGCCAATACTATTAAAAGGGGATGAGGTTTTGATCATGACTTAGTTGCTCAAGTGCTTGAAGATATTGCTCCAAAATCCTCAACCACATTCTCCAAAACTAATCTATCCAAACCCTAAAAGTCCATCTCGGTCCCACCGAAACCTCACCGAGATGACCTCATACACTGCCTAAGCCAAACCCTAACGTTTCGGTCCTACCGACATGGATCTTGGTCTCACCGAGATGGCTTGACCAAGTTTCTGTAATGAAGTTGTTTCACTTCGGAATCACCGAGTTTAAACAATCGGAATTACCGAGATGACGTCCTGCCCGAGCCATTGCACTTCGGTCGCACCGAGATGTTCCAATCAGTCTCACCGAGTATTCCAAAGTTCAAGTCTTTTACACAGGTCGGTCTCACCGAGATTTTTCTTCGGTGTCACCGAGTTGGGTCAAAAGGTTGTAACGGTTGGATTCCTAGTGAAGCCTATTTATACCCCTCCACCCCCTCTCATTCGAGGAGAGAGCCATCAGAATGAAACTACACTTCCACCATTCATTTTCTGAGAGAGAACCACCTGCTCATGAGTTGAGATCAAGAGATTCCAATCCTATCATTTGAACCTTGATTTCTAGCCTCCCCAAGTTGCTTTCCACTCCAATCCTTCTCCTACCCAAGCCAAATCTGTGATAGAGTGATTGAGTGTTGAGGAGACTATCTTTTGGAGCACAAGAGCAAGGAGTTCATCATCAACTACACCATTTATTACCTTTTGGAGAGTGGTGTCTCCTAGATTGGTTAGGTGTCACTTGGGAGCCTCCAAGATCATGTGGAGTTGAACCAAGGAGTTTGTAAGGGCAAGGTGATCACCTACTTCGTGAAGATCTACCCCGAGTGAGGCTAGTCCTTCATGGACGAAAGCCATGGTGGAATAGACAAGGTTGCTTCTTTGTGGACCCTTCGTGGGTGGAGCCCTCAGTGGACTCGCGCAGCCGTTACCCTCCGTGGGTTGAAGTCTCCATCAACGTGGACGTACAATAGCACTACCTATCGAAACCACGCCAAAAATCTTCGTGTCTTCATTGCGTTTGAAATCTCCAACCCCTCCTTTAAGTTCATGTGCAAAGTCTTTACTTTCCGCTTGTGTAGGGTATTGCTTGACTTGGTAGAATTGCTAAAATCTGCCCACAACTAAAATTGGGAAAAGGCTAGCTTTGAATTGGTCAAGTAGTCTAATCACCCCCCCTCTAGACATACTTTCGATTCTACAGATGGCCATAGGATTGATGATCAATCTACTAGTAACCTTGAGGACAAAAAATATGGACATTAATAAAGCTCTTGGTGACACTACTTGTTCTGGTACTGTAGCTAGAACAAGCTCCGGCCTTGGGAAGTCAAACATCAGTTGCTCTCATGAAAAAACTTTTCTGGGTGATGATCTACCTCCACAGGAGTCCATGTCTAGCTCTGCCTGCCCCCTTCAAGAACAACTTGACAATTCTCTCAATGAAGTCAGGGCTGACATCCTGTCTTGGATGAATACTAAAGAAGATGGCCAGGAGAGATGCTTTGATCTCCTGAGACAAATAGAGTTGGTTGATGAAGAAGGGCAACCGGGTTATGATTTTGAATGTGACTTGCCTGAGCTTCAAGCACCCGAGGGGCAGAAAATTATAGATCATCTAGAGCTGGCACTTGAATATCCTACCTTGCCGCCCAAGAGAGTCAGTTTGGAGACTATTGTGACTGAACAAGTAGCTACTAAGAAACAAAAGCATTGGGGTCCTATTCAATCAACCAGGCATAGTGATAGGTTTGTCAGGGGAGGGAAGCCTATGATGGAGATTGCCAGGAATCAAAATGAATCCGAAACTTCGAAGAACCTAGTAAATACCATTCTAAGATTGAAGGTATCATATCTCGAAATCCCTTCTCAGTCTATTAGAAACCTAAACTTGTTGGTATGGCTAGTACTATTGGTGTAGACATATCTGAGGATGAGGCTTGTCTGGGGCAGGAGGCTGATGGCTCCTCTGATCCTCCACCACACCCCTTAATGGATATTGCTAATTCTCCCATTAACTTGTTTAGTAGCACTATTCCTTCAACTACTATTCTTCCTACCTTTCAAGCTTTTGATAGTGTTTCTAATTTAATAGTAGTGTTGCTTCTACTACTGTTTGTCATCCCCTGTCTCCTCATACCCATACACACCTGCAGAATATGTAGGATGGGTGTGGTGATTCAGACTGGTCCATTGTTAATAAACATAGGCAGGGTAAGCACCCTAGAAAAATGTTATTAAGATGAATTATTTATTCTGGACCGTTAGAGGCATCAATGCCATGGGTAGGAAGCAAAACCTGCTAGACCTTATCAACAAAACTAAACCTTCTATTCTTGGTTTCTAGGAAACCAAAAAAGAGAACATTCCTGGTTCTATTTTAAAGTCTTTTGTTGGTAGCAGGTTGTTCTATTGGAACACTTTGCCTACAGTAGGCTCTGCCGGAGGCATCCTAGTTGGCATTGACACTGATCTACTTGAAATCCTAGGCGCACATATAGGGTAGTTCTCTGTCACTTTCCTTGTTAGTTCTAGGGCTTTAGATCTCACATTTAGGGTTGTGACTGTCAATGGTTCACCATCTGAGGAGGGAAAGGATGTATTTCTCCCTGAATTACATAGCCTCTTAATTTATTGCTCCACTCCTGCTCTTGTGGGAGGAGATTTCAATTTAGTGAGGTTCAATAGGTACAAGTATAATGGCAAGGTAGACCACTAGTGGTGTGATAAATTTAATGCTTGGATTGAGATTTGGAGCTTGCTTGAGATTAAAATGGGCAACAAACTCTTCACCTAGGCCAACAACCAGGATGATCTAGTTATGACCACTATAGACAGGGTTTTTTGTACCACTGACATATGACTCTATTTTCCCTTTATGTGACGCCCCCGAAATTAATCATGCACTAATCATACACGCAGCATGCACGATCAAGAACGGCGACTCACGGTATAATACCACAACACAACTCTACGACACAAATTTAAACATAAATCATTATATTACAATAGGGGCCACGAGGACCCAGGGATACATCAGTACATGAAACAATAAGTCTGGGTACAGACAGGTTAACACAAGTTTTGCCTTAAGAAGGCTGAAACATAACAGCGACTCTAGACCTAGGACCTCCGAACTACTCGTCGTCATCGATCTCCACGTAGTATCCAGTGTCGAAATTTCCGGCATCCTGGGTGCCATCATCTGTTTGCAGCAACCGGGTGGAGAAAAGAATAGCAAGGCAACGGTGAGTACTCATCCAAAGTACTCGTAAGACTTACATCAGGACTATACTAAATATGCATTGACATCAAAGGAATGGGGTATAATAGTGGACTATACTGCAGAATGCCAGAATAAAAGGGGAGACGCTCAACTTAACGAAGACTATCTTCATCTTGCAGCAGTAGAAGAGAGGAGCGTAATTGATACCAGTAATCATGTAGTAGTAACATATAGCAACATCATACCCTGAGATCCTTCCTCGACTTCCCACGAGAAAGCGAGTTCGGGGCATTTATAACAGTTAAGTTGTCGAGTTTTAATAAGTATCCGGTTATAGTTGTACGAGGTCAGGATACAACTCCAAGCGTCCTGTTACCATGGACACGGCTATTCGAATAGATTAACTTCCCTGCAGGGGTGCACCGCATAGCCTGACACGCTCGATTACCTCTAGCCGGACACACTTTCCAGTGTCATGCCCGGCCTCGGATGATCGACGCGCCTAAGTCCTACGTCAGCTCTCCAGAGAGGTCACACACTGGTCTACATCCTAAGCGTGAAGGGCTGTTCGGCCGCTCACCCTAAGCCCTCCTGCACGTTGTGAGGGTGATAGGAACCAAGCCCATCTCATCCTGGATGGCTTTCCTGACGCGCCGCATTTCTGTACTGGACGTCTGGCAGAGGTTTCGATAAGGAACTGACGACGCCGAGGGACGTCTGGCAGAGGTCTGGCAGAGGTGTGATAAACCATTGTCCCGCGTGGCGGTTAGTGCATATAACCCAGTGGCAAACTCAGATTAAATAGCCAGAACTCATTAGCGTGTTATTGTTAAGTAACTGCGACGATGACCAGGGCCCAGGCCCACCTCTCTCCTAGATGGTCTCCGCCTGCCCTGACGATCCGCCACGGTGCATCACTCGGGACTGTCGGGAACCTAGGCCCATCACTACCTGGATGGTGCCACCTGTCCCTCCAACCCCACTAACTAAGCATATTAATATTTAGTAAAGTAATGCAGTAATATCCGTGATCATCGCCCACAGGGATCACGGCCCGATATTTATAGCATGGCAAACGGACAAGTGTGTAGGGCCACTGATGTGACTCAAGCATAGCTAAACTAAGCATGGTATTATAGCAGGTAAGTATCAATGGCAGGTAACAAAATCAGACCATGCATCGGAATAGGACCTACCGATAAAACAGTATATGCATCAAGATCTAATGCAAGAATAAGAGAGAAAGAATGGCGATATCGGAATGATCAAGGGGGGTTGCTTGCCTGAAAGCTCTGCTGAGAAGGACGGATCGTCGGCGACGTAGTCGTACTCAGGGTCTACGACGATCTCGGGGACTACCGATAAAAGGAGAGGAGGGAGAAACAAATGAATAACAGGCATACAAATGCAACACAGATGCATGTCATGCCAATATGTGATGTCATTGTGCTCTAATGCATTACTACACATTTTAAATGAAGTGGAAAAATATTCGGGAATATTTTCCCAGCTCCAGATGAAAAGTTCAATGTTCTTTATGTTAGAGGTGTTTGTCATGCATGCAAATGACATTATATTCGGATTCATTGTATTTTTCTGATCAATTTTCATATATAAATGATTTTCATCTGAGTTGCGGTTTATTTTATATGATTTTCCAAAATTTTAATGATTTTTTGGAATTTCTGGAATTATATTATTATTTCAAAATTAATTGGAAAATTGCTAGGGGTATCTAGAAGGTGTACCCAGCAGTGCTGTTAGAGGCTGACAGGTGGGGCCTGGTCAACGCACACGTGGCCAGGTCAAACTGACCGGTGGGGCCGGTGGGTTTTATTAATTAAACTAACTGTTTAAATTAGCCGGGTAAACTAATCAGCAAGGCCCACACGTTAGTGTCATAGGGCGCTAATTAAACGGGGATTAGGCCCTAACCTAATCTGCCACATCACCTAAACAACGTTTAACCGCCGGCGCCAAGCATAGCACGGCGGCATTGCTCGTCCGGCCGTCTCCAGCGGCCATCCGATGCGCGGTTGGGCTTGCTAGAACGGCCGCAGTGTGACGCGTCCAACGGTGGTCGCATGTGGTGCTGGGGCGGCCTGCAGCGACGGCGGCGACGAGCTGAGCGGCGGCGCGGCTTCGGTCTCGCACGGGCGCGGTGCTGCGGCTGGCTAGCGAGCGAACAGGGTGGCTTGCGGCAACTATAGGGCATGGGGAGTGCACTGGATAGCACTACGGGGGCTAGGTAGAGTCGGCTTCGGGTGGTGCATTGCCATGGTGGCCACGACGCTCGGAGCTTGCGGGTGACGGCGCTACAACATGAAATCGACGAGAAGAATAGAGGGGAAATGATGAGGAGCTTACGGTGAACTCGAGGGGCGGCTCAGCTTCCTCGGGGGCACACCGGTGGCTCCAAATCGTCCTCGGCAAGCTTCGGGCAGAGGCGGCGAGGACGACGATGGTGGCGAGGCTGCAGGGCGTCCGGGGTCTTGACCTTTGGCGTGGAGAGGCGTAGCGGCACGACGGAGCTTCGGGACATGCTGCTGCGGCGAATCAGCGGTGTTGGGCACGGGAACGAGAACGTGGTGCTCTCGGATGTGAAGGGGATCGACGAGAAAAGAGAGGGAGGGGGGACTGACGTGCTAGGGTTGTCTAGGGCGTCCAGGGGCGTCCTTATCCACGCGGGGAGGCACCAGATGAACGGTGCGTGGCGATGTGCGAGCGTGCAGCTGCAAGCTCGCCAGCACCATGGCCTCGGTCCCCTCTGGCGAGAGGTGGTCGAAAGGCTGGGGCAGCTGGGCTGGGCCGCACTGTTTTCACGTAGAGCCCACTCCAGCAGTGCGTTTTTGTTCTTTTTCTTTATTCTTTTTCTGTTTTATTTATTCCAGCACTGTTTTCTATTTCTTTTAGCTACTAAATGATTTTTGCTACAGATGAAACTTGCCTCATAAATACTCTGCAATATTTTGGAGCTGGGCACAAAGTTTGAGATTATTCTGAACTGTTTTAAATTCAGTTTGAATTTAAATGATTCTATTAAGTGCTCTTGGACCACTTCAAAAATAGCTAAGGGCATTTTTGGAGGTTGAAATAATGTTGGGTTCAAAATGACATTTTCTTAGGGGATTATTTAGAATAATGCCAACATTTTTATTTAATTGTTGGAAGAAATAATTTTTAACTTGCATGTTGAATTTAAATTTAAATTGGATATAAGAGTTGGTTTAATTCTTAATTGCAATTTAATTATGATAATCATGATGACAAGGCATGTTAATTAGGTTAATAACATGGCTAAGATCTAGGGATGTTACAACTCTCCTCCACTAAAAGAAAATCTCGTCCCGAGATTTAAGAGGTCGAGTAAGGGGGAAAGGTATGGTTACGAATCTAACGAATTTTCCCGATCCTGATTGCTTTTCTCGAAGAGATCGGTCCATTGCGTTGATGTCTTCATTTTCTCTACATCAGGGCATCATGTCAAAGTTGTCAATCTTCCTTTGGGATCTTCATCGTACTTATGAAAAGGATAGGGGTAACTCGGCAATGATGGAATTCTACAAGGGGTGATCATCTGAGGTTATCTCATGAATGAAACACATAAGTATCTCTCGAGTTTTGGAACACAGGAATCATAGCGAGAGTGAGTTAAGAACATATGAATAGCTTCATTTGGGTAGGCAATCATTTAAGGCCTAAAACAGGGTGTGAGAAGGGTTCAGAGTGTCAAAGAATGAATCTTGCGTCTGATACCGGAATGGATCATCTCACGGAAGATGGCTCGCGGAAACGCATACGAAGCCAAGTGCAAGGGGAAATTCGTACACAAGGATCACATAGTTATTTACATGAAACTTCATAATTAATGAGAGGGCTTCCATAAGGAATTCAAAAGAATGACAGGCTCAAGGTAGAAGGATAATCGATTACATGGGTAACTGAGAGATACAGTCGCAAGTTCTACAGAGAGATAAAGCACGCTGCACCTGTATGTATTTGAGGACTCGAGCATTTCCGAATCATTAGGCTGATTGATGACCCACAAGTATAGGGGATCAATCTGTAAGGGGAATGCGACAGAAAACAAAAAAATCGGTACTGCGAGCACGCCTAGGATCACTATGGAGATGCATACAAGATTTTTGATCTGCTCATTACCGACTCATAGCGCAGCGGAAGTTGAGTCGATGAAGATCGGCGGTGCAGATCCCCGCAGCTAGGATTTACAACCTCCCAACCGCGAGGATGTTCTCCCTCGTCTGCTCCACGGAGAGCCCTTCGGGAGGCAGTCGGACAGTCCCTCGGATGGTGTCACGGACAGCCCTTCGGGAGGCACTCACAGAATCTCGGACGGTCACTCTGACAGCCCTTCGGGAGGCACTCTCGAACTAAGATCGAAACTACGATCTCTCTATGGGGTTGTACACATACAGTGTCAGCAATCTGGCAGGGCTTCGCTGTCCAGAACTAGTTCCCGCCGGAACCCAGACAGCCTGTCGGCTCTACGAAACTATTTTTTGGGAGGGAGAGAGAAAGTCAGATCATGCATGGCATTTGTATGAGAGTAAGGAGTGAGTGTGGAGAGCTCCTCTCCACCTCTATTTATAGGAAAACCAAGGGGTAGGGTGGCACATGAAAATACCAAAATACCCAAGCTTTATGTCACACATAAAGGGCATAAAGGGTATAAAAGGAAGGCAAGTGGAGCTCCATGGAGGAGCTCCACCCTTGGCCGGCCACCCCATGCCCCCCCCCCAAAAGGGGTTCCTTAGTCCCCAAGTCCTTCTAGAAGTGTTTTGGGAAAAGTTCTAAAAGGTGGCTTTCCAAAAAATTAACCATAAAGTGCTTTTCACTATTCACAAAAACATTTTTCCGCGTCCGTTAAATCCGAAAATATTTCTGTAGGTCCAGAACATTTCCAGTACCCACTAAAATAATTCTGGATGTGTTCCGAAACATTTCCGGATCAATGATTTTCTTCAGCGAAAAGCAACCATGACGTTTCTGGCTGCTCCAGAACATTTCTGGTTTTCTCTTCGAAAAAATTACAGAAGTTCCCAGAACAATTCTGGCACCCCCAAAAAGTTCCAGGTGCGTGCCAAAAACCATTTTGGCTAAATGGTTTACTCAGAAACAACTTTTCAGTTTTACCGAAACTTTTCCGGTGTTCTCTCCGGAACTGTTCCGCTGTCTCCGAAACTTTTCCGGTGACTTTCTCTCAGACTCCCTGTCTAGTATTCAGCAGATACATGACCCTTAAGCGTGTGACCCTATAGGTTTGGTGAAGTATAGACATGACCGGAACACTTTCCGATCAATGATCAATAGCGGAACCATGGACATCCATATTGATCCCTATACCCACACGAATGAATATATTTGAGTGAACCTGTAGTTGCCGTGTGCTGTTACTATTGCTTCGTCATATGTTACAAACACCCGAGGTGAGACTTGTTGGCTTCTCCGTGGATCAACAACTTGTCCACTATGCCAGTTACCTCATTACCGGTTTTGTTCTCTTATCTCATTTCCGCATTCCGACATCCTTGTGATCAAATCACATTGTTTCTGGCCAGACGATGATGGATACCATAACACCAAGAGGGCCCTAAGAATATCTCTCCATCGTCGGAGGAGCAAATCCCAATCTTGAGCTATCAAGTTTCTTGTCATACTTTTCCGTGAACCCGTAAGCCGCCGTAATAGCCACCCTGTTACAGATGACGTTTAGCAAACCCCAAAGTTCACGAAGCAAGTACGAAGGAACTCGATACTCTCATGGTCTAAGGAATTATGCAAATGTTAACTTTCTCTGTGTTATTAACAATTTACTTGTGATGAATGTATCTCATAGCATAACATCAATTCAGGTCGATTCAACACAAGTGTTCTTCTAACGTTGTGCCCTCAAAATTGCCGGCATAGTCATGCCCATGATCAGGAAAATAGGATCATCATGCAATGCTTGAGCTAGTCTTAGAGGCATGACTAGGAATACATTTTACCATTTATGATACCACACGTGCACATGAGTTTCCCTCCAAGCCTCGTGGATATTGCAGACTTGAGAATCATTGCAGTTAAACCATGGAACATAAACATTCATTACAAACTTGGAGATACATAATAACTGTTATTATTGCCTCTAGGGCATATCTCCTAGAGACTCCCACTTGCACTAGAGTCAATAATCTAGTTACATGGCTTCCCTAACACCAATGGCTATCCGGTGTTGCTCATGCTTTGCTCGTGGTAGAGGCTTTGTCATCGAGTCTGACACATTTAGATCCGTGTGAACTTTGCGTACTTTCACTAAACCCGCTTCGACATGATGTCGAATGAGTTCATATTTGCATTCAATATGTCTTGTCTTATGGTGCGAACTTGGCTCCCTTGCCTAAGCCACGACGCCACTATTATCACATTAGATCTCCACCAGGTCCAGAGCACTTGGAATCACACCAAGGTCTTCAAGAAACTACTTTATCCAGACCGCCTCCTTGGAGGCTTCTGAAGCTGCAAGATATTTCGCCTCCGTCGTAGAATCCACCACAGTCTTTTGTTTGGAACTTTTCCAATCAATTGCGCCACCGTTCAATATGAAAAAATAGCCTGATTGAGATTTGAAGTCATTTGGGTTAGTCATGAATCCTGCATCAGTGTAACCACTTACAATGAGCTCTTCATCACCTCCGTACACAAGGAGTAAATCCTTGGTCCTTCTGAGGTACTTAAGAATAGTTTTGACTGCGGCCTAGTGTTCCAATCCTAGATCACTTCGGTACCTGCTGCCTACACTTAGCGCATATGAAACATCCAGTCTTGTACATAGCATGGCATACATAATAGAACCAACTGCCGAAGTATATGGAACATCATTCATTTGTACTCGCTCATCGAGAGTCTGAGGACACTAATTCTTGCAAAGCACTGTGCCAGGTGACATCGGGAGTAGGCCTTTCTTGGAGTTCTCCATGTTGAACCTTTTCAACACATTGTCAATGTACGTGCTTTGGCTAAGCGCTATCAGGCGTTTTGATCTATCTCTATAGATTTTGATACGCAATACATATGCCGCTTCGCCTAAGTCTTTCATTGAAAAACTCTTCTTCAATGAGTCTTTTATTTCGCTAAGGAAATTCACGTCATTTCCAATCAACAATATGTCATCCACATATAAGATTAGAAATGATTTTGTGCTCCCACTAAACTTCTTGTAAACACAAGATTCTTCATCATTCCTGATGAAGCCAAACTCTTTCACTACATCATCAAAACGAATGTTCCAGCTCCTTGATGCTTGCTTCAGACCATAAATGGCCCTCTGAAGCTTGCATACGTTTCCAGCATCCTTAGGATCGACAAAACCTTCTAGTTGTATCATGTATACATCCTCTTTGAGGTTTCCATTTAGGAACGCCATTTTGACATCCATCTACCATATTTCATAATCGAAATAAGCAGCAATTGCCTGTACTATCCGTATAGACTTAAGCATAGCTACGGGCGAGAAAGTCTCGTCGTAGTCCACTCTTGGAACTTGTGTGAACCCTTTCGCGACAAGTCTAGCTTTATAGATAGTAATGTTACCATCCGCGTTTGTCTTTCTTTTGAAAATCCATTTACAACCAATGAGCTTTATGCCTTCTGGAAGTTCTACCAAGTTCCAAACATGGTTTTCGTACATGGATTCCATTTCGGATTTCATGGCTATGTGCCATTCCCTTGAGCTAGGCCCCACAATCGCTTCCTTGTAGTGCACAGGTTCATCGTCTTCAAGTATGAAGATTTCGTTATGAAACCACTCAGGTGGCTCGATAGCCCTACCTGATCTGCGCGGTTCAAAAACAAACTTGTCTGAAGTTTCCGCATCACATGTGACAACTTTCGGCTCGGTTGTAAGGATAATTTGCGGAATTTCTTCCGGTTCCTTAGCCATATCAATGGTTGCCGAAGATTCACAAATCTCATCGAGTTGTACTGTCCTCCCACTCACTACTTTGGCGAGAAACTCTTTCTCGAGAAAGTGTCCGACCTTTGCAACAAACACTTTATTCTCGGACTGGTGGTAGAAAGAATACCCAACGGTTTCCTTGGGACAACCTACAAAGTAACATTTGTCTGATCTGGGATTGAGTTTGCTTGGTTGTAAACATTTTACATAAGCTTCACAACCCCAAATTTTAAGATGCGACAAACTGCTTATCTTATCATGCCACATCTCATGCGATGTCGTCTCAACAGACTTAGACAGTGCTTTGTTTAATGTGTGAGCAGCAGTTTCCAGTGCGTGACCCCAAAAAGATATTGGCAGATCTGTAAGAGACATCATCGACCTTACCATGTCTAACAAGGTTCGGTTACGTCTTTCCGACACTCCGTTTCCCTGTGGAGTTCCGGGAGGCGTAAGCTGTGAAACGATTCGCCGTTCACTCAGATGTTGGCTAAACTCATGACTAAGATATTCGCCCCCGCGATCTGATCGCAGAAACTTAATCCTTTTGTTACGATGATTTTCTACCTCATTCTGAAATTCTTTGAACTTTTCAAATGTTTCCAACTTATGCTTCATCAAGTAGATATATCCATACCTAATTAAATCGTCAGTAAAAGTCACGAAGTAGTAAAACCCGCCACGTGCGATTGTGCTCATTGGACCACATACATCACTATGTATTATTTCCAACAATTCACTCGCCCCTTTAG
The DNA here is from genome assembly GCA_039707655.1 of Elymus sibiricus. NCBI lineage: Eukaryota > Viridiplantae > Streptophyta > Magnoliopsida > Poales > Poaceae > Elymus > Elymus sibiricus. The sequence goes on from CM077676.1 coordinate 20,869,004, forward strand.
GATGACCCGTGAACGGTGTCTTGGTCATTTTTCCCATTAGACAAGCCTCACATGTGTCAAATGATTCAAAATCAAAAGACGGTAAAACTCCATCTTTATGGAATCTTTGCATGCGTTTCTTTCCTATGTGGCCAAGATGACAGTGCCACATGAAAGTGGTGGTGGTATCAGACTTCTTAAGGCGTTTAGCATTCACGTTAAAGATATCATTTCCACATTCAAGATTCAGTATGAAAAGGCCCCCAACAATGGGTGCAAATCCATAAAACATATCCATACAATAAAGCGAACAACCATTGTTCTCAGACTTGTAGGAATATCCATCGTGTACTAAACATGATCCAGAGATAATGTTTCTACACAATCCCGGAACAAAATAACAGTTATTTAGTTCTAAGATAAATCCTGAAGGAAGACGTAGAGGCATAATGCCGACGGCTTGAGTGGCGATTCCAGCACCATTCCCGACGCGCATCACGACTTCATTCTTTGCCATCTTGCGCACCTTCTGAAGTCCCTGTATCGAGTTGCAAATGTGAGCAACCGATCCGGTATCAAATACCCAAGACTTAGAATTTTCGCTAGCAAGCAAAACGTCAATGACATTAACCCGTATAACATTTATACCTTTCTTCTTCTCTGCCAGGTACTTCTTGCAGTTCCTCTTCCAGTGTCCGGTGCCCTTGCAGTAGAAGCACTCAGTTTCATTCATGGCTCCGCCCTTAGAGTTGCTTTGGGAGCCGGTCTTACTGGCGCCCTTGCCCTTCTTGGACTTGCCTTTCTTTTTTAAACTGGCGGTTTTATTCACAAGCAACACTTGCTTGTGATTTTTCCGCAGTCCTCCTTCCGCAGTTTTCAGCATGCGAGCACCTCATTCGGTGTCATCTCCATTCCATTCATGTTGTAGTTCATGATAAAACCGTCGTAAGACAGGGGGAGTTAAGCAAGCAACATGTCCATCATATGGGCTGGTGGAATTGGAAATTCTAGGGTTTTAAGCCTTTCAGCGTAGCCAATCATATTGACCACATGTGCGCCAACTGAACTGCCCTCAGCCAGTTTGCAATCCATCATGATCTTTGTTATATCATAACGTTCAGACCGTGCATTTTTCTTATACAGAGCATCCAATTCCCGGATCATATTGCGGGCGTTATGGAATTCAAAATGCTTTTGAAGTTCTGAACTCATACAAGCTAGCATGAGGCACTGCACTAAGTTGCAGTCATCATCCTTAGTGACCCAGACATTTTGTTCATCTTCCGAGGCAGTTGCCGCCGGTTTAGCTGGAAGAGGCGCATCAAGCACATACACTTTCTTAGCGCTCCTGAGGACAATCCTCAGGGTACGGACCCAGTCCCCATAGTTGTTTCCAGTTGCAGCTAACTTCTCTCTCTCTAACATCGATGCTAAGTTGAACGGTGCATTGCGAGCCATTTGATCTACAACAGTAAACACAAGTTTCACTTTGACATTGTTCATAATTAATTTGCACTAGTGAATAAACGATTTTATTGTTAGGTGCGCTCCCACTCAAATCAATATCTCTCATAATTGATTGTGAGTGATTCAAGATCCAATTTTCAATTCAACGCCAAGGATGCATCCATCTCAAGTGACGAGAATTTCAATTGGTAGGCCAACTTGCCAATCACATCTCTATGTGACTCTTGTTCATCTTTCGATGGGCGTGTTCTGAGCTCAGGACGATCCTCCGTAACATCAAGACAACCAAGTGATCTCACTATGAGGTCTCAACTCACCCGCCTCACACTTCTCTAATCGTTCGTACGCATGCATCCATGTGATACCCTGAAGAGATAGGTGCCATGACGGTGCTACACTTGGGATAACACTAACTACTTGATATTTTTGTGAGTGATCACCCTAATAAAAAGCGACTACCGCGCAATCAAGAAGGGTGCATCATAAGGGATAAACATCTCAGGCAATTCATAATAGCATGATATGGTATAGCCCTTTCTGATGGAGAAGTCTTTAATTTCTTCGTCTTCGGCATTTGCGTCGGTGTTCACCTTCAAGAAGATTGCCACCACCTTATCGATGCACCAGATAATATTGCTATCTCTATAGCTAATAAAATAAGTGCATTACATAAGGTTGACATGCAGGTCATTAAAGTGACAATCATATGGCTCCAGCCATCATGCCGAATCATGACACACAGGTCATGTTAATTAATTTTACATCATATAGTCATCTCATACATAATCAAATTAATATGAGAACTGCTATACCACATCACATGCATAACTCATACATCCTGCAAAACCAAGTTAGATGCCTCTAATCGGTTTATGCAAAAATTTATTTTACGTGGCTTCTAAGGTTTTTCTTAAACCGCAGCTACCAACGTTTATCATCAAGTATGATTATTCAAGTTGCTATATTAACTTTGCGGGGCATATGAAACACGAGATAAAATCTCGAGCCCCATACTAAACTTCTTCATACGCAAGAACCCCGTGCAGATCATATCTGCATTGCCCTTTAGTCTGCGAAACATCCATCTTTCTTTAACTATGGTTGAACCCAAAGAACTGTTAGCACTTCGTTGATCTGTCAACCAGCATACTCAGGAGCAGCATGGAAGGATCGCGGATTGCCAGAACTTTGTTAGATTCTACCATGCCATCAAGATCAGGACTACACAAATTCAAGGGAAGCAACAGGAACATCGGGTAACAGATTTCATCTGCTACCCGCATAAATAATTTTCAGCAATAGATCTCATCTACTACAACATTATACTATGCAATACCCATACACCTCATGTATTCTAGATCGTAACTTGCATCTACGCATAGCACGGCTCATGATGCCACTATAAGGGGAACGCGACAGAAAACAAAAAAATTCGGTACTGCGAGCACGCCTAGGATCACTATGGAGATGCATACAAGGTTTTTGATCTGATCATTACCAACTCGTAGCGCAGCGGAAGTAGAGTCGATGAAGATCGGCGGTGCAAATCCCCGCAGCTAGGATTTAGAACCTCCCAACCACGATGATGTTCTCCCTTGTCTGCTCCTCGGACAGCCCTTCGGGAGGCAGTCGGACAGTCCCTCGGATGGTGTCACGGACAGCCCTTCGGGAGGCACTCACAGCATCTCGGACGGTTACTCGGACAGCCCTTCGGGAGGCACTCTTGAACTTAGATCGAAACTACGATCTCTCTATGGGGTTGCACACATACGGTGTCAGCTATCCGGCAGGGCTTCGCCGTCCAGAACTAGTTCCTGCTGGAACCCAGACAGCCTTTCGGCTCTACGAAACTATTTCGTGGGAGGGAGAGAGAAAGCCAGATCATGCATGGCATTTGTATGAGAGTAAGGAGTGAGTGTGGAGAGCTCCTCTCCACCTCTATTTATAGGAAAACCAAGGTGTAGGGTGGCACATGAAAATACCAAAATACCCAAGCTTTATGTCACACACAAAGGGCATAAAGGGTATAAAAGGAAGGCAAGTGGAGCTCCATGGAGGAGCTCCACCCTTGGCCGGCCACCCCATGGGGGCCCCCCCAAAAGGGGTTCCTTAGTCCCCAAGTCCTTCTAGAAGCCTTTTGGGAAAAGCTCTCAAAGGTGGTTTCCAAAAAATTAACCATAAAGTGCTTTTCACTATTCACGAAAACATTTTTCCGCGTCCGTTAAATCCGAAAATATTTCTGTAGGTCCAGAACATTTCCAGTACCCACTAATATAATTCTGGATGCGTTCCAAAACATTTTCGGATCAATGATTTTCTTCAGCGAAAAGCAACCAAGACGTTTCCGGCTGCTCCGGAACATTTCCGGTTTTCTCTCCGGAAAAATTCCAGAAGTTCCCAGAACAATTCTGGCACCCCCAAAAAGTTCCAGGTGTGTGCCGAAACCTTTTTGGCTAAAAGGTTTACTCCGAAACAACTTTTCAGTTTTACCGAAACTTTTCCGGTGTTCTCTCCGGAACTGTTCCGTTGTCTCCGAAACTTTTCCGGTGACTTTCTCTCAGACTCCCTGTCTAGTATTCAGCAGATAAAAAACCCTTAAGCGTGTGAACCTGTAGGTTCGGTGAAGTATAGACATGACCAGAACACTTTCCGATCAATGATCAATAGCGGAACCGTGGACACCCATATTGATCCCTATACCCACACAAATGAATATTCGAGTGAACCTGTAGTTGTCATGTGCTATTCCTGTTGCTTCGCGGTATGTTACAAACACCCGAGGTGAGACTTGTCGGCATCCACAAGGATCAACAACTTGTCCACTATGCCAGTTACCTCGTTACCGGTTTTGTTCTCTTATCTAGTTTCCGCGTTCCGGCATCCCTGTGATCAAATCACATTGTGTCTGGCTAGACGATCATCCATACCGTAACACCGAGAGGGCCCTAAGAATATCTCTCCATCGTCGGAGGAGCAAATCCCAATCTTGAGCTATCAAGTTACTTGTCATACTTTTCTATGAAACCATAAGCCGCCGTAATAGCCACCCTGTTACAGATGACGTTTATCAAACCCCAAAGTTCACAAAGCAAGTATGAAGGAACTCGATACTCTCATGGTCTAAGGAATAATGCAAATGTTAACTTTCTCTGTGTTATTAAACATTTACTAGTGATGAATGTATCTCATAGCATAACATCAATTCGGGTCGATTCAACCCAAGTGTTCTTCTAACACTGTGCCCTCAAAATTGCCGGCATAGTCATGCCCATGAACAGGAAAACAGGATCATCATGCAATACTTGAGCTAGTCTTAGAGGCATGACTAGGAATACATTTTACCATTTATTATACCACACGTGCACATGAGTTTCCCTCCAAGCCTTGTGGATATTGCAGACTCGAGAATCATGGCAGTTATAGCATGGAACATAAACATTCAATACAAACTTGGAGATACATAATAACTGTTATTATTGTGAAAATTCGTTATGGGTCATACTACTATATGATCTCATTATCTGAGTCCCTGGCTCACATAAAGATCTGCACACATTGTTGTATATCCTTGAGTATTCCAGTTGGGAGCACAGTGCCACTGCGTTTGTCAGGTACCCATTATTGCTAGAGCCCACCATGGTCTTCTACGGTCTAGACGCTTGCTTATCTTCATGGACCGGCAGCGTCCTCCCCTCCCCGCACTGTTTCCAATTCACTGCACCACAACAATGGCGGCATCTTCTTTTTTGTCTCCCGTCCCGTAGCAGTGAACACGGATCTGCTCCTAATAATCCCATGTCCAAGCTGCGGTCGTCAAGTCTTTGTGACATATTCTGTGGTGGCAAAAGGCCGGGCAATCCCTACTACAAGTGCATCCTGTGGAGCGTAAGATCTTGAATCCGATCACTCCTTTTTCCTTTTGTACAACTGATGTAGCTCAGTTCATTTATTTCTTTTCTCCTCGCGATTGATAAATATACCGCTGTACTGGAGTTTGTCGCAGCTTTGCACCTCAGTCTCTTGCTTCATCTGAATCTCAGTATGACATGTAGAGAGAGGCTCCAGGGCGCCTTACCACTTCTTCTTCTCATTATCTTCTCATGGATTGCAGCATCGCAGCTCGAGTGTCTTCCAATGGAGAACTGTCAAGCATAATGCTCCTCGTGGCCGCAACGAATTTGATGGCTTACATTTTAGTGATTGGGCTGGGTATCCTGATCCTAGGTTCAGTCAACCTCAAGTGAGGCATTAGGTGGGAACAGTTACTGTAATCGTGTCTTGATCATCGACATTTGTTGCTTAGTTGTACCAATCCATGCAGTAGCAGGCCCCTCTATGTAAGCTTGCTTTTGTATTAGTACCGGTCAGTAATCAATGGAGTGTGTTCGCCCCCCTGTCGTTAGTTATTCAAATAAATTCCCTTTTTGCAATTTATACAAGCACAAAACAGTATCTCTGCCTCGCATTTACTACAGCCAGCGAGCACACTTGCCACGCGCTAAACCTTCTTGATGCAGTTTGCAGTGCCCCTGCTCGAATACCATATGCACTATGCCCATCCCTCACCTCCCACGGACGATTCCTCCAACCCGACGGGTACTCTACTACCCACCTCGCTTCTCTCCTTCAGGTCCGAGGCCCGTGGGACACCCTGCCCAAGAAGATCGGCAACCGGCACGTGCATCAGCCGAAACATCACCAGAGTTAACCAACCGTCGTCACAACTGCCGCAAAAAGGGTTAAGGAAACAAGACCTCACCTGAACACTCGAGCATCACGGAAATCGCCGGCGGCGCTGCCATCCATTTTGCGTCGCCTCGGCCTGCAACTCCATTTTCCCACCCTGACCGACCCCCCACACCGTTGCAACTAGTTCATTGAAGACGATGAACATTGGTTTGTTCTGGAGGAGACAACGAAAAATTCTGGACCATGGTCCATATCCGAGGCTCCACCTATACCCACTGTCCAAGTGTCAACTCTAACAGTCGCACTGGTGACCCTACCCACGGGACCTGCAGTACATACGACCATCGACGGGTGCTGCATAGAGGATTACAGGTATAGTGAATATCTGCGGCTCGCACTTGGTTCATTAAATGACATGGTAACTAGCCGATCTGCAGCTTTGAATGGTCCAGATAATATGACTATATGCCGGTATGAGCCATATCGCCGCTCTCTTATTATTGCCTCTAGGGCATATCTCCTACACAATCATAGTCCTTTTAATAATTAAGAGTGTCGAACCCAACGAGGAGCAGAAGGAAATGACAAGCGGTTTTCAACAAGGTATTCTCTGCAAGTACTGAAAGTAGCGGTAACAGATAGTTTTGTAGCAAGGCAATTCGTAGCAAGTGACAAGTAGCAATAGTAACAAAGAGTGCAGCAAGATGGCCCAATACTTTTTATAGCAAAGGGCAAGCCGGAAGTACTTCTTATAATGAGCAAAGCGTTCTCGAGGACACATGGGAATTCTCGTCTAGTCACGTTCATCATGTTTAGTTGATTCGCGTTCACTACTTTGATAATTTGATATGTGGGTGGACCGGTGCTAAGGTGCTGTTCTTACTTGAACAAGCAACCCACTTATGATTAACCCCTCTCGCAAGCATCCGCAACTACGAAAGAAGAATTAAGATACATCTAACCATAGCATGAAACATATGGATCCAAATCAGCCCCTTACGGTATAACGCATAAACTAGGGTTTAAGCTTCTGTCACTCTCGCAACCCATCATCTCCTTATTACACCCCAATGCTTTCCCTTAGGCCCTAATATGGTGGAGTGTCATGTAGTCCACGTTCAAACGACACCACTAAAGGAATAGCAACATACACATCATCAAAATATTGAACGAATACCAATGTCACATGATTACTTATAACTAGACTTCTCCCATGTCCTCAAGAACAAAAGTAACTACTCACAAATCATATTCATGTTCAAGATCAGAGGTGTATTGAATATGTTTAAGGATCTGAACATATAATCTTCCACCAAGTAAACCAACTAGCATCAACTACAAGATGTAATCAACACTACTAGCCACCCACAGGTACCAATCTGAGGTTTTGAGACAAAGATTGAATACAAGAGATGAACTAGGGTTTGAGATGAGATGGTGCTGGTGAAGATGTTGATGAAGATTGGTCCTCCCACGATGAGAGGATCGTTGGTGATGTCGATGGCTTCGATTTCCCCCTCCCGGAGGGAAGTATCCCCGGCGGAATCACTCCGCTAGAGAGCAAAAGTGCTCCTACACAGTTTCCGCCTTGAGACTGCGGCGCTTCATCCCAAAAGTCTTCTTCTGATTTTTTTTCTAGGGCAAATGGCATCATATAGGAGAAGGGGGCCACAGAGACCTGCTGGTGGAGCCACAAGCTCACCTGGCGTGCCCTAGGGGGGCGCCACCTGAGCTTGTGACTCCCTGGTGGGGCCCCTCTCGATGATTCTTCTTTCAATAGTTTTTATTTCTTCCAAAATAATTCTTCGTAAATTTTCAGGTCATTTGGAGCTCTGGAGAATATATATCTCTGATGTAGCTTTTTCAGGTCCAGAATTCCAGCTGCCGGCAATTTCCCTCTTCATGTAAATCTTGCAAATTAAGATAGAAAAGGCATAATAATTGCATCATAAAGTGAAATAATGACCCAAATAATAATAAATAACCGTTGAAAAACATGATGCAAAATGGACGTATCACTGATCAAAATCGAAGTGATCAACATTCACACCACCATGATGAATAAGAAGGATGGTGGCGTCTTGTGCGACCACGATACGAGGTTTGTCAGAGAACAGTTCGTCAGCTATGTTGGCAATAGCGTCGGTACCAAGGGAAGGGGACGAAGAGAACCATTTTTCCTGCTCGTTAAGACGAGGCAGGCCAGTAGGCAAAGTTCTCGTCCATCGGTGGTTACCGGAATGTCAACAACAATAGTAACAGGGTAATACTGACAGGGTGGTACATCGGGGTTCTTACATTAGCAGGGAATTATTACTGCTTAGATCATATAAATTACAAGAAAGGTTAAATAGACCAATGGAAAGGGAAATGTGATTATCAGTTTAAACAGACAAATGGAAAGGAAAATGTGTTTACACACAAGTATTAGGAGTATATCCCTCCCAGAGCATGATATACATGATAGGACAGCAAGTACGTAACCCTTTAGATAAAGGTGCAAGGAAATTCATGATGTTTACCCATATAACGGTGTTTGGATAATCGATTAAGAAACATTTAGCATTGCGCTTCCTATGTTCTTGTTGATATTCGAAGTACCACAGTCATGCTTCAGGGTAGCGATGATATGGTGTTTATATATAGATTGGGTTTGGAGATCACAAGAAATACACAAGGAACAATTTCAAGAATAGTAAGGAACATAAGGTATAGCCAAAGGCATGACCAAGTCTGTGTTGGAAGGAAGGCAAGGGTGTTGTCGGTGACAACATAAATTATCGAGCGGCAAGGATGGTATTTATCATCACGAATTCGACTCACATCTTGGAAGAAGTCAAAATGTTGACAATGATCACAACACAATTCATCAAGAGGTGTCAAGAAGATGTAATTGAACAGTGACATGATCAAACAAAAGAAATGTGAAGCGAAAGGTTGATGGAACCATCGATATGTCACAAGGTTCGATAACAACCTTGATTTTCAAGGAAAACAATATGATGCTGAAAATTTGACGTAAGCTTAGCTCACAGTCAGACGAATCGTGCACTAGGGAAGAAGGACAAGGTAGCACGGTCAATGTAGCGTGATAAGGAAGTAGCCAGCAGACTAGGAATGACATGATTGGGTATTAGACTTCCTAGCAACAAATTACTAGGAGTACTGAATCAAGGTGGGAATTCCATTCACTTATCGGAACCCGTGGCATGACTAAGATGGTGAGAAGTATTACTTCATCAAGAATTTATAAGATGTAGTGTAATGGCATGATATTCTTGACATAAAGAGTGAAAGTTATCAAGATAGAACACAATGAAGCTGGATTGGTTTATTGATCTGCAATTTGCAATTACTTTAACCTTGTCTGAGAAATGGACGAGATTCTGAAATGGATTTCTCTAAGACATATCATAGGAGAACAACATGGTTAGAACCATAGTTGCAGGGAATCAAATTAAGGATACTGGATGAATTATACAAATGAACAAACATTTTTGTAAGAAGCTTCCATGAGAAGATCTACATCGTGTCCATGGGAATGAACATAAAGGTTCACGGTCGACTCCCACTTCTCCAATGCACAACGTTTCCATCACTTCTCCGTCACAAATGTTTTGAGTTTGAAACACTACAACAAAAGTGATAATCTGTGACGCACATTCTGTGACGGTCCACTAAAAAAACGTCACATTTTGTGAAATTAAGATGATTCCCTGACATTTTTTCTCTGAATCGTCACAGAATGAGCGTCACAGATTCTCACATTTGTTGTAGTGAAAATTTAACTGGTGAAATACCAGAAGAGTATGAACCGTGAAAACTTTCGGGTTCACACGAATTGCAGAAAGCATAGATACAATCCATCAGAAACAATTCAGGAACATATATAACAAACAATAGAAACAAAGGGTACAAGCTCGAAGCAAGAGTACGGATGCCAAGAAGTAGAGGATACAACATTTCCAAAAGCATTTGTAATAGGGGAAGAACTCGAAAGGGTTCAGAATATGACGGAACTGTCGGATAATAATTCATCAAGGGATCGGGCGGTCCGCAAAGGATTTGATGCGAGTATCGGTACTCAACCAGAAGAAGAAAGAATACAAACACATCATATTATGGAAGCATCTGAATAACTCGAAGTATAGAGATACTGAGGGATAGCGATTTCTAGAATCGAGGGAAAAGAAGCAGACGCTCTAATCAAAGGGTGAGTAAGTTGAATAGACTCTGATGGACAATCGGTGAAGGCTTGATTGGCAGAGAACCAACTCATGTCTGGAATGACGTCTGAGCCGGAAGGATAAATTCTAGATATCAACTGATGATTGCGAGTATTCGAACACATGTTGAATCAATAGGATCAGAATGACAATCACAGAGGATTTCAACGAAGATTATCGAACACCTGGAAATAACCACAAGTGTAAGCAGGTGACAACGAATTTCAACAGCAACAGGACATATAGGATTCTCGGAAGGTCAGAGAGCATTTCGGGGTATCTTGTAATAACAAGAGCAACCGGGAATGAATGCATGAATGACAAGTGTATGTAGTTATCCATAGGGATTTATCGGTGGTAGGGAATTGCAAAAGCGGTGGGCACAAAGGGTCTCAGGAAAACATCGGAGAGTGTTTTGGAATGTCTTGAGATATCAAGGGAAGATCTGGAATGGGTGGCTCTCCGGAGTGAATTCATCGCGAGAACCTAGAGTTAGAGTTAGCAAAATCTATAACCCAAAGAAATGAGAAGTTCAGAACCCAGAGTAAAGATGCGGAATAAAAGAGTCATAATACCATCCATGAGTGTTGTGGGCCCGTAAGCCACAGAACACGTTTTTCTAAATAGTGTTTCAAGACTAGACTCAATATCGACCAAGAGGTTTGGGGGTTCCTACATGCAGTCGGCTCTGATACCAAGTTGTGATGCCCCCGAAGTTAATCGTGCACTAATCATACACGCAGCATGCATGACACAAGAACGGTGACTCACAGTATAATATCACAACACAACTCTACGACACAAATTTTAACATAAATCATTATATTACAATAGGGGCCACGAGGACCCGGGGACACATCAGTACATGAAACAATAAGTCTGGGTACAGACAGGTTCACACAAGTTTTGCCTTAAGAAGGCTGAAACATAACAGCGACTCTAGATCGACAAGGCATGGCTTCCTGCCTAGGACCTCCGAACTACTCATCGTCCTCAATCTCCGCGTAGTATCCAGCGTCGAAACTTCCAACATCCTGGGTGCCATCATCTATTTGCAGCAACCGGGTGGAGAAATGAATAGCAAGGCAACGGTGAGTACTCGTCGGAAGTACTCGCAAGACTTACATCAGAACTATACTAAATATGCATCGGTATCAAAGGAATGGGGTATAACAGTGGACTGTACTACAGAATGCCAGAATAAAGGGGGAGACGCACAACTTACCGAACACTATCTTAATCTTGCAGAAGTAGAAGAGAGGAGCGTAATTGATACTAGTAATCATGTAGTAGTAACATATAGCAACATCATACCCTGAGATCCTTCCTCGACTTCCCGCGAGAAAGCGAGTTCGGGGCATTTGTAATAGTTAAGTTGTCGAGTTTTAATAAGTATCCGGTTATAGTTGTAAGAGGTCCGGATACAACTCCAAGCGTCCTGTTACCGTGGACACGGCTATTCGAATAGATTAACTTCTCTGCAGGGGTGCACCACATAGCCCGACACGCTCGATTACTTCTGGCCGGACACACTTTCCTAGGTCATGCCCGGCCTCGGATGATCTACATGCTGAGGTTCTACGTCAGCTGTCCAGAGAGGTCACACGCCGGTCTACATCCTAAGCGCCAAGGGCTGTTCGTCCGCTCACCCTAAGCGCTCCCGCATGTTGCGAGGGTGATCGGGACCAAGCTCCAAAAGTGCTCCTGCCCAGGTTCCGCGTCAAGACGACGGCGCTTCGTCCCAAAAGTCCTCTTCTAATTTTTTCTAGATCAAATGACATCATATAGGAGAAGGGGGGCCACGGAGACCTGCTGGTCGAGCCACAAGCTCACCTGGCACGCCCTAGGGGGGGCGCCACCTGAGCTTGTGACTCCCTGGTGGGGCCCCTCCCGGTGATTCTTCTTCCAATATTTTTTATTTATTCCAAAATAATTCTTCGTAAATTTTCAGGTCATTTGGAGCTCTGGAGAATATCTATCTCTGTTGTAGCTTTTTCAGGTCCAGAATTCCAGCTGCCGGCAATTTCCCTCTTCATGTAAATCTTACAAATTAAGAGAGAAAAGGCATAAGAATTGCATCATAAAGTGAAATAATGACCCAAAACATAATAAATAACAGTAGGAAAACATGATGCAAAATGGACGTATCAACTCCCCCAAGCTTAGACCTCGCTTGTCCTCAAGCGAATACCGAACTCGATAATCATGACCACATGTATAGAGAGAGAGGTGTCGATAAAACAAAATACGGACATGGTAGCATCATGATCATTATTATAACAGGAATATATCATCATAAAACTTCTCATGATCAAGTAACAATTAATTCACAAAACCAAAGTATAAAAGATAAACCTTTTGACAACTAACAAACTATGTTCTTGGTCATCAAAGCAATTGCAATTCATCATGTTTCAGGAAGAGTCTATGTACGAGCATTTTGGTTTAGCAAATTTCACATACTCAACCATCATATAGTCTTCTATGATTGCTGACACTCATAGCATATTTTTAGAACAAACGTCTCCATCAGACACAAAGGAAGATGGGGGTTTTATATTCCACCTCCCAACTTGTTTATCCCACTTATAATAACAACAATAATAACTCATGATTACTTACATCCAGCTAGATATATGTGCCTGGATCTTTCCCTACCATATGATGCTTGCCAAGTGGAGAATAATAAGGTTGGAATAAGGACAAACATTATTGACTCTTGCATAGAAAGTAAATTCTGAAAAGTAAAAGATAGGCCCTTCGCAGAGGGAAGCAGAGGTTGTCATGCACTTTTTCATTTAGGGTGTGCAAGCTCTTAATGTAAAGGAACGTCACTTTATATTGCCCCTTGTAATAGCAACCTTTATTATGCAGTCCGTCGCTTGTATTTCTTTACCATCACAAGTTCGTACAAAGCTTATTTTCCCTTACAATAAAAGATCATACATATTTAGGAGCAATTTTTATTGCTATTTGCACCGATGACAACTTACTTGAAGGATCTTATTCGATCCATAGGTAGATATGATGGACTCTCATGGCAAGAAACTGGGTTTAAAGGATTTTGGGATGCACAAGTAGTATCTCTACTTAGTACGAAATTTTAGCTAGCAAAAGATTATGAGCAAACACCACATGTTAGAGGATCCATGACAATATAACTTCTATGTGAATATAAGCAAACATAACTCATTGCGTTGTCTTCCTTGTCCAATATCAACTATTTGATCAAGTTTTAAAATAATTAATAGGGGCTCACAATCATAAAAGATGTCCAAGATGGTATATTTATATGTGAAACCTCTCTTCCTTTACTATTCTTTCAAGAATTGCATCAATGACCAATGCTATGTTTGCTAGATCCCAATAAATTTTATTCATTATACGCTTTGCATGTGAGGTCATTACTCTCCATGAAATTAGCATATGATCTTTTATTCTTCATTCTTTTTATTGCCAGGATTGGATCAAGAAGGTAAAATAGCAAAACTCAAACTACTCTTTATTATATAACTCTCACACACGATTACATAAAGATCACGAAACAAGCACTCGAAACTAAATCATACTAAAATCTTATTCTTCTAAATCATGAAATAACTAGGGATCAAACTAAGATAGATAATGATGAATAAAAGTGATGGTGATACAATACTGGGGCACCTCCCCCAAGCTTGGGACAAGCCAAGGGTGGTGCCCATACCCGTGCACTCATGTTTCTTACTTCGGTGATGGTGGTGATGTTGTAGTGGGCTTTTTCTCCACGATGTTAGTCATGATCCCTTTTAAACTCTGAACTTCTCGAAGCACATGTTGGATCATCTCAGCATCCTTTTGGACTTCAGCCATGATGTGCTTATTTTCTGGCCCCCAAGCATTCTTTCCTTCATCACTTTCACTCGGACGGGAGATGTCCCAACCGAAAGGTATGTGCATACGAGGGGTGTTTTCAACCCCATAATTATGAATCAAATTATGAAAATTATTCCCATGTAACCTGCTTAGGGGCCTCCTGGGGACAAGCCCCTCTTGTACCTCTTGACTTCCTTGGCTCATCGTCGTCCTCATGGCTTGATGGGGATTTGGAGTAGTGGAGATATCGGCTAAGGTGCCCCACTCGGAAGCCAGAGAGTGAACTTCTAATGAGTCTCCCTCTTCTTCTTCCATGATGACTTCTTCGGTCCCCTCTCTTTTGAGTTCTATCTGCAGCAACCAAGCATCGTCTCCCACGTTCTTGGACGAAGAAGAAGACATGATGCTTGGTTTGAAAATATGATAGGGAACAGCCCGAAACAAGAACAGAGGAGAAACTTGCGATACGGAGGTCAAAACAATGAAACATATATATAATGAATTTTTATTCTTGCAGGAGAAGTCTCCGAAAAGAAAACGGAGTCGGGAAAGTCCACGAGTGAGTCACAAGCTCACACGGCGTGCCCCGGGGGGGGCGCCACGTGGGCTGGTGGCTCCCTCGTGCACTTTCCTGGCTATTTATTATTTTCCTAATTTTTGATATATTCCGAAACGAACAAAAAGTACTTTAATGGAATTTTTGGAGTCGTTCTACTTACCGTATCACATACCTATTCCTTTTCAGAGTTATGGAGTGTTCTGGAAGGTCTCTTTTATGTGTTCCTCCGGTGTCATTGTTTGAATAATGTTGGTTTCAATATTAATGGGTGTACCTGAAAGATAATGCTTAATTCTTTGCCCATTAACCACCCTTGGATTTGTGCCCTCGGCATTATTGATCTTGACAGCGCCGGAACGATAAACCTCTTCGACAACGTATGGTCCTTCCCATTTGTAGAGAAGTTTACCTGCAAAGAATCTAAAGCGAGAGTTGTATAATATAACTTGATCACCGACACTAAATTCCAGTTTCTGAATCCTTTTATCTTGCCATATTTTAACTTTTTCTTTGAATAACTTGGCACTTTCATAGGCTTGTGTTCTCCATTCATCTAAAGAGCTAATATCAAATAACCTCTTTTCACCGGCAAGTTTGAAATCATAGTTAAGTTCTTTAATTGCCCAATAAGCTTTATGTTCTAATTCCAGAGGTAAATGACATGCTTTTCCATAGACCATTTTACAAGGAGACATGCCCATAGGATTTTTATAAGCAGTTCTATATGCCCACAATGCATCATCAAGTTTCTTAGACCAATTCTTCCTAGATCTACTAACGATCTTTTGCAAAATTAATTTTATTTCCCTATTGCTCAATTCAACTTGCCCACTAGACTGAGGATGATAAGGTGATGCAATTCTATGGTTAATATCATATTTAGCTAAGAGTTTACGGAATGCACCATGAATAAAGTGTGAACCACCATCAGTCATTAAGTACCTAGGGACTCCAAACCTCGGAAAGATAACTTCCTTAAGCATTTTAATAGTGGTATTATGATTAGCACTACTAGTTGGAATAGCTTCTACCCACTTAGTAACATAATCAACAGCAACTAGAATATGTGTATATCCATTAGAGGAAGGAAAAGGTCCCATGTAATCAAAACCCCGCACATCAAATGGTTCAATAACAAGTGAATAACTCATAGGCATTTCTTGACGTCTACAAACATTACCGATTCTTTGACATTCATCACAAGAAAGGACAAACTTACGTGCATCCTTGAAGAGAGTAGGCCAGTAAAAAACAGATTGCAATACCTTATGTACAGTTCTGTCTCCAACATGGTGTCCTCCATATGTCTCGGAATGACACTTCCTTAGGATATGTTCCTGCTCATGCTCAGGTACACAACGTCTAATAACACCATCTATTCCTTCTTTATATAAATGTGGGTCATCCCAAAAGTAATGTCTTAAATCATAGAAGAACATTTTCTTTTGTTGGTATGTGTAACTAGGTGGTATGTATTTAGAAACAATGAAATTAGCATAGTCTGCATACCAAGGATTATTGCGAGAAGTTCAAGCATTTACAACAGCTAATTGCTCATCAGAAAAACTATCATCAATAGGCAATGGGTCATCAAGAACATTTTCCATCCTAGACAAATTATCTGCTACAGGGTTTTCAGCTCCTTTTCTATCAACAATATGCAAATCAAATTCTTGCAACAAAAGAACCCACCTAATTAACCTAGGTTTAGCATCTTTCTTTTCCATAAGATATTTAATAGCAGTGTGATCAGTGTGAATAGTAACTTTGGAATCAACGATATAAGATCTGAACTTATCACATGCAAACACGACTGCTAGAAATTCTTTCTCAGTAGTAGCATAATTTCTTTGAGCACTGTCCAAAGTCTTACTAGCATAATGAATAACATTTAATTTCTTATCGACCCTTTGACCTAGAACATCACCAATAGCATAGTCACTAGCATCACACATGATTTCAAAAGGTAAGTTCCAATCAGGTGGTTGAACAATAGGTGCAGATATTAAAGATTTCTTAAGTATTTCAAAGGCTTCTACACAATCATCATAAAAAACAAACGGAACATCTTTTTGTAAAAGATTGGTAAGAGGCCTAGAAAATTTAGAGAAATCCTTAATAAACCTTCTATAAAAACTAGCATGACCAAGGAAACTTCTTATACCTTTAATATCTTTAGGGCATGGCATTTTCTCAATTGCATCAACTTTAGCTTTATCTACCTCAATACCTCTTTCAGAAATTTTATGACCAAGGACTATACCTTCGTTCACCATAAAGTGGCACTTCTCCCAATTCAAGACAAGGTTGGTCTCTTCACATCTCTGCAAAACGTTGTCAAGATTGCTCAAACAATCATCAAAAGAAGTTCCATAGACGAAAAATCATCCATGAATACCTCAACAATTTTCTCACTAAAATCAGATAATATAGCAGTCATGCATCTTTGAAAGGTAGCAGGTGCATTACATAGACCAAAAGGCATACGTCTATAAGCATAAGTTCCAAAAGGACAAGTAAAAGTAGTTTCCTCTTGATCTTCTTGTGATACAGGTATTTGAGAAAAACCAGAATAGCCATCCAGAAAGCAAAAGTGTGTATGCTTAGATAATCTTTCTAACATTTGATGAATGAAAGGCAAAGGGTAATGATCTTTTCTAGTTACTTTGTTTAATTTTCTAAAGTCAATTACCATCCTATAGCCAGTTACAATTCTTTGTGGGATAAGTTCATTTTTATCATTACGAACAACAGTAATGCCTCCTTTCTTAGGGACACAATGAACAGGACTTACCCATCTACTATTACCTATAGGATAAATAATACCTGCTTCGAGGAGCTTTAATATTTCAGTTCTCACCACATCCTTCATTTTAGGATTCAAACGACGTTGGTGATCGACAACTGGTTTAGCATCAGGCTCCATATTAATCTGGTGCCGACATAAGGCTGGGCTAATGCCCTTAAGGTCATCAAGAGTATATCCAATTGCAGAACGGTGCTTCCTTAAGGTTTTCAATAATCTCTTTTCTTCATGCACTGAAAGGTTAGCATTGATAATAATAGGATATATCTTCTTTTCATCAAGATAAGCATATTCAAAGTGTCAGGAAGTTTCTTTAATTCAAAGACAGGATCAGTCTTTGGTGGAAGAGGATCTCCCAAAGTTTCAACAGGCAAATTGTGTTTAAGGATAGGTGCTTGCTTAAAGAATATCTCATCTATTTCATTCCTTTCATTCATATGCATAACGTTTTCATGGTCTAGCAAATATTGTTCTAATGGATCAGTAGGAGGCACAGCAATAGAAGCAAGACCAATAATATCATCATTATTAGGTAATTCTTTATCATGATGTTGTCTACTAAACTTTGAGAAATTAAACTCATGAGATATATCACCAAACTTGACTTTAACCTTTTCTTTACCGCAATCAATTTCAGCATTAACAGTATTCAAGAAAGGTCTACCAAATATAATGGGACAAAAATTGTCTTGTGGTGATCCAAGTACTAAGAAATCAGTGGGATATTTGATCTTACCACACAAAACTTCAACATCTCTTACAATCCCAATTGGTGAAATAGTATCTTTATTTGCAAGCTTAATAGTAACATCAATATCTTCAATCTCAACAGGTGCTATATCATGCATAACTTCTTGATATAAGGTAAATGGAATAGCATTAACACTAGCACCCATATCACATAAACCATGATAGCAATGATCCCCAATCTTAACAGAAACAACAGGCATGCCAACGATTGGTTTATTCTTGTCTAGCTTATCTTGTTTCGTATGGGTTTGTTTGGCAATTTTAGTAGCATCCTCACAGAAATAAATGACATGCCCATCAATATTATCAACCAGTAGATCTTTAGTCATTGCAATATTAGGTTCCACTTTAATTTGTTCAGTGGGTTTAGGTGTTCTAATATTACTCTTATGAACCACAGTTGTAGCTTTAGCATGTTCTTTAATCCTAACAGGGAAAGGAGGTTTCTCAATCTAAGTAGAAGGTACAACTGGGTTGGCAGTGTAAACAACTGTTTTAGTTTTAGCAATAACGGGTTCCTTGCAAATTTCCTTCAGAGTTGGATGAAATTTAAACCACTTCTCTTTAGGGAGATCAACATGAGTATCAAAGGATTCACAGAAAGTAGCTACTATCTCAGAGTCAAGTCCATATTTTGCGCTAAACTTATGAAAATCATCTATTTCAATAAAAGATTTAACACAATCATATTCAAGATTTATACCTGACTCCTTACCTTTGTCGATTTCCCAATCTTCAGAGTTACATTTAATTCTTTCAAGAAGATCCCATTTGAATTACGTAGCTCTAATCATGAAGGAACCGGTACAAGAAGTATCAAGCATTGATTGATCATCATGAGAAAGCCAAGCATAAAATTTTTGTATAATCATCTCTCTTGATAACTCTTGATTGGGGCATGTATGCATCATGTATTTAAGCCTCCCCCAAGCTTGAGTGATACTTTCTCCTTTGCGAGGCCAAAAATTATGTATATAATTCCGATCACGATGAACCAAATGCATAGGATAAAATTTCTGGTGGAATTCCAGCTTCAATCGGTTCCAATCCCATGTTCCGGTGTCATCCAATAGCCTATACCATGTCAATGCCTTTCCCCCCAAAGATAAAGGGAATACTTTCTTCTTAGATCCATCATCGGATAAACCTGCAAGCTTAAATAATCCACAAATTTCATCTATATAGATCAAGTGCATATCAGGATGTATTGTTCCATCTCCTGCATAAGGGTTAGCTAGCAGTTTTTCCAACATACCCGAGGGAATTTCATAGTAAATATTTTCAGTAGCTTCAATAGGTTGAGGAGTGGCTCTTACCACTTTCGGTTGAGGTGAAGATACCCCGAACAAACCCCTCAAAGGATTACTCTCCATATCCATAAGTAATAGTCAATTTCAGCACGTAGTATAAATGTTTCCTTACCAAATTCCACTTACCAAAGGCGCTTCACTCCCCGGCAACGGCGCCAGAAAAGAGTCTTAATGACGCACAAGTATAGGGGATCAATCGTACTCCTTTCGATAAGTAAGAGTGTCGAACCCAACGAGGAGCAGAAGGAAATGACAAGCGGTTTTCAGCTAGGTATTCTCTGCAAGTACTGAAAGTAGCGGTAACAGATAGTTTTGTAGCAAGGCAATTCATAGCAAGTGACAAGTAGAAATAGTAAAAAAGAGTGCAGCAAGATGGCCCAATCCTTTTTATAGCAAAGGACAAGCCGCAAGTACTTCTTATAATGAGCAAAGCATTCTCGAGGACACATGGGAATTCTCGTCTAGTCATGTTCAACATGTTTAGTTGATTCGCGTTCATTACTTTGATAATTTGATATGTGGGTGGACCAGTGCTAAGGTGCTGTTCTTACTTGAACAAGCAACCCACTTATGATTACCCCCTCTCGCAAGCATCCGCAACTATGAAAGAAGAATTAAGATAAATCTAACCATAGCATGAAACATATGGATCCCAATCAGCCCCTTACGGTATAACACATAAACTAGGGTTTAAGCTTCTGTCACTCTCGCAACCCATCATCTCCTTATTACACCCCAATGCTTTCCCTTAGGCCCAAATAAGGTGGAGTGTCATGTAGTCGACGTTCACACGACACCACTAAAGGAATAGCAACATACACATCATCAAAATATTGAGCGAATACCAACATCACATGATTACTTATAACTAGACTTCTCCCATGTCCTCAAGAACAAAAGTAACTACTCACAAATCATATTCATGTTCAGGATCATCGGTGTATTGAATATGTTTAAGGATCTGAACATATAATCTTCCACCAAGTAAACCAACTAGCATCAACTACAAGATGTAATCAACACTACTAGCAACCCACAGGTACCAATCTGAGGTTTTGAGACAAAGATTGAATACAATAGATGAACTAGGGTTTGAGATGAGATGGTGCTGGTGAAGATGTTGATGAAGATTGGTCCTCCCACGATGAGAGAATCGTGGTGATGTCGATGGCTTCGATTTCCCCCTCCCGGAGGGAATTATCCCCGACGGAATCACTCTGCCTGAGAGCAAAAGTGCTCCTGCCCAGGTTCCGCCTCGAGACGGCGGTGCTTCATCCCAAAAGTCTTCTTTTGATTTTTTTCTAGGGCAAATGGCATCATATAGGAGAAGGGGGCCACGGAGACCAGCTGGTGGAGCCACAAGCTCACCTGGGGCGCCCTAGGGGGGCGCCACCTGAGCTTGTGACTCCCTGGTGGGGCCCCTCCCGATGATTCTTCTTCCAATATTTTTTATTTATTCCAAAATAATTCTCCATAAATTTTCAGGTCATTTGGAGCTCTGGAGAATATCTATCTCTGTTGTAGCTTTTTCAGGTGCAGAATTCCACCTGCCGGCAATTTCCCTCTTCACGTAAATCTTGCAAATTGAGAGAGAAAGGTCATAAGAATTGCATCATAAAGTGAAATAATGACCCAAAACATAATAAATAACAGTAGGAAAACATGATGCAAAATGGACGTATCACTGATCAAAATCGAAGTGATCAACATTCATACCACCATGATGAATAAGAAGGATGGTGGCATCTTGTGCGGCCACGATACGAGGTTTGTCAGAGAACAGTTTGTTAGCTATGTTGGCAACAGCGCCGGTACCAAGGGAGGGGGGCGAAGAGAACCATTATTCCTGCTCGTTAAGATGAGGCGGACCAGTAGGCAAAGTTCTCGTCCATCGGTGGTTACCGGAATGTCAACAACAATAGTAACAGGGTAATACTGACAGGGTGGTACATCGGGGTGCTTACATAAGCAGGGAATTATTACTGCTTAGATCATATAAATTACAAGAAAGGTTAAATAGACCAATGGAAAGGGAAATGTGATTATCAGTTTAAACAGAGAAATGGGAAGGAAAATGTGTTTACACACAAGTATTAGGAGTATATCCCTCCCAAGAACAAGCAGAGCATGATATACATGACAGTACAGCAAGTACGTAACCCTTTAGATAAAGGTGCAAGGAAATTCATGATGTTTACCCATATAACGGTGTTTGGATAATCGATCAAGAAACATTTAGCATTGCGCTCCCAATGTTCTTGTTGATATTCAAAGTACCACAGTCATGCTTTAGGGTAGCGATGATATGGTGTTTAAGTATAGATTGGGTTTGGAGATCACAAGAAATACACAAGGAACAATTTCAAGAATAGCAAGGAACATAAGGTATAGCCAAAGGCATGACCAAGTCTGTGTTGGAAGGAAGGCAAGGATGTTGTCGGTGACAACACAAATTATCGAGCGGCAAGGATGGTATTTATCATCATGAATTCGACTCACATCTTGGAAGAAGCCAAAATGTTGACAATGATCACAACACAATTCATCAAGAGGTGTCAAGAAGATGTAATTGAATAGTGACATGATCAAACAAAAGAAATGTGAAGCGGAAGGTTGATGGAACCATCGATATGTCACAAGGTTCAATAACAACCTTGATTTTCAAGGAAAACAATATGATGCTGAAAATTCAACGCAAGCTTAGCTCACAGTCAGATGAATCATGCACCAGGGAAGAAGGACGAGGTAACACGGTTAATGTAGCGCGATAAGGATGTAGCCAGCAGACTTGGAATGATATGATTGGGTATTAGACTTCCCAGCAACAAATTACTAGGAGTACTGAATCAAGGTGGGAATTCCATTCACTTATCAGAGTTCTCGAGTGACCAATAAATCAGAACTCGTGGGATGAGTAAGATGGTGAGAAGTATTACTTCATCAAGAATTTATAAGATGTAGTGTAATGGCATGATATTCTTGACATAAAGAGTCAAAGTTATCAAGATAGAACACAATGAAGCTGGATTGGTTTATTGATCTGCAATTTGCAATTACTTTAACCTTGTCCGAGAAATGGACGAGATTCCGAACTGGATTTCTCTAAGACATATCATAGGAGAACAACATGGTCAGAACCATAGTTGCAGGGAATCAAATTAAGGATACCGGATGAATTATACAAATGAACAAACATTTTTGTAAGAAGCTTCCATGATAAGATCTACATCGTGTCCATGGGCATGAACATAAAGGTTCACGGTCGACTCCCACTTCTCCAATGCACAACTTTTACATCATTTCTCCGTCACAAATGTTTTGAGTTTGAAACTTTAACTGGTGAAATACCAGAAGAGTATGAACCGTGAAAACTTTCGGGTTCACACGGATTGCAGAAAGCATAGATACAATCCATCAGAAGCAATTCAGGAACATAAATAACAAACAACAGAAACAAAGGGTACAAGCTCGAAGCAAGAGTACGGATGCCAAGAAGTAGAGGATACAACATTGCCAAAAGCATTTGTAACAGGGGAAGAACTCAAAAGGGTTCAGAATATGACGGAACTGTCGGATAATAATTCATCAAGGGATCAGGCGGTCTGCAAAGGATCTGATGCGAGTATCGGTACTCAACCAGAAGAAGAAAGAATGCAAACACATAAGATTATGGAAGCATCTGAATAACTCAAAGTATAGAGATACTGAGGTATAGCGATTTCCAGAATCGAGGAAAAGAAGCAGATGCTTTGATCAAAGGATGAGTAAGTTGAATAGACTCAGATGGACAATCGGTCAAGGCTTGATTGGCCGACAACCAGCTCATGTCTGGAATGACGTCTGAGCCGGAAGGATAAATTCTAGGAATCAACTGATGATTGCGAGTATTCACACACATGTTGATTCAATAGGATCAGAATGATAATCACAGAGGATTGCAACGGAGATTGTCGGACACCTGGAATTAACCACAAGTGTAAGCAGGTGACAACGAATTTCAACAGCAATAGGACATGTAGGATTCTCGGAAGGTCGGAAAGCATTTTTGGGTATCTTGTAATAACAAGAGCAACCGGGAATGAATGCATGAATGACAAGTGTATGTAGTTATCCATAGGGATTTATCGGTGGTAGGGAATTGCAAAAGCGGTGGGCACAAAGGGTCTCAGGAAAACATCGGAGAGTGTTTTGGAATGTCTTGACATATCAAGGGAAGATCTGGAATGGGTGGCTCTCCGGAATGAATTCATCGCGAGAACCTAGAGTTAGAGTTAGCAAAATCTATAACCCGAAGAGATGAGAAGTTCAGAACCCAGAGTAAAGATGTGGAATAAAAGAGTCCTAATACCATCCATGAGTGTTGTGGGCCCGTAAGCCACAGAACATGTTTTTTTAAATAGTTTTTCAAGACTAGACTCAATATCGACCAAGAGGTTTGGGGGTTCCTACATGCAGTCGGCTCTGATACCAACTTGTGACGCCCCCGAAATTAATCGTGTACTAATCATATACGCAGCATGCATGATCAAGAACGGTGACTCACGGTATAATATCACAACACAACTCAACGACACAAATTTAAACATAAATCATTATATTACAATAGGGGCCACGAGGTCCCGGGGATACATCAGTACATGAAACAATAAGTCTGGTTACAGACAGGTTCACACAAGTTTTGCCTTAAGAAGGCTGAAACATAACAGCGACTCTAGATCAACAAGGCAAGGCCTCCTGCCTGGGACCTCCGAACTACTCGTCCTCCTCAATCTCCACGTAGTATCCAACGTCGAAACTTCCTGCATCCTGGGTGCCATCATCTGTTTGCAGCAACCGGGTGGAGAAAAGAATAGCAAGGCAACAGTGAGTACTCATCCGAAGTACTCACAAGACTTACATCAGAACTATACTAAATATGCATCGGTATCAAAGGAATGGGGTAGAACAGTGGACTATACTACAGAATGCCAGAATAAAAGGGGAGACGCTCAACTTACCGAAGACTATCTTAATCTTGCAGAAGAAGAAGAGAGGAGCGTAATTGATACCAGTAATCATGTAGTAGTAACATATAGCAACATCATACCCTGAGATCCTTCCTCGACTTCCCGCGAGAAAGCAAGCTCGGGGCATTTATAATAGTTAAGTTGTCGAGTTTTAATAAGTATCCGGTTATAGTTGTAAGAGGTTGGGATACAACTCCAAGCGTCATGTTACCGTGGACACGTCTATTCGTATAGATTAAATTCTCTGCAGGGGTGCACCACATAGCCCGACACGCTCGATTACCTCTGGCCGGACACACTTTCCTGGGTCATGCCTGGCCTCGGATGATCTACACGCTAAAGTCCTACGTCAGCTCTCCAGAGAGGTCACACGCCGGTCTACATCCTAAGCACAAAGGGCTGTTCGGCCGCTCACCCTAAGCGCTCCTGCATGTTGCGAGGGTGATTGGGACCAAGCCCATCTCATCCTGGATGGCTTGCTCGACCGCGTCGCATCTCTGAACTGGACGTCTGGCAGAGCTTTCAGTAAGGAACTGACGATGCCGAGGGCCCCATAAACCATTGTCCCGCGTGGCGGTTAGTGCGTATAAGCCAGTGGCCAACTCAAATCAAATACCTAGAACTCGTTAGTGTGTTATTGGTATGTAACCACGGACGACGACCAGGGCCCAGGCCCACCTCCCTCCTAGATGGTCTCCGCCTGCCCTGTCGTTCTGCCACAGTGCATCACTTGGGACTATCGGGAACCTAGGCCCATCACTACCTAGATGGTGCCACCTGTCCCTCTAGCCCCACTAACTAAGCATATTAATATTTAGTAAAGTAATGCAGTAATATCCATGACCATCGCCCAGAGGGATCACGGCCCGATATTTATAGCATGGAAAATGGACAGGGGTGTAGGGCCACTGATGTGACTCAAGCATAGCTAAACTAAGCATGGTAGTATAGTAGGTAAGTATCAATAGCAGGTAACAAAATCAGGCCATGCATCGGAATAGCATCTACCGATAAAACAGTATCTGCATCAACATCTAATGCAAGAATAAGAGAGAAAGAATGGCGATATCGGAAAGATCAAGGGGGGTTGATTGCCTGGAAGCTTTGCTGAGAAGGACGGATCGTCGGCGACGTAGTCGTACTCAGGGTCTACTACGGTCTAGGGGTCTACCGATAAAAGCAAAGGAGGGAGAAACAAATGAATAACGGGCATACAAATGCAACACAGATGCATGTCATGGCAATATGTGATGTCATAGTGCTCTAATTCATTACTACGCATTTTAAATGAAGTGGAAAAATATTCGGGAATATTTTCCCAGCTCCAGGTATTATTCTCTATATTGATCCTGATGCAAAAGTTCAATGTTCTTTATGTTAGAGGTGTTTGTCATGCATGCAAATGACATATTCGGATTCGTTGTATTTTTCTGATCAATTTTCATATATAAATTCTTTTCATCCGAGTTATGCTTTATTTTATATGATTTTCCAAAGTTTTAATGATTTTTTGGAATTTTGGAATTATATTATTATTTTGAAATTAAATGGAAAATCGCTAGGGGTACCCAGAAGGTGTGCCCAGCAGTGTTGTTAGAGGCTGACAGGTGAGGCCTGGTCAATGCACATGTGGCCATGTCAAACTGACCAGTGGGGCCGGTGGGTTTTATTAATTAAAATAACTGTTTAAATTAGACGGTTAATCTAATCAGCAGGGCCCACATGTCAGTGTCATAGGGCGCTAATTAAATGGGGAATAGACCCTAACCTAATCGGCCACATCACCTAAACGGCGTTTAACCACCGGCACCAAGCACAGCACGGCGGCGTTGCTCATCCGGCCAACTCCGGCGGCCATCCGATCCGCGGTTGGGCTTGCTGGAACGGCCGCAGTGCGACACGTCCAACGGTGGTCGCAGGTGGTGCTGGGGCGGCCTGTAGCGACGGCGGCGATAAGCTGAGCGGCGACGCGGCTTCGGTCTTGCACGGGCACGGTGCTGCGACTGGCTAGCGAGCAAACTGCGTGGCTTGCGGCTACTACGGGGCACGAGGAGCGCACTGGACAGCACTACGAGGGCTAGGTAGGCTTGGCTTCGGGTGGCACATCGCCATGGCGGCCACGGCGCTCAGAGCTTGCGGGTGACGGTGCTACAGCATGAAATCGACGAGAAGAACAGAGGGGAAATGATGAGGAGCTTACGGCGAACTCGAGGGGCGGCTCAGGTTACTCGGGGGTGCACCAGTGGCTACGAATCGTCCTCGGCGAGCTTCGGGGAGAGGTGGCGAGGGCTACGATGGTGGCGAGGCTGCAGGGCGTCCCGGGTCTTGATCTTCGGCGTGGAGAGGCGTAGCGGCACGACGGAGCTCTGGGACATGCTGCTGCGGCGAGTCAGCGGCGTTCGGCATGTGAACGAGAATGCGGTGCCCTCGGGTCTGAAGGGGATCGACTAGAAACGAGAGGGAGGGGGACTGATGAGCTAGGGTTGTCTAGGACGTCGAGGGGCGTCCTTATCCTCGCGGGGAGGCACCAGATGAACGGCACGTGGTGATCTGCGAGCGTGCGGCTGCGAGCTCGCCAGCGCCATGGCCTCGGTCCCCTCTGGCGAGAGGTGGACGAAAGGCTGGGGCGGCTGGGCTGGGCCGCACTGTTTTCACGTAGAGCCCAGTCCAGCGATGCGTTTCTATTCTTTTTCTTTATTCTTTTTCTGTTTTATTTATTCTAGCACTGTTTTCTATTTCTTTTAGCTACTAAATGATTTTTTTTACATATGAAACTTGCCTCAGAAATACTCTGCAATATTTTGGAGCTGTCCACAAAGTTTGAGATTATTCTGAACTGTTTTAAATTCAGTTTGAATTTAAATGATTCTGTTAAGTGCTGTTGGATCACTTCAAAAATAGCTAAGGGCATTTTTGGAGTTTCAAATAATGTTGGATTCAACATGACATTTGCTTACGGGATTATTTAGAATAATATCAACATTTTTATTTAATTGTTGGAAGAAATAATTTCTGACTTGCATTTTGAATTTAAATTTGAATTGGATATAAGAGTTGGTTTAATTCTTAATTGCAATTTAATTATGATAATCCTGATGACAAGGCATGTTTATTAGGTTAATGACATGGCTAAGATCTGGGGATGTTACACTTTAGCCACCATCCAAGCTTTGCCTAGACTTGGTAGTGATCACACTCCTATTCTATGGGACTCAATAATGGGGCAACAACCTAAGTCTTCCAACTATAAGTTTAAAAAATGGTGGTTACTTAGAGATGATTTCAAAAGTATAGTTACCAAGGCTTGGAACTTGCGTGTTAAGGGTAAAGATTCAATAGATACCTGACAGAAGATAGTTAGAAATCTTAGAAGGGTCACTAAGGGTCGGAGCTTTAATATTGAAGCTAAACTTGGGAATGTCAAGAAAGATATGGTGTTTGAGTATGATAATTTAGACATCAAATCTGAGACTGAGGAACTGTCCATCGTTGAGTAGAATAGGATGAAAGAGATTAGAGATGAGATGGCCAAGAAGTAGATAGGAACATTGCTTATTGTCATGAAGTGGCTAACCAGAGGAGGAGGAAAACCCTAGACCACACCCTCCATGCATGGACCCAATGGACCTGTCTTTGACACTAAGGAGATGCTAGGTGTGGCTGTTGATTACTACAAAAATCTATTTAGTAAAGAAGAGCAGTCCGGTTTTGACCTACCTAGAGTTTTCTTTTTTGATGATGATAAATTCTCTTATTCAAAAAATGAGCTCCTAGAAGCTCCTTTTACTGAAGAAGAAGTTAGGAAATCCATTTTTGGGTCCTACTCCGATGGAGCTCCAGGGCTAGATGGCTTGCCTTTCCTTTTTTTATCAGCATTTTTGGGAGCGAACCAAGGATGATCTGATAGCAAGGTTCTCTGACTTTTATGAGGGCAAGTTAGACATATATCGTCTTAATTTTGCCATGTTGACTCTTATTCCTAAAGAACCTGATGCCGCAATCATGAAGAAATTCAGGCCCATCAGTCTTCTTAACTGTGCCTTTAAAATCTGTACTAAAGTACTTACTAATAGGCTAGCTCAGATTATGAGCAGGCTCATCTCTATTAATCAATCAAGCTTTAATAAAGGTAGATACATATTGGAGAGTGTAGTCACTGCCCATGAAGTCATCCACTCTGTAGTTAGATCCCAGGACAAAGGCATTGTTTTCAAATTAGATTATGAGAAAGCTTTTGATAGGGTGGACCTAGAATTCCTTAATAAACTTCTTTAGCTTAGGGGTTTCAATAGTAAGTGGCTTGATTGGGTCTGGAAAATTGCTCATCAGGGCTCTGTGGGAGTTAAAGTGAATAATGTTGAAAATGATATTTTCCTCACTAGAAAAGGGTTGAGACAGGGTGACGCCTGCCCCCTCTCCTCTTCAAGTTAGTAGTAGATGTGCTCACTAGGATGCTCTCTAAGGTTGCAGACAACAATTTAATCAAAGGATTGTGTCAAAATGTGTACCCTCGAGGGATCATCAGCCTGTAGTATGCTGATGATACCATTATGTTTGTAGATTGTGATATTGCTCTGCCTACAAACCTTAAATGGGTTCTCACATGCTTTGGGCAAGTGTCAGGGATGAGAATTAACAACAACAAAGTTGAAATGATTCCTTTGAACATGGATCAGGTTCAGATAGACTGTTTTACTGATATTTTTGGATGCCCTATGGGGATTTTTCCCATTAAATACCTAGGTATTCGCCTACACTATGTCAGGATTGCTAGAAGTGATATTCAACCTCTTATAGACAAGATCTTCAAGAGGATTGCTGGTTGGAGGAGGAAACTGCTTTCATATGCTGAAAGGATTAGCCTGATCAAAGCATGTTTAGCTAGTATCCCTATCTACCTTCTTTCCTTCTTTAAATTTCCTAAGTGGGTCGTGGATCTCATTAACACCCCAGATGGCCAATTGCCTCTGGGATGATTTTGACGGTCATAGGAAGATTCATTTAGCAAACTGGCAGCTAGTTGCCATGAAAAAGGAATTTGGAGGATTGTGTATTCCATACATCCATGACCTAAACATATGTCTCCTAGGATCCTAGGTTAAGAGATATATGCTTGGGGAGGGGGAAATTTGGGAAACCACATATGTCTCCCAACATCTTCTGTGATGACACAGTTGATGCCTCTACCTATTGGAAAGGGTTTAGGTGGGCTACCAAGGCTATGAAATTTGGATATAAGTGGTTGGAGGGTGATGGTACTAAGGTTAGGTTTTAGGAGGATGCATGGTTTGGATCTTCACCTCTGTCTGTTCAGTACTGGGACATATATTACATATGTAGGAAACATGATAAGACCATCAGACATATTTGGGATGGGGATACCTTGATGCTCTCTTTTAGGAGAACTTTCACTGCTGCTATGATGAACATTTGGTTTGAAATAGAAGCTATTGTGGAGAGCATCTCCTTTGCTGGGGAGAGTGACTCCTTGATGTGGCAATATGATAGTTTTGGCCTTATTTCTACTAGCTCTTTATTTGCAGTTATTAATTTTAGAGGGGTGACTCCTGTCTTTATCCCAGCTGTGTGGAAACTATAGGTGCCACCCAGGATTCACATTTTCCTGTGGCTTGTCTCTTATAACAAAATCATGACCAGAGCTAATCTTAAAAAGAGAAACATGAGAAAGCATGAGGATTGTGTGTTTTCTGCTGAACATGAAAGTGTTCAGCACTTGTTCCTTGATTGTATTGCTGCCGAGCATGTCTGGCATGAGATCAGTCTTTTCTTTTGTAGGCAATTGGGTAGGAGTTTTGAGGCTGTCTCCTCACTTTGGGTTGTAGGGAAAAGACTAGATGCTCTCAATGATGTGTGTGCTGTTGTTCTCTGGGCTTTGTGGAAACACATAAACAACCTAATTTTTAATGGTGTCCCTTGGCTGTCTTTGAAACAGATCTGGTCGGTCGTGTTAAGAACAGTCGGGAAATGGCGCCTTATCTTCAAGGATCATATGATCGAGCAAGTGGATCGATTCTACTCGCACATCCACCAGGTGCTGTAGGCACCGATCCCAATCAAGTGGGGGTGATAACTTCGATCACTACAAGGCTGGGATCGGTTGATATGATGCCCCCATCCTCCATTCCTCCTGCCTCCCAGCCATTCTTGGCGAGGTAGCTCCAAGTACACCTGCCACTGCGCCGCCCCTCAAGCATGGAGCCCGCGCTGAAGCTAAAATAGAGAGCCCTGTCTCCATCTTGGAATCCGCTTGCTGGTCGCTGGCTGCAGTGCGAGATCGCATTGCGTAGAAAGTCTTAATGCGTGTATCCTGATGTCATTTTCAGATACACTGCGGCCTTTTCCTTTGTTGCAAAACTGTTATGGGCCTGTTACGCTGTCTTCTTTCTGAAGCCGGGGAAGTCCAACCTGTTTTTCTTAGAAAAAAAAGTGCAAATGTTTGATCCAGAGCCTTAATCTTCGGTCCAATCGAAATATATTTCATTAATTAATTCAGGTGCGCTTTTGCCCACGCTGACATCTTCAAAAAATAATACTCATTCAGGTACATCATGCGAGTATGTCAACAACGCATGATGATCGATAAGGATGACTACCAAACGGTTACTTGTCTAGCCATGATGTACCCTGATGTCCATTCGGGCTCGCCCTGTCGTAAGTACGTGTTCCTTGGTGCCTGGCCATAGCCCACCGGGAGCACCCGTGTTGGACGTTAGTGCCGCTCCCTCCCTGATTTAGCAAGTGGCAGTCTTCCTTTCATGCCTCGCTCGACCCATGTTCACCATCCATCACCACGATGTAGCCCCCGTGTTCCTCTGTGCGAAGCTATGGCTAGAGGACAGGGGCCACCGGGACTCTCTCCCCATGGCACGGCCACGTGCGTACTCATATCTATAAACTAACGCAGAGCTCGCGCTAGCTCACACACCTCCATAAGCTCAGCTAACCCGGCCCGGCCTTCTTCTCCGATGGAGGCAGCTCCCTCTGCCTCAGCTTCTCTAGACCTGTCTCTCACACTGGCCCCCGTGACAACACCATCCTCCTCTTTTAGGGCTGCAGCAGATGCTGTTCTTCCTTCTGACGGCGACGTCGACTTTGGCCATGGACATGGTGGTGGTGTGAGGCTCTTCTCTTGCATCTTCTTCCAGAGGAAGTTCCTCAAGTCGGAGGTGCTAGGGGGGCACATGAACGCGCACAGGAAGGACAGGGTCGTCGGCCTCTACCTCCCAGCTGATCACACCGCGGCGGCGGCCACCGAAATGGCTATGCCGCCAGTGGGGAGCTGGTGGCGCGCGCGTCAGCTGGACAACGAAGAGAAGCTGCGGCGGCAGCTTGATCTTAACCTCAAGCTTTAGCTAGCGTCAGTGTACGTTTTTCTCCTCCTTAACTAGCTAGAGCGTGTGTGTGCATATGCACTACCTTCTGGTCGTCTCTCTGTTGTTATTGTGTAAGGTTTGGTGTGAGCGTAATTATGGTAGCTAGCCCTTAACCATTGTGGCTTTCAGATAAGAAGCGGCGGGTATGGCTTTGGGCCTGCGTGCAGAGACCTGGCCACTACGTATGTGGCTTGAGATGTGTTAATTTGGACTAGTTATTAAGCAGTGGCCGGCCTGTGTATGCCAGCCTGCACGAGCGTGACATACTTATTTGAGATTGTTTGCCGTGTCTGAACTCTGAACCAAGAAACAACTGTCTGTGTGTTTGCTTAGTATGCAGTATGCTTAATCTATCTATCTTCTATCTTCTATCTATCTATCTATCTTCTATCTATCTATTCTATCTATCTATCTATCTATCTATCTATTATATCTATCTATCTATCTATCTATTATATACTAAAACCAGAATACGAGTAAAAAATAGGGAATTAAGCTAGAAATTCTCACAATAATCAGAAACATCCGACTGTTAGTTTGATACATCATATAATTTCAACCGTTTGATCTTGACAATACCCTTTCAACATAAAACTTTATGAAAATTACCCACCTATGCCATTACGTAGAAAAGAACCATTGATATAATCCTAGACTAATTTTGTACGTCCACGTCAAAAAAAAAAAAGAAATAACCATCCATGTCGAAAAAATAAAATAATAACCATCCTTTATTTCTCACGAGATCTACCAGCACTAGTACAAAACAGGGCATCGGTCCACCCCTGAGAAGCCCATTAGTCCCGGTTCACTCACGAACCGGGACCCATGGGGGCATCGGTCCCGGTTCGTGAGGCCAGGGCGCCGGCCGGGCCTCGTGGGGCATTGGTCCCGGTTCGTCTGACCCCTTTTGTCCCGGTTCTAGACACGAACCGGGACCAATGCGCCTCGCTCCTGGCCCACAACCATTGGTCCCGGTTTGTGGCTGGAACCGGGACTAAAGGTGACCCCTTTTGTCCCGGTTCCAGCCACGAACCGGGACCAATGCGCCTTGCTCCTGGCCCACAACCATTGGTCCCGGTTTGTGGCTGGAACCGGGACCAATGGTTGGCCTATATATAGCCCCCGCCCGCGAGCAGAGCAATGCATTGCTCTGTTTTTTTGCCCGGCCATGGGAGAGCTTTTGTGGTGCTCTAGCTCACCTCCTATGCACATGAGGTGTTCGATGAAATGCCCGAGTCACACTTAAGCTTTCTCCTCTCGAAGCTCCTTGTCCAAGCTCCATTTTCCTCAAGATTTGTCTAGGTTTGGCGGTCCATCCTGTCCCGTCCCCGTCCTCACCGCCGTCGATCGCCCGCGCCCATCTTGGCGCCGGCAACACCGTGGTTAGCCTCTTCTTCTTATCTTCTTTCTAAAAGAAAAAAGTTCTTACTTGTGTGTTTTAATTAGATACTCTAGAGAGTTATATGTTGTTCAATAATAAGAACTATATAACGCACGCAGATGAACCGGCAATGGATGTACGGTGACCGACGCACCTCCGAGTATATTAAGGGCCTGCATAATTTTCTCGAAGCGGCTGAGGCAAACAAGCAGAATGGTTTTATGCATTGTCCATGTACTGTCTGTGAGAATACGAAGGCTTTCTCCAACTCTAAAACCCTTCACTTCCACCTGCTTGAGAAGGGTTTTATGCCACACTATAATGTTTGGACCAAGCACGGAGAAAGAGGGGTTATGATGGAAGACAACGAAGAAGAAGAGGATGATGACAACTACCCGCCCCCTGAATACGGTGATGCTGCAATGGGGGAAGCTGAAGATCAAGAGGAACCAGACGATGTGCCCGATGATGATCTTCGCCGGGTCATTGTTGATGCACAGAGAGAATGCGAAAGTGAAAGGGAGAAGTTGAAGTTCGATCGCATGTTAGAGGATCACAAAAAAGGGTTGTACCCAAATTGCGAAGATGACAACAGAAAGCTCGGTACCACACTGGAATTGCTGCAATGGAAGGCAGACAATGGTGTATCTGACAAGGGATTTCGTTCGCTGCTGAAAATAATGAAGAAGAAGCTTCCAAAGGATAACGAATTGCCCGGCAGTACGTATGAAGCAAACAAGGTTCTATGCCCTCTAGGATTGGAGGTGCAGAAGATACATGCATGCCCTAATGACTGCATCCTCTACCGCGGTGAGTACGAGGATTTGAACGCATGCCCGGTATGCGATGCATTGCGGTATAAGATCAGACGAGATGACCCTGGTGATGTTGAGGGCAAGCGCCCCAGGAAGAGGGTTCCTGCCAAGGTGATGTGGTATGCTCCTATAATACCACGGCTGAAACGTCTGATCAGAAACAAAGAGCATGCCAAGTTGATGCGATGGCACAAAGAAGACCGTAAGAAAGACGGGAAGTTGAGAGCACCCGCTGACGGGTCGCAGTGGAGAAAAATCGAGAGAAGGTGGGGGGACTTTGCAGGTGACGCAAGGAACGTATGGTTTGGTTTAAGTGCAGATGGCATTAATCCTTTTGGGGAGCAGAGCAGCAATCATAGCACCTGGCCCGTGACTCTATGTATCTATAACCTTCCTCCTTGGTTGTGCATGAAGCGGAAGTTCATTATGATGCCAGTGCTCATCCAAGGCCCTAAGCAACCCGGCAATGACATTGATGTGTACCTAAGGCCATTAGTTGAAGAACTTTTACAGCTGTGGAATGGAGAAGGTGTACGTGTGTGGGATGAGCACAAACAGGAGGAATTTGACCTACATGTGTTGCTGTTTGTAACCATCAACGATTGGCCTGCTCTCAGTAACCTTTCAGGACAGACAAACAAGGGATACCACGCATGCACACACTGTTTAGATGACACCGACAGTATATATTTGGACAAATGCAGGAAGAATGTGTACCTGGGGCATCGTCGATTTCTTCCGACCAACCATCAATGTCGAAAGAAAGGAAAGCATTTCAAAGGTGAGGCAGATCACCGGAAGAAGCCCGCCCTCCGTACTGGTGATCACATACTTGATATGGTCAATGATTTACAAGTAATCTTTGGAAAGGGTCCTGGCGGACTATCTGTTCCGACTGACGATGCGGGACGCGCACCCATGTGGAAGAAGAAATCTATATTTTGGGACCTACCCTATTGGAAAGACCTAGAGGTCCGCTCTGCAATCGACGTGATGCACGTGACAAAGAATCTTTGCGTGAACCTGCTAGGCTTCTTGGGAGTGTATGGGAAGACAAAAGATACACCGGAGGCACGGGAGGAACAGCAACGTGTGCATGAAAAAGACGGCATGCATCCAAAGCAGTATGAAGGTCCTGCCAGCTACGCTCTTACCAAAGAAGAGAAGGAAATCTTCTTTGAATGCCTGCTCAGTATGAAGGTCCCGTCTGGCTTCTCGTCGAATATAAAGGGAATAATAAATATGGCAGAGAAAAAGTTCCAGAACCTAAAGTCTCATGACTGCCACGTGATTATGATGCAACTGCTTCCGGTTGCATTGAGGGGGCTTCTACCGGAAAACGTTCGATTAGCCATTGTGAAGCTATGTGCATTCCTCAATGCAATCTCTCAGAAGGTGATCGATCCAGAAATCCTGTCAAGGTTAAGGAGTGATTTGGTGCAATGTCTTGTTAGTTTCGAGCTGGTGTTCCCACCATCTTTCTTCAATATCATGATGCACGTCCTAGTTCATCTAGTCGACGAGATTGTCGTTCTGGGCCCTGTATTTCTACACAATATGTTCCCCTTTGAGAGGTTCATGGGAGTCTTAAAGAAATATGTTCGTAACCGCGCTAGGCCAGAAGCAAGCATCTCCATGGGCCATCAAACAGAGGATGTCATTGGGTTTTGTGTTGACTTCATTCCTGACCTTAAGAAGATTGGTCTCCCTCAATCGCGGTATGAGGGGAGACTGACTGGAAAAGGCACGCTAGGAGCGGACTCAATAATATGTAGGGACGGGCATTCTTGGTCTCAAGCACACTACACAGTTCTACAGAATTCTACCTTGGTGACCCCGTATGTCGATGAACACAAGAATATTCTGCGCTCCAAACACCCGGAGCTGTGTGACGACTGGATTACATATGAACACATCAGGACTTTCGGCAGTTGGTTGCAAACACGTCTCATGGGTGACAACACTGTTTCTGATGAGCTGTACTCGTTGGCCAGGGGACCATCTTCGACTCTATTGACTTACAAACGGTACGAGATAAATGGGAATACATTTTACACGATCGCCCAAGATCAAAAGAGCACCAACCAAAACAGCGGTGTCCGCTTTGATGCAGCAACCAAGAGGGGAAAGGACACATATTATGGTTACATAGTGGACATATGGGAACTTGACTATGGACATGATTTCAAGGTCCCTTTGTTTCAGTGCAAATGGGTCAATCTGTCAGGAGGCGGGGTACAGGTAGACCCACGGTACGGAATGACAACAGTGGATCTCAACAATCTTGGGTACACAGACGAACCATTCGTCCTAGCCAATGATGTGGCGCAGGTTTTCTATGTGAAGGACATGTCTACCAAACCGAGAAAAAGAAAAGATAAGGAAGCGAATACATCATACGATGAGCCAAAGCGCCACATAGTTCTTTCAGGAAAAAGAGACATCGTGGGATTGGAGGGCAAGACAGACATGTCTGAAGATTATGAAAAGTTTCATGAAATTCCTCCCTTCAAAGTCAAGGCTGACCCAAGCACCCTGTTAAACGATGAAGATTATCCATGGTTACGGCGCAATAAGCAAAGGACACAAGCGAAGAAAAAGTGAAGACTTTCTCTCCACAACTATATCATTGCAGTTACATGTGAAGAAATTAAATGCCTTTTGTAACAGATGAGTTTTCGTCCGAAACCCTGATACTTCGAAAGAGATTGTCCGTTTTGTACACGAAGTGCATCCAGTTTTTGCCGTAACCCTCTCATCTTTTTAGCACATGCTATGTGGTGAAATGATGATACCATGCCAACTTTCAACCTGTTCAGAGTTCATTTGTAGTGCTTTTCAATTTCAGGGTCATTTAGCTTAAAAAAATCAGTAAATGCATGAAAAATAGGAAATGAAGTCAGAAAGGGTTGAAAATTGATGATGTGGCTTTGAATGGTGCATTTTGAACACACAAAAAGTCTGGAGTTCAAATAAGTTCAAAAAATGAAATCCCTTTGTAACAGATGAGTTTTCGTTCGAAACCCTGATACTTCGAAAGAGATTGTCCATTTTGTACATGAAGTGCATCCAGTTTTTGCCGTAACCCTCTCAACTTTTTAGAACATGCTATGTGGGTGTAATGATGATACCATGCCAACTTTCAACCTTTTCAGAGTTCATTTGAAGTGCTTTTCAATTTCAGGGTCATTTAGCACAAAGAATGAACTAATAGCAAAAAGAATGAACTAGAAAACCTTTATGAAACTCTAATAGCAAAAATAATGAACTAAAAATAATTAATTAAAAAATTCTGTTATGATCAACTAAAATAAAACTATAATATTCTTCAATAGCAAAAAGAATCAACTAAAAAGCTTTTATAAAAACTCTAATAGCAAAAGGAATCAACTAAAAATATTTTATAAACCTCTAGTATTTATGAAACTAAAATTATATAAAATTTATGCAACTAAAGTTATCAAAGTATTTTTTGTTCAAAACATTAATAGCAAAAAGAATTTTCATAAAGAATTTTTTTAGAAACTTTAATAGCAAACTAAAATAACAAAATCTGTTTTTGGTTAAAAAAGACATTTAAAATTACCTAAAAATTACCAAATTGAATATAATGATAAAACACAGTAATATTAAATAGCAGGAAAAAGAATCACTCAAAAATCTATTTTTATAGTAAAGTTATTCACAAACTAGTGATTCACACCAATTTAAAAGAATTCAAATTTAAACTATTCAAATTTGGAAACTAATGGCACTAACAGAAAGTTTATAATTTTTGTGACCTAAAAGCAAAAAGAATCACTGAAAAACTGTAAGTAGAAACAAAAGAAAATAAATAAAGCAAAAAAGAAAACAAAAAAAGTAGAAAAAAATTAAAAAAAATGCCGCATAGTGGGCCACCACGGCCTGAATACGACTAGAAACCCAACCATCTAGTTGGGCCAGGATTCAGGCCCGCAGAAGGCCCAGAAGGTCCACAGGCAGAGGTGTGTGCGATTAGGCCCGTAAGCCTACTGTTGAGAGGAGCTCGAGAGGGCTGGCGCAGCAGCGCTTATGAACCAGTCTCGAGCCCTCTCAACTAGCGAGGTGGGACTAAACTTTTGGCCCCGGGCAGCACCACCCTTTAGTCCCGGTTGGTGGCACCAACCGGGACCAATGCCCACCTTTGGTCCCGGTTGGTGGCACCAACCGGGACCAATGCCACCCTTTAGTCCCGGTTGGTGCCACCAACCGGGACCAAAGGTCTGTGCTTCCCGCCCTTTGGGCTGACGAAAAGAGACCTTTGGTCCCGGTTGGTGGCACCAACCGGGACTAAAGGTGAGCATTGGTCCCGGTTGGTGGCACCAACCGGGACCAAAGGTCTCCCTTTATAAGCGGGAGTTGGGAAAATTTGCCAGTTTCCCCCGACGACGCCGAGCACATCGACGCCGCCAGGCTGCCCGAGCTCGCCGTCGACGCCCTCGCCGCCCTCTGCCCCGTCGACGCCGTCAGGCTGATCCTCGTCGCCATCGCCGCCGAGCCCCCGCTGCCCCGACGCCCTCGACGCCCTCTGCCCCGACGCCGGCGCCGCTCCCCACGCCCCTGCTGCCCCGACGCCGCCCGCCGTGCCCCCCTACCCCTGCCCCGACGCCGCCCCCAGTGAGCCCCCCCTTCCCCCGCGCCGCCGCCACTGCTCTGCTTGCCGCGCCGTGCCCCTGCTCTGCTTGCCGCGCCGCCGCCGCCACCGCCGCCCCGGCCGGATCTGCCTTTTTTTTTGTATGTATATGCAGTATGTATGTATGTATGTATGTATGGATGCTGTATGTATGTATGTATATGCAGTATGTATGTATGGATGGATGATCCATAGAAAGTTTTTATATATGCATTGATACAATTTTATTTTTGTTCATAGATTTTTTTTTGTTCATAGATGTATGTTTTTTTTTGTTTATAGAAAGTTTTTATATATGAGCAATGATGATCCATAGAAAGTTTTTATATATGCATTGATATATGAGCAATGATGATCCATAGAAAGTTTTTATATATGCATTGATACAATTTTATTTTTGTTCATAGAATTTTTTTTGTTCATAGATGTATGCTTTTTTTTTATAGAAATTTTTGTCATGAGGGGGGACGTCGGACATGCATGAGAGAGAGGCGGTCCGCTCGTCGGACATGTCATGTGGATTTTTTTTGTTCATATAGAAAACTCCGGTAACTTCGACATGAGGGGGGGAGACGTCGATCAACCCCCTCCCACCCCTACCCGTAAAAGTTAAAATGTTCATATATTCAAAATGAGTTAAAATGAGTTAAAAGTTACTTACTCCCGGTCCGCTCGCCCGACCAACTCTCGAGGCCACCTGTACCCCCTCCCCGATAACTTCGACATGAGGGGGGACGTCGGACATGAGGGGTGAGCGTCGTTGTTGTCTACCCCCTCCCCGATAACTTCGACATGAGGAGGGACGTCGGACATGACATGAGGGGTGAGCGTCGTTGTCGTCTACCCCCTCCGGTAACATAGATAACTCCGGTAACATAGATTTATCAAGAATACCCCCATTATGGATGTGCACAAGTTGATCCAAATTTTTTCTGATCTCATCTATATATATATTCTTCTATATTTGCAGAAACTATGGATCAAAGAGACTTGGAACAAGAACAGTTGTTGGGGGAGATAATCCTCGCCGGAGGTGATGCTGTCTTGTCGTTTCTCAACGACACCGATGGAACAATGGAGGAGGAAGGACATGATCATGATGGCTCCGGTGACATGATCATGATGGCTCCGGAGGTGCTGACTAGCTAATTGATGCATTAATTGTTTTGGTATGTACATATATTAACTCTTCTTTCTTCTTTTATAGCCCTCCGGATCGAGCCAAACTTCGGTAACGAGACGAGGCCCGAAGAAGAGGTTGCGCAAGGATGAA
Source organism: Elymus sibiricus (assembly GCA_039707655.1). Lineage (NCBI taxonomy): Eukaryota > Viridiplantae > Streptophyta > Magnoliopsida > Poales > Poaceae > Elymus > Elymus sibiricus. Next base: position 20,909,168 of record CM077676.1, read on the forward strand.
AGGTTCACGATCACAGCACTCGCGGACGATGGCCTACCGATTGAACCCAAGCGGACCAAGGACGCATTTTCTGCTCAGTGCGGAGCTATTGTTAGGGACAACATCCCGATCAGCATCAAGCAATGGAATAAGCCTAAGGACGACGCCCCTGAAGGTGATTATGTCACCGATAGACAGAAAGATGATCTTTGGACCTTGCTGAAGGCAAATTTCACCCTACCGCCAGAGGAGGATCCGAATAAGCCCGTTATAGAGCCACTGGTCAAGGCGTGTGCTCTTAAGAAGATGGCAGATCTATTCAGGAGGTGGAAGAAGGACTTGAAATCAAAGTTTGTCGACAAAGGTGAGACTCCAGAATTCATCGGCCGATTTGAGAAGATAAGAGATCACTAGCCCGCATTTGTGGCCTACAAGACATCTGACAAGAGTAAGAAAATGTCAGAGACAAACAAAAACAACGCTGCAAAGAAGCAGTATCACCATCACACGGGGTCAGGTGGCTACCTCAAAGCCCGGCCGTTGTGGGACAAAGCTGAGAATGACCTGATTGCTAAAGGGGTCGAACCAGAGACATTGAACTGGCCAGACCGTTCAAGGACTTGGTTCTTCGGGGTTGGGGGAACTTTGGACCCTGAAACAGGGAAGTGCCATTGGACGGACGAGCAACTTGCAATACCCATCACGAAGCTTCAGAAGTATATCACCGCAACGCAGGAAGGAACGTTCATTCCCGACAGAGAGAAGGACGAGCTGACTGAGGCCCTAGGGAATGCTGAGCACCCTGGACGAACACGAGGCACACCAGGCTCCGTTCCGTGGAAGTTTGGGTTTCCCGACGCACGCGGTTACAGAAGCCGGGAGAGAAAGAGGAAAGCGGAGCTGAGCGACATGCAGAAGATGAGTGCAAGACTACAAAAGCTAGAGGAAGCTGAGAGCCAGCGAGCTGCCGGCCAACTATCTCAGCGGCACGAAGCTACCCCAGAAGCTACCCCGCCATCTCAGCGGAGAAGCAGCATGGCTTCCACGGAGCCCATTCAGACTGACTTCACGGAGCCTATCTACCCCGTGGATACTATCACGGAGGCTCAAAATTGCGAGCTTATGACGAAATGCCATAACCTCACTTTCAAGGCGGCTCTCGGCTCTGTTGCACCTCCTCAACCCAACGGAACTTTTCACTGCCTTCCTATTCCACATGGCTATGCTGTTGTGATGGTGGATGAAGTAATGGAGGGATTTGAGGAGCTCGAGCTTTACCACTCTACAGGTGAAGGGGAGAATCAGCTGGTTCGTGCTCTGAGGAGTACATGTCTATGGCAGAAGGAGTACATCAAGCTTCCAAACTGGACGCCTCCGCCTCCTCCTCCTCCTCCGGCGAGTCAGGGCACTCCGCCTCCTCCTCCTCCTCCTCCGGCGAGTGATCAGGGCACTCCGCCTCCTTCTCCGGCTCCTCCGACGCGTGAGGGCACTCCGCCTCCTCCTTCGCCTACTCCGGCGCGTCGGAGCACTCCGCCTCCTTCTCCGCCACGTCAGCAACGACGGAAGAGAGACGCCGTCGCTCCGGCGGCTAGCAGTACAAGCAGAGGCGGGAGGCAATTCAGATACGGTCCATCTCTCAAGCCTGTGGAAAAGTTACCATATGAGAGGACCGAGCAGGAAAACGAGGACATATGTCGTGCCCAAGTGAGGGACCATTTTGCAAAGAAAACTCCCACTCCGAAGGAGAAGCTAGATCCGGTGAAAGTGAAGCGCACTATCGATGCCCTGAAGCGACCACCACCGCCTCCGCCGGTTTCCAACTATGTCCGCATTCTTAAAAAGACATATGAAGAAGTGCGGCGGTCGGGAAGTACTTCCAGTGATGCAAGGTTAGCAGAACGAAGAAGTGGGAAAACAATTCCCCAGCTCGGTGAACAGGAGAAGAAATCGTGCCCCCCGCTCAAGGTGTCTAGCGATATCGTCAATAATCATCCGGGGATGGTGCCTGGTACCAATCCTGGTGATTACTTGGGGGATGATGTAATTTTTCAAACGGCTGAGGTAACAAAAGAAGAATATAAATACGTGCATGGGAAGCCTCTCGTCAAACCTGATCATCCTCCTCTAACAACGATGATGTACAAATTGCATGAGTGGTACATGAAAACCTGCAGGGAGTCTGGGAGAGACACTATGTATATGGCAGTGAAACCAGAGCACGAATTCATTGGACTTCCCGTGATGCCTATTGAATTTGTGGAGTTATTTCAGTTATACAATCAACTGGCCCTCGACAAACAACTCATGACTTCCTACTGTCTGTAAGTATTACTTCTATAGTTAAGTCTCTAGCTCAGCTTGTTCATTGCATGTATATATAATTATCCTCACTATATTATGTAGATTGAAGATCTTCAAATGCAAAAAAATAGGAATCTTCGACGTTGGGTTCATTAGCCCAGATGCCGTAAATGAATGCACGGTACAAAACTCAATCAAAGAGATCGAGGAGAACTTGCTACAGTCGTTCCTTATACATCAAAACAAAAGGGAAATACTCTTTCCTTACAACTTCAAGTGAGTATTGCTGTCTTCTCTGTATACTCAGTTTCGCTTACTCGAGGTTAAGTAATGTAATTGATGAGTTATATATGCGTGCGCAGTTTTCACTTTATTCTGCTATCCATTAAGCTTGACGGGGCATTAGTAACTGTCTTAGACTCGAGACGTAAAGATCCCGAGAATTATGCGGACATGACTGCAATGCTCAAGAAGTAAGTTCAGTCAATACCGGGACCATATCGGCATGCAACTTTCGTTAATTTCCTGATATCAAGTAATCATTTTCTTTGCCTGGCAGGGTTTGGAAGAAGTTCACCCGAAAGGTTCCCGGTCTAAACAAAGAGTTGCGATTTACGCACCCCAAAGTAAGTAGTACTAGCTAGTTCCGCGCATCTCTAATTGATTCAAATTTTCATCAATATATCATTACCATGCTTGCTTATCAGTTTGATTGAACTCTATTCTCGTAAAGTGCTTGTACCAGAATGAAGGGACTGTTTTATGTGCATACTACGTATGCGAGTTCATTCGCCACTCGACCTCTGAGCGGGGCTTCTCTGACAAACAATTTGAAGTACGTAAATAATATTCACAATTTTATTTTATATATTACCATCAATTGTGTTGAGTTTTATTCATATATATGCATGTATTGATCCCCTTCTTTAAATTAGATCTGGCAGATGCGGGATGAACTCCTACCACATGATCGCATACGAGCAATTCAAGAGGAATTGGCGGGATTCTTTCTTGACCACGTCATACCTAAAGACGGGGAATACCATGCGGATTTGTGATTGGATCTTAGGTAGATGATGTTAGGGATTGTAAAAGATGTTATATTGTATATATGTAGTACCGTCGGATAGATATACGAAAACTTGTTGTTCGACCAAGCACGGAGAAAGAGATGTCACTTCTCTCTATATATGTTCAGCATGACGATCTTGTGTAATTAATGGTTTCCTTCATTTTCTTATTAGCTAGCATCGAGTTATCTCTATATGTATAGTAGCTACCGTCGACCGAGCACGGAGAAAGAGAGGCACTTCTCCCTATTAGCTAGCTAACACAATATGAAACCCCTAAATTAACCCTCCAAAACCCCCCAAACCCCCCCCCCCCCCCCCCCCCCCTCTTCAAAAAAAAAAAAAAAAAAACCAGCTGCTGCCAGGCTCACGCGTGGATGACCTTTGGTCCCGGTTGGTGTGACCAACCGGGACTAAAGGTTCTCCTGCCTGGGCTCCCCGCAGCGGCCACGTGGATGCCTTTTGGTCCCGGTTGGTGTTACCAACCGGGACTAAAGGTCCTCCTGCCTGGGCTTTCCGCAGCGGCCACGTGGAGCGCCTTTGGTCCCGGTTCGTAAGCGAACCGGGACTAAAGGTTTTGGGCTTTAGTCCCGACCCTTTAGTCCCGGTTCCAGAACCGGGACTAAAGGCCCTCTGGAACCGGGACTAAAGGCCCTTTTTCTACTGGTGCAGGTAGGCAAATTGCGGCGATGCATAGTAACCCTAATTATCCATCTCAAGGAGCTATCGTGGCTTCGCCGCTGCCGGCACAGACTGGCGCAAACTCTCCGCTCAGGTTAAAAAATAGACCGGTGAAGGGTGGGCACTTCGTCCTCACGCGACATGCACACGGCCGCCATGGCCTTCATGCTGGGTAGCTACGGGATCAGATTTTGTGTCCCCTCCTTGCTCCACCAAACATATCCCTATCGGTTGCCATGCATGTTTTTTTTTTTTTTTGGTCTGCAGGAGTCAGCAGTATGGCACCGCCGGTGTGCCTCAATCCTTCCTAATGGAAGAGCAACCTACAGTGTCTCCCGTACAAGGATGAAACCTGGGGCCCAAACTGGACAAACAAGCAGCAGAAGCATCTGACTGCCACGCCGTCGCCGTGTAGTAATTAAGCTAATTACTCCTGGCATCACCAACCCTCTGCAATTAGAAGCAAAGGGCAAAGCCTCTGAACTGCCTACTAACTACTGCTTTGTTTAGTTTTCTTGACACCACATTACCTCAATTATCTTATATGACCATGCATGTCTCTCCCGTGTGATTTCCTGCGCCAATGGTAGCGGTAGATCTAAACAAATTTCTAGATACACGTCTCTTTGGTGCGAATTGGTGCACCAACGCTAGCCATTGTCCCATCCTCGCTCAGTTTCGATTGGCGCTTCGTTCATCCCTTCTACATCACAGAGTAGGTAGTCTGGCGCTGGTGGCCAGCCGATTCCGGCAACACCCAAACATGACGAACATGTATCATCAGGTAGGCAACCATGGCTGGGGATATGATCTCCTCTTACACACCACATACAGTTTCTTTCTAATGTTGACAGGCCTCGATAATTAAAATTATTAATGTTGGCATGATGATGTTGAGTTCAACTCTGCAGGGCATGGATCAGTACGTGGTAACCAGGACCATAGGCGTGGGAATTGCTCTCTAGCCGAACCAGGTTAGTCAGTTCTAATCACTCTCCATAAATATAGTTGTATGTTTACTGTCCAAAAATTCCATTCTTCAGGGGATGGTATGTACCAAACATACTACTTTACAAATTTAGTACTTCAAGTGCACACCATTCAAGTTCTAAGTAAGTTTGTTTACTTCTGCTTTGATTTTTCTATGATGTTGGACTACTGTATTATGACGAGTATACGCTTATATTGTACTTTTCTTTGGATGTGAAGTCATGAGGGCCACTAAGAAAGAGTTTCCACGGTGAATGATGTCTGTATGCTCAGAGCTGTTTTTTAGAAAGAAAAAACAGAATGGATGGCGAAGAGAAGATGAATAGTAAGATCTGCACAAGCTCACCGGAGGGACCATTAGCAGTAAATGGTAAAAAAGAAAGGCTGTAATAAAGAAGATGAAGGGGATTCCACATTTGCATCATGTGTAGATTTGCGTATGAGTTATGTCCCACTGCTTAATAACACATGAATTTGTTTCCTCTTCAAATATTCTTACATGTTGAATTAGTTATTCTTTTTCAAAATATTATTGTTTTCAAGTTCATATTTTCTATGAAAAACATATATTTTTAACAATTTGTATATATGCATTTCTTTTCTGAGTTTAAAATGCACAACTGAAAAAAGGAAAACACCAAATCATTATGTATTCTACTATAGGAAAAGTAATTAAAGTTGAAAGTTTTATTTATTTTTTATTTGTACAATGTTTTAACAGGGATGAATTATCTTTTGTATATTTACTCTATTAAGAAAAACAATCTTCAATTCCTTTCGAAAGATCACATAAACGTCATCTGGCTGTTGTTCCACAAAATATAGATACATCTAACACCACCAGCTCACAATATGGATGTTCACGTACTAATCTACCAGAACACAAAATACTGTAAGCTAGGTTGCGAAATTGATGTATTGATTAACAAGCACAAACAACAACATTAGCATAGTACATTAACATGGTATAATGGTTGTTCACCCACAAATTACATCCAGGTGTGAAATTTTATTTAGCACAATATTTACTCTGGCTATGAAACTATATTGTTTGTGACACTTAATTTTAATATGATACACTCGACTCGCTAAAAGAGATGCCCACGCATTTGCGAGGGCCACTGTGCTAGTTATGAAAAAAAACATGCACCAGCAATACATGTGTGCCGGTTGTTGCATTTTACCTCTCCCTCTGTGTGTTTGTCTCTTTTGAATCATTAATTGAGCTGATTTATTTTTGAAACGCGGTCCCTTAGGGCCCGAATCATTAAAAAACGTAGAATAGAGTTGCCCGGTTAATTAACGGAAACCCGGGAGAAAACCGTTACAACACGCCCAAAAGAATGGGCACCCCGGTCGACCTGGCACCAACAAGACCACACACACCGCCGAGAAGAGGACACCATAGAGGTTGCCGGCCATGTCATCGTCATCACCTCTCCCCGAGCAGGCGACTCCGACTTCGCCGCTGACAACCCATCAAGACCCCTTCGAACGAGCGACATACGAGGACCTCGCCGGCCATAGAAGCCAAACAATCGATCGCAGACGTCGAGGACCGGCAGCTCCGATTTTGCTGATGCGCTTCGCAGGAGAAAGTTGCAAGCCTCGCACCGACCTAGTCCAGCGCAACATCCGGAGAGCACCGCCCGCTGAAAACCGTCCTCATGGAGTCATCATTGCCGCCATGGCCCCACCGCCCGCAGCTCCGCCTTCTCTATCACAGCCAGAAAGCAGGATAGGCGCACCGTACCGTCGACATCAGAAGGACAAGCCACGACCCTGCTCCGCTCGCCACCATTGCCGTTGCCACACGCGTCGCAACGCCAGACCAACCTCGTACCGCCGGTCGGGCGCCTGCCGACCACGATGCCGTGCACGTCCAGCACCTAGGGAAGCACGTAGGAGACCATGACCTTCAAGGCGACGCCCCCAAGGGGGTAGCGACGTGGAAGCGATGCCGTCGCCCGACTCACATGGAGTCTTGAGCTTTCGCACGAAGGACATGACTCGGGGTGGAGGAGGAGGGACAGCTCCATGACGAACCTGCAGCGAGGAGAGCGACGCCCATGGGTGACGCGTCATCGGCACCGGCAAAGCCGGGCAGATTTTCACCCGAAGCATCCCAATCCTCCAACCCACGCAGTCGGCGACCTAGAAGAGCCACTGGCCCACACGCCTGCTGGTCGGCGCACCTCAAACGTGAAGACGGCGCCATCCCACGCAAGAGCAACCACCTCGCCGCCAGCAACCACCGACGAGCCGCACACGGAGAACCAGATCCGGAGACCTCCAGCCGCAGCACCAACGCAGAAGCCACCAGAGACCGGCCAGCAGCCGGCCCGCGCGCGGAGAAGACTCCAAAAGGCTGGAAGCGGGGGCGGCCGATACCCCGCCCCGATGCGCCGGGAAGAGCACCGGGCCGCAGCCCAGGAGCACATCGACGCCGTCACCATGGCAGCAGCCGCCGGCAACGCTGCACCAACAGAGGCAGAGACCGGCCAGCAGCCGGCCCGCGTGCGGAGGAGCCCCCAGAAGGCTGGAAGGGGGGCCGCCACCCCGCCCCGACGCGCCGGCAAGAGCACAGGGCCGCAGCCTAGGGGCCTGTCGACGCCGTCACCACGGCAGCAGCCGCCGTATACGCAGACCTGGAGAGCACCGCCGCAGTAGCCGCCGCGACGCGCCGCAGGAGGGCGAGCCTCCCTCCACCGCGAGATCCTGCCGCACAAGGGGATGCCCCGCCGCCGCCATCTGCCGCGTGGACCGAGTCCGGCGACCTCATCCGGCGACGACAAGGGGGAGTCGGTGATGGGAGGGGTGGCTGGCAGCGGCCCGATCTATGGTTATTTTTTCCAATCCATGTCGTAAAATAAATGAAATAGCGGTTTTAAGGACGTGCGTACGTATTGCCGGCCTCTCACTGCTTGTGTGATTTGTTTATTATGCATTTGATTTACAGCAGCTTGTGATTACTTACCGAGGATTTGGTCTCCCGCGTCCATCCGACTGTCCGTTGTACATCAAGATGCGGCCACTGTGTGCCGTACAGTGATCTGTTGCTTTGTCCTTTGTGCTTATAAATGTGGCAGTTCTCGATCGACATGTTCAACGGCCATCCACACACGCGTACATGCACGCCGTACGTACCCACACGCGCCACACATACACAGACACACACCCGGCCACGGTGCACATCCACCCAGGCCAAGCACACTTACACACGCGCACCCGGCCCACGGACGCATATCCTGTGCGCGTGGCGAACCAGCTCTGGCGCTAACGTACGTGTGGAGAGATCACTGCCCTGCTGCTGCTGCACCTGCACTTCTCGTGGTTATAAAGTGCGGCATGTTTATCCCCAAAAAAGCGCGGCATGCTTATTGTCTTGGGTGTACATTCAAACTGTTCCAGGACGTACGTGCATGTCTAGATGATTATTGAGAATGCAATGCATGCGTTCCCGCTCAAAACTCAAAAGACAATGACTATTGAGAAGTTGGTGGTACCTTTCTCAATTTTGTGTACTGAATTTAAAATTGTCAAGAATAGTGGATTTTTAGAACTTGCATGGACACTCTTTGGAACTGTTAGATAATAACTTTAAAAAAAATCAAAACCTTTCGATGTCCTATTTTAAAATTTAATTAAAATTACGTCTAAAATTCAAGCGATATTTAATTTTCAACAAAAAGTTTTTTTGCAGAACATTCGAAATCCACTTTGAAAATCCCAAAACACCAATTTTGATAAAACCCTCAGCTCAGGTCTGGCCCATCCACACATTTCTATCTACCCTTCCTAGCCAAACCCCCATTCAAATCAATGTCATCGTCACAGAATTCCTAATGCTTGCACACTGCGTGTGTTTCGCCAAAAGAAAGCTCCCCAGGTAGTTTTCTTTCCTAATGGTGTAACGATGAATAAAATCGTGGACGTGCCGGTATACATTCGTATACAAAGAAACAATGGGATAAATCACATAGGGAAGCATTTCTTTATTAATTTTGTATAGAACTACAAAGTGCGGTTTCCCACATGATTACATGATATTGCGCCATCGATAAGTACATCTGACTAATATCCAGCGATTGTGGAGATTCTGGTTCCTAGAGCCCTGTAAGACAATCCGGTTAATTACATCCACTGGTAAATCCCGCAGAACACCTCGGATTAAGCAGCGATGATGGTCATCGTATTGAACCTGAAATATTCTCATGATGTGTTGAGAGATAAAAGTGGCATATAATAATGTTCCAAAGCCTTGTCGGTCTTTGGTATGAAACATCCAGCTACCGGGTTCATTGTAAAGTCTCAAAATTAACGGGTGTTCGACCTTGTCGGTCATGAACAAAGTGGGTCCAGCATCGTTGGGCAGGACAAGAATGGTTTTCGGCCTCGTCAGTCGCCCAAAAAGGGGAATGATCTCCCATTATCGTCGCTCAGGGAGAAGTACGTCCGGCCTCATCAGTCAAGACAGATGGATAATTCCGTCCTTGTCGGTCATGGAAAAGAACTGATTGATAGGAAACTCACTACTAAATATCCGCCCTCGTCGGTACTGAATGTTCAAGCAAAATGCATTGACACTAGGAAATGGATTGGTAATATTTAGGGAGCGCTCTCAGTCGAGTTTGCTCCACCTCACAAAACGGTATTGCCAACTCACCGCCAACATAACTAACTGCGCTGAGGGCATGATGCCTCTTTGATAGATCAAGACATATATTCCATCAGACTATTGCCACGGGCCATAAATAGAACAGGCCACAATCACATGATCAAGAATCGATAATCTAATTCCATCAGGTCTACTTTGATGATATCTTGATTTATAGCAAGCCACTTCCTGAACATCATGAGCATTTACGTGCCTTTTTAAGGCTTTGAAAGATACGTATTTGTTTGGTAACCTCGAAAAGTGCACATTTTGCACCAATCGAGTCTCGTTCCTTGACTATGTTGTAACTCCACTGGAAATTGAAGTTGATGAGGCCAAAATTGAAGCCATCAAGAGTTGACCGACTCGTAACACGGTCACACAAGTATGAAGTTTTCTTGGGCTGCCTAGATTTTATCTATGCTTTGTCAAAGAATTCAGCAGCATTGTCGCGCCACTAAATGAGTTGCCAAAGAACGGAGCCCCATTTCATTGGGGGGCAACACAAGAGAATGCGTTCAACCTCCTCCAAGAGAAGCTCACAAATGCTCCACTACTCCAACTTCCAGATTTCGATAAGACTTTTGAACTTGAGTGTGAAGCTAGCGGTATAGGCATAGGTGGTGTGCTAATTCAAGATAGTGAACATGTTACATATTTTAGTGAGAAATTAAGTGGGCCAAGTCTGAAATCTCAACTTGATTGTGGAGTATTTGGTTTAGAAACTGGAGTATTAAGGAGCTATTTGAGCATGATGCTGATTTTAAAACAATAATGCTGAATTATAAAGAAGGGAGGGGCTGGGATAAGTATATGGTGAATGATGCACTATTTTTTTTTTCTAACAAGTTATGCATCCCAGCTAGCTCCGTCCATCTTTTGTTGTTACAGGAAGACCATGGAGGTGGTCTAATGGGGCATTTTGGTGTAAAAAACATGGAGGACGTACTGACCGACCGCTTCTATTGTCCAAAATAGAGGCGTGATGTTGAGCGTTATGTAGCACAATGCACCACTTGTCAACAAGCAAAGTCACGACTTCACCCACATGGTTTATTTCAATGGACTTTGTTTTAGGACTGCCAAGGACAAAGAGGGGGAGATATAGTATTTTTGTTATCGTGGATAGATTCTCTAAAATGGCAAACTTTATACCTTGTCACAAAAGCGATGATGCTACAATTGTTGCTGAGTTATTATTTAGGAAAATCATTCGCTTACATGGGGTGCCCAACACTATAGTGTCTAATCGTGATACAAAATTTCTTAGTCATTTTTGGTGGACCCTTTGGGATAAATTGGGGACTAAGTTACTATTTTCTACTACATGCCATCCCTAGACAGATGGACAAACTGAAGTTGTTAATTGGACATTGTCAACCATGCTTAGAGCTATTTTAAAAAAGAACTTGAAAATGTGGGAGGAATGCTTGCCTCACATAGAATTTGCTTATAACCACTCGCTACATTCTACCACAAAGGTATGTCCTTTTCAAGTTGTTTATGGTTTTATTCCTCGTGCACCAATTGATTTATTACCTCTACCATCTTCAGATAGGGTAAACCTTGATGCAAAAGAACGTGCTGAGCTGATCTTAAGAATGCATGAAATTACTAAAGAGAACATAGAAAGCATGACTAAGAAGTATAAAATTATCGGTAGTAAGTGTAGAAAGAAAATCTCGTTTGAACTTGCAGATGTTGTTTGGCTACCCTTATGCAAGGATAGGTTCCCTAACTTCAGGAAATCGAAGTTAATGCCTAGAGCTGATGGCCCTTTCCATATATTAGAGAAAATAAATGATAATGCATATAAGCTGGATGTGCCTATAGATTTTTGGGCTTGTCCCAACGTTTCAGATTTGAAGCCATACATGGGAGATGAAGATGAGCTTGAGTCGAGGCCAACTCCATTTCAAGAAGGGGAGGATGATGAGGGCATTGTTTCTACCAATAAGACCACACTACCTACGACGCCGCCTCCACTAGAAGAAAGGCCAACCTTTGAGAAAGTCTACACAAGATGAGTACGCAGTTTTCTTGTAATCAGAAAGAAAGGTGTTGGACATGAAGATATTTTGAGCTGATATTTTGGGTTATTCTTGCTGCTAGAGCCAGCTAAGGTCCATTTTTGGTTTTGCTATGTAGATCCATTAAACAGCCTCCATTTCAACAGTACTGGTTGCTAGTTGTTTCCAGCTGCACTATAGCTATGTGCCCTATAGCAGCAGCCATTTTGGCTATAAAAGGAGGGGTACCTCCATACGTAAGACATAGGTACTTTTTTGGTTCAGTTTACTGTTCCTCATGAAACTACTATTAGTTGATTGAAATTTTCTACCTAGAGCACACTAAAAGCCAAAAAAAAGTAGTGTTAGCCATCCTCTATCCTAGCCACTCTGAGAATTGCAATTTTCTTTTCAGTTTATGCTTTGTTGAATCTCTGGTTTCCATTGTCATCTTGAGCTTGCTGGTCATAGTTCTTCTAGCTTCAACCTTCTAGTGGAGGTTTGTCTTGTTCAAAAACAAAGAAACAAGAGAAAGCAAAAAAAAAATTGGCAACGTCAAGGTGTGAAAACTAAAAAGAAATAGTAGCAAAGTTAGATATAGCTGCCCAGGCGCCATTTTTGACCACTTTTGTGCCAGGCTGCAGTAAAAAAAAATCCTGTAGCAGTTTAAAGTAAAAGAAAGAAGGGCAACCAATTCCATTGTGTCCAGCCTATTTGAATCAATATCAAACGTGTGTCTTGATGTTCTGTCTCCTCCTAGTTCCTTGCAGAGAGTGAGCTTGTGATTTTTCAGTGACGAATGCAGGCCTTCTTCTGAAAAAAAATCCCAAAAGAAAAAGGGAAAGAAAGAAGAACTCATAAGTGGAAATAGCCGTGTAGCCTTCTTGCAGCAGTTTTCCCACCCCTTGTGTTCCATTTTGCCTCGCTATTATTTAGTGAGTCCACAAAGGCCAGCAAGCTTGATTAGAACGTTATAAGCAGATTTTGAACCTTGCATCTACTGATTTGAATTTTTGCTAATCATTGCTACATACTTAAGACTGTCCTAGGTCCACTCTCTACAGGCTGTTCACGTACCGTGCACTAGCACCTGCTGAGTTCAACCCTTGAGATCGTTGGACGCTGACACCGTTGCCGGTTGCACTGCCTATTGGTTTTGTAAGAACTTGGTAAGGGCATGAGTGCGAGTGGATTTGAGTTTTTCCACATCCTAGTAGTTGAGAGCGACACAAAATTTTATTTTGAGCCTTGCTTCGGTACACCTGCCGCATGCGCGCGCTAGTCGCTACATGTGGCAGAAATTTTCCAACACCAACACAAAAAACCAAGTTTTTGGTTTTTTTGGTTTCGGTATCGGTTCGGTCTTCGGTTTGTCGGATTTTATGCCCACCCGTAGCTCCAAGGACGACAAAAGTTCGCGAAATTGAAAAAAGTTCATCGATTTGAAAAAAGTTCACGAATTTAACAAAAAAGTTCATGAAATTAAAAAAAGTTCATTCATTTAAAAAAATTCACGAATTTGACAAAAAGTTCACGAATTAAATACTTTTTTCACAGGAGGCCGCCCGACTGGGCCGGTCCACTGTCGCGCACGAAAACAGGGAAAAATTAAAATAACAGTTTTAAGTACCTGTTTAAATTATGATTTTAAATACTTTTTCCTTCAAACCTGGCATGGATGCCTACCATGGGCATGCCCACCTGCTTGCAAAACTTGGGGTCATTTGAAAGATGTCCATACATAGACCATGTTCAACGGAGGGTGTTCGGGTAGGCCAGAAGGCTCCATCTGAGAGCACACTGTCTCCCGACATCCTTGAAATGGTCCCAATTTTTTTTTCATGGCCTTGTATGACCAATTCAAGGCACCATGCCAAGTTGTTTTGGTTTTCGACAAATTTTGCATTTTCTGGAGTTTTCTCGGTCAAAAAAAAGGCCAATAAATGGTCGGACGTGTCGCAACTTGAATACGGTGTCGGAATGTAGGGGAACGCAGTAGAAATCAAAAATTTCCGCACTACGAACAAGCCCAGGATCACTATGGAGATGCATACAAGGTTTTTGATCTGATCATTACCGACTCGTAGCGCAGCGGAAGTAGAGTCGATGAAGATCGGTGGTGCAGATCCCCGCAGCTAGGATTTACAGCCTCCCAACCGCGAGGATGTTCTCCCTCGTCTGCACCTCGGACAGTCCCTCGGACAGCCCTTTGGGAGGTAGTCGGACAGTCCCTCGGACGGTGTCACGGAAAGCCCTTCGGGAGGCAGTCGGACAGTCCCTCGGACGGTGTCACGGACAGCCCTTCGGGAGGACCCTCAAACTTGGACTGAAACTCGGACAGCCCCTCGGGCAAAAGGTCGAACCTACGACCTCTCTACGGGGTTGCACACATACGGTGTCATCTATCCGGCAGGGCCTCGCCGTCCAGAACTAGTTCCCACCGGAACCCAGACAGCCTTTCGGCTCTACGAAACTATTTCGTGGGAGGGAGGGAGAGAGCCAGATAAATCATGGCATGTGTATGAGAGACTTGGAGTGAGTGTGGAGAGCACCTCTCCACCTCTATTTAGAGGAAAACCCAAGGGGTAGGATGACACTTGATAATACCAAAATGCTCATGCCATGTGACCTTCACAAGGGCATAAAACGAAGGCTAGAGGAGCTCCATGGAGGAGCTCCTCCCTTGGCCGGCCACACTAAGTGGGGCCCCCCAAAAGGGGTTCCCTCCTTCCCAAGTCTTCCCCAAGATCTTTTGAGCAAAGCCCAAAAAGGTGGCTTTCCAAAAAGTAACCAAAAAGCACTTTCACTATTCACAAAGACATTTTTCCGCCACCGTTAAATCCAAAAATATTTGTGTAGGTCCAGAACATTTCCAGTACCCACTAAAATAATTCTGGACGCGTTCCAAAACATTTCCGGATCAATGTTTTTCTTCAGCGAAAACCAACCATAGCAATTCCGGCTGCTCCGGAACATTTCCGGTTTTTCTCTCCGGAAAAATTCCAGAAGTTCGCAGAACAATTCTGGTACCTCGAAAATGTTCCAGGCACATGCCGAAACCTATTTGGCTTAATGGTTTACTCCGAAATAACTTTTTGGTTTTACCGAAACTTTTCCGGTGTTCTCTCCGGAACATTTCCGTTGTCTCCGAAACTTTTCCGGTGACTTTCTCTCAGACTCCATGTCTAGTATTCAGTAGATAGATGACCCTTAAGCGTGTGACCCTATAGTTTCGGTGAAGTATAGACATGACCGGAACACTTTCCGATCAATGATCAATAGCGGAACCGTGGACACCCATATTGATCCCAATACCCACACGAATGAATATTTGAGTGAACCTCTAGTTGCCATGTGCTATTCCTTTTGCTTCGCGATATGTTACAAACACCCGAGGTGAGACTTATCGGCTCCCCGTGGATCAACAACTTGTCCACTATGCCAGTTACCTCGTTACCGGTTTTGTTCTCTTTTCTCGTTTTCGCGTTCCGGCATCCCAGTGATCAAATCACATTGTGTCTGGCCAGACGATGATGGATACCGTAACACCGAGAGGGTCCAAAGAATATCTCTCCATCGTCGGAGGAGCAAATCCCAATCTTGAGCTATAAAGTTACTTGTCACACTTTATCGTGAACATGTAAGCCGACGTAATAGCCACCCTGTTACAGATGACGTTTAAGAAACCCTAAAGTTCATGAAGCAAGTGCGAAGGAACTCGATACTCTCATGGTCTAAGGAATTATGCAAACATTAACTTTCTCTGTGTTATTAAGCATTGACTTGTGATGAATGTATCTCATAGCATAACATCAATTCGGGTCGATTCAACACAAGTGTTCTCCTAACATTGTGCCCTCAAAAGTTGCCTGGCATAGACATGCCCATGATCAGGAAAACGTGATCATCATGCAATACATGAGCTAGTCTTAGAGGCCAGACTAGGAATACATTTTACCGTTTATTATTCCACACGTGCACATGGGTTTTCCTCAGAGCCTTTATGGATATACGGGCTCAGGAACCATAGCAGTTATAGCACGGAATATAAAGTTAATTTTGAACATGGAGATAATAATAACATTTATTATTGCCTCTAGGGCATATCTCCTACAGACTCCCACTTGCACTAGAGTCAATAATCTAGTCAATATTAATGCACTTTATACTTATGGCATACCGGTGTAAAATATGCTTCGCTTGTGGTATAGTCTTTGTCCAACGGAACTGACAACTTCAGGTCCGTGTGTATCTTTGCATATCCTCTCATTTTCACGCTTTCACAAAATTCATATTTTGTGTGGACTTGGCCTTGTATATATGTGAATCACTGGTTGAACCATGATTCCTCAGACTGAGCTATGGAGCAACTATTTTCAATAGAGTTCCATTGATCAAAGCCATCTTGGAACCATACTAAGTTCATGAATGAACTATATGATTCAACATCTTCTTTGTCGCTTCTAAAGCGTCAACATACTTAGCCTTTGTTATAGAATTCGCCACAGTAACCTGTTTGGAACAATTCCAACTAACTGTGCCACCATATCGTGTATTACACAAAAACCTTAACTTAAATCGAAAATCGCATGGAGCATGGATGAAGACTGTATCGATGTAATTACTTACAATGAGCACCTCATAATCTCCGCTTGCGAGAAAACATGTCATCAGTGCTACTTTAGTACTCAACGACGTTTTTTCACTGTTGTCCTATGATCAGTACTTTGATCACTTTGGTATCTATACTCACAACTACTTGGGAGTACCGGACATATTTGGTTGTTTTACATACCAAGGAATACATGATTAATCCAAACACAAAAGTGTGTGGAATCTCTATCATGTATTTTGCTCATCAGTGTTTTAGGACACCGAGTCTCGCAAAACCTCTTTCCATGCGACATCGGCAAGAAACACTTCTTGGTGTTCTCACGCTAAAATATTTTAGCATCTTGTCAATATGTATTCTTGGCTTAGCCTATTAGGCAATTTTATCTCCATAGATAATTATGCCCAATATCGAGGCTACCTAGCCCAAGCAATTCATCGAAAAACTATTTTCCAATGAAGTCATAATTCGTGTCAAGAAATTTATATTATTTTCAATCAACAATGTGTCAAGCACACAAGGTTTTTAGAAATATTATTATGCTCCCACTTATTTTCTTGTTTCCACAAGCATCTTTGCTTATCCATTGATGAAATCAAACTCCTTTGACTATTTCATCAAAACAAAGATTCCAACTCCATGTTGCTCTCTTCTGTCCATCACTGGAACTCTGAAGTTTGCATACTCACTAGCATCCTTTGGATTGACAAAATAGTTTGGACTGTATCAACTGCATGTCCTAGATTGCATTTCCATCTCATGGAAATCCTTTTGGCATCCATGTATCATATCTCATGATTGAAATATGTATTAATTGCTAGTTTAACCCGAACCAACTTTAATCATCGCTACGGAGAGACAATCTCGCCATAGTTAATTCCTTGAATTTGTTATAAGCAACAAGTCGAGCTTTATGGATAAAACACTTTTATCCGTATCAGTTTATAGTTCCATTAATGTTCGTTAGACTCTAAGTCTTCCGAAGGGTGTATCAAGATTTAATATTGAATCATTTATGGATACTATCTCGGATTATATTGGCTTTTAGCCAATTCCTGGGTCAGGGCCCATCAACGCTTCCTTGTGTTTCGTAGGTATACTGTTGTCTAACAACAATATCTCATTTGCGCACCTGAGAGGTTTGTATGATTTTGGCCTACGTGATTCAGCTGTAAGTTCGATCGAAGTCCATACATCTCATGTAGAGGCTTCCGTATCAGTCGCGGTAGGAAACTCTGAAATTACTTTCAAGGTTTCTGTCCCTTGATCTGATGACGAAGATAATGTTATCTCGTCGAATTGTACTGTCCTCCCACTCACCTTTTTGTAAGAAACATTTTCTCCAAAAATCATACCGTTCTTTGTGGCAAACTTTTGCCTTGGTATAGTGATGGAGAAATACCCAGTAATTTAGGATAACCTACAAAGTAGCACTTGTCTGATTTGGAATAGATTTGATATTCCAAATGTTAAGAAAAGACATAACATGGTTGGGCGTACCATAGCATGGCTTCTTTTCAATAGATCTGATGGCACTCTTTTCAGTGTAAAGGCCGCAGTCTCTAAAGCATTACTTTAAAAGGGATAATGGCAAATTAATTTATGTCATCTTTGATCTTACCATGTCATAAATGGTTTGATTACATCTTCACGGACATTCCACTCACAGTGGTGTTCCGGGAGGTGTAAGTTATGAAATTCTTTTCACAACTCATCAGACATTCGCTAAACTTGTAACTCAAATATTCCTTTCCGCAATCTAATTGCAGAAACATAATTTTCTTGTTACAATAATTTCTACTTCATTTTGAAAACCTTTTGAATGATTTCAAAAGATCCAGACTTATGTCTCATCAAGGAAATATCCATACATCTACTTCAGTCATTTCTAAAGATAGACAAATCCACTGCTAGCAACAATCTTTTTCGGACTACACACATCAAAATGTATGATCACCAATAAGTTTATTTGCTTGTTCTTTATGGCCTGTGAATGGTATTTCAGTCACTTCACTTTTCGGACGAAAGTTGCAAGTGTCAGATAATTCATAATCAAATGACTTCAAAATACATCATTATGGAATTTCTCCATGCGGGTTTCTCCAATGTGACCAAATGCAGTGCCACACATATGTGGTATTCTTTTAGTCTTGCGACATTTAGCGTCAGTGTCTCGGATGTATTATATTATTATCAATATTCATAACATACATCTCATTCATAATGAAAGTATGGCCCTTATGTTGTTCATAACATCGAAGAACAATCATTCTCTCATGAACAACCTTCTTGCAACAAACATTATGCAATGGGCGAGAGTGAATAAAACTCTAAAATGAATTATGAAAATAAATACAGAGCAAATACACAGATGGAAGGTGTAGTAACTTTTACTATGTTCATAGTGTGTATTTAAACCTCATTTCTGGCTAGTCCTTTTAGGCCGTAGTAGTTCTTGCATCGAGTTGCCACAGAATGCAATCAAACGGGTATTTCTGTGACCAATTTTTAATCACAATACCGAAGAATCAGTGACTAACAGTTTAATCACAATTCCCAAGAACTATTTTTTTGACCAGTCTTCTATACATCTATAACTTGTATGACATTCATACATGAGCTGGACATTCCAGTCTTCTCTCTTTTTACCTTTATACTTCTAACAGTTTTACTTCCAATAATTCTCCTACTCTGAGAAGAAGCACCCAACTTAAGAGTGGCGTCAGCCCTGGACTTCCTAGGTGTGTAAGTCTCACTAACACCCTTCGGACATTTTCTTTCTCTTTAAGTTGTTGTTTTATTCACCTTCATTACATGACAGGCGTTCTTCTGCATCCCACTCTTATCAGTCAAAACCATAGTAAACACTTTATTAATACTTTGCAAACAAACATTGCTTTGGATATTTGATATCATTCAGCCTTTGTCTATATTTGAAAATAATTTCCAGTTCCATGAATATCACATAACTATCCCAAACTTTTGAAGTTCGGGTCTCATGGAAGCAAACATATTGCACTTGACCGTAACGGAATTCTAGCTTTTTGGATCGATGGACGAGAGTCACATCATCCATAGCATTAGCGGGAGAAAACCGAAAGCATGCGACAGGACAAAGTCCTTCTCGGCACTCTTGAGGACAATCCTCACATTACGTTACCAATCGTAAAGTTTTTAACCAGATAAAAAACAGCTTATTCAATTTTAATAAGGAAGGGGGAAACGCGAGCCAATATTCTATAACTTTTATACAAATCACACTTAGACTATGTTCATAATTAATTGCAGTAAGAATTAAACAAGTTAATTCTACAGTGCGCTCCCACTCAAATCAATATCTCTCCTAATTTATTGTGAGTGATACAAGACCCGCATTTCAATTCAACGCCATTGATGTGGACATCACTGATGACGAGAATTTCAATCGGTAGGCTAACTTGCCGATTACATCTCTATGTGACTCTTGTTCATCTTTCGATGGGCATGTTCCGAGCTCAGGACGATCAAGCCAGAACGTCAAGACAACCAAGTGATCTCGCTGCGAGGTCTGACCTCACCCGCCTTACATCCATACAATCGTTCGTACCCATGTGGACATGGCGCACCCCGAAAGGAAAGATGTTGTGACGGTGCTACACTTGGTAGAACACTAACTACTTGATATTTTAAGTGAGAGATCACCCTAATAAAAAGCGACTACCGCGCAATCAAGAAGAGTACATCAAAAAGGGATAAACATCTCAGGCAATTCATAATAGTATGATATGGTATAGCCCCTCCTGTCGGAGAAGTACTCATCGTCTTCATGAAATTTCAGCCAGAAACGTTGTCGTGGCAGAAGTTTCGAAAACTGCTGTTGTGGCAGAACTTCTCTGCCAAGGCCCATTTCTTGCTCTTCCTCCTCCGTCTTAAACTTTTGCATCAGTGTTCACCTTCACGAAGATTGCGACCACCTTGTCGATGCACCAGATAATACTGCTATCTCTATAGCTAATAAATATAGTGAATTACAGAAGGTTAACACGCAGGTCATTTAAAGTGACAATTATATGGCTCCAGCCATCATGCCAAATCATGACACGCAGGTCATGTTAATTTACATTATATAGTCATCTCATACATAATCAGATTAATATGACGAAGACTATACCACATCTAATGCACATCTCATGTCATCCTGCAAAACCAAGTTAGACGCCTCTAATCGGTTTATGCAAAATTTTATTTTATGTGGCTTCTAAGGTTTTGACTTAAACCGTAGCTACCAACGTTTATCATCAAGTATGATTATTCAAGTCGCTAGATTAACTTTGCGGGGCGTATGAAACACGAGATAATAAAATCTCGAGCCCCATACTAAACTTCGTCATACGCAAGAACCCCGTGCAGATCATATCTGCATTGCCCTTTAGTCTGCGAAACATCCATCTTTCTTTAACTATGACAGAACCCAAAGAACTGAAGCACTTCGTTGATCTGTCAACTAGCATACTCAGGAGCAGCATGGAAGGATCGCGGATTGCCAGAACTTTGTCAGATTCCACCATGCCGTCAAGATCAGAACTACGCAAATTCAAGGGAAGCAACAAGAACATCGGGTAATAGATTTCATCTGCTACCCGCACAAATAATTTTCCGCAATAGATCTCATCTACTATAAAATTATATTGTGCAATACCCATATATCTCATGTATTCTTGATCGTAACTTGCATCTACGCATAGCACGGCTCATGATGCCACTGAAGGGGAACGCAGTATAAAACAAAAAATTTCCGCACTACGAACAAGCCCAGGATCACTATGGAGATGCATACAAGGTTTTTGATCTGATCATTACCGACTCGTAGCACAGCGAAAGTAGAGTCGATGAAGATCGGTGATGTAGATCCCCGCAGCTAGGATTTACAACCTCCCAGCTGCGCGGATGTTCTCCCTCGTCTGCACCTCGGACAGTCCCTCGAACAGCCCTTCGGGAGGCAGTCGGACAGTCCCTCGGACGGTGTCACGGACATCCCTTCGGGAGCACCCTCGAACAGCCCCTTGGGCAAAAGGTCGAACCTACGACCTCTCTATGGGATTGCACACATATGGTGTCATCTATCCGGCAGGGATTCGCCGTCCAGAACTAGTTCCCACCGGAACCCAGACAGCCTTTCGGCTCTACGAAACTATTTCGTGGGAGGGAGAGAGAGAGCCAGATAAATCATGGCATGTGTATGTGAGACTTGGAGTGAGTGTGGAGAGCACCTCTCCACCTCTATTTATAGGAAAATCCAAGGGGTAGGGTGACACTTGATAATACCAAAATACCCATGCCATGTGACCTTCACAAGGGCATAAAAGGAAGGCTAGAGGAGCTCCTCCCTTGGCCAGCCACACTAAGTGGGGCCCCCCAAAAGGGGTTCCCTCCTTCCCAAGTCTTCCCCAAGATCTTTTGAGCAAAGCCCAAAAAGGTGGCTTTCCAAAAAGTAACCAAAAAGCATTTTCACTATTCATGAAGACATTTTTCCGCGACCGTTAAATCCAAAAATATTTGTGTAGGTCCAGAACATTTCTAGTACCCATTAAAATAATTCTGGACGCATTTTGAAACATTCCCGGATCAATGTTTTTCTTCAGCGAAAACCAACCATAGCAATTCCAGCTGCTTCGGAACATTTCCGGTTTTTCTCTCCGGAAAAATTCCAGAAGTTCCCAGAACAATTCTGATACCTTCAAAATGTTCCAGGTGCGTGCTGAAACCTATTTGGCTTAATGGTTTACTCTGAAACAACTTTTTGGTTTTACCGAAACTTTTCCGGTGTTCTCTCCGGAACATTTCCGTTGTCTCCGAAACTTTTCCGGTGACTTTCTCTCAGACTCCCTGCCTAGTATTCAGAAGATAGATGACCCTTAAGCGTGTGACCCTATAGGTTCGGTGAAGTATAGACATGACCGGAGCACTTTCCGATCAATGGTCAATAGCGGAACCGTGGACACCCAGATTGATCCCTATACCCACATGAATGAATTTTCGAGTGAACCTCTAGTTTCCGTGTGCTATTCCTTTTGCTTCGCGATATGTTACAAACACCCGAGGTTAGACTTATCGGCATCCCCGTGGATCAACAACTTGTCCACTATGCCAGTTACCACGTTACCGGTTTTGTTCTCTTTTCTCGTTTCCGCGTTCCGGCATCCCAGTGATCAAATCACATTGTGTCTGGCCAGACGATGATGGATACCATAACACCGAGAGGGCCCAAAGAATATCTCTCCATCGTCGGAGGAGCAAATCCCAATCTTGAGCTATAAAGTTACTTGTTACACTTTTCCATGAACCCGTAAGCCGCCGTAATAGCCACCCTGTTACAGATGACGTTTAACAAACCCCAAAGTTCATGAAGCAAGTGCGAAAGAACTCGATACTCTCATGGTCTAAGGAATTATGCAAACGTTAACTTTCTCTATGTTATTAACCATTAACTTGTGAGGAATGTATCTCATAGCATAACATCAATTCAGGTCGATTCAACACAAGTGTTCTCCTAACATTGTGCCCTCAAAAGTTGCCTGGCATAGACATGCCCATGATCAGGAAAACGTGATCATCATGCAATACTTGAGCTAGTCTTTGAGGCCAGACTAGGAATACATTTTACCGTTTATTATTCCACACGTGCGCATGGGTTTTCCTCAGAGCCTTTATGGATATACGGGCTCGGGAACCATAGCAGTTATAGCACGGAATATAAACTTAATTTCGAACATGGAGATAATAATAACATTTATTATTGCCTCTAGGGCATATCTCCTACACGGAAATCGTCCAAACCTGGCATTGATGACTACCATAGGCATGCCCACCTGCTTGAAAAAGCTGAGGTTATTTCAAGAATGTCCAAAACTAGACCATGTTCAATGTAGGGTGTTCGGGTTGCCCAGAAGGCTCCCTCTCAGAGCACGTTGTTTTCTCGACATCCTTCAAATGGTCCCAAATTTTTTCCACCAGCTTCTATGACAAATTCAAGGTACCATGCAAAGTTGTTTGAGTTTTCAAAAATTCTTGCATTTTCTGGAGTTTACTCGGTGAAAAATGGTCGATAAATGACCGGACATGACGCAACTTGCATACGGTGTCCGAATTCATTCAAACCTGGCATGGATGCCTACCATGGGCATGCCCAACTACTAGAAAAAAGTTGGGTTATTTCATGCATGTGCAAAAATAGACCATGTTCAACAGAGGGTTTTCGGGTAGGCCAGAAGGGTCCGTTTGAGAGCACGTTTTTTTCGGCACCTGTCAAATGACCCCAAATTTTTTCCATGAGCTTATATGACCAATTAAAGGCACCATGCCAAGTTGTTTTGGTTTTTGATAGATTTTGCATTTTCTGGAGTTTTCTCGGTCAAAAAAGGCCGATAAATGGTTGGACGTGTCGCAACTTGCATACGGTATCAGAAATCGTTCAAACCTGACATGGATGCCTACCATGGGCATGCCTACCTGCTTGCGAATTTGGGGTCATTTCAAGAATGTCCAGAACTAGACCATGTTCAACGGAGGGTGTCCGGATGGGGTCAGAAGGCTCCGTCTGAGAGCACGTTGTTTCTCGACATCCTTGAAATAGCCCTAATTTTTTTTCATGGCCTTGTATGACCAATTTATGGCACCATGCCAAGTTATTTTGGTTTTCGACAAATTTTGCATTTTTTGGAGTTTTCTCGGTCAAAAAAAGACAGATAAATGGCCGGACGTGTCGCAACTTGTATACGGTGTCAGAAATGGTTCAAACCTGACATGGATGCCTACCATGGGCCTGTGCACCTGCTTGCAAAATTTGGGGTCATTTCAAGAATGTCCAGAACTAGACCATGTTCAACGGAGGGTGTCAAGATGGGCCAAAAAGCTTCGTCAGAGAGCACGTTGTTTCTCGACATCCTTGAAATAGCCCCAATTTTTTTTATGGCCTTGTATGACCAATTCAAGGCACCAAGCCAAGTTGTTTTAGTTTTTGACAAATTTTGCATTTTTTGAAGTTTTCTCGATCAAAAAAGACTGATAAATGGCCGGACGTGTCGCAACTTGCATACGGTGTCGGAAATAGGTCAAACCTGACATGGATGCCCACCATGGGCATGCCCACCTGCCTCCAAAAGTTGGGGCCGTTTCAAGGATGTCCAAAACTAAACCATGTTCAATGAAGGGTGTCCGAGTATGAAGGCTCCGTCTGCGAGCACGTTGTTTCTCGACATCCTTGAAATGGCCCCAATCTTTTTTATGGCCTTGTATGACCAATTCAAGGCACCATGCCACGTTGTTTTGGTTTTCGACAAATTTTGTATTTTCTGGAGTTTTCTCGGTCAAAAAACGTCGATAAATGGTCGGACGTGTCACAACTTGCATACGGTGTCAAAAGTCGTTCAAACCAGGCATGGATGCCTACCATGGGCATGCCCACCTGCTTGCAAAATTGGGGTCATTTGAAGGATGTCCAAAAATAGACCATGTGCAACGTATGGTGTACGGGTAAGGCCAGAAGGGTCCGTTTGAAAGCACATTGTTTTTTGACATCCGTCAAATTTTTTCCACCAGCTTCTATGACGAATTCAAGGCATCATGCCAAATTGTTTGGTTTTTTGATAAGTTTTACATTTTCTGGAGTTTTCTCGGTGAAAAAGGGCTGATAAATGGTCGGATGTGTCGCAACGTGCAAATGGTGTCGGAAGTCGTTCAAACCAGGCATGGATGCCTCATATGTCCGTATCAGGCTGCTGCAAGAAGTTGGGGTCATTTATCCATAGTCCAAAAAAAAACACTAGTTGAGAGGAGTGTGCTAGACTAGACCAGACGGGTGCATCCGTGAGCATGTAGTTTTTCCTAATTTGAATGCCTCTGTTATTTGCAATTTCCATCATTATCAATCAACATGAACATTTTCTTATATCCTAACAATTTCTTGAAATTTGTCAACAATTTTGGAATTTCAAATTGTGTACGAAAATTTTATAAACTTGAACACTTTTTCCAAAATTGTGAACAAATTCCCAACAATTGATGTTGTACACAAGTTACAAACCACATACTTTTTAAAAAAAATTATCAACTTTTTTGAAACACAAACATTTCTTAAATTTGTGAAAAAAAATATTCACAAACCGGAACATTTTTTGAATTTTCAGAACATTTTGAATTAACAAAAATAGAAAAGAAAAACAAAAAAATAGAAAAGAAAAAAATACGTTTAGGCATTGCCCAACTAGGCGACGGCATCGCTCCCGTCGGGTGCTTCTTGGGCCGGCCCAAGTGTTCGCGGATTTGAAAAAAGTTCATCAATTTTGAAAATAAATGTTCACGAATTTGAAAAAAAATCACGGGCTTTGGAAAAAGTTCGTAAAAGTTAAAAAGAGTTCGTGGATTTGTAAAATAGTTCACGGATAAAAATAAAGTTCGCGAATTTAAGAAAATATTCACGAATTTGAAAAGTTCACGGATTTAAGAAAAGGTTCACGATTTAAAAATAGTTTGCGATTTTGAAAAAAGAAAAGAAAATGAAAAATAAAGAGAAAAATTAAAAAAAATAAGGAAAACGGGACAAAAAAACCAAAAAAAAGAAAATCACAAATTTTAAAAATTGTTCGTGTTTCGAAAGATGTTCGTAAATTGTTCATGTTTTGAAATTTTGTTCAAATTTCAAAAAATGTTTACTCAAATTTTGTTTATAAATTCAAAAACTTTTCGGCATTTCAAAATTGTTCACATTTTTTTCAATAAAAGTTTGGAATTTTTTCAGAAAATATTTCATACTCTCTCTGTCCGGGTTTATTGAGCCCGTGGGCTACCGGACGTTCTACCATTTTTATTAGGCCGTTCCATTAATAACGCGTCGTTAATTCCCTCGATCCCTGATTCCTGCGTCGCTCGATGGAAAGCCAGCGCATGCACCTCCCTAATTGGACGCCCATCCAAGCTGCATGCGCACGGTAGCCACTGCATGCGCAAGGTTAGTTAATGGGACTAATTAATAGGGTCGATTAAGGAGCAAATTTAGGAGATTTAATTTCTGGTTCTCTAACTGCGTGCCCTTCCTTGGTCTTTGCGTTTTGGTTTAAGGGCCTAATAAACCCGGACGAAGGGAGTATATATGAACGTTATTGTGTTTTCTTATATATTTCGCGCTACAAAATTCCACAAGCAGTGGTGGGGTGAAGTGGCTAGCAGCGCGCGCCTTTAAGTGCGAGGTCTCGAACGTGGTAGGAGGGGCATGGCTTAATGGGCCGGCCCAGTCTCTCGTGCCTGTGCAATTCGTATACGAGGTCTCACGACGTACTTTAAAAAAAGACCATCCTGCCCTTTATTATGAAGGGGTATGGGGAAATCTCAGCCGTCGATGTGTTTAGGAGGGATATACCGAAGCAGAAGTGAAATGTCAAACAAATGAGTAGCAACCGATGTCACGACGGGCGCTTCTACGTGCGCGGCGTGCGCCGGGATTGCCTGCTAGTACAATCAATAAGAGAAGCAGAAATATGATATATATGTATATCCTACATTATGTTTCTAACGTACATATCATCATTAGGCCTAAATTAACCATAGTTAGCACTAACAGTTGAGGCCGCCGATAAGATCAGCAACACCGAGGGTACCCATGACATTTGCAAAAGTCTCTCTCTCTCTTCCCAGCCAAAAGGATGAACAAAACTTGCGGTCACCACTACAGAAATGCTCATCACGCATACGAGGGGATGTAGGGGCCGGGGGTTTTTCCCTCCTTTATGAGAAAAAATATGCAAACGAGACCATCCGCATCTGTACATATTTTCCTTTCGCAGTGGGTCCATCCGCCAGTTTTATATTTGATTTTTTTCAATAAAAGAAATTTTATTGACTAAATCGTCGCAATAAGGCAATACAACCGCACTGAGTACAAATCCGGCCTCTGCAAAGAAAGATGCACACATCCCAATACATCCGGGAAAAAAAAGAAAAAACATGTGTGACATGGTTTGACAAAAAAGTAAGACAACCTAGGGTGCCGGAGGGCCGATCCGTAGACTAAACCGTCATTTATGCAGGGTAAACACCTCCCTGCTGGCTGTATGCTCCAACCGGGTACACACCAGCTCTCTATCATCCGGCCGCTGCAGAATAGACCAGGTATGGAGCCGATGCATTTGGGGAGTGAGCCTAGCTCAACTGGTTGGGGAAGTGGATGTACAAACCCAGCACCTGAGTTCAAATCCTCATGGAGGCGAATTTAGGTTCCTATTTATTCTTGAGGACCAGCGTTTCCTGGTACTCATGCAGTTTATCTAGAGGACCAGACTTGGTTATTAACCAAGATAAAAATCCTGGTACTCATGCTTAATGGCTGTATGTATCCTTAGTTGGTGCAGAGGCCGGGGAAGTGAAATTCTTCCCCATTTTAAAAGGCTCTGCAACTAAAAAAACTCGGCTAGGCAATGGTCTGATAGGGGCGACGCGGGCGACTGCGGAGGCGATTCCTCGGGCGCCGGCCAACTCCCCCTCCCAGCGTGTAGGGGGTAAGTTCTGGGCCTTAGCCGAGGTTGACGCCGACGGGGACGGCGATGAAGAGGATGGTCGGTCACCGGTGTCCCCGGCCGTCGCGTCACCATCAGCCTCGGATCACCTATGCGAATTCTTCGCGGTAGGGGGCCGATTCCCAAGGTTAGTCTCCCATCTCTCACGTTTGGTGATTTCTTTAACCCGGAGGCTTGGAAGGTTGTCGTCGGACGCCGGAAGAAGGGCAGGCCGCCAGCGGCGCCGTCGTTGCCGGAGACGAGCCAGATCCCGATCGGGGCGGCCAGGCGGCTTCGTTTGAATTCTCTGATGGGCCAATTTGGGCCGAATGATCTCGGGCAAGTGGTGGGCTTTGGGCATGCGGCCCAACCCAATATCCCCTCTGAGCATGCAGCTCGGGTTACTGCGGTCTCGAGCGAGCAGACTGTCGGCGCGGCTGGCGTTGGGCCGAGTGTGACCGCGGTCGAGGGGCCAACCCAACATGGCGTCTCTTAGGGTTAGACCGACGTGGGCGCAGCCTGGGTTTCGGTCGTTCGGTTTCGGTAAGGCATCGCGGGTCTGGACGAGGTCGGCGACAGGTGATCGTCGTTCGTTCGCCGCCATGCTTATGGCCTCCGGGAGGGCAACGGGCTTCCGCCGCCGGCGCATGTCGCGGCCCCCGGGGTTGCTACGGCTCGGCCGGAGTTCGGGCTAGGAAGAGCTAATGGGGCTGCTGCCAATGGCGGGCGCGGCGGCTACGTTGGCAGAGGGAACTTTGGCGGCGGTACCGGATACGGCGGCGGTGCCGGCGGTGCCGGCGGCTCTGGATATGGTGGCGGCGCCGGCAGAAATACCAATGCTTCGCGCCAGCAGAATGACGGCTATGGGGCTTTCGGTGATGACCGCTACTACGGGTCTTCGTCCGGAGGCGGGCGTGGCGACGCCGGCGGCCGGGAGTTCCGTGGACCGACGGGCGGATTCGTTGAAGGTCCGGTGGGGCCGCAGCAGTATATGCCTCGCCGGGGAGGATTGGCTAATCGAGGAGGCCGTGGTGGTGGCGGCAGGTTCGGAAGGTCGGGGGGCCAAACCCACGGCGTGACCCGCCGCCGCGACGTGATCCTACACCAAGGCGCGACCCTCCCCCTGCTGGAGCTACTGATGCTCCGGTGGTGGTGCCATCCACGGGGCCTCAGACTACGGCGCTACCTCCCACGGCCAGCACAGAGGGGGGCTCGGCTCTCCCTGGGGAGGCACTTGCGGCTGTGCGCGCTCTTGCGGCTGTGCCTACAGAGGCAGTGACGGTCTCTGCGGACAAGGTCTGTGAGAATGTTGATTCCGACAATGCAAGCAAGGGGCAGCGTCAACGAGAGAAGCTTTACTGTTACCGATGTGGTGAGCCTGGACACTATGCAGTGGGTTGTTCGACAGAGCTTTGCGACATCTGTCTGAAGCCGAAACATGAGGCTGAGTGCCCGCTTCTCTCGGCTCCCAAGCCGGTGGTGACTATTTATGGGGTTTGTGAACCCAAGCTTACGTTTTTTGAGACTCCGTCGATAAACTCGTGCAGACCGCGTCTCGAGAATGCCAGGACGGGGTTGGTTCGGGTTACTCATGGTACTTTGACTGAGGACCAAGTCATTCAGCAGCTCCAGAGATTGGTCTCCGAATCGTTTCAGTGGTCCTTAGCGCGGATTGATGAGCAGCTGTACAAGGTCGACTACCCTATGAAAGTTGATCTTGAGAGGATTAATAAGTTTGGCATGTGCAGAGTGCCTGGCAGTTCCTGCTACCTTGAGTTTGAGGAGTGGAAGCGGAACGAGCCAGTTGGGCATCCCCTGGTTCAGATTTGGGTCAGATTTTTTGGGGTTCCGCCCAAACCGCTTAATGACTTCCTCGAGACTTGGAGCATTGGATCTCTTATTGGGAAAACCAAGAAAGTTGATATGCCTTTCACTCGCAGACATGGCATTGCGAGGATGCGTGTTGGGGTGATTGATGTGGATGCAGTGCCGGTTTACTTATCCTAGTTTTATGAGGGCTTGAGTTATGATCTAAAGATTGAGATCGAGGGTTACTCGATGGCAGAGGACACAGACAAAGGAAAAGGCAATGATGGTGGTGCTGACGGTGGGGATGGACAGCAGGACAATCTTATGGACCACGATAAGCGTGGGGATCGGCCTACGTCCACCGGGGGGACGAACCAGTCGTCTGAGACTCCGATGGGTAAGGGGACCGCACCCGCTTCGACGCCCATGGCGGGGCTTCGTTTTGGGTCTTTTGGTGCGGTTTCGGTGCCAGGCCGCCTCTGGGGCGACCGGGTGGAGACTGCAGATCCGGCAGAGCAGGAATTGCCCCCCTTGTCTCCGGTCCGTTCTACCAGTACTGAGAGGGGCGCGGGACAGGAGGCGTCTCCTACGACGACCAGGGGAAGGAGCCCGAGGCAGGCGGCCTCGGCTCTTGCTTCCCCTTCTGCTGCGATGGCTACATCTTCTCCGACTCCACGCAGGGTCACGACTACACTGCATTTGTCGCAAGAGGCAACTGTGGTGAAGTCTGTGGCGGCCGCGGTTCTGCCGCCGGTGCAGGAGGCGGGTGCACCTGTGGCGCGGCTCGAGTCACCACCTGGTGGACAGGCGGCGGGCCATACCGTCGAGGAGGTGGTGGCCTTTGGAGGTATCCCAGATCCGACGTCTGGTGATAGGAGGGCGAGCCGACGCATTCAGGCTCAACCGGACGCTGATGACCTGCAGCTGGGGCGCGCCATGCGGGCGGCCAAGATTTGAGACATTGCGTCTTCTACAGGTTTGTCAGTTAATACCAGTTTTTCAGTTCTGCATTTTTCCGAAAATGACATAGTAGGCAGGGCTGATAAGTTGGGGGTATCTTTGGGGGATAATGGTCGCGAAGTTGCTACTTCTATTAATGAGTTACTTGATCTAGAGGATGATAGAGCTATGAATATGCTTAAAAACATTGCAGCAGTTAAACCAATGGAAGAGAGTGAGATAAATTAGTTGGGTGTTCGCGAGTTGGAGTATATGTGTGAGGATCTGGTACCTACGAGTCTTCTTGATACGGAGACCTTGGAGGTGGAGGAGCATGCGGCTCCTCTACAACCAACTGAGGGTCTTGGTAATGAGCTCTGTCATGCGGGCTGTGAGATCGTGCCGGATAAGCCCAAGTGCACACGACAAAAGAAGGTATATGGCCTTTCTGCTGTGCGTCGGAGTGCTAGGATTAAATTCAAGCGGAAATTTCATGACGATCCATGAAAGGGATCTTCTAGAATAGCAGAGGTCTTGCGGACTTGGCTAAGCGTAGGTTTTTGGCAGAGGCTTCCAAGGACTACAAGCTTGATTTTATTGCGTTGCTCGAGACAGGACGTGATAACTTCACCTCGCAGTTCCTTGGGACGATTTCTGGTGGTCTGGACTTTGATTGGCACTGTTTGCCACCTCGGGGAAGGTCTGGTGGGATCTTGCTCGGAGTCAATTGCGAATCACTTGAGGTGGTGAACGTGTTTATGGGTGAGTATGCCGTAAAATTTCATGTGCGATTGAAAGTTGACGGTTTTAGGTGGGCTCTAGTGGCTGTGTACGGGGCAGCGCAGCCGGAGTTCAAATTTGATTTCCTTGCAGACCTGGTGAGGGTTTGTGGGGGGGGGGGAGACTTTACCGATTTTGGTCGGTGGAGACTTCAACATCATTAGAAGAAGAGAAGAAAATAATAATGACAACTTCGATGCCAGATGGTCATTCATGTTCAATGCTATTATAGAAAGCCTCGACCTGCGAGAGATTGACCTCACGGGCAGGCAATTCACTTGGGCAAATAATTTACAGAATCCAACGTATGAAAAGTTGGACAGAGTTCTCACGAGTATTGAATGGGAACAAAAATTCCCTTTGGTAATGGTGCAAGCGTTACAAAGAGGAATTTCTGATCATACACCCCTTCTTGTTGACTCTGATGAGGCGGTTAACTGGGGAAACAAGAATATTTTCTCTTTCGAAACAGCGTGGTTCGAGAGAGAAGATTTCCTTCAGTTGATAGCAAGGGAATGGGCCGCAGAGCAAAGGGGTGATTCGAATGTCGAAAGATGGCAATATAAGATTAGACATCTGAGACAGTTTTTGAGGGGTTGGGCCAAGAATAATAGTGGTATATATAGGCAGCAGAAAGAGAGGCTGCTTAATATCATAAACGATCTCGATATAAAAGCTGAGAGTAACTCGTTGGACATTAATGAGCGAGTGACTAAAAGAGAAGCTGAGGTCAGTCTGGCAAAGCTTCTTAGAGAAGAAGAGATCAAATGGGCGCTTAGAGCTAAAGTGTATCGAGTGGTTCAAGGGGATAATAATACGCAATTTTTCCATATGATTGCCAATGGGAAACATAGGAAAAAGAAAATCATACAACTTGAACAGGACGAAGGTACGATTGTTGGTCATGAGAATCTTAAGATGTATATTTTCAACTTTTATAAAAAGTTGTTTGGGGCCCCAGTAGAGAATTATGTCTCACTCGATGAGAGTTCCATTGATGATATTCCACAACTGGGAGATGATGAGAATGAAGTTCTCACTGCCCCTTTTTCAAAGAAGGAAGTGCTTGAGGCTATTTCGCAAATGAAAAATAGCAAAGCACCTGGTCCGGATGGCTTCCGAGTAGAGTTCTATAAGAAGTGTTGGGATATTATTAAAGGCGACTTGATGCCTATGTTCCATGATCTGTTTAATGGCCATTTACAATTATTTAAATTGAACTTTGGAACAATCACCTTGTTACCAAAGAAGGAGGAAGCGATTCGCATTGAGCAGTTCTGACCGATTTGTTTGCTGAATGTGAGCTTCAAGATTTTTACTAAAGTTGGCACGAACCGCCTGACACAGATTGCGCATTATGTCGTTCAGCCAACCCTAACTGCCTTCATGCCAGGACGGCACATTCTCGAGGGAGTGGTAGTCCTACATGAAACCTTGCACGAAATTCATTGGAAGAAACTCGATGGAGTGGTCTTCAAAGTGGATTTTGAAAAGGCATATGATAAAGTGAAATGGCCATTCGTACAGCATGCTTTGCGTATGAAAGGGTTTGATCCGGCTTGGAGGAAGCAGGTCGAATCATTTGTACAGGAAGGCAGCGTTGGAATCAAGGTTAATGACGATATCGGTCATTACTTCCAGACGCAAAAAGGACTGAGACAGGGAGATCCGATGTCTCCGATCCTTTTTAATGTTGTCGTCGATATGTTGGCTGTTCTCATTAATAGAGCGAAAGAGGACGGCCAGGTAGGTGGTCTTATCCCACATTTAGTGGATGGTGGGGTATCCATTTTACAATATGCTGACGACACCATTATTTTCATGGAACATGACCTAGCAAAGGCAAGGAACATGAAATTAGTTCTCTGCCTCTTCGAACAACTGCCCGATCTGAAGATCAATTTTAATAAGGGTGAGTTGTTCTATTTTGGATGCGCCAAAGAAGAACAGGATAATTATAAACAGTTGTTCGGATGTGAGCTAGGTTCTTTACCTTTTACTTCTTTGGGGATCCCAATTCATCATCGCAAACTTACCAATAAAGAGTGGAAATCTATCGAAGATCGGTTTGAAAAGAAATTCAGTTGTTGGAAGGGCAAACTCTTATCTTATGGAGGAAGGTTGGTTCTTATTAATTCGGTACTCACGAGCATGCCGATGTTCCTCCTTTCCTTCTTTGAAGTACCGGTAGGGGTACAGAAAAGATTTGATTTTTATCGATCTCGATTTTTTTGGCAAATCGACGAAAACAAAACTAAATGTAGGTTGGCCAAATGGGACATTATCTGTAGACCGAAGGACCAAGGTGGCTTGGGTATTGAAAATCTAGAGGTGAAAAATAGGTGCTTACTTAGCAAATAGCTGTACCGTTTGGTGGTAGAAAGAGACGGGGTATGGATTCAGCTGCTGCGTAATAAATATTTACATTCTAAAACGCTAGCTCAAGTAATGGCACAACTGTCTGATTCTCCTTTTTGGAACCTTTTTGGAAGGGGCTTATGAGGACAAAGGTTGCCTTCTTCAACAGGTGCAAATTCATTGTAGGGAATGGACAGGGTACTAGGTTTTGGGAGGACACCTGGTTGGGCGAGACTCCATTAGCCTTGCAGTATCCTTCCCTTTATAAAATTGTACAACGGAAAGAGGTTTTTGTTAGTACAGTGTTGGGATCTGTTCCTCTTAACATTCAGTTCCGACGGTCGTTAGTGGGTGATCGATGGGATAGATGGCTGCATCTCGTGCGTAGGTTAATGGAGGTTAACCTTTCTGATGCAGCAGACTCCTTACATTGGAAGTTGTCCGTGTCAGGAGTATTCTCGGTTAAATCTATGTATACAGATTTGATTAACACCGGGTCTATCCCGAGGACGATACACATTTGGAAAATTAAGGTGCCATTGAAAATCAAGGTGTATATGTGGTTTGTGCATAAGGGAGTAATTTTGACAAAGGATAACTTACCCAAGCGTAGTTGGGAAGGAAGTAAAAGATGCTGCTTTTGTGATCAGGATGAAATAATAGAACATCTTTTTATCCAATGCCCACTTGCTAAGTTACTGTGGAGAACCATTCACGTTGCTTTTAACATTGTTCCGCCTGTCACGGTCTCGCATTTATTTGGGACTTGGTTAACTGGGATAGAGCCTAAGACCGCGGCACATATTTGAGTTGGAGTGTGTGCATTACTTTGGGCCATATGGAATTGTCAGAATGATGTTGCCTTTAACAGACAAACCATCACAATTTTTTTGCAGGTTATCTTCAGGGCGTCTACTTGGATCCGTATGTGGTCGTTACTCAGCCATGTGGACCACTGGGAACATATGGATATTAGGTGCAACCGATGGGAGATGGTTGCACGGGATACTTATAACCGGTTTGGATGGCGGTCCAATAATAGGATAGGTGTTTAGTCATCATACCCTATTTTCGCCGGTTGTGGCAAATTTACTTTTGGAGTTTTGTACTACTGTTTAAGACTATGTGTTGGACCTGGTTTTTTAATAAGATGGTTGTGTGCATCAAGAGATGCAGAGGCCGGGGGTATTCCTCCTTTTCGAAAAAAATGGAGCCGATGCGTACATAAATATATAACCTGCAAAGAAGAACTTTTTTTGTCAAAAAATTTGGGAGAGAATTTCACTTCTCCCAGTCTCAATCTGCACCAACTAGGGATGCACACAACCTTCGAAATGTTAAAATTTGGGGCATAATTTCACTTCTCTCGGCCTCTGCACCAATTAGGGATGCACATAGCCTTTTTGAAACATGAGTACCAAGATTTTTATCTTGATGGGTGGAGTACTGCACACATTCCTTCACCATGCACCATGCCTTGTCCTCATGAAAATAAATGGGGGAAAACCACTCTGAATCAAGAGTCAATTCTAGGAATTGAACCGGGTGGATAGGATTCACAATTGCATGCCAACCATTGAGCCAAGGCATAGTTGTATATTTGCTTATTCTTCATTGTTCCTCGGTTCGTCCACACATACCCTATGTCTTGCCAAAAGAGTTGGAGAATGCCGGAGCATCTTGCATTTTTCAAGGGACTGAGCATGCATGCATTTTAAAAGTTCCAAATGTCTATTACTAGGACCCGATTTATGTACGAAACGATATCATACACGAAAGACATAACACCATTAGTACTTGTTTTGAAGGGGACAGTTTAATCTACGTGGGAACTAGGAAAAGCCCTGTATTCCAAATAAAGAGTTGAATAATCTGCGGGGTCAATATGAAGAAGACACAAATCGGTGAAGTCAACAAGATTACTAGCTAGAGACCATGAAAAACTTCAAATACAATAAATACACCAATTTGCAGCAGGTTCAATTTTAACAGGAGTTTTTCGAACCATAGTTTCCCTTTTTATTGAATCTTCGATTATAGGCATAGTGAGTAATTTTTTTGCTAGCATCGCAAATTCGTAATCAACATTCGTCAAAACCTATGAACTAATTTACCATCTAAATTCACCATGCACTCACCAAAACATGCTTAAGCTAAACAAATAATTTTGCTAACTAGCTAGCATACGATCTCCCAGTTCAGCAGAGAATTGTTGAACACCTCTAGCAGAACCGGCACATCCAATTCCATATCGAACTCTGAAATTTCTGCTGTTACTCGCTCTGTTTCGCCCCTCCGAAGATCTGTATCTACAAAATTAGGCAGATGGTCGATAATGTTGTTGCTGATGCTGTCGCCAGCCTTGCAGGTGTGATCACCGTAGTACACGACAGTGTACTTTGCAGCTTGATCCTCACCAGCATGTGTGGAATAATTACCACTGCCGCAATCTTGATCTTGTTGCTGAACTGTCTTGGTTGCTGAGCAGTTCCGTTCTCCGTAGGTGCAACTGTAGTAGCTCCTGTTTAATCAAAAGTATAATCTTAGTCCATGGTTCATTGTCATAACCAGCTATTCATCTGTTAACGAATCTGATGTATGTGTGTTTTATTTTAGTAATTAGTTACCTAGCATGTTGCCTTCCACTGATGTTCTTCTGCCCATATTTTCTCCACAGGTGACCATCATAATGCGGAACATTTGTCACCAGTGATCTTGATCGCTTGCCGTCGTTCCTCCTACAAGATGTGAGGTATTTGTTTAATTAGAAGTGATCTTGATCTTGCAAATTGAATATATATAAAATAATACAAGTTGTCCCAATTGAATATGGAATAAATTAGCTCGATGGACATATTATTATGCATGCATGAGATCAATTGGAAATGATCGATATCCACCTTCTCTTTCGACCAACGATGCAACTAGGCCTCGCCTGTTCCTCCATCTTCCTCACTAAGAACTTGTCGTCGATGAGCTCGATGGTCGCTCCACCTCCAGCACTGAAAAGCTTCGATACGACGCTGGTGTTGCAGCCAATCACGTCGTCAAAGAGCTGGACGGCGAGCTCGGTCGACCCGCTATCCACGTTGTGGAGTTGTGGAAGGATGAGTGCCTGGAGCTGCGTCACGAGTGCCTGGAGCTGCGTCACGAGCTCCTGCTCCCGCTGCAGCAGTGCCTCGATCTCTGCCAGGCCTTGGTCGCAGTTCTTGCTATGATCCATATGCTTTGCGATTGCTTTTTTCTAGGCTAGCGAGGGTGTCAGGCTGCTCGCACGCTCTTGCTAGGTATGTATAGGAGAGAAACACCAAGGGAATATATCGATCGATGTGTACCTTTTCAGTACGTACCTGATGTGTACCTTGAGTTAAAACTTTAAAGAACTGGTGGGAGTCTGTTTCACAGTGTGAGTGCATGGCAACGCGTTAAGTGAGACTGGGTGAGCACGAGGGGGTGGAGTGAGATTTTTGACGGGGACAAGGTTTTGTGACTAGCTAGGAATATTTTCTTCTGATGGAAAGAAAAAAGAAAGAACTCCAAAATTTGACCAGAGACCATGCTGTAGTGAGATTTTTGACTGGGACGAGGTTTTGTGAGACTGAGCTTAATGGTAGTCAACATGCAAGTCAGTTATGGAGCATGCACTTTGCCTCGGCAATGAGGTTAGATAACCGGTACTTTCAACTAGTAGCATTTTCACATGATCTGTGATTCCTACCTTAGTTTAAATCTTCTTCTAGAAAAACTGATAAATTAATTGCTCGAGCATGACAGTTTGCCTGCCATCTCTCTCAAAACAAGTCAAAACTATTTTACAAGAAGAACAATTTCTTCAATTCAATTACACAGGTTAACAACGCTTCACAGTTTTGGGTAGAGCTGAGGCGCCTCGCTGTGGACTACCGCTATCCTAGTGGAGAAGCACTTCAGCGGCGAGACAAGACTAGAGTCGAAGTAGAGGATGTACAGGCTACTGCCAGACGTGTTTTATTTTATTTTTAAAAAAGGGCAGCTTTCGGCCTCTACATCGATTGATGCACGCAACCATCTTTATAGCGAAGTTTTTGTTGATACAAAGAGTGATAATAAAAGAAAACCTCAGGGAATAGAACAACCAAAACACAATAAAAGATTACAAGCTACACTAGGTATCACTAATCATATTGCTAGACCGACATCCATATTGGTTGAATATAGCCCGTGCTACCATCTCCAGATGGCTGCACCTAGAGGCCAGAGACTCCTGTATCTCTACACGCTGAAGTGAGTACCACATACAGATCTAATGTGTAGCCCTGTGGATAACCTACTAGAAACTCCAATTCTGCTAAAAACGAAATCATTATGACAATTCCAAATAGCACACCTAAAGCACAAACCCCCACTCGAATTCGAGCCTTAATTTGTATATTAATACCATCATACTAGCGTCCAAACATATTGGATACACTTGTTGGTGGTGGAAGGTTGAAGCCACAAAGACTACCCACCACAAAAGGCGTGAAAAAAGGCATGATAGAAAAAGATGTTGGATCATTTCATCCTCACCACCGAAACAACATTTTTTACTACCTTGCCACATGTGTTCCGCCAAATTGTCTTTCGTTAAAACTACCGCTCGGCACAAGTACCAAACAAAACTTTTGATCTTTAGCGAAACTATTAAGTTCCCAAATAAACTTCTTGCGAAAAAGGTGGTTTATCTTCATCATGTCTGCATACATAAATGGACGGCATGGTTACATTAGTGTCCGCCAAAAACTAATATTCAACAGAACACCATCCATAACATCAGCGAAAGATGCATGTTTCAGCCACAAAATGTTATAAAGAGATGCGTATTTTTGACTAAGAGGCATATCCCCCGGGCATCAATCTTCTCATAACCGAGTGTCAACACCAGTCCCAAGTGTGAATGCGCCTCTACTAAAAAACTCATCTACCCTTGTCATGAGTTTCCAAAAAGGAGAACCAACAGGCTTCATACTCACATATGATAGAGGTACCGGAGTCGATAGAGCTGTTCTCAAATGGAATCGATGCAGAAATGGCTAAGTCTCAGCTCAGAGATACCGAGTGGATTTGCTTAGGAGTACCAGACCTATACTGAGACGCAAGGGCTGAAGCAAACCAAGAGGAGCTCGGAACTGCTGGAGAAAAAGTTATGCTCAGAGGTACCGGATCTAACAGAGATTGTCTCAAAGGAAACAGAGCTCGGTGGTACCAGAGAAAAATTCTCGGTGATTCCAAACAGACAAGAGAACAGGCTTCACTCAGCAGGCTTACTCACCCCTCACAGACTCAGTAGTACCGGGTACAAATAATCAGAAGTACCGGGGATGTGAAAAACATAGGAGATGAGTAGCAGGAGTGAAAAACTCGGAGATTTTGGTTGAAGGTCTTGATTTGGAGTTCAACCCTGATTATTTTGCTTGTGCCCCTCTTGATAGTATGGTTGTCCTTAAACTCAATGTGAATCTTGGATTGATCAAAAGATCTACAAAATACACACTATGAGCTTGAAGAAGGCAACCACTTAGTAGCACAAAAGTAGGGATCATCAATGATGTTTTCACTCACCAGTGAGGACTATTTCCTGAAATAAACTTGATAAAACATTAGTCCTCTTAATTGCCTTGTCATTAATCACCAAAACCCAATAGAGGTATAAGATGCACTTTCAGAGGCCCACGGAGGGCCAATGACCTCGGGTCTCATGCCCCTGGCTATATATACCCCTAAAACGGATGCCCAATTTATTGAGGATTTTTTCGCCGCCGCCACCTTGAGATATTCACGATTGGAGGTGAAACCCATCTGCAGCCTTGCTCCGGTACTCTGCCGGAGTGGGAATTCACCGCCATATTCATCAACAATTCATCATCCGCTGCTTCCAGATGAGGTGTGAGTAGTCCATCCCCTGGACTACGGGTTCGTAGTAGTAGCTACGTAGCATCCACTTTCTTGTGCTTGGACGTCTAGATCACATGAGCTGCCCTACATGATTGTCATCATCTATATGTAATTCATGCAGTGAATCTTTTTTCATATGACGAATAATTACTTTATACTCAGATTATCATGGTTGATTGGATAATTTATACATGTATATTGATCTATGTTTTATTAGTCTATTCATTGTCCAGTTTAGATGAAATAATAGTAGAGGGAGTAGTGTGCATTAGATGGAGTAGATCCCTATTTATGAAGTATTTTTGGTGACACTAAGAGAGGAAAAGATTAGACAGATTTACCTCACTAAGGATAAAAAATTGCAAAACTCCGAAAGTGGTTATGTCTTCAACTGTATGTCATCATACTCTATACAGTGCTTTGTTTTATTACTTAATACTAGGGTGTATGCGAGAGTTTCAATCACCTAGGGTGGAGTATTAGCCAATTGATGCAATGGTAGTTGGTCTTCTGGATTATGGACGTACTGCCTATATAACATGATCCCAACCTATGTCATAATTTGTCATGAATGTTTGATTGATCATTACACATGCATATGCTTATATTTACGTGTCACTGCTTAAATGAGAGATGCTACTAGTGAATCTATGAACCCCGGTCCAATTTTCTCCACAAGAAAACACTCCAAAACTCTTACACATGCACTTTTATTTTCAGTTATTATTTAATCCGAAAATACAAAAATATTTCCAATCACATGATCTTTTAGTTACTTTTTGCATCTAGCAAAACTAGTGAGATTGACAACATCACTAGAATTGTTGGCGACACTAATAGGTTTTAAATTGCATTGCCGTGCTGCTTGAAGGAGGCTTGTGTGTTACCTCTACGGATTGATATCTTGGTTTCTCAACCGAGGGGAAAGTTACCACTTGCTGCAAACCTCTACACTTGAAGGCCCAACAATTACTGTCTAGCGTTAGTTCCCTGGAGTAGCAATGTACTGCCTATATAACATGATCTCATCCTATGCCATGACATGTCATAACTGTTTGATTGATCAATTTCACATGCCTATGCTTATTATTTCATCTCATCACTTTTATGAGAGATGCTACTAGCGAACCTATAAATGCCGGTCCAATTTCCTCCATAAGAAAACTTCCAAAATCTCATTTACTTGCACTTTTATTGTCAGTTATTAATTATTTTGGAAATACAAAAATATTTATATATCATTATCTACTCATAGCATGTTGCAACTAGCAAAGCTTGTGTGATTGACAACCACACTAGAACTGTTGGGAACACAAGTAGGTCTTTATTTTATTGCAGTGTTGTTTGATGGAGCCATAGGTAGTATCTCTACGGATTGATAACCTTGGTTTTTCGCTGAGGGAAATTTGCCTGCTAGCTACAAACTCTTGTGATTTGGGGCCAAACAACTGGCTGCCAATCGATAGGTATGGGAGCAAGCAGTCTGCGCGCCGAGTGGTAATCCCGTGATCTATAACATGTTCCTGGTTTACGTGGTAGAATTTTTTTTTCCCGCTAGTGTAGCCTAGCCTTATCCTAACAGGATAGGCCTTGAAGCAGCGTAGCAAAAGGACTTGGCAATGCGAGAGAGAGTAGAGAGAGCTAGGCTCTCTGAGATGGTGCGAGCTTCACCTCTCCGTCTATGCTCCTCGTGCCTCTCAGCTAGGAAGGTCTAGAGGACAAGTACAATTCATTTACTTAACTAATGGAGCCACTTAGAGCATTGTTGAAGAGGTTGAGAAGTATGGTAAGAGAGGGAATACCAAGTATATCATGTGGGATTTTGCCCCTCAATGAATTAGCGGAAAGATTCAGATATATAAGTTTTGTGAGAGTACCAAGGCTTGCTGGAATGCTGCCATCCAGAAAGTTAGTAGATAGACAGAGGTTGCTCAATTGCGTGATATTGCCTAATGATTGTGGAATCTGCTCATAGAATCTATTATGGGATAGGTCGAGATACTGGAGGATAGGAATCAGGCCAATATCCAGAGGCAAGGTGCCTGTGAAAAGGCTATCTGTGAGGATGACCTTTGTAAGTTTTTGAAACTTTCCTAACCCTGCAGGTATGGTCCCAGCTATTTTGTTTCTACCTACTGTAATCCAGTAGAGCTCTGTAGATAGGTTGGCAATAGTAACTGGCATAACACCATCAAGGTTGTTTTGTTCAAGGTCTAGTATTGTCAGGTTGCTACAATTGGTTAAGGATGTGAGGAAATCCCAATCCCTAGGCTCCGTGGTTTGAAGAAAATTGTTTCCCAATGAAAATATCCGGATATGACCATGGATGCCAATGTCCCGTGGAATCAGACCATGATGCTGATTTCCGCGAACAAACAAATCTTGAAGTGCTAATGCACTTGACAAGGAGGCTGGTATTGGTCTACGAATTGGTTCCCATGTGTGGCGAAAACATGTAGCTTGGAAGCTTAAAGCCAATATCAAGCGGCAGAGATCCTGACAATTGGTTGAAGCCGATGTGGAAGTGTGTGATGGAAGAAATATTGAACATGGATGGAGGAAAAGGGCCTTCCAGTTTGTTAGCCGTGATGTCAAATGTAACAAGATTAGCCATCTTACCTTGAGCCGGAGAGACATGGCCACTCAAACCATTCTGGGCTAATCCTAAGTATGTCATGTTGGCGCCGCCTCTCTCGTGGCGCCGCTCTTCTTCTTCTTCCTCTCGGTTGCCTCACACAACTCTCTCTCTCTCTCTTCTCTCAATCTCTATCTTCTCTCTTGTACTTTTGTGTGAGACCAGAACACCCACACACACACATAAGCACCAAGGAAGAAGAACACATGGCTTTGCCAATAGACACCTCCTTGATGCACACCGTGGCTACATTGTTTTCTCTAGCCCTCACGGCCTTTTTTTTCATTACTCAATGTAACACATATATATACACAGGGACTAGGCACTTATGCCACGCACTCACGCACACACAGCCTAGCCGTCACATTCGGCCACTAAGACCACGATCTCCACGTAGTAGCTCAGGCCACTAACAGAATTAACCTTATCCTTCTCCTAGAATCTCTCTAGGAACCTGACTCGACCTCAAACTTGACCGGCTGCTACTAACAAACTGATCAACTAACCTACCTTTTAGCTAGCCGACTAACTAATTTATGCATGCAGCTAACGACCGGATCAACCAAGCCGGATCAACATGCTCGTAGAGCCCCACGCTCCAGCCTTCGTCGCACTTGCCGCATCACACGGCCACGCTGCCTCGCGCAGCACTGCAGCCTCACGCCGCCATCGGCATCTCGCCATCGTCGCCGTATCGCACGACGCCTTGGCATCTCGCCTTCTCCGCACGCCTCCGCTGAAGCTTCGTCGGACAATCTACTCCCTAGACAAACTAAGCTACATGCATAACGAAAAACAAACTATGCAGATACATGAATCAAGCTTAGAGCTAACATTTTCCCCCTTAATCTTGATTCTTCAATCTTCGATGCGGATCACCCGCGACCACTTGCCATGGGCGCCGCCGCCGCAGCGTCGATCATCGTCCATCATCTTGTCGTGGACGACGTCATCGCAACGCCGATCACGATGCCGTCTTGCCGCATGCTGCGGCCACCTCATGACGTGCACGACGCCTTCGCGGCGTCGATCACCACGCCATCATCATCTTGCGGCATCACACCGCAACTGGCCGCCAGCGGCATCACACCACCAACGACGTCCACCTTGCTCCATCGACCTCCACCTCACATGGAGTCCGCCGCGCCGTCGTTGCCGCCTCGGATCGACAAGGCTCTGATGCCAATTGTTGGTGCCGCCTCTCTCGTGGCGCCGCTCTTCTTCTTCTTCCTCTCGGTTGCCTCACACAACTCTCTCTCTCTCTCTTCTCTCAATCTCTATCTTCTCTCTTGTACTTTTGTGTGAGACCAGAACACCCACACACACACATAAGCACCAAGGAAGAAGAACGCATGGCTTTGCCAATAGACACCTCCTTGATGCACACCGTGGCTACATTGTTTTCTCTAGCCCTCACGGCCTTTTTTTTCATTACTCAATGTAACACATATATATACACAGGGACTAGGCACTTATGCCACGCACTCACGCACACACAGCCTAGCCGTCACATTCGGCCACTAAGACCACGATCTCCACGTAGTAGCTCAGGCCACTAACAGAATTAACCTTATCCTTCTCCTAGAATCTCTCTAGGAACCTGACTCGACCTCAAACTTGACCGGCTGCTACTAACAAACTGATCAACTAACCTACCTTTTAGCTAGCCGACTAACTAATTTATGCATGCAGCTAACGACCGGATCAACCAAGCCGGATCAACATGCTCGTAGAGCCCCACGCTCCAGCCTTCGTCGCACTT
Organism: Elymus sibiricus; assembly: GCA_039707655.1. NCBI lineage: Eukaryota > Viridiplantae > Streptophyta > Magnoliopsida > Poales > Poaceae > Elymus > Elymus sibiricus. The sequence continues at coordinate 20,953,188 of CM077676.1, forward strand.
GCCGCATCACACGGCCACGCTGCCTCGCGCAGCACTGCAGCCTCACGCCGCCATCGGCATCTCGCCATCGTCGCCGTATCGCACGACGCCTTGGCATCTCGCCTTCTCCGCACGCCTCCGCTGAAGCTTCGTCGGACAATCTACTCCCTAGACAAACTAAGCTACATGCATAACGAAAAACAAACTATGCAGATACATGAATCAAGCTTAGAGCTAACATTTTCCCCCTTAATCTTGATTCTTCAATCTTCGATGCGGATCACCCGCGACCACTTGCCATGGGCGCCGCCGCCGCAGCGTCGATCATCGTCCATCATCTTGTCGTGGACGACGTCATCGCAACGCCGATCACGATGCCGTCTTGCCGCATGCTGCGGCCACCTCATGACGTGCACGACGCCTTCGCGGCGTCGATCACCACGCCATCATCATCTTGCGGCATCACACCGCAACTGGCCGCCAGCGGCATCACACCACCAACGACGTCCACCTTGCTCCATCGACCTCCACCTCACATGGAGTCCGCCGCGCCGTCGTTGCCGCCGCGGATCGACAAGGCTCTGATGCCAATTGTTGGTGCCGCCTCTCTCGTGGCGCCGCTCTTCTTCTTCTTCCTCTCGGTTGCCTCACACAACTCTCTCTCTCTCTCTTCTCTCAATCTCTATCTTCTCTCTTGTACTTTTGTGTGAGACCAGAACACCCACACACACATAAGCACCAAGGAAGAAGAACACATGGCTTTGCCAATAGACACCTCCTTGATGCACACCGTGGCTACATTGTTTTCTCTAGCCCTCACGGCCTTTTTTTTCATTACTCAATGTAACACATATATATACACAGGGACTAGGCACTTATGCCACGCACTCACGCACACACAGCCTAGCCGTCACATTCGGCCACTAAGACCACGATCTCCACGTAGTAGCTCAGGCCACTAACAGAATTAACCTTATCCTTCTCCTAGAATCTCTCTAGGAACCTGACTCGACCTCAAACTTGACCGGCTGCTACTAACAAACTGATCAACTAACCTACCTTTTAGCTAGCCGACTAACTAATCTATGCATGCAGCTAACGACCGGATCAACCAAGCCGGATCAACATGCTCGTAGAGCCCCACGCTCCAGCCTTCGTCGCACTTGCCGCATCACACGGCCACGCTGCCTCGCGCAGCACTGCAGCCTCACGCCGCCATTGGCATCTCGCCATCGTCGCCGTATCGCACGACGCCTTGGCATCTCGGCTTCTCCGCACGCCTCCGCTGAAGCTTCGTCGGACAATCTACTCCCTAGACAAACTAAGCTACATGCATAACGAAAAACAAACTATGCAGATACATGAATCAAGCTTAGAGCTAACATGTCAGTGATGTCAGGTTGCCAAGCCAACTCGTGATTTGGCCATGGAAGTGGTTGCTACACATGCTAAGGTCCGTGGGGGCTGTGAGGTTGGAGCATGACATCGGAATATCACCAGTCAGATTGTTATGAGTAACGCTAAGAGATGTGAGCTTTGATAGGAGACCCAGAGAAGCAGGCATGGAACCGTAGAGGTAGTTCTCCCTCAGGTCCAAGGCACGAAGTTCTGTATAGCCACTGAGGTTGCCTAGGATCTCACCATCAAGGTTGCTGGCTGAAAGACTGAGGACGCGGAGAAGGGTCAGGTTACCGAACTGCGGGCAGATGGTGGCGACAAGGCCAAAGCCCTGCAGACATATGGTAGTGACATTGCTTGGATGCCGATGGTTCCTGCAGGCCACACCCGTCCACTCGCAATAATCAGGCAATGGCGTCGTGCTCGTGCCATTGATGACAGGGTCCCAAGACCAAGAGGACAGTGCCCGTGTAGGGTCACTGGTTATGAGTGATTTGAATGATAGGAGCATGGGGAGATCGACACCGTAGTTACTACTTTGGTTGTTGGTGGGTTGAGAGTAGCTGGATGTGAGAAAAAGGAGGATATGAGTGAGAAGAGGACCATGAAAAGCTGTCATTTCTTCATGGTTGAGCAAGGAGGTGCAGATGGGGTTGGAATGGTAGGTCCTTAATTATTGTATTCTGCACTCCTCTCCGTGTGTGCAAGTCGTTAAATAGGCAATAACTCATATCACTCTCCAGGGTCGGCCAATGAAAATATTTTTGGCAAAATGCAGCAGCGCTGCTTTCATTCATTAAGAGAAGAAAACTGGCAACCACTTATTTATGACTTTTTTCCTCTCCAGGACCACTAATTGCTTATCCACCTCTTGGTCTTGGGACAGATAACTCAAGCGGATATATACCCATCTCACTAGTTGCATTGCCTATAACATAGTGGTTTTAACTCGAAGGTTTCTTAATAGGTGGTTGAGCGAGGAGGTGGAGGTGACTACTATATTCTTGCCCTTCCCTTGTGTATGTCCAAGTTGTTGAATAAGATGGAGGTAGTCCTTAATTTTGATTTTTACTAATGGCCAATAAGATGGAGGTTACCGAGCTGCGGGAATCGTAGCGCTGCACCGATTCGTCACTGCTTCCGCTACTCTGCTCGTCGGTGAGTTTGATCGTTACCGCCATCTTCATAGTGTTCCTGGGTGTGATCGTGTAGCATAAATTTTTTGTTGCGTAGCACGTTCCCCTACATTTAGCACTAACAGTTGAGGCCGCCGATAAGATCAGCAACACCGAGGGTTCCCATGACATTTGCGAAATTCTCTCTCTCTCTCTCTCTCTCTCTCTTTCTCTCTCGGGGTTTTTTCCCTCCTTTATGAGAAAAAATATGCAAATGAGACCATCTGCATCTGTACATATTTTCCTTTCGCACTGGGTCCATCTGCCAGTTTTATATTTGATTTTTTTCGATAAAAGAAATTTTATTGACTAAATCGTCGCATCAAGGCAATACAACCGCACTGAGTACAAATCCGGCGTCTGCATAGCAAGATGCACACATCCCAATACGTCCAAAAAAAACATGTGTGACATGGTTTGACAAAAAAGTAAGACTACCTAGGGTGCTGGAGGGCCGATCCGTAGACTAAACTGTCATTTATGTGGGGTAAACACCTCCTTGGTTGTATGCTCCAACCGGGTACACACCAGCTCTCTATCATCCGGCCGATGCAGAATAGACCAGGTATGGAGCCGATGCGTACGTAAATATATAACCTGCAAAGAAGAACTTTTTTTGTCAAAAAATTTGGGAGAGAATTTCACTTCTCCCGGTCTCAATCTGCACCAATTAGGGATGCACACAACCTTTGAAATATTCAAATTTGGGGGATAATTTCACTTCTCCCGGCCTCTGCACCAATTAGGGATGCACATAGCCTTTTTGAAACATGAGTACCAAGATTTTTATCTTGATGGGTGGAGTAGTGCACACATTCCTTCACCATGCACCATGCCTTGTCCTCATAAAAATAAATGGGGGAAAACCACTCTGAATCAAGAGTCAATTCTAGGAATTGAACCGGGTGGATAGGATTCACAATTGCATGCCAACCACTGAGCCAAGGCACAGTTCTATATTTGCTTATTCTTCATTGTTCCTCGGTTCGTCCACACATACCCTATGTCTTGCCCAAAGAGTTGGAGAATGCCGGAGCATCTTGCATTTTTCAAGGGACTGAGCATGCATGCATTTTAAATGTTCGAAATGTCTATTACTGGGACCCGATTTATGTACGAAACGATATCATACACAAAAGACATAACTCCATTAGTACTTGTTTTGAAGGGGACAGTTTAATCTCCGTGGGAACTAGGAAAAACCCTGTATTCCAAATAAAGAGTTGAATAATCTTCGGGGTCAATATGAAGAAGACACAAATCGGTGAAGTCAACAAGATTACTAGCTAGAGACCATGAAAAACTTCAAATACAATAAATACACCAATTTGCAGCAGGTTCAATTTTAACAGGAGTTTTTCGAACCATAGTTTCCCTTTTTATTGAATCTTCGATTATAGGCATAGTGAGTAATTTTTTTGCTGGCATTGCAAATTCGTAATCAACATTCGTCAAAACCTACGAACTAATTTACCATCTAAATTCACCATGCACTCACCAAAACATGCTTAAGCTAAACAAATAATTTAGCTAACTAGCTAGCATACGATCTCCCAGTTCAGCAGAGAATTGTTGAACACCTCTAGCAGAGCCGGCACATCCAATTCCATATCGAACTCTGAAATTTCTGCTGTTACTCGCTCTGTTTGGCCCCTCCGAAGATCTGTATCTACAAAATTGGGCAGATGGTCGATAATGTTGTTGCTGATGCTGTCGCCAGCCTTGCAGGTGTGATCACCGTAGTACACGACAGTGTACTTTGCAGCTTGATCCTCACCAGCATGTGTGGAATAATTATCACTGCCGCCATCTTGATCTTGTTGCTGAACTGTCTTGGTTGCTGAGCAGTTCCGTTCTGTGTAGGTGCATCTGTAGTAGCTCCTGTTTAATCACAAGTTTAATCTTAGTCCATGGTTCATTGTCATAACCAGCTATTCATCTGTTAACGAATCTGATGTATGTGTGTTTTGTTTTAGTAATTAGTTACCTAGCATGTTGCCTTCCGCTGATGTTCTTCTGCCCATATTTTCTCCACAGGTGACCATCATAATGCGGAACATTTGTCACCAGTGATCTTGATCGCTTGCCGTCGTTCCTCCTACAAGATGTGAGGTATCTTATATCTTATATTTACTAATTGGAAGCATCAATACGGCTTCCACGTTAATCCTCACAAAACACATAAATTTAACCTTTAGATCTTTAATCTACGGTTAAGATCAAATAGGTTATTGTGGTTAAGAGTCCTAAAGGTATACAATCTGTAGTCCAACATGCTAAAACACGTCCATGTCTTCTGCTTAGCCGACGCTTCCCATGATCCAGCCGCCAACGCCAACGCGTAGCAAAGTAACGTCAACTGGATCGCCAGGAAGCCGGTCATCAAGCCCACCATCCCGTCCGACCGAGTCGTCCGGCGATAATTAGAAGTGATCTTGATCATGCAAATTGAATATATATATAATAATACAAGTTGTCCCAATTGAATATGGAATAAATTAGCTTGATGGACATATTATTATGCATGCATGAGTTCAATTGGAAATGATCGATATCCACCTTCTCTTTCGACCAACGATGCAACTAGGCCTCGCCTGTTCCTCCATCTTCCTCACTAAGGACTTGTCGTCGATGAGCTCGATGGTCGCTCCACCTCCAGCACTGAAAAGCTTCGATACGATGCTGGTGATGCAGCCGATCACGTCGTCAAAGAGCTGGACGGCGAGCTCGGCCGACCCGCTATCCACGTTGTGGAGTTGTGGAAGGATGAGCGCCCGGAGCTGCGTCACGAGCTCCTGCTCCCGCTGCAGCAGCGCCTCAATCTCTGCGAGGCCATGGTCGCAGTTCTTGCTATGATCCATATGCTTTGCGATTGTTTTTTTCTAGGCTAGCGAGGGTGTCAGGCTGCTCGCAAGCTCTTGCTAGGTATGTGTATAGGAGAGAAGCACCAGTGGAATATATCGATCGATGTGTACCTTTTCAGTACGTACCTGATGTGTACCTTGAGTTTATTAAACTTTAAAGAACTGGTGAGGAGTCTGTTTCACAGTGTGAATGCATGACAACGCGTTAAGTGAGACTGGGTGAGCACGAGGGGGTGGAGTGAGACTTTTGACGGGGACAAGGTTTTGTGACTAGCTAGGAATATTTTCTTCTGAAGTTCTGATGGAAAGAAAAAAGAAAGAACTAGAAAATTGGACCAGAGACCATGCTGTAGTGAGACTTTTGACCGGGACGTGGTTTTGTGAGACTGAGCTGAATGGTAGTCAACATGCAAGTCAATTAAGGAGCATGCACTTTGCCTCGGCAATGAGGTTAGATAACCTGTACTTTCAACCAGTAGAATTTTCACATGAGCTGTGATTCCTACCATAGTTTCAATCTTCTTCTAGAAAAACTGATAAATTAACAGCTTGAGCATGACAGTTTGCCTGCCATCTCTCTCAAAACAAGTCAAAACTATTTTACAAGAAGGACAATTTCTTCAATTCAATTACACAGGTTATCAACGCTTCACAGTTTTGGGTAGAGCTGAGGCGCCTCGCTGTGGACTACCGCTATCCTAGTGGAGAAGCACTTCAGCGGCGAGACAAGACTGGCACTACTACAATCACCCTCATTGATAACTTGGCGAAATCTTCGCCGAGTCCCAAACTCGGCGAAGTGGACTCGGCTGGACACGGCCCGACAATTATTAGGTTTGCCGAGTTCTTTCTATCGGGAACTCGGCGAACATTTAAATAAACTTTGCCCAGTTTCGTCCCTTCCGAGAACTCGGCAGACGACACCGTCAGGCAGGACGGGGCGTTAAGGGAAATGCCACGTGACATTAAGCTCTGCCAAGTTCCAGATAGTCAAACTCGACAAAATCTTTGCGCATTTCGAAACTCGGCAGCACCCTGTCGAATAAGAAAATGCCACGTGGCCCTAAGCTCTGCCGAGTTCCAGCCAGTCTAACTCGGCAAAATCTTTGCCCAGTTCGAAACTCGGCAGTACCCTGTCGAATAAGGAAATGCCACGTGGCACTAATCTTTACCGAGTGCATATCGAACGAAACTGGGCGAATATTTTGCCGAGTTCGGCACTCAGTAAACTCCTGTCGAATATATTGGCCAGTCCCAAGTTTTGCCGAGTTTTTCCTGTCTGGAAACTCAGTGGATGTTTGCCTTTTGCCGAGTTTCATACTCGGCCAAAGTTCACAGTGGGCTGGCGAAGCATAGATTTGCCGAGTTCTGAGCTCGGCATACATTCTGGGAAACAGTTTCGCCGAGTTTCACCACTCGGCAACACCTATCCATCTTTTGTTTTTTGACTATTTTTTGGGCAGCCCTGCATCAAAACAAATACATATACATATATATCTTTTCTCACAGTATTCAAATGTATATTACATCACACATAGACATTGGAAGCTAACAATCACATAAAGACAACATAAATTTGCATAGAAACTTAATTCAAGTCATATAATTAACAATCTTCGCCGACATTAAGTATTAATGACGCCAACATCACAAGCAACATACAAAGTTCGGCATTGTGGCAAGCAACATACAAAGTTCATAAACATCATAAAAACAAAAAGATCATCTAGAATAACGTGAGCTCAAGGGGATGAGGGGATGCTTCGTCACATCCTCTATACTTTGCCGGAGCACCTGCAATTATTTGAGTTAGCATTGTAGCGGAGAATTTCATCTTAATTATAATGGTGTATGCTATAGAATTATTTGAATTATGGCCAGATGTACTAACCGTGCACAGGATAAAAGCAACACCACGATGATGACAAACTGGACAAAGATCATCATGTTCTTCAGCCCACTCCAGCCGATCTGACCTGCACCCTTGCCTACTTTGCTCTTGTTTGTGAGAAAAAACCTCGAGTAATCATCCTCTGCTTCCTCCTTAGTCTCAAACCCTAGATAGCTGTTGTTGGTGTAACCGTGCACTTGTTCATGGCATGTCATACACTCCAGGACACCTACCTCTGTAGACCACATACCACCTCATCTACCAAGACGTAAGCAAAAGATTTCAACAAGCAGGATATGAAACACAAGGTTAGAAGAACACATGGAACGTAAGCAACATAAGCATTAACGATTCATATACCCAAAAGCATCATGCAGTGCAACTCCGAGTCAACATCACCAGCTACATCAGTATGTTGGCATCAAACTATCTAGCTAGACTACTACAATGGAGCTCTACTCCGAGTCGTAGTCGGAGAAGCCGCTCATCGTGGAGTAGGAGAAGGTGGGGATGTCCCCCGCAGTGGAGGGGCCAGCGTCCTCAGCACTGGCAGTCGGCGGACTCAATGGGACCAGGTCATCACTCTCCTCTGCTTCCTTCTTGGCCAGGTCATCAAAAAACTTCTGCTGCTCGGCACGGAGGCGGACCATCATCGCGCGAATGCCTTCGGCCTTTCGCTCGTCCTGGATGGACTCGTAGACCGCATGGTCCTCGTCGAGGATCTGCGGGATCGCCTGAACAAGTGCGGCTATGTAGTCCTCACTGGCGCGCTCGGCGGGAGTGTCCACCCTAAAGGTAGCGGCGTCGTCGGGCAAGTTAAACAAGGGTGCAGACGACATGACCTCAAGTTCAGTGGTTACACCTAGCAGTTCATTATGAAATAATTGTCACATAGGAAATATAACCCAAGTCACATAACAATCTTCCTATCTTCCTACCAACTTTGTGAACTACTCGTCATAGGCGGCCACGGTCTCGATCGCTGCACGAGCGCTCTCGTCATAGGCGGCCGCCCTCTTGGACGCTGCACGGAAGCTCTCGTCGAGGGCGGCCGCCCTCTCGGCCACTATACGAGCGCTCTCATCGTAGATGGCTGCCCTCTCGGACACTACACGAGCGCTCTCATCATAGGAGGCCGCCGTCTCGGCCACTGGACGAGCGATCTCATCGAGGGCGGCCGCCCTCTCGGCCACTGCACGAGCGATCTCGTCAAAGGCAGCCGCCCTCTCGGCCGCTGTAGCCGCCCTCTCGGCCGCTGTAGCCGCCCTCTTGGTCGCTGCAGCCGCCCTGTGTGGGGCCTCGGTCCTGCTAGCAAAGCGTCTCCACATCCCCATCTTTGTCGACCGCTAGTGAACACGCAAACGTTAACCTAACATGAAGGAAAAAAATACATTGGACATGGAATCGCAAAGCCAAAACACAAACTAGACCTAACATGAAGTCAAACCTAGAAGACTCGCTTATTCGGCATGTGGGTTGACTTTCAATCCGTCGAGACTCTCTTCAACAACTCTCATCTCTCAAATGGCTTTGCTACGAAAAGTCCAACATTATATACATTACCGTTAAGAGCATGTACTTTGACGGTAACATATATAACGTTGTTCATAGAATAAGAACATCCGATGAAGGTTGTGTACCATCTTAACAAATGAGCAAAAGGACTCAAAAAGCTAACCTGATAAATCAGATAGATGAGGTATTGAACGCTCACCTGATTCATTACTTGTGGCAGAACAACTAGCTCTATCTTTCGGAAACACCAAGCAAAGATTGTTCTCCCCCAAAAACATTATTCCCCTGCGGAAACGGCAAGTTTATATTGTGTCTTTGCCTCCTCATTTGCAGGGAGCAGCTTGTATTGTATCTCCTTTCTAAGTGTCTTGTATATTACTGACTTAAAACCATGGATATAAGTTAAAGCCATGGAAAGCATGTTCTACTCTCCAACAAATATAAGTGAAGCCTAGAGAGTAATAAGTGTCAACCCCTATTTACTCTAAAGATATAAGTGAAGCACATAGAGTAAATTTTATTATAGTATCCACGCAAATCTCTCATTCCAAGGGTATCTTTTAGATGTGATGATAATCTTATTAAAAACAAAATGAAAATGACGCTCTAAGAACTTACACATATCATGTAGATAAATAAAAAATATAGATTCAAGAAAGACATATTGAATAGTTGAGGAAGAGTGGGGGTGCATTGGCATCCCCAAGCTTAGAGCTCTTTACTGGTCCTTCTCCTCCTCTCATCATGATGTCTCGCTCAAATCTTAAAAAACTTTATCTTCACAAAACTTTAGGGGGGGGGGGGGGGGGGGGGGGTAGGGGAGCTCTCGCGAATCTAGGAGCTGTGCTTGGGGCCGGCCGTGCAGCAGAACATATCTGGATAGCGCCGGAGGAGATGAATTCGGCGGCGGGGGAGGAGTAGGGCGATGATAATTGGGAAGACGGAGAGGAGTATGAGGACGAGAGACGTGCGTGGTTGGTTTCAGACGTTTTTTTTTTCTTTCTTTCCGTGCGGGGTGGCACGAGTGGTGACGGGATGGAAGATTACTATAATACCCTTAATTACGTAAACTTATATGTTTATATGACTTTCTCAGATCAATGGTCAGCAAAATTCAGAAGGGTAAGTACCTGAAAGTACTACTGGTACTTTCAAACCACAGTAACAGAGCTCTTAGTATATATGGTAATGGAACCGCGTAAACTAATGGGGCCTGCCAACTTGCACACAAAATTGTGCCTTAATTAATATAATCAGCTGCATGCGTACCTAGGCAGGAGGGGGTCGATCGAGCACACGCGATAATTCAGATGGCAACTAAACTAAACGACTGACACATTGAGTACATCGGTAGCACGATTTTGATTTCATCTATATAAATGCATGGTCAATGTCGTTTGTGTTCACCAGTTACCCCATGATCAAATTAAGCATATCTGGTCAGTAATCTATCGTGTTTAAGAATTGACTATGTATTGTCATGAAGAAATGCATGCGGTTCTGGTCAAACTAGCTAGCTCGATCACAGTGATGTACAAGTAATCCCGTTGAGCTCGGTCGTTAGCATTAGTACTTTTGTTTTCTGCTAAATAAGAGTCCAAGCAACGTGTGCATGTCCACGTCTTGGCGTGTAGATTCAGGCTAGTTAGACCTGGCCGCTGCATGTACTTCGTGGGATGGCACGATACCAGTGCATGCAGCGCCATTGTAGCTGGGTTCAGGTGGACGTGGGATGGCGCGTCCGATAGACCTGCTCACGAGCTACTTTCTCTCGTTTTCAGTTGAGATCCAAGTCGTTGTACTGGACTGAATAAGAAGAAGAAACAGAAAAGGCTTCAACTGTTGCACGCAGCGCAAAACTCTCTGTCAGTGTGTGTGTTCATGCCGGTGAGAGAGAGCTAGAGAGGAGAGAACCACCGATCTTGCAACTACAATTGACATCAGAGCATGGTTTTAAATAGCGCGCTATAGCTCCGCTATAGCACGCTATAGCGTTTAAAAGAGGTCTTGCGCTAAGCGACTTTGGTTCAAGCGCATGAACAAACATTTTAAATAGCGCGCTATAGCGTTTCGAAGAGGTCCGCCGCTAAGAGGCTTAGCGCGCTATTTAAAACTATGCATCAGAGCCTTGTGGTGATCATGTCGGGACATGGTGGATCACGCACGCCGCAGCGCTCCGGCTCGCGCCGGAGGAACACCCCATCGCCGGTGGCTCGTCGGGGACGAAGTCTGACGCGGCGCGGTGGGCGGGAGCTGGTCATCCACGAGCGGGTGGTCAGAGATGGCGGTGGCGGCGCAATTCCTATGCTAACTCGGACGAACTACGTCGAGTGATCAATCCTCATGAGGGTACACCTGCAGGCTGCGCGGCTATGAGAAGCCGTCGAGATAGGCGACGCCGATCATCCTGATGATCTTGCCGCATTGGGCGTCATCCTCCGTGGCGTCCCACCGGAGATGCTGCGGACGCTGGCGGCAAAGGACTCCGCCAAGGAAGCGTGGGCCACCGTCAAGACGCTTCGCATGGGTGTCAAGCGCGTGCGCGAGTCGTGGACTCAGGCGCTGCGCCGTGACTTCGAAAATCTCTCTTTCAAGGAGGGAGAGACAGTGGAAGACTTCGCCCTCTGCCTCACCGGCCTGATCAGCAACCTGCAGCAGCTCGGTGACGACGTTGACGAGCTCAAGGCGGTGAGAAAATTCCTGTGTGTGGTGCCGCCTCGCTACGCCCAAATGGTTATCTCCATAGAGACGTTGGTTGATCTCAAATCGCTAACGATCGAGGAGGTAGCCGGCTGGTTTCTTGCGATCGGCGAGCACCTCGACCCCAACATTGGCGGCACCGGCGGCAAGCTGCTCCTCACAGAGGAGGAGTGGCAGGAGCGGCAAAAGCGACGGCAATCAGGCGAGAGTTCGTCGGGCGGTGGCTTAAAAGGCGGCAAGGGGAAACCCAAGCCGAAGCCTGCCACCGGCGCCGGCGGCGGGCAACCTCACGGCGGTGGTCCTAAACGCAAGGGGAACTGCCGCAAGTGCGGCAAGTGGGGCCACTGGGCACGCGAGTGCCACGGCAAGCCCAAGGAAGAGCGCCGGGAGGAGGCAAACGTCGCGCAAGCCGAAGAGGTTGAGGGTCCGGGGCTGCTCATGGCAGTGCTCGATGCGCCGAGCGCCGGAGGAGGTCACTGTTGCAGCTCCACAAGCGGTCTTCCTCAATGAAGAAAAGGTGGTGCCGAAGGACGTCGGCGACGGCATATGGTACGCAGACACGGGGGCGAGCAGTCACATGACAGGGCGCAAGGATCTGTTCGCCACTCTCGACGAGACGGTGCGAGGCACAGTCCGTTTTGGGGACGGCTCAGTCGTCGAGATCTGCGGCAAGGGGACCGTGCTGTTCACGTGTCTCACTCGTGATCACCGTGTCCTCTCGGAGGTGTACTACATCCCGCGCCTTCGGAGCAACATCCTTTCTCTCGGCCAGCTCAATGAGAATGGGTGTGAGATCGCCATCAAGAGGGGAGTCCTCGCCATCTATGACCAGGAGGGGCGGCTGTTGGTGCGAGTCAAACGCTCGGCAAACCGGCTATACAAGCTCAACCTGGAGCGGGCAACTCCGGTGTGTCTCCTGGCGAAAGGAGTCAACGCTGCCTGGTTGTGGCACGCACGCTTCGGACATCTGCATTTCCGAGCATTGCATACACTGTCCCAGAAGAAGATGGCACACGGCATCCCCAACATCGACCATGTCCGGCAGTACTGCAATGGGTGTTTGATAAGCAAACAGCACCGGACACCATTTCCCCATGCAACGGCGTACCGAGCTGGGCGAGCCCTAGAGCTCGTTCATAGCGATCTATGTGGCCCAATCACACCCACAACACCAGGAGGGAGAAGGTATTTTCTGCTCATAGTGGATGATTACTCACGCTATATGTGGATTGAGGTGCTCAGATCCAAAGATGAGGCGTTTAGCTTCTTCAAGAAGGTGAAGGCAGAAGCCGAGAACAAGTCCGGTGTCAAGCTCCTTGCCTTTCGCTCAGATCGTGGAGGAGAGTTTAACGCTCTTGGCTTCATCAACTACTGCGAAGAGCACGGCATCAAGAACTTTACGACAGCCCCGTACACACCACAACAAAATGGGGTCGTAGAGCGCCGGAATCAAACCGTCGTCGAGATGGCGAGGTGTATGCTCAAGAGCATGGCCGTGCCTGCTGAGTACTGGGGTGAAGCTGTCAAGGCGGCTGTGTATGTGCTTAACAGAGCTCCAACCAGAAGTCTCAATGGAGGGACACCGTGCGAACTGTGGCATGGCAAGAAGCCTAGTGTGGCGCACCTGCGTACCTTTGGATGCATTGCACATGTGAAGAAGCTAGGGCCTGGAATCTCAAAGTTGTCAGATCGTGCAACTCCTGGAGTCATGGTGGGCTATGAAGAGGGTGCCAAAGCATATCGCATCCTCGACCCGGTGGCCGGCAAGCTGCTGATCTCACGAGATGTCGTCTTTGACGAGACAAGACCGTGGGACTGGGCACGCGACGGCGTTCATGAGAGCACGCCACCGGGTGTGTTCACGGTGGTGTACGCCACCGAGCCGGGCGTCACGGTGACTGACGGCGGCCCTAGCTCGCCGCACCCGGCAGCTGCAGAGACGGCACCGCGCACCCCAGAGCCACCCACGCCGCCGGTGCAGTTCGTGTCGCCACCATCGCATGATGACGCGCTGGACACGGACAGCGGGCATCCGCACTACCGGCGTGTGTCCAACGTCTACAACAACAACCAAGGAGATCACAGCGCTGATCGACTACAACGACCTGTTCGATGACGACGAGCAGCAGCATGCGGGTCTTTGTTTTCTGGCTACTGAGGAGCCGGCGAGTGTGGAGGCGGCACTCTCTGATCACGCCTGGCGCAAGGCGATGGAGGAGGAAATGGGCTCGATCGTCGACAATCAAACCTGGGAACTCACTCCACTCCCGGCCGGCCACCGTGCTATCGGGTTAAAATGGGTTGTCAAGGTTAAAAAGGATCCAGCCGGCAATATTCTGAAGCATAAAGCTCGGCTGGTGGCGAAAGGATATGCTCAGCACCAGGGGGTGGATTTTGAAGAAGTGTTCGCTCCGGTGGCACGCATGGAGACCGTGCGACTCCTACTCGCTCTTGCAGCACACAGCGGATGGCAGGTACACCATATGGATGTAAAATCAGCTTTCTTGAATGGTGACCTTGCAGACGAAGTTTATGTACAGCAGCCGCCGGGTTTTGTCAATGATGGCAGTCAATAGAAGGTTTTGCGTCTTCGCAAGGCGTTGTATGGATTGAAACAGGTGCCTTGGGCCTGGTATGCGAAGCTCGACGCATCACTGATTGCTTTGGGGTTCAGGAGAAGCCCACTAGAACATGCTGTGTATCGGAGAGGAGATGCTAAGTCGTTCCTGCTCATAGTTATCTATGTAGACGGCCTGATCATTACCGGTACAAGCACAGGCGACATCGAGCTCTTCAAGGCCGAGATGCAGCGACTGTTCAAAATGAGCGACCTCGGGCTCCTGTCATATTACCTGGGCATCGAGGTTGAGCAACGCAATGGCAAGATCAAGCTGAGTCAGTGCAGCTATGCGAAGAAGATCTTGGAGATGGCAGGAATGAGTGGCTGCAACCCTTCTGCCACGCCAATGGAGAGTCGTCTCAAGATCAAGAAGAAAGACGGGAGTGAGGCCGTTGATGCATCACACTATAGAAGTGTGATTGGCAGCCTTCGCTACCTGGTCAATACTAGGCCGGACATTGCCTTCGCAGTAGGCATCGCCAGCCGGTATATGGAGGCCCCAAGCAAGAATCATTGGACAATTGTCAAGCAGATCCTAAGGTACATTAAGGGCACACTTGGATATGGTTGCTGTTACAAAAGAGATGAAATAGGGGCTGTGTTGACAGGTTACACCGACAGTGATCTCGCCGGCGACTTGGATGACAGAAAGAGCACCTCGGGTGTCCTTTTTATGCTTGGAAAGAACACTGTCACATGGAGTTCTCAAAAGCAAAAGGTTGTGGCAGTATCATCTTGTGGAGCTGAGTATGTCACGGCGGCGAGCGGTGCTTGTCAGGGAGTTTGGCTTAGTCGTCTACTTGCAGAGATGGTTGGGCAAGCTCCGGCAAAGTTCATGTTGATGGTTGACAACAAATCGGCCATAGCATTGAGCAAGAATCCGGTGCATCATGATCGTAGCAAACACATTGACATAAAGTACCACTACATCAGGTCATGCATCGAGGAAGGGAAGACTGAAGTTGAAGTGTTGAACACATTGGAACTGACGGACAACTTGCAGATTTGCTCACCAAGGCGCTTGGACGAGTCAAGTTCGTTGAGATGAGATTGAAGCTGGGCGTGGTGGAGATCAAGGCTGCAGAACGGGCTTAAGGGGGAGAATGATGTACAAGTAATCCAGTTGAGCTCGGTCATTAGCATTAGTAGTTTTGTTTTCTGCTAAATAAGAGTCCAAGCAACGTGTGCATGTCCACGTCTTGGCGTAGATTCAGGTTAGTTAGACCTGGCCGCTGCATGTACTTCGTGGGATGGCATGAAACCAGTGCATGCAGCGCCATTGTAGCTGGGTTCAGGTGGACGTGGGATGGCGCGTCCGATAGACCTGCTCGCGAGCTACTTTCTTTCGTTTTCAGTTGAGATCCAAGTCGTTGTTCTGGACTGAATAAGAAGAAGAAATAGAAAAGGCTGCAACTATTGCACGCAGCGCAAAACTCTCTATCAGTGTGTGTGTGTTCATGCCGGTGAGAGAGAGCTAGAGAGGAGAGAACCACCGATCTTGCAACTACAATTGACATCAGACTATCAGAGCCTTGTGGTGATCATGTCGGGACATGGTGGATCACGCACGCCGCAGCGCTCCGGCTCGCGCCGGAGGAACACCCCATCGCCGGTGACTCGTCGGGGACGAAGTCTGACGCGGCGCGGTGGGCGGGAGCTGGTCATCCACGAGCGGGTGGTCAGAGATGGCGGTGGCGGCGCAATTCCTATGCTAACTCGGACGAACTACGTCGAGTGATCAATCCTCATGAGGGTACACCTGCAGGCTGCGCGGCTATGGGAAGCCGTCGAGATAGGCGACGCCGATCATCCTGATGATCTTGCCGCACTGGGCGTCATCCTCCGTGGCGTCCCACCGGAGATGCTGCGGACGCTGGCGGCAAAGGACTCCGCCAAGGAAGCGTGGGCCACCGTCAAGACGCTTCGCATGGGTGTCAAGCGCGTGCGCGAGTCGTGGACTCAGGCGCTGCGCCGTGACTTCGAAAATCTCTCTTTCAAGGAGGGAGAGACAGTGGAAGACTTCGCCCTCTGCCTCACCGGCCTGATCAGCAACCTGCAGCAGCTCGGTGACGACGTTGACGAGCTCAAGGCGGTGAGAAAATTCCTGTGTGTGGTGCCGCCTCGCTACGCCCAAATGGCTATCTCCATAGAGACGTTGGTTGATCTCAAATCGCTAACGATCGAGGAGGTAGCCGGCTGGTTTCTTGCGATCGACGAGCACCTCGACCCCGACATTGGCGGCACCGGCGGCAAGCTGCTCCTCACAGAGGAGGAGTGGCAGGAGCGGCAAAAGCGACGGCAATCAGGCGAGAGTTCGTCGGGCGGTGGCTTAAAAGGCGGCAAGGGGAAACCCAAGCCGAAGCCTGCCACCGGCGCCGGCGGCGGGCAACCTCACGGCGGTGGTCCTAAACGCAAGGGGAACTGCCGCAAGTGCGGCAAGTGGGGCCACTGGGCACGCGAGTGCCACGGCAAGCCCAAGGAAGAGCGCCGGGAGGAGGCAAACGTCGCGCAAGCCGAAGAGGTTGAGGGTCCGGGGCTGCTCATGGCAGTGCTCGATGCGCCGAGCGCCGGAGGAGGTCACTGTTGCAGCTCCACAAGCGGTCTTCCTCAATGAAGAAAAGGTGGTGCCGAAGGACGTCGGCGACGGCATATGGTACGCAGACACGGGGGCGAGCAGTCACATGACAGGGTGCAAGGATCTGTTCGCCACTCTCGACGAGACGGTGCGAGGCACAGTCCGTTTTGGGGACGGCTCAGTCGTCGAGATCTGCGGCAAGGGGACCGTGCTGTTCACGTGTCTCACTCGTGATCACCGTGTCCTCTCGGAGGTGTACTACATCCCGCGCCTTCGGAGCAACATCCTTTCTCTCGGCCAGCTCGATGAGAATGGGTGTGAGATCGCCATCAAGAGGGGAGTCCTCGCCATCTATGACCAGGAGGGGCGGCTGTTGGTGCGAGTCAAACGCTCGGCAAACCGGCTATACAAGCTCAACCTGGAGCGGGCAACTCCGGTGTGTCTCCTGGCGAAAGGAGTCAACGCTGCCTGGTTGTGGCACGCACGCTTCGGACATCTGCATTTCCGAGCATTGCATACACTGTCTCAGAAGAAGATGGCACACGGCATCCCCAACATCGACCATGTCCGGCAGTACTGCAATGGGTGTTTGATAGGCAAACAGCACCGGACACCATTTCCCCATGCAACGGCGTACCGAGCTGGGCGAGCCCTAGAGCTCGTTCATAGCGATCTATGTGGCCCAATCACACCCACAACACCAGGAGGGAGAAGGTATTTTCTGCTCATAGTGGATGATTACTCACGCTATATGTGGAGTGAGGTGCTCAGATCCAAAGATGAGGCGTTTAGCTTCTTCAAGAAGGTGAAGGCAGAAGCCGAGAACAAGTCCGGTGTCAAGCTCCTTGCCTTTCGCTCAGATCGTGGAGGAGAGTTTAACGCTCTTGGCTTCATCAACTACTGCGAAGAGCACAGCATCAAGAACTTTACGACAGCCCCGTACACACCACAACAAAATGGGGTCGTAGAGCGCCGGAATCAAACCGTCGTCGAGATGGCGAGGTGTATGCTCAAGAGCATGGCCGTGCCTGCTGAGTACTGGGGTGAAGCTGTCAAGGCGGCTGTGTATGTGCTTAACAGAGCTCCAACCAGAAGTCTCAATGGAGGGACACCGTGCGAACTGTGGCATGGCAAGAAGCCTAGTGTGGCGCACCTGCGTACCTTTGGATGCATTGCACATGTGAAGAAGCTAGGGCCTGGAATCTCAAAGTTGTCAGATCGTGCAACTCCTGGAGTCATGGTGGGCTATGAAGAGGGTGCCAAAGCATATCGCATCCTCGACCCGGTGGCCGGCAAGCTGCTGATCTCACGAGATGTCGTCTTTGACGAGACAAGACCGTGGGACTGGGCACGCGACGGCGTTCATGAGAGCACGCCACCGGGTGTGTTCACGGTGGTGTACGCCACCGAGCCGGGCGTCACGGTGACTGACGGCGGCCCTAGCTCGCCGCACCCGGCAGCTGCAGAGACGGCACCGCGCACCCCACAGCCACCCACGCCGCCGGTGCAGTTCGTGTCGCCACCATCGCATGATGACGCGCTGGACACCTACAGCGGGCATCCGCACTACCGGCGTGTGTCCAACGTCTACAACAACACCAAGGAGATCACAGCGCCGATCGACTACAACGACCTGTTCGATGACGACGAGCAGCAGCATGCGGGTCTTTGTTTTCTGGCTACTGAGGAGCCGGCGAGTGTGGAGGCGGCACTCTCTGATCACGCCTGGCGCAAGGCGATGGAGGAGGAAATGGGCTCGATCGTCGACAATCAAACCTGGGAACTCACTCCACTCCCGGCCGGCAACCGTGCTATCGGGTTAAAATGGGTTGTCAAGGTTAAAAAGGATCCAGCCGGCAATATTCTGAAGCATAAAGCTCGGCTGGTGGCGAAAGGATATGCTCAGCACCAGGGGGTGGATTTTGAAGAAGTGTTCGCTCCGGTGGCACGCATGGAGACCGTGCGACTCCTACTCGCTCTTGCAGCGCACAGCGGATGGCAGGTACACCATATGGATGTAAAATCAGCTTTCTTGAATGGTGACCTTGCAGAGGAAGTTTATGTACAGCAGCGGCCGGGTTTTGTCAATGATGGCAGTCAATAGAAGGTTTTGCGTCTTCGCAAGGCGTTGTATGGATTGAAACAGGCGCCTTGGGCCTGGTATGCGAAGCTCGACGCATCACTGATTGCTTTGGGGTTCAGGAGAAGCCCACTGGAACATGCTGTGTATCGGAGAGGAGATGCTAAGTCGTTCCTGCTCATAGTTATCTATGTAGACGGCCTGATCATTACCGGTACAAGCACAGGCGACATCGAGCTCTTCAAGGCCGAGATGCAGCGACTGTTCAAAATGAGCGACCTCGGGCTCCTGTCATATTACCTGGGCATCGAGGTTGAGCAACGCAATGGCAAGATCAAGCTGAGTCAGTGCAGCTATGCGAAGAAGATCTTGGAGATGGCAGGAATGAGTGGCTGCAACCCTTCTGCCACGCCAATGGAGAGTCGTCTCAAGATCAAGAAGAAAGACGGGAGGGAGGCCGTTGATGCATCACACTACAGAAGTGTGATTGGCAGCCTTCGCTACCTGGTCAATACTAGGCCGGACATTGCCTTCGCAGTAGGCATCGCCAGCCGGTATATGGAGGCCCCAAGTAAGAATCATTGGACAATTGTCAAGCAGATCCTAAGGTACATTCAGGGCACACTTGGATATGGTTGCTGTTACAAAAGAGATGAAAAAGGGGCTGTGTTGACAGGTTACACCGACAGTGATCTCGCCGGCGACTTGGATGACAGAAAGAGCACCTCGGGTGTCCTTTTTATGCTTGGAAAGAACACTGTCACATGGAGTTCTCAAAAGCAAAAGGTTGTGGCAGTATCATCTTGTGGAGCTGAGTATGTCACGGCGGCGAGCGGTGCTTGTCAGGGAGTTTGGCTTAGTCGTCTACTTGCAGAGATGGTTGGGCAAGCTCCGGC
Source organism: Elymus sibiricus (assembly GCA_039707655.1). Taxonomy (NCBI): domain Eukaryota; kingdom Viridiplantae; phylum Streptophyta; class Magnoliopsida; order Poales; family Poaceae; genus Elymus; species Elymus sibiricus. The sequence continues at coordinate 20,972,881 of CM077676.1, forward strand.
AAAGTTCATGTTGATGGTTGACAACAAATCGGCCATAGCATTGAGCAAGAATCCGGTGCATCATGATCGTAGCAAACACATTGACATAAAGTACCACTACATCAGGTCATGCATCGAGGAAGGGAAGACTGAAGTTGAAGTGTTGAACACATTGGAACTGACGGACAACTTGCAGATTTGCTCACCAAGGCGCTTGGACGAGTCAAGTTCGTTGAGATGAGATTGACGCTGGGCGTGGTGGAGATCAAGGCTGCAGAACGGGCTTAAGGGGGAGAATGATGTACAAGTAATCCCGTTGAGCTCGGTCATTAGCATTAGTAGTTTTGTTTTCTGCTAAATAAGAGTCCAAGCAACGTGTGCATGTCCACGTCTTGGCGTAGATTCAGGTTAGTTAGACCTGGCCGCTGCATGTACTTCGTGGGATGGCATGAAACCAGTGCATGCAGCGCCATTGTAGCTGGGTTCAGGTGGACGTGGGATGGCGCGTCCGATAGACCTGCTCGCGAGCTACTTTCTTTCGTTTTCAGTTGAGATCCAAGTCGTTGTTCTGGACTGAATAAGAAGAAGAAACAGAAAAGGCTGCAACTATTGCACGCAGCGCAAAACTCTCTGTCAGTGTGTGTGTTCATGCCGGTGAGAGAGAGCTAGAGAGGAGAGAACCACCGATCTTGCAACTACACACAGTACGTCTGCCCCGCCATGAACGTACGCACGTTAATTGCGTCAGGCTGGCAGAAGCAATCTCATGTCACCACAATCTCGTCACCACCATATGAGGCCATGCTCCAGGTCGGGGTAAATTGCAACTCCCTCGGTCGTGTGCAAGTGTACGTCGTTTTCATGCGTGAGCTCAGTCTGCGTGTGTGGACTAATTGGAATGGCATTTTGTAGTGTACTGTAGCTAACACGTTGATATGCTCCTTCTTTGTTTCTTCGGGTTGATCGATCTACAGATTAAACTGTGAGCCTGAGCTCAGTGGCCACCTTCTTTTGCCATCATTTTCCAGGAACCAGATCAAAGACCAAATCTAAGTACATTGAGTTCGCTTGACTTGCAATGCAGTATAAAATATATGAATGAGCTGCCCCTCCCCCTTTCTCAAAAAAAAAAAAATCGTTTGTTCCAAGCAAAGGCTAAATAATTGTCCGGATATTCTATAGCATGTAAGTGTGGCAATTCCTTTTTTTTTTTTTGCCATTAGATTCTTGTTCGCCTGGTGTGGGTGAGCCGTGCGGGCATAAACATAATCTACGAATACACAAGGACATGGGCGGATTTGGGCCCCAGGCAGCCCAGGCCATTGCCTGGGACGACGTGGGAAAAAAATCTCGGCCTATATTTAAAAAAAAAAAACTTTGGCCTGGGGCGGAGCCCAGTTTCAACCCAGGCAGCCCAGGCCAACTGGCCCAGCCGCCCAGGCCGACTCACCCGCGAGGCCGCGACCGCACGAACTCGCCCCAGGCCGACTCACCAGACGCAACCGCCCCTTCTGCCTCTTCCCCCGATGGCCCGACCTGACGAACCCTAACCGTCGCCGGTCGCTGCTCGCCGCCCGGCGCCCGCCCTCGCCGGTCGCCACCCGCCGTCGCCGCCCCCCCGGCTCCCCCCGTTCCAGCGCCCCCCGCCCCCCTTCCCCCCCGGTTGCGCCGCTGCGGCTGCTGGCCTGCTGCCCTGTCCGCCGTGTCCGGCGAGGCCGCGAGGGCGCGAGGCGGCGACCCCGGCCGGCTAGGGCGGCCGCGCGAGGTTGCAGCCTGCAGGCTGCCCGGCGTGGCGAGGTAGTCCGCCCTTAGTCACTTTCTCAGTACAGATGCCCTGTTTTTGTTAGATGCCCTGTTTTTGTTTATAGATGCCATGCCACATTGCCAGTATTTGATGATGATTTTAGTTGCTAGATGCCACTGTTTGTCTGTTTGTTAGATGTAGAAACCGATTTTGACATTGAGAAAATTTTGTTTCTCTAAAATTTTACAGGAACGCAAGATGAGTAAAAGAACCAAGACATTGAATTCTTTTTTTCAAGTTCGAACCACCAAAACCGCGGAAACAGGTCCTTCAACTCAAACAACAGAGAATACCCCTAATGTTAGAGCTGAACTCAAACCCGGTGATGTTGAATCTGACCCCGGCAAGAGAATACCAATTGAGGAGTTGGATGCAGACATTAGAGATCTTGCTAGAAGGGAGTACATTAGTATGGGCCCTTGCCAACCAACTAATCATACATATGAACGGATAAATGGTAGAAGCTTTCATGACTATTGGTTCAATGATCATTGCGGCTGGTTGGAATATAGCATTGAAAAAAAATCAGCCTTTTGCTTTTATTGTTTCCTGTTTAAGCAACCAAGAGCTGAAAACTATGGTATTGAAGCATTCACAAGAAATGGATTCAAATCTTGGAAGGATGGGCCTAAAGTTTTTAATTAGCATGTTGGCAAGCATGATAGTGCTCATAATAAATCTAGGCAACATTACGAGGATTTCAAAAATCAAAGACAAAATCTGCCACATGTGTTTGATAGGGGTTCTCAGAAGCAAGAAGAAGAATACAAAGCTCATCTCTTGATTATATTGTGTATTGTCAAATTTTTTATACTACAAGATCTTGCTTTTCGTTGTCATGATGAGTCTACTAGCTCAATGAATAAGGGTAACTTTAAAGAGTTGTTGGACTTGTTCATAAAGAAAGACCCAAAGGTGGCAAAATTATTTGGGGATGTAGGAGATAACCATAAGCTGACTTCACATAAGATACAATTGGATTTATGCAAGGCTTGTGCAAAAGAGACCACCAATGTCATTATTGAGGAGATTGGAGATAGTAAATTTGCATTACTTGTTGATGAGTCGAGAGATGCATCTATGAAGGAGCAAATGGCTATGTGTTTGAGGTCAGTACCTTTGCTCGTATTGTTGTGTGTGTGTTATTTTAGCCTTGTAGGTTTTATTTTATATATTAATCATGTTCCTTTGTCTTATGTAGGTATCTCGGCAAACGAGGACAGGTGATTGAGAGATTCATGGGAGTTCACTAGTACAAAACAGGGCTTTGGTCCACCCTGAAAAGCCCATTAGTCCCGGTTCACTCACGAACCGGGGCCCATGGGAGCATCGGTCCCGGTTCGTGAGGCCAGGGCGCCGGCCGGGCCTCGTCTGACCCCTTTGGTCCCGGTTCCAGACACGAACCGGGACCAATGCGCCTCGTGGGCCATTGGTCCCGGTTTGTGGCTGGAACCGGGACCAAATGGTGAGGCTTTAGTCCCGGTTGGTAACACCAACCGGGACTAAAGGGGTTGAGGCTTTAGTCCCGGTTGGTGTTACCAACCGGGACTAAAGGTTGGACCTTTAGTCCCGGTTGGTAACACCAACCGGGACTAAAGGGGTTCTGAAAGTTTTTTTTCCTGTTTTTACATTTGTTTTCTGTTTTAAATTGCTTATATCTTTTAAGATATTTGATGTTTTTGAGTGATTTTTTTTGCATTAGATTCAAAATTTTGTCTAGTTTCTGTTTGTGCCATTAGTTTTCAAATTTGAATGGTTTAAATTTGAATTTGTTCAAATTTGCTTCAAACCCTAGATTGTGAATAACTTGAGTTTACAAATAGTTTTTAATTTAATTCTTTTTACTCCTAGTCACGTGTTAGATTGTTGTCACAGTAAGATTTATTTGGTTATTTTAGAATAATTTAAATTAGGATTTTAATTAAAACAATACTGTTTTGCTTATATAGTTGTTTTAGTCATTTAATTGTTGTTTTTTATTATTTTTAGTTAGTTCTTTCTGTAGATTTTAACATGTTGTAGTATGGTGCATATTGAATGCACAAAAAGTCTGGAGTTGAAATAAGTTTAAAAAAATGAAATGCATTTGTAACAGACGAGTTTTCGTCCGAAACCTTGATACTTCGAATGAGATGGTCCAGTTTGTACATGAAGTGCATCCAGTTTTTGCCGTAACCCTCTCAGATTTTTAGCACATGCTATGTGGGTGAAATGATGATACCATGCCAACTTTCAACCTTTTCAGAGTTCATTTGTAGTGCTTTTCAATTTCAGGGTCATTTAGCTCAAAAAAATCAGTAAATGTATGAAAAATAGCAAATGAAGTCAGAAAGGGTTGAAATTTGAGGATGTGTCTTTGAATGGTGCATAATGAACACAAAAAAAGTTTGGAGTTGAAATAAGTTTAAAAAAATGAAATGCCTTTGTAACAGACGAGTTTTCGTCTGAAACCCTGATACTTCGAAAGAGATTGTCCATTTTGTACACGAAGTGCATCCAGTTTTTGCCGTAACCCTCTCAACTTTTTAGCACATGCTATGTGGGTGAAATGATGATACCATGCCAACTTTCAACCTTTTGAGAGTTCATTTGTAGTGCTTTTCAATTTCAGGGTCATTTAGCTCAAAAAAATCAGTAAATGCATGAAAAATAGCAAATGAAGTCAGAAAGGGTTGAAAAGTGATGGCGTGGCTTCGAATGATGCACACACAAAAAGTCTGGAGTTGAAATAAGTTTAAAAAAATGAAATGTCTTTGTAACAGACGAGTTTTCGTCTGAAACCCTGATACTTCGAAGCCGACGGCCGCATACCTTTCTGACTTGGTTAACCTTAGTTGTGACTCTGGCTGGGACGGTGCTAGCAGATGTGTAGTCGACGGTATGATTGGATGGACACCAACCCGGACTAAAGGGGTTCTGAAATTTTCAAACTCTACCCCCCCCCCCCCCCCGGTGGATCGCCTTTTTTAGTTTTGTAGAAAATAAACAAAAATGATAAAATCTTCAAAAAATAAAATCCTTCGAGATGTAGTTAGGTTTTAGTGTCTAGTTGGTATAGAAATTTTGAAATATGAATTTTGACCTTTTTTGCAAAAAAACAAAAAAAAATGTAAAACGACCATAACTTTTGCATACGACGTCGAAAAAAAAAGTTTAATATATCAAAAAAAACTAGAGAAAAATTCGAACTCGATTTCACCGGGGTATACCCGGTGAAGTTTTCTCAGATTCTCAAAATTCCAAAAGGAAAAAAAGTTATTTCAAATCAAAAAAAAATATTAAAATTTTAAAAATTAATTTTATTTAAAAATAAGATGTCATATTTGGATTCCTCACATTTTTCTGATAATAATGGATATATTATTTGTCGAATTTCGATTTACAGATTTAAAGATATTAATTATGTCATATTAAATGAATAAATGGCAAAAAAATGAATAAAATAATATTATTACTTATTTTATTTTCATTGAAATTCAATATTATTAGTCCTTATTTTGTTTATTTTAATAATTGTTTAGAATTCAAAAAATTAAATCATGTGACATCAAGACCTAAGGGTTAACAGGATTGATAGCTTAAGATTGTCAGGAAAACAACAAGTGCAGACTTGGAAACTAGGGGAGATAGAACCTGAAAGTTAAGCGTGCTGGGGCTGGAGTAGTGAGAGGATGGGTGACTGGCCGGGAAGTTAGACGATTTGGAATGAGTGCTGATTAGAGACACTAGAGATTAAATTCTGAAGCAGTGAGGAGGGGTGATTAGAGATTAAATTGTCAAATAATTCAAAGATTTGAAATTCGGAATAAAACTTAAAAACAAATCAAAAAAATAAAAAAAATAAAATAAAAATAAAAAATTCAATTTTTTTTTCCCCGGCAAGGCAGCCCCCGGCAAGGACCTTTAGTCCCGGTTGGTGTTACCAACCGGGACTAAAGGTGGAGCCTTTAGTCCCGGTTGGTAACACCAACCGAGACTCTAGAGATTAAATTCTGAAGCAGTGAGGAGGGGTGATTAGAGATTAAATTGTCAAATAATTCAAAGATTTGAAATTCGGAATAAAACTTAAAAACAAATCAAAAAAATAAAAAAAATAAAATAAAAATAAAAAATTCAATTTTTTTTTCCCCGGCAAGGCAGCCCCCGGCAAGGACCTTTAGTCCCGGTTGGTGTTACCAACCGGGACTAAAGGTGGAGCCTTTAGTCCCGGTTGGTAACACCAACCGGGACTAAAGGTCCTCCCTCCCCCGCCCCAGGCAGCGCCACGTGGAGGGCCTTTGGTCCCGGTTCGTAAGCAAACCGGGACTAAAGGTTTTGGGCTTTAGTCCCGACCCTTTAGTCCCGGTTCCAGAACCGGGACTAAAGGCCCTTACGAACTGGGACAAATGGCCCTTTTTCTACTAGTGGTTGAGCATGTTGCTGACATGAGAGCAACTTCACTGAAGATAGCTTTGGATGGTATGTTTGGTAATCTTGGCTTATCTATGTCTAATTTGAGAGGGCAGGGTTATGATGGGGCTTCAAACATGAGAGGGGAATTTTGTGGGTTGCAAAGATTGATCTTGGAGGAAAATCCTTATGCTCATTATATACATTGTTTTGCCCATCAGTTACAATTAGTGGTTGTTGCTGTTGCCAAGTGTTGTTCATCAGTAAGGGATTTTTTTGAGTACACAAGCATGGTTGTTAACATTGTTAATGCTTCTTGTAAAAGACATGATCAATTAGCCCAAGAGCAACATGATGAAATAGTGCGCCAAATAGAGGCTGGGGAACTTCTTGAGGGAAGAGGGAAAACCAATTAACTAACCTAGCAAGACCTGGTGATACACGGTGGGGATCACATCATAAAACATTGTGCCGTCTTGTTGAGATGTGGAAACCAGTTCTAAAGGTATTAGAAAATCTACACAATGATGCAGATAATGTTGCCCAAAGAACCACAGCCGCGGGGTTGATAAAGCACATGGAGTCCTTCGAATTTGTTCTCATATTGCATCTTATGATTAGATTATTGGGCAGCATATTGTACGTGCTGTCGGATTGATTAAAACCACATTAGAGGATATTCAAGAGATAAGGCAGAATGGTTGGGATGAGCTCTTTAAAGAGGTAACAGACTTTTGTGTCAAATACAACATTGTAGTGCCAAATATGGAAGATACAAGAACTGCTAATGGGCGTTCAAGGACTTGGGGTGGGCAATTGGTAACTTACAACCATCATTTCAAAATTTAAATATTCAATGTGTTGCATGATCAACTTATTGTGGAGTTAAACAACCACTTTGCTGAAAGGTCTACTCAATTGTTGATATGCATTGCTTGTCTTGATCCCAAGAATTCATTTGCCAATTATAATGAAGACAAGCTAGTAGATCTTGCTAATATGTATGCTGCTGACTTCTCTACATATGAAGTTACTTTTGTCCTTAGAAACCAACTAGACTCATTCATTCGGGAAGCAAGAGCTGATCCACATTTGATGAATTGCAATGATCTTGGTCATCTTGCCATGAATATGGTTAAAAGTGATATGCACACAACTTTTCCCTTGGTTTACCGTCTTGTTGAGTTAGCATTGATTTTACCTGTTGCAACCGCAACAGTGGAAAGAGCATTCTCAGCAATGAGCATTATCAAGACTGGATTGAGGAACAAAATGGGTGATGATTGGATGAATCATAGAATGGTGTGTTACATTGAGCGAGATGTATTTGTTAGTATTGAAGAATCAAAGATCATCAAGCGATTTCAAGGTTATCGCACACGTAAAGGCATTTTGCCTCGTCCTAGACGTAAGTTTTCACATTTTGCATCTATCATTAACTAGTTTTACTTGCTATATTATGCACTGATTTGCATTTCAAAATTGATGATTGAAGGTTTAGCTTCTTCTGTTATTGAAGATGTAGTCATGGGAGGCTCAGATCAACCAATCCTTTGATTTGGTATCAATCTTTTGTATCATCTATCTATGCTACATATTGTCTTTTGATTTGTCTTGCTTTATTAGTTGACCCATCATGGAACAAATGCTGCCAGTGAATATTATGTTTGGTTTCTTATTAGTTATGCAACATAGATTGACTTTTGTATGCCTTGAAACTGGAGTTTTTTCTGGGTAGTTTTTAGCCCTTAGTTTCTCGCCTGGGGCGTCAGCCAATCCTGGGTACGCCACTGCACAAGGACCTAATAATCTAAAGTTCTACATATTTTTCGATCAAAGGAGCTACGGCGCCACCATTTATGAAATCACAGTTACAAAGTTTGTGGTCAAGTTCAGAAATGAAATTAAGAGCAGGCAAAGACGCATGTGTTACACCTGCCTGAACTCTGGCAAACGATACTTCTATATTATCACTAAATAAGATAGATCATTGTGAAACGTAAGAAAAAACCACATCGGGCTTTTTCCGATAATAGAAGCTTTATTAAAATATATTTGTATCAAGCTGATGCAACCCACAAGAATTAACATCCAGTCTCTTCATAAAAAGATGCACGCCGTCAAAACCAGTGCACCTCCACCTAAAAAAAAACCAGGGTACCTGGGTTATCTACGGTTTATGCAACAAAATTGTCATGAAATCATCATGGGAGAAAACATCACAATTAATAGCAGGCACATTTACCTTCTGATTTCTCATCATCATGGCGTGTTCCCTCCACAAATCAACCACCCTAGATAAGCTATCATTTCTTTCCAACTGGGCCCGACTGGCCGCCACGACCTTGTCGTATATTGCCGTGGGTAATGATATTCGATGCGGACTTAGTACTTAATTAATTTGTAGCAGATATGTTATGTATAGATTCCTGTGCTTTGTCGAAGCTGCCTGATGCACATGCAGTGACAAAATGCACGACAACCAATTGCACCAGACCTAAGCATACATAATCCAGCCGGCCGGGAATAGTCAACTATATATTTTTGTCCCTACCTTTCTGAAGGAACTTGCATGGAGTGATACAAAGGGAGTGGCATGCAGATTGATCTAGGGGAGTAGTCTATACCTATATTAAACCGGCTGGGCTTCCAATTTTCTGCTTTTTTAAAAAAAAAAATACTGCTTCTTTGGGGAATTACGTGGGGTGACAGGAGGGCATCATCGGTTCTTCCGATTAGTTTCACCGCTTAGCAGGACTATTCGGGAAACCGCCAGACACGTTTTCACTGTAAATAAAAGAACAAATCCGCCAATGCTTCTTTCTCCTCAGTCCGGCTCGACGGAGGCGATTGCACTCCGGTGGGGGATGGCAGCGAGCTGGCGCCTGTCGCATCCAGCCGCCGGTACCGACATTGGTGTGGGGCAGCAGGTGGTGCCCGCTCAGAGGACGCGACGGGGGCGGAGGTCCTGGAGCTCGGCGTCATCTTCTACCGGAGGACCGGCTGGTGGGAGTCATGCATCTGATTAGCCTCTCATCTTGCAATGCCCTCCCTACTATTACATCACTAATACCTTTGCTTGCCAAAACTATTAATTAACCGCCTTCCATCTAATTCCGGAAGGGATTGCGTGAAGCAAGTCTACTTGGGTGAGCTCAAATCCCAGCTTGAGCCCTAATCCCCCTACGGTTAATTTTGATTTTGATTATCCATGTTGTACACTGATGTTGATTAATTTCTTCGTGTGGTTTCGACACCGCTTAGACGACTATGTGGTTAAGTCATTAATTAGTACCCCCAATTGGACCATTGAACTGTACTGAAATTTCAGTGTCGTATAGGTCGAGATGCTGCAGGTGACCGCCCACGCCATTCTTTTGGCGGTCACTTAGGCGCGTCACTGGTGTGTTTCTCCTCACGTCATATTCCTGTTTTCAGCGAGCTCCACGCCACTGGAACGAGGTTTTAATTTGCAGGGATGCGGCATCTGAATCCACCGAGGTCCGTTAATTTACATGGATCATGTATCGACAAAACATGAATTTGATTTTTTTTTTCATTATCACGCATCTGTATTCTTGGTACCATGGCAGCTTAAATTTCAGATATTCCATATATTAGCAAAGGTTATGCGTGAGCGGGACTACCAACTAAGCATGATTTACATTTGGGGCGTGCAAGCAGGAAGAAGCACTAGAAATTGATCCTAAAAAGGCTCATGCACCCTTGTGCTTGGTGAATACTCTTGCAAACATCTTCTAGGCTATTGAATTCTTTGAAAAGGCAACTGACTGCTCCCAGGAAGCTGTGTTAAAGTGGTATGTGTGGTCAGCTAGAGTGTTTGTTAATTTACAAGTTATATGAAAATAGCCTGGTAGTGAGTAGGTCAATACATCAGCTATTTTAAGTTTTTTACTCTTGCTACCATGTCTCTGTATACATCACTAGCATATTTTGCCTTAATCATCTCATTGCTGTCATTATCTTTTGTTTGTTCACGAAGATAGATCCTTTTTTGAAAGCTGACCATTACAAATTAATGCTAATAATTTATGTTGTTGCGGTCAAATGTTTAAAAGATTGTTCCCAATATCCAAAAAGATTCTCTTCTGTTATTGATGTTTTCATTTCTATATAGGAGCATTTTTCCTAAATTCAAGCAGGTAAACTATTACTCCCTAAATTAGGCAGGTACTATGTTTTCTGTTCAGAAACTATAGCATGTAGGACATGATATGATATGTTTTCTCACTACATAGTTTGCACAATATGAAAATTGAAGGCTAATTATGTGAGGATAAAATTACAGATTGCTTATAGTTTTTTGGATTATTTATGTTTTCAATAAAATACTACATGTGCTGTTTTTAGATTACGCTGATTTTATGGCCATTTTTCTCCCTATTGTGCATTTGCAGTTATGTCTTTCATTTGCAATTCTGTCTGCCTTCCATTTGATGGTGCACATACGGGCATGATTAATAATCCACCCGTTCTTCAATCACTTATCAGTGTGTGTATAAATGATTGCTATGAGCAAGCCATTCATTTTTCCTGTAGCTTCAAATGTAGCCTTTCCCTCCCCCAAAAAAGGTAGCTCTTCCCCCTCCTTAATTTTGCATGGTTCTTAATTAATCTAGCACATTATAACTTCAATTATCTATAGAAATTCCTGCTGTGCAAATCAAACTTCTTACTTTATTTTTGTGAGAAGTTTGTGTAGCTAGAATCACGGTTTCGTTAAAAAAAAATCATGATATCTATAGCTACTGGTTATTATAAACGGATGTTAAATGCATCGCTCAATCTCGTGGCATGAAGGCACTATAGTACCTTAAAAACTATATAGATATATTGATAGTGTTTTCCTTCTTTTCCCCTTATGTTGCTTGCATTTCGTTTGTCGTTCTTCGCATCACATAACTGCTCTTTCACAATTACAAAAGATAAATCTGGCATGCCTAATGAATCCCCCTAATTCCACTCATATACTCTGATCCTGCCCGTTTTAGCATTCTTACTATGCCACTTTCATTGTTAATATCATCTTTTGCTTCCTTTCGTACCGTGAATAGACGAGCTGACAAAGCAGTCTATTTTCAGCACTATGCCTGGTGATTAATCAATTCCAATGTTATTTCTAATTTTCAGAGACAATGATCGGCCCCTCTCGTCCCTTCTCGACGCCCCCGTGTGGCGGCGGAGGGGTAACCCTAATCGCGCCAACCCAGCTTCCATTCCCTCCCTCCTCCTCCCTCGCCGCTGCCAAGGGGTGCGGCCGGGCGAAGCCTGGCCGACACAGGTGGCGGCGGGGCCTTTTCGTCCCTCGCGTGAGGGGATCTGAGCGGGTAGGTGCTCCCGGGCTAGGGCGTGGCGCGGCCGCCGGCGCCACGGTGTGGCGACGATCTCGCGCAACGGTACCTTGTTGCTGTGACGCTCGACGGGCAGGTGGTGGTGGTGGTGGCGGTGGCCTAGCTGGACCCCAGATCTCGTCGGGTTCGAGCGATGGCGGTGCTTCTGTCGTTTCTGGAGCTTGCACTAGTTGGAGGGACCAGCGGCAGCGGTGCTGAGGTCGCGGCGGCCTTGTTTCTTCATGCCGTCGGGCCTTTGGAGCGGGATCTGCAGCGACTTGCGACCGGGAGGTGGTGGCTGTCGGCGGCTATTGTTGTGTGGCAGCACGGTAGCCTGCAACCGGTCTGGTGGCAGCGTTCTGGCAGCGTTCTTGCTCGCTATGGCGTCGTCTGATGGCGCCACAGGAGTTGGGCGATGGGGCGGTGGCCCGGCTTCTTCAACGGCGGCGGCCTCCGTGGTCATGTGGATGACGCGGTGGCTGGGTCTCGCAGTGGTGACGGCCTCGATGAGGCTGGTGGCGGTATGGGACGCCCCCTCCACCAGCAGATCAGGTTCGATGCGGCTCGGCGAATGACACATGCGTCTCTTCCGGAGGCATCAGGTCATGCCTGTCGCTGGCAGGTGAAGTCACCGGCAGGTGCTACGCACGACGTCTCATGCGGAGACGTCAAGTCATGCCTGCTGTCGGCAGGTGCTGCATGGTGGCTCTGGCGGAGGGGTCATGTTTTGCCTGTTGCTGCTGGATCGAAGGTGGTGTGCAGTGACTGGAGGCGATGCGGTATGGGATGTCTTTGTCTTCGGTTTCTCCTCCTGCGGTATCATAGGGTTAGTGGATGTCTGGTGGAGTTACTGTCACGAGGCATGCGGCCTCGGATATTTTTTTCTGGGTCGATGTTGTTCGGCTGCTGGATTTTGAATAATAAATAATATATGGCTGTGTGCATCGCTCGATGCAGAGGCATGAGGTTAACCTCCTTTTCGAAGAAAAAAAATCTAATTTTCAATATTATTTTTGTCAAGGGCATTGTAGATGGGTTATTCACGTTATGAAATATTGCTTTCCAGGGTCCAGCCTTCATTTGTCTCCTCTAAAAAGTAACACACATGGAGAAACGGGTAATAGTTTCTATGATTGCTCGCATTTCCTTTGAAATTTCTTCTTCCTTTTTCATCATCAGGCTGACGTTTCTTTTTCCAATTTATGTTCTATAAACAGTGAGTTTAATGGAAATAGGCTAAAGTAGGTGTATAGCCCTTGAAGATGTCTATACACCTGAATTTCTAAGATTGCAGGAAAAATAGTCGAGCCATGTGTCGGTGTATAGCCCTTGAAGGTGATGCAGTCTACCTGTTCTTATGCAAAGTACATGAACTCTGGGATATGAACCAAGAAGAAATTGTGATTTGTTTGCTGCTCTGTTGCTCTAGATTAATATGGCTCTATACATTGCTCCTAGATTAGGCTGATAGAACCATCTATGTCAAGCTATCTTAAGACATGGCATGATATATTCACACGTTACATACTACAATCTATTCTTTTGAGTTCACCAATTCGACATGTGTTTTGTAGAAGATTAAAAGGTTGGGCTACTTTTTCAAGGACCATATTGTAGATTAGCGTATAGTTTTTTGAAGATAACATTTTTCAGTCAAAAGGACGTTGAAAAGTCACTGAGTTGTTTTTTTGGTTGCTTCAAAAGTTGGATTTTTTGGTATTATTTTGGGAGCATGAACTGTTGAGTTACAGAAAAATGGATGTAGCCAAGTATACTCTGCATCATGCTTTCTTTTATTTCTGATTAAGCCGATGCCTGATCTTTGGTTAAAAGGATAGTCCACACACACAGTCCAAGAGTTGTTAGAAATAGTTAAGTGCTTATTTCTGCAGTGCATCATATCCTACTGTTGTACTTCGTTTAATGATTCAGATTCTCATTTCGAGCATTGGGGAGATGATCTAACTCCTTACTAAAAGAAGGAAGAAGTAAGAACCATGTTGCCTCCATCCCATTTGGTGCGGGCCTTCTCCATGTTCCACAAACTTAATCGTATAATTTACGATGTGTTTGGGAATTGTTTCCTTTGGAGTTACGGATCTCGGAATGCTTCTTCTCATACAATTCTTTGTGAGGTTACGCCAACACGTATTTATCATTATTGTTAACCATGAGCTTTACCCAGCTTCTCATAGGGATTATGTCCATTCAATTATAGGTTCAGCTCTATGCAATTTTTGTTAACCTCTTTTGTCTGGCAAACTATGTGCCTGCACCCCAATCTGTGTGAATATGTTATTCTCAATCTGCATCAATATGTGAATACTAGCAAAATTGCCCGTGCGTTGCAACGGGTTTCAACTATGTCGCCATGTCACCATCCTGGCACACATTAGGGTGCTCCCAATGCACTGTCTCTTAGCGCGCTATTCTAAATAGTAATAATTTTTTTAGAGACAACATCCCCAATGCATTGTCTCTTAAGTTTTGTCTCTAAGAGAGTTCTCATTTAATTGCTTTAGGGATCCTACTTGCATTTTAACACTGTGGCCTATTTGTGGCATGAAGTAACATGATACGTGTATTTTCATACACATGGTTGAATGCAAAAAAAATTAACAGTGTTCATACATAAATTATTTTGGTCCAAACGTATCGCGTATATAACAATAAGAAATTTCTTCTTTGACTAAAAATAACAACATGGGTCGTGTGTTCTGCCATGGTCCGATTAGAGTTCTTCTATGAACTATCACTTACATTTCAATATAATCTCCGTAGAACGTAGGCATGTCTGTGTGTTTGAGATAACGGAAGGACCATGGCCTCATCTAGCTTGCATGATAGCAACAACAAAAACTTGAGGCATCTTCATCATGCATGAAGTCTGAACTCTCTGCCACATCCGTGCTTTGCTGAATATGTGGTGACCATGAACGTGACCATTGTGTGCTCGCGGGGGAGCGAGACGTCCCTCATGACAGCGTCCACACAGAAGCTCCAGACAGCACATGACCTCATCACGCTGCCGGACGTGGCGTCCGCCATGGTGACCTGCAGCGTCGCCCAGCCGCGGCTACTTGACCTCATCACGCTGTCGGACGTGGCGTCACCGTGCAGCGCCTCATCGCCAGCACATCACCGTGCTATCTCTCTGTCGTGTAATCGTGCAGTCCTCGTCCTTCCTTATCTCTTTGTCAAGTGTAGTCCTCCCTAGGAGAGTTTAATTAGCCCACCGTTAATGTTGTTTCAAATCCTCTCTCCCCAACCTCTCCTTATTGATATCCCAAGAGACTCCAAGACATAGATAAATTAGGGTGATTGGGTGTAGGAAAGCAAGGTGGAAATATTGAATAGATGAATCAGCCCTTTTTACAAACAGGCGAGCTAGCTCAGTTGGTGCTGTCATTAGCTACCGACAGGAGGTTGCAAGTTCAAATCCGAACGCACGCAGCTTTTTGCCTCTTTTCCCCGGGCCTCGTGACATTGCATGTGTGCCTTAAACGGGCCAGCTTGGTTGGGTTACTGCACGGGTGATAAGCCGCGACGAACGAGCTGCCGAGCCGCTTACGTAAATAGGCGAACGATTTTTTTTCCTGTAGGCTCAAATGATGGACTGCGGGTTGACTATCCAAAAATCAGGGGGTTTCCTGCAAAACGCGTGTGATGGACTAAGAATATCACGTCCCTTTATTAGTAGGTAATATAGGTATAGATGTGTGAATCTGTGTGAATATGAAAGGCATTAACTTCTAGCTAACCTTTTTTATCCTCCATGTTATCTAGATCTAGCTATTTTTCAGAAAGATGTCGAGGAATGCTCACGTGCCCCTGATATCCTAGATAGAACCATGGATCAGCACAAGAACACAAAGAAAAGAACGATAGCCAGTCAGATAGAAGCTATCTGTGCACCATAGTTTAGGAGGTGCACCTATTGGTGCTTTTCTTGATTATTTTCTGTTAGGATTATTTTGAGGTAAATGTTTGCTTCCGATTGTTGTTGCTCGCATTTACTAACCAGGTAACGAATAGATTCCATTTTAAACTTCCTAAGGTCGGTGATAAGGTTAGGTTTATAAATATTGCAATGCTTCTTTTTCATGTGGTGATTCCTAACCTTTACATTTTAATATGTATGGTAATTTGATTTTTCATTCATTTCGTGTCTATGTAGCACGGTGAGAACCACACCAATATGTCAGACTAGATAGATTTGTTTCTTCTTCAATACAGTGGAGTTATTTTCATTTGTTTGAGTAATGGTTGTTGTGGAACACTGCATATCACAATGGAGTGCAATTGTTTGACATATTTTCTAAAATAGTATGGCATGTGGATAACTCATCATGGTTGCCCAATGTCTTTCCTAATTTGATTGAGCTTTTGGAACCCAAGAGTTTTTTGTATGACTATCTGAAACTGATGTGTGTGCTCTGGCTTATGAAAAAGGTAAACGTTTGTGTTCGGCACGCCGGCCGAACTTTCGGCCGGCCGCTCCGCGACACGTTCGCTCACCAGGCCAGGTCCTCCAACGTGGGCGAATCTTATCGCTTCTCGCACCGTCTTCCCCTCTCTCTTCCTTATCTCTTCACCGAAACGATGCCAACCTCTCGTTCCTTTTGCGTCTTATTTCTTTGCTTCTCTGTATCTTTCCCCACCATGCCCAGCTCTGTATCACCTCCTCCTTCCCATGGTGACCATGGCCGCTGCCATCGGAGACACATGATTCGCGACCGGCTGCACATCGTTGATTTTGATGCGAGCCCAACGAGGAGAAGTTGCAACCAGGGGGCGGGAGGGATGTTGGAACAGGCTCTGCGGATTGCTACAACTTGGTAGTCGGCGAGCTACAATCGACTCACCGTCGAGCTGACATTGGCACGGGCAGCGGGCTGCGACCGTCTGGGGGCGAAGCTGCAACCAGGGCGGGGGATGCTGGAACCGGCTCCCACGGATGCTGGAACCAGCCCTACGGGATGTTGGGACCGTGGCTGGCATGCTGGAACTGGGGCGTGCTCTCGTGCTGGAATCAGTACTTGGCGATGTTGGAACCAAAGAAAACCAGTGCTGGAACCAGCAAGTGGCCGTGCTGGAACGCTATGCCAGCGATGCTTAAAAAGCTCCACGACGAAGTGAAAATGCTGGAACCGGCCGATGAAATTGCTGGAACCGGCAACCACCGGAGCTGCATCTCATACAGCTTTTTGCTGGAACAGGGATTTTGCTGGAAGCTGCAATCGGAGATGAGATTTGCTGGAAGCGTTGCCGACGAAGCTGGATCCGGCAGTTTTTTTTTTTTTGCTTCAAGCAATGGAAGCGACGCCGTGACGACGAGGAGGTGGTGCCGCGGCGGGCTGCAACCGGCACATGTAAAAGCTACATCCGGCGATTTGTTTTGCTGCGTTGGTAATATGGGCGAAGTGGTTACTCTGGATACAACGGCGAGTGGTGGCGCACCCGTGCGTCGGGCCTTGACGGCGAGGGCGACGGGGCGTTGCCGGCTAGGGCGGGGGATCCGCGATTTGGCGCTGATCGTGCCCTGGAGTCAGACGCGTACGATGACCAGGGACAGAGACGAGCGTGGTAAGGAGAGATGGTTTTTTTTCTCGCAATCAAACGGTTCTGGGTGGCCTAATCGTAGGGTTCGCGCGTCCGGCCCAAATTTCGGCGGCGCCTAGTAGTGGCCAAAAATACTGGTCCAGTAAGAAGGCATACAAATAAGGAAATACTTGAGCACTCCATCATGGTACTTCAGTCTAACTCGAGTGTCTTACTTTTGATTCCAGAAAGTTGCTCCAATTATATGTGTACGTGATGGAGCCTCTTGTACTAAGCATCCTAAAATAGGTGATGTGATCCATTGTTTTCTCCTTTCAAAATCAGTATTGGGACCATTATATCTCACTATCTATTTTTCTTTATCAATCCTATAATTTCTACATGACCTCTCAGACAAAAATGTCAAGGAGCCTTGCTTCGGTACACCCCCACCCCCCCCCCCCCCACCCCCCAACCCCCACAACACAAACCGTATAAGGGCAATATGGTCATTTGACCATAAGGTATACCCACCTCCGTATGCGGCACGTACGAGCTATACGTAGACGTACACAGCCGATCCGCCGGCCCGTCAGACAAACCAGCGCACACCCCCCCCCCCCCCCCCCCCCCCTCCGTCCTAGGCCTGGCCCATATTTTTTTTTTTAACCTTCAAAAAATAGGTGCGTGAGGTAGGATTCAAAGTCCCAACCTCTTGGTTTACTTCTACCCGCTGTAACCAACTGGGACAACTCACTTGTTGTGCCTAGTTACTTCTTTTATTCTTCTTGTTGTGCATCTTTTCAGTCTGGTTTTCTTCCTTTTTTGGATTTGTTTGGCCTTTTATTTTTCTTTGGTTTATTTGTTTTTTTTTCGTTATTTCTTCTTCTTTTTCTCTTTTCTTTTTCATTTGCTTAAATTCGTGAATATTTTCTTAAATTTGTGAACTTTTTTCAAATCCGTGAACTTATCTTTTGAATCTGTGAACTTTTTTTCAAATGAATGAATGTTTTTCAATTTCGCAAACAAATCAAATTCGTGAACTTTTTTTTCAAATTCGTGAACTTTTTTCAAATCGATGATGTTTTTTCAATTTTGCAAATTTTTTCAAATTTGTGAATTTTTTTATCAAATTTATGAACTTTTTTTCAAATCGATGAACTTTTTTTCAATTTTGCGAACTTTTTTGACGCATTCGTGTATTTTTTTCAAATTGATAAACTCTTTTTAAACTTGTGGACTTTTCTTTAATTTATGAACATTTTTTTGAATTTTAAAAATCGACAACCATGTAAGCAGACTGTCCTATTATATAGCCAAGCTTTCTGCCTCCTTCCGTGTAACTAGACGAGGTGGGACTAATACCACGAACGGCACAGTACGTACATGAAGCTGCAACAAAAAACTCAAAACAAGTTTATGTCTTGCGTGCAAGTGATCAACTTGGACCATGGAATTGACGTCCCTGCTGCATGCGCACGCTAGTCGCTACATGTGGTCGCTACATGTGGCAGAAATTTTCCAACACCAACACAAAAAACCAAATTTTTGGTTTTTTCGGTTTCGGTATCGGTTCGGTCTTTGGTTTGTCGGTTTTTATGCCCACCCCTAGCTCCAAGGACTACAAAAGTTCGCGAAATTGAAAAAAGTTCATCGATTTGAAAAAAGTTCACGAATTTAACAAAAAAGTTTGCGCAATTAAAAAAAGTTCATCGATTTGAAAAAAAGTTCACGAATTTGATAAAAAGTTTACGAATTAAATACTTTTTTCACAGGAGGCCGTCCGACTGGGCCGGTCCATTGTCGCGCGCGAAAACAGGGACAAATTAAAATAACAGTTTTAAGTACCTGTGTTAAATTATGATTTTAAATGCTTTTTCCTTCAAACCTGGCATGGATGCCTACCATGGGCATGTCCACCTGCTTGGAAAAGTTGGGTTCATTTGAAAGATGTCCAAACATAGACCATGTTCAACGGAGAGTGTTCGGTTAGGCCAGAAGGCTCCGTGTTGTTCCTGGCATCCTTGAAATGGTCCCAATTTTTTTTCATGGCCTTGTATGACCAATTCAAGGCGCCATGCCAAGTTGTTTTGGTTTTCGACAAATTTTGCATTTTTCGGAGTTTTCTCAGTCAAGAAAAGGCCGATAAATGGTCGGACGTGTCGCAACTTGGATACGGTGTCGGAAATCGTTCAAACCTAGCATTGATGACTATCATAGGCATGCCCACCTGCTTGAAAAAGTCAAGGTTATTTCAAGAATATCCAAAACTAGACCATGTTCAATGGAGGGTGTTCGGGTTGGCCAGAAGGCTCTCTCTCAGAGCACATTGTTTTCTCGACATCCTTCAAATGGCCCCAAATTTTTTCCACCAGCTTCTATGACAAATTCAAGGCACCATGCAAAGTTCTTTGAGTTTTTGAAAATTCTTGCATTTTCTGGAGTTTACTCGGTGAAAAATGGTCGATAAATGACCGGACGTGACGCAACTTGCATACGATGTCAGAATTCGTTCAAACCTGACATGGACGCCTACCATGGGCATGCCCAACTACTGGAAAAAGTTGGGTTATTTCATGCATGTCTAAAAATAGACCATGTTCAACAGAGGGTGTCCGGATGGGCCAGAAGGCTCCGTCTGAGAGCACGTTGTTTCTCGACATCCTTGAAATAACCCCAATTTTTTTTCATGGCCTTGTATGACCAATTTAAGGCATCATGCCAAGTTGTTTTGGTTTTCGACAAATTTTGCATTTTCTGGAGTTTTTTCAGTCAAAAAAAGACAGATAAATGGCCGGACATGTCGCAACTTGCATACGGTGTCGGAAATGGTTCAAACCTGACATGAATGCCTACCATGGGCATGCCCACCTGCTTGAAAAATTTGGGGTCATTTCAAGAATGTCCAGAACTAGACCATGTTCAACGGAGGGTGTCAGGATGGGCCAGAAAGCTCCGTCTGAGAGCACGTTGTTTCTCGACATCCTTGAAATAGACCCAATTTTTTCGTGGCCTTGTATGACCAATTCAAGGCACCATGACAAGTTATTTTGGTTTTCGAGAAATTTTGCATTTTCTGGAGTTTTCTCGATAAAAAAAGACAGATAAATGGCCGAATGTGTCGCAACTTGCATACGGTGTCGGAAATTGTTCTAGCCTGACATGGATGCCTACCATGGGCATGCCCACCTACCTGCAAAAGCTGGGGCCGTTTCAAGGATGTCCAAAACTAAACCATGTTCAACGGAGGGTGTCCGGGTATGAAAGCTCCGTCTGAGAGCACGTTGTTTCTCGACATCCTTGAAATCGCCCTAATTTTTTTTCATGGCCTTGTATGACCAATTCAAGGCACCATGCTACGTTGTTTTGGTTTTCGACAAATTTTGTATTTTCTGGAGTTTTCTCGGTCAAAAAAGGTCGATAAATGGCCGGACGTGTCACAACTTGCATACGGTGTCGAAAGTCGTTCAAACCAGGCATGGATGCCTACCATGGGCATGCCCACCTACTTGCAAAATTGGGGTCATTTGAAGGATGTCCAAAAATAGACCATGTGCAACGGAGGGTGTTCGGGTAAGGCCAAAAGGGTCCGTTTGAAAGCACGTTATTTTTTGACATCCGTCAAATGGCCCAAAAATTTTCCACCAGTTTCTATGATGAATTCAAGGCATCATGCCAAATTGTTTGGTTTTTTTGACAAGTTTTATATTTTCTGGAGTTTTCTCGGTGAAAAAGGGTCGATAAATGGCCGGACGTGTCGCAACGTGCAAACGGTGTCGGAAGTCATTCAAACCTGGCATGAATGCCTCATATGTCCGTGTCAGGCTGCTGCAAGAAGTTGGGGGTCATTTATCCATAGTCCAAAAAAAACATCAGTTGAGAGGAGTGTGCTAGACTAGGCCAGACGGTTGCATCGGTGAGCATGTAGTTTTTCCTAATTTGAATGCCTCTGTTATTTGCAATTTCCGTCATTATCAATCAACATGAACATTTTCTTATATCCTAACAATTTCTTGAAATTTGTCAACAATTTTGGAATTTCAAATTGTGTACGAAAATTTTATAAACTTGAACATTTTTTCCAAAATTGTGAACAAATTCCCAACAATTGATGTTGTACACAAATTGCAAACCACATACTTTTTTTAAAAATTTATCAACTTTTTTGAAATGCAAACATTTCTTAAATTTATGAAAAAAAAAATTCAAAAACGGAAACATTTTTTGAAATTTCAGAACATTTTGAATTAACGAAAAAAGAAAAGAAAAAAAAAATAGAAAAGAAAAAAAAATAGAAAAGAAAAAAATACGCTTAGTCCTTGGCCCAACTAGGTGACGGCATCGCTCCCGTCGGGTGCCTGTTGGGCCGGCCCAAGCGTTCGCGGATTTGAAAAAAGTTCATCAATTTTGAAAACAAATGTTCATGAATTTGAAAAAAAATTGCGGGCTTTGAAAAAATTTCGTGGATTTGTAAAATAGTTCATGGATTTGAATACAAAGTTCGTGAATTTAAGAAAATATTCACGAATTTAAAATTTCACGGATTTAATAAAAGGTTCACGATTTAAAAATAGTTTGCGAATTTTAAAAAAAAGAAAATAAAAAAAGGGAAAAATAAAAAAAGAAGGAAAACGGGACAAACAAAAACCGAAAAAAAAGAAAACCACAAATTTTATAAATTGTTCATGTTTCGAAAGATGTTCATAAATTGTTCATGTTTTGAAATTTTGTTCAAATTTCAAAAAATGTTTACTCAAATTTTGTTTATAAATTCAAATACTATTCGGCATTTCAAAATTGTTCACATTTTTTTCAATAAAAGTTTGGAATTTTTTCAGAAAATATTTCATACTCCCTCTGTCCGGGTTTATTGGGCCCGTGGGCTACCGGACGTTGTACCATTTTTATTACGCCGTTCCATTAATAACGCGTCGTTAATTCCCTCGATCCCTGATTCCTGCGTCGCTCGATGGAAAGCCAGCGCATGCACCTCCCTAATTGGACGCCCATCCAAGCTGCATCCGCACGATAGCCACTGCATGCGCAAGGTTAGTTAATGGGACTAATTAATATGGTCGATTAAGGAGCAAATTTATGAGATTTAATTTCTGGTTCTCTAACTGCGTGCCCTTCCTTGGTCTTTGCGTTTTGGTTTATGGGCCTAATAAACCCTGACGGAGAGAGTATATGAACGCTGTTGTGTTTTCTTATATATTTCGCGCTACAAAATACCACAAGCAGTGGTGGGGTGAAGTGGCTAGCAGCGCGCGCCTTTAAGTGCGAGGTCTCGAGTTTGAGTCCTCACGAGCTCTTCCTTTTCTCAGTATTTTTACGTCGCTTATATTGAACGTGGTAGGAGGGACATGGCTTAATGGGCCGGCCCAGTCGCTCGCACCTGTGCAATTCGTATACGAGGTCTCGCGACGTACTTTTAAAAAAGACCATCATGCCCTTTATTATGAAGGGGTATGGGGTAATCTCAGCCGTCGATGTGTTTAGGGGGGTGTACCGAAGTAGAAGTGTTTTTCAATAGGTCATCTTAAGCTGGACATCTATCACATAAAAAAAAGGTTTGCTCGATCAACCATCCGCTGCTGGATTATATATGAATTTCAACTGTGGACCGTGTGGCTACATTGAGAACCATGGAAGAGCGCCAACAGATTTGGGAAGGCGAAGATTGTAAGAATATTTTAAATATTCATGTGACCCTAATTTACAGAAATAATTCTAGTATTATGTTGTCTAGTGTGATGATTACTAGACGTAAAAGAATTAGAATTATGGGTTTAAATACCCTCTTCTCTCTTCAAAATGATAAAAATATGTTGTATGTGTGTGTATAAAAGACTTGCATCAGCAATTAATTAGCAAGTGCTAATTATCAAAGTGATGAATTCATACGTACATGTAGTATCAAGTGGCCGGTGCGTTGCAATTGATGGAACATGCAATGTCACGTGTGCCAGTGGCAGTTATTAATTACTGCACACGTGGTTAATTAGCATGTGCGCTAATGGCCGGTGGTTAATGAACTTCAGGCACATGGCCGGTTGGCGGTTGCATGCATGAACGGTTGCTTTGCTTTGAATGATCACGACGATTAGAAAGAACAGCCGCTAGTGCATGCAGCCGGCCGTGGCAATTCATTGGACAAGGGTCGCGTCTCTTCGGAATAAAAGGCGCCTGTACTAGGCAGCCGTTCAGTGAAACAACGCGACTGTTCGTGGAGACTCCGTCTCGTGCCTACTCCCTCCATTCCAGAGTATAAAAGAAGCAGCGTCCTCGTCTTTTTGGGTTGCCGTCAGATGAGACTTGGCATCACATGAAATGGTGTAAAGCGCACGCATTAGATGGCAAGAGGCTGTGCAGACGCTCATACAGAGGGCAATGCACACGCTTCTACACGGAAAAGGAAGTGATGCATCATAGAGCATGACGACATACACATATAAAAGTATTGTTCTCTGATCATCGAGAGGACACTAAAAGAAGAAGAGAGAAGAGAAAACTCTCTAGTATGGGTAACGTCAACGTCGAAAACTCCGGAGGTTCCGCATCATTTATGGAGCAACTTCATCGATTATTCCCGTGATTTCACATGGATTATGGAGACATCAAGGTACGCAAATTAAAGAGATCAAAAGGTTGAATCAACGTTGTGCAAAATGATTATGGATTAAAGTTTCCGCATCATAGTTTTTCTTACAAAGATGCTACAACTCCAAATGCCATGTGAATCAAGAGATGTTTCTTAGTACAGATAGATCAACTGTCCGCCTGTGCTGGTTGTTTTTTCAAGGATACTCCACCTGTGCTTGTTGAAACTACAAATGGAATTGATTCTTTCATAGGTATGCACATTCATTTCAAATCTGGTTGTTATATCATTGATGAGGTTTAGTGATATATACCACACTAGTAGAAAACAGGGCTTTGGTCCTGGCCAAATCAAAGCATTAGTCCCGGTCGTGTTACGAACCGGGACTAATGGGAGCATCAGTCCCGGTTCGAGAGGATAGGACGCTGGCCGGGCCTCGGCAGGCATCAGTCCTGGTTCGGCTGGGACCTTTAGTCCCGGTTCTAGACACCAACCAGGACTGCCCTTTAGTCCCGGTTGGTGTCTGGAACCGGGACTAAAGGGTAGGCCATTAGTCCCGGTTTTAGACACAAACCGGGACTAAAGTTTTGCCTACATATATCCACGCCCCCCCATCTCCTCTGTTTTTTGGCCGTCGAAGGGTGGAGGTGTGGGCTACTCTGTTTTTTTTGCCTATATATGCACATGAGGTGTTCGATGAAATGCCGGAGCCACACTTAAGCTTTCTTCTCTGTTTTTCCTCCAAGCTCGACCTCCAAGCTACATTTTCCCCAAGATTTGTCTAGGTTTGGCGGTGCACCAACTATCCAAGTGTTCTAAAAAGGTTAGCAACTTCATCCTTTTCATCTCTCACTGCTAGTTTAGCTCATTTCAAATGCTCTAGAAGTAGTGTGGTTTGTGGGTTTTAGTGGAGGAGTGTATGTGTGAGTTTATTTGATTTAGACGCACAATTTGAGCTCAAATTAACTTCTTAGTTTGCACATGTGTAGGGTGCCGTCCCGTCCCCGTCCCCGTCCTCACCACCGTCGATCGCCCGCGCCGATCTCATCGCCGGCACCACCGTGGTGAGCCTCTTGTTTTTATCTATTTTTTCAGTAATAACATTTGATCACTACTGTACTTTGGTTTTAATGTGATGATGAAATTGTATTAATTTGGTCATTTCTCTATTCATGATGTTCTGTAATGGTTTTTGATACACTTAATTATATAATGCACGCAGATGAACCGGCAATGGATGTACGGTGATCGACGCACATTCCAGTACATTACGGGCCTGCATAATTTTCTCGAAGTGGCTGAGGCAAACAAGCAGAATGATTTTATGTATTGTCCATGTACTGTCTGTGGGAATACGAAGGATTACTCTTCCTCGAAAACCCTTCACTTCCACCTGCTTGAGAAGGGTTTCATGCCACACTATAATGTTTGGACCAAGCACGGAGAAAGAGGGGTTATGATGGAAGACAACGAAGAAGAAGAGGATGATGACAACTATCCTATGTTCCCTGAATATGGTGATACTGCAACGGGGGAAGCTGAAGATCAAGAGGCACCAGATGTGCCCGATGATGATCTTCGCCGGGTCATTGTTGATGCACAGAGAGGATGTGAAAGTGAAAGGGAGAAGTTGAAGTTCGATCGCATGTGAAGATGGTAACACAAAGCTCGGTACTGCACTGGAATTGCTGCAATGGAAGGCAGAGAATGGTGTATCTGACAAGGGATTTGGGAAGCTATTGAAAATAGTGAAGAAGAACCTTCCAAAGGATAACGAATTGCCTGACAGTACGTACGAAGCAAAGAAGGTTCTCTACCCTCTAGGATTAGATACATGCATGCCCTAATGACTGCATCCTCTACCGCGGTGAGGAGTACGAGAATTTGAATGCATGCCCGGTATGCGGCGCATTGCGGTATAAGATCAGACGAGATGACCCTGGTGATGTTGAGGGCGAGCGCCCCAAGAAGAGGGTTCCTTCCAAGGTGATGTGGTATGCTCCTATAATACCACGGTTGAAACGTCTGTTCAGAAACAAAGAGCATGCCAAGTTGTTGCGATGGCACAAAGAAGACCGTAAGAAAGACGGGAAGTTGAGAGTACCCGCTGATGGGTCGCAGTGGAGAAAAATCGAGAGAAAGTGGCCGGACTTTGCAGGTGACGCAAGGAACTTATGGGTTGGTTTAAGTGCAGATGGCATTAATCCTTTTGGGGAGCAGAGCAGCAATCATAGCACCTGGCCCATGACTCTATGTATCTATAACCTTCCTCCTTGGTTGTGCATGAAGCGGAAGTTCATTATGATGCCAGTGCTCATCCAAGGCCCTAAGCAACCCGACAACGACATTGATGTGTACCTAAGGCCATTAGTTGAAGAACTTTTACAGCTGTGGGACATAAAAGGTGTACGTGTGTGGGATGAGCACAAACAGTAGGAATTTGACCTACGAGCGTTGCTGTTTGTAACCATCAATGATTGGCCTGCTCTTAGTAACCTTTCAGGACAGACAAACAAGGGATACAACGCATGCACGCACTGTTTAAATGAGACTGAAAGTATATATTTGGACAAATGCAAGAAGAATGTGTACCTGGGACATCGTCGATTTCTTCCGACCAAGCATGCCTTAAGAAAGAAAGGCCAGCATTTCAAAGGTGAGGCAGATCACCGGAAGAAGCCTGTCCTCCGTACTGGTGATGATATACTTGATATGGTCAAGGATTTACAAGTAATCTTTGGAAAGGGTCCTGGCGGACAATCTGTTCCGAATGACGCTGACGGACACGCAGCCATGTGGAAGAAGAAATCTATATTTTGGGACCTACCATATTGGAAAGACCTAGAGGTCCGCTCTGCAATCGACGTGATGCACGTGACGAAGAATCTTTGCGTGAACCTGCTAGGCTTCTTGGGCGTGTATGGGAAGACAAAAGATACACCGGAGGCACGGGAGGACCAGCAACGTATGAACGAAAAAGACGGCATGCATCCAAAGCAGTATCAGGGTCCTGCCAGCTACGCTCTAACCAAAGCAGAGAAGGAAATCTTTTTTGAATGCCTGCTCAGTATCAAGGTCCCGTCTGGCTTCTCGTCGAATATAAAGGGAATAATAAATATGGCAGAGAAAAAAAATTCCAGAACCTAAAGTCTCATGACTGCCACGTGATTATGACGCAACTGCTTCCGGTTGCATTGAGGAGGCTTCTACCAGAAAATGTTCGATTAGCCATTGTAAAGCTATGTGCATTCCTCAATGCAATTTCTCAGAAGGTAATCGATCCAGAAATCCTACCAAGGTTACAGAATGATTTGGTCCAATGTCTTGTCAGTTTCAAGTTGGTGTTCCCACCATCCTTCTTCAATATTATGACGCACGTCCTAGTTCACCTAGTCGACGAGATTGCAATTCTGGGTCCTGTATTTCTACACAATATGTTCCCCTTTGAGAGGTTCATGGGAGTCTTAAAGAAATATGTTCGTAACCGTGCTAGGCCAGAAGGAAACATCTCCACGGGCCATCAAACAGAGGAGGTCATTGAGTTTTGTGTTGACTTTATTCCTGACCTTAAGCCGATTGGTGTTCCTGAATCGCGGCATGAGGGGAGACTGGGTGAAAAAGGCACGCTAGGACCGAACTCAATAATATGTAGGGACGGGCATTCTTGGGCGCAAGCACACTACACAGTTCTACAGAATTCTACCTTGGTGGCCCGTATATCAATGAACACAAGAATATTCTACGCTGCAAACAACCGGAGCAGTCTGACGACTGGATTACACGTGAGCACATGGGGACTTTCGGCGGTTGGTTGCAAACATATCTCATGGGTAACACCACTGTTGGAGATGAGCTGTACTTGTTGGCCAGGACACCATCTTTGACTGTATTGACTTTCCAAGGGTACGAGATAAATGGGAATACATTTTACACGATCGCCCAAGATAAAAAGAGCACCAACCAAAACAGTGGTGTCCGCTTTGATGCAGCAAACACCAATAGGGCAAAGGACACATATTATGGTTACATAGAGGACATATGGGAACTTGACTATGGACGTGATTTTAAGGTCCCTTTGTTTCGGTGCAAATGGGTCAATTTGTCAGGAGGCGGGGTACAGGTAGACCCGCAATATGGAATGACAACAGTGGATCTCAACAATCTTGTGTACACAGACGAACCATTCGTCCTAGCCAATGATGTGGCGCAGGTTTTCTATGTGAAGGACATGTCTACCAAACCGAGAAAAAGAAAAGATAAGGAAGCGAATACATCATACGATGAGCCAAAGCGCCACATAGTTTTTTCAAGGGAAAGAAACATCGTGGGAGTGGAGGACAAGACAGACATGTCAGAAGATTATGAAATGTTTCATGAAATTTCTCCCTTCAGAGTGAAGACTGACCCAAGCATCCTGTTAAATGATGAAGATTATCCATGGTTACGGCGCAATAAACAAGGGACACACACGAAGAAATAGTTTTATACCCCAAGATCCCACTCTGGGATGTGACCGGCTTCACCGCCATCACTTTCTCTCTAGTGTGAGTTTCCGGACTTATAGCTGGAAAGTGCCACTTCGGTCAAACCGGAGGGAATCTTTGTAAGAGCTACTTAGGGCATTTTGGCATTTGAAACATGATTTTATAATAATTATTTATTAAGTTATGAAATTTCAATTATTCATATCCTTTTATTATTTTAATTATACAGAGGAGTTAATCAATGCAATTATGTCCAAACAAAATATGAATGTCTTCTGAGCACCGGTTGGTTGCTCAATATTTTCAAAAACATATTAATAAACCACCACCTGATAATATTCTTCAATAGTAAAAAGAATCAACTAAAAAGCTTTTATAAAACTCTAGTTATGATCAAAATAATATTAACTTCAAATTATATAAAAATGAGGTACATATGCAAAAAATAACATAAAAAATAAAAAAAACATAACATATGCAAAAAAATTAAAATTGCCATAACATAAAAAATAAAAAGACATAACATGTGCCATATATTTTATAATGGTTATGAAAGAATATTAAAATTGACATAACATATGCAAAAAATAACATAAAATAAAAAAACATAACATATGCAAAAAATTAAAATTGCCATAACATAAAAAATAAAAAGACATAACATGTGCCATATATTTTATAGTGGTTATGAAAGAATATTAAAATTGACATAACATATGCAAAAAATAACATAAAAAATAAAAAAACATAACATATGCAAAAAATAACATAAAAATAAAAAAATACCCGCCTACTAGCAGACACCACGGCCTGCATACGACTAGAAACCCAACTATATATGGGCCAGGATGCAGGCCCGCGGGGCTAGTAGGCCCAACAGGGTAGAGGTTAGGCAATTAACTGCCTGCTTTAGAGAGGAGCTTGGGAGAGACATCGCAGCCGCGTATATAAACCGGTGCGATCTCCTCTCGCTTGGCGAGGTGGGACTAAACTTTCACCACCCCACGGCTGTGCCACCCTTTAGTCCCGGTCGGTGGCTCCAACCGGGACTAAAGGCCCCCCTTTAGTCCCGGTCCGAGCCACCAACCGGGACTAAAGGTGAATTTTACCAGCCCAAAGGGCGTGAAACCCAACCCTTTAGTCCCGGTTGGTGGCTCGGACCGGGACTAAAGGGGGGCCTTTAGTCCCGGTTGGAGCCACCAACCGGGACTAAAGGGTTGGGTATATAAGCAGCACTTCAAATTTTTTCTCCCATTCTCTCCCCCGACGCCGAACCACAGCACGACGCCGCCAGGCTGCTGCGCTGGAGATCGCCGTCGCCTCCGAGCCGTCCCCCCCCTCGTCGATGCCCTCGCCGCACCCTAAACGTCGCCGTCGCCGTCGCCGAGCCCTGCCCCGACGCCGCCGTCGCCGAGCCCTGCCCCGACGCCGTCGCCGACGCCTCCTCGCTGTGAGCGCCGCCCCGATCCCCTCCTCCTCCTCCTATTCCCCCCCCCCTGCGCTGCTGGCCGACCCCGACGCCGCCCGCGTATGGCGCTATCTCCCTCTCTCTCTGAATCTTCTGCATTTCTGAATTTTTCGACAGGGTGAACAGTGTGCACACCACATGTATGATGAAATGCCAGAGGGTCCTAGGGATTTTAGGAATTCTTGGGAATTTTTGTGGTGAGGTGTTGAAGCATATAAGAGGGTCTGGCAAAGTTTCAGAATTTTTGGAGCAATTAAAAATAGGTTTTGGTCATGGAGTTTGAATCTGGACCAAATTTGAATTGGCTGGAATTTGAAAATTTTGAACTGTGGAACTCAAAGTTTTTGGTGAAATGGGTTGTGGGTACTGCCTAGTTGCTAGGATAATTTTTGTGGGTGCAGAAGAATTATAGAAAATATGGTTCCTTTGTAAATCAAAGAAACTAGGATAAATATAAATTCCAACTTAGTTTCTAAAATAGTTTCTAAAATAGATTCATTAGCTTTTTTTTCAATTTGAGATGTTGTTAAATAGCTATGTGAGATGTGCTCCAAAATTGAGATATGATGAGTGGTTACTAAAACAAATTGAAGAACAAAATGTTTGCATTAGAGTTTATTTTGTCTTTTTTGTATGTTTTAATGCAAGCATATTTTGGGCAATCTTTGAACATGAAGTAGGAGCATTTTGATGTCATCTTGCTCGTAGATTTTAGTTCATGCCATGTTAGGACCTGTAGTGAGTGCTACAAGCTTGTAAACTTGCTATCTATTCATTTCTGCCATGCCATGCAAATATCACTAAGTTTGAAAATCTTTTAATACTTGTCAACTTGTCATGATGATTGCCATTGATCTAGGGGTCATTTGAATTAGTTCAGTAAGCATGTTTTGCCATGTGTTACATGTACATTCATGTCATGCCATTTGTTGCCATGTAGAAATTCTGTAGCATGTTCAAATCTTGCTTTCAAATTGGTATCTAGCTATAATGGACAGATTTGCATTGCATATGGCTTTGATCACCATTTGAGTTCCGTGCATCCGTTTGCCATGATCTTTATAGGTCCATTTCAACTAAAATCTTCCATTCTATCCAGTGGCATACTTGGGTTTGCCTAATTTTTTTTCACTCGGTGGAATTACAGGTTGTGGTGTTGCATCTTTGTGGAGTTGGTCCCCGATCGTCCCTCCGCTGTTCGACAAAAGGTGTCCATTTGTCGTATGTTGAGTTTTGTTCATAGGATGATGGTTGGTTCATTTGTTGAGTTAATTGTGTATTCAACTTGTGTATAAATCTTGTATTCATCTTGTATTCATTTTGTATTCATCTTGTGTATAAATCTTGTATTCATCTTGTACAAATATCGTCGTAACTTCGACATGAGAAGGGGGGGGGGGTCGTTAGAACATAACCCCGATAACTTTGATTTTGAGGCATATGAAAACCTGATTTGCACGTCGGATAGGCATGAGAGAGGCGGTCCGCAAAGTATCCTCTCCCGAAAGATAGGACGACTCATCATATATGATTCTAGATAATGTCCAATGCCTCATATCGTGAACATAGTTATATTGGATAATTGATCTTCATATAAATGAAGCATAAAAGTTTAGCAATCACTTACAAATTTTCATGTTGTTCATTGACTTCGACATGAGGTGGGGGGGTTGTGTTAAAACATAACCCCGATAATTTCGGTATAACTTCGACATGAGGGGGGAGGGGGTCGTTAAAACATAACCCCGATAATCCACTAATCCATTGCTCATATGCATATGATTCCTTGTTGTGATTAGGTCTATGTTTGCCACTAATCCATCTTTCATGGTTGTATATTGCCATGTTGTAATATTTGCAGAAACTATGGAACACGACAAAGACTTAGAAAAAGAAGAGATGTTGGGGGATATAATCCGCGACGCAGGTGATGATAGCCCCTCACAGTTTCTCAACAACTCCGATGGTGAGGGAAGAGAAGATGACGGCTCCGCCAGTGTTGGAGCCTTAACTGTTGCAAAGTCGGGCGAGGTATATATATTAATTAAGCCTCTGCTGACTAGATGCATTAATTGTTTTGTATGTACATATATTAACACTTCTTTCTTCTTTTAGCCCTCCGGATCGAGCCAAACTTCTATAAGGAGACGAGGCCCGAACAAAAGGTTGGGCGAGAATGAAAGGTTCACGATCGAACAAGTCGATCCAGATGGCAAACCGACTGTTCCCAAGCGGACCCAAGACCGATTTATACATCAGTTCGGAGTTGTTGTTAGGGATAGCATCCCGATCAGCATCCAAGAATGGAATAAGAAGAAGGACGATGGAGTTTCTTATGTCGACGATAGATGCAAAGATCAGCTTTGGAACTCGCTCATGATAAATTTCAGCCTACTGCCAGAGGAGGATCCAAATAACCCAGTTATACAGCGAAAAGTCAAAAAATGGGCTCTTAAGAAGATGGCAGAACAATTCAAGAACTGGAAGAAAAGATTGAACGAACAGTTTGTCGAGAAAGACGAGACTCCAGAATTCACCGGTCAATATGCGAAGATAAAAGATCACTGGCCCGCATTTGTGGCGTACAAGAAATCGGAGAAAGCTAAGAACATGTCACAGACAAATAAGCTAAATGCTGCAAAGAAGCAGTATCACCATGTTACGGGGTCAGGTGACTACAAGGTTGCCCGGCCTAAGTGGGACAAAGCTGAGAACGACCTGCTTGCTAAAGGGATCCAACCAGCGACATCGAACTGGCCCGAACGGGCAAGGACTTGGTTCTTCGGGCATGGGGGAACTTTGGACCCAGAAACAGGGAAGTGTGTTTACACGAAAGAACAACTTGAAACACCCGTCACAAAGATTCAGGAAGCAATCAAGGACGTGCAGGAAGGGAGGTTCCATCCCGACAGAGAGAAGGACGTGCTGTCACGCGTCCTCGGGAATCCTGAACACCCTGGACGAACACGAGGCACGACAGGCTCCGTTCCGTGGGTGCATGTGTTTCCCGACAGCACTGGTTATAGAAGCCGAGGGAGAAAGAAGAAAGAGGAAGCAGACCGGATGCAGAATGTAGAAGAAAGATTAGCGTTGCAGGAGAAGAAACTAGAGGCACTTACCAGTCAGCGAGCTACCGACCCACCATCTCAGCAGCACGAAGATCCTTCATTCGATACTGCCCACGAAGCTACCCCACCATCTCAGCGGAAAAGTAGCGTGGCTTCCACGGAGCTCATTCGGCCTGATATCACGGCTCCTCGCTACCCCGTGGATTATATCACGGAGAGGGAAAATTGTGAGCTAATGGCAAAATGCATCAACCTAACCTTGAAGGTGGCGGTCGGCTATGTCTTACCTCCTAGACCTGATAGAACTTTCCATTGCAATCCGATTCCAGATGGCTTTGCTATTGTCGGGGTGGATGAAGTTACCAAGGGATTCGAGGGGCTGGAGCTTGAGTACCCTACAGGTGAAGGGGAGACTCATCTGGTAGATGCCGTAAGGACTACCATTCTATGGAGAAAGGAAAACATCGTGCTTCCACAATGGACGCCGCGTCAGCAGAATCAGCCGGAGGAGGCCCCTCAGCAGACTCCTCACAGTCCAGCTCTATCTCCGCTGCCTCAGTCGTCTCCGTCGCGTCAGCACACTCTGCCGCCTCAGCTGTCTCCGCCGCGTCAGCGGACTCCGCCGGAGGAGGCCCCTCAGCAGAATCCTCCGCCGCCTCAGCTGTCTCCGCCGCGTCAGCGGACTCCGCCTCCTCCGCCGCCTCAGCAACGGCAGAAAAGACCCGCCGCTGCTCCGGCGGCTAGCAGTACAAGAACGAAGAAATCCAGAGCAGGTCCAAGCGTCAAGAAGGCTCCTCCCAAGTTACCATACGACATGACTGACGAGGAAATCAACAAGATCGTGGCTGCCGATGTGAAACGCTAATTTGCACCGAAACGTCCAGATCCAAAGGAGAAAATAGATTCGGTAAAAGCAAAGCGCTGTCTGGATGCCCTTCAGCGACCACCATCTCCTCCGCTGCCCTCACACTATGACCGCTGTATTGTAAAGACATTTAATGAAGCGAAAAGGTCGGGAAGTACTAGCAGTGCTGCAAGAAGTGGAAAAACAATTCCCCAGCTCGGCGAACAGGAAAAACAATCGTGCCCCCCGCTCAAGGTGTTTCCCGATATCGCTAATGATCCGGGGGTAGCGGCCGCTCATCCTGGTTACACTCTTCGTGATTACTTAGGCGATGAGGTACAGTTCGAAATGGCTGAGGTAGCCTTTAGATACGAGCACGGGAAGCCTCTCGTCAGACCTGAGCAGCTCCCGAAACTATCAACAATGATGCGAAGATTGCATGACTGGTACTTGAAAGCCTGCAAGGAAGGGACCGATAGTATCTTAGTGGGAATTAAAGATGAGCACTACTTCAATGGAGTCGAGGTGTTGTACATTGAATTTGAAGAATTCTTTCAGTTATACAATCAAGACGCCCTCGACAAAACTATCGTCAGTTGCTATTGTCTGTAGGTATTTTTTCTGTAATTAAGTCTCTAGCTCAGCTCGTTCATTGCATGTATAATTATCCTCACACTATATTATGCAGATTGAAGATCCTCGAATGCAGAGGAAAAATCTATGACATTGGGTTCATTAACCCAAATACCGTAAATGAATATACGGTACAAAAAAACCCCGATGAGACAGAGCAAAACTTGCTAAAGGCGTTACTTGGACAACAAAACAAAAGGGAAATACTATTTCCTTACAACTTCAAGTGAGTGTTACTGTCTTGTGCAAATTCTGTTTTGCTTACTCGAGGTTAAGTGTAATTGATGAGTTATGCATGCGCAGGTTCCACTATATTCTGCTAGCCATTCAGCTTGACGCGTGAGTAGTAGATGTCTTGGACTCGAGACGTAAAGACCCTAAGGAGTGGGCGGACCTGAGTCAAATGCTCCAGAAGTAAGTTCAATCATTATCGCACGATATCGGCAACTTTCGTTCATTTCATGATATCAAGTAATCAT
The DNA here is from genome assembly GCA_039707655.1 of Elymus sibiricus. Classification (NCBI taxonomy): domain Eukaryota; kingdom Viridiplantae; phylum Streptophyta; class Magnoliopsida; order Poales; family Poaceae; genus Elymus; species Elymus sibiricus. The sequence goes on from CM077676.1 coordinate 21,007,522, forward strand.
TTTCTTTGCCGGGCAGGGTTTGGAAAAAGTTCACCAACCAGGTTAGGGGTGAATGGAAAAAGGAGCTGCGATTTTCACACCCCAAAGTAAGTGCGACTAGCTAGTTCCGCGCATCTCTCATTGATTCTAGTTTCAATACCATTATCATGCCTGATTATCATTTTGATTGAACTCTATTCTCGTAAAGTTCTTGTGGCAGGAACCCGGGAATAATTTATGTGGATACTACGTTTGCGAGTACATTCGCCACGAGATCTTTGAGCGGGGCAGATCTGAAGAACAATTTGAAGTACGTAAACAATATTCACATTTTTATTTTATTACCATCAATTGTGTTGAGTTTCATTCATATATATATATATATTGACCCCCTTCTTTAAATTAGATCTCGCGGAAGCGGGACGAACTCCTACCAACTGATCGCATACGAGCAATTCAAGAGGAATTGGCGGGATTCTTTTTTGAGCATGTCATACCTACAGACGGAGAATGCCATCGGGATTTGCAATGCGATATTGGTAATTAGATATTAGGGATCGTAAGAGATGTTATATTGTATATATGCATGAACGTGTACTATATGTAGTAACGTCTTATAAATATACGAAAACTTGTTGTTTGACCAAGCACGGAGAAAGAGAAGTCACTTCTCTCTATATATTGATCATGACGATGTTGTGTAATGGTTCCTTCATTGCTATATATATGTAGTAGCTAGCGTTGAGTTGAATGAAAAGCATAAAATAAAAATGAAAACCCTAAATGTAAAGGAATTGAATGGTAAACACAAAAAGAAAAGGAGAAACACAATATGAAACCACTAAACCCTCCAAAACCCCTAAACCCCTCCTTTCAAAAAAAAAAAAACCCAGCGCCTGGCAGTTGCTGACGCGTGGCTGACTTCTAGTCCCGGTTGGTGTTACCAATCGGGACTAGAGGTCCTCCTGCCTGGGCGCCCACAACAGCCACGTGGAGCTCCTTTAGTCCCGGTTCGTAATCCAACCGGGACTAAAAGTGGGGGCCTTTAGTCCCGATTGTTTTGTCCCGGTTGCAGAACCGGGACTAAAGGCCCTCTGAAACCGGGACTGATGCCCTGTTTTCTACTAGTGCCAGTGCATTAGCTAGAAATTTGCTACTTCCTTTGTGGAATACCTAGAAGCAAGCACTCCGTCAAATTCTGCATGTACAATTCTATAGTAATTCAAAAGTAACTAGGCTGTACAAAATCCCTTTTTTTTAATATGTAATATGTGGATGCAATTTGAAGGAAATCATGTTACCTATTTGCGATTCTATTTTGTCATGATTTCCCTGCGGGTTGAACATCAATAGGGTCATATTCTGTTCTCGGGCATAGCATTTCAGATCGGTGAGGATGGTTCATGGAAAGCATGAAAGCCACTGATGGTGATGGAGAGAGAAAAAAAGGGTCTGATGGGCTAACACCATGTCCACCAGACCACCACCACGCGGATAGTTCTCCAGTCCTGCACACATGGTAAGAAGAATGGGATTCTAACTCGTGACGCATCACTGGTTGTTTGTATTTAGTCACACGGTGGTGTTTTTTTTTTAGAAAAGGAGGTTATTATACCCCCGGCCTCTGCATCTGGGCGATGCATGCAGCCATTTTATTAATTATTCACAAAGACCTTACAAAGTAATACATCAGTAAGCCTGAAGCCATCATCTTGGCAACACCTGTCGCTACTCCTATCCCCTTGATGAAGGGGTGCCGAATGTCCGAGCCGAATACCAAACAGACATCGCACAAAAGCCTAACATGTAAAGCCGGATGCCCCAGCCCAGCCACACACCGGGACTGGGTCACACACTGGTCCGGCTGGCGCCGTTAACCATGGCACTGAACAGTAAACCGTGAACAGTAAAATAGAATTCGCGGATATGGAAATAATGTTCGCGAACATTTTTTAAAAATGTTCGCAAACAATATTTGAAAATCTTCGCGGATATGGAAATAATGTTCGCGGATATTTTCAAACAATGTTTGCGAACATTTTTTTAAAGTCGGGAATATTTTTTCGCGAACATTTTTTTTAAAGTCGCGAACCTTTTTTTAAAGTCGCGAATATTTTTTCCATACCCGCGAACAATATTTGTGGTTCGCGAACAATATTCAAATTTATCGTTAGCGATCATTTTTTTAAAGCCGCGAACCTTTATTTAAAGTCACGAATATTTTTTCCATACCCGCGAACAATATTCAAATTTATCGTTTGCGAACATTTTTTTAAAGTCGCGAATATTTTTTCCATACCCTCGAACAATATTTGTGGTTCGCGAACAATATTCAAATTTATCGTTCGCGAACATTTAAAGTCACGAATATTTTTTCCAAATTCATCATTCGCGAACATTTTCTTAAAGTCGCGAACATTTTTTCCATACCCGCGAACAATATTTGTGGTTTGCGACTTTAAAATAATGTTCGCGAAAAAATATTCGCGACTTTAAAAAAATGTTCGCAAACAATATTTGAAAATATCTGCGAACATTATTTCCATATCCGCGAACATTTTCAAATATTGTTTGTGAACATTTAAAAAAAATATTCGTGAACATTATTTCCATATCCGCGAATTTCTTTTTTTTATATAGTACTGTTCACCGGTCTACTGTTCATAGCGTATAGAAATGACATTGGCCCTGGACGATATTTTACTGTTCTCCGGTTCACTGTTCACGGTTAACGACGCCAGCTGGCCAGTCAGATGGGGTCAGGCAGATTTTGGACCTAGATGACACACTTATTGCACTTCGAGGACCTGGATGACGATTTTCATAGTTCGAGAACCTACGTGACACCCCTGAAATAGTTCGAGGACCTACAGTGCACTTCACTCCTTTTATGGCAATTTGTATGCGAGACATTAATTTATCATGACTGAGCACTATGCTGATGCGTGTCCTAGCTAACCGGTGTCCTAGTAAAAAAATATCAGGTGTTATGTGATAACTGTTATTTTGCTGTTTAAGTTTCCCTTTTATGCTGATGCGTGCTGTCTTTTGATGGTGCTATCAGTGAACAATCTGGAGCAATTGTGAGAGATGGTCATTACTTTGTTTCCAGCGACTGTGCTGGGACTACTGAAATGATGACCTGGCTACCTACTTGAGGGGTTTTTTAAATAATACTGTTATCCAGCCGAGTTTGTCCTCGCCGTGCTGAGGCCATGCGGGTGGGTGACGTTGCAAGCAAAATGGGTGGGGAAAAAAAGAGAAATCCATGAGAATTTTTTTACTCTCGTTCCTACTTCACCGGCCTGTGCTGACCCCCTCGGCCGGTCTCCTGCTTCGCTGGTTGCCTCATGCATTGCCCTCTCGCACTCCACCACCTCCTGTCCGCTGGTGCCACTGTCACTGACGGTGGATTTTGTACTGTTGTTGTCAGTTATCCTTTTCTGCATGCTATTATTCATCGACTGAACAATTGCCGAAAATAGTGTCTGATTTGCATCTCGTTCCATTGTTATTGTCGTCCTGTTCTGCCATCCTCTCCTGAGTAAGGATGGCAATGGGTAGGGTATGGTGCGGGTACAATAATCACATACACGTACCCATGTTTCTCATGGGCGTAAAATCGTACACATACCCTACCTATCGGGTAAATATCCATGCCCATGCCCACACCCTATGGATATTTGTGCCCGATGGGTACCTATTGGGCAGATCAACACAACATTGAAGGGTGGTGGAGTAATTGCTAGTCCAATGTTTGGTGGAGGCACTAGCCACCGAGAGGTTTCTATGGTTGGGGAATTGATTATTGGGAGGAGAATGAGGGTGGGAAATGGGGCTTATTACATACAAAGACTCGGTAGCTTAGTGTTTATTACACATGTGACCCAACAGTAAGATAATCGGGTAGGGTCTGGGCGTACCCATGGGAACAAAATCGTACCCATGCCCTACCCATGACTAGTCGGGTAGGGTTTGGGCACTGCCCGTGGGCACGAAAATGCGGGTCGGGTACCCATGGGTAAAATTGCCAACCTTATCCTGGAGTATGTTGTACTTCTGGTTTGTACGGATTGTAATCATTATCTCTCGTGCGCTCTTACATACCATGTAACTGAAGGTCTCTTTATCATTCACTCCCGTAATGAGTTATGTGATGTATTGCAGTACTTGGTTTTCATACTTGATACAGTTTGCCATGACCATTTTTCTTTTGCATGGCTTCTGACCTTGAGGGCATGCGCTCTAGGTCTTTCTAGTTGCTCATTCCCTGCTCTGTTTGTTTTTCTCATGTAATATGAATGGGCACTTGCATATATAGCCATGGGTGGAGCTCCCGGTAGGGTGAGGTGGGGCGCTCGCCCTACCTTGATTTCGTGTGATTTTTTTCTAGGTATACGTAAAAGTTAGATCAATCGCTAAAAAACGCCCAGAAAGAAAAACCGGCTAAGAAAATCCCTTGCAAAGGTCCTCTGGTGGTGACAAGTGGCGCACCGCATATGCACCACTTGTCACAACCTGGGAGTTTTGTTGGGATTTCTTCCCACGCGTGAGAGGGATGAGTCGGTATGTGTTGTGCTTTTTTTTGTAGATCCGTTTTTTCCAAAATGATACATCTCTTGAACCGTGCGTCCAAATCATGAACCGCTTTCACCGTTGCGTTCCTCGCGTCGAGATATTTGAAATTAGATCCGATGTTGATAGATTTCCACAAACTTTTTTTGGGCAAAGCTGTGCTCCCAACTACACTAATATGTGCTCCCAACATGAACTAACCCGTGCTCCCACCTAGTACTAACCCATGCTCCCAACGTGAAGCACAATAGTGCTCCCGCGTGAAGCACACCTGTGCTTTCAACGTGAACTAACCCGTGCTCCCACCTAGTACTAACTCGTGCTCCCACCTAGTACTAACCGTGGACAACACACGCTTGGTCATCAAATCGATTGTGTTCACGTGCGTGTTCAATCGAGTCGTGCCATCGATCAAGCAAGCCGGCGGCTTGCATTTTCCATACGTCCGTGTGGTCCTCAAGGTAAAATTCATCCAGCTGCCTGCGTGTCTGCTTCTTGTGTACGTGCGTATCTTCAGGAAGAATCAATCAACCGGGGTTGGTTTCCTGGATCGGCCGCTCGCTGTGGGCGTCGAGGAGAAGAGGCCGCCAGATCTTGAACCTGTGAAGGGCGAGGAGCTAGTGAGGAGATGAATCGGCCGCTCGCCGCTCCCGAGCCGTCGTCGTCCCCTAACTGTGCGTGTGCGGGGCAGGACGTAGGGTGTGGATTGGTGGCAGAACATTGAATCTGAGCCATCCGATTGGATGGCAGACCACCGAATCAATATGTGATGTTAGATTTCATTAGATGGAATTGATCGTGGGGTGCAGGTTATCCCGTGTACATTTCGTGGTGTGACTGTAGGGGAATTCATGTTTGCTCTTTAGTAGTGGAATACTGGGACTTGGTCTTCACTCGCTGTGCCGGTTGGACTTGGTGTACCAGGGTCGCTAACAGCCGAGTACTTCCAGCACTCACCAAATAAGATGTTTCCAGTAGTGACTATTGGCCACGTACGCAGCTGCACTTGCGTTGGATGTGTGTCCACCCATGCGTGCAGGAGGAAGCTGCGTGCAATGGGATTCGGCAGAGCTAGGCCAGGTCGTGCATGCATGCTAGAGATGATGAGCCCCTTAAAGTATGTTTATAACAAAGCAGGAAAGAGATTTATGTTGCATGCATGCAATCAAGACGATATTTCTAGTTGGAAATCTGGATATAAGATGTGGTTTGGATGGTTTAGAAGGCAAGAGATCAAACATAGAATTTACTTTCTGTTTGTATTACTGCCATCCATCTGGGCAGGCAGATGATCCAGATATCAAAGCCAAAGCTCTTCTGTCCGGTCGTTGCATCAAGATAAAACCAACTAGCTGGCTCTCTGGTCTCTGCTCCAACAACCAACAGCTGGACCAGAGTATTAACTAGATATTTGCCTGTGTTTGCCAAGCTCTAAAGCTTCGCCGAGTACTGCTGCCATTTTTGGTCTCTAGCTAGTAATGTAATAATTACAGTGAGACAGCTAGCAATGTCTTGCGTGCATCAAGATAAACTCTTGTTTGGTCACCATTATATCGACCATAATATGTTCATAATGATATATGGACCATGACACTTGTATGACGTGGGAATTGCACAATGTATTACTCAGGTGCAAACGCATGTATATATGATGTACAAAGGTGGGCCACGACCTCAACTATACAAGGCAACTAGGAGGTGGGCCCAATACACAGATATGCACAACACATATACTCAACACCCCCCGCAGTCAAAGCGGCACCACTGCTGACGCAAAGGCTGGACCGGAACTCCTCAAATGACGCCGTAGGCAAGCCCTTGGTCATGATATCTGCAAATTGTTGGGAAGTAGGAACGTGTAGAACACGAATATGGCCGAGAGCCACCTGTTCCCGAACAAAATGAATATCCAACTCAATATGCTTGGTCCGACGATGATGTACCGGGTTAGCGGAGAGGTAGACCGCCGAGACGTTGTCGCAGTAGACCACCGTAGCACGATCCACAGGACAAGAGAGCTCCTGAAGCAGCTGGCGAAGCCACGAACACTCGGCGACGACGTTGGCCACAACACGATACTCAGCCTCGGCACTGGAGCGAGAGACCGTAGGCTGCCGCTTGGACGACCACGAGATGAGTGAGGGTCCAAAGAAGACACAGTAGCCCGAGGTGGAGCGACGAGTGTCGGGGCAGCCCGCCCAGTCTGCATCGGAGTAGGCGGTGAGGGTGGTGTCAGCGGAGGCGTGGAGGGTGACGCCGAGGTCCATAGTGCCACAGACATAGCGGAGAATCCGCTTGACAGCGGCCCAGTGAACGTCCCGAGGAGCATGCATATGCAGACACACCTGCTGGACGGCATACTGGATCTCCGGTCGAGTCAGAGTGAGGTACTGGAGAGCACCAACGATAGACCGGTAGAAGGCAGCATCCGAAGCAGGAGAACCATCCGTGGCAGAGAGCTTGGCCTTCGTATCAACAGGCGTAGCGGCGGGCTTGCAGTTAAGCATGCCAGCACGATCCAAGAGCTCATGAGCGTACTTCCGCTGATGAAGGAAGAAGCCATCGGGACGTCGCACCACCTCAACACCGAGGAAGTAGTGCAAAGGACCCAAGTCCTTGATGGCGAACTCAGCGCGAAGACGAGCAGTGAGTTGACTGAGAAGACCAGCCATACATGCCGTCAGGATGATGTCGTCGACATAAAGGAGCAAGAAGGCCGTGTCGGAACCCTGGTGATAGACGAAGAGCGATGCGTCCGAGCGGGTGGAGCGAAACCCGAGCTGGTGCAGAAACGCCGCGATGCGCTGGTACCAAGCGCGCGGAGCCTGCTTGAGTCCGTACAAGGACCGCGAGAGCAGGTACACGTGGTCGGGAAGTGCTGGATCAACAAACCCTGTGGGCTGCTGGCAGAAGACCTGCTCCTCGAGGTGACCATGAAGGAAGGCGTTGGAGACGTCCATCTGGTGCACCGGCCAAGCACGGGAGACCGCAAGATGGAGAACCGTGCGAATCGTGCCAGGCTTAACAACCGGAGCGAAGGTGTCGGTGAAGTCGATGCCGGCACGTTGCCGGAAGCCACGAACAACCCAGCGCGCTTTATAGCGATCAAGGGTACCATCAGGACGGAGCTTGTGTTTGAAGACCCACTTCCCGGTAATCACGTTGGCGTGTCGGGGACGGGGAACAAGCTGCCACGTCCGGTTGCGCAGCAGGGCATCAAACTCCTCTTGCATCGCAGCCATCCAGAGCGGATCACGAAGAGCGGCTCGAACGGAGGACGGCAATGGCGATGGCGTAGAGGTGGATGCCGCGTGGACGTACTCGTCCGAGGCATAACGCGAGCTCGGGCGAAAAACACCCGTACGGGCGCGGGTGACCGGACCAACCACGGAAGGCTCGGCCGCAGTCGCTGGTGATGAGGGCGCCGGAGCCCCCTGAGCCACGGGCGCCGAGGCCGCGGTCGAGGGGACCGCCGGGGCCAGGGGCGCGGGGGCCGCGGGCGCCGAGGCCGCGGTCGAGGGGACCGCCAGGGGCGGGGGCGCGGTGGCCGCGGGCGCCGAGGCCGCGGTCGAGGGGACCGCCGGGGGCGCCGGGGCCGCGGGCACCATAGCCGCGGGAAGAGGAGGCGCCGGGGGCGCCAGGGCCGCGGGCACCACAGCCGCGGGCGGGGTACGCGCCTCAAAGCCAGGGGGCGGGCCAAGAGCGGCGCGCGAGCGCCCTGGGATAGGCGTCGAGGCTCCCGCGTCATCGTCGGCGGGAGGAACAGCCGGGGGTACCTGCTGAAACGGAAACACATGCTCATCAAAGTAAACGTGCCAGGAAGTGAACACACGGTGGGAGACGGGATCGTAGCACCGATATCCCTTGGAGTTAGAAGGGTAGCCGATGAAGATGCATGCAACAGAACGTGGTGCAAGTTTGTGAGGAGCAGTGTCGGCAGTGCTAGGATAGCAAAGGCACCCAAAGATACGCAGACCATCATAAGACGGTGGCGTACCAAAGAGAAGGTGATGAGGTGCGTAGTTCCACCGTGGGCGGCAGGGTCGAAGGTTAAGAAGAAGTGATGCGGTAGCAAGTGCGTCCGGCCAGAAGCGAGGCGGCACGTTAGCATGGAACAGGAGCGTGCGAACGCAGTCGTTCAGAGTGCGAAGGACGCGTTCGGCTCGACCGTTCTGCTGTGAAGTATACGGGCATGTGAGACGAAAAACTGTGCCATGGTGCGACAAAAAGGTGCGGAAAGCAAGGTTGTCGAACTCTTTTCCATTGTCAGACTGAAGAGCAAGAATGGGACGCCCAAACTGCGTGCTGACATAGGAGTAAAAGGCCGTCAAAGTGGAGACTGCATCCGACTTTCGTCGCAAAGGAAAGGTCCACACATAATGAGAATAATCATCAAGAATAACCAGATAATATAAGTAGCCCGAATTACTAGGAACCGGAGAGGTCCACACATCGCTATGAATCAACTGAAAGGGAAAAGAAGCAATGGTGGTGGAGTTATTAAACGGGAGGCGAACATGTTTGCCGACACGACAGGCATGACAAGTGTGAACCTCGATCTTATTAAACTGAAACTCCTAAGAATATGACGAAGTGTGACGGGGTTGGGATGACCCAAACGAGCGTGCCAGAGATCGACGCCAGCGGAGAGAGCAACCGGCGCGGTGGTGGTGGATGAAGGTGAATGCACCGGATAGAGCTCGTCGGGGCTGTCACATCGGTGGAGTACCATCCTGGTTCGAGCGTCCTTAACACAAAAACCAAGCTCGTCAAATTCAACAGTGACAGGATTTTCACGAGTAAAACAACGAACGGAAATAAGATTCTTAATAAGATGAGGAGACACAAGTATGTTAGACAAAGATAAAGGCATGGAATTAGAAGGAAAAGAAGTGTGCCCGACGTGTGTGATAGGAAGTGTGGAACCGTCGCCGACAATGATGCGGCGGTCGGTGGTGACGGGAGTGAAAGAGGCAAGATTACCAGGATGAGCAAACATGTGAGCCGTGGCCCCGGTGTCCATGTACCAATCACCGCCGCCAGTGTAGTTGTTCGGCGTAGGGGCGGTGTGCAGCGCGGCGAGGAGCGCCGGCGGCAGGGCCGGCGAGGGGGGCGGGGGCGCCATCGGGTAGCCGTAACCGCCGCTCAGCTGTGGCGGTGGGTACCCTCCATAGGGCTGCGGAGCCGCGTAGTACGCCTGATGCGCCAGCGGGCGCGGCATGGGGAGGGTCGGTGCAGGGGCCCGTGGGACCGGCATGGTGTATGCATGAACGACACCGGTTCACGGGTTGTAGCCGGAGGCCCACGGAGGAGGCACCTGGAGCTGCGGCTGCTGCTGCTGACGAGGCGCGCTGGCGCCCTGCTGCTGCTGCTGCTGACCGCTGCGCCGGCCACCGCGCCGGCCCCCGCGGCGCCTTTCGGCGGGAGGGGCGGGAGGCCCGGACGGGAGGGGGAGCAGCCCCGGCTGCTGCTGCACTGGGTACGGTGGCGGCGGCGTCGGGTAGGGCGCCTGATGGCGCTGCGGGGGCGGCGCGGCCGGGGCAGCGGGGGGCGGCGGGGGCCCGCCGCGAGTGCTGCCGGCGGCGAAGGCGGTGTGGATGGCCCGCGCCTTCACCTGCTTCATCCGCCGCTCCTCCAGCCGGAGGTACGCAACGAACTTGGCGAAGGAGGGCTCGGGGATGAGGGTGAGGTTCGCCGCGGCGTTGCTGAAGTCCTCGTTGAGCCCGGCGGTGAGCGTGCTGAGGAGGAGGTCATCATCGATCTTCGCGCCAATGTCGCGGAGCTCGTCAGCGAGAGTCTTGAGGCGGCAACAATAGTCGTCGACGGAGGAGTTGTCCTGGTGGCACCCAAAAAACTCTTGCTGCAAAAAAACACGACGTTGGAGTTGATTGTCGGTGAAGAGTCCGTTCAGCTTGGTCCACACGGCGTGGGCGTCATCACCGTCCTGCACGACCGTCTGAAAGAGGTCCGGCGAGATGGTGAGGAAGAACCACCGGATGATCGTGGTGTCGATGGTGGACCAGTCATGGAACTCGGGGACAAGGCTGGAGTCGACGGAGCCGTCCACATGATCGACGAGGTGGTACTACCGGAACACAAGGGAGAAGTACGTCTTCCACGTGTAGTAGGAGGAGTCCGTCTGGGAGAGACGAATCGGCACCCGCTCGTAGATGTTGAGGTTGCGGATGTCGTTGACGTCGGGCGGGTTGGCGTCGGCAAACGGGTTGGAGTTGATGGTGGAGCCGGACGAGGTGACGGACGACATGGCAATGGATGGGAAAGAGTGGCGCGGCGGCTCGCGACGAGCGATGGGATCTAGGAAAGCTAGCTAGATGGAGGCAGCAGCAGTACGTGCAAGCTAGCTAGATGGAGGCAGCAGCAGTACGTGCAAGCTAGCTAGATGGAGGCAGCAGGAGTACGTACGGCGCGCGGGCGAGTAGGCAGGAGTGGCGACGGGAGCTAGGAAAGCTACAGCGGCGACGCGGCTAGGTTTAGGCAGCGGGCGCGACAGGGGCGCGGGCGGCGGCGGCTGGGGTGGCGGCGGCGGCGGCGGCGCGGAGGAGACGCGCGGCGGCAGCGGCGGCAAGGCGGAAGCGAGGTCATAACCTAAAAACTGATACCATGTATGACGTGGGAATTGCACAATGTATTACTCAGGTGCAAACGCACGTATATATGATGTACAAAGGTGGGCTACGACCTCAACTATACAAGGCAACTAGGAGGTGGACCCAATACACAGATATGCACAACACATATACTCAACAACACTAAAGTACTTACATAATGAAGAAAACTTTTTGTGCATAGTGATTGAAAATAATGGCACATGTGATGTTGTTGAATTTAATTTCAATAGTATGAATAAAGAAAAATTCTCTTGAACGTGCTAGATATTGTATGGTCGCTTCAACTTGCCACTTGCATTTTACGGCTATTGTCGTATTCGCGGTAGTAACCGATAACAAGCTCTTGTGATCTAGCCACCCCGTTATTAATTGAACATTCGTCGTCCCTCGAATGTTATGCCATGGTTAGCTAGTTACAACAGTTCAGAAAACATTACGAGACATGTAACTAGTTTAGATAGATGCAGTTGTCGCTTTGACATCAATATTGTTTACACTTGTCATCCACACTAAACTATGATTTTCTTAAGGGGGGCACAAGGGAGAACACAACCCACAAATATGTAATACCTAGCATTGCCCATCATTATTACTAGACAAATGCCCCGCGCGTTGCGGCGGGAATTCCTACGAAGCAAAACTGAGCTAAACTCAAATAGTCGGCACATGGGCAGCTGCACAGGTTATATGGAATAAGCTTCACAAATATATTTATTTTTGAGATTTCGGAAACTGCATAAGGTCTTGCTGCAAATTTCATTAGCCTGAAGTGCAATGCAAAGTAGAAGGATGACACCTAACGTCCTAACCCAAAACGATGGAGTAAATCATGCAAGGGGGTGATCGGCAAAATAATTATTGTCATAGCAAGTGAGCCAATGGTGTAAGTATCTCATCCTATATACAGATATACTACAACTACATAACGTACAAATCTAAAGATACTTTGGTAATTGCATGGAAAGTATCTACGGAACGTACTGGAATATTTTTTTTTTGTGAGGAGAACGTACTGGAATATTGATTCTAGGTAATTAGGTATGGAATATCGGAGCGTTGGATCAAATTTAGTAAGTAAACACGGATGTACAGCTTCATGTGAGAGAGAGAGAGAGAGATCTGACCATGGTCTCACGCATGCCTGCTCCAAGCCTCCAATAATGAATGGATTAGAAGACATGCAAATCGATGCAGCTGAGGAGGCAGTCATGAGGTGGGAACAGCAATGCAACGGGAGTTTTGCATGGAAGATCATTAAAGGCAATTTATGTTGGGAGACTCCTTGCACGATGGATCTCAACCATACAATGTGGTCATCTAATGGTAAAAAATTTGTTGGTGACGTGGCTCATTGTGAGAGTAGGAAAATAGCTATTAATGATTGGTAGTGGGGTTTGTCTATATAAGATATATAGATTCCTACATCGTCGTTGTGCACATTAACTACTATATATAATTGTATGATTATGTTAATTAGGATGAGATGTAAATAGATAAGTAAAAGATGGAACATAAGAGGTATCCAACGAAAATATCAATGGATCCAGCCATTCAAATTAATTACGTACTCCAAATGAGAAACAAAATAAAAGGTATCTAATGAAACTATTCCTCCATCCCATCAATCAAATTACGTAAAACTTAATGATCTCACAATAATGGAAACACTTTAATATTTAACATCCTGGAACGTGAGAGGCAAATGAAAGGTATCCAATGAAACTATTCCTAGATCTAACCAGTCAAATCAAGAAAGGGATTTAACTGATAGAAAAAATTAATTGAAAAAATAAGCAAAAGTTGGCATTTCCACATGAGAGAGGGCAAAATGGAAATAAATGAGAGTAATAAAGAGAATGAAGGGTAGCCGTCCATTTCCAGCTGCAGCCGGTGAAAGGACAACAAAGGAAATAAATGAGAGCAATAAAGAGAAGGAATGGTAGCCCTCCATTTCTAGCTACGCCAGTGACTTGGTAATCAAATTCTCCTATATATACCGCACCAACCCAACCCCAATCTCCATCCCTTCCCACATCACCCTCATATTTCCTCCCCTCGCTTAGCTTTTCTCCTTCCTGCTAGCTTAAGTCATTGCTGTGGGTAGCCATGGCGTCCGTGAAGTCGAACCAGCTCAACACCCTCGTGGCCAACATGTTCGCTGTGGTGAGCTATTTACTATTCCGGTGTCATTTGTGTGGGATTCTAGTTTCTCCGGAGGTGGATTGTAACGCAATATTAATTGATGGGATTCTGATTTTTTTTGCTTTTGTGTTTCTTTGGTGGGTTAGGGTTTGCTTGACGATCAGTTCCGGCAGCTGCAGATGCTCCAGGACGGGAGCACCCCAGACTTTGTTGCCGAGGTCATCACGCTTTTCGGTGAGGAAGGCGAGCATATCATTGGCGAGCTCACCAAGCTATTGTACGTGTGCTTCCTTTGCCATGTCATGTGATTTGATCATTTCTGTAGGGTGGTTGATTTGACTTATTACTTGGGCATTTGGTTTATGTTTGTGCAGGGACCAACCATGTGTGGACTATGACAAGGTGGACACGTTTGTGGATCAGCTCTGGGCAAGCAGTGCATAGTGAGGCCTCTTTTCTTCTTCTTCTTTCATGTCCTCTTCGTATGTGTTTATGCAGTAGTATGTATCGGAACTATGGTTGTTTTCTGTGTCTTGGTGTGCCAACTAGGTATTTAGATCCCAGCTAGATACATCATAAGGCATCCAATCATGTTGGGGGAGATTTATCGTTCGTTTCATCATTATAGTGTTTTATGGCAAAGATGGACCATTTCCTGAATTGATCGGACGGCTCAATTAGTATGGGTTGATATTGTTCCTTATTAGTGGCACTTCCAATCAATATGGGGAGGGCTGAGAGCCTGAGATCCGTTTGACCAGTTGTAGTGATTTATCATGTAGATCTGACAAAAAATATCCATTCCGTACACATCGGGCAGCTCAACAAGTAGCACTTGACATCATCCAATTAATTTGGGGAGAGGTTGACATTCGTTTGGCCCTTGTATTGTTCTCAGATTTAGATCTAACAAACCATTTTGTCGTTGTACTGTTTTATGATTTAGATACGACAAACCCTTTCGCCGTTGTACGGCTATATGATCTCCATCCAACAAACCATTTGGCTGGTATATTGTTTCATGATTTGGATCTGATAAACCATTTGGCCACTGTATTGTTCTGATGTGTACATCCGACAAACCTCTGGCCGTTTTTCTCTTATATGATTCATATCCAACATACTGATTGCCCATTGTACTGCTTCATGATTTAGATACGACAAACCATTGGCCGTTGTACCATTCTATGATTTAGATTCGACAAAGCTCAGTGAGTAAAACTCCAGACCCAACTTATTAAGTGATTTTTCTACCTAAATTTTTGGGTCTTGACATCCATTCAACTATTGTAGTGTTTAATGATTTAGATCTAACAAATATCATCTGTTCCGCCAACATCCAATTGGCTCAAAGAGCAGCACTTCACATTCTTCCTTTTAAAGTGGGGCTCTTACGATATCATTCTCTCTTTTATGATCACAACATTCCGTGACATAGATCCCTTGCCTAATCAATCTAGGTCCAGATATGTTTTTGGTATACACATGTGATTTTTATGGAATTTGTAGGCTAATGAGTCACTACCACTCTACATACATGCCAGATTTCTTACTATATAGATGATGTTTATTGTGAGCTAGCCCTTCCATTACCGAAAAATGTTAACGCCCGGTGAATTAATGTTACATATTGCATATGCGCTATTGATATAAATCACTTAGCTTACATTGCGCTTCCACAGTTGTATTTAGTAGAATTTTAACTCCAATACAGATATTTCATATATAGTGATACATCTTTTTGCTTGGGATTCCGAAGTGAAGATAAATAACTACAATGTTATTTTTCATTCATTAAGTAAATCATGTTGTCGGTCTTTCCTGATCGTATGGTATTGCATATCGCAGTGTTGGTGCTCAGAGAGTAAAGAACACTTGCATTCAGTTCCATGAGTGTTGTCAGGAGAAGAGCAGAGTTGGGTTAGTACCTTGTACCAGTATGTCACACTATTGTATTTTTGGTCATTTTATGATTGAAATCTTCATACTGAACATGATGGCCGGGTGTGCTCTACTCGTCTCCTATAACATATACCCTTATTATTATTATTAGTGCTATCGGGGTATATTTTGATACAATTGCATGTTCATCGCTTTTATAAAATACTGCTTTTATTCAGCCATTATAGATAGAAAGATTTGGTTAACTCCACTGAGCTAGTTGGGTTTGGAATATAACTGTCCAGTACAATTTTCAGTTAATTGTATCATTTAAGAATATTAAGATAATCCTATGAATGCAGCATTGTTTTCTTACGCAGGAAAATTGTGAAGGCCATAAGCATTTTTAGTAGTTATTAATAAATAACATGTTCCTTTCGTGAGCTCCATGAAGACACTTACTAAATTGTTTTCCTTGTCAGGTGCCTGAAGACACTGGATTCTATGAGAAATGATTTCTATGATCTGTGCAGCATGTTCACACCATATGCTCCAGGTATTATTTTCTTTAACTGGTGCTAAAATCTGTGTAGCATTACAGTAAACTGTTATAGCAATCTTCAAAGAAAATATTTTTTATTCTGAAGTTTGGTTGATATGTAAAAGATGGAACTAAACAGTAGATATGATGCTATGGATTCAGTTAGTTTACTGCAGTGAAATGAATGTGGGTAGTTTGCATGTTTCTTTCTAATTACTAGTACTAATTGTGGAAGATAAACAAGCAAGGACATGTTTCTTTCTATGGTAAGTCTGTACTTAGAGGTACTACCTGGTGTCTAGGACTACTGGAAATCTCAGCTGAAAATCTTTGTTCACAGGTAACTGTTTTGGGTATATATGATATCTGAATCTTAGCCTCATGTACCTCGAAAAGGTCACCCGAATTTGCCTCTAAACTTCTCACAGGTCACAACATTGATATTTAACTGACTTCATGTTTTGCTTTCTTGTCTGGATGATGGACATGATATTTACAATTATTTTGTGTTTAACTCTTTGGGTACTGTTGACATCAGATTTTGGCATAGCACAAAACGTAATTAAGATGGCCTCAAATGAAAAGGTTATCAACATGAAAAATCTTCGTCTCGTCGAAATGGTCGATTTTGATATAAAAACCGTCTTAATCCAAGGTCGTATGCAACCTATAGAGCCAAAATAAGGTCAGGGACGGAAGGTGCAGAGTCACTTCGGACAGACCGAGTGGATTTGACTCGGTGAGACCGAATGGATGTCAAAACAATTGTCACGAGACACCTGGTGCACTCGGTGAGACCGAGTGAAACCACTCGGAAATTCCGAAATTCCGAGTGGAATACAGAAGAGTACAGAAGGTTGGCCACGTTCACTCGGTGAGACCGAACCAAACCACTCGGAGGCTCCGAATGGATCCGGAAAATTGCAAAAGATTCTTGTCCGAGTTAGGTTAGGGTTTTTGATGTTTTGGACGGAATTTTTAGTCCTTTGCTTGTACGGGAAGTCCAACCGCCTCATAAATAGATGAGAGGTGACGACCGATTGAACAACACACAATCGCAAAACCCATCTACATTTTATCCTAGTTTTACATCTCTCCCTTGTTCTTTCTCTCTCGTTCTTCGTTTGTTCTTCGTGTTGAAGGGCGGCGATCCTCGAGGTTCTAGGGGCGAGCGAATCGACCTAGGGCAGCCCATAGCCGCCGCGCGTCCAGACGGGGTCCCTCCCGGGCGCGTGGGGTTTCCGGTCTACAAAAGCGCCCGCCGGATTGCTTGCGTACCGCGCTTCTGACCGGGTCTCCTTCGACGTGAGCTGCAGTGCATCACCCCTGGCGTCGAGGGCACACGGTGATGTGTTCGTGTGCAAACACACTTTTTGGTGACTCCGCTGGGGACGAAAGATCAAGAATCATCATCAACCATGTCTAATCTCCCCAAGTCCTCAGAAGTTGACGCCGATAACATCATTAAGCCCGGTCTTGATGAAATATCGGAGGAACATCGCCAAGCCTATGAAGCGCACAAGAAGCAGTGCGAGGAGGCTTATGAGGCGCTCAAGAAGCAGCGCGAGGAGGAGGATTTGCAGTCTTTCCTTGCAAATTTCAAGAAGGACCGTTAAGGCAACATCACTCCGGTTGGAGACATCAAGTTCTCTCCCCTCGATCACAAACTAGATGAAACCATTGTGAGTAATGTTTTTTCTGATGAGCAAGCTGCTGTGATTGAAGGTCTTATTAATAAGGGTAATGAGATGCTATATGATGCATTCATGGCAAATACTAATGCTCAGAAAAATATGCCTCTGTCATCTAGTGGTACTGTTGGTATATCTGAAAACCCTAATACAACTTTACCTATTTCATCGGCACCTCCCATGCAGCAACAATACAATTTGCCGATGAATTCTTATCCTACCCAAACCAATCAACTTGTGGTCCACCTACATATCCTAGTCCTATTATGAGTGTGCCCAATTCGGCGTCGACGCCGAATCACTTTGTCACACCACCCATAAGTACAAGCATGTTTCGTCTTCCGCCGAATTATGGTTCGACGCCCACCACACAAGTTGCACCACTAGCTAGTACTCATGTTGCTCCTATGTCATTGCCACAAGCATCTTCATCTACCTCAGATCCAATTTTATCCAAACTAAGAGAGGATTTGCATAAGATGTTTCAAGAAACTTTCGGAAACGAGCCGAAAGTAAAGAGTCGTGTGTACCAAAAGCCTTATCATGAACACTTTGATGCAGTTTTGTACCCTCCAGGTTATAAGGTTCCTGATTTTGTTAAATTTAGTGGTGAGGGTACAAAAATGACTTGGGTGCATATTAGTCAATATCTAGCACAGTTGGGTGAAGCAGGTTCCATAGAAGAATTGAAAGTGCGTTTATTTCCTCTATCACTAACTGGCACTGCATTTTCGTGGTTTGCTGCTTTACCACATGGTTCTATTCTCTTATGGTCGCAACTAGAGCAAAAATTCCATGGTCATTTTTATAGCGGCGATAATGAACTTAAGTTGTCACATCTTACATCGGTTAGGCAAAAACATGATGAATCGGTCACCGATTATGTCAAAAGATTTAGAGATATAAAAAACCGATGTTATAACTTAGTGATAACTGAGAGAGACTTGGCAGGTCTTGTTCTTAATGGTTTGAAAACTCATATTAAAGAGAGGCTAGAAAGTTATGAGTTTTTGAATATTAACCAAGTCTTGCAAAAAGCTTTGGCTCAAGGGAGTCAAAATAAAGAGGTTCATAGGTCCACAACCGATCGTCCTAGAATGCATATGGTTGAATACAATGATGATAATTCGGATGATGAGGTTGATGTCTATACTACTAAATTTGTTTGGTCCTCAAAGGCCAAACCTTATACATGCAATGCTCTTAAGACGATTCGCAAGAATCGTGATGAGGAGATGAAATTTACTTTTGATATATCCAAGTGTGATAAAATATTTGATGCTCTGTTGCAAGATAAGATTATTAGAATATCACACACCTTACCGCCATTTGAGGAGCTGAAACGGCGTGCTTATTGCAAGTATCATAATTCATTTTCTCATGCTACTAATGATTGCAATGTTTTTCTATGACAGATACAATCGGCCATTAATGACAAACGATTGAATTTTGCTGAGATGCAAGTTGATAAATAGCCCTTCCCGATAAACACCATGGACTTGGAAGGGAAGAAAATGTTAATTCAGCCTAACATAGCTGAATCCACTAATAAAGATAATGTTGTTATTGGTGACCCCAGGGAAAACAAGCAGGGTGACAAAGTCTTGGGAAGAAAAGTCGTGCTTGATAAGCAACCCAATGGCAAGGAGGTATTCAAGATCACTATACAAAATACTACACTCGGGGGGCAACCACAAGTACAAGAGGGTGCTATGATGCCCCCATTCATAACCGTGCACTAATCATACACGCAGCATGCACGATCACGAACGGTGACTCCACGTTAATATCACAACACAACTCTACGCCACAAATTTAAACATAAGTCTTTATATTACAAATCTAGGCATGGGGACCCATAATACATCAGTCATAAAACATGTAACATCTGAGTACAGACCAGGTTCAACACAAGTGCCTTAAAGAAGGCTGAGCATAACAGCGACACTAAACCCAAAAGGCGTAGGCCTCCTGCCTGGGACCTCCGAACTACACGTACTCGTCGACGTCGACGTAGTATCCGGCCTCTGGACCACCTGCCTCCACACCGCTACCATCTGAATGCAGCATCCGGGTTGTAGGAAAGAATAGCAGAGCAACAGTGAGTACTCATCCAAAGTACTCGCAAGACTTACATCAGAACTATACTAAGTATGCATCAGTATCAAAGGAATGGGGCTATATCCTTGGACTTTACTGCAGAAATGCCAGAATAGGGGGAAGGAGCTCAACCTATCGAAGACTATCTTCATCTTGCAGCAATAGAGGAGAGGAGCGTAATTGATACCAACTTGACTTTACATATAGCAACAATCCTACCCAGAGATCCTCCCTCGACTCCCTGCGAGAAAGCGACCACCGGGTATACTTCTCTTATCTTGGTGTATTTTATACAGTATACAGTTCAAGTTGTGAAAGTCGTCCTATTACTGTGGACACGGCTATTCGAATAGATTAACTTCCCTGCAGGGGTGCACCACATTTCCCGATACACTCGATTACCCTATGGCCGGACACACTTTTCCGCGGGTCTGCCCGGCCTCAGGCAATCGACATGCCGAAATCCTACCTCGGCTCTCCAGAGAGGTCACCCGCCAGTCTACATCCTAAGCGCGAAGGGGTCTTCGGCCGCTCGCCCTAAGCGCTCCAGCACGTTGCGAGACAGGCCATGGACCAAGCCCACCTCTAACTACACAGCAGGCGGTATCTGCTCACCCCAACAATCAGCCCGCAGTTCTGAACTGTGACATCTGGGTAGCTTTCGGGAGGAACTGGCGACGCGAAGGGCCCAATAACCATTGTCCCGCGCGGCGGTTAGTGCGTATGTGCCAGTGGCAGTCTCGGATCAAATACCCAAATCTCATAGGCGTGTTATTATTAAGTAACTGCGGACCACGACCAAGGCCAGGCCCACCTCATCCTAGATGGTCTTCGCCTGCCCTGTCGCTCCGCCACAGTGAATCACTCGGGGGCCGTTGGGAACCCAGGTCCATCTCATCCGGAATGGTACCACCCGTCCTTTTAGCCCCTCATCCGAACTTATTTATATGTAATATAACAATGTAATACATATCCGTGATCATCGCCCAGAGGGATCACGGCCCGACTACAGCATAGCAAACGGACAAGGGTGTAGGGCCAACTGATGGAACATAAGCACAACTATACTAGGCATGCTAGGTTAACAGGTAAGGTATCAACAACAGGTTAAAAAAACAAGCTATGCATCAGAGTAGGATCTACCGATAATTCAACAACAGTAACACTACTCTAATGCAAGAAGTAGAGGGAAAGAATGGACGATATCAGGATGATCAAATGAGTTGCTTGCCTGGAAGCTCTGCTGAGGGAAACTTATCGTCGGGGGTGTAGTAGTCCTTAGGGGCTACAGCCGTCTCGGGGTCTACCGATAAGCAGAGGAGGGGGAAACATAATAAATAACAGATCAAGCAAATGCAACACAATGCATGGCAAAAGGGGATGATCATGTGCCCTAGTGCATTACTACACATTTTAATTAAAGTGGGAAAATATTTGGAATATTTTCCCAGCTCCAATCACTATTCATTTAAATGATCTGGATGCAAAAGTTCAAAGTTCATTATGATGAAGGGGTTGGTCATGTATGCAGATGACATATTCGGATTCGTTATATTTTTCTGATCATTTTTCATATATAAATTATTTTCATCCGAGTTACGGTTTATTTTCTACGATTTTTCAAAGTTTAAATGATTTTCTGGATTTTCTAGATTTAATTTAATTCGAAAATCATTTAATTTAAATTGCTAAGTGCACACAGAAAATGCACCCAGCAGTGTGCATAGAGGCTGACTGGTGGGGCCAGTTTACTGGGTCAACTGCCAGTCAGCAGGTCAACCAGTCAGCGTTGACTGGTCAACTAGGTCCAATGGGACCCAACTGTCAGCCTCTGTTAAATTAACCAGTGTTTAATTTAAATTAATTAGATGAATTAGGGTGTGGGCCCAGGCTGTCAGTGAGTCAATTAGTTAGCAGTTTAATTAGCACTAATCCTAAACGCTACAGTAGACGGGCCCACTGTCAGTGGTTGTTAGCGTTGCGGTTAGCAGCTAATGACCTGACGAGTGGGCCCCGCCGGCGTTTAAATGGTGGCGCGCCGGCGGCGACCACCCGAGACGGCAGCGACGCTCGGAAACGGCGCTCCGGCGTCCATTTGACGCCCGGCTGTTGGTGTTCGAACGCGCGCGAAGCCGCGCATCCAACGGAGCAACTTGCAGCGGCAGAGGCGGACTAAATCGACGGTGACGACGACTCATGCGGTGGCTGGAGTTCGGGGGTGCTGGGTTTTGAAGCTACAGCACGCGAACGAGTGAACGGAGGGGCTAGCGATGCTATACGCGATGCGGCGAAGCGAACGGACTTCGGGCATGACCAAATGGTCACAGGAGCATGGCCGGCGACGAGCTCTTGCAGCGGCGGGTTCAGCTACGATGGCACAACGGCCAGGAGGACGAAATCGAGCGGGGAAGAAGAGGGGAAATGCTGAGGAGCTCACCGGGGAGCTCACAAAAGGCTTGGCGAGGGGCTAGGAGCAGTAGTGGCGCCGAAGTTGAAGAAGATGGCCGGCGGCACCGAGGTTGAAGAAGAGCTCGATCCCGGCGATGTAGGGGCTCCGAGCTCGATCTGATGCTTGTAGCAGAAGTGGAGGAGGCAGGCGGAGCTTCTGGCGCAACCTCAGCTGGCGAGGACGACGACGGCCACGGCAACGAGCTTGGCCATGGCGACGGCTGCGGCGTTTCTCTCTGGATCGAAGAGAGCGATGAGGGGAGGGGGGAAGTGAGGGGCTAGGGTTCGCCAAGGGGTCGAGGGCGACGCCCTTATCCACCCATGGCGGCCTGTAGCGTCGTGGTGCCGGCAATCCATCGGCGGCAGCCGATCTGCGCGGCGTGCGTGTTGACACAGTGACGGAGGAGGAAGATGACAGGGGAAGGTGGGCTGGGCCTCTCCTGTGCACTAGAGGCCCAGGTGCACAGTGATTGCTTTCTCTTTCTCTTTTCTATTTTCTGTTTCTTTTCTTTTGTCTCTAATTTCTATTTATTTAGTGCACTAAATGAATTTAGTTGCTTATGAAACTTTCCACATAAATACTAGGTAACATTCTGAGATAGCACACAAAGTGTCATGCCATTTTGAAATGCTCAAATTTTGTTTTGCATTTAATTGTCTTAATTAGTTGTTGTTGGCTCTATTTAAATAGTGCTAGAGTCACTTTAGGATTTTTGGTGATGTTGTTTTCCTTAACAAAATTAATGTAGGGAATATTTGCAATATTACCAATATTTTTGTTTCCATGTTTGAATAAAATTTTGACTTGCAATTTAAAGTGGAATTTGAAATGAGATATAGTACTAGTGACATTTAAGCTTTGCAAAACATGATGACTTGGCGTAATTAGGGGAGTTCACTGAAGCTTAATTACAGGGGGTGTTACAACTCTCCTCCTCTAAAAGAAATTCTTGTCCCAAGAATTAAGAGGTAGTCTGAAAGAGAGCAGGGTATTCATCACGAAGACGATCCTTACGTTCGCAAGTGGCTTCATCCTCAGATTGATTCGACCGTTCAACCTTAAGGAACTTGATTGCCTTCTGACGGGTGCGACGTTCAGCTTGATCAAGAATGCGGACCGGATATTCTTGATAAGAGAGGTCCTCTTGCAAATCAAGCACTTCATGATCCACTGCTCGGATAGGATCCTTGAAGCAGCGGCGGAGTTGTGACACATGGAAGACATCGTGAATCTGAGAAAGGTTCGACGACAGTTCCAATTGATATGCCACTTTTCCATGTTTGGCGAGAATACGGAAAGGACCAATGTAGCGAGGAGCTAACTTGCCCTTGATTCCGAAATGGTGAGTGCCCTTCATCGTGGTGACACGAAGGTAAGCTTGTTCGCCTGGCTGGTAGACC
This sequence comes from Elymus sibiricus, assembly GCA_039707655.1. Lineage (NCBI taxonomy): Eukaryota > Viridiplantae > Streptophyta > Magnoliopsida > Poales > Poaceae > Elymus > Elymus sibiricus. The sequence continues at coordinate 21,030,909 of CM077676.1, forward strand.
ATCTCTTGATGATGATGGTCATACTGGCTTTTCTAAAGAGACTGAGCAGTCTTTAGATGCTCACGAACAATGCGGACTTACTCTTCAGCGTGTTGGATAATATCCAGACCAAAGAGTGGCCGTTCCCCAGTTTCTGACCAATTCAAAGGAGTTCGGCACTTACGTCCATACAATACTTCAAACGGTGCCATCTTCAGACTAGCTTGGTAGCTGTTATTGTATGAGAATTCAGCATACGGGAGAGATTCCTCCCATTTCTTGCCAAATAAGATGACACAAGCTCGGAGCATATCTTCGAGCACTTGGTTGACTTGTTCCACTTGACCACTGGACTGGCGGTGAAAAGCAGTGTTAAAGGACAGACGAATTCCCATAGCTTGTTGAAAGCTTTCCCAGAACCTTGAGGTGAAAAGGCTGCCACGATCTGAGTTGATCTCCAATGGAATACCGTGGAGTGACACAATTCTGAAAACATACAAGTCTGCCAGCTGACTAGCAGTGATAGTTTCCTTGACGGGCAGGAAGTGAGCAACCTTGAAAAACCGGTCAATGACGACAAAATAGCATTATGACCCTTCTGCGATCTGGGAAATCCAGTGACGAAGTTCATTTCCACTTTGTTCCATTTCCATTCAGGAATATCAAGTGGTTGTAGAGTTCCAGTAGGTCTTTAATGTTCTGCCTTGATGCGACGGCAAATGTCACACTCAGCAACATATCGAGCAATGTCCTGCTTCATATTAGACCACCAGAATCTCTGATGGAGGTCTTGGTACATCTTGGTGCTACCAGGGTGAATCTACAGAGGCGTATCATGTGCTTCTTTCATCACCTCTTCTTGCATACCCTTGAACTTAGGTACCACAAGGCGATTTCGAAAGAATACAGTGCCCTGATCATCCATGGTGAAACATGAGGGCTTGCCATCAGAAATATATCGCTTGATGTGGTCAATTTCATTGTCATACCACTTCATATTACTGATGGTTCGCTCAAGGTTTGGTTCAACAACCAAAGTATCTAGGTAACCCTGAGGAACAATATTGAGGTTCAACTTGCGGAGTTCTTCACAAAGAAATGTTTGTTCTTGCTACACCATGAGGTTGTTGCAATAGGACTTGCGACTTAAAGCATCAGCCATTACGTTAGCTTTGCCAGGGGTATAGGATATACCCAAGTCATAGTCTGCAATTGCCTCCATCCATCTTTGCTGACGAATGTTCAGATCTGGCTGAGTGAACAAATACTTCAGACTTTGATGGTCCATGTAGATCTCGCAACGATTACCAAGGAGGTAATGTCCCCATAACTTCAGAGCATAAATAACTGCTGCAATTTCTACATCATGCGTTGGATAGTTCTCCTCATGCGGACGCAACTGGCGAGAACCATAAGCTATCACTTTGAACTCTTGCATCAGGACACAGCCTAATCCTTGATGAGACGCGTCGCAATAGATCACAAAGTGTTGGGGAACGGAGCATGAATTTAAAAAAATTTCCTACGCTCACGCAAGATCTATCCATGGAGATGCATCGCTACGAGAGGGGAGAGTGTGTCTACGTACCCTCGTAGACCGTTAGCGGAAGCGTCTCACAACGCGGTTGATGTAGTCGAACAATCCTTCGAGCTCCACCGATCGAGTACCGAACGTACGGCACCTCCGAGTTCTACACACGTGCAGCTCGGTGACGATCCTCGCCTTCTTGATCCAGCAAGACGTCGAGGAAGTAGATGAGTTCCGTCAGCACGATGGCATGGCGACGGTGATGGTGAAGTGATTCCGGCAGGGCTTCGCCTAAGCTCTCCGAAAATATGACCGAGGTGGAAAACGGAGATCGGGGCACCGCACACGGCTATGGGACAATTGTGTGCTTTGGGGTGCCCCCCTGCCCCCGTATATAAAGGATGAGAGGGAGGAGGCCGGCCCCTAGGGCTGCGCCAAGTGTGGGGAGTCCTACTAGGACTCCCTAGTCCTAGTAGGATTCCACCTCCCATACGGAGTAGGAAAGGGCGAAGGGAGAGGGAAAGGAAAGAGGGGGCTGCGCCCCCTCCCCTAGTCCAATTCGGTTTGGGCAAGGGGGGGCGCGCGCCTCCTCACGTGGCCTGCCTCTCCTTTTCGCGTATGGCGCAATAAGGCCCATTACTTCTCCCGGTGAATTCCCGTAACTCCCCGGTACTCCGAAAAATACCCGAATCACTCGGAACCTTTCCGACGTCCGAATATAGCCTTCCAATATATGAATCTTTACCTCTCGACCATTTCGAGACTCCTCGTCATGTCCGCGATCTCATCCGGGACTCCGAACAAACTTCGGTCACCAATCACATAACTCATATAATACTATATCGTCATTGAACCTTAAGTGTGCGGACCCTACGGGTTCGGGAATGATGTAGACATGACCGAGACGACTCTCCGGTCAATAACCAACAGCAGGACCTGGATGCTCATATTGGTTCCTACACATTCCACGAAGATCTTTATCGGTGAACCTCATATGTCAACATACGTTGTTCCCTTTGTCCGGCGGTATGTTACTTGCCCGAGATTCGATCGTCGGTATCCAATACCTAGTTCAATCTCGTTACCGGCAAGTCTCTTTACTCGTTCCGTAATACATCATCTTGCAACTAACTCTTTAGTCACGGTGCTTGCAAGGCTTCTGTGATGCTGTATTACCGAGAGGGCCCAGAGATACCTCTCCGATAGTCGGAGTGACAAATCCCAATCTTGATCCATGCCAACTCAACAAACACTTTCGGAGATACCTGTAGTGCACCTTTATAATCACCTAGTAACGTTGTGACGTTTGATACACCCAAAGTATTCCTACGGTATCCGGGAGTTGCATGATCTCATGGTCAGAGGAACGTGTATTTGACATAGTGAAAGCAACAGCAATAAACTGAACGATCATTTGCTATGCTAACGGTTGGGTCATGTCCATCACATCATTCTCCTAATGATGTGATCCCGTTATCAAATGACAACTCATGTCCATGGTCAGGAAACCTTGACCATCTTTTGATCAACGGGCTAGTCTAGTAGAGGCATACTAGGGACATAGTATTTGTCTATTATCCACACATGTATTTAGTTTCCGGTCAATACAATTCTAGCATGAATAATAAACCATTATCATGAACGGAAAAATATGATAATAATAAACACTTTATTAATTGCCTCTAGGGCATATTTCCAACAGTCTCCCACTTGCACTAGAGTCAATTAATCTAGTTTACATCTCCATGTAATTAACATCCAATCAGTTCTTGAGCTGATCGTGTTTTGCTTGTGTGAGAGGTTTTAGTCAACGGGTCTGTAACATTCAGATCCGTGTGTACTTTGCAAATCTCTATGTCTTATGTAGATGCTGTCACCATACTCTGCTTTGGAGCTACTCCAAAATAACTACCCCACTTTATGTATCCAGTCAGAGACTCATAGTCTTTCGGATCGGTGTTTAAAGCTTGCATCGACGTAACCTTTTATGATGAACTCTTTATTACCTCTATTTCCCGAGAAATTCTTCCTTCATCATCTTAAGGATATACTTTGACCGCTGTCCAGTGATCCACTCCTGGATCACTTTCGTACCTCTTTGCTAGACACATGGCAAGGCACACAGCATGGCATACTTTATAGAACCTATGGCCGAGGCATAGGGGATAACCTTCATCTTTTCTATTTCTTCTGCCGTGGTCGAGATTTGAGTCTTACTCAATTTCACACCTTGAACCACAGTCAAGAACTCCTTTTTGACTGATCCATTTTGAACTTTCTTCAAACTTGTCAAGGTATGTGCTTCGTGAAAGTCCTATGAGGCGTCTCAATCTATCTCTATAGATTTTGATGCCTAACATGTAAAACAACCTTTACCTAGATCTTCAAGTCTTACTCCACTTCACACCAGCCAAGAACTTATTTCTTTTGACTTGATCCATTTTGAACTTCTTCAAAATCTTATCAAGATGTGTGAACTTTTATCAGGTGTCTTGATCTATCTCTATAGATCTCGATGCCCAATCCGTGGATAACTCAAAAACAAGTTTTTATTGAAAAACTCCTTTCAATTAATTCTTCATGCTTTCCAGAAATTCTACATCATTTCCAATCAACAATATGTCATCCACATATACTATTAGAAATGCTATAGAGCTCCCACTCACTTTCTTGTAAATACAAGTTTCTCCATAAACTTGCATAAACCCAAACGCTTTGATCACTTCATCAAAGCGAGTATTCCAGCTCCGAGATGCTTGCACCAGTCCATAGATGGATTGCTGGAGCTTGCATACTTTGTTAGCACCTTTAGGATCGACAAAACCTACCGGTTGTATCATATACAATTCTTCCTTAAGGAATCCATTAAGGAATGCCGTTTTGACGTCCATTTGCCAGATTTCATAATCATAAAACGCGGCAATTGCTAACATAATTCTGACAGACTTTAGCATCGCTACGGGTGAGAAAGTCTCATCGTAGTCAACTCCTTGAACTTGTCGATAACCTTTAGCAACAAGTCGTGCTTTATAGACGGTGACATTACCATCAGCGTCCGTCTTCTTCTTAAAGATCCATTTATTTTCAATAGCTCGCCGTTCATCGGGCAAGTCTACCAAAGTCCACACTTTGTTCTCATACATGGATCCAATCTCGGATTTCATGGCCTCAAGCCATTTGTTGGAATCCGGGCCTGCCATCGCTTCTTCATAGTTCGAAGGTTCACCGTTGTCTAACAACATAACCTCCAAGACTGGATTTCCATACCACTCTGGTGCGGAACGTGTCCTGGTTGACCTTCGAAGTTCTGTAGCAACTTGATCCGAAGCCTCATGATCATCATCATCAACTTCTTCTCTGGTCCGTGTTGGTGTCACAAAAATTTCTTTCTGTGGCGTACTACTATCCAGAGGAGGTACAATTACCTCATCAAGTTCTACTTTCCTCCCACTCACTTCTTTCGAGAGAAACTCCTTCTCTAGAAAGGATCCATTCTTAGCAATGAATACTTTGCCTTCGGATCTGTGGTAGAAGATGTACCCAACGGTCTCTTTTGGGTATCCTATGAAGACGCACTTATCCGCTTTGGGTTCAAGCTTATCAGGCTAAAGCCTTTTGACATAAGCATCGTAGCCCCAAACTTTCAGAAACGACAGCTTAGGTTTCTTTCCAAACCATAGTTCATACGGTGTCATCTCAACGGATTTAGACGGTGCCCTATTTAAAGTGAATGCAGTTGTCTCTAATGCATAACCCCAAAACGATAGTGGCAAATCGGTAAGAGACATCATAGAACGCACCATATCCAATAGAGTACGATTACGACGTTCGGACACACCATTATGCTGTGGTGTTCCAGGTGGCGTGAACTGTGAAACAGTTTCACATTGTCTTAAGTATATGCCAAACTTGTAACTCAAATATTCTCTTCTTCGATCAAATCGTAAGAACTTTATTTTCTTGTTACAATGATTCTCTATTTCACTTTGAAATTCTTTGAACTTTTCCAAATGTTTCAGACTTATGCTTCATTAAGTAGACATAACCATATCTACTGAAATCATCTGTGAACGTGAGAATATAACGATATCCACCGCGCGCCTCAACACTCATCGGACCGCATACATCGGTATGTATTATTTCCAATAAGTTGGTTGCTCGCTCCATTGTTCCGGAGAACGGAGTTTTAGTCATCTTGCCAATAAGGCACGGTTCACATGTCTCAAATGATTCATAATCAAGAGATTCGAAAAACCCATCTGCATGGAGTTTCTTCATGTGTTTAACACTGATATGACCTAAGCGGCAGTGCCACAAATATGTGGTACTATCATTATCTTTTGGCATTTGTGTTATGAACATATGTATTACTACGATCAAGATTCAATAAACCTTTCATTTTAAGTGCATGATCATCAATGATATTATTCAAATAAATAGAATAACAATTATTCTCTGAAATTGAATAACCATCTTGCAATAAACACTATCAGATATAATGTTCATGCTTAATGCAAGCACCAAATAACAATTATTTAGGTTCATCACTAATCCTGAAGGTAGAGAGAGCGTGGCGATGGTGATCACCTCAACCTTGGAGACACTTCCAATGCACATCGTCACCTCGTTCTTAGCTAGCCCTCATTTATTCCGAAGCTCCATGTTTCAAGTTGCAAGCAACTGAACAAGTATCAAATACCCAGGTGCTCCTACGAGTACTAGTAAGGTACACATCAATAACATGTATATCAAATATCTTTGTTGATATTGCCAGTCTTATTATCTGCCAGTTACTTTGGGGAAGTTCCGCTCCCTGTGACATTTCCCTTTGCAATGGGAGCACTAAGTCTCGGGTTTGGTTCAGCCTTGGGTTTCTTCGCGTGAGCGGCAACTGTTTTACCGTTCTTCTTGAAGTTCCCTTTTCTTTCCCTTGCCCTTCTTGAAACTAGTGGTCTTATTAACCATCAACACTTGATGCTCCCTTTTTTGATTTCTACATCCGCAACTTGTAGCATCGCGAATAGCTTAAGGATCTTCTATCCCTTGCATGTTTATAGTTCATCACGAAGATCCAGTAGCTTAGTGATAGTGACTAGAGAACTCTATCAATCACCACTTTATTCGGAAGTCTAACTCCCACTTGATTCAAGTGTTTGAAGTACTCAGACATTCTGAGTACATGCTCACTAACGGAGCTGTTCTCCTCCATCTTGTAGCTATAGAACTTGTCGAAGGTGTCATACCTCTCGACCCGGGTGTGAGCTTGAAAAACAATTTTTCAGCTCTTGGAACATCTCATATGCTCCGTGTTGCTCAAAACATATTTGGAGCTCCGGTTCTAAGCCGTAAAGTATGGCGCACTGAACTATCAAGTAGTCATCTTTTCTGGTCTGCCAGACGCTCATAACGTCCTCAGACAAAGCCATAGGGGTTGCTCACCGAGCGGTGCATCAAAGACATAAGCCTTCTGTGCAGCAGTGAGGACAATCCTCAGAATACGGACCCAGTCCGCATAGTTGCTTCCATCAACTTTCAACTTAACTTTCTCTAGGAACATATTAAAAATACAGGGGAGCTACAGCGTGGTCTATCGATCTACAACATAAACTTGCTAAGACACTTTTGACTATGTTCATGATAATTGAAGTTCAATTAATCAAATTACTTAAGAACTCCCACTTAGATTAACATCCCTCAAGTTGTCTAAGTGTAACATGATCCACATCAACTAAACCACGCCCGATCATCACGTGAGGTGAATTAGTTATCAATGGTGAACATCTTTCATGTTGATCATATCTACTATATGACTCATGTTCGACCTTTCGGTCTCTTGTGTTCCGAGGCCATATCTGTATATGCTAGGCTCGTCAAGTTTAACCCAAGTATTCTGCGTGTGTAAAACTGGCTTACACCCGTTGTATGCGAACGAAAGAATCCATCACACCCGATCATCACGTGGTGCTTAGAAGCGTCGAACCTTCGCAACGGTGCATACTAGGGGAGAACACCTATCTTGAAATTTAGTGAAGGGATCATCTTATAATGCTACCGTCGTCCTAAGCAAAATAAGATGCAAAAAAGGATTAACATCACATGCAATTCAATATATATATATGTGACATGATATGGCCATCATCGTCTTGTGCTTTTGATCTCCATCAGCAAAGCACCATCATGATCTCCATCGTCACTGGATTGACACCATGATCTCCATCGTAGTGTCATGACACCTTGATCTCCATCGCAGCGTCGTGGTCGTCTCGCCGGCTAGTGCTACTACTGCTACTGCTAACTCATAGCGGTAAAGTAAAGCAATTACATAGCGTTGGCATTGCATACAATAAAGAGACAACCATAAGGCTCCTGCCGGTTGCCTGATAACTTACAAAACATGATCATCTCATACAACAACTTATATCACATCATGTCTTGCCATATCACATCACTAGCATACCCTGCAAAAACAAGTTAGACGTCCTCTACTTTGTTGTTGCAAGTTTTACGTGGCTGCTACGGGTTTGCAAGAACCGTTCTTACCTACGCAAAACCACAACGTGGTGTAGTGATTGCTTTTTGATCTTCTAAAAGAACCCTCTTCATTGAAACCGATTCAACTAAAGTGAGAGAGACAGACACCTGCCAGTCACCTTTATGCAACGAGTGCACGTAGTGGTGAAACCTGTCTCGCGTAAGCGTACGCGTAATGTCGGTCCGGGCCGCTTCATCTCACAATACCGCCGAATCAAGTAACAACTAGTAATGGCAAGCAATATGTATACACCCACGCCCACAACTCGTTTGTGTTCTACTCGTGCAAATCACATCTACGCATAGACCTGGCTCAGATGCCACTGTTGGGGAACGGAGCATGAATTTCAAAAAATTTCCTACGCTCACGCAAGATCTATCCATGGAGATGCATCGCTACGAGAGGGGAGAGTGTGTCTACGTACCCTCGTAGACCGTTAGCGGAAGCGTCTCACAACGCGGTTGATGTAGTCGAACAATCCTTCGAGCTCCACCGATCGAGTACCGAACGTACGGCACCTCCGAGTTCTACACACGTGCAGCTCAGTGACGATCCTCGCCTTCTTGATCCAGCAAGACGTCGAGGAAGTAGATGAGTTCCGTCAGCACGACGGCGTGGCGACGGTGATGGTGAAGTGATTCCAGCAGGGCTTCGCCTAAGCTGTCCGAAAATATGACCGAGGTGGAAAACGGAGATCGGGGCACCGCACACGGCTATGGGACAATTGTGTGCTTTGGGGTGCCCCCCCTGCCCCCGTATATAAAGGATGAGAGGGAGGAGGCCGGCCCCTAGGGCTGCGCCAAGTGTGGGGAGTCCTACTAGGACTCCCTAGTCCTAGTAGGATTCCACCTCCCATACGGAGTAGGAAAGGGGGAAGGGAGAGGGAAAGGAAAGAGGGGGCTGCCCCCCCTCCCCTAGTCCAATTCGGTTTGGGCAAGGGGGGGCGCGCGCCTCCTCACGTGGCCTGCCTCTCCTTTTCCCGTATGGCCCAATAAGGCCCATTACTTCTCCCGGTGAATTCCCGTAACTCCCCGGTACTCCGAAAAATACCCGAATCACTCGGAACCTTTCCGACGTCCGAATATAGCCTTCCAATATATGAATCTTTACCTCTCAACCATTTCGACACTCCTCGTCATGTCCGCGATCTCATCCGGGACTCCGAACAAACTTCGGTCACCAATCACATAACTCATATAATACTATATCGTCATCGAACCTTAAGTGTGCGGACCCTACGGGTTCGGGAATGATGTAGACATGACCGAGACGACTCTCCGGTCAATAACCAACAGCGGGACCTGGATGCTCATATTGGTTCCTACACATTCCACGAAGATCTTTATCGGTGAACCTCATATGTCAACATACGTTGTTCCCTTTGTCCGGCGGTATGTTACTTGCCCGAGATTCGATCGTCGGTATCCAATACCTAGTTCAATCTCGTTACCGGCAAGTCTCTTTACTCGTTCCGTAATACATCATCTTGCAACTAACTCTTTAGTCACGGTGCTTGCAAGGCTTCTGTGATGCTGTATTACCGAGAGGGCCCAGAGATACCTCTCCGATAGTCGGAGTGACAAATCCCAATCTCGATCCATGCAAACTCAACAAACACTTTCGGAGATACCTGTAGTGCACCTTTATAATCACCCAGTAACGTTGTGACGTTTGATACACCCAAAGTATTCCTACGGTATCCGGGAGTTGCATGATCTCATGGTCAGAGGAACGTGTATTTGACATACTAAAAGCAACAGCAATAAACTGAACGATCATTTGCTATGCTAACGGTTGGGTCATGTCCATCACATCATTCTCCTAATGATGTGATCCCGTTATCAAATGACAACTCATGTCCATGGTCAGGAAACCTTGACCATCTTTTGATCAACGAGCTAGTCTAGTAGAGGCATACTAGGGACATAGTATTTGTCTATTATCCACACATGTATTTAGTTTCCGGTCAATACAATTCTAGCATGAATAATAAACCATTATCATGAACGGAGAAATATGATAATAATAAACACTTTATTAATTGCCTCTAGGGCATATTTCCAACACAAAGTCCTTGTGAGAATCTGGGGGGAGCAAGCACTGGGGCAGAGGTCAATCTGTCCTTCAAAGTTTGGAAGCTTTCCTGACATTTAGGTGTCCACTCGAACTTCTTGCCTTTGTGGAGCAGATCAGTCAATGGCTTAGTAATTTTGGAGAAGTTCTCGATGAAACGTCGGCAATAGATGGCAAGTCCGAGAAAACTTCTGACTTGCTTCATAGTCTGCAGAGGAGTCCATTTAAGAATAGCCTGGACTCGTTTTGGATTAACAGCAATGCCATCAGCGGATATCACGTGGCCAATATAGGTCACCTCAGATAACCAGAACTCGCACTTGGAGTACTTCGCATACAACTGATGTTCACGAAGCTTCTCTAGTACAAGCCGAAGATATTCGGCATGTTCTTCTTCATTCTTTGAATAAACCAGAATGTCGTCGAGATAAACCACGACGAATTTGTTGAGGTATTCCATGAAGATGAAGTTCATCAATCGAGAGAAGGTGGCTGGAGCATTGGTTAAGCCGAAAGACTTGACGGTGTACTCGTTTGAACCATAGCGAGTATCGAAGGCTGTTTTCGGAATGTCCTCTTCGCGAACTCTGATCTGATGGTATCCTAATCTCAAATCAAGTTTGGAGAAGACGGATGAACCAACAAGTTGATCATATAGGTCATTTATTCTGGGAAGAGGATACTTGTTTTCGATTGTCGCCCGATTAACGGGATGATAGTCGACAACCAAACGATTTGTTCCATCCTTCTTCTTAACAAAGAGAGAAGGGGAACCCCATGTAGAAGAGCTTGCGCAAATGAAGCCCCTGCGAAGCGACTTGTCGATTTCCTCCTTGAGTTCGAGAAGTTCATGTGGTGGAATCTTATGTGGGCACTTGGCGATAGGAGTGGTGCCTGGTTTCAAGTCGATGACAAACTCGACATCTCGAACAGGCGGCATTCTGGGAAGTTCTTCTGGAAAGACATCCTGGAAGTTGCGAACGACCGGAATGTTTTCGATGTTATCTAGCGGGGATACATTAAGAGCATTCAGAGCATATATTTGGGCTTTGGCATTTTGTATGGTTCGAGTGGAGTAGTTGATTATCTGGCCGGAAGGGTGTGTAAGCTAGACTGTTTTAGCGTCACAGTCAATCAAAGCATCATGGGGTTTCAACCAATCCATACCAAGGATGATATCTATATTGGAAGACTTGAGAAGAATGAGGGAGGCAAGGAATTTCAGTCCTCCAATTTTGATCTGATTATTGTGGCATATGTCGGATGAGTGCAAATGACTTCCCGGGGTACTAATAGCTAGCGGGGTATAATCTCTTCACAAGTTATGCAATGCAAGGATGCAAATCTTTCGGATATGAATGAATGCGATGCTCCTGAATCAAAAAGAACAGAAGCTGGTACTGAATTAACAGAAAGGGTACCCATCACGATGTTCGGTTCCTGCTATGCCTCTTCAACATCAACATGGTTGACACGACCATGTCCGGTTGCAGGCAGTCAGGCATTGAAGTTTCTGGGTTGAGGGTTGCCACGGCCAGTGGAAGGAAGCGCCAGTTGATTTTGATGACAGTCTTTGGCATAATGTTTGGGACGTCCACACTTGTAGCATTCTGCTTGATTCTGGCGAGGAGCCGTAGTGTTGGGCTGTCCACCTTGAACTCGGAGTTGTCTTGGCGGTGGAGGCGGCAGACGAGGTGCAACATATGAACGCCTCGGTGCAGGGGCAGCTTGATGGTAGACATTGTGTGGAATCCATACTCGGCGCTTCTGGGATGACGAGCCCGAAGATGAGCCAACGTCACATGTGCGTTTGTGTGCCTGGAGTTCAGCTTGACTGGTCTCAGCTTGAAAAGCCATGTCGACAAGCGTTGCAAAGTCGGGGAACCTGTGAAGGCTGAGGGCATGCTTTAGTTCAGGATTCAGTCTATCGCGGAACCTCTCCTGCTTGCGAGCATCGGTGGAGACATCGTCTTCAGCATAGCGGGATAAGTTGAGGAATTCCCGCTGATAAGCATCCACAGCCATCCTGCCTTGAGTGAGGTTGCAGAATTCCCTCTTCTTCCTATCCATAATACCCTGGGGGATGTGACGTGCACGAAAAGTGGTCTGGAAGTCAAGCCAAGTGATGACTGTTTCTGCAGGCAGCATACGCCTGTGGCTGTCCCACCACTATGTAGTTGGATCCTTCAGATGGTACGCCGCGAAGGTGAAGTAGGTGGCAGGGTCAACTTGGGCTGACTCCATCTCGAAGGTGATGTCGTGGAGCCAATCATCAGCATCCAGAGGCTCAGATGAGCTGCGGAAAGTGACCGGGTTGAGGTGCACAAAATCCCGAAGTGTGATCAGGCCTGGCTACTGTTGATCCTTGTTGTTGTGGTTATTGTTGTTCTCCATACGGGTCATAATCCCTCCGATGAACTATCTATTCACCTCAAACTGCTGCATCATGGTGGCAACATAGGGTGGAGGTGGTGGATTATCGGCATTGGCACCACAGCCACGACCACGAGCATTTGCTCTAACCATCCTGCTTAAGTAACAGGCGCAGTTTAGAAATGCAACAGCACACAAGTATGAACAACAAGTGCACGGTATCATTCATGGGGGTAACGGCAACAAGGAATTCAAGTGCGGTATAAACATAGTGGTAACCATGTCTAACATACGGAGTCATACATAGAGTTTAGTACAAGTTCAAAGTAGAACAAGTCATGTCGTAGGTGGCACGCAGGCACGCGACGAATACAACTACTACATATAGCGAGGCTACAGCAGTCTCAGAGGAATCCACGGAATCCTGGCATCTGCTGGTGACAAATCAGGAAGTCCTCCACAAGAGGCTCCTGTGGTCCTTGAACACTCTGATGTGGACGCTGAAGCTCTAGTGGCAGACGAGGACCACGTGCAGGAGTGTATCCTCCAACTGCAGGCCAACCAACTCCAAGGGGCATCACGGACCTGGCAGGGTAGATCACGGACTGGGAAGTTTCCGAGATATGACGTAGGGAAGCAAGTGCGTCAGAGCATCGTAAAGGCGCACACGAGTGGCAAACAGCTTGCAGCGAAGAGCTCGATAAGCACGATCCAAACAATTAGCATGTTCGACCAAAATCTATATAGGAGATGACCGGCGCAAGGGAGGGGTGTATATAGCAGTGTAGTATCCTTCCTTTCCCTCACTGGAAGCAATCGGAATGTGTTTGAAAGGGGAATCATCCAGCTTGCGGTACTCTTCACGAAGGCGTGTCAGACAAGCATAGGCAGCATCATGGACTGCCATATCGATAGTCACTCCGACACCATAGGCGGTGTGCAGCACAACTCTGGAGTACTGCTCAAAGGAAAAGATGCAGACAATGGCACAGTACTGGTCCTGGTTAAAGTCATGGTACTCCTCGTAGACGGTATACTCATGGTGCCAGCGATAACCCAACTGGGTCAGAAGCTTGACTAGCACAGTAGGAGCTCCCGTCACTCCAACTGACGAAGTCTGGCGCACGACCTGTCTCATAGGAAGCTTCTGAAAGAAAAGAAGGTTTCAAAGGAATCAAACTCCGGAAACTGAATGTATCACGAAAACAAAAGAAGCAACTGGAAGTGATCGGATCTCCGGAATGAAATTGTCGCGAGAACCTAGAGTTAGAGTTAGTAAAATCTATAACATGAAGAGAAGAGAAGTTCAGAACCCAGAGTAAAGATGCGGAATAAAAGATCCTAATCCCATCCATGTGCGATGTGGTCCCATAACCACACAACACATGTAGTAGTTCGAAAATAGTTTTTGGGGACTAAACTCAACATCAACCAAGAGGTTTGGGGGTTCCTACAGGCAGTCGGCTCTGATATCAACTTGTGACGCACCCATTCATAATCGTGGACTAATAATACACGCAGCATGCACGATCATGAACGGTGACTCCACGTTAATACCACAACACAACTCTACGACACAAAATTAAACATAAGTCTTTATATTACAAACCTGAGCATAGGGACCCATAATACATCAGTCATAAAACAGGTAACATCTGACTACAGACCAGGTTCAACACAAGTGCCTTAAAGAAGGCTGAGCATAACAGCGACACTAAACCCAAAAGGCGTAGGCCTCCTGCCAAGGATCTTCGAACTACTCGTAGTCGTCAACGTCCACGTAGTATCCGGCCTCTGGACCACCTGCCTCCGCACCGCTACCATCTGAACGCAGGATCCGGGTTGTAGAAAAGAATAGCAGAGCAACAGTGAGTACTCATCCAAAGTACTCGCAAGACTTACATTAGAACTATACTAAGTATGCATCAGTATCAAAGGAATGGGGCTATATCCTTGGACTTTACTACAGAAATGCTGGAATAGGGGGAAGGAGCTCAACCTATCGAAGACTATCTTCATCTTGCAGCAATAGAGGAGAGGAGCGTAATTGATACCAACTTGACTTTACATATAGCAACAATCCTACCCAGAGATCCTCCCTCGACTCCCTGCGAGAAAGCGACAACCGGGTATACTTCTCTTATCTTGGTGTATTTTATACAGTATCCATTTCAAGTTGTGAAAGATCGGGATATAACTCCAAGTCGTCCTATTACCATGGACACGACTATTCGAATAGATTAACTTCCCTGCAGGGGTGCACCACATTTCCAGATACACTCGATTACCCTATGGCCGGACACACTTTCCGGCGGGTCTGCCTGGCCTCAGGCAATCGACACGCCAAAGTCTTACCTCGGCTCTCCAGAGTGGTCACCCGCCGGTCTACATCCTAAGCGTGAAGGGGTCTTCGGCCACTCGCCCTAAGCGCTCCAACACATTGCGAGACTGGCCGGGGACCAAGCCCACCTCTGACTATGCAGCAGGCGGTATCCGCTCACCCCAACAATCAGCCCGCCGTTCTGAACTGTGACATCTGGGTAGATTTCGGGAGGAACTGACGACGTGGAGGGCCCCATAACCATTGTCCCGTGTGGCGGTTTGTGCGTATATGCCAGTGGCAGTCTCGGATCAAATACCCAAATCTCGTAGGCATGTTATTATTAAGTAACCGCGGACCACGACCAGGGCCAGGCCCACCTCATCTTGGATGGTCTCCACCTGCCCTGTAGCTCTGCCACAGTGAATCACTCGAGGGCCGTCGGGAACCCAGGTCCATCTCATCCGGAATGGTACCACCCGTCCTTTTAGCCCCCCATCCGAACTTATTTATAAGTAATATAACAACATAATACATATCTGTGATCATCGCCCAGAGGGGTCACGGCCCGACTACAGCATAGCAAATGGACAAGGGTGTAGGGCCAACTGATGGAACATAAGCACAACTATACTAGGCATGCTAGGATAACAGGTAAGGTATCAACAGCAGGTTACAAAAACAAGCTATGCATCAGAATAGGATCTATCGGTAATTCAACAACAGTAACACTACTCTAATGCAAGAAGTAGAGGGAAAGAATGGGCGATATCGGGATAATCAAGGGGGTTGCTTGCCTGGAAGCTCTGTTGAGGGAAACTGATCGTCGGGGTTGTAGTAGTCCTCAGGGGCTACGGCAGTCTCGGGGTCTACCGATAAGCAGAGGAGGGGGAAACAAAATAAATAACGGAGCAAGCAAATGCAACACAATGCATGGCAAAATGGGATGATCATGTGCCCTAGTGCATTACTACACATTTTAATTAAAGTGGGAAAATATTTCCCAGCTCCAATCACTATTCATTTAAATGATCTGGATGCAAAAGTTAAAGGTTCAGTATGATGGAGGGGTTGGTCATGTATGCAGATGACATAATCGGATTCGTTATATTTTTCTGATCATTTTTCATATATAAATTATTTTCATCCGAGTTACGGTTTATTTTCTATGATTTTGCAAAGTTTAAATGATTTTCTGGATTTTCTGGATTTAATTTAATTCGAAAATCATTTAATTTAAATTGCTAAGTGCACATAGAAAATGCACCCACCAGTGTGCACAGAGGCTGACTGGTGGGGTCAGTTGATTAGGTCAACTGCCCAGTCAGCAGGTCAACCAGTCAGCATTGACTGGTCAACTTGGTCCAGTGGGACCCAGTTGTCAGCCTCTGTTAAATTAACCAGTGTTTAATTTCAATTAATTAGATTAATTGAGGTGTGGGCCTAGGCTATCAGTGAGTCAATTAGTTAGCAGTTTAATTAGCACTAATCCTAAACACTACAGTAGACGGGCCCACTGTCATTTGTTGTTACCTTTGCGGTTAGCAGCTAATGACCTGACGAGTGGGCCCCGCCGGCGTTTAAACGGCAGCGCGCCGACGCCGACCACTCGGACGGCAACGACGCTCAGAAACGGCGCTCCGGCGTCCATTTCACGCGCGGCCGGTGGTGTTCGAACGCGCGCGAAGCCGCGCGTCCAACGGAGCAACTTGCAGCGGGTGAGGCGGACTAAATCGATGGCGGCGACACTATAGCACACTATAGTTCGGGGGTGCTCGGTTTCGACACTATAGCACACGAACGAGCGAACGGAGGGGCTAGCGATGCTCTACGCGATGCGGCAAAGCGAGCGGACATGCGGGCATGACTAAATGGTCACCGGAGCACGGCCGGCGACGAGCTCTTGCGGCGGTGGGTTCGGCTACGATGGCACAACGGCCAGGAGGACGAAATCGAAAAGGGAAGAAGAGGGGAAATGCTGAGGAGCTCACCGGGGAGCTCATGAAAGGCTCGGCGAGGGGCTAGGAGCAGCAGTGGCGCCAAAGTTGATGAAGATGGCCGGCGGCACCGAGGTTGAAGAAGAGCTCGATTCCAGCAATGCAGGGGCTCCGAGCTTGATCTGATGCTTGCAGAAGAAGTGGAGAAGGCAGGCGGAGCTTCCGGCGCAATGCGAGGACGACGATGGCCATGGCAACGAGCTTGGCCATGGCGACGGCTGTGGCATTGCTCTCTGGATCGAAGAGAGCGATGAGGGGAGGGGGGAAGTGAGGGGCTAGGGTTCGCCCGGGGGTCGGGGGCGACACCCTTATCCACCCACGACGGCCTGTATCGTCGTGGTGCCGGCAATCCATCGGCGGCAGCCGATCCGCGCGGCGCGCGTGTTGACACAGTGACGGAGGAGGAAGACGACAGGGGAAGGTGGGCTGGGCCTCTCCTGTGCACTAGAGGCCTAGGTGCACAGTGATTGCTTTCTCTTTCTCTTTTCTATTTTCTGTTTCTTTTCTTTTGTCTCTAATTTCTATTTATTTAGTGCACTAAATGAATTTAGTTGCTTATGAAACTTTCCACATAAATACTAGGTAAAATTCTGAGATAGCACACAAAGTGTCATGCCATTTTGAAATGCTCAAATTTTGTTTTGCATTTAATTGTCTTAATTAGTTGTTGTTGGCTCTGTTTAAATAGTGCTAGAGTCACTTTAGGATTTTTGGTGATGTTGTTTTCCTTAACAAAATTAATGTAGGGAATATTTGCAATATTACCAATATTTTTGTTTCCATGTTTGAATAAAATTTTGACTTGCAATTTAAAGTGGAATTTGAAATGAGATATAGTACTAGTGACATTTAAGCTTTGCAAAACATGATGACTTGGCGTAATTAGGGGAGTTCATTGAAGCTTAATTACAGGGGGTGTTACAACTCTCCTCCTCTAAAAGAATTTCTTGTCCCAAGAATTAAGAGTTAGTCTCAAAGAGAGCGGGGTATTCATCACGAAGACGATCCTTACGTTCCCAAGTGGCTTCATCCTCAGAGTGATTCGACCATTGAACCTTAAGGAACTTGATTGCCTTCTGACGTGTGCGACGTTCAGCTTGATCAAGAATGCGGACCGGATATTCTTGATAAGTGAGGTCCTCTTGCAAATCAAGCACTTCATGATCCACTGCTCGGATAGGATCCTTGAAGCAGCGGCGGAGTTGTGACACATGGAAGACATCGTGAACCTGAGAAAGGTTCGACGGCAGTTCCAATTGATATGCCACTTTTCCATGTTTGGCGAGAATACGGAAAGTACCAATGTAGCGAGGAGCTAACTTGCCCTTGATTCCGAAATGGTGAGTGCCCTTCATCGTGGTGACACGAAGGTAAGCTTGTTCGCCTGGCTGGTAGACCATCTCTTGATGACGACGGTCATACTGGCTTTTATAACGAGACTGAGCAGTCTTTAGATGCTCACGAATAATGCGGACTTACTCTTCAGTGTGTTGGATAATATCCGGACCAAAGAGTGGCCGTTCCCCAGTTTCTGACCAATTCAAAGGAGTTCGGCACTTACATCCATACAATACTTCAAACGGTGCCATCTTCAGACTAGCTTGGTAGCTGTTATTGTATGAGAATTCAGCATACGGGAGAGATTCCTCCCATTTCTTGATAAATAAGATGACACAAGCTCAGAGCATATCTTCGAGCACTTGGTAGACTTGTTCCACTTGACCACTGGACTGGGGGTGAAAAGCAGTGTTAAAGGACAGACGAGTTCCAATAGCTTCTTGAAAGCTTTCCTAGAACCTTGAGGTGAAGAGGCTGCCACGATCTGAGTTGATCTCCAACGGAATACCGTGGAGTGAGACAATTCTGAAAACATACAAGTCTGCCAGCTGACTAGCAGTGATAGTTTCCTTGACGGGCAGGAAGTGAGCAACCTTGGAAAACAGGTCAATGATGACAAGAATAGCATCATGACCCTTCTGCGATCTGGGAAATCTAGTGACGAAGTCCATTTCCACTTTGTCCCATTTCCATTCAGGAATATTAAGTGGTTGTAGAGTTCCAGTAGGTCTTTGATGTTCTGCCTTGATGCGACGGCAAACGTCACACTCAGCAACATATCGAGCAATGTCCTGCTTCATGATAGAGCACCAGAATCTCTGACGAAGGTCTTGGTACATATTGGTGCTACCAGGGTGAATCGACAGCGGCGTATCATGTGCTTCTTTCATCACCTCTTCTTGCATACCCTTGAACTTAGGTACCACAAGGCAATTTTGAAAGAATACAGTGCCCTAATCATCGATAGTGAAACATGAGGGCTTGCCATCAGAAATATATCGCTTGATGCGATCAATTTCATTGTCATACCACTTCATATTACTGATGGTTCGCTCAACGTTTGGTTCAACAACCAAAGTATCCAGGTAACCCTGAGGAACAATATTGAGGTTTAGCTTGCGGAGTTCTCCACAAAGAAATGGTTATTCTTGCTGCACCATGAGGTTGTTGCAATAGGACTTGCGACTTAAAGCATCGGCCATTATGTTAGCTTTGCCAGGGGTATAGGATATTGCCAGGTCATAGTCTGCAATTGCCTCTTTCCATCTTTGCCGACGAAGGTTTAGATCTGGCTGAGTGAACAAATACTTCAGACTTTGATGGTCCGTGTAGATCTCGCAATGATTACCAAGGAGGTAATGTTGCCATAACTTCAGAGCATAAATAACAGCTACAAGTTCGAGATCATGCGTTGGGTAGTTCTCCTGATGCGGACGCAACTGGAGAGAACCATAAGCTATCACTTTGCACTCTTGCATCAGCACACAGCCTAATCCTTGACGAGACGCGTCGCAATAGATCACAAAGTCCTTGTGAGTATCTGGGGGAGCAAGCACTAGGGCAGAGGTCAATTTGTCCTTCAAAGTTTGGAAGCTTTCTTGACATTTAGGTGTCCACTCGAACTTCTTGCCTTTGTGGAGCAGATCAGTCAATGGCTTAGCAATTTTGGAGAAGTTCTCGACGAAACGTCGGCAATAGCTGGCAAGTCCGAAAAAACTTCTGACTTGCTTGACAGTCTGTGGAAGAGTCCATTTAAGAATAGCCTGGACTCATTCTAGATTAACTGCAATGCCATCAGCGGATATCACGTGGCCAAGATAGGTCACCTCAGATAACCAGAACTCGCACTTGGAGTACTTGGCATACAACTGATGTTCACGAAGCTTCTCTAGTACTAGCCAAAGATGTTCGGCATGTTCTTCTTCATTCTTTGAATAAACCAGAATGTCATCGAGATAAACCACGACGAATTTGTCGTGGTATTCCATGTAGATGCAATTCATCAATCGAGAGAAGGTGGTTGGAGCATTGGTTAAGCCGAAAGACTTGACGGTGTACTCGTATGAACCATAGCGAGTAACGAAGGCTATTTTCAGAATGTCCTCTTCGCGAACTCTGATCTGATGGTATCCTAATCTCAAATCACGTTTGGAGAAGGCGGATGAACCAACAAGTTGATCATATAGGTCATTTATTCTGGGAAGAGGATACTTGTTTTGGATCGTCGCCCGATTAACGGGACAATAGTCAACAACCAAACGATTTGTTCCATCCTTCTTCTTAACAAAGAGAGAAGGGGAATCCCATGCAGAAGAGCTTGCGCGAATGAAGCCCCTGTGAAGCGACTTGTCGATTTCCTCCTTAAGTTCGAGAAGTTCATGTGGTGGCATCTTATATGGGCGCTTGGCGATAGGAGTGGTGCCTAATTTCAAGTCTATGACAAACTCAACATCTCGAACCGGGGGCATTCCGGGAAGTTCTTCTGAAAAGACATCCTGGAAGTCGCGAACGACCAGAATATTTTCAATGTTATCCAGCGGGGATACATTAAGAGCATTCAGAGCATATATCTGGGCTTCCGCATTTTGTATGGTTCCGGTTGAGTAGTTGATTATCTGGATAGAAGGGTGTGTAAGCTAGATTGTTTTAGCGGCACAGTCAATCAAAGCATCATGGGCTTTCAAACAATCCATACCAAGGATGATATCTATATTGGAAGACTTGAGAAGAATGAGGGAGGAGAGGAATTTCAGTCCTCCAATCTCGATCTGATTATTGTGGCATATGTCGGATGAGTGTAAATGACTTCTCGGGGTACTAATAGCTAGCGGGGGATAAATCTCTTCACAAGTTATGCCATGCAAGGATACAAATCTTCCGGATATGAATGAATGCGATGCTCCTAAACAAAAAGAACAGAAGCTGGTACTGAATTAACAGATAGGGTACCCATCACGATGTTTGGTTCCTGATGAGCCTCTTCAACATCAACATGGTTGACGCAACCATGACTGGTTGCAGGCGGTCTGGCATTGAATTTTCTGGGTTGAGGGTTGCCACGGCCAGTTCCATGGTCAGTGGGAGGAAGTGCCAGTTGATTCTGATGGCAGTCTCTGGCGAAATGTCCGGGAGATCCACACTTGTAGCATTCTCCTTGATTCTAGCGAGGAGCCATAGTGTTGTGCTGTCCACCTTGAACTCGGAGCTGTCATGGCGGTGGAGGCGGTAGACGAGGTGCAACATATGAATGCCTCGGTGCAGGGGCAGCTTGATGGTAGACATTGTGTGGAATCCATACTCGGCGCTTCTGGGATGACAAGCCCGAAGATGAGCCAACGTCACAAGTGCGTTTGTGTGCCTGGAGTTCAGCTTGACTAGTCTCAGCTTGAAAAGCCATGTCGACAAGCGTTGCAAAGTTGGGGAACCTGTGAAGGCTGAGGGCATGCTTTAGTTCAGGATTCAGTCCATCACAGAACCTCTCCTGCTTGCGAGCATCCGTGGAGACATCGTCTTCAGCATAGCGGGATAAGTTGAGGAATTCCCGCTGATAAGCATCCACAGCCATCCCTGCCCTGAGTGAGGTTGCGGAATTCCCTCTTCTTCCTATCCATAATACCCTGGGGGATGTGACGTGCACAAAAAGCGGTTTGGAAGTCAAGCCAAGTGATGACTGTTCCTGCAGGCAGCATACACCTGTAGCTGTCCCACCACTATTTAGCTGGACCCTTCAGATTGTACGCCACAAAGGTGACATAGTTGGCAGGGTCAACTTCGGCTGACTCCATCTCAAAGGTGATGTCGCGAAGCCAATCATCAGCATCCAGAGGCTCAGATGTGCTGCGGAAAGTGACAGGGTTGAGGCGCACAAAATCCCTAAGTGTGATCGGGCCTGGCTGCTGTTGATCATTGTTGTTGTGGTTGTTGTTGTGGCTATTGTTGTTCTTCATACGGGACATAATCCCTCCGATGAACAGTCTGTTCAGCTCAAACTGCTGCATCATGGCGGCAACATAGGGTGGAGGTGGTGGATTATCGGCATTGGCACCACGGCCACGACCATGAGCATTTGCTCTAACCATCCTGCTTAAGTAACAGGGGCAGTTTAGAAATGCAACGGCACACAAGTATGAACGGCAAGTGCACGGGATCATTCATGGGGGTAACGGCAACAAGGAATTCAAGTGCGGTAGAAACATAGTGGTAACCATGTCTAACATACGGAGTCATACATAGAGTTTAGTACAAGTTCAAAGTAGAACAAGTCATGTCGCAGGTGGCATGCAGGCACGCGACGAATACAACTACTACATATAGCGAGGCTACAGCAGTTTTAGAGGAATCCACGGAATCCTGGCATCTGCTGGTGACAAATCGGGAAGTCCTCCACAAGAGGCGCCTGAGGTCTCTGAAGACTCTGATGTGGACGCTGAAGCTCTGGTGGCAGACGAGGACCACGTGCGGGAGTGTATCCTCCAACTGCAGGCCAACCAGAATGTGTTGAAAGGGGAATCATCCAGCTCGCGGTACTCTCCACGAAGGTAATGGACTGCGTAATGGACTGCCATATCGATAGTCACTCCGACACCATAGGCGGTGTGCAACACAACTCTGGAGTACTGCTCAAAGGAAAAGATGCGGACAACGGCACGGTACTGCTCCTGGTTAAAGTCATGGTACTCCTCGTAGACGGTATACTCAGGGTGCCGGCGATAACCCAACTGGGTTTGAAGCTCGACTAGCAAAGCAGGAGCTCCCGTCACTCCAACAGACGAAGTCTGGCGCACGACCTGTCTCATAGGAAGCATCTGAAAGAAAAGAAGGTTTCAAAGGAATCAAACTCCGGAAACTGAATGTATCACGAAAACAAAAGAAGCAAGTGGAAGTGATCGGATCTCCGGAATGAAATCGTCGCGAGAACTAGAGTTAGAGTTAGTAAAATCTATAACCCAAAGAGAAGAGAAGTTCAGAACCCAGAGTAAAGATGCGGAATAAAAGATCCTAATCCCATCCATGTGCGATCTGGGCCCGTAACCACACAACACACCTAGTAGTTCGCAAATAGTTTTTGGGGACTAGACTTAACATCGACCAAGAGGTTTGGGGGTTCCTACAGGCAGTCGGCTCTGATACCAACTTGTGACGCACCCATTCGTAATTGTGCACTAATCATACACGCAGCATGCACGATCATGAACAGTGACTCCATGTTAATATCACAACACAACTCTATGACACAAATTTAAACATAAGTCTTCATATTACAAACCTGGGTACGGGGACCCATAATACATCAGTCATAAAACAGGTAACATCTGAGTACATACTAGGTTCAACACAAGTGCCTTAAAGAAGGCTGAGCATAAGAGCGACACTAAACCCAAAAGGCGCAGGCCTCCTGCCTGGGACCTCAGAACTACACGTAGTCATCGACGTCCACGTAGTATCCAGCCTCTGGACCACCTGCCTCCACACCGCTACCATCAGAACGCAGCATCCGGGTTGTAGAAAAGAATAGCAGAGCAACAGTGAGTACTCATCCAAAGTACTCGCAAGTCTTACATTAGAACTATACTAAGTATGCATCAATATCAAAGGAATGGGGCTATATCCTTGGACTTTACTGCAGAAATGCCAAAATAGGGGGAAGAAGGTCAACCTATCGAAGACTATCTTCATCTTGGAGCAATAGATGAGAGGATCGTAATTGATACCAACTTGACTTTACATATAGCAACAATCCTACACAGAGATCCTCCCTCGACTCCCTGTGAGAAAGTGACCACCGGGTATACTTCTCTTATCTTGGTGTATTTTATACAGTATCCAGTTCAAGTTGTGAAAGATCAGGATATAACTCCAAGTCGTCCTGTTACCATGGACATGGCTATTCGAATAGATTAACTTCCCTGCAGGGGTGCACCACATTTCCCGATACACTCGATTACCATATGGCCGGACACACTTTTTCGCGGGTCTACCCGGCCGCAGGCAATCGACACGCCGAAGTCCTACCTAGGCTCTCTAGAGAGGTCACCCGCCGGTCTACATCCTAAGCATGAAGGGGTCTTCGGCCGCTCGCCCTAAGCGCTCCAGCACGTTGCGAGACTGGCCGGGGACCAAGCCCATCTCTGACTACGCAGGAGGCGGTATCCGCTCACCCAAACAATCAGCCCGCCGTTCTGAACTGTGACATCTGGGTAGCTTTCGGGAGGAACTGACGACGCGGAGGGCCCCATAACCATTGTCCCGTGTGGCGGTTAGTGCGTATAAGCCAGTGGCAGTCTCGGATCAAATACCCAAATCTCGTAGGCGTGTTATTATTAAGTAACCGCGGACCACGACCAGGGCCACAGTGAATCACTCGGGGGCCGTGGGGAACCCAGGTCCATCTCATCCGGAATGGTACCACCCATCCTTTGAACCCCCCATCCGAACTTATTTATATGTAATATAACAATGTAATACTTATCCGTGATCATCGCCCAGAGGGATCACGGCCCGACTACAGCATAGCAAATGGACAAGGGTGTAGGGCCAACTGATGGAACATAAGCACAACTATACTAGGCATGCTAGGATAACAGCTAAGGTATCAACATCTGGTTACAAAAACAAGCTATGCATCAGAATAGGATCTACCGATAATTCAACAACAGTAACACTACTCTAATGCAAGAGGTAGAGGCACTAGTAGAAAAAGGCCCATTAGTCCCGGTTGCAGAGGGGCTTTAGTCCCGGTTCTGGAACCGGGACTAAAGCCCAAAACCTTTAGTCCCAGTTCGCTTACGAACCGGGACCAAAGGGGCTCCACGTGGCTGCTGTGGGGTGCCCAGGCAGAAGGACCTTTAGTCCCGGTTGGTAACACCAACCGGGACTAAAGGAGCTCCACGTGGCCACTTCGCAGCACTCAGGCAGGAGGACCTTTAGTCCTGGTTGGTAACACCAACCGGGACCAAAAGGCGCTGGGGTTTTTGATTTTTTTTTGTTGAAAGGGGGGGTTTAGGGGTTTTGGAGGGTTTAGGGGTTTCATATTGTGTTAGCTAGCTAATAGAGAGAAGTGACCTCTCTTTCTCCGTGCTTGGTCGACGCTAGCTACTACATATAGAGAGAACTCGATGCTAGCTAGTAAGCAAATGAAGGAAACCATTAATTACACAAGATCGTCATGAACATATACAAAGAGAAGTGACCTCTCTTTCTCCGTGCTTGTTCGAACAACAAGTTTTTGTAAATCTATCCGACGCTACTACATATATACAATATAACATCCCTGACATCATCAAGCGCCAAACTCCCATTGAATTTCCGCATGGTATTCTCCCTTTTCATGTATGACGTGGTCAAGAAAGAATCCCGCCAATTCCTCTTGAATTGCTCGTATGCGATCATGTGGTAGGAGTTCATCCCGCATCTGCCAGATCTAATTTAAAGAAGGGGGTCAATACATATATATGAATGAAACTCAACACAATTGATGGTAATAAAAAAATTGTGAATATTGTTTACATACTTCAAATTGTTCTTCAGATCTGCCCCGCTCAGAGGTCCTGTGGCGAATGTACTCGCAAACGTAGTATCCACATAAATTATTCCCGGGTTCCTGCCACAAGAACTTTACGAGAATAGAGTTCAATCAAACTGATAATCAAGCATGATAATGGTATTGATGAAACTGGAATCAATGAGAGATGCGCGGAACTAGCTAGTACTACTTACTTTGGGGTGTGTAAATCGCAGCTCGTTCTTCAGACCCGGAACCTGTCCGGTGAACTGTTTCCAAACCCTGCCAGGCAAAGAAAATGATTACTTGATATCAGGAAATGAACGAAAGTTGTCGATATGGTCCCGGTATTGATTGAACTTACTTCTGGAGCATTGCAGTCATGTCCGCATAATCCTTGGGATCTTTACGTCTCGAGTCAAAGACAGTTACTACTCCCCCGTCAAGCTTAATGGATAGCAGAATATAGTGGAAACTGCGCACGCATAACTCATCAATTACAGTACTTAACCTCGAGTAAGCGAAACCGAATATGCACAAGACAGTAACACTCACTTGAAGTTGTAAGGAAAAAGTATTTCCCTTTTGTTTTGATGTCGAAGGAACGCTTTTACCAAGTTTTCCTCGGTATCTTTAACTCTTTCTTGTACCGCCCATTCATTTACGGTATTTGGGCTAATGAACCCAATGTCATAGATTTGTTTTTTTGGGCATTCGAAGATCTTCAATCTGCATAATATAGTGAGGATAATTATATATACATGCAATGAACGAGTTGAGCTAGAGACTTAATTACAGAAGTAATACTTACAGACAGTAGCAAGTCATGATTTGTTTGTTGAGGGCCTTTTGATTGAATAACTGAAATAACTCCACAAATTCAACAGGCATCAGGTCGACTCCAATGAGGTCGTGCTCATCTTTAATTCTCACCAGCAAACTATCGGACCCATTCTTCCTGCAGGTTTCCAAGTACCACTCATGCAATTTGTACATCATCGTTGTTAAAGGAGGATGATCAGGTTTGACGAGAGGCTTCCCGTGCACGTATTTATATTCCTCTTTTGGTACCTCAGCCATTTCAAAAATTACATCATCCCCCAAGTAATCACCAGGATTGGTACCGAGCACCATCCCCGGATGATTAGCGACGATATCGCTAGACACCTTGAGCGGGGGGCACGATTTCTTCTCCTGTTCGCCGAGCTGGGGAATTGTTTTCCCACTTCTTCGTTCTGCTAACCTTGCATCACTAGAAGTACTTCCCGACCGCCGCGCTTCATCATATGTCTTTTGAATAATGCGGTCATAGTTGGATTGCGGCGGAGGCGGTGGTGGTCGCTTCAGGGCATCGATAGTGCGCTTCACTTTCATCGGATCTATTGTTTCCTTCGGAGGTGGAGTTTTCTTTGCAAAATGGGCCCTCACTTGGGCACGAACTATGTCCTCGTTTTCCTGCTCGGTCTTCTCATATGGTAACTTTTCCAGAGGCTTGAGAGATGGACCGTATCTGAATTCCCTCCCGCCTCTACTTGTACTACTAGCTGCCGGAGCGGCGGCGTCTCTGTTCCGTCGTTGCTGACGAGGCTGAGAAGGAGGCGGAGTGCTCCGACGCGCCGGAGGAGCCGGACCGGTGGCGTCTGTCTTCCGCCGTTGCCGACGAGGCGGAGGAGGAGGCGGACTGCTCCGACGCGCCGGAGTAGGCGAAGGAGGAGGCGGAGTGCCCTCACGCGTCGGAGGAGCCGGAGAAGGAGGCAGAGTGCCCTGATCACTCGCCGGAGGAGGAGGAGGAGGCGGAGTGCCCTGACTCACCGGAGGAGGAGGAGGAGGCGGAGGCGTCCAGTTTGGAAGCTTGATGTACTCCTTCTGTCATAGACATGTACTCCTCAGAGCACGAACCAGCTGTTTCTCCCCTTCACCTGTAGAGTGGTAAAGCTCGAGCTCCTCAAATCCCTCCATTACTTCATCCACCATCACAACAGCATAGCCATGTGGAATCGGAAGGCAGTGAAAAGTTCCGTTGGGTTGAGGAGGTGCAACAGAGCCGAGAGCCGCCTTGAAAGTGAGGTTATGGCATTTTGTCATAAGCTCGCAATTTTGAGCCTCCGTGATAGTATCCACGGGGTAGATAGGCTCCGTGAAGTCAGTCTGAACGGGCTCCGTGGAAGCCACGCTGCTTCTCCGCTGAGATGGCGGGGTAGCTTCTGGGGTAGCTTCGTGCCACTGAGATAGTTGGCCGGCAGCTCGCTGGCTCTCAGCTTCCTCTAGCTTTTGTAGTCTTGCACTCATCTTCTGCATGTCGCTCAGCTCCGCTTTCCACTTTCTCTCCCGGCTTCTGTAACCGCCTGCGTCGGGAAACCCAAACTTCCACGGCGAGGGCGCAGGAGCGAGGCGCATTGGTCCCGGTTCGTGGCTGGAACCGGGACAAAAGGGGTCACCTTTTGTCCCGGTTCCAGCCACAAACCGGGACCAATGGTTGTGGGCCAGGAGCGAGGCGCATTGGTCCCGGTTCGTGTCTAGAACCGGGACAAAAGGGGTCTGACGAACCGGGACCAATGGCCCACGAGGCCCGGCCGGCGCCCTGGCCTCACGAACCAGGACCGATGCCCCCATGGGTCCCGGTTCGTGAGTGAACCGGGACTAATGGGCTTCTCAGGGGTGGACCAATGCCCTGTTTTGTACTAGTGAGGGAAAGAATGGGCCATATCGGGATGATCAAGGGGGTTGCTTGCCTAGAAGCTCTACTGAGGGAAACTGATCGTCGGGAGTGTAGAAGTCATCAGGAGCTACGGCATTCTCGGGGTCTACCGATAAGCAGAGGAGGGGAAACAAAATAAATAACGGAGCAAGCAAATGCAACACAGCACATGGCAAAATGGGATCATCATGTGCCCTAGTGCATTACTACACATTTTAATTAAAGTGGGAAAATATTTGGAATATTTTCCCTGCTCCAATCACTATTCATTTAAATGATCTGGATGCAAAAGTTCAAGGTTCAGTATGATGGATGGGTTGGTCATGTATGTAGATGACATATTCGGATTCGTTATGTTTTTCTGATAATTTTTCATCTATAAATTATTTTCATCCGAGTTACGTTTTATTTTCTATGATTTTTCAAAGTTTAAATGATTTTCTGGATTTTCTGGATTTAATTTAATTCGAAAATCATTTAATTTAAATTGCTAAGTGCACACAGAAAATGCACCCACCAGTGTGCACAGAGGCTGACTAGTGGGGCCAGTTGACTGGGTCAACTGCCTAGTCAGCATGTCAACCAGTTAGCGTTGACTAGTCAACTGGGTCCAGTGGGACCCAGCTGTCAGCCTCTGTAAAATTAACCAGTGTTTAATTTAAATTAATTAGATTAATTAGGGTGTGGGCCCAGGCTGTCAGTGAGTTAATAAGTTAGCAGTTTAATTAGCACTAATCCTAAACGCTACAGTAGACGGGCCCACTGTCAGTGGCTGTTAGCTTTGCGGTTAGCAGCTAATGACCTGATGAGTGGGCCCCGCCGGCGTTTAAACGGTGGCGCGCCGGCGGCGACCACCCGAGACGGCAGCGACGCTCGGAAACGGCGCTCCGGCGCCCATTTGACGCGTGGTCGGTGGCGTTCGAACGCGCGCGAAGCCGCGCGTCCAACGGAGCAACTTGCAGCGGCTGAGGCGGACTAAATCGACAGCGGCGACGACTCGCGCGGCGGTGCTCGGTTTCGATGCTACAGCACGCGAACGAGGTAACGGAGGGGCTAGCGATGCTGTACGCGATGCAGCGAAGCAAACGGACATGCGGGCGTGACCAAATGGTCGCCGGAGCACAGCCGGCGACGAGCTCTTGTGGCGGCGGGTTCGGCTATGATAGCACAACGGCCAGGAGGACGAAATCGAGCGGGGAAGAAGAGGGGAAATGCTCAGGAGCTCACCGGGGAGCTCACGAAAGGCTCGGCGAGGGGCTAGGAGCAGCAGTGGCGCCAAAGTTGAAGAAGATGGCCGGCCGCACCAAGGTTGATGAAGAGCTCGATCCCGCGATGAAGGGGCTCCGAGCTCGATCTAATGCTTCCAGAAGAAGTGGAGGAGGCAGGCGGAGCTTTTGGCGCAAGCTCAGCCGGCGAGGACGACGATGGCCACGGCAACGAGCTTGGCCATGGCGATGGCTGCGGCGTTGTTCTCTGGATCGAAGACAGCGGTGAGGGGAGGGGGAAGTGAGGGGCTAGGGTTCGCCAGGGGGTCGGGGGCGACGCCCTTATGCACCCACGGCGGCCTGTAGCGTCGTGGTGCCGGCAATCCATCGGTGGCAGCCGAACCGCGCGGCGCGCGTGCTGACACGGCGACGGAGGAGGAAGACGACAGGGGAAGGTGGGCTGGGCCTCTCCTGTGCACTAGAGGCCCAGGTGCACAGTGATTGCTTTCTCTTTTTCTTTTCTATTTTCTGTTTCTTTTCTTTTGTCTCTGTTTTCTATTTATTTGGTGCACTAAATGAATTTAGTTGCTTATGAAACTTTCCACATAAATACTAGGTAATATTCTGAGATAGCACACAAAGTGTCATGCCATTTTGAAATGTTTAAATTTTGTTTGCATTTAAATGTCTTAATTAGTTGTTGTTGGCTCTGTTTAAATAATGCTAGGGTCACTTTAGGATTTTTGGTGATGTTGTTTTCCTTAACAAAATTAATTAGGAAATATTTGCAATATCACCAACATTTTTGTTTCCATGTTTGATGAAGTAAAAATTTTACTTGAAATTTAAAGTGGAATTTGAAATGAGATATGGCACTAGTGACATTTAAGCTTTGCAAAACATGATGACTTGGCATAATTATGGGAGTTCACTGAAGCTTAATTACAGGGGGTGTTACAGGTGCGCGCGTTAAATTCATCAAGCCAAAGAATTCAGAAGTTGGTAAGTGGAAAAAGAATGAAGCTAAGCGCAAGCGAATCAAGCCAACTTTTGATATGTTGCTTTCCAAATATACCAACCAAGCGGCCGGTTCTAGCTCTAATCGGCCATCACATTTGAAACGTTCAAGATCACCTTCGAAGTGAGAGTTTCAGCACCACGCAAGGCCATATGGGTCATGGGCGCCGACATGGATGGCACCACCCTCCTATGCACCATATTACATGGGAAACTTCAATGGAGATTGGGGGCAGCCCCAAATGGCTCCTTATGCTTTTCATATGGGGTGGGCAACACCTAGGAGGCCTGCTTGCAAGAGGCTTTATTATCCTACACAAGGCCGTTCAAGCCATGGTGCTAATCGGCCAACAAAAATTTCTCCAAGCAAGATCAATAAAAAAGTGTGGCGTGTTAAGTCACCTAATGCGCAAATTTCAAAATCCGACAAGCAAAACGAGATCGAAGAGCCGATTGTTGGTAATCCGGCTAATTCTAACGGTAATATTGTTGTTGTCTAGTAGGGTTCCATGGATAATGATCACGAGGCTAGCACAAGCAAGGCCAAACTTAGGGATCCCAAATATACTCAACCTAAGTGGTGTTCTGACGCCCCCGACTCAATCGTGCACTAATCATACACGCAAACGTGCACGATCAAGATCATAGACTCACGGGAAGATATCACAACACAACTCTAAGACACAAATTTAAACATAAATCTTTATATTACAAGCCAGGGGTCACGAGGGCCCGAATACATAAGTCATCAAGCAACATAAGTCTAGGTACAGACGTAGTTAGACAAGTTTGCCTTAAGAAGGCTGAGCAAAACAACGACAACTGATCAAAAAGGCGCTGGTCTCCTGCCTGGGACCTCCGAACTACTCCTGGTCGTCGATCTCCTCGTAGTAGTAACCTCCTGCGGTAAACTCGGGCTACTGGGCTCCGTCATCTGATCGCAGCAACCGGGTAGGGGGGAAAAGATAGCAAAGCAACTGTGAGTACTCATCCAAAGTACTCGCAAGACTTACATCAGATCTACACTAAATATGCATCGGTATCAAAGGAATGGGGCTATATCTTTGGACTAAACTGCAGAAATGCCAGAGTAGAGAGGGAGAAGCCTATCTTAACGAAGACTAGCATCTTGCAGCAATCTTGCAACATCAGAAGAGAGTAGAACAGAATAACATATAGTAACAAGTATATATTATCAATGCCCAGAGATCCTTCCTCGACTACCCTACGAGAAAGCGACCTCAGAGCAATATAACAGTTTAGTAACATGAAGTATCCAGTTCTAGTTGTAGTAGATCAGGATACAACTCCGAGCGTCCTATTACCGTGGACACGGCTATTCGAATAGATTAACTTCCCTGTAGGGGTGCACCACATTACCCAACACGCTCGATTACCTTTGGCCGGACACACTTGCCTGGGTAATGCCTGGCCTCAGGTGATCGACACACCGTAGTCCTACCTAGGCTCTCTAGAGAGGTTAGCACACCAGTCTACATCCTAAGCGCGAAGGGGTCATGGGCCGATCGCCCTAAGCACTCCTGCGCATTGCATGACTGGCCGGGGACCAAGCACGACTGTGGAAGCACCAACAAACGTAACCAGCTCACCCCAACAATCAGCCCGCACAATTGTGACGTCTAACAGAGCTTTCGGGAGAATGTACGATGCCGAGGGCCCATACCATAATCCCGCGTGGTGGTTAGTGCGTATAGGCCAGAGACCAACTCAGATCAAATACCCAAATCCATTAGCGAATTATTAGTAGCTCGCGGACCACGACCAGGGACCAGGCCCATCTCTCTCCTAGATGGTCTCCGCCTGCCCTGTCGCTCCGACAACAGTCTAAGTCTCGTGTCGGCTGTCGGGACAAGTGCCGAGCTACCACCACATCCTGGGTCGTACCGCTAACAGCCAGCCGCCACAGTATCTCTCGCGGGTGCTCTCCGGGACTGCCCGACTTTGAATGAATCACTCGCGGGTACCCTTGGGGCCGACCCGACTTGTAAAGGGGGAATGTCATAACTCAGGTCCATACTGTCAAGGTGAGATCCGAGGAATCACCCTCGGTGGATCCACACTTGATACACTGCACGACAGAGACATCAACGAGAATGAACTATAAGGCATCACCCTCGGTAAGGTCACCCTTGAGGTGCTTTGCTACAGATTCATCATCGAGAGTGATATACGAGGAATCACTCTCGGTAGTATCACGCTTGGTGCGGCTCTGCAGAGTCGTACAATTGCATGGGCCTAAGGGGGGTCTCAGGTCTCAGTACACCGATCAACTGGTTCAGTCATCCCGGACATTAAAGCATGGCAACATGGACAAGGGTGTAGGGCCACTGATGGAACTAGCATAACTATACTAGGCATATAGGATAACAGGTAAAGTATCAACAATAGTTACAAGGACATGCTATGCATCAGAATAGGAGCTATCGGAACATTAACAGTAGCAATTCTAATGCAAGAATAAAAGAGAAGGTATGGGTGATATTGGAATGATCAAGGGGGGGTTGCTTGCCTGGAAGCTCTGCTGAAAGGGGCTGGTCGTCTGGAGGCTGATCGTCTGGAGCGTAGTCGTACCCGGTGTCGTCGGCAGTCTCGGGGTCTACCGGAGGAGAAAGAGGGGGAAGAAACAATAAATACACAGCAAACAAATGCAACACGGATGCATGACATGGCAAAATGAGGTGACGATGTGACATAATGCATTACTAATCATTTTAGACGGAGCGGGAAATTATTCAGGAATATTTTCCCAGCTCCAGGTGATTGTCGATATATGGATCTGGAGGGGAAGGTTCCATGTTCACCATGATAGGAGTGATGGTCAAGCATTTCGATAGCATATTCGGATTCGTCATATTTTTCTGATCATTTTTCATGTATAAATTATTTTCATCTGACTTATGGTTTATTTTCTATGATTTTTCAAAGTTTTAATTGTTTTTCTAGATTTTCTGAATTATTTTTATTCGTAAATAACACAGTAAATACTTTTGTCACCTAACAGTGGGCTAGCCACTGAGGCTGACAGTGGGCCAGGGCTACCTAGTCAGCAACCCAGTCAAACTGGCAGGTGGAGACCACCTGTCAGTGACACATTTGTTAATAGGCTTATTTAACTATTTTAATTAAGTTAATATGTCGTGGGTCCCACTGTCAGTGGCACATGCCACTAAAATTTATTTAACTGACTAATTAAGCGAGTAGGGCCCACTAGTCAATGGTTAGTTAGCGTGTAATTAGCACTAACCTAGCAATTAACCCTAATCTAAGGACTGGGTCCACCTGTCAGTGGCACGGCACGGTAAAATGACCGGCGCGCGCGCGGGAGCACGACGGCAGCGCTCCAGTGATGGCCGGAATCGCTACCCCGAAGGCCAAATCGACGGGGCCTTGCACCAGACGGACGAGACAAGAGCGGCGGACCGCTGGGTGGTGGTGGGACGTCCTGCGGGTGGTCGGAACGGTGACAACGACGATGGCTGAGCGGTGGCATCGGGCGGCGCTAGCGGAACCGGGGCTAAACTACGCGAGCAAGCTCGAGGAGAGGCGCATGCTCACAACGAACTCGAGGCGGCGGTCAGTGAAGCAGGGGAGGCACCGGAGCGGCGGCATTCGGAGCGGATCAACGGCGGCCAAGGTGGAGGGGAACGGCTCGATTGCGGCGACTCGGTGCGGCTCCAGTCGAATGAGTGCCCATAGAGGATGCAGCAGTCCACGGCAGTCCCGTTGGACATCAGCAGGAGGCATGGGGTGGCCGGTGGCCACGGCAACGGGAAGGCGCGGCGACGACAGCGTGGTGGAGCTCGGGAGAGAGAGCGAGAGGGGGCGCGAGGGGGAAAACGGAGGGGGCTAGGGTTCCACGAGTTCGGGGTGGGTCTTATCCACCGCTAAGGTGCTCTGGATGCTCGACACGAGCTCCATCACCATCGGGGACGAGCTCGGCGTCGACACGGCGTGGGAGCAGGTGGGAGGTAGGTGACGGTGCGGGGTGGGCTGGGCCGGTACTGTGCGATTAGAGCCCATAGGTACAGTAGGCTTCGGCTGTTTTTCTTTTTCTATTCCTCTGTTTATTGTTTTGCTTCTGTTTTGCATTTCTTTTTGCATCAATTAACTTTTGTAAAATGTAGAACTTGTCTCAATAAATACTCTGCAATATTCTGTGATGGTACAAAAAGTTTGAGGAAGTTCTAAATCCATTTGAATTTTGTTTAAATAGAAATGATTTAAAAGATGTTGTTTAGGTACTGATTTTGGATGCTAGGTTCAAAATAAGCAAACAAATGATGTTGTTTTCCTTAACCATAATTACATAGGGATTATTTACAAAATTATGAACTATTTTGCTTGCAAGTTTGTACAATTTTTATTTTGACTTGCAAATTGAATTTTGAATTTGAAGTTGGATTAATTCCTGAATGCAATTTAATTGGGATGATCATGATGACATGGCACATTAATTTGGATAATGACCTGACTAATATCTGGGGGTATACAGGTGTCCTCCCGGTTTAACTAAGACCGTGAAAAGGAGATTGCAACGCATGAGGATCCACGAGAAGGTAGAGCACGAAGAGGAGAAGCAAAAGGACGAATTGTTCAATAAAATTCGGCCCATGGCACCCGTAAAACAAGTGTGGAAGCCTAAACAAATAGAGAATTCAGTTGCTTCCGCATTAATTGCAGCAGCGCCTACACCACCAAAAGAGGATGATGCAGCCCCTATTACATCGTCCATGCCACCTATCACAACCTCTTCAATCGAAGAGATTTCGAGTCCAATATACACATTGGGAGATGAAGATGAGATGGTGGATTATGAATCTACGCCGGTTCGGGGAAGGTATGGATATTAATATGGTGTATTACTTACCCGCCGAATTTCGTGCTATAAATGAAGAATGGGAGGTGGCCCAACTTGATTTTGGTCCTAAGAACGCCATCTTCGAGAAGCCAAAAGAACCGGTGAAACACTTGAAGCCATTGTACCTCAAAGGTCATATTAACGAATCGCCGGTTGCTAGGATGCTCATTGATGGTGGTGCTGTGGTAAATCTTATGCCCTATTCGATCTTCAAGAAGTTGGGATTACATGATGATGCATTGATGAAGACCAATATGGTACTTAATGGATTTGAGGGTAAAGAAAAGACAGAGGCCAAAGGTGTGATGTGCATGGAACTCATCGTGGGAAATAAAACTTTGGCCACCAGATTCTTCATCGCCGAGGTGCAAGGTAACTATAATGTTATATTAGGCTGCGATTGGGTTCATGCCAATCAATGTGTGCCATCTACGATGCATCGATTCTTAATACAATGGGTCGATGATGAAGTAGAAGTCATTCACGCGGATACAATGGGCCAAGGTATAATGTAAACAAAAATTTATGAGCAATGGCCGATATATACTTATCGCCCTAAGCATAAACATGGTTGATATATAGTTATCATCCTAAGCACATAAAAATGGCTGATGGAGTGTTGACATCGTCCTTAGAACAAAGTCGGTGCAAGTTATTTTTCGGCATGCAAGCTTTGCCCAAAAACAGGGGGGCATGTGTTGACATCAAATTTTGGCATAGCACAAAACGCAATTAAGATGACCTCAAATGAAAAGATTATCAACATGAAAAATCTTTGTCTCGTTGAAACGGTAGATTTTGATATAAAAATCATCTTAATGCAAGGTCGTATGCAACCTGTAGAGCCAAAATAAGGTCAGGGACGGAAGCTGCAGAGTCACTTCGGACAGACCGAGTGGATTTGACTCGGTGAGACCGAATGGATGTCAAAAAATTTGTCATGAGACACCTGGTGCACTCGGTGAGACCGAGTGAAACCACTCGGAAATTTCGAGTGGAATACAGAAGAGTACAGAAGGTTGGCCACGTTCACTTGGTGAGACCGAACCAAACCACTCGGAGGCTCCGAATGGATCGGGAAAATTGCTAAAAATTCTTGTCCGAGTTAGGTTAGGGTTTTTGATGTTTTGGACGGAATTTTTAGTCCTTTACTTATACGGAAAGTCCAACCGCCTCATAAATAGATGAGAGGTGACAGCCGATTGAACACCACACAATCGCAAAATCCATCTACTTTTAACCCTAATTTTACATCTCTCACTTGTTCTTTCTCTCTCGTTCTTCGTTTGTTCTTCGTGTTGAAGGGTAACGATCCTCGAGGCTCTACGGGCGAGCGAATTGACCTAGGGCAGCCCATAGCCGCCGCGCGTCCAGACGGGGTCCCTCCCGGGTGCGTGGGGTTACGGGTCTACAAAAGCGCCCGCCGGATTGCTTGCGTACCGCGCTTCCGGCCGGGTCTCCTTCGACGTGAGCTGCGGTGCATCACCCCGGCGTCGAGGGTACACGGTGACGTGTTCGTGTGCAAACAGGTACTCGTTCTGAGTAAACTTGTGGATTACGCAACTGACATGTCCTATTTTGCAATACAGCTGGAGCACCATGTCCTAAACTGTAGACTGGAGCAATAAAGCTGGAGCTGCATGTTCTGATTTCAAGATGCGTTTGCAGTTTATTATTTTTTTATTTTTTTTGAAAGTACCTGCGCATTATATTAAGCAAACCGGAACAGTACATTGACACACACAGACACATCTAGAGAAACCGGGAGAAACCACGAGTCGTGGAGAAATTGCAGAAAACACCCAGAAAGAAAGGAAATTACAAGGAGGCCCTTGGGGGTCCTGCAACCAGAACAACCATCGTCGCCGGAGCCGAGGCAGCGCCATCGCCGTCGCTGGCTTTGTGAGTCGAAGAAGGGACTCGCCGCATGCAGCAAGCCCATTGACCCTGTGGCACGTCGACCGGGGCAATCCCCGCACTGGAACTCGGATCCCAGATCCAACCCCTTGCACTAACGAAGTCGGGAAGGAGCAAGGACCTGCCGCCGTCTGACCGCCTGCCCTCTCCTTGATCGTCGTCTTCCCGCAGCACCGTCGCAAACTCCTGCTGCAGTTGTACAACATGCTCAACTTAGCATATATCCTGGAGTTGTTTGCTTCTGTGTGGTCTATAGCTCTGTCAAGCGACAAGCTGCTCATCTAGTGTCGATGTCTTTGTTACTGTCCGTAGTT
Source organism: Elymus sibiricus (assembly GCA_039707655.1). Classification (NCBI taxonomy): domain Eukaryota; kingdom Viridiplantae; phylum Streptophyta; class Magnoliopsida; order Poales; family Poaceae; genus Elymus; species Elymus sibiricus. Next base: position 21,068,580 of record CM077676.1, read on the forward strand.
TCGTTTTGAATTATTGGTGGTCAAATAACAATCATCCGAGGTCTTTTTGTGGATTATCAGTGATTAATCTGGTGTCTTGGTTCTAGTCGGTTACTAGCTCGTAGAAATGAAGTAGCAGTGTAATCTCGACAAAATCACGCGCCGTCGGTCGGCGTATCGACTATGGTGGTATATTGTGGAGAACATTGTAATGTTATTTTAGTATCAAATTATGTTTGTTGTTGGGTACCGATGTATCTTTAGAAACTCGATTTCCAGCTCATCGTATCTGACTCTCCATCCCCTCCTCATGTGGATTACACATCTAGAAAGCCAGGAGAGATTTGAGATTCAGATAGACTCCCTCCTCAAAGTGTAGTCGATAGATAAACAGAGCAGGATGGTCTCTATATCCTTCTAGCTACGGGGTTGGGTCACTTTCAGAATAGCAAGCACAATGGTAGCAGCCTAGCTGGCATACAATCAGAAAGACCATCTCTGCATCTCGGACATTTGCTTCCTGTCTCAAATTCTCGATGATCCGCGTACTCCACCTGCGAAAAAAGAGAGGAGGAAACTGAATTGGCATTAAGATAACATTTCAGATACAATCAATGTAAGAATATAGCACATGGCAACAATGTTGTGCCGCGCATGGCTCTCACACAATGTTGCGCGAACTGCATCATCGACATGTACTGGTATTATAGTGGATGGCCATGGGGCAGGAACCGACAGCAACGCGTACCGTACGCACATGATCGCCACAATCACCGTACGCTTCAGCACCGACTTCCGTAGCCCTGCGGATCGAATGACCAGAGTGAGCTCAGACAAATATTTTCCATGACGACATGATTTATCTGAATAGTGATTGTGCACCCTACCTCGTGTCAGGTTTCCTCCCAGGGGGTCGTGCCGTTGCTGCATTGCAAAGAGATCAAACACAGGACACCGAGTGTGGCTAAATAAACACTGAAAATCTCTGTGGAAACAAGGACACCCCATCAATTCGAGAGAATCCTGGATGACTCAAAGAGGGCACCGTCGCCGATGAGGTGATGCCAGCGACTTCAGCCATGGCACTAGCCCCACAATAAATCTAATTGTCTGCAAGGATGCAGTTAACACTAAATTCAGTCAAAAACCCTTTTCCCCGAATTATATTGATTATTATATTTTTGATCTTTCTTTTTGAGAGCTCTCGCGACCGCGTCGCCCCCGCGGGCGACTGGCCGCGCCCCGGCCCTTCTTCCTCAAGCTCTCCCCCACCCCTCCCTCCTCGTCGCCGTCGCCGGCGCCCTCCGCCGGGTCTGACCCCGGCGACGCTGGCGGCGGCGGCCCCTGGCCATTCCCCTCTCGGTGGCTCTCCGGCGCGGGGAGGAGCGGTGCCGGGGGGTGTCCCTAGGTGGCGGCGGTCCGGCGTGGCGGCGGGGTATTCTGGCGCGGCGCCGGAGATCGGCTGGGCGGCGGCGTCACCGTTGGCGGCGGGGTGGCACGGCGGCGCGGCCTGGCGGCGCCCGCTCGGCCCAGATTTGGGCCCTTTGAGCCCCATCTGGGTCTGGGCGGGCTGGCGGCGGGGCGGGGCGGGTCTGCGGCGTGGCTTCCGGGAGGCGGGGGAGCGGCGACGGGCTGTTGGGTGCTGGCGGCGCTGGCGCCGGCCTGCTGCAGCGTGGCCGGCGGGGCTTAGCGGGCCCGATTCGGGCCTGGCCGGGCCAGGGGTGGCCTGGTATGCCCTGCTGCCGCGTCCGGACGGCGACCGCGACGGTGCCGGAGGCACGGGCCTCCCGCACGACGGCAGTGGAGGTGGTTCCCTCCCGCGCGGCTACGGTGCTGCTGCTCCCATCGCCTGGTGCTTCTCTCCTCGTCCTCTTGGCCTCGTGGTGGTGATCTCAGTGAGGCGGCGTGGGTGGCGTCACGGCCGCGGTAGCGCATGCTGGTGGGCGGCGAGTTGGCTGGTTGGCTCCGGTCCGGTTGGGCGGTGGGGTTTGGAGTGCGGGAGAAATCCTTGCCGGTTCTTCCGGCTCCGATGCGGTGACGCCTGCGGGTGCCGCCATTCCTTCCTGGAGGGTGTCGGTGGTATCCATCCCCCACTCCCCTCCGCATGCCGGGGGAAACCATAGGACACGTCCGGGCAGCAGCGTCGTCGGCGTCACATTCCTTCTTGGAGGTGCTGCTTGGTACGCGGCGGATCGGAGCCTTGGACTGTGGTGGGTCAATCCGGAGGGCGCAGCGGTGGCGGGTCATCCGCGCTTTGTCGAGCTGCCGTTGTTGGCATTTGCTTCTTCTTCTTTTTTTCTTTTGGGCTTGTTGTGCTGCTCGCCCCAGCAATTGCTTTGTGATCGGTGTTGGTTGCTTTGGAATACAAAGTGGGGGGAAACCCTTTTTCGGTAAAACCCTTTTCCCCTCGCAATGATACAATGTTGCAGTTTATCAGGCAGAGACCTACTGCAGATATGGTCGGCGGCGCCATGAGCTCCTCGACGAGCTGGCGCACGGCCTCCTTCAGGTTCATCAGTGACAGTGGCACCAGAGGGCAGGAGGTGGTGGAGTGCGAGAGGGCAATGCGTGATGCAATCAGCAAAGCAGGAGACAGACCGAGGGGATCAACACCGGCCCGTGAACTAGAAGACAGTTTGGGCTGTAGGATGAGCCAGCCTGAAGCACTCCACCTGGTAACAGGTTGCTCGAGGGCCTGCTATTAAGGAAAGTTTGTAATCAATGGAATATTTCAAAGATTAATTTTTTTAATGAAGTACATATATATTACGAAAGACTATATATCTCTGACAGTGCAAAGATGGCCGACGGGAGCTAATTTACCTTTCAATTTATTTGTAGCTGGGAATCTAGATCACACTCTAAATTCCTTCCAGCAGATATGCACGATCTTTGGCCAACTTTCTCCATCAGGTGCTCGGCAGCTCTCCTTCAAGAGCTCAGAACAACCCCAAACACATATGTGCTGAAGGGAGGATGGCAGATCTGGTAAAGATGACATGTTGAAGCAGTCATAGATGTTGAGCTTCTTCAGATTGGAGAAGCACTTCATATTTGTTGGCAGGGAAGTCATTTGACAACCACAGAATCTCAAGGTCTTGACAGATCTGAAGTTTGCAGATTCTTCGAATGAAACGAATGGTTCCTTGCATCTTTCAAGAGAGAGAGATGTCGGAGCTGAGAAACCTTCAGCAGAGCATGTTGTTGAGTATTACAAGACTGCTAACAGAGAGTGAGAACTGGACTTGAAACTGTGAGATACACTCGGTGGTGAGTTTCGGAACATCAATCAAATGTATGTGGTGAAGTTGCAGGGAAGACAATCCTTCGAGCGTACATAAATCTGGCAAGTGATACAGTGAGAATGATTTAACAGAGGTAAGACTACCAACAGACAAGCATGCGGTGCTTCTGCAATTGCTTATGAGAATATAATTCATCTGTGGCCAGTCAGTACAGTGGAATTCAGCTGCAAGCACATAATTGAATATACAGAGCCTCTCAAGGGATAATGGCAAACATTCTGCTCCACGTTCCAACTCTAAAGAAGGGCAGGAACTCAATCTAACATCTGAAAGAGAGGTAGCAGCTCATAAACCCCCTAATGACCTGAAACACCAGCAATATTTGATGAACAAATAGTCAAGTTTTGTCAAATGTTGGAGGACCTCTTCTGAAGGAAGTGTAGTTAAAGTCATAATCTCTTGTAAGACCAATCTTTTCAGTGAAGTCAGGCCATCAAGGCAAACAGCTAAAGCTCCATCTGTAATACTGCATGAAGAAAGAGAAAGTTTACAAAGTCCTGATGGTGGAACCAGCGGCAGCCCAATGCTCCTTCCATACACGAGTCTCATCCTATGCTCGTGACAGTATATCCATGCCTTGATGATATCCTCTTTTACCAATACTTCATCTTCCTCTCTTTCTAGAGCACTTTCAAGTTTTTGAACATGTGACAAATCAGCATGCATCAATATCACCAGCTGCTTCAGAAATGAATGTTCCAATGAGAGTACACTCCTAATATGTGATCCTGAATCCACCTCCCAGATTAAACTAAGTTGTGATACCAAGTGGTCTGTCCTCATGGTATTCTCTCTCTGATCATGATGCTCCAACTCATCGGTGGAAATAAATATAAGCAGTGGGCATGTGTCTACATCTAAGATTTTAAGGCCTAGTGGAAAACAGGGTAATGTCTTCAGGTTTGGCACATTGTGGAGGACAAGTGAAGAGCAATTCCCAAATAACTCAATATTGGATGGTAGGCATTATAATGCACTGCAATCAACAAAGCTTAAAGATTTCAAATTCTCAAAATATGAACCATCAAGTAACCAGCTGCGGTATTTTGAAGATTTGTAACCGTCAATAGTAAGATCCCCAAGTTGAGGCGGTGGCATCAGGCCTTCTAGAATCTCCAAATGTAAACTACCCTCTGCATTCGAGTTATTCTGGCAACTCCAGATAAGTCGCAAGCTATCAAGATGACTTTTCTGATGCAGCTTCGATTCTAAGGCTTGATCCTTCCCAGTGACATTCTCAAGATTTGTGACACTTAAGCTTCCACGAATGTCGTTCATATCCCTTAGCTGCTGCAACTCATATCCCTTTTTCTTTTGCAAAGAAAATTCCTCAAATTGTTGAAGCGAAGTTATCTTGCCAATGTTAGAAATTTGAGGCAGTGCTCTTTTGTATGAATCGTATATTCTATAATCATGCCGATCAAGATGCCGTAACTTCCTTAAATAGCAAAGTTTCTCGGGAAAACTGTCAACTTTATCATTTAACAGAAGTAACTGCAAGTGGTAAAGAGTACACAGTGATCTTGGCAATTCAAAAATAAGGGTTCTGATGATGTTCAAATACCGAAGGTGCTTCAACTCACCAACAGATTCTGGCAACTTGCTACTGCTGTAAGATGACAAAAATAATACGCGCAACTTCTTCAAATTCTGTAGTACCTGATTAAAAAGGTCACTTACATCATCCATTAGGGGGTCTATGCAGATAATAGTGCGTAAATGATGTAGCTTGCAGATACTTTGCTTGTGTTGCTTCATACTATCAACACGGACAGATAGATGTCGAACAGTGGATGGTATTTCTGTTACTTTATCATCTTCCAATCTGAAGTAGACTTCTTTGGAGAGTGATTCTACCAGATCATGAAGGAAATCATGCATAACATAGTATGTGGGAGAGTATTTAATATCAACTAGTTGAAAGAACGAAACAGAGATCATCTCCTTAAAGCAATCCCTCCCAATATCTTCCACTCTCTTGTTTTGGTTGCACGAATCAATAAGGCCCTCTGCCATCCAAAGATGAACCAACTCATCAATGATATACTTGTGGCCTTTTGGAAATGAGCTGCAATATAGGAAGCACCTCTGTAGACATGGATCTAACTTCTCATAACTCCACAATAAAGCTGTCATGGGCTCACCTAATTTGTCAATCTTTATAGTTAGAGCATCCTTCCATGCAGTGTCATATGTTTTCCCTTTCAACTGGGAACCCACAACTTTGGCCGCCAAAGGAGATTGTCCAAGACTTTTAGCAATCTTCTCTGTAAAATCTTCCAGATTTTCACGCAATCTCCCATGTTTACCATGATTTCTGATTTCTGGTCCAGAGAAAGCATGGTGTTTGAAGAGTGCCAAGAAGTGAGCATCTTCCATGTTTTCCAGAGGATACACTTCTGCACAGCAAAGAGCAGCTGGAAATGTATCCCGTCGAGAAGTTACCAAAACTTTGATTCCCGTTTGTTGGGAGACTAGAGGAGCTAACAGCTGGTCCTATTCCCTCTCGCTGCCAGGTTCAAACCAAACATCATCCAACACAAGCAAGAATTTCCCTGATTCTTGCAATATGTCTGACAACTTGCGCTGCAGAGTATCAAGGTTATCAATGCGTGGGCATTCCAACTGAGAGGCAGACTCGATGATCTCCCGTGTATGACGGCGGACATCAAGTTTGCGTGAGATGCTTACCCACATTCTCACATTAAAACATTTTTTCAACCTCTCTTCATTGTAAACAAGCTGTGCCAAGGTGGACTTTCCCATGCCTCCAGCGCCAACGATGGCCAAACCCGAATACATAATTGTACTAGACTCAGTAGTAGCAGTTGTCTTGGTAAGACAGTCTATTATATGAACGCTATGCTTGTCACGGCCAATCACTTTCGGAGGTGGCATTGATGTGGTCTCAGGAACAGCAGCTGATGGTATTGTCGGGCTCACTACATTATAACCAGCAGGTAAGCAGAGCAGTTGATGGAAGTCCTTGGCTTTCGCGAGGGTAGCCTTCAGTTCCTTAAGATGGCGAATAAGTTTTCTGTTCTCTGAGCTCAGATTGCACAGCCTGCTCGATGCAACACGCAAAGGCTTCATAAAAGTGCTGCTGATGGAGGAGGCATTGGCCGGCAAGGAATCCTTTCCCTTTGCTTGGCGCTCGAGGAGGTTGTACTCATGCTCTTCCAGCAAGTCTTCGGCCATGTAGAAGGCTTCTTTGAGTTCCTGAAGCCATTTGTCCAACTTGGGCCTATGGTTCCCCTTGTCTGCTGCTTCAATCACCAGCTCGAACTGCGGCATGATAGTTGTCTCAATTCATGGAGCTCACGCGCCATGTCCACTCCAAGGTACACTGAAGCATTAGCATGGAGCTTCTTCAAGACCGGCAATACAGCCAATCTTAAGCCAGCTATAGCTATCGCCACTTCTGCCATCGGATTGCAGGTTTTCTTGGGGGGTTCTGTTTGTTTTGTGGATGCACAGATTTTGGGTGCAAAAAGACAAACTCTGGGAAACAGGCTGAAAGAGAGTTTTAAGGGGTGTTTCTAGAGGAAAATAAGAGAACAGATTCGATTCTGATAGTTTGGAGAATAATAACTTGTATTGATGATATTGAGTGATTGCAATGAGCCACGGTGGGCTGTTTATATAGTAGACTGGACTTGGGGGCTAAGGAATCCTAATAGAGATAGGTTTAGATTACAATACGTGAACTACCAAATATTGCCTAACGTGATATACTCGAACACCCCCCCGCAGTCGGATCGGTAGTGACGTGAATAGCTTGAGCGTCGCGGACGGTCAGACTGGAGCATAATGATGCCGATGACTGGAGAGGGAGCCGAGGTGATAGCCCTTGATGCCGATGTCGATGTAGCCAAGGTGTGGGTGTTGTAGTCGTGGTCGATTATGGCGTTGGTGATGTAGTCGCCATTGATGAAGTCGGTGTTGTTGATGTTGTGGTCGATGTCGTCGAGTTTGTCGGAGTTGGTGAGGTTGTCGAGGTAGTAGAGGTAGTCGAGGTAGGCGGCACACCTTGCCGAGCTTGCCAGACCCGGGAGCATGTCGGGGACGAAGGCACGCGTCGGTGTTGCCAATACCGGACGTGCGGAGACAGGGACCATAACGAACCATGCGAGCCAGAGTCGGATGGAGAAGCAGAGAAATTTTCCGTGAACGGTCGGTTTGTGGCTTACTGGTGCCGAAGTTGTCCGCCGTTGACGCCGGAGTAGACGAAAGAGTTAGGAAAAAAAATAGACTGCGACTCTGGCGGCGAGGTTGTAATGGACGAAGACGAAGAGGTTGTGGTTGATGGAGATTGAGCTGTAGAGGTAGTAGATTTCGGGAATTAAACCCGTTGGCGTTGACGAAGATCATGATTGGTGGTGATGGCGACGATGCGGTACGTGCAGCCAGGCTTGCCGGGCTTGCCGGTGACGGGCTTGCCGGGCTTGCCGGTGACGAGCTGGCCGGGCTTGCTGGACTTGCCGGACTTGCCGGTCTTGCTGGACTTTGCCGGGCTTGCCGTGCTTGCCGGGCTTGCCGGACTTGCCAGTCTTGCCGGACTTTGCCGGGCTTGCCGGTGACGGGCTTGCCGGGCTTGCCGGTGACGAGCTTGCCGGGCTTGCCGGACTTGCCGGTCTTGCCGGACTTTGCCGGGCTGGCTTGCCAGGCTTGCCGGCCTTACCGCACGTTGTTGGTGTAGATGGTTGTCGGCGATGACGACCACGGTTGTTGATGGTGCAGCCCTGTGGTGACGAGCTTGATGTCCCGGTCGATTGTGTCGAAGACGAGCCGACGTGGTGACGACATGTGGACGGAGCAGCCGGTGGCAGCGCGTGAAGGTGTCCCTTGGGGCGCCGCGCAGAGCGTGCTTGGCACGATTGTCGATGAAGATGGCCGGAGATGAGTCGACGAGCAGAGGCGCGCGAGGACGACATGCGGCGGTGGGCGACGCAATCTGATCTATGATCAGCGAAAGAAGAAGAAAACGCCGGTCAAGCGGCCGGCGAGAAAATTTTGACGACGCGAGATCTAATCTACTATTTGCGCGGCCCCCGGCGGAGATCGATCTCCCCGGGGGCGGCGCCGCGCGGAAGCTGTGTGGCGGCTAGGTGCGGAAAACCTAGGCCTCTGATACCATGATAATTTGGAGAATAATAACTTGTATTGATGATATTGGGTGATTACAATGAGCCACGGTGGGCTGTTTATATAGTAGACTAGACTTGGGGGCTAAGGAATCCTAATAGAGATAGGTTTAGATTACAATACGTGAACTACCAAATATTGCCAAACGTGGTATACTCGAACAGATCCATAAAGACACTAAATGATGGAGCACCAAGTATGGAGATGAACAAGTACACAATCGGAAAATAGGAGCAAAAACTGACTATTTTGTCCTCTCTTTTTTTTTGGGTGTGGAATGGCCTCAATAAATTGAAAGATGACCACGTAGTGATGGATGACAAATCTGCTGGAGTGGGAAACAACGAGATAAATTAGTTAACTGCATGCAACGGAGATAAGAAAAAGGAACTTAGTGGCAGATCTGTGGACAATGGCGAAAACTAATATTACATTTTGAGAGTGGGAAACGACCTGAATAAATGATATACGAGCAATTGAAAGGGCTTCTGGAACAGAGGTTGAAACAACCAGTGAATATAGCAATGGATGAACACCTGTTGGAGTGAGAAATCACAAGATAAATTAGCCGGTTGCAACAACGAAGATAATAAACAGAAGCATACAGCCAGATTTATAGAGGAAAACAGACGAGAATACTGGTGAGCTTACACAGATGAAGAAGTGAGAAGCGGTGTTCTAGGAGCCGGTGCAGGGATGCAGCAAGGTTGCAGGAGAGGCAGATATTAGGAGCTAACAATGTTGTGTTGCAAGAGAATGAGAGGCAGAAATCCCCAAACAGCAGGTCAACAAGGCAATAGCAGATCTGATCCAGCTACTTGCCCATTTTTTAAGTGTAGCTGAGATGGACACAGATCACTGACTGATAATTGAAGTATAAAATAGCAGAGGACTCTGCCAATACAACACCATTGTGTGACTAGATACAAACAAGTTGGTAATAAAATCTTTTTCTTTCTGTCCATCACCATCGCTGGCTCTTCATGCTTTCTATGAACCATCCTCACAGATCTGAAAGAATGACCGAGATCAAAATATGACCATATAGATGCTCCACCCACAGGGAAATCATGACAAAATAGAATTGCAAATAGGTTACATGATTTCCTTCCAATTGCATCCATACATTACATACTAAAAAAGGAAGAGATTTTGTACACCCTAATTACTTTCGAATTACTATAGAAGTGTGCATGCAGAATTTGACGGAGCGCTTGCTTCTAGGTCTTCCACAAAGAAAGTAGCAAATTTCTAGCTAATGCACCAGTGTACATATCACTAAATATGTAGTACTCATCTTTGATATATCAACCAGCTTTTAAATGAATGTACATACCCAAGAATCAATTACAATTGCAGTTTCAAACAACATGTCATGTACCTAGATCACAAATCACAGGAAGAAAGGGGATTGGAGAGGGAAACTGGGACTCGGGATATAGACGGAAGCAATCTCGTGCTAGGGATTGAGAATCCAGAGCTACAAGGAGATTAGGGAAATGGAGTTCATCCATCTATTCTCCTCTCCCCTCACAGGTATGATGATTCTCCTTTTGTAGTTGTGTCCCTGCCACCATGGGCTCAAACGCCAGTCCAATGTCCACCACAGCCCATCTCGCGGCCCAGTACGTGACACAACACAGGAGAACAGTTAAGCTATCTGCACGCACTAAGAAACATCTCTCGTTTCGTATGGCACTTTGAGCTGTAACATCTTCACCTTTACAAACCTGTTAGCGCTGTTCCATGGTCTCCAATGTAGGCACACAGTCCACAGTTGGTGACTGCAGTAAGAACCGGAGAGGCAATCTGACGAACAAAATACCTCTGTTCTTCTCATTTTCTTCTTCTCCTAGTATTTCCTTCCCTAGCATTTTTCTCTTCCTTGGGTTTGGTTGCCATCGACAAGCAGCTATTGTATCGATCTCACGTCTAACAATTGTGGACAATAACACTTTCCTGTTATTCCCTGCTTTACCCACTGAATTATTGTCTGTCCTGCACATCTAGAAGCAGAAAACAGGAAAGCATACCTCTGTAAGTCAAGTCCACCATATATAATCAATATATCAGAAATTCCTTTACAGCAAGAAAATGATATGCCAGAAGCAACTTTGGGTATCATTAATTGGTGGTATAAAACAGGGACAGCGTCTGTTTGCGGGAATCCATCAATCCGACTACGCAATTAGCGCAAGCAAGAACGTGAACCGATCTACTAATTAACGCAGGCGAGAACGAATAAACGCACTGGGGCAAGGACAAGGCGGGTGGGAAGTAGATCTTACTATCTATCATGTGGGAGAGATGCCCAACGAGGCAATACTAGATCTGATCCAGCTATTTGGCCTTTTTTAAGTTTAGCTGAGCTGGACTTGCTAATAAACTAACCAGTAACCAATGTGGACACAGCTCACTGATCGATAATTAAAGTACATAAAGTAGGCCAGACGCATCTTTTCATGTTATGAGATAACACACAATGGAGTATTCTGTATCAAAAGCTTCAGCAGCGGATAAAAAACTCTATGCAATCAGATCAGTAGTAGAGGACTCTGCAAATACAACACCATTGCGTGACTAAATACAAATAACCAGTTTGTAACCCCTGAAGCATCACGAGTTAGAATCACATTCTTTCCCTTACCATGCGTGCAGGAGTTGAGAACTACCCCCATCGATGCAATATGCAGATGACACCATACTTTTCTTGGAAAATTCTGTGGACCAAGCCAGGAACTTGAAATGGATTCTTTCTTGTTTTGAAAAACTTTCTGGTCTTAAAATAAATTTTCATAAGACTGACTTGCACACCATCCATGTGGATGAGGACTCTGCTGATTGTTTTGCACAAGTTTTCTGTTGCAAGATGGGCACTTTTCCCTTTAAATATTTGGGAGTGCCCCTTCATTTTAAAAAACTGAGAAGAGAGGACCTGCAGCCCATCATTGATAGAATAATCAAAAACATTTCTGGGTGGCTGGGGAGAAACTTGTCTTACAGGGGAAAGTTGATTTTGATCTCTACTTGTATTGCCAGCATTCCTGCATATTTGATGTCTATGATGAAGTTTCCTAAATGGGCCGTTGATGCAATTGTTTCACAAATGTCTCACTTTTTTGGGGGGAACTATGGGAATGAACACAAGTACCACCTAGCTAAGTGGGGGCTCATCTCTATGAGGAAGGAATTTTGTGGTATGGGGGTGCTAAACCTGAGAGACTTCAACATGGCCTTGTTGTCTGCTTGGAGTAAAAGGTTTTTTGATAATAGAGATAGCGACTGGAAAAAAAATTATGCTACAAGTATGGTGCTGATAAGCCTAATATTTTGTATGGTAAGCCAGGTTCGGGATCTCCCTTTTGGAAAAGTATTTGCTGGGCATTTGGGGGTGCGAGAAAATTTTATCGATGGGAGGTGGGTAATGGAAGGAATGTTTCCTTTTGGCATGATCAGTGGGCGGGCGAGGTTTCTTTGAAAACCTGTTTTTGGGATTTATTCAACATTTGCCAGCAACAGGACTGCACTGTTGCACAAGTGTGGGATGGGGCTACCTTGAAACTATCTTTTAGAAGATGTGTAGATGAGTCTTTATATGAGAATTGGTTGGAGCTGTTACATTTGGTTAGGAATACTCCTGTAACCGCGGCTTGTGATAAAGCCGTGTGGGTGCTGGAGAATTCTGGGATTTATTCGGTGAGGTCCTTCTATAAGATGATAAACTTTGGGGGGATTCATAGTGAGCTTAAAGATTGTATTTGGAAAATTAAGGTACCACCCAATATTCATGTGTTCTTGTGGCTTATTGTGCGCAACAAGAGCTTAACTAGGGATAATCTAGCTAAACGTCAGGTAGTACCTGACATGTCTTGTGTTTTCTGTTCAGAACCGGAATCTATTCATCACCTATTCTTTGACTGTGTCGTGGCTAAGCTTATGTGGGAGATTGTGGCTGATATTATGCAAATTCCTATTCCTTGTGGTTTTGAGTCGCTTGCTTCCTTCTGGAAACGTGGGAAGAAGTGTGATGCTGTTAACTTGGTTACATCCGCCACTTTGTGGGGCTTATGGCGACTTCGGTATGATTTTGTTTTTCAGGGGCGAAAATGGCGAAGTATGAAGTGTGTGGTGGGTTCAGTGGGTTCATTGGTGCGACAATGGAAGGTTCTCTGCTCAGATGCTCAACCACATTGCTCCTCGAGTGCCTAAGACTTCTCGATCATCGGCGAGGAGAATTGCTTAGGATCGCCTGGCGAGATCCTGCCTCTACACCCTCCTGATGCTGTAGTGTAGGAAGCTTTACTTCTTCCGCTGTAGCTGTATGACTGGGTGTGTGGTAAAATTGCTGCTGGATGCAGCTGTAATAAGTAGGGCATTTGTAGTTGTTTTCTCAAACTGCAAGCCGTGAACCGTGAACTGTTGTAGTTTGAACTGCTGTGGCCTTGGCTTTTTTAATAAAAAGTTGGGGCGGGGGGAAACCCCTCTCATTTCAAAAAAACACTACCCCCATCGAAATCTTTTTTTTTCTCTTCATCACCATCACTGGCTCTTCATACTTTCCATGAAGCATCCTCACAGATCTGAAAGTCATGATCAAGAATAAAATACGACACCAATGATGTTCAACCTGCAGGGAAATCATGAAAAAAAGAAATGCAAATAGGCAACGTGATTTCCCTCAAATTGCATTCACATAATAAGGAAGGGATTTTGTACAACCTAGTTACTTTTGAATTACTATAGAAGCGTACATGCAGAAGTTGACAGAGTGCTGGCTTCTAGGTTTTCCATGAAGAAAGTAGCAAATTTCTAGCTAATGCACTGGTATATATCACTAAATATATAATACTCATCATTGATGTAACAACCATATTTGAAAGAATGTACATACCTAAGAAATAATCAATTACTTTTGTAGTTTTCAACCAGCACAGGGGGACAGTTGAGCTATCTGAACGTACTAAGAAACATCTCTCGATTCATATAGCATTTGGGGCCGTAACATCTTCGGCTTTCCAAATCAGTTGGCGCTCTTCTATGATTTCCAATGTAGCCACACAGTCCACACTTGAAAATTCATATATAATCCTGCAGCAGCGGGTTGATCGAGCAAACTTTTTTTTTATATGTGAGAAATGTCCAGCTTTTAATTGATTACCCTTTTTCGCGGGGAAAAGGATTATATTGAACCATCATGAGGATTACAATCATTTCTGACTATTACAATCATCCCTAACCAGCAAACAGTGCGGTGTTGGGAACGACGGAAATGGGTGGGGCTAATGGCTAGCACCATTCTGATCACGCACGACTTTCAGAATGGAAAAATCCCTTTCACATGGCATGAACAGACTAATGTCTCTTAACTCTATCAGCGTACCGAGATCAATCTAGTATAGCGGATCTGATCATACAAATTGCTTCCACACAGTCCGATTCAACACTGACGGGGATATTCTTCCATTGGAGAGCTAGACGTATTCCCTATTCACATGCTGCCAGTTCCGCATCCAGGGTATCAGAGCAGAGAAAAAGCTTTCCGCAACCAGCGAAGATGACTACCCGAGCATGGTCTCCCGGAATCATACCAGCCCCCGCCAACCCATTCTCCCGAACAAATGACCAATCTGCATTCAGCTTTGCGTGGCTGATATCCCGGTGCGCTCCATTTTAACTTCACGGTCAGCTGATTGGTGGAGTTATCTGAGATGGCCTTGGTCATTCCAACCACCTGTTTCCGTTTCACCATATCAGCTTGGGGATGTTGCTTGATGAGAATCATCAAATCAACGTAGCTGCAAACAAACTTGCCTCGACAGCGCATTGTGCCCAACCGACAGTTTTGACACCACCTGTTTCACTGAACTTCCGACAGTTGTTGTATCAGGTGCAGCAGCCATTCTGGGCCGGATCGTTGAACCATCTCATCAAAAGGAAGATCCCAGCAGCTTGCCATCGCTTGCCAAAGACTGAGCGTATGCAGATGCCGGATCAGAGCATGGAAAGCGTCTTCCTGCTCAAACTGACAGATTGGGCATATGTTTTCCATCTTCCGTCGCTTCTTACTAACTTGCCTCGACAGCGCATCGTGCCCAACCTTCCAGGCAAATATTTTCACCTTCGGCGTCACATTGCAATTGCAGAGGATGTCCCATTCCGGCCGTCGACCGTCAAGTCATATACTCGCTGCACCGACACCTTGACACATCAGTCACCACCATACGAAATGAAACAGACAGCGAGTCCACGTCATCCATTTAGTCTATGGTATGCATCACAATTGTATGATGTATGTCTTCATCTTGACTTTCTGGATAGTGTTCAACTGAAGGTTTATCTGTCCTGGACTAGCACAAGAAGGAAGAGACTGCCGTTGCCTTGCCTTGCCTCTGTAGCTAGATACATCGAACTGAATTTCCTCGGAAACCATTGCCGTATCATTCAGATCTTCCTGGATCGGTTGCAACCCCGGCCCTCTCTCGGATTTTCCTTGAGACCATGTGCCTCCTCAGCATGAATATCATCCTGAACCACTCTGATTTAATATCCTCCAAATCTTGAGCCTTAACCACCACCTTCATCCTTTTGAGATCCTTGGGTTCGCTGTAAACTGCTGCTACAGTCGGGCCGGGGCATGGATCTGAATTGGCACAGGCGCCGAGCTGATCCCCCGTCTCAATTGGAGACTCTTCGCCTTGCCCAGATCGGCAGAACCAATCGAGAAGAGACGCCGCGCCTTCGGCTGCAGGCATCGCGCCTCGCCGGATCCTGCCAACTGCAGACCATTTGTGCAGCTAGCGCCCGCGCCCGCGACTTCCAACCCTCCAAATCGATCCACACCGAAGCGCCATCCGCGAGGGAGCGGCGCCGTCGCCAGGTCGGTCGCCTGGAAATCCGTCTAGCATCTGATCTGGAAGTGGAGACTCGTCAGTGAAGTGTATAGCTGCTCTGCTGCCATATGTACGGTCGATGCCGACTCCCTGGTTGGGTCACCGTGCGTGCGTATTCTACCAACAATGCTACGTACGTACACAGCACAGGAGATCCATTCTTTCCAAGAACACTGTGTGTCTGTGTTGATCTGTTTATTTCAAAATAATAACAATAATAAAAGATGCAGGACTGTATCATGTTCCAGGCGCGACTCCAGGGAGGCGGTGGCCGCGGGGTAGACGTGTGCGTCGTGCTTCATGAACGAGTTATGATTAATTACGGATCATTAACAGACGCACTAACCAGCCGTCGGCTGTTTTACTCGGATATATAGTTGGCTGTTACCGACTCGAACATGGGTTTATCTCCCACGTCCTATCCAACTGTCTATGTAAGGATGGTAACCCTAGCCGTCACAACCCACGTCATATCGATTAGCTGAATTAATGTAAGCAATTAAGAACAAAAACTTTGGATTGACAGGAAACTGAACTAAAATCGTCTCTGATCATCCAAAGGTAGTGTAGTCCAACCCCTATTCAAAGTAGTATAAGAGCATCTCCAATAGCTCCTGTACAAATCTTCCCATAAAAGTGCTTTTACGGGGAGTCTGTATAATTTAGGGAAAGTTATCGGGTGAGGTCTTTTCTCAGTTTTCGTAAACATCTTCCCCTAATTTTTTTTTTCTATTTCTTTTTCAAAAACTGGTCCACAACACAAGGTACCCCACTTGTCACTGAAAAAATGGAAGGTCTGGTCGGTCGGGGAAGGTCCGGCGAGGCGGACGGGGCGGCGCAGAGAAGGTCCGGCGAGGCGGCCGGCCGACGCGGAGAGGCGGGCGGGCGGCGTGGCCGGCAGCGGAGCAGTGCCGACGGGAAGAGGCGGGTGGGCGGCGGGGCCGCGTGGCGAGTCAGCAGGGAGAGGCGAGCGGGCGGCGGCCAGCGCGGAGAGGCGAGCGGAGGAGAGGCGGGCGGGCAGCGAGGCGGCGGGCGGAGCGGAGGGGCGGTGGGTGGCACGGCTAGGCGGCGGAGGAGTGGCGGCAGGCACGGCCGGCAGCACAACGCCTGCCGCGGGAGGCGGGACAGGCAGCGGTGCGCCGCCAAACAGCGACGGTGGCACGGTATGGGCGGCGAGGTCGGCGGAGGCCATCGGCGAAGGCGCGGCGACGATCCCGCGGCGGCAGGAGGAGAGACGCCTCAAGTTTCATGTGAGAGATGGACGTTATTTGGCGCCAAGTTTTACGGGAAGGCTCATCTTCCCATATATGATCGGGAAGTTGGGGAGAATGTACGGATCCCGTAAAAAAATTCATGTTTTTTACGGGAACTGTTGAAGAGTTTTTTTTGGCCCAACTTCTTATAAATGATAGTTTTTTTATAGATACGGGAGCTATCGGAGATGCTCTAAATCTTTAGATTTTTGGGAGGATGCTCCACCCAGGTTCCTCCTAAAATCTCTTGTAACAGATGCTAGGAGATATGATTAATAAAGTCACTTTCTCCCTAAAAAAAAGCAACCGCTTATTTCTTGACGCCCTCACTACTGTGCATGGTTCCATGTTTCCCTGACGTGTTAGTTGAATAGCAGCATTTGATTTCCCATGTTATGTAGTAACCAGGCATCCCCTAGAGACCTTGTATACTTTTTTTCTTTCAATAAAGGGAATTTCATTCAATAGTCGCATCAGTGATACAACCGCATTGAGTGAAAATCGGGCCTTTGCATAACTAGATGCACACTGCCCAACACGACCAAAACCAAAATACATGAAAAAAATAGTGACATGGTTTGACATAGGAATAAGTAAAAAGACTAGGGTGCTGGAGGGCCGATCCGCAGACTAAACCGCCATCCATGCTGGGTAAACACCTCCATGACTCCTTGTCCTCCGGTCTCTGCAGGATAAACCACACACGGAACCAACGCGTACATACATGTATAACCTGCAAAGGAGACGGAATTTTCTTTCTGTCAAAAACCACATCGTTCCTGGATAGCCAAAGAGCCCAACATAAGGCCGCCACCCCCCACTAGGATATGGGAAGATAATTTTTTATTAATACCCCGCAACCAATTGCCAAAAATATTACGCATATTACAAGGTGGATACAGATTTGATGCCACGTGAACTATTGACCAGACAGCTTGAGCGAACTTGCACTCAAAGAGAAGATGTTTGATCGACTCGTCGTGGTGGCAGAAGACACCACTCTTACTACCTTGCCAATTATGGCGCGCAAGATTTTCCATTTTAAAAATCAAAGGAAGATCTTAACTTTCAAAGGGATTTTAAGCTTCCACAACTTTTTATTATTATTTATTAATAGGGACATCGCAATGAACAAGAGCATAATAATGAGTTAATGGAAAACATTCCATTCTAGTGTAAGTTCCACCTGAACTCATCTGGATCTTGCGATAGCTCAATGGGCTCCAGCCGCCCAACAACTCATGCCAGGCTGCTAGATGTGGTCCCAATAAATCCCTACGGGAGGATATATCTGGTGGGGATTCTCCCAAGACTTCCGCTATTGTGACAAATTTATGTCTGACAATCCGGTAAAGTATGGGATATTGCACCTGTCATGCCCGGTATGCGAGACTATCCCAAATTAGACATTTCTGTCCTATTCGGGATAGAAGCGCATATTGGCCCCACCAAGCATATGACTTCATAACATACACGCACTGTCATATGCCTGGATTTCACAAGAAGATCTCATCACAGATACCACTACATAAGAGATAACATAAATGAGGCAATATATGCCAAGATACAATATATAGTTCAAACAGAGACCACACGGTCCAACATACATCATACAGCGAAAGACAAAATAAGCAAGTGTCTGAGTACAGACAAGATCCAAATGATGCCTAAAGAGGCTGAAACATAAGAAGACGTCCCAATCCCATCGGTTCCAGGCTGCCGGCCGGGATCCGCTATTCTACTCGTCATCGTCGAAGAAACTCCCTGAAGAACGTTCCACGCTCTCACCTGAAGCGAAGCTGAAACCTGTACTTGTACCTGTTATTGTTGTGGCAAGGGTGAGTACTTTTGGTACTTAGCAAGTCTCATTACCAAGGATACTAGTACTAACAATACCTATAGGTATGGAATGGATAAGTGGTGAAGCTGCAGCAAGCGACTAAGCAATATACCATCTATTCCTACGTCTATTAGACTTGAGATGAGAAAGCATACGCGAAAGGGGGATCGTCGTCTAATCACCTGATCACCTACCTACGCAAACATAACACTGCCTTGTCCTCCCCTTCGTATAACCCCACGAAGAAGAAGCAGTCAAGGCACGTACACGTTGGTCAAGTTTTAATTATTAGGTTGAAGTTGTGCTATGAACTAGCATCAAGTTCCAAGTCGTCCATAACCGTGGACATGACTTTCCAAAAAATTTAACCCCGCAGGGGTGCTCTAACTTCCCATTATAGGTACCGCACGCACGCCTCGTTCCAACCGGGGTCTGCCCATTACAAGCAACCATTTTATGATTTAGCGCCGGAAGCTCGGAGACGACAAGACCGCTCTAACTAATCCCGAACAAATCCAGAAAATCTCCCGGTGGGTCAACACCCGAACCAAGAGCCGATGTATCTCCGATTCGGACCCATCCGTCTGGGTAAAGATTCCGAGGTGGGGTTTACTGCATCTCAGGCCCCCACTCGTTGCTCCCCTAGTGCGGACCATCGGGGAATTCCACACCCAATGGCCCAAGTTGTTTCGAAAACTCCACGGGTGATATCAACTCCCTATGCAAATTTTATGAGGCAAATGGTAAAACGAAAGTCGAGTCCTCTGGATCTGTGCAGGGCTAGGTAAAGTAATCAAGGGGGATCCCATAAGCCCCGCGTTACGGTTGGTGCGATAATCAAGGAACACAATAACCAGATCTCGGTCCTTAAATTGACTCGAGTGGAACAAAACGCTAAGGCATAAGGCCCAGCCTTCCACCCTTCGTCTAGATAACTACCAAATATCTTACAATTAAGCAACATAGTAAAGCATGATATCCCAGATAGAAACCAAAGTAACCACATGGCATAAGAACATATCCGCAACCTATGCATGATACTAAGCAGGTTAAGCAAGCGGGAGCATAGCCAAACAAGGTTTGCTAGGAGGTGAAGGTAAAGGCTATATCATGGCTCAATGATAGGCTTAAGTATCTGGTAGGTAACGGAAACAACGATAGCATCGGTAATCTGGCAAGCAAAGTTAGTAAGAGTATCCAAGGTAATGATCATCCTTGCCTGTAAGACCCTCAGCCTGGTGAGTGGCCTGATTCCCTGAAGTGTAGTCAAACATATCCTCGTACTCTGCAACGTCTCAGGATTCTACCGATACGACGCAACCCGGAAAGAGGCAAATGATATGGTAAACAAACACTTCATAGCATATGCGCAAGCATGGGATGGGATGCATGACATGGCAAGAGTGCAACAAGCAACTAGCTACACATTAAGTGAAGCCCGATATGCAACCAAATTGCATATCGGCGGAACTCCACAATTTATTCATAGGTTCCATCCCGTTTACGTACACATCAAGTTTAAATGTTGATTAACATGGCAAGGGGTGAAGCGAAAATAATCTAATATATATATATATATATATATATATATATATATATATATATATATATATATATATATATATATATATATATATAGGAAAATGGCTATGTACTCCTGGGAGTACGTACTCTCATCGCTCATATACCACATAGATGAATATTTTATACCTCTTTATTATTTTTAATATACTTCATTAATAATTAGTAGATACACCAAAATGAGTTTCACGAAAAAAAATCATGTGAGTCTACATATTTTTAAAGGTTTACGTATATACTGATTTGTTCGTACATGAAAAAGGTATATTACAAAAATTACGTCGCAAATGATATTTTTTCCACAAAACTCGTATTGGGGTATCTTAGAATATTTAATGAAGTATATTGAAAATGGTAAAGAGGTATAATCAATGTGTATATGAGGTATATTGAATATGGGAGTACATACACCCAGGAGTACAGAAAAGTAGTCCTATATATATATATATATATATATATATATATATATATATATATATATATATATATATTCCCTATATATATATATATATATATATATATATTGTATTTCCATAAATACCCCATACAAAAGAATGTGTTTAATTCATGATTTATCCTAATTCAATTTTAAAGGTTGCAAACATAATTGAAAGTGGCACAAACAGATTCTACGCATCCTTCTACCCCGAAAGCATATATCATTCATTTGATTTGGAGTTAGGATGCTCAAGTTACAAAATATGCAAGTTTTAGGGGCTTTTTTGCAAAAGTGCCCTGGGTGCAATATGTAAAGTGCTCAAACCAGGAAACAAAGTCTGGATTCGGGTTCTTCACATTTTTTTGGACATTTTCCATATATGTAGTTTTAAAATCTGAGTCACCGTTGAAAAGTTATGATATGCACAAAGTATAGGTTTTTTTTTGCAATTATTAATTAACAGAGAAAAATAACAGACCTAATAGATCTAAATGGGCCGAACTGATCTGGCCAAACTGAACATGGGTGCTTCTAAACTAACCTGCGCTCACGGGCGGAGCGCAGCACAAAACGAAATGGGCCAAGGCCCGAATCAGAGAGAGGAATGGCTGGGAAGGGAGCTCACCATGGGCCGTGCGAAGCAGGCCGTCGGTGACGCGGGGTGGCTGGGCTGCGAGAAGCGGAGGAGGTCGTGGGCCAGGCTGGACCAGGCGAACCGGTCAAACCAGTGAACCGACGCGAAACCGGCGGGGTCAACGCAGGCGGGCACGGCACGGCGAGCCCTTGGTCGGGGAAGATGAAGCCGGCAGCGGAGGCGCATGTATTCGGCCAGATCTGACTGAGGGTGGTCAAAGGTGACTTGAGGCGGGCGAGGGGAGAGCCGGCGACATCTTGGGCGGTGGAGCAGAAGCTAGGCTCGACGGCGAGGTGGCTGGCGAAGGCAGATCCGGGCGTGGGCGAGCTCCCTAGGGCCGATCCATGGCGAAGGTGGTCCTGGAGAGGAGAGAGAGCTCGAGGGTTAGAGGAAAGGAGAGAGGAGAGAGGTAGGATGGCTACCGGGGCACTGGCCTGGTCGGTGGCGGCTGGCATCCGGAGGACGACGGGAACGAAGCTCGGTTCGGTGGAGGCGCCATGGACGGGTCCTTTGCAGAGAGAGAGGAAGGAGATGAGGGAGAGAGGAAACGAGGGAGGAGTAGGAGAAGGAGAGGTGGCCAGTGGCGCTTAGCTCGATGGTCGAGGTGGCGGGGTTCCGGCGTGAGCGGCGATGCGAGGGAGCTCGCTCGGGAGGGAGCTGCTCGGGCGCCATGGGAGCGGACGGAGAGCTGCGGGCGCGAGGGGCGGACACGTCCGGGGGTTCATGAATGGACAGTGTCTAGCGCGGGCTGGAGGGCGCTAATCTGGCCACTGATTGAAGATCTGACGGCTGGGATTGCACGGGGAGCTAGGGTTTCAGGATTTGGGGAGGAATGGAGGCTGATCCAGATCTGAAATGGAGGAGGTGGGGTGTCGGCTAGGGTTACGGGAGAGGGGGAAACCCTAATTGGTGGCTATATTTGGCAAGCGGATGGTTGCCTTATATAGCCAGGGGGTATGAGGGGTTAGGTGGGCTGGTTAGAAGAGAGGGAAATTGGGCTGGCCTGTTTAGCACTTTTAATTAGCAAATTGATTTATTATTTAACCTGGCTATATTGCCTCCATATTCGATCGTTCGGGTATGAAACGAAATCCGATTGACTTGAAGTTTTAAACGTAGCCTCTCTATAATATAACATGGCCACATACAATATTTCAACCCATTCGGAGGTCGTTTAATATTTATTTAGAAAATATCTCAACTTATCAAAATAAATGGGTTTGAACTACAAGTGATATCTAGGCTTGTGGTAAAATCGTGGAATAATTTGGGTGACTTCCAAATATCACAAAAAGAATGTGTCCAAGGTTTGGAGGTGAGTCTCAATGCACAACAATGAAAGGGAGAGGGGGTTTACTTATTCACCAATCGGAGAAACAGTGAAATAAATAGGGCTATAAGTTTAGAAAACACCCGGATAATTCCGATACGAAGGCAACGTGCTGCCGATGCAATGCGGATGATGCCATGATGATGCAAAAATTAAAATAACAATCAATTTCTAATTTGGGGAAAACCCCAGGCTGTTACAATTGATCCCTCTCAACAGGGATCTCGTCCCGAGATCATGACGACACACGGGGGAAGGGGGAAGCAAGCGGATGAAGATCTCTCATTCTAGGTTGCTCTTCTCGATCCCTCTCAACAGAATTGCACTCGTAATGTTGATGTCCCTCCTTCGATATCTTCGACGCACCATGATGGAATGGAATTGAAGAACTCGGTACGGAAAACCGAGTAGCTCATGGTCAGTGAGTGAAAAGTAGATGGGAATAGACAAAGAAGATAAGGGCCCAACCATCGAGATCCTAAAGTATTGAATGACCAGGAGAGAAGAGACTTAAAACACGCGAAGGTAAGAGAGGAATCAAAGCAAGATGAGGAATAAACAGAAGTCTTACCGAGAAACCATCCATCGCATTTTTATAAAATAGCTTAGACTCACTAAAACTCGACAACGTCCGTTAGCGAGGTTATCCTATAGGCATACGCGGACCTGCTGCTCCGAAAACCATTCGTAATGGAGCGGCTAAGAGCTCTGGGCTGCTACAACTCGCCTACCCTCAGAGAAATCTCGCCCCGAGATTTAGGAAGTGAAAATGAAGGGGTAGGAAGATCTGAAATGATCTTCTCATTCCCAAGTTGCTTGTTTGTCGGCGTGATGAGGCCACTAAACCTTGAGAAAAGACAGACTTGCTGCGAGATCGACGTTGAACTTCGTCGAGAATGGGAAAGGGTCGCTCTTGAAAAGAAAGATCACCTTGGAGTTCAATAATCTCATAGTCCACAACATGCTCGGGAGCATTGACACACTGCTCGAACTGCGAGACATGGAACACATCATGAACTTGGACAAGTTGGGAGGAATCTCCAAGTATATGCAACATCAGCACACGTCCCAACCACTTGAATGATCCAATGTATCTAGGAGCATAAGTTTCCTTTGATACCAAAGCGATGTGTGTACTACATCGGAAACACACTGAGATACGCCTAATCAACAATAGCATATGCCATTCCACGGTGTCTGCTAACATAGTAGCTTTTCTTCCATGACTAAGCTGCCTTGAGTTCTTTACAAATGGTCTGGCATGTTTCTTCTGCCTCCTTAATGATGTCCGGACCAAGTGTTGGCATTCTCCTGCTATAGACCAATTGAGCGGAGTTCGATATTTCCTGCCATAGAGAACTTCAAAGGGTGCCATGCCAAGGCTGGCTTGACAGGTGTTGTTGAAAGGAAACTCAACAAATGGGAGGCACTCTTCCCACGGCCTTTGGAAAATATCCCAAAACATGGAGGTGAAAATGCTGCCACGGACGGAACTGATCACCTTCGGAATGCCCTGCAATGAGGAAACTCTGGCGGTATACAGCCTGCCAACTGAACTGCGGAGATAGTTTCTTACACCGGAAGGGAGTGAGCAACTTGGAGAAACTAACAATCACCACAAAGATAGAATCATCTCCCTTTGGACTTGGGAAAGCCTGATTGAATGCCTGCTTTGGCTTCCTTTACGATGGCATCACGAAGTTGAGCTTGGGATGATCTTTGAAAGAGGAATTACTTCAAGATTGGCAAGATAACTTTGAGGAACAACTTCGAGGTTGGAAGAGATCCTTGAGGAACAACTTCGAGGTTGAGCTTTTAGAATGCTTCACAAAGAGAAGCTGACTGGTTGAAGCTAGAGATTGATGCATTAAGCTTTGCAGCTAAAGACATCCGCAATCACTTATTAGCCTTGCCTGGAGTTTGAAAGATATCAAGATGAAGTCGGCAATGGTTTCCATCCAACGCCTTTGACAAAAATTGAGGTTCGGCTGAGCGAAGAGATATCTGAGGCTTCTGAGGTTGGTGAAGATCTCAACACGTTGACCAAGAAAAAGATGTCGCCAAGTGACAAGAGCACAGACTATAGCTGCCAACTGAAGATCATGAGTGGGGTTGTTCTTCTCATTTGGCATCAACTGCCGAGAAGTGTAACCCACGACTTGACGTTCTAGCATAAGGGCACCAACAAGTCCTTGAAGAGATGCATCACAAAAGACTAGAAAAGGCTTCGATGCCTCTGGAGGAACGAGAATAGGAGTTGACAAGCTTGATCACAATTAGAGGAGTAGACATACTTCTTATCCTTCTTGAGAAGATCGGCTTGAGGTTAAGCAATCTTGGAATAGTTTGAATGAATCGCTGGCTAAAAGCTTGCAAGAAAGGAAGCTTCTGAGTTGATGACATTTCTTCGGAGGAGTGAAACGAAAGCAATTGCCGAAAGGACTCTGGATAAGACATGGTCAGGATATTGGACTTCTTACAAATAGAAATCACACTTGGAGATGGCAAAAAGCTGATGATCACAAAGCTTCTGGAGAAAGATGAAAATGCTCTGCATGCTCTTCTTCATTCTTGGAATAGATGAGGATGCCGTCAAGGCGGATGATCATGAACTTGCCAAGATAATCCATGAAAACATAGTTCATCAAGCGGAAGAACGTTGGAGGAGTGTTGGTGAGACGAAAAGACATCACTGAATACTCATAGAAACCATATGAGTCTTGAAAGCAGTCTTGGAAATGTCTTCTTCATGAATCCAGATCTGATGGAAACCCATCCTCAAGTCAAGTTTGGAGAAGACCTCGGCATGATCTTCGAACAACTGCACGGTGCCAAGGATAATTGAAACGAGATGACAAGATGATCAAGATGAGAAAGCAGGGTTGGGTGGGTGGGGAAAATACAAAGCTGATCAAAATGATAGAACATGTGGCAACTCTTTTGGAAAGAGATCCGCAAAACCACATTCCACTGGAACATCTTCGAGCACCTGATAAAACATTGGCACTAAGAGTGAACAAAATAGCCAAAGGAGGATGAGCTGAATAGAGAACAAGGCGTTGTGAGGAGTGTGTCAACTGAACTGCCTTCAAAGGACAAATAATGATGGCTTTGTTTGGTGACAACCAAACCTTGCCTAGAATCACACCGATATTAGAATTGCCAAGTGGCATGAGAGAAGCAAGAAGGTAAGACATCCAATGCTTATTAGAATTTGGCGATTCACTTGGAAGTCCACATCTGAGCAAATGGAGATTAGACCAAAAGAGGCTTGGATAAGAAATCCAAAGATAATTCATGCATTTGAGCAAACTTGTATGAGAGAAAAGAATGCAAAGTACCAGAAACAATGGTACTTTCGCTGGAATTGAGTTAATCGGAAAGGAAAGAAGAATGATGTTGGAGAACTCCTGAGCTTCTGCTGCCGAGATGAGGTTGACTCCTGCTGACTCCTTGAAGAAAAAGAGGGGTTGGGTGGGTGGGAAAAAGACAAAGATGAGCACGATGGTAGAACATCGATTGGAAAAGAATTGCAACAATAAGGATATCAGAACAAAAGGAATAGTTTCCCACACAAAGGTGAGGACACGACTTCAAATTATGGAATCAACAATTGACAATGAAGCAATCTGAGTATAAGGAATATCCTAGGTGCTACTTGAATTCCCACCCGAGATCTCGAAACTGAAACAATACCATACTAGCACGTCCACAATAACATCACCCAGGATGAATACGCAACCACGGGACACGACTGAAGACCCACTGACTGTGGCAGGTTGTTGAAGATCACGAACCAGTCAGTGGTCCAGGTGAAGCAGAGGCCTATAATGCAGACCGTCCCCGGTTCACGTGGTTCATGCAGGCTGGCGGCAGGTTTGAAGACCACGGACCCAGCCTACAAGTTGTTCAGTCGGTTCGCGGCTCGCATCATCCCGTCGCTAGCATAGTATTATAACAATTCCGAAACCCCATGTAAACGAGAACCTAGATAAGTTTTGAAAGAGGAAAGGCAAGAGATAAACACTTACGACACTTGTCCTTACTAGAGGGTGGGGAAAGAAATAAAAAGAATCCTACACTCCGATATCTACCTAAATAACTACAAATAGTTTTTCTAGACTCGACAACGACCAGAAAAAAGGGATCCTACGGTCGGTACTGCTCTGATACCAATTTGTCACGCCCGATATGTGACACTATCCCAAATTAGACGTTTCTATCCTATTCGGGATAGAAGCGCATATTGGTCCCACCAAGCATATGACTTCATAACATACTCGCATTGTCATAAGCCTGGATTTCACAAGAAGATCTCATCACAGATACCACTACATAAGAGATAACATAAATGAGGAAATATATGCCAACATACAACACATAGTTCAAACAGAGACCACACGGTCCAACATACATCATACAGCAGAAGACAAAATAAGCAAGTGTCTGAGTACAGACAAGATCCAAATGATGCCAAAAGAGGCTGAAACATAAGCAGACATCACAATCCCATCGGTTCCAAGCTGCCGGCTGGGATCCGCTATTCTACTCGTCGTCATCGAAGAAACTCCATGAAGAACGTTCCGCGCTCTCACCTGAAGCGAAGCTGAAACCTGTACTTGTACCTGTTATTGTTGTGGCAAGGGTGAGTACTTTTGGTACTCAGCAAGTCTCATTATCAAGGGTACTAGTACTAACAATACCTATAGGTATGGAATGGATAAGTGGTGAAGCTGCAGCAAGCGACTAAGCAATATACCATTTATTCCTACGTCTATCAGACTTGAGATGAGAAAGCATACGCAAAAGGGGGATCATCGTCTAATCACCTGATCACGTACCTACGCAAATATAATACTGCCTTGTCCTCCCCTTCGTTTAACCCCACGAAGAAGAAGCAGTCAAGGCACGCACACGTTGGTCCAGTTTTAATTATTAGGTTGAAGTTGTGATATGAACTAGCATCAAGTTCCAGGTTATCCATAACCGCGGACACGGCTTTCCGAAAGATTTAACCCTGTAGGGGTGCTCCAACTTCCCATTATAGGTACCACACACACGCCTCATTCCAACCGGGGTCTGCCCATTACAAGCAACCATTTTATGATTTAGCGGCGGAAGTTCAGAGATGACAAGACCGCTCTAACTAATCCCGAACAAATCCAGAAGATCTCCTGGTGAGTCGACACCCGAACCAAGAGCTGACGTATCTCTGATTCGGACCCATCTGTCTACACTACACCACGACACTGTATTCCCTACTGACGTGTGTTGGCAAAAGTCACTTTTACTGACCCACAGTTGGTTGGGAAAACTTGTAAGTGACAGTCGGTTGGGAAAACTGTTGTACACTGACACACGGTCGGTCGGGAATAGAAGAGTCTTTGCTACCTGACAGTCGGTCGGGAAAGATTGTATGCCCATCTAGTGATCGGTCGGCAAATAATGCCGACCAATAGCAGGTGGATAAATGGGCCTGCGAATTTTCTCCCAAAACCTAACACTACCCAGACGCCTCACTCAATCCCCTTTCTCTCTCGCCTCGACCCACCACCCCTCTCTCTCTCGTACGGCGCCGCCTAGGGTTCCGATTCACGCCGCCGCCGACGGCCACCGCAGGGGCCGTCCCTCCTTCCAAGTTGATCCACCGCCGAAGGCGTCCCTCTTTCCACCAGCAGCCACCGCAGTCGCGAGCGTGCGACCCTCTTCCTTCCACCGGTCGCCGAGTGAAGCCACCTCATCTCCCATGGCGCCACTGCCCCAACCCATACCCGAGCCATCTTCCCTCCCTCCCATGGTAGCAGATTTGAGGG
Source organism: Elymus sibiricus (assembly GCA_039707655.1). Lineage (NCBI taxonomy): Eukaryota > Viridiplantae > Streptophyta > Magnoliopsida > Poales > Poaceae > Elymus > Elymus sibiricus. Next base: position 21,096,789 of record CM077676.1, read on the forward strand.
GGACAAGGGCCCTTCGCTCCCGGTGGTCTGGAGCGAGGCAGGTGGCCTCCGCTTCCTCCGCTTCCAGCGACTAGGAGCATGGCGTCAGGTGCCCCCTGACCAGGAGTAGCCATCCATGGCAGCAACAACATGGGTAAGATTATTTTCTCCCTCATATGGTCTCCCTCCCTTCTGCAGTGTCATATTTCAACCCCCAGCTACAGACTCACGGACTACATCGTCCCAGCGAATTTATCTTAAAAAAGCTAGTGCTGCTTTGATTCATGGAATTAGAGAAGCCCCTGAAGCACTAAAGTTCTTTAGTGTTTCTTTTAGATCTAGTCCGCCCGCCGTCCCCAGCTACAGCAGGCAGCAACTCCTCCCGCCGCCCCTGCTCCCTAGCACAGGTACTTTCTCCCTCTCCTTCTCTGGTTTGTGTTTTACCGTTTTATAATTTAGGTTGTATTTTTGTACAGCAGTAGATGGTTGAGTACTATATTTGTAGATCAGTAGATGGTCTATGGTTATGGTTGATTACTTACTTCATTGATTGAAGATTCATAGTTTGATGGATGCTGCCCCTAATGTATTTGTGGATTAAGATTCATAGTAAGTGTCATTTTATAATGCTATGAGTAAAGGTAACTAAAGGTGATTGATCATCATCTCTGCTAATTTTCCCTAAGTTTTTAATTTTCTAGTTTATATGGGCTATAATTTTACTTTATCGGTTTTCAGTTTTATTAAGTCTTTTAATTTTTTGGCACTTCAGTTTATGTTTCTTGAATTTTTTAGTTTCTTCAGTCTAGCTATCCTCCTTCATTTTCTCTTTTCTGAGTTTCTCCTTTTGAGTTTCTTAGTAATATATCTCACTCTCATTCATAGCTACAGTGAGTTGTTCTTTTTCCCATAGGCAGCGTGCTGATGTTGCTTCATTACTTTTCCACAGAGCATGGGGAGCTTTTATCCTTCTTGGATTGCATAAAATAGAAGAGATGACCGAAATGGGGTGGGAGGGGTGTGGAAATAGAGCTTCTTACTTTTGTGGAAGCAGACGACTAGGCAGTTCACACAGGTCAGCCCTCAACACCTGACTCCCTTGATCGGTGTCTTACTCTTCTCCATGGTTTTCGAGTCGATGAGTCGATGAGTTGTTCTGGGGTAGCGACTCAGAAAAAGTCGAGCCTGCAGTTGCGACTTGTCGCGACTCGAGTCATGAGTCGACACTAAGTTGAGTCGACATTTTTTTGCTACTCATCGACTAGTCGACGCGACTAGTCGCGCGACTCGAAAACCATGCTCTTCTCCACTCATCTATAGAAGTGAGCCCAAGAAATACTATTTTTGGCTGAGGCTATAATCTTGTTCTGGAGCATAAAACATTTAGCTGTTAAACATGTTTCTGTAACAAGTGAACTATCCATCCTTGACCATGTAGGAGTGACACAAACTTCTCGGTGGTGCTTTCAGGCTCTGGAAACATTACTTGATGTCTCTATACTCTGTTATTGGATGGTGCACTTCTAATGACGAAAAGAATGGCACGCACTCCAAATATCTTCCTAGGAAGTGGATTATCCGAAGAGGAATCTACTACAGGTATTAAACAGAGTCCACACCAGGTGTTAGCTTTGCACAATTACTATTTGTGCTCATGTTTTTTAGTGTGAATCACTTGTATTGATTTTCTTGCTGAAATTTCAATTAATCTTAATTGACTCCTGCATACATTAACAGCTACTAAGTTCATTAATAAATATGTTGTTCTACAAACAGCCTGGGATTAATAAATATGCTGACCTGATTTTTTAGTTGTAGAAGTTGGTGCCAAAAAGTCTAACGACAAAGTAAAATGGAACCTATTTAGCTTTGTTGTTCATTTTGATGTCCTAGTGCAACTTGAGAAAACAAGCAATGTTGAATGCCCTTGCTATTTACTTGTGATTGGCATACATGACTATATGCTGGTTCACCAAAAACATCTCCAGTTCTCCTATTATTTCTTTGATACAAAAGGAATAGATGTATACTCCCTCCGTTCCTTTATATAAGGTGTATTTGTTTTTTGATAAAATTCCACAATGTAAGGTGCATTTCTTCTAATTCCTCATAATTTCCTTTTTTGCCCTCTAGAAAAAAAGGAAAGTATCTCTCTCCTGATTGTGTGTATCTCTCCTTGTAGTAAGAGAAGGAAAGTATATCTTTCTCTATTGCATGCAGCTCTTACTTTCCTGAACTAACCGATTTACTTGCCACTAACCAATAAATTTGCCAAGGGTAATTTAGTCCTAACTAATCTATAATTATGTGCCTTAGTCACCGCACCGAAAATAATACATCTTACATAAAGGAACGGAGGGAGTACTTCATAATGTTCCCTTGTTAAATCATATGGTAACATCATGTTCTATTAGTTCCCAGAAGTAAGACCTGGTTACAATCAATCTGAAAGGCAACATGAATTCTGTGTGTGGGGAACAACATGGAAGGTGAATCTTATCTGAACAGGGGCGTCTTCCTCATCCCGCCACTAAGGTAATTTCTGTCACTTAGCTATAGAATTGTTCTAGTGTTGACTTGTCATACCATTAGCATCCGCCAAAGAGAGGTTGGCAACAAAGATTGGAATTACAACAGGGCAAGAGGGTGAACCAGAGGGAGAGAAATAGATCTAGTGTAGCAGCGTTTCAGCGTTTATGTATTGTACGTTAGAGTCGCTGACTTGATTTAACATTCATGAGCTAGAACTGTTTGCTTACATTCATCTGTTGATTCAAGAAATTATATTGCCATTTGTTTGAACGTACTGCTAAAATGATTAATATGTTTGGATTCTCTTTGATAAATATATGGTAGCAACAATGTCCAAAGATCCATGGAAAACATTTAATCAACAATAACCTTTTTATTTTTTTGGTGGGGGGAGACAAAAAGAACTAATAAAATGATTTTTGGTGATAATGTCCAAGTTCTGTAATTTCCAGCAAGAGAAAGAGAAGTACAGTTACCCACTTTCAGATTTTATGCTACACTCAGACTTATAGTATTGCTGTTGTATATGAATATTATATTTGCATGCTTGTATTAATTAAATGAAAATTTTAGAGATGAACTGAACGATGCTACTCTCAAATCATATAGCAAAAACTACAGGTGTAGTTTCCCATAGAGTAATAGTTGTCATATATACAACTACTCGGTTTAGATCATCCAATAGAGTAAGGGTCAGGTTCAGCCTGTGTTACATAGAAAATTGTAAGAAATGCGAAACCTTCATCTTAGGACACATTTTGTTAATATGTGCTTTGATGGACTGAACAGGATCACTTGCATATCTCTGAACTGAGAATACAATCGAGTTTCTAATCGTACTAACATATAACATACATGGTTGCCCTGAGAATAGTTTTGTTTTCACACCTGTACAAGTAAGGTGGGAATTACAGATGACCTGAAGTGTCCAAATTTACGACCATAAGTAACTACTAGTAGATGCTTAATGATTGATCGCCAGCTCGCTTTCTTCCTTAGTGAGATTAGCTAAATGATTGAGCTGATGTATTGCGTTGTGCGGACTGAGATCATGCTTTATAATTGTTTTTGCCATTGTCTATGAATGTATGAACTTACTGGATGCTTGTTTACCCTTTGTAGGAAAGACATACAAGACCAGGAAGGAACTATGCAGATAGTTTGCGACAACTAGATAGTTTGTGTAATGGAGCAAAACAATGCGTCGTTTAGCTATCATTTTGTAAGCCTTTATGTTGTCTTGTCAACTGGATATTTTGTGTAATAGAGCAAAATCAATGACATACATCTATTATTATATCTTGATTGATATTGTGTTGGATGTTATTGTAATGAGATACTGTATGCAACTTGACTGATATTGTGTTAGTAACGCAAATGTGGGAGGGTAATTATTGTTTTGGTCAGCTAAACAAAATGCCATCTGACTGTTGGTCGGCAAAAGGAAATGCGGTCTGACTGTTGGTCGGCAAAGGACCATGCAGCACTAACAGATTGTTGGTTGACAAAGAAACACCATCAGGCTGTTGGTCGGGAAAGCTTCGCAACAGGGCCGACGAAAAGTCGGTCGGCAAAGAAAACACCATCGGACCGTCGGTCGGGAAAGGTTCATGACAGTGCCGTCGGAAAGTCAGTCGGCAATGCTTGAAATAGCCGTCGGCTTGTTGGTCGGCAAACATATGTCGGTCGGGAAATGGCTTTCCCATCTGGACTTTCCCCCACAGACAGGGTCGGTCGGCAATAGTCTTTCCCGACCGACTGTTTGTTGGTGGAAGCTGTTTTCCCGACCAACTTTTCTATCGGGGATGCAGTGCTGTGGTGTAGTGCTAGGTAAAGGTTCCGAGGTGGGGGTTTACTGCATCTCAGGCCCCCACTCGTTGCTCCCCTAGTGCGGACCATTGGGGAATTCCACACCCAATGGCCTGCTACTTGTGAGCTGCGTTGGGATTTTCCCCGAAGAGGAAGGGTGAAGCAATATAGTAGCGGATAAGTATTTCCCTCAGTGAGAACCAAGGTTATCGAACCAATAGGAGAATCACACAAATGCCTCATCAACAACACCTACACACACAAGAGCAAATATTTGCACCCAACGCGGGCAAGAGGGTTGTCAATCCCCTTGAACTCGTTAATTGCAAGGATTAAATCTGATAGTGATAGATAGATAAGCTGCAAAGTAAAATAAAAAGAGTAAAATTGCAGCAAGGTAATTAGGGTTTTAGTAATATGATAAAAGTAGACCCGGGGGCCATAGTTTTCACTAGAGGCTTCTCTCTCATAATAGTAGCATACGGTAGGTAGACAAATTACTGTTGGGCAATTGATAGAAAAGCGCATAGTTATGACGTTATTCATGGCAATGATCATGTATATAGGCATTACATCCGTGACAAGTAGACCGACTCCTGCCTGCATCTACTACTATTACTCCACCCATCGACCGCTATCCAGCATGCATCTAGGGTATTAAGTTCATGACAAATGGAGTAATGCTTTAAGCAAGATGACATAATATAGACAGAATAAAACCAAGCAATATGATTAAACCCCGTCGTTTTACCCTTAAGGGCAGCAATACAGTACGTGCCTCGCTACCCCTTCTGTCACGAGGTGAGGACATCACAAGATTGAACCCACTACAAAGCACCTCTCCCGCTGAAGATAAATCAATCTACTTGGCCAAACCAAATGGATAGATCGGAGAGAAATACAAAGCTATAACAATCATGCATAATAAAGTTCAGAAGTGACTCAATTACTTTTAATGAATAATCTGATCATAAACCCACAATTCATCGGATCCCAATAAACACACCGCAAAAGAAGATTACATCAGAACAATCGGATTGATCTCCGAGGAGAACATTGTATTGAAGATCGGAGAGAGAGAAGAAGCCATCTAGCTAATAACTATGGACCCGTAGGTCTGTGGTAAACTACTCACACATCATCGGAAGGGCAGCAAGGTTGATGTAGAGGCCCTCCGTGATCGATTCCCCCTCCGGCAGATTACCGGAAAAGGCCTCCATATGAGAACGTGGAAGAACAGAGACTTGTGGCGGCAGAAAAATTGTTTCTGGTGGCTCTCTGTTGGTTTTGGGATTTATGAGAATTTATAGAAGTGGAATTAGGTCAAACAGAGCTGCGTGGGACTCACAAGCTCAGGTGGTGCGCCGCCCCTGGGCGCGCCGTGTGAGCTTGTGACTCTCCCATAGATCTTCTGGCCCTCCACCGAAGCTTCTAGGGTCCCTTCTGGTCCAGAAAAAATCACCGTCAAGTTTCATCGTGTTTGGATTTCGTTTGGTATTGATTTTCTGAAAAAAAAATGCAGAAAACAGGAACTGGCACTGGGCACTGAGTTAATAGGTTAGTTCCCAAAAATGATATAAAATTGCATATAAAGTATCTAAAATTGATAATATAATAGCATGAAACAATCAAGAATTATAGATACATCGGAGATGTATCAGCATCCCCAAGCTTAATTCCTGCTCGTCCTCGAGTAGGTAAATGAGAAAAACAGAATTTTTGATGTTGAATGCTACCTAGCATGTTTATCATGTAATCTCTTTTACGGTATAAATATTGAGAAACGATGAAGTAATTGATATCAACATAATAATATGCATGAATACAAGAACATAATCATTACTTTTTCAAAATATACGATGCTCAACGAATGTTATCCCTACTCATTGAATTATGCAAGCATGGCATGACTTCGCCCTCGCCGCATAAATATAAATCATGAGCACCACGGTGTCACACCAGGCAATTGGATCATACTTTTTAACGCGCTTCAGCATTTTCAACTCCACTCAATACATGAGCGTGAGACATGGACATTAGTACTACGGGTGGAATAGAATGCGGTGGTAGATATATAGGAGAAGTCAAAAAGGAAGAAAGGCTCGCATCAACTCGGCGGATCAATAGGCAATGAAGAGGCCCATCAATCGATATCAATGCGAGGAGTAGGGATTGCCATGCAACGGATGCACTAGAGCTATAAGTGTATGAAAGCTTGAATGAAACTAAGTGGGTGTGCATCCAACTTGCTTGCTCACGAAGACCTCGGACCTTTGAGGAAGCCTATCATTGGAATATACAAGCCAAGTTCTATAATGAAAAATTCCCACTAGTATATGAAAGTGATAACTCAGGAGACTCTCTATATGAAGACCATGGTGCTACTTTGAAGCACAAGTGTGGTAAAAGGATAATAGCATTGCCCCTTCTCTCTTTTTCTCTAATTTTTCTTTTTTTCCTTTTTTTCATTTTTTAGAACAATATCATGAACCTCATCCCCACTTTTGTAAGGACTCATTAGTCTCCATCATTCTTTACCTCACTGGGACGATGCTCTAATAATGATGATCATCACACTTTTATTTACTTACAACTCGATGTTACAACTCGATAACTGGAACAATATGACTCTATATGAATGCCTCTGGCAGCGTACCAGGATGTGCAATGATCTAGCGTAACATGTATTACAATGATGAAAGGTGGCTTTGCCACAAATATCATGCCAGCTCTATATGATCATGCAAAGCAATATGATGATGAACACATATGTCATAGGACGGAATGGTGGAAGTTGCATGGCAATATATCTCGGAATGGCTATGGAAATGCCATGATAGGTAGGTATGGTGGCTGATTTGAGGAAGATATAAGGAGGCTTATGTGTGATAGAGCGTATCATATCACGGGGTTTGGATGCACCGGTGAAGCTTGCACCGACTCTCGAGGTGAGAAAGGGCAATGCACGGTACCGAAGAGGCTAGCAATATACGGAAAGGTGGGAGTATGTAATTGTCCATGAACTCACATTAGTCATAAAGAACTCATATATTTACTACTCGCATGCCCCTAGGGAGGAGATTGGTAGGAGTTAACCATCGCGCGCCCCTGATTCAAACATCACAAAGGATTTCAATCAGACATAAAAATGCTCACGCATCCCCGTCATGCCATGTTGGACACTTAAATGAGTAGTTAATAACAAGCTTTAATATCGATATTTCTACTAACCAATAATCATGAACCAATACCCTTTCATATTATTATATCAATATAATTAAATCACATGTTTCATATTTAGTGATCTACATGAAAGTTTTTATTATATCACTCTTAAATACCTATCCTTTTCCGACTAGTCATATAACGCGTGCTCATTACCACTTCCTATTTAAGACTCTCAAAAAGATTTAAGTGAAGCATGAGAGTGCAATCATTTCTATAAAATATAACCACCGCCGTGCTCTAATAAATATAAGTGAAGCACAAGAGCAACTGCCAAGCTCAAAAGATATAAGTGAAGCACATGGAGTATTTTAACAAATCATGATGAATGTGTGTCTCTCTCAAAAAGGTGTGTCCAGCAAACAATGATTGTGGCAAACTAACAAGCAAACAAAATAAAACTATGGCACAAGACGCTCCAAGTAAAACTCATATCATGTGATGAATAAAAATATAGCTCCAAGTAACATACCGATGAATTGTGGACGAAAGAGGAGATGCCATCCTGGGCATCCCCAAGCTTAGACGCTTGGGTCTTCCTTGAATATTACCTTGGGGTGCCTTGGGCATCCCCAAGCTTAGGGTCTTGCCACTCCTTATTCCTTCACTCATCGTGTTCTCACCCAAAACTTGAAAACTTCAGCACACAAAACTCAACAAAAACTTCGTGAGATCCATTAGTATAATAAACATATCATAAACTTTAGGTACTGTTGTAAACTCATTCATAATTATTCTTGCATAATACCTACTGTATTCTAACTCCTCCATGACTTATACCCCCCGATATAATCCATAGCATCATTAAAATAAGCACACTATGCAATATAAAACAGAATCTGTCTAAAACAGAACAGTCTGTAATGATCTGAATAAAAACCATAATTATGTAACTACAAAAATTCTGAAAAATTAGGACAACATAGAAAATTTGTATATCGATCATGTGTAAAAATTTCAGCCAATTTCCATGTTCCAGTAATTTATAGTATTTTCTGTACTGGACGCAAAACTTTCTGTTTTTGCACAAAATCAAGTAAACTATCATCCAAATCATCCCAAAGGCTTCACTTGGCACAAACACTAATTAAAACATAAAAACACAATCATTACAGTAGCAATAATTATGTCATCACACCAAACATAAAGTAAAAGCAAAAATTTAAGATAACTATTGGGTTGCCTCCCAACAAGCGCTATTGTTTTATGCCCCTATCTAGGCATAATGCATTGTTTCAAGTATTATCATCCTTAGATTCCAAATCCTCAATTATACATCCAGGCTTTCTAGGAGATTTAGCAAACATATTTTTAGCAATTACACTCCTAGGAACAAAGTTGAGGAATTTATTTTCAGTAATTGGTTCCCTTATCATGTTGATGAAATTGGGGTGCACACTAATCATTTTAAGATCCACGTTCCCTTTACTCGATGAAGCACCCTTATTTTTAGGAACATACATAAGCTTAGAATTTTTATTAGTAGGAGTCCTTTCAATCTTATATTTACTAATTGGATGCACCAATCGAGCCTTCACGTTAATCCTAGAAAACGTATTAAATTGTCCGTCAGATCTGTAAATTAGACACCTACAGCTGTCAGATCAAGTGCCTCAAGGAGTCCTGGTCATCTATCCCACGTACAGATTCTCCCATCGCTGGCTGCCGAAAGAAATCTCCCTAGGGACCTCACGAAAAATATCTCTAGCAACCCTCGGCCTCGGCCCCCGTCTCCTGGCCTCCTAATCACGTATGCTGATATGTGGGCAGCGAGCTGCTCTCCGCTGTCGTGTCTCTGCCGCCGCGTCTTCCTGTTTGTTGACGGCCGCTATCCGTGGACGGCTTGCCGATGCCAATACCTCATGTATGTGGACGGCAGCCAGCTTCCTGTACACCCCTCTATCCTTCTCTCTACAGGCAAAACCAATCCCAAGTGAAATCTAATCCCAATAATTGATGCTGGATTGGGTGACATGATGGAAGTAATCAAGTCCTCCATTGTCCAGTCATGCACGCAACTCGGTTCCTGTCCTCAGGGTTGGCCCCTTTAGATCAGGTAAGATGCTCATGTCCCCATTGAGAGAAGAGGAAAATATACGTATGTGTAAAATCCTCTGATCAATTCCGCAATTAGATTTGTGTTTTTCTTTCCTAAAAAATAGATGCTGCTTTGTGAAATTTCTTCATCTGATAATGATCTCACGTGTAATTTGAACAGATGAAGCATAAATATACTTTTACTATTGTACATCTTAACTTAGTCTACATGGCTTGCAGTGCGCACATGCTGCAGCTAGGGTATGTATATGGTTCCTTATGTATTGCCACGTTGGTTTGGAAACTGAGCAGAATTATTTCTTTTTAATGGTACTTATTGATTTATATTTTGCAGATTGCTGCTTCTTTTCCCTTCTGAAATAAAAGCTGATCTTCAAGTTCTGTTAGTCAGATATGATTATTATGTACGACTATAGCATCAGCAAGGTGTTTTTAGTACCAAATGATGAATACTTCAACCACTATTTGGCGGTAAGTTAGATGCTTTCCCTTGCTTTCCAAAAATAATATAGGTACTTATTAAAGTTGGGAGCTGATGTATTGTTATCTCAGTATAGTGGCCAATACAAATTCTATTCAATATTCATATGCACTTTCAGACCAAATAAAGCACAATTGTAATATCTTTTTCACTGCCTTTGTGGTAACATGGTATCTCGATGTATCCTTTAAAAAAGATCATGACTAATATTTCAATATTAGAAGATTGCCTTTTTCAACTAAAAAGGATATTGGTATTGTGGTTATCAAAACTAGATACAAGGATTAACATTTGATGTACTATATCTTTCAGTAATATGAGCCCATACTCAGGAAATACACTACAAGGAAATAAGCGCCTACAAGTTGTCGCTATATAATTAAGGTACTCTTTGAGCCATTCCACTATAAATTAGTTACTCTTTAGCAATTTTAATATAAATTAGTTTGCTTTTCCAAATAGGATGTTCCTAGAATAGTATACATACTATCGATTTGAAACCATCCTTCTCTGGGTCCAGAGTTTGAACTCTCTCTTTTGTTCGTTGCCCACAAAATATTTACTCATCATTGAACAACAACGTAATGACTACCATAGTAAGAATTTGAACAACAGTGTGCATGCACTTGATGATGATCCCATAATAAGTTAGCATTACCTTTATTTCAATTGGCAGGTAAGGTCCTAATTAACAACAACAATTTTCGACTTCGTTGCATTTTCGTTCCTCTCCTGGGACATCATACCTCATATGAACAACACATATATACACGTCCATGTGTGCAAGCATATTTACTTATTCACTGTTGCACTTTTCTCTTTTTACTCCATGTCCGTTGCACCAAAGCTGGATGATATATGATCTTCAGTACCGTCTTTATGAGGATTTTCTATTCATTGTTCATAGATATTCCCTCAAATGTATAATGTATTTGTAAAGTACTATTGGTACCAAGAAAATATTCACTCATTTTCAACCTATTACGTCAAGTTTTCATATACATTTTGGGTGCATTATTTCCATTACATTGGTCCTAGTTATTGGTATGTTTTAGGGATGATTTTTTTTATTTGTTATGGAAGATACCAGACTTGAGAACCAAACTGAATGTACAAGGCATGGCCTTGGTAGACAACCTACTTTTTTTTCTTGGTTGGATAGCAGAAACTACGGACCTATATTGTGTGATGCATGTAGTAATTCCACTATTCGGTTTCACATGAAGAATTTTAGTATAATTAAAGTCAACTAGGTACCCAAATACCCCGAATGGGTAAAATTGTTGATTATAGCTATTTTCTTTCTAATTTTATCTCCAAAGTAAAAGAAAGATATTTAAAACCTACAAATTCATTAAGAACATTTGGACACAGAATATTAAGATAATATAAATAAGGTTTATATTACGTTTTCATAATTTAGAGCATCTTAATATGTGTGAAATGCCATAGTTTGCATTAATAAAACTTCTTTGGAGTAGGTGGACTGAAAATACATAGTTTTTATATGTACATATCTCATGTCTTCAATCACAAAATATGTTTGATCGGTCAACAATGATAAAATAGAGAACATTCTAGCCCGTGCGGGTGCACAGGTTGATGACTAGTGGTTTTAATGCAAGAAAAAGCTGAACCCAAATTATTAATGATTTCTTCCAATTTATCAATTCTAGCCGGACTTTGTTCTACTCTCTCAGTAATTATTGGTTCTTTTTCCTTTAGCATCTTTAATGTGGTTCCTACCTTTGAGCCAAATTGAGTGACTTGATTGTGGACCTTCTTGTCTAAATTTTCAATATGATCAACAGTAGACATTTTATTCTCAATAGCTTCTAGCCTTTGCATAACATGTTCCAAAGTCAATGATGTTTCATTAATAGTAATAGGAGGTGATCCTACAAAGTTTCCCATAGCATTTAAAGCATCCATCAGGTGGCTACTCAGAAAATTCCCTCCGGTAATAGTATCAAGCACAAATCTATACCAAGTAGTAACACCCACATAAAAATTGCGAATAAGAATGGTAGTGGATTGCTTACGAGTTAATCTATTTTGAGCATCGCAAATCCTATACCAAGCATCTTTTAAACTCTCTCCTCCCCTTTGTTTAAAATTAAGCACTTCATTTTCAGGGGTAGATGTAACAAGTGAAGAACTAGCCATAGTAGCAAAACAAGCAAGAAAGCAAACAAGCAAAATAAAATATTTTTGTGTTTTTTGATTTTTTATAACTAGACTAATAAAAGTAAATGATAATTTGTGTGAAGGAACCTCATAGATATTTGATGACGTCTCCCCGGCAACGGCGCCAAAAATTCTTTCTGCTACTTGTGAGCTGCGTTGGGATTTTCCCCGAAGAGGAAGGGTGAAGCAATATAGTAGCGGAAAAGTATTTCCCTCAGTGAGAACCAAGGTTATCGAACCAATAGGAGAATCACACAAATGCCTCGTCAACAGCACCTACACACACAAGAGCAAATACTTGCACCCAACGCGGGCAAGAGGGTTGTCAATCCCCTTGAACTCGTTAATTGCAAGGATTAAATCTGATAGTGATAGATAGATAAGTTGCAAAGTAAAATAAAAACAGTAAAATTGCAGCAAGGTAATTAGGGTATTAGTAATATGATAAAAGTAGACCCGGGGGCCATAGTTTTCACTAGAGGCTTCTCTCTCATAATAGTAGCATACGGTGGGTAGACAAATTACTGTTGGGCAATTGATAGAAAAGCGCATAGTTATGACGTTATTCATGGCAATGATCATGTATATAGGCATTACGTCCGTGACAAGTAGACCGACTCCTGCCTGCATCTACTACTATTACTCCACCCGTCGGCCGCTATCCAGCATGCATCTAGGGTATTAAGTTCATGACAAACGGAGTAACGCTTTAAGCAAGATGACATAATGTAGATAGAATAAAACCAAGCAATATGATTAAACCCCGTCATTTTACCGTTAATGGCAGCAATACAGTATGTGCCTTGCTACCCCTTCTATCACGAGGTGAGGACACCGCAAGATTGAACCCACTACAAAGCACCTCTCCCGCTGAAGATAAATCAATCTAGTTGGCCAAGCCAAACGGATAGATCGGAGAGAAATACAAAGATATAGCCATCATGCATAATAAAGTTCAAAAGTGACTCAATTACTTTCAATAAATAATCTGATCATAAACCCACAATTCATCGGATCCCAACAAACACACCGCAAAAGAAGATTACATCGGAACAATCGGATTGATCTCCGAGGAGAACATTGTATTGAAGATCGGAGAGAGAGAAGAAGCCATCTAGCTAATAACTATGGACCCATAGGTCCGTGGTAAACTACTCACACATCATCGGAAGGGTAGCAAGGTTGATGTAGAGGCCCTCCGTGATCGATTCCCCCTCCGGCAGATTACCGGAAAAGGCCTCCAGATGGGAACGTGGAAGAACAGAGACTTGCAGCGGCGGAAAAATTATTTCGGGTGGCTCTCTGTTGGTTTTGGGATTTATGGGAATTTATAGAAGTGGAATTAGGTCAAAAGGAGCTGTGTGGCACCCACAAGCTCAGGTGGCACCCCCCCCGGGGGCGCGCCGTGTGAGCTTGTGACTCTCCCGTAGATCTTCTGGCCCTCCCCCGAAGCTTCTAGTGTCCCTTCTGGTCCAGAAAAAAATCACCGTAAAGTTTCATCGTGTTTGGACTTCGTTTGGTATTGATTTTCTGAAAAACAAAAAACATGCAGAAAATAGGAACTGGCACTGGGCACTGAGTTTATAGGTTAGTTGCCAAAAATGATATAAAATTGCATATAAAATATCTAAAATTGATAATATAATAACATGAAACAATCAAAAATTATAGATACGTCAGAGACGTATCATGGCCCAAGTTGTTTCGAAAACTCCACGGGTGATATCAACTCCCTATGCAAATTTTATGAGGCAAAAGGTAAAACTAAAGTCGGTTCCTCTGGATCTGTGCAGGGCTAAGTAAAGTAATCAAGGGGGATCCCATAAGAACTGCGTTATGGTTGGTGCGATAATCCAGGAACACAATAACCAGATCTCGGTCCTTAAGTTGACTCGAGTGGAACAAAACGCTAAGGCATAAGGCCCAACCTTCCACCCTTCGTCTAGATAACTACCAAATATCTTACAATTAAGCAACATAGTAAAGCATGATATCCCAGATAGAAACCAAAGTAACCACATGGCAAAAGAACATATCTACAACCTATGCATGATACTAAGCAGGTTAAGCAAGCGGGAACATAACCAAACAAGGTTTGCTAGGAGGTGGAGGTAAAGGTTGTATCATGGCTCAATGATAGGCTTAAGTATCTGGAAGGTAATGGAAACAGCGATAGCATCGGTAATCTAGCAAGCAGAGTTAGTAAGAGTATCAAAGATAATGATCATCCTTGCCTGTAAGACCCTCAGCCTGGTGAGTGGTCTGATTCCCTGAAGTGAAGTCGAACATATCCTCGTACTCTGCAACGTCTCTGGATTCTATCGATACAAAGCAAACCACAAAGAGGCAAATGATATGGTAAACAAACCCTTCATACCATATGCACAAGCATGGGATACGCGCGATGCGTGACATGGCAAGAGTGCAACAAGCAACTAGCTACACACTAAGTGAAGCCCGATATGCAACCAAATTGCATATCGCCGGAACTCCACAATTTATTAATAGGTTCCATCCCGTTGACGTACACATCAAGTTTAAATGTTGATTAACATGCAAGGGGTGAAGCGGAAATAATCTAACCTATTTAGTCAATTTAAATGGGGTAGGAAACATATATATATATATATATATATATATATATATATATATATATATATATATATAGTATTTCCATAAATACCCCATACAAAAGAATGCGTTTAATTCATGATTTATCCTAATTCAATTTTAAAGGATGCAAACATAATTGAAAGTGGCCCAAACGGATTCTACGCATCCTTCTACCCCAAAAGCATATATCATTGAAATGATTTGGAGTTAGGATGCTCAAGTTACAAAATATGCAAGTTTTAGGGGCTTATTTGCAACAGTGTACAGGGTGCAATATGTTGAGTTCTCAAACCAGGAAAAAAAAAAGTCCGGATTCGGGTTCTTCACATTTTTCTGGACATTTTTCATATATAAAATTTTAAAATCCGAGTCACCGTTGAAAATTTATGATATACACAAAGTATAGGATTTTTATGCAATTATTAAGTAACAGAGAAAAATAACAGACCTAATAGATCAAAACGGGCCGAACTGATCAGGCATAAACTGCACATGGGCACTTCTAAACTAACTTGTGCTCACGGGCGGAGCGCAGCACAAAACGAAATGGGCCAAGGCCCAAATCAGAGGGAGGAAGGGCTCGAAAGGGAGCTCACTATGGGCCGCGCCAAGCAGGCCGTCGGTGACGCGGGGTGGCTGGGCTATGACAAATGGAGGAGGTCATGGGCCAGGCCGGCTCGGTCCGGCTGGAGCAGGCAAACCGATTGAACCGGCGCGAAACCGGCGGGGTCAACATAGGTAGGCGCGGCTCTGCAAGGCCTTCTTCGGGGAAGATGAAGCCGGCGGCGGAGGTGCCCGGATCCGGCCGGATCTGACCGAGGGTGGTCAGAGGCGACTTGAGGCGGGGGAGGCGAGGGCCGGCGATGTCCTGGGCGTCGGAACAGAAGCTAGGCTCGACGGTGAGGTGGCTGGCGAAGGCAGATCAGGGCGCGGGCGAGCTCCCTAGGGCCGATCCATGGCGGAGGTGGTCCTGGAGAAGGGAGAGAGCTCGAGGGTTAGAGTAAAGGAGAGAGGAGAGAGGCCGAATGGCGATCGGGGCACTGGCCTAGTCAGTGGCGGCTGGCATCCGGAGGACGACGGGGACGAAGCTCGGTTCAGTGGAGGCGCAATGGACGGGTCCTCAGCAGAGAGAGAGAGAGGAAGGAGATGAAGGAGAGAGGAAATGAGGGAGGGCAGGAGAAGGAGAGGCGGCCGGCGGTGCTTAGCTTGGTGGTCGAGGTAGCGGGGTTCCGGCATGAGCGGCGATGCGAGGGAGCTCGCTCAGGAGGGAGCCGCTTGGGCGCCATGGGAGAGGACAGAGAGATGCGGGCGCAAGGGGCGGATACGTCCGGTGGTTCACGAACGGACAGTGTCCGGTGCGGGCTGGAGGGCGCTAATCTGGCCACTGATTGAAGATCTGACGGCTGGGATTGCACGGGGAGCTAGCGTTTTAGGATTTGGGGAGGAATGGAGGCTGATCTAGATCTGAAATGGAGGAGGTGGGGTGACGGCTAGGGTTAGTGGAGAGCGGGAAACCCTAATTGGTGGCTATATTTGGCATGGGGATGGCTGCCTTATATAGCCAGGGGGTATGAAGGGTTAGGTGGGCTAGGTGGGCTGGTTAGAAGAGAGGGAAATTGGGCTGCCTTGCTTAGCACTTTTAATTAACAAATTGATTTATTATTTAACCCGACTATATTTCCTCCAAATTCAATCGTTTGGGTATCAAACGAAATCCGATTGACTTGAAATTTTAAATGTAGCCTCTCTATAATATAACAAGGCCACTGTCGTGGGAAACGAACACCTATGGGATCAAGGAGATCCCTTACGGTTCGGCAAGGGGAGAGGGTTGCACAAAGAGCAGAACTAACGAATAGCACGCGGGGGATTTACCCAGGTTCGGGCCGCAAGGATGCGTAAAACCCTACTCCTGCTTTGATTGTATTATTGTGGATGTTCTTGGCCAAGTTCTGGGAGCTACAGTAGCAGCTACGCATGCAGAATGGGCTTTCGAAGTGCCATCCTCCTCCCCTGTACGTCTCGGGCCTCCTTTTATATTAGTCAAAGGGGCTACCACAGTGGCGTACAAGATAAGGCATGAGGTGGAAAGTAACTACAGTGTTACCATAGTATTATCATACCTAACCCTGACGGCTTAGGACAAAACTCATTAAATGCACCGTGAGGTGTCCGTCGAGGTGTCCCTTAGCGTCTCGGGCTTGGAAAAGCTTTACAGGGGATGGGCAAAAGCAGCCATCCCATCAGCACCGCTTAAGCATCGCGTGGCCAGCATTACGCCACGTCATCATGAGGACAAGCCCTAAACGACAAGGCTGGCTGCTGCACTGGAGCGATAGCGCTGCACTGTGCAGAGCCTTGCCGGGGCTGAATCCTTGCCGGGGCTGAATCCTTGCCGGGCCCGGGGCTTGCCGGGACCGAATCCTTGCCGGGCCCGAGGCTTGCCGGGACCGGGTCTTGTCTGGCCCGAGGCCTTGCCGGCAAGGGTCTTGCCGGGCCTCCGCAACCCTTTGGTCTTCTGTTTTCTGGTCTGATCGTTGACTTGAATGTCTCCTTGTCGTCTTAGTCTCGTGATTACTCCTAGCTATTCCCCGGCAAGGCTTGCCGCGGTACGGCTACAACTGCCCGTGTACAAGTAAGGGGTACTAAAAAGACCCATACTTTAGTACACCGACAGGAGCCCCCGGGCCTAGGCCATACACGGGTGCCAGGCCTGTTGGGCTAGGCCCAAAACAGTGCACGGGCACGCGTGGCAGGGAATAACTGCTCGTAATCATTATCTCTTTTACCACGCCCCCCCACTACGCGCATTAATCGCGCGACGTGAGAGACGTGGGCGGAAACTCCGCTGTAAAAGCGGGCGGTAAAGAGCCCGCCTCGCACCTTCCCCATAAAAAGGGAATCGCAGAGGGCACTGCTCATTTACCCCCTCCGCCTTTCCAATCTCAATCTCATAGCCGTCGCCATCGTCTTCTTCCTCGCGCCCAAAGCAGAGCCTTTCTCCCTCCACCCGCCTCCACCGCGCTCTCGACGTCTTCAGCGCCCACTTCCATAGCCACCATGCCGCCCAATCTGAGCAAGGGCAAGGCGGCGGAAGCGGCCGCCACGGCGGAGGGCAAGCTGGTGAAGATGCGGAAGGAACGCGCCGTCTTCCCCTCGACGCTTGATGCGGAGACCTTGAAGAAGAGGTACCAGTTCGCATGGGCGACTGAGACCACGGCGCATCCAGCCACCAAAGTGAGTGTAGCTTCTCGCAAGGCAAAGCCAGGAGACTATCCCTTCTTTGCCGATTACTTCTGGTGCGGCCTCTGTCCCCCGTACTCGGATTTCTTCGTAGATATCATGCTCACCTACGGCTTCCAGCTGTTAGATTTCACGCCGAATGCCGTGACTTGTATGTCCGTCTTCGCGCACCTTTGCGAGAATTTTGTTGGGGTCATCCCGAGCACTGCACTTTTCCGGCACTACTTCTACCCCCGCATCCAAAGGGGCGACGCCCTCTCCGGCAGCATCGCTTGGATCCCGAGGACGGCAACCAAGGAGACATACCCAGAGGGGCTCTACCGCGATAGATGGGATGAGTGGCGCGGCAAGTGGTGCTGGGTCCGGGAAATGGAGCCCCAACCGTTCTGCGAGGTGCGGAAGCAGAAGGTGGCCCGCGGCAAGGATTGGGGCGCCGCGGACCCTGACGACAGAAACTCACCATCGCCACCACCAGGATACTGCGCCTCAGGGCTGCCGGGCTGAAGGTGGAGATGATTGCTTCAGATTTCCTTCGCCGGCGCATCGCCCCACTGCAGAACAAGGGGCGCCCTGCCTGGGAGTACATGAACGCTGCCGATGTCATGAGGGTGCGGCCTGGGCTGGATAATGATCTGACAGCCATGGGGCACGCAGCCCTCTGCCAACAGCTCTTCAATTCTGGATCAGTGGGAGACTTGCCGGCGGGCGTCGTCCCACTATGCAACAACTCATCACTGACCTCCATCATCGCCATGATGCCGGCGTTTAATGCCCATAGCATCGACGAGAGGTGGATCGAGCCGTCCACGGAGCAGGCGCTGGCGTTCTTCGACAACTTGACGGAGAAGGCCATCCGCGCGGAGAACCTTGTCCGCGCCACCACGAAGGAGGAGCTCGCCTACATCGCCAACAGGGCGGAAGAGGCGAACCTTGCCGAAGAAGCCGGCAGCGCTGAGTCCAGCGAAGGCGAGGACTTGCTGCTGGAAGATCTTGCCGGGCGAGACGAGGCTGCCGGGGAGCCAAGCGGAGCCGCTGCCGGGAGCTCTTCTGCCGGAGGCGCCGCTGAAGAGGAAGACGAGGAGGAGGAAGAGCCCCCAGCTCTTCAACACAGAAAGAGGCGCGTCCTCCGGAAGAACGCCACTGGCGCTCCAGCCTGCCAACCTCCCTCAAGCAGCGAGGCTTCCGGGAAAGGGGCGGCTGGCGAGGCCGCGCCGCGACCTGCCGCTGCCAAGCGGCCCAGGGCCAATCCTCCTCCTCCTCCGTCAGGAACGGCGGCGAGGGTCGGCTTCGACCTCTCCACCATCAGCTCCGAGGAAGAAGAAGAAGAAGAGTAAGAGTCCCGCCACAGCCTTGATTCTCGTCCTTCTAGTTTTGCTTGATTAACTTGCTCTGTTTTTGCCTCCTCAGGGATACGGAGACTCTGGCACAGAGGGTGGCGAAGAGGGCCAAGACCTCAACAAGCGTCGAGCCGCCGGCAAGCACCTCGGGCGCGCCGGAAACGGTTCTCGTCAGCTCGGAGTCAAGCCCAGAACGCAACCCTCGATGCAGTCCTCGACGCAGCCCCCGGCGCAGCCCCCAGCGTGAGTCTTCTACTCACTACCCACTGGCGCGTGCCGGGGTGTGCATCTTCTCTGCTGACATCTCCGGGCGTGCAGGAGCGGAGCAACAGCGAGAAGCGACAGCAGGAGCTGCCTCTGCCATGCCACCTCCGTCGACCACACCGCCCAGGGGTGAGTCTTCGGGCAAGCTCTACCGCGACGATGAGGAGGGGCCGGCAAGCGCAAGCTTCGGCGACCCCTTCCTTGACGCAGGTAAAGTTACTTGCCCCAAAGAATTCTTGTCGCATTGGTTTTTCTTCTTTTTGTCTTCTTGGACTTCCTTCCGAGCTTCATCTTAATCAAGTTCTTGGCTTTCAATCTTCTTCTGACAGAGCTCATGGATACTGACGCCGTCATTGAAGAGACCGCCAAGGATGCCGCCACTGAAGCCGGCAAGGTTGCTGCCGAAGAGGCCGCCAAGCATGCCGCCGCCAAGGCTGCCAAAGCTGCTGCCGCTGAGGCTGCCAAGGCCGCTGCCGCCGAGGCCGCCAAGGCCGCCGAGGGGGCCAGTGAGGAGACCCGCGGCAATACTGACGGCGCTTCCGCCGCAGGAGCGCCAGGCGCTTCTACTGCCGCGGGGCCCTCGACTGCCGAAGACCAATCCTCGTCGTTCCAGGCCCCTCCCTCAAGCCAATATATCAGGGCCGGCAAGAACGTTGTCAGCATGCCGGGGTCGGCAAACATTGAAGAGCTGGTTGAAGGGGAATATCTTGACGGGGAAATCACCATCGCTGCCGTCAGTGAGCCCAAGGAGGAGCAACTACTTCAAGCCATGAATGACAATTATCAGAAGCTCCAGACGCTCTATCGCGCCCGGAAGGAGAAACTGGACTCCCGGGCAGCGCTCGTCGAGGCCGCGGAAGGAGACTTCCAACAACGCGTCACGGAGACACAGGCTTGGTATGGCGAGGCCCTCCAAGAGCTGAATATTTATCGGGAGCAGCTGGCGGAAGAGAGGAACGTCCTCCTGCTGAAGCAATCAGACATCGAGAAAGCGCAGGAGGAGGCCACCCAGCAAGCCGCCGCGGCAGAAGCCCTCTTGACGCAGCGCCGCATCAGCCTTGACGCCCAAGAAGAGGACCTTGCCGCCCGCGAGGCGGCGCTTGCCGCCAAGCTTCGCAACAAGGATGAAGAGCTCGGAAGTCTTGTCGCGCGGCGGGTCCAGGAGCTTGAGCAGAAACACTTGAAGACGCTCAGAGCTCTAACTGAAGACCACGCCGGCAAGCTCAAAGAGGCCCTCGACGCTGCCGGAGCTGCGGAGACCGCCAAGAACTTGCTGGAGGAGAAGACGAAGCAGCTGGAGGTCGCTCTCGAGGACCACGGCAAGAAGGTCTCAACACTCGAGGCCGAGAGAGACAAGGCTCTCCACAGCCTGATGGAGACGCAGGCCGCCGCATCCGAGAAGATCCAGCAGCTCTCCTCCGCCAAGGACTCCATTGAAGATCTGAAGCTAAAGCTATCCACGCTGGAGGAGTCTCTTGAGGTCGCCCGAGTTCGCAAGAGGACTCTTATCAAAGACCTCCATGACGAACAGGAGCTGCTCCAGAACGCCGCCACCACCCACAACGAGTACACTTCAAGCGTGAAGCTCTGGACTGCCAGGCTGGCGGACGTCACCGAGAAGCTTGGCGCGGAGCTGGAGACCATGGACTTGCCGGGCTTCGAATACTCAGTCGACGACAACATATCCTCAAGCGCCAGGCTAACCATGTTCTTCGACAAGCTCGTCGACGCCCTCAAGCTACTCCAGGCGAATCAGACAAGCAAGCTGGCCGACGAATCCCGGAAGCTCTGCCAGCTCGTCCTCCGCAAGGTGTTGATGAAGGTGGCGTACAGGAACCCTGGCGTCGACCTCTCCAAAGCCTTGAAGAGCTTGCCGAAGGACGCGGACGTCAAGGCTCTCGAGGAGCTTGTCGCGCCCATCGTCGATCGGGTGAGCCAGGTGAAGAGGGTCGAGGGCGATCGCCGGGATTAACTGTAGCCTCCTATCTCTTCCTCATCTTGACGCCAGCATTCCATGTAAAAGACAATTCGTCTTATGTCAGAAACGCGGCAAGCACTAGATGTAATATAACTTGCTCTCTTTGAATTATGGCCTGCTATTCCCTTTGTTCAATTTCTCTCTGTATGGTGTGTACCCTACGCTTTGCTGGGAACTTGCCGGAGCATAACCCCGTCGCGAGCGCTGGATTCGGGTCGACAGCAGCTTGCGGGTAGTGCTGCTCACGGCAAGAAATCTTGACGCTTTCAGCGCGGCCACCTAGACTGTTGAGCGGACTCGAAACAGAGTAAGGGCGCAGCCGATCACGACAAGATTCCATCGCGTGCAAGTTTTCTATACAAAGCCTAAATCGTTCGAGGGAATACAGCCTTACAAAAATCAAAATTTGCTTAAGGGGTTTAGCAACTTAGCTCTGCTTTTTGTCGCTATTCCTTTTCTTCCGGCAAGGCGCCAACTTTGAACGTCGTCTGGCCTCCATACCACCATTCTCCTACCCCCCCCGGCAAACTTGCGCACGAGGGAATCTTCTATCTCTTGAGAAAAAGAAAGAAGAGAAAATAAAGGTATGGAACCCTGACGGTTCGTTAGCTCTTACCGGGATCAAGTGCAATACATATCTCAGATAATACATGCATATAGAATGACATGAAATCAACAAGAGATGTAAAGCACACAGATCTCATTAAAATATGCACAGGGATGTGCCTGCTCTGTACAAAGGATTACATGCCAGCGGCAACACTTGTACAGAATGGCGTTGCCGGGATCTTGCCGGAGCGTTACGCTGCCGCGAGTGCTGGATTCGGGTCGTCAGCAGCCTGCTGGCCGTATCGCTATCACAGCAAGAAACCCGAACAACTGCGCCTTACGGGTAGAACTTGCGAAGGTGCTCGATGTTCCAGGAGTTGCTCACTGGCAAGCCCTCTTTGGTCTCCAGGCGGACAGCGCCAGGCCTGGTGACTCGCACTACCCGGTAAGGGCCTTCCCACTTCGGCGTCAACTTGTTGGAATTCTTGGCCGACTGAACGCGCCGAAGAACAAGGTCGCCTTCCTCAAGACTCCGGGCGTGAACCTTGCGGCTATGGTAGCGGCGCAAAGCTTGCTGGTAGCGAGCGGCTCGCACAGCAGCCCGAAGACGGTTCTCCTCAAGGAGCAGCGCGTCATCTTGCCGCAGCTGCTCTTGCTCAAGCTCATCATAAGCGAGCACTCGAGGTGACCCGTATATGAGTTCCGTGGGGAGAACTGCCTCCGCTCCGTAGACCAGAGCGAAGGGCGTCTGGCCGGTGGCTCGATTTGGCGTCGTCCTGATCGACCAAAGAACCGCCGGCAACTCATCAATCCAGCGTCTTCCATGCTTGTGCAGCATGTCGAAAGTTCTGGTCCGGAGACCACGCAGCACCTCAGCGTTTGCCCTCTCCGCTTGGCCATTGCTTCTCGGGTGAGCAACAGAGGCAAAACAAATCTTGCCGCCAAGGTCTTGGACGTACTGCATGAAGGTGCGGCTTGTGAACTGTGTACCGTTGTCAGTGATGATCCTGTTCGGCACACCAAAACGGCACACAATCCCCTTGAAGAACTTGACTGCTGACTGTGCTGTCACCCTCCTCACTGCTTCCACTTCTGGCCACTTCGTGAACTTGTCGATAGCAACGTACAAGTACTCGAAGCCCCCGGCAGCGCGGGGGAAGGGACCCAGTATGTCGAGCCCCCAGACCGAGAAGGGCCAGGAGAGAGGGATCGTTTGGAGAGCTTGAGCTGGCTGATGAAGTTGCTTCGAATGAAACTGGCACGCTTCACACTTGGTTACTAGTGCCGTTGCATCCTGGAGGGCAGTAGGCCAGAAGAATCCTTGCCGGAATGCCTTGCCGACAAGGGCTCTTGAGCCTATGTGGGATCCACATACGCCCCCATCAATCTCTGCCAACAGCTCTAGTCCGTCCTCCCGAGGGATACACTTCAATTTCACACCATTGGGTCTCTTTCTATACAGGACGTCGTCGACGAACTGGTACATACTTGACTGACGGGCTACTTTCTCAGCTTCTTCCTGCTCCTCAGGGAGTTCTCCTGTCTGAAGGAAATGGACTATTTGTTGTGCCCATGCCGGAGCCTCTGGCTCGACGACAAGGACTAAAGGCGACTCTTCAGCTGCGGGAGCATTTGCTTCTACGGCAAGAACCTGAGGCTCTTGGCGGAGCAGCTGCTCACCGGCAACTGGTATTTCTTCGGCAGCAAGGGCGCTTGCTTCGGCGGCAAGAACCAGAGGTTCTGTGCGAAGCCGCTGCTCACCGGCAACCGGTATTTCTTCGGCAGCAGGGGCGCTTGCTTCCGCGGCAAGAACCTGAGGTTCTGCGCGAAGCCGCTGCTCACCGGCAACCGTGTCGTTCCCGGCAAGATCCTTGCCGGGGGCTTCGGGAAGCCCTGCCGGGAAGTACTCGCCGATACTTAACTTTCTTCTCTTATCAGGCCTTGTCGATGGCGACACGGATGGTTGAGTCAAGCGGAGCACAAATGTCCCTGGTTCCACAGGTAGCTTGAGTGCGGCACGCTTCGACAGGTCGTCGGCAATGCTGTTCTCTGATCGAGGAACATGCTCTGTCTGAAGACCGTCAAAGCGCTCCTCCAGCTTCCTCACTTCATCGACGTATGCTTCCATCAGCGGGCTCTGATAATCTTTGTTGACCTGCCTCACGATGAGCTGGGAGTCACCCCTGACGATGAGCTTCCTGATCCCAAGGTCTTCCGCGATCCTGAGACCGGCAAGCAGTCCTTCATACTCTGCCGTGTTGTTGGTCGATCTCTCCCGGGGAAAATGCATCTGGATGACGTACTTGAGGTGCTCTCCGGTGGGTGCGACAAGCAGCACGCCGGCACCGGCGCCTTGCAGCGAAAAGGCTCCATCAAAGTACATGATCCATTCGCGATCTGTTTCCTTGCCGGGAATCGCTGATTCTTGAACTTCGTCGTCTGGCGTTGGGGTCCATTCTGCAATGAATTCTGCCAAGGCCCTGCTCTGGATAGTTGAAGAACTTTCAAACTTGAGACCAAACATGACAACTCCAACGCCCACTCCACGATCCTGCCGGTTGCTTCTGGGTTCCGGAGAATCGTTGTAGCGGAAAGCGAGTGACGACGGTGATCTCATGTGCTTGGAAGTAATGGCGCAGTTTCCTCGAGGCCATGAGAAGGCCGAAGAGCAACTTCTGCACACCAGAATACCTCGACCTAGCCCCCTGCAACAGGGAGCTGACGAAATAGACTGGGCGCTGCACCATCTTCTTTTTCTGCACTGCCTGACTTGACTGCGCGGGTCTTTCCTTGTCAGCACCAGACTTTGCCGGGGCTGGCCCCGGCAAGTCGCTTGGCGGGCCTGCCGTTGCCGCTGCATCCTCCTCTGCTTTTCTCTCTGCCACCAGCGCAGCACTAACCACTTGATTCGTTGCCGCCAGATATAGCAGCAACAACTCTTGTGGTCTAGGCGCGACTAGTACTGGCGAAGAGGAGAGGTACTTCTTCAAATCCTGCAGCGCTGCCTCCACTTCTGGAGTCCATTTCATTGGACCTGCCTTCTTCAAAATTTTGAAAAACGGCAGGGCGCGCTCAGCAGACTTTGAGATGAACCTACTCAAAGCAGCGATGCAGCCGGCAAGGCGGCGCACATCCTTAACTCGTCTTGGCGCTTCGATCTGCTCAATTGCCTTGATCTTGTCGGGATTGGCTTCAATTCCACGCCGAGATACAAAGAACCCGAGAAGCTTGCCGGATGGGAGGCCAAACACGCACTTCTCGGGATTGAGCTTCAGGTTGATCCTGCGCAGATTTGCAAATGTCTCCTCCAGATCTTGAATGAGCGTTGCCTTGTCCTTAGTTTTGACCACTATGTCATCCATGTAAGCTTCCATATTTCTATGCAGCTGGGCCCCGAAACCAATCTGGACAGCTCTAGCGAAGGTCAAACCAGCACTTTTCAACCCGAAAGGCATACGCAAGAAGCAATATGTGCCACACGGGGTGATAAATGCGGTCTTCTCTTCGTCTTCTTTCGCCATGAAGATCTGGTGATAGCCTGAGTATGCGTCAAGAAATGACAGCAAATCGCAGCCGGCAGTGGAATCCACAATCTGGTCGATGCGCGGCAAGGGAAAGGGATCTTTTGGACAGGCTTTATTGATATCTGTAAAGTCAATACATAGCCTCCATTTACCATTCGCCTTGCGCACAACAACTGGGTTGGCCAACCATGTAGGATGGAGGACTCCTCTAACCAGGCCTGCCGCCTCAAGCTTCGTAATCTCTTCCGCAATAAACTCTTGCCGCTCCAAGGCTTGCTTCCGCACCTTCTGCTTGACGGGCCGCGCGTGGGGACAGACAGCTAGGTGGTGCTCAATTACCTCCCTGGGAACACCGGGGATGTCAGATGGTTGCCATGCAAACACATCGACATTCGCCCGCAGGAAGGCAACGAGCGCACTTTCCTATTTGTCATCAAGGGTGGAGCTTATGGTGAAGGTTCCCCCCGTCCCGTTCTCCTTGGCGGGCACCTTCTTGGTCTCAGGCGGAGCAGGCTTGGATTTCTTGATCTGGCCGGCAGAGCTCTCTGGGGCACCCTCGACGGCAGCGCAGCACTCTGGAGAGGCGCGCTTGCCGGAGTTTGTACCAGAGGTCTTGCCGGGCTGCTTCTTCTTGCCGGGATCTTGAGCGGCAGGAGCATGCGCCTTGGCGGCGGACGCTGCAACTGCTTCCCGGTAGAGCTTGTCGGTGCAAATGAGCGCGTCTTTCTTGTCGGAGTGGACAGTGATGACGCTCATTGGACCGGGCATCTTCAAGACGTTGTAGGCGTAGTGCGAGGCCGCCATGAACTTAGCCAGCGCTGGGCGGCCAAGGATTCCATTGTATGGCAACGGAATCCTGGCGACGTCGAAGACGACCTTCTCCGTCCTGAAGTTCAGCTCGCTGCCGAAAGTTACCGGCAGCGTGATCTTGCCTTTCGGCTGGTTCCTTCCCGGATTGACCCCTTGGAAAGAACCTGTCTCCTCGAGATCTTCGTCGGGAATTTGCAGCCTCTTGATCACATCGGGTGAGATCAGGTTCAGGCCGGCCCTACCGTCAACTAACATTTTCGTCACCTGGAGGTTGCGAATCGTTGGTGAAACCAACAACGGCAAGCACCCGACCGCAGTTGTGCGATCAGGGTGATCCTCGGCGTCAAAAATGATAGGCGTGAGGGACCACTTCAGTGGCTTCCGGGCATCGAGGGATGGCTCTGCTGCATTAATCTCACGCGCCCACTGCTTGAGCTGGCGGTGAGAGGAATGCAACGAAGCGCCCCCGTCGACGCACATGGCCTCTGTAGCCTTCTGGAACTCGTGTTCGCTGGACTCGTCACCCTCTGCATCATCATCATCATTTCCTTGTTCTTTGGCGCGGCCTCGGGCAGGCTTCTCTTGCTGCTGCCTGGGCTTGCCGCGATGACCTCCTCGACCGCGCTTCCTGCCAGACCCTCCGGCACCATCTTGGGCTCTTTCCTTGTCGCGCCTTTCGTATTCGATGCGCTGCTTCTCGGCAAGCTCCTCAACTTGCCGGCAGTCTTGGAGATCATGGCCCTTGGTACGGTGGATCTTGCAGTACTTCTTGCCGGATCCTTCTGGCTTGTCGGCAGCCGCCAAGGCCTGACACGCCGCACACCCGGCAACCTCCTTGCCGGGGTCGTCGGTCTTGGACTTCTTGGAGGTGCCGGTGTTGCCCGAACCTTCAACGGCAAGCACGGCCTTGCCCTTGCGCTTCTTGTTCTTCCGCCGCCCCTTTCTTGCCGGGGCAGGAGCGTCTTCGCTATCGGAGTCGACTCCAGCACCAGCGTTCTCGCCGGGGAGTCTCCTTCCTTCTTCTGCCCGAGCACATTTGTCGGCCAAGGCGTAGAGCTCGGCGACATCTCTGACTTTGTTCATCGCCAACTCCTCCCGCATCTTACGATTGCGCACATTCTGATGAAAGGCGCTGATGACGGCGGCGGGATGAACGTCAGGAATGTTGTGCTGGATGCGGCTGAACCTCTGGATATACTTGCGCAAAGTTTCGCCCTCCTTCTGGGGAATGATGTGCAGATCACTCTCCTGGCCAGGAGCTTGATGGCCGCCGGTGAAGGCGCCAACAAATTGATGGCACAGGTCGACCCAATAAGAGATGGAATTCTCGGGCAGGTGCATCAACCACGATCTCACGTTGGGCTTCAGTACCAACGGAAAGTAGTTGGCCAGCACCTTATCGTCACGAGCCCCGGCAGCCTGCACCGCGATGGTGTAGATGCTCAAGAACTCGGACGGATGAGTCTTGCCGTCGTACTTCTCCGGTACTTCCGGCTTGAAGGAGCGGGAGCTAGGCCACTGGACTTGCCGCAGCTCACGAGTAAACGCTGGGCAACCCACCTCGTAAGGTAGGCAGCCAGGGTACCCTGGCGCGGGCTCGTCAACAGAGGTCCCAGCGCGCTTGTCAGACTGGCGACGCGCTTCCCTTCGGCGCTCGATGGTGGTTCGAGCGTCCTCCTTCTTCCGTTCCCGAAGAACGTGACGTTGATCACGGCGAACCCGCGGATCAGACGATGCCGTGGAATCATCCTCACGGGCGCCGGTCCGCCGAGTTAACGACCGCTCTTGATGCAGCGGAGGGGAACGCAACGTAGTCGTTCCAGCTCCGGTCTTCTCTCCATCAGCACGCACCAGCCTAGACGACTGCAGCCGCGAGGGTTCACCCTGCTGCGGTACGTCGTTGTTGGCTAGGCCGATGAGGCTCTGGATAGCGGCTCGCCACTCGTCTAGCTTCTCCGCGGCGGGAGGGAAGTCTAGGAGCAGCTGAGCTCGCGCCAACGCCTCTGCTGGCGTAGGCGGCGGCGACAGGTGCGAAGAGCGTGAGGTGCTCAAACTCCTAACAGGGTTAGAAGGAGCACCATCACGACTCTGCACCCGCGCGCGGCTTCCACCAGCTCGCTGGCGCGGATCTTGGCCCTGCGCACCCTGGGAGTGATGCGCAGGGGTCTTCCCACGCGGACGCCCAGAACCACCAACATCTTGAGGCCGCACGTCACGCTTCCTGAGAAGGTCGCGGTGCATGCGCCGGCGTATTCGTCCTGGAAGGCGCCGCTCCATCCTTGGAAGTCGCTGCACCACCCGCAGGTTGCGCAGCTCCATCCTTGGACCTGTTGCTCGTCCGGCTCGGATCGCCGGAACGTCGTGGAAGCTCGGAGCCTCCACCTCCTCCACCCGCGTCTACCCCGTCGCCTGCGCGCGCAGCATCAGGCACGATGGATGCGGATGGACCAACCGCCGTGAAACCCTTCTTCTTGGGAGCCATGGTGGTGAAGATGATCAAAGATCTGACGCGCTGATCACTAGATCAGGTTCGCACAACCTCGATCCCCCTACCTGGCGCGCCAAAGATATCGTGGGAAACGAACACCTATGGGATCAAGGAGATCCCTTACGGTTCGGCAAGGGGAGAGGGTTGCACAAAGAGCAGAACTAACGAACAGCACGCGGGGGATTTACCCAGGTTCGGGCCGCAAGGATGCGTAAAACCCTACTCCTGCTTTGATTGTATTATTGTGGATGTTCTTGGCCAAGTTCTGGGAGCTACAGTAGCAGCTACGCATGCAGAATGGGCTTTCGAAGTGCCATCCTCCTCCCCTGTACGTCTCGGGCCTCCTTTTATATTAGTCAAAGGGGCTACCACAGTGGCGTACAAGATAAGGCATGAGGTGGAAAGTAACTACAGTGTTACCACAGTATTATCATACCTAACCCTGACGGCTTAGGACAAAACTCATTAAATGCACCGTGAGGTGTCCGTCGAGGTGTCCCTTAGCGTCTCGGGCTTGGAAAAGCTTTACAGGGGATGGGCAAAAGCAGCCATCCCATCAGCACCGCTTAAGCATCGCGTGGCCAGCATTACGCCACGTCACCATGAGGACAAGCCCTAAACGACAAGGCTGGCCGCTGCACTGGAGCGATAGCGCTGCACTGTGCAGAGCCTTGCCGGGGCTGAATCCTTGCCGGGCCCGGGGCTTGCCGGGACCGAATCCTTGCCGGGCCCGGGGCTTGCCGGGACCGGGTCTTGTCTGGCGCGAGGCCTTGCCGGCAAGGGTCTTGCCGGGCCTCCGCAACCCTTTGGTCTTCTGTTTTCTGGTCTGATCGTTGACTTGAATGTCTCCTTGTCGTCTTAGTCTCGTGATTACTCCTAGCTATTCCCCGGCAAGGCTTGCCGCGGTACGGCTACAACTGCCCGTGTACAAGTAAGGGGTACTAAAAAGACCCATACTTTAGTACACCGACAGCCACATAAAATATTTCAACCCATTCAGAGTTCGTTTAATATTTATTTAGAAAATATCTCCACTTATCGAAATAAATGGGTTTGAACTACAAGTGATATCTAGGCTTGTGGTAAAATCGTGAAATAATTTGGCTGACTTCCAAATATCACGAAAAGAATGTGTCCAAGGTTTGGGGGTGACTCTCGGTTCACAACAACGAAAGGGAGAGGGGGTTTACTTATTCACCAATCCGGAGAAATGGTGAAATAAATAGGGCTATAAGTTTGGAAAACACCCGGATAATTCCGGTACGAAGGCAACATGCTGCCGATGCAGTGCAGATGATGCCATGATGATGCAAAAATTAAAATAACAATAAATTTCTAATTTGGGGAAAACCCCGGGCAGTTACAGCACCCGTAAAGGCATGTTCCCTAGTCAAGTATCTTCCTAAAACCTAACTTGAGAGCCATCATGAATGGAGAAGGTTCCGAACTGGAAGAAGAACTATTTAGCCTTCATCAGTCTGGCCCAAAAATAGGAGTCCCCGGGTTTCCAATTAACTTGCGAGATAGCTATGGAACCCACGTATTTATTATGAATGAGTTTTTGCCATACGCCATCATCAGTAAGAAGTTTATACAACCATTTACTAAGTAAGGCTATGTTTCTGACCTCCAGGTCTTGGATCCCCAAACCTCGCTGGCTCTTTGGACGGCACAGCACACTCCATTTTGCTAGCTGATATTTCTTATTTTCACTCTCACTCTACCAAAATAAGCTGGACCTAAAATAATTCAGTCTCTGCAACACACCTTTTAGTATATGGAAGAAGGACAATATATACAAGACCATGTTACTAAGCACATAGTTGATAAGGACTAGTCTTGTTTACATGATTGCTAGCTTATTGTGCAAGAACTAAAGGAGATAATTGAGCATGTGACACTTGTTTTAAAAGCTCTGTCATAGACCCTTCTTAAATATTGAGGTGATTGAAACTTTTAAGTGATTTGGAGTATAGTCCGACATTCTTTGTAGCTCTTTAACTATAGAGTTTCTAATGAATGGTAAAGGTGTCATGACCTCCACATAGGTGTCTTTATAGAGAGAGCTGCTATATTAGCATATTCAATTGCTTGAGTAATTGTGATGTTGTCATGCTCGTATTTTTATCATCGACACCTCATTTCATAAACATGTGGCCATGCTCATCAAGCTCGGTCATTGTTTGGGGACAAGCAATAGTCTAAGCTTGGGGGAGCTGATACGTGTATTTTGCATCACAATTTCATAAGATTAATTGCTCAATTATCATGCTTATTCAACTATCATTGCTCTATTTTATCTTCATTTTCTCTCGCAAGATTGCACTGGACCAGGACCGGAAAGCTGCTGGAGCCAGAAATAGGAGGATTCACGAAGAAACGCACTTTTCTAGAGTGAGGAAAAATAATACAAAAATATGGTGGTTAGTTTTGAAGCAAAGGAGACCCGGTGCCAGAATATGGGCCTAGGGGGTGTCCTGCGGGGCCCACGTGCCCTGGGCCTAGGGTGCGCAGGCAGGACACATGGGCCCACAGAGCTCCCCTGGCTCCACCTTTTTATGCACCTCCGTCATTCTTCCTGAAAGGACACCCTAATTTTTCCTTGATTTTTTCGCCGCCGGGGTGGAATAGAGAACCCAAGTTTTCTTCCTCGGAGGGCTGATCCTACCGGATCCGCCGCCTCCGACCGAGGAAATTTGTCGCCATTGTTTTCACCAACACCGAGTCATCGAGGGGAGCTTCTTTATCCAGACCATCTCCATCCAAAGCGCCATCCCCATGTCCATCTTCGCTGTCATCCATGTGCAATTGGAGTAGATCAATCACTGTGATCACTCCCCTGTGTTAATTGTTCATTCAGTAGTTGATGCTTTATGTTTTATTGGTGAAAGATTTATACTTTCAGATTGCGATCCATATTCATATGCCCCTGATCATGCTCATGTTGATGCCTTGTGAGTAGTTCCATTATGTTCTTGAGGACATGGTAGAAAGCCCGTTGTTAAGAGTCATACGAATTTGCAATAAAGATTGATGTTTGATTATGTTATGTTGTAATTATCTAGTGGTGATGTGCAAATGCCAACTGCATGTCACTTCACATTTATGGGCCTAGATGAGAGAATTGTGTTATAATGAATCTATGAGGTTAGGCCGGAGTGACAGAATGCCGTTCCCCAAGGTTAGGAGTTATAGCATGAGGGAGTAATAGGGACCCCAGGACTTAAAGCTATGGTTAGACTTTGTCTTAATTATTTTCAATAGATAGTCAGGTTGGCCATTGGGAGTATAATCATAAGTATATGTGAGTCAATGGTTTTGCAGCATATAAGCTTAGGCTCTATCCACATGACAACAATCAAGCAACAAGAAGCAATGCAGATGATTATGGACTTAACAACTAGGTGACATTTCTGCAGTCCTCAAGAACGATCTTGTCATTATAAAAACCTCAACTGGCTTGTCCTTGGCACAAATTATGGATTGCGCCACTTGCTGCACTCTTTTACTTTTTTTGTTCTTTTAATTCTTGCAGCCATCCAATCAATTAAACACACAACTGCACTCTTTTCAGCATTTGCAGTTATTCCTTGTTAATTTCCATGCACCAATTCCTTCTGCTCCCAGTTGGGTTTGACACTCTTACTTACTGAAAAGATCTACAATCGATCCCCTACACTTGTTGGTATCAATCTTACATGAAGAAGGCGATCTCCTGGCCTAGTACAAACTTCTTGATTCCATCACAATGGATGTTGAAGGCTCTCAAGTGACTTCTAACTGTCTAGGAGGTGCCCACCCTCCAAGAGTAACAAGCAAAGCAAAGTCACTTGGATAAACTCCTCAAAAGATCTGCTATCAAAGCATTCTCAAGACTCCATAGGACCTCTCTCACAAGGATAGGCTTGAACCAAAGAGAGATGAACAATAGGAATAGGTATTCAAGAAAGGGATGAGCTATGCCTTCATAGATTCAAGGAAGTAGCTTGGAATCACCCAATCAACTTCCTCTCCTCTAAAAGATCTACACTCTAGGCTCTCTCAAAGGCTCACACAAAGTTGGCTTGAAATGACTTGAAGCTTGCTTGAAACAACCAAGGGGGTCTATTTATAGAGCATGCAGAAATTTGACCATTACTCCAAAAAAGAAACTAGCCCGGAAATACAGGAGGAAAAACCTCAGAACTACCGGACACATTCAAAGATTTTATCGGCCAGAAGGAATGTCTAGTGAGCCTCACAGAAACACAAGTACTCAGAAGTACCAGGAATAAAAAGATCGGAGGTACTAGATGAAAAAGGTAGCTCTTTTCAACGAAGAGTAGAACAAGCTCGGAAGTACCGGAGAAAATGAAGTCTCGGAGGTACCGGGGTTGACAAAGCTATTCTCAAAGAGGAACGGTGCAAAAAAGATTAAGTCCCAGCTTGGAGGTACCAGGTGGATTTGCTCGGAAGTACCAGACCTATACTAAGACTCAAAGGGCTAAAGCAAACCAAGAGGGGCTCGGAAGTGCCGGGAAAAAGTTATCCTCGGAGGTACCGGAGCTAATAGAGATGGTCTCAAAGAGAAACATAGCTCGGTGGTACCGGAGAAAATTTCTTGGCAGTTCTGACCAGGGATAAAACATGGTTCACAATAGAGCTCACTCTCTCCTCACAATCTTGGTAGTGCCGGCTAGAAATAATCGAAAGTACCGGGGCTAGAAAAAACAGAGGATTTGAGTGGCAGAAGTGGAATGCTTGAGGATTTTAGTTGAGGATCTTATCTTGAAGTTCAACCATAGTTCTTTTCCTTGTGCCCCTCTTGATAGTACAATTGTCCTTAAACTCAATGTGAATCTTGGATTCACCAAAAGACCTATGAATTACATATTAAGAGCTTGAAGGAGCCAACCACTCGAAGAGATAAAAGTAGGGGTCGCCATTGATGTTTGCACTCACACATAGGACTAACTTCCTGAAATAAACTTGATAGAGTGTTAGTCCTCACAATTGCCTTGTCATTAATCACCAAAACCCAATAGGGGTATATAAGATGCACTTTCATTGCTCATAAACTCATCATTAGTAGTGTTTGCCTGACTACTACCCATGAAGACTAGATAAAAGAAAATTGGAATGCTGAAAATAATATATTTTTTTGGATTTTTATAGACGAAGATAGCAATAAAGTAAACTAAATAAAATGCAACTAAGCAAAATAGATTACAAGAATTAAATTTAATAAAAAAAACACCTAAAGAGAAGATGATACACAAATACCTCCATGGCAATGGCGCCAGAAAAACTACTTTGTGGCTACAACACCTATAGTTGGTTGCCAATTGTTGGGCCCCCAAGTGGAAGGGTTTGTAGCTAGTGGTACTTTTCCCCTAAGTTAAGAAACCAAGGTATCAATCCGTAGAAGTAACACCTAAGCATCCTTCAAGCAACACTGTAATACAAAAAGAACCTACTTGTGCCCCCAACGATTCTAGTGAGGTTGTCAATCTCAGTAGCTTTGCTAGTTGCAGCAAGTAATGAGCATATAATGTGGTATGAAGTATTTTTTGTATTTTCTAAATAAATAATAACTGAAAATAAAAGTGCATGTAAAAGTGATTTGGAGAGTTTTCTTAGGGAGAAAATTGGACTGGAGTTCATAGGTTCACTAGTAGCATCTCTCATCAAAGCGGTGATATAAGCATAGGCATGTGCAATTGATCAATCCAACAATCATGAAAAATTATGACATAGGTTGGGATCATGTTATATAGGCAGTACGTCCATAAATCCACTATATCGACACACTCCAAACCTAATGGCTAATACTCTACCCAAGGTGATCAAAACCCTCGTATACACCCTAAGTATTAAGTAAAACAGAGCATTGCATAGAGCATGATGACATATAGTTGAAAGCAATTTCTCTTACCACCCACGGTACAAATGATAACAAGTCAAGCAATCTTTTTATCCTTAGTAAGGCAAATCTTTCTAAGCTTTTCCTCTCTTACTGTCACTGAAAGTACTGCTCAAATAGGGATCTACTCCATCTAATGCACACCACTCCCACTATTGTTTTTTCATCTAAACTAGCCAATGAATAGACTAATAAAACGGAGAGCAATATACATCTATAATCAGTGCATACAACTATCACAACCTGAACCAAACTTATTATTCATCACATATCAAAAGATTCAGCACTAGGATTACATAAAGATGATCACAATAATGTAGGGCAGCTCATGTGTTCTGAACATCGAAGCACAAAGAGATGATGCTACATAGCTACTACTACGAACCCGTAGTCCAGGGGATGGACTACTCACACCTCATCGGGGAGCAGCGGATAATGAATTGGTGGTGAAGATGGCGGTGAATCCCCCTTCCGACAGGGTACCAGAGAGGAACTGCAGTAGTGCTCCGTCTCAGATCGCTAATAGATCGAAGTGGCGATGGGGGGAAAATCCTCAATAATTAGTTTAGGGTTAGGGGAGTATAAATAGAGCTTGCACTGGAAGATGAGCCCCGGGGCCCTACTGTGGGACCCATGCGGGCTATGTGGGAGGCCGAGTGGTAAGCCTCCCCTGTGGCTCCTTTTTGGCAGGTGTTCCTTCCTCCCAAAGTTATGCATTTCTGAATTTTTCCATATTTTTCTGAGTTTTGGAAGGTCCTACAATTACAGACACAAAAACATGCAACTCTGCCATTCTGGCAATTTGTTAGTAGGTTAGTCCAAATAAAGATAAAACATTGCATGATTTGATAAGAAAATGACATGAAAACTTTAAAAGTTATAGATACATTTAGGACGTATCAATTATGTCAAAGCTTCTAATGTCGATAATGTTCCTATTGGTGATTTAGTTGAGAAAAACAAAGAACAAATTGATGCTTCGCCAGGACTTTTAGGGTGGACGCGCATGAGCGCCGCAATCAGATCGACGCCAGGACGGCCTAGAGGATCATGTTTAGAGACCAGGTTGAGTAAACCAAACCTTGTGATACCATGATAGACAATGAATAATAGCGCAATTCGGCGTGTGTTCTCTTGAGCCTCGTGGGCAAGTATATATGCTTACATGTCTTCGAGGACAAGAAGCCTCTCGTAGAGATAAGGTAGAAAAATGATTACAAATGTTACACTAGCAAATACACACACGTATGCCAAATATACTCTAACATACGGCATGTCACCAACTGATTTGGACATGAAATAGACATGAAGCTGAACGTTTATTAATTTAAGCAACGCGAAGTTTAATAACATAAAGCAAAGCGTGAAAATGGTGGATTATTAATCTTTATCTTTACCTATCTTTATCTTTACCTATCTTTATCTTTACTCTTTATCTTTACCTAATAATAAAGGGGCTATTGCTTCTTACCACCGTAATTTCGTCCGTTTTTCGTCCGTCCGTCGTCCGTCCACTTCGCCCATATCTTTGCCTAAAATCATATGTCCGAGGTGGTACTAAAATTATGTACAAAATTCTGTTTCGTCCTGGACCACCTAGATGTACGCTGCTAGACCTGATCTTATGGGCCGTCACCCATGCGAGCGACCAAAAAAGAGGCCCCGTTGGAATTCGAGCTCACGAGCTCTGCCGTCTAAAACCAGGGCTGCTGCAACCAGCTGAGCTATACCATATTTGATGACTAATAGTCCCACCTTGCTCTTTTAAATCGATTCACACCAGTTAATATACAAGCCGCCTTGAGTCAACAACAGACGATGAGTAGCAACCACGTGTTTGAGGCATGGTAATTAATCGGATGGGCTAAATAAAGGAAGGATTGTGGGCTGCCTAAATTGGATGGGCTAAATAAAGGAAAGATTGTGGGCTGCCTAAAGTATTTAAACGGATGGAGCTAAGTAAAGGAAGGATTGATTGATTGATTGGCTAATTAACGGATGGGGTTAATTAAAGAAAGGATTGTGGGCTGCTTAAAGTATTTAAACGAGTGAAGCTAATTACAGGAAGGATTATAATTGATTGGCTAATTAACGGATGGGCTAATTAGAGATTAGAGAAAGGATTGTGGCTGCCTATATAGAGTATTTAAATGTGAATATAATTTAGAGGCAGGATTGAAGGATTGAGACGCTGCCCTGGTCGTGCTCAAACATGATGTCTCGTGGAGGCGTCGGGTGCCGTGCGCGCGGCCAAGACTGTGTTAAATAAAAAACGCAAGCCATGATGACACATATCATGCAATCATGCATGTATGTGCAAATTGAAAGCTTGATGTCCGACATTAAAGAATTGAGTGTGAGTTTCTTATGCATTCGATCGATAGATGTGGAAAAGCGTACTTCACAGTATGATTTCTTAACAATTTAGTTTTCTGTTGCATGTTTCAATTATTTATACACTACTTCAATTTTAAGGTTGATGCAGTACATATTTTATTGAATTGAAAAGT
Organism: Elymus sibiricus; assembly: GCA_039707655.1. Taxonomy (NCBI): domain Eukaryota; kingdom Viridiplantae; phylum Streptophyta; class Magnoliopsida; order Poales; family Poaceae; genus Elymus; species Elymus sibiricus. The sequence continues at coordinate 21,134,278 of CM077676.1, forward strand.
ATTGGTTGCTAGAGAATTTTTATTTCGTGACAACGCATGAGCATCAGGGAGTAGCTTGAGTCGGCCGGCCCTCATGTCTAGCTCAATGATGTTAGTTCCTCATCAAATTATAAACATTCCCTTGCGTCGGTGCGGTTCAGTGTCACTGTGGTGGTTGGGCTTATCGCCTTGGAATTGACCACATTTGGATGCGTTGTGACCTGGAGAATAGCCACCATCGGTGACGACGGAAAGAAAGATACGCGACGACACAAAGGTGGTATCGTGTTGAAATAGAGGACATGGATTGTGTGTGGTGGTGATGGATTGTGATATTATTTTCTCCCGTTGCAACGCACGGGCATATTTGCTAGTACTAATAATATAAAGGATGGCCATATTCCATGCATGGAGATTATCATTGTGCAGCCGGCTCTACTCCGCAGAACGCTTTGAGTGGGTCGCCGGAGTTGCGCCCTTCCTCCGACTGATGGAACGCGTCGTAATCGTCGAGCTTGCAGGGGTTATACACCAGAGGGTGGTCTTCGTCCACGAGCTCGTCCATGGCGCTCACCACCGTACCGTCCCTGGGCCGGCAGACGAAGAGCGCGCAGAAGCGCTCGCGGTTGCTCGGCGTCCTTACGCGGTGGAAACATGCCGGCACCCGCCCGTTGGTCACAACCTGCATGCATGCATGCACAAGGAGGACGTATAACACCACGTTATCATCTTCCTCGGCGATCATCTTATCTTACTAAGAATGAAGACGACCAAGAAGAAAGGTGGCCGGCCGGCCGGCTGGAGAACCGGAGCTGCGTTTGGGTACGTACCGTGAAGAGCTTGCCGGCGAGGAAGGTGAAGGTGTCCGGCTCGGGCGGCACCATGAGCCAGGTCCCGTCGTTGGCCTGCACCTCGAGGCCTTCCACCTCGTGCTGCACCACCACGGTGAACAGGGTTTCGTCATGGTGCGCCTGCATGGACTTGCCGGTCGCCGTGTCCTCAGGCACGCCGTAGTGCGACAGCCGGACAGCGTAAGTGTGCGCGTCCAGGTGGGCCGGGTCGACCCGGAGGCCCTTCCGGAGGCCCTCCAGGGTCATCTTCTCCACGATCCGCTGGAGCCCCACCATGTTCTTGGCGAACGACACGGTCGTATCGCTTCATTCCACAGAGAGACAGAGAGAAACATATATATTTAGTACCATACGTGTGAAGAAAGACATACATGTACATGGTGTCATAATGTGTGACCATCTACTTTTTCAAGTGACTGATATTTTCCTATTTGTCCATCGTTATTTCAACCGCTAGATCAACATCTAACAACTAAAATGTTTACTCTTTTTTTAGTAAACAAAAAACAGTTCAACAAACAAACGAAGAAATAGTTTAGTGAATCCATGTATGTATAAAACCAATTTTTTGAACCTATACAACACATAAATGCATCCACGCGACTTATAAAATATAATAATTAAAATTTGCGAAAGTTTTATACCAAAGTTAGTTGCATTGACATTTTGTGTGCAAGTTTTTTATTATCAAAATGCTGTGCCACTCGAAGCCGGCGAATGGAAAAGAGAAAAGTATGTTTTTGGTCCCTTAAGTTTCCAAAAAGTATAGACTTGGTCCCTCGAGTCTCAAAACCAGATAAGTTTGGTTCTAAACCAGATTTTGAGCTCGTTGACCGGGTTTGACCGCCACAAAACCGTCGGATGAACAGTAAATTCGAAAATAAAATAAAAACATCAAAAAAACTGAAATTTTTTGGGCTCCAATATGCTTACATGCGCAAGGTGCGACCAAAATTTCGTGGTCTTTCGACACTTGGGGAGCTCGTGGCAAAAAAACAAAAATATTTGTGCGATGAATAGTAAATTCAAAAAAAATCAAAAAAATCTGAATTTTTTTTTGGGTCCAATATGCTTACATGCGCAAGTTGCGACCAAAATTCTGTCATGAAATGACATCGGATGGGCTCTAGCAAAAAAAAAACAAATTGTGGCAATTTTTTTGCGAGCAAAAATTTACTTTTTTTGCCACGAGCTTGTCGAGTGTCAAAAGAACACCAAATTTTGGTCACACCTTGCGCATGTAAGCATATTAGACCCCAAAAAAATCATCAGACGTAGATATTTTTTTTTTGCCACGAGCTCCTCATGTGTCGAAAGACCATGAATCAATATTGGCCCCCCAAAAATTTCAGATTTTTTGAAGTTTTTTGATTTTTTTTTGAATTTACTGTTCATCTGGCGTTTTGTGGCGGTCAAACCCGGTCAACGGGCTCAAAATCTGGTTTAGGACCTAAGTTATCCGGTTTTGAGACTTGAGGGACCAAATGTATACCAAAAAATCTTGAGGGACCAAGTCTATACTTTTTGGAAACTTGAGTGACCAAAAACATACTTTTCTCAATGGAAAAATAGCAAAACAGAAAATAGAATACTAACCAGAAGGCAGAGTTGCCCTCCGGCCAGAGGAGGTCGGCGAATTCGCGGACGCGGGCGGCATCGGTGGCCTCCTCGACGCGTAGGCTCTCCCGGAGCAGTCCGGGGACCTTCCCGAGGTAGCTGTTGAAAGGGCCCCATTTGGAGACGCTCCGCTGCTTGGCCTCGACCGGGAGAGCGAATAGCTCAGGCAAAGCGTGCCCGAACAGCGCCTGCCTAAGGTCCGGGCCGAGCGTGCCGGCGACGACCACGCAGCCATGAGCCACCATTGACGCGGTCACCGAGGCCTGGGCATCCTCCCACCCTGGCACAAGGGGCTCTAGCCCGCGGAGGTCCACCTTGGGGAGCGCCATGATATGCTGACCTGTGCCTGCTTGGACGGAACACATAACTGCGATTGATCTTCTGTTCGACTTTGCCGGCCTTGTGGATGGGTTGGACCAAACCTAAAATTGAATTAATTAAGTTAGAGGGTGAGCTGTAGCTTTAAATTGGGTCCTCGTTGGTTCTAAAAACACGGAAATATGATAAACGTAGAGTTGGAGTGTCATGCGCTGTGAAGAGAGGAAAGACTAGTACCGTTGCTTCTCGCCGGAGCTCACAATACGACGACAGCTTCTCTTCTTTTCCCACTATATATGAGAGCTGTGAAGCGTGAGTGAGCTGGATGATACTGAGGCCCCAGCAGGGGTTTAAAAAGACACTTATAGCAGCCTCACGTCCACACACTTGCATATCATCTTCACCTCAAAAAATAAATAAATAAAAACTTGCATCTCATCTCAAATCCTCACGCCTTATCATCTTATCTTGACCCCATGCAGCGAAGACCTGGAGTCCGTCAACCCTTACTTTTCACCTCCCGTCGACCACCGTTATTGTTGTCGTTGTTTGAGCTGGACAGGAGGTGCGTTGTTGCGGCGTGTACAGCCTCGAAATCGCACTCGTCCGGCCGGCTATACACGTATACTTTTCTACGTTTTGCTAACGACTGCGGCGACTCGTCTCTATACCAAGTAGATATTTTTGTGTGTGTTAGTTATCCTACTTCGAAGTTTCACGGTCGATTCTGCTTCCAGACCAGTTGGTTGTACTTGGACTGAGATGCGCTTCTAAAATTTGCGCACCAAAGGACTCAGCGACGGACCTAGGATGTTAGCACTGAGGTGGCACAGTTTGCATATATACAGTAAATAGACGACATAGGTTTAATATATCGGTTCAAAGTTTGTTAAATTTGCACTACAAATAGCATAGTTTGATCTAAACATCAGCAGTAGGGGCCTCGCCGGCTGGCAATCGTTTCTGGTTGCTGGCCAAAGAGAGCTCCGACGAGGAGGGGGAGGTGATGATTCCCTCAGATTCGTCAGGTAATGACTTACTCGCTTCCAAATATTTCGCTTCTACTGCACTGATTAGTGTAGATGAAGCTAGTGATAAGAATGTGGGGAGAAAAATTTGGAGAAATCGGGAAAAAATGGTAAAAACTCTAAATCTCGTGATTACGAGGTTAGAGGTGGGATTAGGGAACAAAAAGGATGTAATAATAATAAGGTGGGAAACTTATTTGGGAATATAGAAATTACAAAAGTTTTTGATGCAGAAACTGTTCAAAATCATCTAAGGCAGGGGGTTTTCCCGCCGATTACAGATTGGTTTGATGATAATTCTGTTGATTTTGGGGATATTGTTGTAATGGGGACCCCAATTGGGGAGGTGGTGATTCAAGATGATGGAAAACTGATAAAAGAAAAACAAATGAAAAACAGGGGACCTCAGATAGTTTTTGGGGGCCCGGTGGGGGTTGAATTGGAACCCAAAGTAGATCTGGGCTCATGGGGTGGGGAGAGCCCAACAGAAAAGCCCAACAAGGATGCGTTAACCCTAGCCCTGGGTCAGGGTATATATAAGGGTGGGGGAAGGGAGTTGAGACAGACGGGTGAGGATTTAGGGTTTCTACCCCAGCCGTCACTGGAGTTCGTAGCAATGGCTGGAAATTACAGAGGAGGCTTGGGGGGAGGAAGGGCTAACAGAGGTGGAGGAAGAAGCGGAAGCTTCGATCCCAAGAGAGGTTTCAATGGACAGAACTCTTATGAGGAGAGGATCAGATTCAATCCGATCAATACTTCCAATTTGAGCCAGAACAGGGGGGGATAACTTCTCTGATTCGGAAGGGGGAGGAAGAATTGGTGCTACTTCAAGAGGCAATTTGGCTGGTACACAAGTATGGAAAGAGAAAGTGGGACAAATCAAGATTAGTGGACCTGTTGAGAGTGGAGGAGAGAACAAATCTGGTAATGTGGGGAATGGATCTATAAGCAATACTGACCAGATTATGGGTTTGGATGTTGCCCAGCAGTAGAAATTGCTGGGAGCTTTGTTGTCGCAATTGGCACAAAACATGAGTGTTGGAATCCCTGGAATGAACAACCAAACAGGAATTGGAGCAAGCTTAGTTGATGATAAGAAAGTTGCAGAGCTAGGGAGAGAAAATGTTGGTGGGAAACAAGTTGCAGAAGGGACAGTTAAGGAAACGTACAAGATGACTGACATAAGGAGGCAGGAAACCAAAGGGAATAGTGTTAAATGTTTGGAGTTGATAGAAAGCAAATGGACAGATTTGGCAAACAGGTATGTGGAAAGTGCAAAGATCCTGGACATCTTACAAGGGAGTGCATAATTGGACATTGTCTCATTTGTGGCAGGGATAACCATATAACCAGGGAGTGCAATCTGTTGAAGCAAATGAAACCTGTGCCTAAATATGTTGGATATGCTGCTAGGGGGTTGGGAGTTTTGTTAGTGCAAAGTTTCAAAGATGTGCTAGTTGCTGATCATATGAATCCTTTGGCAGTAGTGATCACCAGGTCTGGGCAGATCAATGAGACTCAGTTTGTTCAGGCTTTCAGTGAAATGTTCAGCTGGGGTTGGGAATGGAGAGTGCATGAATATGGCCATAATTGTTATATGATGAGATTCCCAAACAAAGCAAAATTGATTGAGTTGGCCAAGTTCAATGATTTTAATCTTCTGGATACTGGAGTAATCATCAAGTTGCAAGGTTGGACCTTAGACCATCAGGCAATAGGGAAACTTCATACAGCATGGGTGAAATTTGGTACTGTGCCAGATTGCTTTAGACATTTTTTTGGGATGTGTGAAGTGGCTACTGTTGTGGGAATTGTGCTTGAAATTGATATGGACACCATCAATAATGAGAGAATTAGAGCCAAATGTGGGGTGAGGGATGTTGGGAAAATCCCTACACACGTGGAGATAACCTCACAGGAACTACTCATGTTCAGGATTGAAACTGAGCTGGAACAAGTGGTGGAGATGGGATGGTACAAAGAAGACAAAAGGAAACTAGAAACTGCTGCTGACATAGAGGACAGAGAAGAAGATACTAAGAGTAGAAAGAAAGTTAAAAAAGATGATCAATGCAGAAACAATGTGGTGCTGGGGAGTTTATCTTTGGCCCAGGTTGAGGAAATCAATATGAAGAATGCTGCACTGAAAAGCTCTGTTGAAGAAACAATGATGCTGATGATGAAAGAGGTAAAGGATGAGAGGGCTCAGATGCAAAAAGAGATTGACATTATGTTTAAGAAAATCCAGAACTTGGAAGAAGATAAAGTAAGACAGAATGCACTATGGGTCAAAGAAGAGAAAAGAATTGCCGAGCTGGTAAAGACACAGACAGAATTGGAAGAAAAAATAAACAAGCAACAAAAGGAGATACAACAGTTAATTGCTGATGCGGCTAATAGAGAACAATATGAGCTAGAGCTGGCTGAGTGGGATGCTGAGGCTTTTGAAAAAGAACATCCAGAGAAGAAAACTAAGTCTGAAAGTGGAAATTACAATGAACCAACTGACTACAATGCTAGCCAGGACTCAACAGACAATTTTGGAGGGAGAATGGCGACTATTCATGGTACGCAGGAACTGGAAAAAGCTGAGGAAAACAAGGAATTGGAGGTTAAAAGAAGTCTTAGGAACAGGGGCAAGGAGGACCAGAAGATAGAAGATATGGCTAAAAACAGAGCTGGAGAAAGAGACAACTATGGTAAGACTCATGACTTTAATGCACCTAACCCCTCTTTATTATACATGAGTTCTTTGGTTGGTATTGATCTGGGATGCTCTATTGATATGGTTGATAAGAACATGGAAGCTATCAGAAAAATGGAGATAGCCAGAAAAGATTTTTACTTTCAAAACATAGCTCAAAGAGAGGAGGGAGAAAAAAAAATCCCCTGGCACACCGGTGTTGATTGACACTGGGGATGCTACTATTGAGGAGATTTGCTCTGACTTAGAAAATTCTGATGCTGATGTGGAAGAAGATCAATATAGAAAACTGAGAGCTATTTTCTCAGGAAGAAAAAATAACATGGAATGTTTACCTACTATTAGTTGTATGAAACATTCTGTGGGGGTTGGGGTGCTAAAAAGGAGAAATAAAAAAATCCTTGATTAAGGGTTCAAAAAAGAAGAAAACAAAAATTCTAAAAAGATTAGTAAGTAAATAATGAGAGGTGTATTTTGGAATGCAAGAGGGTTAGGACAAGATCATAAAAAAATATATGTTAGAGAGATGATTGTTGATCGTAGACTAGATATTATTGGGATTTCTGAAACAATTAAACAGAGTTATACAAAAAATGAGTTACATAACCTTTGTGGGGGTAAGAATTATGAGTGGCGATGGAACCCTCCCAGAGGGATGTCTGGTGGGATTTTGATAGGGGTTAATAAAGAATGTTTTGATATCTTACATACTGAAAATGGAGAATATTTCCCGAGAATATTGGTTTTTGATAAAAATGCTAAATTCCATTGGAACTTGGTGAATGTGTTTGGTGATACTCAAACTAAAGGGAAAGCTGGATTCCTTGCTGAGCTAGCCAGAATGTGTCATGATAATCCCATGCCATGTTTAGTGGGTGGAGATTTTAATATGATTAGGAATGAAAAAGAAAAAAAATAAACATGTACAGAATGAGTCTTGGAGTTTCATGTTTAATGCTATAATTGAGCAAGCTGGCTTGCGGGAGCTTCCTCTTAATGGAAGGAATTTTACTTGGGCAAATAATTTGCCTGAACCTACTTATGAAAAGTTAGATAGAGTTTTGATGTGTCCTGAATGGGAAGAAAAATATCCCTTATCAATTCTAAATGCATTTGCCAGAGAGGTATCTGACCATACACCCCTGTTTCTAGATACTGGATAACAAAGTAAAAATGAACCTATTTTTAGGTATGAAAATTCATGGGCTTTAAGAGAGGGATTCAAAGAATTTGTATATAAAATATGGAATGAAACATATAAAGGGGATGTTATGGAACAATGGCAACAAAGGTTTAGAAATCTGAGAAAGAAAACTAAAGGGTGGAATAAAAATATTGATGCTTGGTATAGAAAAATCAAGATATATATACTGAGCAGATTGGATGAGATTGATAAGAAGGCTGAAAAAAGTGGACTAGTAATAGAGGAAAGAATGGAACAGAAAGACCTTAGAGAACAACTTGGGAGAATTTTGAAACAAGAGGAGATGAAGTGGCTTCAAAGATATAAAGATAAAGAGATTACTGATGGAGATGGCAATACTAGATATTATCATGCCAGGGTGAATGGGAGGAGAAGGAAGAATAGAATTACATCCTTGGAACAAGATGAAGGTGTTATTAAAGGAGAAGAAAACTTAATGAAATACATTACAAACTTCTATAAAAATCTTTTTGGTCATCCAGAAGAAAGTCAGATAACTCTGACAGAACAAAGAATGAGGAAAATTACCTGAAGAAAGGGACAAATTAACTGCTCCCTTTTCTTTAGAAGAAATTCATGATGTTGTATTTGGGATAAAAAAACAAAAGTCCTGGCCCAGATGGGTTCCCAGCTGACTTCTACCAGGAATTTTGGGATTTGATTAAGTGGGATCTGAAAAAACTAATAGATGGATTTGCAAATGAATCAATTGATATATCTAGGCTTAATTATGGGATCATCACCCTTGTACCAAAAACCAATGATGCTAAACAAATTCAGAAATTTAGACCAATATGCTTACTCAATGTGAGTTTTAAAATTATTACAAAAGTGCTCATGAACAGATTGACCAGTTGTGTCTCTGCTGTAATTTCCTTGACACAAACTGCCTTTGTTAAAGGGAGATATATCATGGAGGGAGTGGTGATCTTGCACGAGGCCATGAACACAATCCACACTAAGAAACAAAGTGCTTTAGTTTTCAAAATTGATTTTGAAAAAGCATATGATAAAATTAAATGGCCTTTTGTAATACAGATGTTAAAAATGAAGGGATTTTCTGATAAATGGTGTGACTGGATAATGAAAACAATGAGAGGGGGGCATGTTGGGATTAGAGTTAATGACCAGATTGGGCCATATTTTAGAACTTATAAAGGACTTAGACAAGGAGATGCTATGGCTCCATTGCTTTTTGATCTAGCAGCAGATGCATTGACGGTTATGATGAAAAACACTCTGGATCATGATATTGTTAAAGGAGTGCTTGGAGATAATAGGCATAAAGGGTTGAATATGCTGCAGTATGCAGATGACACAATTTTCCTTTTGCAAGATGATATAGAGAGTGCAAGGAATTTAAAATTCATTCTATGTGCTTTTGAACAAATGTCGGGGCTAAAAATAAATTTTCATAAAAGTGAACTAATGTTGTTTGGTGATGTTTTGCATAAACAAAAGACATATCAGGAAAAAATTTCCTGCAAAATGGGGGTACTTCCCATGAAATACTTAGGGATGCCAGTGTCTGATGCAAGGATCAAAAATGCTGATTGGAGATGTGTGACAGATAAAATTGAAAAAAGATGTGGGTGCTGGCAGGGGAGATTGCTAGGATCGATTGCGGGGAGAATCACTTTGGTCCAGGCGTGCCTGACCAATATCCCTATCTTTATGATGTCCCTTTATCCTATTCCTAAAGGAATAGTTAAAAAGCAGACTTCTATAGAGCTAGGTTGGTGTGGCAGGAGAATGAAAATGAAAGGAAGTACCATTTAGTTAAATGGGACAATTGTTGTTTACCTAAAGATTTAGGGGGCCTGGGGATTCTTAATCTAGAAATTATGAATATTGCTCTGCTAGCAAAATGGTTCTGGAAGCTTGAAAATGAAGAGGGGCTGTGGCAAACAGTTCTCAACAACAAGTATGTTGATGGAGGTTGTTTATCCAAAATTAGAAAAAAGGTTGGTGACTCTCAATTTTGGTCTAGTCTGATTGGGGTTAAAGAACTTTTTTACAAATATGCTAAGAAGAAATTGGGTAATGGTTAAAATACCAGATTCTGGGAGGATATGTGGGTAGATGACAAATCTCTTAAAGAGGCTTACCCCAGGCTACATGATCTGAACTTCGATCACAATATTACTGTGTTTGATGCTATCCAGAAAGGCTAGAGTGGCCTTAGGTTTAGGAGGACACTCCATGGGGAAACCCTTGCGCTATGGAATAGCCTTAAAAATAGATGTGAGGAGGTTGAGATGGGGGAGGGGAAAGATAAAGTTATCTGGACCCTTGCAGTTAATGGTCAATTCTCTGTTGGTTCTTTATATAGGAAATTGATCAATGATAAAATTAACTTCCCACAGAAATTTCTCTGAAAAGTTAAAGTGCTTGCAAAAATTAGAGTGTTTCTATGGTTAATTAATAGAAACAGTATCTTAACTAGAGACTCTTTACTAAAAAGAGGATGGAAAGGAGAAAAGAAATGTGTTTTATGTCATAAAGATGAAACTGTTAATCATTTATTTTTCACATGTTCGGCAGCCTCTTTGATATGGAGCTTGCTGCAATGTGCTTTTGATTTGAGAAAAATTCCTTCTTCTATTGATGAATGCCTGGGGTCTTGGATCAAAACTTTTATGGAAAATGATAGGAAGCTTATACTTGTAGGTATTTCTGCCCTGTTCTGGACACTTTCGAAGTGCAGAAATGGGGTGGTTTTTGAAAAAAAGAGTTATACTGATCCAATGATATTGATTAAACTGATGTGTCGATGGATTATCGATTGGTCTATTTTGGAGACAAAGGAGCCAAACAAAAGGGTACTGGAGCTGGGCACAAAACTACTAGAGCGAGTAGCAAGTGAAGTTTACAAGTCATCACAGGGGTGGCGATGCAACGTAATGCGGCTGGAAGGATGATGAGTTGCAAGCTGCAGCCCTGTAGCTTTTGCACATGTCTGCTGCTTTAGGGGTTCTAGTTTCTTATTCTGGGTTGGCAGTGTGTCGATGTTGAGGTGATGTTTAGCTTCTGTGGCTGGTGCTTTTGCCGTTCGATGATGTCTGGATGTTGGAACCCTGTTGCTTTTCTTTTTTAGTTTTACTGTCGCTGAACGTTCGTAGTAAAGATCTATGGTTTCTCTAATGGAAATCGGAAGGGGGAGCCCTTCTTTTATTCAAAAAAAAAAACTTAATTCTAACTTGGAAGGAGGCGGCGAGGATGCAGGTTGGACCCTCTGACTCCGAGCCTACTAAAAGTTGTCACCTTTGCTTTGTTCCAGTACTCCATGCAGAAATGGTTGGAGCCTCCGAACTATGAAATTCGTGTCCAATGGTCAGATTTCTCGGTCCAGCCTATCTATAATCCCACCCCATCCAACTATTCCAGGGCAATCATTTCAAGTCTTGTGTTAGGGTATGCAAGTTAAATCCTCCAGAAAATGAAAACATATGAATGTCTGTGTATCTATAGTTCTTTATGTACTGTCTGGGAAGCAGTAGAGTATACAATTTTTATTTCCTCTTGCGACAAAACTGAATAAGTAAATAAACAAGCAGCAAAATGCATGCATGGAATAAACCGACCATGGAGCTAGGCGAGGAGTAGCCGCGGAGGCCGTGGAAGTGCGACACGGAGAGCTGGGAAGCCATGGCCGATACTATATCGATCGATCGATCGATCTCTGAGCTACGTAGTACTCCGCCCGCGTGTTGGAATGAAGGAGTAGTACACTAGTACTAGTACTACGATTGTTGGTTCAAGTACGATTGTTCAAGTGCAGTGCCTTCACATCCTACCTATAATTACTTGGAATGAAGGAGCTAGGTAGGGACACATGCATATGCATCAATGCATGGGATAGTAGAGTTTTTTTTTTATGAGCACGCTGATCACATGCAAGTCCCAACACGTGGGGCACGTACATGCATACATGGCTCAGACAGCTATAGCGGATAACATTTCGTTCATGGTGCAGCCAGCGGATAACACGTAACTGTTCAAGTGATGTAGTCACGCAGATCTCTTTCTTTCTGATTGGGAAACGTGGTGCGCACCGATTTGGGGTGGCGATTGCTGGATTGGTTCATCTTCTCGGATCGAACCACATGCTTATCAAAGGTAATCTTATTCCTCTCAGTCCAAATACCTTAACATATAGCAGCCATGTCAATCATATAAATTTTTTGACCCCCCGGCAGGAATCAGTAAAGCCATGTCAGGCTCTGCCAAAGGGATGAAGGACAACAGGAAGCTCCAAGTACACGGCCAATAACTCCCCAAACAGCCCTAGCCACATAAAGATTTTTATCTTAAGGGAAATAGCTGATTTCCAAATCCATTTATTGTTAGCACCAGCAAGGTTCCTCTCTAGCCAAGTATCACTAGTACAAAACGGGGCTATTAAGCCCCCCCCCCCCCCCCCCCAAAACCAATCGCACACGATGGGGACGGGCTGTGTGCGATGACGACACCACACACGGTATGAAAATAAAACCGTGTGTCCAAAAGATAAACGTGTGTGATCAGCAAACCATCGCGCACGACCGAGAAATGGAAACTGTGTGTGATATCGTCCACACAGTTCTACTGAACGAATCGTTTGCGAAGTGCTAAGTTATCACCCACAGTTTCAAAAAGGGAACCGTGTGCAAGTGAGGACACACGGTTTCACAAAGACAAATGTCTGTGATGACTTGAACCATTCCACACATAACTTATGGGAGAACCGTGTGCGATTACGCACAGACAGTTCGTATTGACACACCGTATGCGATATGTTTTCCATCACATACAGTTATCCTTATGACTGTGTGCGATAGCATAATCTTTCACACACATGTCTAATGTCCTAACTGTTTGCGATACCATAAACTGGATAAGATGGACCTCGATCTGTAATGGCGATGTCGCCCGTACCAGTTCGCCAGGCTCGTCTCTCGATGCCAGTAATGGCGGCCACCCGTTTTTGCCTTTTTTTCATGCCGCTCTGTAGGATCGAAAGTAGGTCTAGAGGGGGGGGTGATTAGACTACTTGACCAATAAAAACCTAGCCTTTTTCCCAATTTTAGTTCTTGGCAGATTTTAGCAATTCTAGCACCCTACACATGCAAGTCTAATACAGTGGCAGCGGAAATTAAAGACTTTGCACATGAAAGTAGAGGAGGGGTTTGGAGATAATCAAACGCAATGAAGATACGGTGATTTTTGGCGTGGTTCCGATAGGTGGTGCTATCGTACGTCCACGTTGATGGAGACTTCAACCCACTGAGGATAACGGCTGCACGAGTCCACGGAGGTCTCTACCCACGAAGGGTCCACGAAGAAGCAACCTTGTCTATGCCATCACGGCTTATGACCACGAAGGACTAGTCTCACTCGGGTAGATCTTCACGAAGTAGGCGGCGATCTCCTTGCCCTTACAAACTCCTTGGTTCAACTCCACAAGCTTGGAGGCTCCCAAGTGACACCTAACCAATCTAGGAGACACCACTCTCCAAAAGGTAATAGATGTTGTTGTTGATGATGAACTCCTTGCTCTTGTGCTTCAAAAGATAGTCTTCTCAACACTCAAATACTCTCTCACAGATTTTGGCTATGTGGTAGGAGAAGGATTGGAGTGAAAAGTAACTTGGGGAGACTAGAGATCAAGGATCAAAGGTTGGAGTGGAATCCTCTTGATCTCAACACAAGTATAGGTGGTTCTCTCTCAGAGAATGGATATGGGAAGTGTAAGCTTCGAACTGGTCGCTCTCTCTGAGTTGGTGGAATGGGTGGGGGGGTATATATAGGTCGTAGCACCAAAAATCCAACCGTTACACACCTTTATGCACTACTCGGTGGGACCGGGTGAAATCACTCGGTGAGACCGATCAGTACAAAAGGTTTGAACTTTAGGCTTTTCGGTGAGACCGGATGAAACCTCTCGGTGGGACCGAGCGAAGCTTACCTAAGCACTTTCCACACTTCGGTGTCACCGATTGAAACCATTCGGAAATTCCGAGATGAATGCAATTGGTAACAGAAGGTTGGCAAGTGCTCTTCGGTGGGACCGAAGGGCCAACTCGGTGAGACCGAGACGCTAGGGTTTAGGCAGTGGCTATGTCAAGTGTATCTCGGTGAATCCGGCTGGATGCATATCGGTGGGACCGAGATTGACTTTAGGGTTTTGGACATAGATGAATGTGAGAGTGTGACTGAAGATTTTGGAGCAATATCTCTAAGCACTTGAGCAGTTAGATCATGATCAAAACCTCATCCCCTTTTAATAGTATTGGCTTTCCTATGGACACAATGTGATCTTGGATCACTAAACCAAAAATGTAGAGTCTTGAAGCTTTGCCAACACATGTCCTTTGCATTTTGAGGGGTCCACCTTCACATCCCATTGCCATACCTATATTGAAGTTTCCTGAAATATTCTTTGCATAGGCATTAGTTCAATGATATATATGTTGTTATGAATTACCAAACCCTTTCGGGGATTAGTTGCACTTTCAATCTTCCCCTTTTTGGTAATTGATGACAACATATAGATCAAAGCTTCGACACGTGATATAATCATGAATAACATCGTCGCTTTGAGAAGTATGTGATAAAGAAGAGCTCCCCCTAAATTTGTGCATTATTTAAAATTTGTGTTTGAATGCAAATGCACAATCGATTAGGTTCATGAGGTAAGTCTTCCATGCCACATACATCTTGGTGGAGCGCACAAAAGAATATGAATGGAATACAATAAGCACTCATCACCAAGACACACATGTGAATGACCACAACAACATGCATAAGCAAATGATAGATAGCAGCATGAGTACAATAAGCAAACAAAGTACAGTCAAGCACACGACATAAGACTTACAAACCAAACAAACTGGAGTATATCAAATAAGAACCAAATGCAAAAGCTCTCTCACTCGAAGCCCTAAGATCTATATCACTCTCCCCCTTTGGCAACAAGTTACCAAAAAGTTTGAATGACCAATATATAAGCGTCACTCTGGGGATGATCCATAGCTGCAGGTGATGAAGAAGTCTTTTGGCTGGCAGCTCCTGTGTGGGTCGATGGAGTGGAGATGAGAGCATCTGCAAATGCTTCTGCTGAAGTCTGTGGAGCTGGAGGTATAGACACTGGAGGTGGTACGGAGACTAGAGCAACTGTGTGAGCAGGCCTATGCTAAGCCTCATATCTGGTGGTCATTTGCTCATCAGAGTCACTCTGGATGCGAGTTTCAAAGTCATCCTTGAGCTTGCCAAGTTCCGTAGATATCTCAGTTACCTTGATGTCAAGGTCATGGAACTTAGTCTCAATAATCATTTCCAAGCTCCACTGATTCTTCACAAGGTTAGCTAAGCCTTGCTCAATCCTCATGGTAGCCTGAAAAAAGTATGCCATTTGATCACCTTTTGACTTTGGCATCTCAACAGCAGCAGCCCTGGCAGTAGAAGAACTTGGCCCACTAGCCTGTGCAGCAGCTCTAGCAGCTTCTTGATGTCTACTATGCAACTTTATTCTTGTAGACTTTGTTGGGCCTCCAAGCGCAGAGTTTTGTAGGACAGGAACAAATTTCCCTCAAGTGGATGACCTAAGGTTTATCAATCCGTGGGAGGTGTAGGATGAAGATGGTCTCTCTCAAACAACCCTGCAATCAAATACAAGCAATCTCTTGTGTCCCCAACACACCCAATACAATGGTAAATTGTATAGGTGCACTAGTTCGGCGAAGAGATGGTGATACAAGTGTAGTATGGATAGTAGATATAGGTTTTTATAATCTGAAATAATAAAAACAGCAAGGTAGCAAGTAACAAAAGTGAGCACAAACGGTATTGGAATGCTTGGAAACAAGGCCTAGGGTTCATACTTTCACTAGTGCAATCTCTCAACAATGCTAACATAACTGAATCATATAACAATCCCTCAATGTGTGACAAAGAATCACTCCAAAGTTCTTATCAATAGCGGAGAATATAAGATGAAAACCACCTCAAAGTTATCTTTCCGATCAATCTATTGAGCCATTCCTATAGGTGTCACAAATAGCCCTAGAGTTCGTACTAGAATAACACCATATGACACGCATTAATCAACTCTAATGTCACCTAGATACTCCAATGTCACCAAAAGTACCCGTGAGTTGATTATTCGATATGCATCAAACAATTTCAGATTCATAATATTCAATCCAATACAAAGAACTTCAAAGAGTGCCCCAAAGTTTCTATCAAAGAAAGTAGGATGAAAACGTGTATCAACCCATGTGCATAGATTACCCCAATGTCACCTCGGGAATCCGCAAGTTGATTACCAAAACATATATCCAGCGAATCAATAGAATACCCCAGTGTCACCACGGGTATCCACATGCAAGACATACATCAAGTGATCTCAAATCCAATATTCAATCCGATAACAATGAAACCTCAAAGGGCAAGAATCAATTCATCACAACAAAGAGAGGGAACAACTCCATATGATTCATCTATATTAACAAAGCTCATGGTACATCAGGATCGTGCCGGATCAAGAACACGAGAGAGAGAGATCAAACACATAGCTACTGCTACATACCCTCAACCCTGAGGGCGAGCTACTGCCGCCTCATCATGGAAGCAGCGGGGATGATGAAGATGGCCTCCGGTGATGGCTTCCCCCACTGGCAGGGTGCCGGAACAGGGCTCCCATTGAGATCGCTTCGGGACAGAGGCTTGCGACGGTGGAAAAACTCATCTAGGTTAAGTTTCGGGGGTTTCTATATTAATAGGATTTTTCAGCGTTGGATTCATGCCATGAAGGTTCCCGAGGGACCCACAAGCTCAGGTGGCGCGCCCTAGGGGGGCGCACCACCTAGGCTTGTGACTCCCCTGGGCCTCTTCAGGCTCCCTCCCTTGGTTCCCTGGGTGTCTTAAGGTCCACAAAAAATCACCGTAAAGTTTTGTTGCATTTGGACTTCGTTTCGTATGGATTTTCTGGAAAACCAAAAACATGCAAAAAAAATAGCAACTGGCACTGGGCACTAGGTTAATTGGTTAGTTCATGAAAATCATATAAAAGTGCACCAAAACCATGTAGAACTCATATAAATATGGCATGAATACTTCATAAATTATAGATACGTTGGAGACGTATCAGGATCCCCAACTTAATTCCTACTCGTCCTCGAGTAGGTAAATAATAAAAGAAAATAATTTATGAAGTGTGAATGCTACCATAGTGCATAACATAGATCAATGATAATTTCAATCACTTTTCCTAGCATCATAAACAGCAACCGTTTCTCATAGAACTCATCATGATAAAATAGCAATCAATTCACATGTTGTGGTTCAAACAATGTATTCTCTTGAAACTTAACAACCTATGTTCTTAGTCACCAAAAAATTACAATTCAACTTATTTTCAGAAAGGTCTAAGTAAGAGCTCCACATACTCAATTATTATATAGTCTTTTATGATTGCTAGTACTCAAAGCATATTTTTAGAACAAACAACATCCATCAGACACAGAGGAAGATATACCTTAATGTTTTGCCTCCCAACTTACTTATCATAGAAACAATTGTCAACAATAATAATTCATGATCAAATATATTTGACTGGATATATGTGCCTGAATCTTTTCCCACCACACGATGTTTTCCAAGTGGAGAATAAATGAGGTTGGAATAAGAAGTTGACTCAACATGAAAAGTAAATAGATAGGCCCTTCACAGAGGGAAGCATGGATTTGCTAATGTGCCAGAGCTCATTGCTTAAAACAGAGATAATTACATTCTGAGTGGTGTGCTTTTCCTGTCAACGTCACGACAAAGGATTTCAATATCTTCCATGCTAAACACATTATTGGCGGTTCTCATGCAGAAAGATAAAGGTTTACTCCCCCACAACCATACAAACACAGGCCATGACTAGCCGAATCCTCGGGTGCCCTCCAAACAATCAACTTTCCAAGGGGAGTTTCTTTTATTATATTTTCTTTGTTTTTGTTTAACGGGACTGGGCATCCCAAATACCAGCCTCTCTCGTGCAAGACAAGTGAATAAACTCTTGTCGTGAGAATAACCCACTTAGCATGGAATATATTGACCGCCCCGTCGCTCCATGAGCGGTACGGGCACACAAAACAGATGCTTATTTGAATGATTAGAGATGGCACATGCAAATTTACTTGGGACGGCAGGGTAATATCGCATATATATAGGTAGATATGGTGGACACTCATGGAAGAAACTTGGCTCAAGGATTTTGGATGCACAATCAGTATTCCCGCGTAGTACAGAAATTTTGGCTAGCAAATATTATAAACAAGCACCACATGTTGGAGGATCCATAACAATATAACTGCTATGCAAATATACCCAAACATAACTTATTACGTTGTCTTCCTTGTCCAACTTCAACTTATTTGATCAAGTTTGAAAATAATTAATGGGTATTCACAATCATAAAAGATGTCGAAGATAATATATTTGTATGTGAAACTACTCTTCCTTATACTAATCTTTCCTGAATTGCTTGTATGACCAATATTGTGATTGTCAAACTTCAATAGATTTTACTTTCTAAACCCAATGTGAAACTATTACTAAGTATATGGAACATGTATAATTTCAGATTTAAGATATCCAATTCATTCATCAATTTACTCTTAGGATATAAGTGAAGCACAAGAGTGAATGACAACCTACTCCAAAAGATATAAGTGTAGATCAATGAGTAGTGAAACAATTAAGTAGCTATGTCAGGACTCTCTCCAAAAAGTTTCAGATCTACGGACTTTATTAGACAGCAAACAAAACAAAAAAAAGGACACACCGAGGATAGCACTTATCATGTGAACAAATAAAAACTTAGGCTCAACCGAGACTAACGGATAGTTGTTGATGAAGAGAGGTGGGATGCCTACCAGGGCATCCCCAAGCTTAGATGCTTGAGACTTCTTGGAATATTAACTTGAGGAGCCTTGCGCATCACCAAGCTTGAACTCTTGTGTCTCGTTAATTTCTCTCATGTAACAGTTTCCCCTAAGTCCTAAAAACTTCATCCACACAAAACTTGACAATAACTCGTGAGATATGTTAGTATAAATCGATTCAAAACCTTAACATTCTTTACTGTAGCAAATTACTAAAATTATAATTAAACATTGCATACTAAATGCGTCTGCATATTTAACATTCCTATCCACTAATAGAAATATTAAACAAGCAAACAAATGCAAACAATGCAAATATAACAGCAATCTGTCTAAACAGAACAGTCTGTAAAGGATGAATAACAATCCATACTTATATAACTCAAAAAATTCTGAAAAATTACCACACTGTAGAAATTTTTTTGTAGCTTACTGTTTCAAAATTTCAAGATTTTATCACATTCTGACATTTCAGGAATATTCAAACAATGACAGAAAACTTTCTGTTTTGAAACAACAACTCATGAACGTGCAAACTAAGCATGGTAAAGGCTATACTTGACATTTTTATTGAAATAAAAGATACAAAACATGATTCTAAATAACAGCAAGAAAATCCAAATAAAATAAAATGACGCTCCAAGCAAAACACATATCATGTGACGAATAAAAATATAGTTCCGAGTGAGATTACCGATAATGTTGAAGACGAAAGAAGGGATGCCTTCCGGGGCATCCCCAAACTTAGTCGCTTGAGTCTTCCTAAAATATTACCTTGGGTGCCTTGGGAATCCCCAAGCTTAGGGTCTTGCTGCTCCTTATTCTCCTCATATCGGTTTCTCACCAAAAACTTGAAAACTTCAATCACACAAAACTTAATGGAACTTCGTGAGATGGGTTAGTATGATAATGGTCAAATCATTCACTTTGGTACTGTCAAGACAAGACTCATAATTGTTATCGCATAATACCTACTGTAATATATCATTTCTACAATTTATATTGACCAATATAATCCATAGAAACTATAAAACAAGCAAACTATGCATTGAAAACAGAATCTGTCAAAAACAGAACCGTCTGTAATGATCTGAACAAGAACCATACTTATGAAACTCTAAAAATTCTGAAAAATTAGGAAAACGTAGGTAATTTGCATGGAAATACTGTGTAAAAATTTCAGAATATTTTGACACTCCAGTAAAATCTGGAAATTCATACACTGGACGCAAAAGTTTCTGTTTTTGCACATAATCGAATCACCAAGTATCCACACTATCCCAAAGGCTTAACTTGGCACATTATTGAAATAAAAGACACAAAACATGATTACGACAGTAGCTTAATCATGTGAACACACAAAAATAGTAGGAATAAATATTGGGTTGTCTCCCAACAAGCGCTTTTCTTTAATGCCTTCTTAGCTAGGCATGATGATTTCAATGATGCTCACATAAAAGTAAAGAATTGAAACATAATGGGAGCATCATGAAGCATATGACAAGCACATTTAAGTCTAAGCCACTTCCTATGCATAGGGATTTTGCAATTAATCAATTTATTGCAGCAAGAGTTAACTAGCATAGGAAGGCAAGACAAGAGTAACTTCAAAAATTTCAACATAGAGAGAAGAAACTTGATGTTGTCGAAATATATATAGGCATATCTTCCACTCTCATAAAAATGTTCAGTAGCATCATGAATAAATTCAACAATATATCCATCACATAAAGCATTCTTTTCATGATCCCCAAGCATAGAAAATTTATTACCCTCCACATAAGCAAATTTGTTCTCATCAATAGTAGTGGGAGCAAATTCAATAAAATAACTATCATATGATACTTGATTTGCATAATCAATTTGAGCATTAAAATCAGGATGACAACTTTCATGGCTATGATTATTCTTTATAGCATACATGTCATCACAATAATCATCATAGATAGAAACTTTTTTCTCATAATAATCAATTGAAACCTCTTCCAAAGTAGTGGACTCAACATTAAGTAAAGTCATGACCTCTCCAAATCCACTTTCATGATTATTACAATAAGATTTAACACCATCCAAAATAGTGGGATCATTAGTACCTAGAGTTGACACTCTTCCAAACCCACTTTCATCAATATAATCATCATAAATAGGAGGCATGCTTTCATCATAGTAAATTTGCTCATCAAAACTAGGGGGACTAAAAATATCATGTTCATCAAACATAGCATCCCCAAGCTTATGGCTTTGCATATCATTAGCATCATGGATATTCAAAGAATTCATACTAGCAATATTGCAATCATGCTTATCATTCAAAGAATTTATGCCATACATTTCATTGAATTCTTCTTCTAACACTTTGGCACAATTATTGGAATCCATATTTTCAAGGAAGACATTATAAAGGTAAAGCATTTGATGGTACTTCACTTGCATTTTTTTTGTAGTTTTCTTTTTTAAGCGAAACTAGTGAATAAACAAGAAACTAAAAGATTCAATTGCAAGATCTAAAGATATACCTTCAAGCACTCACCTTCCCGGCAACAGCGCCAGAAAATAGCTTGATGTCTACTACGCAACTTTTTTCTTGTAGACTTTGTTGGGCCTCCAAGCGCAGAGTTTTGTAGGACAGCATCAAATTTGCCTCAAGTGGATGACCTAAGGTTTATCAATCCGTGGGAGGTGTAGGATGAAGATGGCTCTCTCAAACAACCCTGCAATCAAATACAAGCAATCTCTTGTGTCCCCAACACACCCAATACAATGGTAAATTGTATAGGTGCACTAGTTCGGCGAAGAGATGGTGATACAAGTGTAGTATGGATAGTAGATATAGGTTTTTGTAATCTGAAATAATAAAAACAGCAAGGTAGCAAGTATCAAAAGTGAGCACAAACGGTATTGCAATGCTTGGAAACAAGGCCTAGGGTTCATACTTTCACTAGTGCAATCTCTCAACAATGCTAACATAACTGAATCATATAACAATCCCTCAATGTGTGACAAAGAATCACTCCAAAGTTCTTATCAATAGCGGAGAACATAAGATGAAATTGTTGTAGGTAGCAAACCACCTCAAATCTATCTTTCCGATCAATCTATTGAGCCATTCCTATAGGTGTCACAAATAGCCCTAAAGTTCGTACTAGAATAACACCATATGACACGCATCCATCAGCTCTAATGTCACCAAGATACTCCAATGTCACCACAAGTACCCGTGAGTTCATTATTTGATATGCATCAAACAATTTCAGATTCATAATATTCAATCCAACACAAAGAACTTGAAAGAGTGCCCCAAAGTTTCTATCGGAGAAAGTAGGATGAAAACGTGTATCAACCCATGTGCATAGATTACCCCAATGTCACCTCGGGAATCCGCAAGTTGATTACCAAAACATATATCCAGGGAATAAATAGAATACCCCATTGTCACCACGGTTATCCACATGCAATACATACATCAAGTGATCTCAAATCTAATATTCAATCCGATAAGAATGAAACCTCAAAGGGCAAGACTCAATTCATCACAATAAAGAGAGGGAACAACTCCATATGATTCATCTTTATTAACAAAGCTCATGGTACATCAGGATTGTGCCGGATCAAGAACACGAGAGAGAGAGAGAGAGATAAAACACATAGCTACTGGTACATACCCTCAGCCCCGAGGGTGAACTACTCCCGCCTCATCATGGAAGCAGCGGGGATGATGAAGATGGCCTCCGGTGATGGCTTCCCCCCTCCGGCAGGGTGCCGGAAGAGGGCTCCGATTGAGATCACTTCGGGACAGAGGCTTGCAGCGGTGGAAAAACTCATCTATGTTAAGTTTCGGGGGTTTCTATATTTATAGGATTTTTCAGCGTTGGATTCACGCCAGGAAGGTTCCCGAGGGACCCACAAGCTCAGGTGGCTCGCGCTTGGGGGCGCGCCACCCAGGCTTGTGACTCCCCTGGGCCTCTTTTGGCTCCCTCCCTTGGTTCCCTGGGTGTCTTAAGGTCCAGAAAAAATCACCGTAAAGTTTTGTTGCATTTGGACTTCGTTTGGTATGAATTTTCTGGAAAACCAAAAACATGCAAAAAAACAGCGCATGGCATTGGGCACAAGGTTAATAGGTTAGTTCATGAAAATCATATAAAAGTGCACCAAAACCATGTAGAACTCATATAAATATGGCATGAATACTTCATAAATTATAGATACGTTGGAGACGTATCAGGATCACCAACTTAATTCTTGCTCGTCCTCGAGTAGGTAAATGATAAAAGAAATAATTTATGAAGTGTGAATGCTAGCATAGTGCATAAGTTAGATCAATGATAATTTCAATCACTTTTCCTAGCATCATAAACAGCAACCTTTTCTCATAGAACTCAGCATGATAAAATAGCAATCAATTCACATGTTATGGTTCAAACAATGCATTCTCTTGAAACTTAACAACCTATGTTCTTAGTCACCAAACAATTACAATTCAACTTATTTTCAGAAAGGTCTAAGTAAGAGCTCCACATACTCAATTATCTTATAGTCTTTTATGATTGCTAGTACTCAAAGCATATTTTTAGAACAAACAGCATCTATCAAACACAGAGGAAGATAGGACCTTAATGTTTTGCCTCCCAACTTACATATCATAGAGACAATTGTCAACAATAATAATTCATGATCAAATATATTTGACTGGATATATGTGTCTGGATCTTTCCCCACCACATGATGCTTGCCAAGTGGAGAATAAATGAGGTTGGAATAAGAAGTTGACTCAACATGAAAAGTAAATAGATATATAGGCCCTTCACAGAGGGAAGCATGGGTTTGCTATTGTGCTAGAGCTCATTGCTTAAAACGGAGATAATTACATTTTGAGTGGTGTGCTTTTCCTGTCAGCGTCACGACAAAGGATTTCAATATCTTCCATGCTAAACACATTATTGGCGGTTCCAATGCAGAAAGATAAAGGTTTACTCCCCCACAACCATACAGACACAAGCCATGGCTGGCCGAATCCTCGGGTGCCCTCCAAACAATCAACTTTCCAAGGGGAGTTTGTTTTATTATATTTTTCTTTGTTTTTGTTTAACGGGACTGGGCATCCCAAATACCAGCTTCTCTCGTGCAAGACAAGTGAATAAACTCTTATCGTGCGAATAACCCACTTAGCATGGAAGATATTGACCGCCCCGTCGCTCCATGAGCGGTACGGGCACACAAAACAGATGCTTATTTGAATGATTAGAGATGGCACATGCAAATTTACTTGGGACGGCAAGGTAATACCGCATATAGGTAGATATGGAGGACACTCATGTAAGAAACTCGGCTCAAGGATTTTGGATGCACAAGCAGTATTCTCGCTTAGTATAGAAATTTTGGCTAGCAAAGATTATAAACAAGCACCACATGTTGGAGGATCCATAACAATATAACTTCTATGCAAATATACCCAAACATAACTTATTATGTTGTCTTCCTTGTCCAACTTCAACTTATTTGATCAAGTTTGAATATAAATAATGGGTATTCACAATCATAAAAGATGTCCAAGATAATATATTTGTATGTGAAACTACTCTTCCTTATACTAATCTTTCCTGAATTGCTTGTATGACCAATATTGTGATTGTCAAACTTCAATAGATTTTACTTTCTAAACCCAATGTGAAACTATTACTAAGTATATGGAACATGTATAGTTTCAGATTTAAGATATCCAATTCATTCATCAATTTACTCTTAGTATATAAGCGAAGCACAAGAGTGAATGACAACCTACTCCAAAAGATATAACTGAAGATCAATGAGTAGTTAAACAATTAAGTAGCTATGTGAAGACTCTCTCCAAAAAGTTTCAGATCTAAGTACTTTATTAGACAGCAAACAAAACAAAAATAAAAGGACACACCAAGGATAGCACATATCATGTGAACAAATAAAAACTTAGGCTCAACCGAGACTAACCGATAGTTGTTGATGAAGAGAGGTGGGATTACTACCAGGGCATCCCCAAGCTTAGATGCTTGAGACTTCTTCTAATATTAACTTGAGGAGCCTTGGGCATCACCAAGCTTGAACTCTTGTGTCTCGTTAATTCCTCTCATGTAATAGTTTCCCCTAAGTCCTAAAAACCTCAGCCACACAAAACTTGACAAGAACTCGTGAGATATGTTAGTATAAATCGATTCAAAACCTTAACATTCTCTACTGTAGAAAATTACAAAAATTATAATTAAACATTGCATACTAAATGCCTCTGCATATTTAACATTCCCATCCACTAATAGAAATATTAAACAAGCAAACATATGCAAACAATTCAAATATAACAGCAATCTGTCTAAACAGAATAGTCTGTAAAGGATGAATAACAATCCATACTTATATAACTCAAAAAATTCTGAAAAGTTACCACACTGTAGAAAATTCATCATAGCTTACTGTGTCAAAATTTCAAGATTTTAGCACATCCTGACATTTCAGGAATATTCAAACAATGACAGAAAACTTTCTGTTTTGAAACAACAACTCATGAACGTGCAAACTAAGCATGGTAAAGGCTATACTTGACATTTTTATTGAAATAAAAGATACAAAACATGATTCTAAATAACAGCAAGAATATCCAAATAAAATAAAATTACGCTCCACGCAAAACACATATCATGTGACGAATAAAAATATAGTTCCGAGTGAGATTACCGATAATGTTGAAGACGAAATAGGGGATGCCTTCCGGGGCATCCCCAAGCTTAGTCGCTTGAGTCTTACTTAAATATTACCTTGGGGTTCCTTGGGAATCCCAAAGCTTAGGGTCTTGCTGCTCCTTATTCTCCTCATATCGGTTTCTCACCCAAAACTTGAAAACTTCAATCACACAAAACTTAACGGAACTTCGTGAGATGGGTTAGTATGATAATAGATAAATCAGTCACTTTGGTACTGTCAAGACAAGACTCATAATTGTTCTCACATAATACCTACTCTACTATATCTTTCTACAATTTATATTGACCAATATAAGCCATAGAAACTATAAAACAAGCAAACTATACATTGAAAACAGAATCTGTCAAAAACAGAACCGTCTGTAATGATCTGAACAAGAACCATATTTATGCAAATCTAAAAATTATGAAAAATTAAGAAGACGTAGGAAATTTGCATCCAAATACTTTGTAAAAATTTCAGAATATTTTCACACTCCAGTAAAATCTGGAAATTCATACACTCGACGCAAAAGTTTCTTATTTTGCACAGAATCGAATCAACAAGTATCCACACTATCCCGAAGGCTTAACTTGGCACATTATTGAAATAAATGACACAAAACATGATTATGAAAGTAGCTTAATCATGTGAACACAAAAACAGTAGGGACAAATATTGGGTTGTCTCCCAACAAGCGCTTTTCTTTAATGCCTTTTTAGCTAGGCATGATGATTTCAATGATGCTCACATAAAAGTAAAGAATTGAAACATAATCGGAGATTCATGAAGCATATGACAAGCACATTTAAGTCTAAGCCACTTCCTATGCATTGAATTTTGTAATTAATCAATTTATTGTAGCAAGAGTTAACTAGCGTAGGAAGGCAAGACAAGAGTAACTTCAAAAATTTCAACATAGAGAGAGAGGAAACTCGATGTTGTTGAAATATATAGAAGCATATCTTCCTCTCTCATAATAATGTTCAGTAGCATCATGAATAAATTCAACAATATATCCATCACATAAAGCATTCTTTTCATGATCCCCAAGCATAGAAAATTTATTACTCTCCACATAAGCAAATTTCTTCTCATCAATAGTAGTGGGAGCAAATTCAATAAAATAACTATCATATGATACTTGATTTACATAATCAATTTGAGCATTAAAATCATGATGTCAACTTTCATGGCTATGATTATTCTTTATAGCATACATGTCATCACAATAATCATCATAGATAGCAACTTTTTTCTCATAATAATCAATTGAAACCTCTTCCAAAGTAGTGGACTCAACATTAAATAAAGTCATGACCTCTCCAAATCCACTTTCATGATTATTACAATAAGATTCAACACCCTCCAAAATAGTGGGATCATTAGTACCTAGAGTTGACACTCTTCCAAACCCACTTTCATCAATATAATCATCATAAATAGGAGGCATGCTTTCATCATAGTAAATTTGCTCATCAAAACTAGGGGGACTAAAAATATCATGTTCATCAAACATAGCATCCCCAAGCTTATGGCTTTGCATATCATTAGCATCATGGATATTCAAAGAATTCATACTAGCAATATTGCAATCATGCTTATCATTCAAAGAATTTATGCCATACATTTCATTGAATTCTTCTTCTAACACTTTGGCACAATTATTGGAATCCATATTTTCAAGGAAGACATTATAAAGGTAAAGCATTTGATGGTACTTCACTTGCATATTTTTGTAGTTTTGTTTTATAAGCCAAACTAGTGAATAAACAAGAAACTAAAAGATTCAATTGCAGGATATAAAGATATACCTTCAAGCACTCACCTTCCCGGCAACAGCGCCAGAAAATAGCTTGATGTCTACAACGCAACTTTTTTCTTGTAGACTTTGTTGGGCCTCCAAGCGCAGAGTTTTGTAGGACAGCAGCAAATTTCCCTCAAGTGGATGACCTAAGGTTTATCAATCCGTGAGAGGTGTAGGATGAAGATGGTCTCTCTCAAACAACCCTGCAATCAAATACAAGCAATCTCTTGTGTCCCCAACACACCCAATACAATGGTAAATTGTATAGGTGCACTAGTTCGGCGAAGAGATGGTGATACAAGTGTAGTATGGATAGTAGATATAGGTTTTTGTAATCTGAAATAATAAAAACAGCAAGGTAGCAAGTAACAAAAGTGAGCACAAACGGTATTGCAATGCTTGGAAACAAGGCCTAGGGTTCATACTTTCACTAGTGCAATCTCTCAATAATGCTAACATAACTGAATCATATAACAATCCCTCAATGTGTGACAAAGAATCACTCCAAAGTTCTTATGAATAGCGGAGAACACAAGATGTAATTGTTGTAGGTAGCAAACCACCTCAAAGCTATCTTTCCGATCAATCTATTGAGCCATTCCTATAGGTGTCACAAATAGGCCTAAAGTTCGTACTAGAATAACACCATATGACACGCATCAATCAACTCTAATGTCACCTAGATACTTCAATGTCACCACAAGTACCCGTGAGTTGATTATTCCATATGCATCAAACAATTTTAGATTCATAATATTCAATCCAACACAAAGAACATGAAAGAGTGCCCCAAAGTTTCTATCGGAGAAAGTAGGATGAAAACATATATCAACCCATGTGCATAGATTACCCCAATGTCACCTCGGAAATCCGCAAGTTGATTACCAAAACATATATCCAGTGAATCAATAGAATACCCCATTGTCACCATGGGTATCCACATGCAAGACATACATCAAGTGATCTCAAATCCAATATTCAATCCGATAACAACGAAACCTCAAAGGGCAAGACTCAATTCATCACAACAAAGAGAGGGAACAACTCCATATGATTCATCTATATTAACAAAGTTCATGGTACATCAGGATCGTGCCGGATCAAGAACACGAGAGAGAGAGAGAGAGAGAGAGAGAGAGAGAGATCAAACACAAAGCTACTGGTACATACCCTCAGCACCGATGGTGAACTACTTCCGCCTCATCATGGAAGCAGCGGGGATGATGAAGATGGCCTCCGGTGATGGCTTCCCCCCTCCGGCAGGGTGCCGGAACAGGGCTCCGATTGAGATCGCTTCGGGACAGAGGCTTGCGGCGGTGGAAAAACTCATCTAGGTTAAGTTTCAGGGGTTTCTATATTGATTGGATTTTTCAGCGTTGGATTCACGCCAGCAAGGTTCCCGAGGGACCCACAAGCTCAGGTGGCGCACCGTAGGGGGGGGCGCCACCCAGGCTTGTGACCCCCTTGGGCCTCTTCTGGCTCCCTCCCTTGGTTCCTTGGGTGTCTTCTGGTCCAGAAAAAAACACCGTAAAGTTTTGTTGCATTTGGACTTCGTTTAGTATGTGTGGGTGTCCCGGATTAGGGGGTACTCGGGCTGCCGGCCTATCTCTCGTTGGCCGGGCTGGTGGGCCGCTCTCTACTCGTCGATGGAAGGCCGGATTGTGGGCGACCCCGTGTATCAGAAGGAAACCTTCGAAGACTTGGTGTCTCCTCCAAGGAATAATTGGCGTGGCCATCATGTTTATCCCCTGATGGTAACCGACCATATGTAACCCTTGGACCCTCTGGTGTCTATATAAACCAGAAGGTTTAGTCCGTAGAGGATCATCATATCTATTGCCTAGGGTTTAGCCCATCCGATCTCGAGGTAGATCAACTCTATAACCTTCATACAATCACATCATTACAATCTAGCAGGACGTAGGGTATTACCTCTTCGAGAGGGCCCGAACCTGGGTAAATCACCGTCTCTACGTTCTCTGTTACCCATTGATTCCTAGACCCACAGTTCGGATCCCCTACCCGATATCTTTCGGTTTTGGTACCGACATTGGTACTTTCATTGAGAGTTCCGCCGTGGGTCGCCCAGGATCGATGGCTCGCCTTCTCATCAGCGTTGGAATCCGCAGCGGGGACATCTTCGTCCCCGGACAACTCTTCGCGTTCGGCAGCATTGTCTTGCACGCCGATCCGACCGGTCACCTTGACCGGGTCGGCAGCTTCGCCCCGGAGCAGGAAATCAAGTTCGGCAGCCTTGAGTACGTCGCCGATGCTCTTGGCGATATAGTCTTTACTGGGTTCTCGGCTTTACCCGAGGAGCCTACCAATCCCGAGGCCTCGACCTCCGATTCCCTCCCCGTCCCTGTCCCCGGGCCGGGCCTTAGTTTGGATCTGGCCTTGAGTTCAGATCAAACCCCCGCGCCAGAAAACCAAGGGTCTCCCTTGGCCGAACACATTCACAGTATTGGCGCGCCGGAGCTCAACTCCGACGGATGCCCGAACGTGAATCCGGTTGACCCCTCATTTTTAAGCGAGATGTTAGATCGGATCCAGAGGATGAATATCGCGGATGGCCCATCCTCGGACCAGGAGAAGGTCGGACAGGAGGCCAGCCGTGGGGAATTTTGCGTCCCACCCACCACCCACTTGGTAGCCACTATCGAAGACTTAACCGACATGCTGGACTACGCCTCCGAGGAGGCTGATGACATGGACGAAGATATCGACCTCCCGCCCTATACGGCTCCTTCCCTTGCCACTTCCAACACCGAAAAGTGGACCGCCACCTCCACCTACGACGTTTACATGGTCGATACCCCCAAG
Source organism: Elymus sibiricus (assembly GCA_039707655.1). Lineage (NCBI taxonomy): Eukaryota > Viridiplantae > Streptophyta > Magnoliopsida > Poales > Poaceae > Elymus > Elymus sibiricus. Next base: position 21,164,230 of record CM077676.1, read on the forward strand.
AAGGACGGCGACACAACTATGAAGGAAGGCGACGGCCCCGCCGAGGAACCGCCCAAACGCCGATGATGGCGAGCCAGAGGGCAAGGAAAGGGCAAGGAAAACAACACAGACACAAACGGCACCGGAGAGAACGACACTCTGGATAACATGGGGGAGCTCGGTGACAACACCCCCGAGCAGCACCATGATGCCCCTGAAGGGCATGAAGACCAGGGTGACCCCGAGGACCTCGAGGATTCCGAGTGTAGCAATTACCTCCCTCCGTCCGAAGAGGAGGATAGCCTCGGACCCGAAGACTTCATCGTCCCAGAGGACCCCCTGGGGCAAGTGAAATTCAAACGGCAACTCATTGCCACCGCCCGAAGCTTGAAGAGGAAACAACAACAGTTAAAAGCGGAACAAAATACGCTCAACGATAGATGGACGATGGTCTTAGCTGCTGAAGAGGGCCTTGATGATCAACGTCAGGGTCAATACAAGAGTTACCCACGGCAGCGCCTACTCCCAGAATTTGAGTATGAGGCCCTTGAGCCCATGCCTCCCAGACGAACTTACGCAAGCCAGCCTGACCGCCCCCCTCGAGGACGGGATAGCCCGGCTGTGGAAACCGAACTCCCACCCGTCCCCCCTTGAGGACGGGATAGGGCGGCCGGGGAAGCCGAATACCCACCCGCCCCTCCTCGCCAAGCAGGCAAAGACCCGGTTCAACCGGACGACCAATACAATCTGCGCCGCGACTTGAACGCCCGAGGGATCCAGTCCAGATCCATCTATGGATCCACAGGATTCGCGCCCGCTGGACGGGACGGATACCAAGCTTGGCGCGATAGGAACGACAGAGCTCGGGAGAAGCACCATGCCCGGATGACAACCGATCTTCGGCGCGATGTGGCCTGGGCCAGGGGCACCGCACACCCAATGTGTTTCACCGACGAGGTGATGCAGCATCAGTTCTCCGAGGGGTTCAAACCCGTCAATATAGAATCCTACGATGGGACAACCGACCCAGCCATGTGGATTGAAGATTTCATTCTCCACATTCATATGGCCCGAGGAGATGATCTCCACGCCATTAAGTACTTACCGTTGAAACTCAAGGGACCAGCAAGGCATTGGCTGAACAGCCTACCCGAAAACTCCATCGGGAGCTGGGAGGAGCTCGAGGATGCATTCCGAGCTAACTTTCAAGGCACCTATGTTCGGCCACCGGACGCCGATGACCTAAGCCATGTCATTCAGCAGCCCGGGGAGTCAGCCCGGTAATTCTGGAACCGGTTCTTGACCAAGAAGAACCAGATCATCGACTGTCCGGATGCCGAAGCTATTGCGGCATTCAAACACAGTATCCGGGACGAGTGGCTCGCCCGCCAGCTCGACCAGGACAAGCCGAGAACAATGTCGGCCCTTACCTCCCTAATGACCCGCTTTTGCGCGGGTGAGGATAGTTGGTTAGATCGTCGAAGCAACCACCCCGAAGACCCCGGCACTTCAGAGGCCCGCACTAGTAGAAAAAGGGCCATTTATCCCGGTTCCAGAGGGCCATTTTTCCCGGTTCTGGAACCGGGACTAAAGGGTCGGGACTAATACCCAAAACCTTTAGTCTCGGTTTGCTTACGAACCGGGACCAAAGGCCCTCCACGTGGCGCTGCCTGGGGCGGGGGAGGGAGGACCTTTAGTCCCGGTTGGTGTTACCAACCGGGACTAAAGGAATTTTTAGAAAAAAAAATTGAATTTTTTGTTTTGAATTTTTTTTTTAAGTTTTATTCCGATTTTCAAATCTTTGAATTATTTGACAATTTAATCTCTAATCACCCGTCCTCACTGCTCCAGCGTGGAGCACTCATTTCAAATCGTCTAACTTCCCGACCGGTCACCCATCCTCTCACTGCTCCAGCCCTAGCACGCTTAACTTCCTGGTTCTATCGACCCTAGTTTCCAAGTCTGCACTTGTTGTTTTCCTGACAATAGTAAGCTATCAATCCTATTAACCCATAGGTCTTGATGTCACATGATTTAATTTTTTGAATTCTAAACAATTATTAAAATAAACAAAATAAGTACTAATAATATTGAATTTCAATGAAAATAAAATAAGTAATAATATTATTTTATTCATTTTTTTTGCCATTTATTCATTTAATATGACATAATTAATATCTTTAAATCTGTAAATCGAAATTCGACAAATAATATAACCATTATTATCAGAAAAATGTGAGGAATCCAAATATGACATCATTTATTTATTTTTAAATAAAATTAATTTTTAAAATTTTTTAATTTTTTTTTATTTGAAATAACTTTTTTTACTTTTGGAATTTTGAGAATCTGAGAAAACTTCACCGGGTAAACCGGGTGAAATCGAGTCCCAATTTTTCTCTAGTTTTTTTTGATATATTAAACTTTTTTTTTCGACGTCGTATCCAAAAGTTATGGCCGTTTTACATTTTTTTTTCGTTTTTTTGCAAAAAAGGTCAAAATTCATATTTCAAAATTTCTATACCAACTAGACACTAAAACCTTACTACATCTCAAAGGATTTTATTTGTTGAAGATTTTATCATTTTTGTTTATTTTCTACAAAACTAAAAAAGGCGGTCCGGGTTGGTGTCCATCCAATCATACCGTCGACTACACATCTGCTAGCACCGTCCCAGCCAGAGTCACAACTAAGGTTAACCAAGCCAGAGTCAACCCTTTCTAACTTCATTTGCTATTTTTCATGCATTTAATGATTTTTTGAGCTAAATGACCCTAAAATTGAAAAGCACTACAAATGAACTCTGAAAAGGTTGAAACTTGGCATGGTATCATCATTTCACCCACATAGCTTGTGCTAAAAAGTTGAGAGTGTTATGGCAAAAACTTGATGCACTTCGTGTACAAACTGGACCATCTCCTTTGAAGTATCAAGGTTTCGGACGAAAACCCATCTGTTACAAAGGCATTTCATTTTTTTAACTTATTTCAACTCCAGACTTTTTGTGCATTCAATATGCACCATTCAAAGCCACATCCTCAAATTTCAACCCTTTCTAACTTCATTTGCTATTTTTCATGCATTTAATGATTTTTTTGAGCTAAAGGACCCTGGAATTGAAAAGCACTACAAATGAACTCTGAAAAGGTTGAAACTTGGCATGGTATCATCATTTCACCCACATAGCATGTGCTACAAAGTTGAGAGGGTTACGGCAAAAACTGGATGCACTTCGTGTACAAACTGGACCATCTCCTTCGAAGTATCAAGGTTTCGGACGAAAATCGTCTGTTACAAAGGCATTTCATTTTTTTTAAATTATTTCAACTCCAGACTTTTTGTGCATTCAATATGCACCATACTACAACATGTTAAAATCTACAGAAAGAACTAACTAAAAATAAACATAAACAACAATTAAATGACTAAAACAACTATATAAGCAAAATAGTATTGTTTTAATTAAAATCCTAATTTAAATTATTCTAAAAATAACCAAATAAATCTTACTGTGACAACAATCTAACACGTGACTAGGAGCAAAAAGAATTAAATTAAAAACTATTTGTAAACTCAAGTTATTCACAATCTAGGGTTTGAAGCAAATTTTTAAACCATTCAAATTTGAAAACTAATGGCACAAACAGAAACTAGACAAAATTTTGAATCCAATGCAAAAAGAATCACTCAAAAACATCAAATATCCTAAAAGATATAAGCAATTTAAAACAGAAAATAAGAACAGAAAACAAATGTAAAAACAGAAAAAAAAAAAAAAAAGGGCTAGCTACAGTACAACCGGGACTAAAGCCTCAACCCCTTTAGTCCCGGTTGGAGACACCAACCGGGACTAAAGGGTATCGGACCCTTTAGTCCCGGTTGCTATCTCCAACCGGGACTAAAGGTCCCATTTGAACCGGGACTGATGCCCTAGCCGCTCGAACCGGGACTAATGTGAGCATTAGTCCCGGTTCGTAATAGAACCGGGACTAATGTGTAGATCGAGCTGTGACGAAAGCCCTGTTTTCTACTAGTGTCGGGATGGAAATGGGAAACCCCGGCGCAATAAAAACAATAAGCGCCGGTACTCAAACAACGGCGGTGAAGCCGATGACGCAGCAGTAAACGCCGGATTCAGCGGCTCGAAATCGGGACCGCAGAAAAAACCCTCTAAAGGGAACCGGGACGGCCCGTCTGCGCTGGATAGAATATTAGATAGGCCCTGTCAGATTCACGGCACCCCGGATAAGCCCGCCAACCATACCAACCGTAACTGTTGGGTAATCAAACAAGCCGGCAAGGTCACAGCCGAAGAATAGGGCAAGGGCCCCCGCAGCGAGGATGACGACAAACCTCGCAGACCAAACAACGGAGGCCAAAAGCAGTTCCCTTCAAAGGTCAAAACCGTGAACATGATCTACGTCACGCATATACCGAAGAAGGAGCGGAAACGCGCTCTTCGGGATGTCTACGCCTTAGAGCCGGTAGCCCCGAAATTCAACCCATGGTCGGCTTGCCCGATCACTTTCGACCGTCGAGACCATCCGACCAGTATACGCCATGGAGGAACGGCGGCTCTGGTGCTCGACCCAATCGTGGACGGATTTCACCTCACCAGAGTCCTTATGGACGGAGGTAGCAGACTCAACCTGATTTACTCAGATACAGTGAGGAAAATGGGGATCGACCCGTCAAGGATCAAACCCAGCATCACCACCTTTAAAGGTGTAGTCCCAGGTGTCGAGGCACGCTACTCAGGATCCGTGACATTGGAGGTTGTCTTCGGCTCGCCCGATAACTTCCGCAGCGAGGACTTGATCTTCGATATTGTCCCCTTCCGCAGCGGTTTCCACGCACTCCTCGGTCGGACTGCGTTCGCCCACTTCAACGCCATTCTGCACTATGCATACCTGAAGCTCAAGATGCCAGGACCAAAGGGCGTATTACCATCAACGGTAATACTGAGCGCTCGCTCCGAAAAGAGGAACACACGGCGGCTCTAGCCGCCGAAGTCCAAGCCGCCGAAGAGGCGTCGCAAGCCCAATCTACTGCCAAGACACTGGACGCACGCAAGCGCTCCCGAGCTGTAGCCTCGGTCCCGGAGCACTCCCGTGCTCACCCCAAATTGGGGTACGTGCCCCACAGCACGGCCCACCTAGTCACGAAATACGTACCTCAAGTGCACAATTTCGCGCTCAAAATTCCATGGCCACTTGTGGGGACACATGAAACAAAGGCCTAGAGCTCGGTTCGACCGAGCAATGGCCAACAGATGTCTTCGAATCAACATCAACAACGGGCACCATCTAGAGCCTGATCAGCGTCAAACTGATATACCACGGTGACTTCTCAAAACCCTTCCCCAAGGGCTCGTCTGCCGAGCATTACTACTTCCGCCGAACATACAGTCGATAGCTTCGCTCACACGGAAACTTCTTAAAGAGCAAAGGCGCAGACGTGCAACAGGGCGTAGTAGGGACGTCAAACCACTCATGAAGGCCCTGTGTAAACCTTTACTCTAACGTATTTATTTCTTCAAAAGTATCTATCAAAGTTACTTCGGCAATCCGGATTGTACGGTTGGACGTCACATATTCAAAGGAAATAAAGACCAATTTTTCTCTGGTAATTGTGCAGTCATTCGCGTTGCATATTCCTTTCCGCTTTTTTAGGCCGAAGTAAACTATTACAATACGTCCCTTTTTTAGTAACAGGCTAATAGACCGGGGGCTCGAGCATAAATCTTGCCTCAAACTTTATCCCGGCACCTACTTTTATTTTATGTGCTCGGCATCATGGATATTGCACTATCTGAATCAGTTGCGAATTGCGTCTTTGGTCAATAGTTGGGTTGCCCGGCTCCTGTGTTTACCCTCTTACGTTCCGCACTGTTCGGCTAAGAGGGTAAAGGGAGAACCACTGCGATTGTACTTCTAGCTAGCCTGGTTAAGTACCTCAGTGGAGAAAGCCGAAAACTGACTGTCACAATAAAGCGAGAACTGGTCGGCGATCCGATGACTCGTGTCAAACCAAAAATCGTTGGAGGTTAGTCTGTGTTAAACGAAGGATTCTCTGTTACAGAAACCATGTGATGATGGTATCAACCGCGGCTCGTCCGAATATCACAAACACTGGGGGCTAGTCACCAGCCCCCGCAGTCAAGCTCCTATGGCTAAGTGAAAGCACTAAAACCGCATAGTCTGATTGCCTGGTTTTCCGTACATACGACCGCCTCCAGGCACCGAGACGTCGGCTAAGGGTTCAAGTATTACGAGAAAACACCCCATGCAGTATCTGCAAGGGGGCTGAAGCTAACGACTGGTTACTTTCAGTTTAAAAACGGCCGCACAGGAGTCAAAATTAACATAAGCAGGCACTATATTCACCGCCAACACCTTGCAGAAGAATAAAACAAAAGTTTCAACTCCTTGGCTACAAAGAAACTAAATCTACTCATAAGTTACATCTTTTGAGCATTGGGCCTCTATTGCCGGAGCACCATCCATCACGACGGGAAAATATTGCTCGGGGCGCCTATGCTCTTTCCCAGGGGGTGGAGGTCCGGTGGCCATCTCGGCTGGCTTGATCTTCGGCCAGTGCACCATGGTCTTGCCGAAGGCCATCCGAGCTCCTTCAATGCACGCGGAGCGCTTCCAAGCATCAATTCGGGGCACGGCGTCGTACAGCCTCTGCACCAACCCAAAATAGTTGCTCGGCAGCGGCTCTGAAGGCCACAGCTGGATGCAGAGGTCCTTCATCACGGGCTCCTCCATCTGATGCAGCTCCTTCAGCTGCTTCATCTGGTTGTTAAGGAGGGGAGGGTGTTCGGGAGCTTGAAATTGTGCCCAAAACATCCTTTGTTCGGCCCGACCCTCCTGGGCGGCAAAGAACCTCGCCGCATCAGCCGCACTCCTCGGGAGGTCCGCAAAGGCACCTGCGGAACGCCACACCCATGTGAGCAAAGCGAACCTGTTACCTCCAAAGACACTTTGCAGCAAATATGGCTTACCATCCGCAATAAGTTTCACTTGGCGGAGTTCCTCCTGGTAGCCACGCGCCTCTGTCCGCGCTTCCTTGGCCACCGACCCCAGTGAGGTTAGCTCGGCGGCCTGCTCTTTATTCTTCTGCTCGAGAGCCTCACACTTTGTGACGGCATCCGCAAGCTCTTGTTGCATTTCCGCCACTCTGGCTTCGTGCTTCTGACTAGCGGTTTTCACCGTTGTCAGTTCGGTAGCTGATTGTTCAGCTGCCAACCTCTGCTCCGCCGCTTCTAGCTGAGCCGTCCTCAGCACGGCCTTGAGGTTCTCGACCTCCGCGGTGGTAGCTGTAGTCATATCCACTGATTCCGTTTAGGCTACTTTAAACCTTACTTAACAAAATGCAACAGCTATCGTAAATACTGCAGTTCAGACTTACCTTGCGCCTCGTTGAACCTTTTGTTCACCAGGCTGAGGTTGTCCTCGGAGCGTTTGAGCTTCCGATTCAGCTCGGCCAACTCCTCGGCGTTGACGACTGCTGCCGATGACGACGCATGCGGATCACTCTACGCACATTAGTATCCGAGATATTGATTTTTGATCCTCTGCCCGGCTTTGATCAAGCCAGTCAGAGTCTTGGGGGCTACTATGTATGAGGCTATACATTTGCACAAAAGAAATTCTTTAAGGGAAAACATTACTTGGCTCACCTTGAAGCCTGTGAGAAGGCCATTGAAAGCCCCCTTCAGTCCGCTATCCACGGACCGAACACTTTGCAACACGGCACCCATAAGGGCACGGTGCTCTTCGGAGATAGAGGAGCTGGTTAGAGCATCCTCCATCTCATCCGGCCACCCAGTCGACGCCCGCTCTGGGGCGAGCGGGGGTGGCGGGGGCACTTCGGTTTCTTCCCTCTCGAGGACAAGAGTGCCCGACTCCGGACGCCTTGACGACCCCGGAGCCGCTCTCAGAGAGAGCTCGGATTGTCCGGGCTCCTCCTCTTCGTTAACCAGAGGGGCCCTCCCCTCCTGGTCTTCGGCGACCGAGGTGTTCACCTTGGCCATGATGACGTCGCCCCCTCCCCCTACGTGCGGCACGAGAGGGGTCCTCCTCGACAGGACCTCCTCGGCCTCCTCGATGATTGGGGGAGGCGAGGCGCGCGATTCGGTCCCACTCTCCGCCAGCGCGGCTGGTGGAGAGTCCCCCTCCGAGACTCGGTCGGTGGGGAGGTCGCGCAGCGGGCTGCGATGTCAAAAGCAAAAAGTGATCGATATTGAGCTTAGTTCGGCCGAAAACACTTACGAGGATACTGGAATGCATACCTTTGGGCCTGCGGTTTGGCCCTGGGGATCCTCCGAGGAACCTCTTCGGAGGCCTTGGAGTCCTCGGTAGAAGCCGAGCTATTGTCGGACAGGGCCACCTTGGCCTTGCATGCTCTCTTGAGGGAGGGGCGAAGCGGCTCCTCCTCGACGTCTTCGGACGCCGCCCTTTTTCCTGTTCGGGAAGAATTGTCTTCCTCCCCTTCTCCTCCATACTCCTTTTCCTCCTCTTGTGCGGAGGGAGCGTGGGTGTCGCCGAATCCAGTGTCCGGGGGTCCTCGGGAGCGGAGGCCCTCTCTGGCCTCCCTCTTCTAGGCCTTCTTCTTCTCCTTCCTCTCGGGCGCCTCGTATGGCTCCAATGCCAGCATGGCCGTCAGTAGGGGTGTCCTGGGCCCCTCTGGCAGCGGTGCCGGACTGTTGATCCGCTCGGCCTTCTTCAGCCAGTTCTGCGGAGGGGAAGTAAAAAAGCTAAGTACCTTATCTAAAGGGAATAGTTCGGGTATAAGAACAAAATTAGTCATACCTCCCGTGGGGGATTTGCGGCGTCGAGTCCGATGTCTTCCTCCTCGACCGACCAGTCCTTCTGCAGCTTGAACAGCGCCCTCCACAGCTGAGCGTGGGAGGTGCAGAAGAAGTTGCGCACGGTGGCCGGGTCTTTGGGCTTGTAGGCCCACATGGGGGAGGCCCTGTCCTGGCATGGGAGGATTCGGCGGCCGAGCATGATCTGGATCACGTTGGGCAGCTCGACGCCCTGCTCTTTCATCTTGGCAATCCAGCTCTGCAGCTGCGCCACCTCCTTGTTCATTCCCCAGTCGAGGCCTTTCTTGGTCCATGAGACCAGCCTCGTAGGGGGTCCGGATCGGAAGGCCAGAATCGCCCCCCAATCCGCGCTCCTTGGCTCAGTGCTGTAGAACCATTCCTTCTGCCAGACCTTGACGGTCTCGATGAAGGTGCCCTCTGGCCACTCCACTCGGGGGAGCTTGTTGACCATCGCGCCCCCACAGTCTGCCTGCTGGCCATCGATGATCTTCGGCTTGATATTGAAGATCTTCAGCGACAGGGCGAAGTGTGGCCGGATCTGAAGAAAGGCCTCGCAGATGATGATGAAGGCCGAGATGTGGAGGAAGGAGTTCAGCATGAGGTCGTGGAAGTGAAGCCCGTAGAAGAACATAAGGCCCCTGACGAAGGGATGGAGGGGAAAGCCCAGACCTCGAATGAAGTTGGGCAGGAATACCACTCTCTCGCGCTGCCGCGGTGTGGGGATGACCTGGCCGGCCTCTGGGGCATGGTGGGTGACGTTGGCAGGGAGATAGCCCGCATCCTTCAGCTCCAAGATGGCGCTCTCAGTGACGACGGATGCCTCCCACTTGCCTTTGGACCCGGAACCCGCCATTGCTGGATTGAAACTGGCGGTCGGAAAGGTTCTTGGATAGGAAAGTGGATCTGGGCGCTGGAGCTCAAACAATGGGGAAGGCCATGGCAAAGGCAGAGATGGGAGCGTGCGAAGTAAATGGAGACCGTTCCCCTTTTATGGACTGTAAAACCCATGGCCCCTTTACTGCGCCGCAGTCTTCGCCATTTCCCCATGTAACCGTGCCATCATGCGCACGTGGGGCGGGGCAGATTATTGATCATATCCCTTAAAACCAGGGCACGATCTCCATATCGATGGGACGTGCCAATGAAAAAACCGCTTCAAACCGCGGATCGAGTTTTTCATAAAACAACTCGTGGTCGTGGCGCATTGTGACCCTTCGGCAAAAAGTTGTCAGATGGGGGTACTGTTCATACCGAGGTAACTAGCTTTCGAGGCTAAGTTATCGATACCCCTTGGTGACCGAAGTGTATTTCGGGGCGTGTGCGGCCAGGCAACACATAAAGACTCGACTCAGCGGAGATGCTGGCCGGCCATTGATACCACAGAAGGAAGGGAACTGGTCCATAAAGCCGATGGGGTTCGACGTCTACCTCGGCTTCGAAGACTAGTTCGGGGGCTACTGAGGGTGTCCCGGATTAGGGGGTACTCGGGCTGCTGGCCTATCTCTCGTAGGCCGGGCTGGTGGGCCGCTCTCTACTCGTCGATGGAAGGCCGGATTGTGGGCGACCCCGTGTATCAGAAGGAAACCTCCAAAGACTTGGCGTCTCCTCCAAGGAATAATTGGCGAGGCCGGCATGTTTATCCCCTGATGGTAACCGACCATATGTAACCCTAGGACCCTCTGGTGTCTATATAAACCAGAAGGTTTAGTCCGTAGAGGATCGTCGTATCTATTGCCTAGGGTTTAGCCCATCTAATCTCGAGGTAGATCAACTCTGTAACCTTCATACAATCACATCAATACAATCTAGCAGGACGTAGGGTATTATCTCTTCGAGAGGGCCCGAACCTGGGTAAATCACCGTCTCTACGTTCTCTGTTATTCATTGATTCCTAGACCCATAGTTCGGATCCCCTACCCGAGATCTGCCGGTTTTGGTACCGACAGTATGGATTTTCTGGAAAACCAAAAACATACAAAAAAACAGCAGCTGGCACTAGGCACTAGGTTAATAGGTTAGTTCATGAAAATCATATAAAAGTGCACCAAAACCATGTAGAACTCATATAAATATGGCATGAATACTTCATAAATTATAGATACGTTGGAGACGTATCACTTTTGCACGCTCTTGAGCAGCAGCAGCGCTAGGATCAGCTAGATCCATGGTAATGGTGCAGCCTTCTAACTCTGGCTGAAGTGGCAATTGCTTGTACTCAAGCAGATATATGTCGCTACCAACTTTGGAGTTGATGAGCAACTGGATGTAAGGTGCATAGCCACAGGAGCGCTTCTAATCAGCAGCTGTCCTCTTCACAGTCTCAACAATCAGATCCATGACATTGAAGCTTACTATCTCATCAATGTGGTGCAGCATGTCAATGGAGTAGCCTCTAATCATCCTGTCTTCTCCAGACTTAGGCATCAAAGTATACCTGAGGATGGTGTTGATGCTGGCAAGCCTAGGTAGAAGGAAGTAAACTGAGCCTAGCTGGTGCCTCTCAACCTCTGCAGGGGGATAGGCTTGTACATGTTCTTCATTGTGTTATGATCCATGCGGCTAGTAGCATACACATCAATGAATCCTTCTCTCTTCGGGGACAAGCCAAGAAGTTTAGCCCACTCATCAACACTGGACTCAAACCTCTCACCCTCAGTCATCCATCTAATTCTGCCATCTGGATAGAAGTGTACTGTGGAGTAGAACTGCATAATCAACTCCTCACATCAGTCAGATCTAACCTCACTCACAAACTTGTCGATGTTCAGTGTCTTGAAGTTCTCATGCACATTGGGGAAGTTGTTTGGATGCCTATCAATGTACTTCCAGTCAACCCATTTCAGCTCACTGACTGCAGGCTTCTTCTCTAGCAACACTGTCTCATAGAAGTCTTGTTGCTCAATTGTATGGAACCTGTAGTCCACAGCAGTCTTCCTGGACCTAGGAAGATAAGGGTCATTGGTTCTCCATTTCCTCAATCTTTTATCCTTCCTCTTCTTCATATCCTCTGCCTTAGGATGAGCATCATTATGAGCTGGCAAAAATGGTCTTAGTTTCTTGAGATGAACTGGTGCATCCTTTTCCTCTTCCTTAGTGACAACTGCCTTTTTCTTCTTCTTGGCAGCAGCAGCAACAGTACTCTTGCCCTTGCCTTTGGGAGGTGGCTTAGGCTTGGAAGCAGGAGGTGCAGACCTTGGCATAGCATCTGCCATAAGTTTCTTTTTCTTGGCAGGAGGCTTGGTCACCTGCACTTCCTCTTCCTCCTTCTCATTGCTATCAGCAACATCTTCATGAGGATCAACAAACATAGTGGCTTTTCTGGACTCAACATAAACTGTCCTTTTCCTTTGCCTCTTGCGCTTTGATTGCCCAATAGCCAAACTTCCCACCTCTTGGGGTCTTGCTAGACTCTTGACTTTCTCAGGAGCAGCATACATTTTGCTTACCACTCCTCTCTTGCCTGAATGAACCTCTACTGATGGGTTGAAATCACTGTCCTCCTCATCTGAATTCTTCTTCCTCCTAGCATAGGTGGCCGCAGGAGAGAGTCCATGATCACTAGGACTACCTAGATCAGAATCCAAACTCTCTGGATCTGTTCTAGAGCCCATAACAATATCCTCCTCCATATCTCTGTTCTGGCTATCCTCTGACCCTGACATCTTGCACACAGACCTTGTGAAATAGATAGATGCGAATGGACAAGATGAGGATCACAAAATGCAGAAGTTTTTGCAAATAATTGAGTTCAAAAGTCAACTTTAGGTTTTCTCTGTTAGCATTTCGGTCTCACCGAGTGGAATGAATCGGATTTTCCGAGGCAACAACAGAGACTGTGCCAACATGTTTCGGTGTCACTAATTGTGTGGCTCGATCTCACCAAAGTGCACATGGAAACCCAAATCACGATTCGGCCACACCGACTGAGCTCCTTTCATTCAGACCGAAAATCACTCTGTGCAATGGCCAAAGCCAACTCGGTGCCACCGACGCGGCTCCAATCGGTCAGTCCGAGATGTTAACCGAAAAACCCTAAATCTAACTTTTTCGCTCTAACCTAATAATCTAGGAATTCTGCGGTGGATGAATGTGGAATAGCAGTGGCAAGACAATGCGCGGAATCTTATGTAAAAGAATCGAAAAGGGAGTGCACAAGAGATCGAATCGTACCCTAACTTGGTGATGATCCTCTACGGCGGCGATGTCGGGGTTGAATGATGGTGGCGGCGTTGGATTCAGGCGGCAGGAGGTCGCTGAAAGGAGGGCGACGATCAGGCGATCGCATGAGTGGAAGAGTTTAGGTGCGGGAGGGAAACGAGTGAAGGAATTTTCAATCGAACCGTTTGCTAATATATATACCTCACGCACTGTCAGTCAGTCCGAGTGAATAATTTCGGTGGCACCAAAGTGTATAACTGCTCTGTTAAGAGTGCTTCGGTGAGACCGATGGTAAATGGTTCGGTTGGACCGAGACACACGCAGAAGGTTTTAATGTTCAGCCCTAGTCAGATCGGAGGCTCCGAATGCTCCTCATTCAGAGGGACCGAGAAGGAACTTGTTCAAATTTTGTGATCAGCAAGAAAGAATTTGAGACAAGATACAAGATAGATAGCTAGGAAGGGTGCTTAGGCATTATTGTCCATCCAATTGGTCAAAAAATCCAAATCAACCAAGCAACAATTGGATGTCCTCGAATGAGAAAATATGCATAGCAACATGCTTAGCCAAAAAGATAGCAAATGAAATATGACAAACATGCACAACCAACCTAACAACTATCAAGACAATGGTCGGTGACAAAGTCACCTATATATGAGTATCTTGACTTAGGAGCCAAATGAGAACATTTGATCATAGGTCATACTCATCGTTTAAGCACAAATGGGGTTACCATTTTTACATAAAGCATTGATATGTTCACATCACTAGAATTGCTTTAGCTCAAGTCTTAGAGCAAAGCTCCCCCTAGATGTGAGATCCCCCCCTAAGAGGGATAAAACTAACCTTGGGTTTTATCGTTGAAGACTTCATGTGGTTGTAGTTCTAGTTGTCGAAGCTCAATGTTGATGAAAATCATCATGAGTTGGGAGCTTTCCATGGGATTTGTAGCACTTTCAACCTACACGGGTTAGTCCCACAAGGAACAACAAGAATATCCAAGGACATAGAGTGAAGTATACATATGATGATGTCCATGAATACAATGATTACCTTGTCCCTTGACTTACCAACAAGAGGGTTTGTGACTCCATGAATTAGTGCATGATGTGGAAGTTGTTTGCACTAACTCCTTGCCATGAATGAATGTGAATGAAGTTTCTTGGCAGAGTCACCCTCAAGAACTTCCTAGTTCTTCTTCTTTGGGACCCATATCATCTTGATGGGAATCCTTGGAGTTGTAGTAGCACTTGATGAAGAGGAACTTGAAGTAGTCTTGGGAACCCACTTGACCAAAGCTTGAGGAGGTTCTTCATATGAGTCTTGCTCATCTTGTAGCTTGTCCTTTCTTTTTCGCTTGTGGTCTTGTGGTGGAAGATCATCTTGAGCTTGAGTTCCCTTGAAGGAAGTGGGATCATACTTCTCCTTTTGGGGAACAAACTTCGTCTTGGGGTATTGATCTTCTTCCCACTCAACTCCATTGGCATTGAACTTTCGTTCAAAACCAACACCTTGGTTCTTCCGGTGCCATCCTTGCTTGCGTACAATTTCCTCAAATTACTTACTCCCGGCAAGACTTTTGTAGACACCTTTCTCTATGATCCCTTTCAATACATTGTTTTCTAGCTCAAGTGTGACTTGGCTAAAAGAATCGTTAGTGGAATCAATAGAACTACTAGGAGCAACAACATTAGATTTAGCATTGTTATTGTTACCACTATAAGTAGAACCTTTCTTGCTCTTATTATGTGATTGCTTAGATTTAACTTGTGGCATAAAGGTAGACAAGGAAGTTGTTTGGCAATATAAGAGGAACTCTTCTTTCAAAGGTCGTCATTGATAGCTTTTAAGAACTCATGCTCTTGCTCTAAATTTAGCTTCTCGAAGCGTAGCTTCTCATGAGTCTTTAGGAGCTCTCTATGACCTTCTTGTTGAGTTTCATGAGCTAACTTAAGAGTGTTTAGTTATTCAGTTAACCGCTCAATCTCCCTCGTTGCATTGACAAGCAACTTATCTTGACTTTCATGATTACGAGCAAGTTCATTATAGCTAACATCACTAGTTTCATCATTGAGCAAGTCATCTTCTCCTAGCAAGTCATCCTCATCACTATTAAAGTCAATGAACTCGGGATGAGTTACCTTAGGACCTATGGCCATGAAGCATCTTCCAATTCCTTCATTTGGTGAATCAAATAGATCATAGGACTTGGAGGACACAAGGGCTAGTCTGGCAACACCTTCATCTTGACTATAGTCAGAGTTGGAGTGATAACTTCTCTCGGATTGATTGTCGGAGTCAGAGCCGGATACCCATTCACCAACATGAGCTTGGGGTCTTCTTCTTGAGTATCTCTTGGTGGACTTGTCTCTCCTTTCCGAATCCTTACTTCTCCGAGAAGGTCTTCATTCATATCTATCTTCTCGACTCCTTCTCTCTCTACGAGGTGACTCATCTCATCTACCCTTTCTTCTTGGTGACTCATCTCTTTTCTTGGGAGGTGTCATGCACTCATTTGAGAAGTGGCCGGGCCTTCCACAATTGTAGCAATTTCGGTCATGACTTGAAGATCTACTCTCATTGTATCTTGAGTTGGAGCTTATCTCTTTGCCTCTATTCTTGTAGAATTTGTTGAAGTTCTTCACCATAAGGCTAATCTCTTCATTTGACACAAGCTTGTCACTTGAGGTTGTTAGAGCGTCACTTGAAGTCTTCTAAGCACCACTAGACTTGTTGTGGAGCTCCTCTTTGTCCTTGAGTGACATTTCAAGAGCAACAATCCTTCCAATGACTTCCGTTGGCTTGAGATCTTTGTAATTTGGCATCATTTGGATCATTGTGCACACGATGTTGTATTTTCCATCCAAGGCTCTAAGGATCTTCTTGATGATGAATTTGTTGGTCATCTCTTCACTTCCTAAGCCGGCAATCTCATTTGTGATGAGAGCTAGACTAGAGTACATCTTCGCAACTCCTTCACCATCCTTCATCTTGAACTTGTCAAGTTGACTTTAGAGCATATCCATCTTGGATTCCTTGACGGACTCGGTACCTTCGTGCATATCAACCAAAGTATCCCAAATTTCCTTTGCATTCTCAAGGTGGCTAATCTTGTTGAACTCTTCGGGACACAAACCGTTGAAGAGTATGTCATAGACTTGAGCATTGTATTGCAATATCTTCAACTCCTCCGTGGTTGCTTCACTATCCGGTTCTTTTCCATCCTCAAAATATTCACCTTGCAAGACAACACGAACAACAACACATACGGCGGGGTTATGACCAAGAATATGCATTTTCATCTTATGCTTCCAACTAGCAAAGTTTGTACCATCAAAGTAAGGACATGTAACACCTCTATAATTAAGCAACAGTGATCTCGCACTAATGATGCCACATCATCATGTTTTACAAAGCTCAATAGTCATTAGTTTCATATCTCATTTCAAATTCCACTTTGAATTTCAATTCAAATGCAAGTCCAGAAATTATTTCTTCAAACAATTAAACAAAAATGTTGGTAATATTCTAAATATTCCCTAGATAAATGTGTTAAGGAAAACAACATCACAAAAATCCCCAAGTGCCCCCTGGATATTAAAACAGTGGATTAGCAGCATCTATGTGGCCCTTTTAAACAACATCACAAAAATGCACCTAAACTCTGAGGACAACACAAAAATATTCCAAGGTAATTACGGGACAAGTTTCATTTACAACAAAAATCATTTACTGCCCTAAATAATTACAAAACGGAGGAGAAAACAGAAAAAGAAATAAGGAAAAGGAGAAAAACCCCTGTGCACTTTGGCCCAACTGCTACAGTAGTTGGCCCAGCTGCCGGGCGCCATGTCACCGCGCCCGTGGCCAGAGCGCGATGGCTCCGGCCGTTGCTCGACAACTGCCGGTGATACTTCTCCGACGTATCTATAATTTTTGATTGTTTAATGCTATTATATTATCAATTTCAGATACTTTATATGCAACTTTATATCATTTTTGGGAACTAACCTATTAACTCAGTGCCCAGTGCCAGTTCCTGTTTTCTGCATGTTTTTTGTTTTTCAAAAATCAATACCAAACGAAGTCCAAACACGATGAAACTTTACGGTGATTTTTTCTGGACCAGAAGGGACCCTAGAAGCTTCGGGGGAGGGACAGAAGATCTACGGGAGAGTCACAAGCTCACACGGCGCGCCCCAGGGGGTGGGCGCGCCACCTGAGCTTGTGGGTCCCACGCAGCTCCGTTTGACCTAATTCCACTTCTATAAATTCCCATAAATCAGAAAACCAACAGAGAGCCGCCCAAAACAATTTTTCCATCGCCGCAAGTCTCTGTTCTTCCACGATCCCATCTGGAGGCCCTTTTCGGTAATCTGCTGGAGGGGGAATCGATCACGGAGGGCCTCTACATCAACCTTGCTGCCCTTCCGATGAAGTGTGAGTAGTTTACCACAGACCTACGGGTCCATAGTTATTAGCTAGATGGCTTGTTCTCTCTCACCGATCTTCAATACAATGTTCTCCTCGGATATCAATCCGATTGTTCCGATGTAATCTTCTTTTGCGGTGTGTTTGTTGGGATCCGATGAATTGTGGGTTTATGATCAGATTATTCTTTGAAAGTAATTGAGTCACTTCTGAACTTTATTATGCATGATTGTTATAGCTTTGTATTTCTCTCCGATCTATCTGTTTGGTTTTGCCAACTAGATTGATTTATCTTCAGCGGGAGAGGTGCTTTGTAGTGGGTTCAATCTTGCGGTGTCCTCACCTCGTGATAGAAGGGGTAGCGAGGCACGTATTGTATTGCTGCCATTAAGGGTAAAATGATGGGGTTTAATCATACTGCATGGTTTTATTCTGTCTACATTATGTCATCTTGCTTAAAGCGTTACTCCGTTTGTCATGAACTTAATACCCTAGATGCATGCTGGATAGCGGTCGATGGGTGGAGTAATAGTAGTAGATGTTGGCAGGAGTCGGTCTAGTTGTCACGGACGTAATGCCTATATACATGATCATTGCCATGAATAACGTCATAACTATGCGCTTTTCTATCAATTGCCCAACAGTAATTTGTCTATCCACCGTATGCTACTATTATGAGAGAGAAGCCTCTAGTGAAAACTATGGCCCCGGGGTGTAGGTGCTGTTGACAAGGTATTTGTGTGATTCTCCTATTGGTTCGATAACCTTGGTTCTCACTAAGGAAAATACTTATCGGCTACTATATTGCTTCATCCTTCCTCTTCGGGGAAAATCCCAACGCAGCTCACAAGTAGCAGCCGGCCACAGGCGCCGTGGAGGGGATAAGGCCGACGCCCTCGAGCCCCTGGACAGCCCTATCCATCCCCCCCCTCTCCCTCGCATCGCTGTCGTCCTCCCCTCGCAGCTCCGCCTCGGCCGCTGCCATGGACCACCTCGCCCGCGCGCTCCCCGTCGCCCTCGCCGGCTAGTTTCTTGTCTGGAAGAACCGCCGTCGTCCGCTGCTTCATCCCCGCCCATCAGATCGAGCCGGGAGCCGCTGCAACGCCGCATCCCCTTTGTCTTCAACCTCGGGACACCGGAGCCCCGCCGCCATCGATTCGTCGTCCCCTGTAGCTACTAAACCCCCACCAGCCTTTCTTGCACCTCGCGGTGAGCTCCGCGTGCTTTTCCCCTCTTCGTTGCCCTCGCGCACGTACCCTAGCCACTGCTGCCGATGAGCCTGAGAGCTACCTCCCGCCAGCCATGGCGCCACCGCGGCCACAGCAGCCGCAGCTCGCACCTGAGCTGCGCATCGAGTTCCTGGTGCTCCCAGGAACATAATGCACCCCGCCACTTGTCTTGTCATGCCCTGCATCGTTGGATCCGTCCCCGGCCAAACTCCGGTGCCGCTCGCGCCATCGCCGACATCGTTATAGACCTCCCCCGCATGCGCCGCTGCCACCAAACAATGTGCCTCGCCGCGCTTGTTCGAACGCGACCAAGCGCGCGTCAAATGGACGCCCGTAGCCGAATCCCGCCGCTGTCCCGAGCCTTTGCCGCGTTTTTCGGCCACCGGCAGCTAAACGCCGGCGCGCCCCGCCACGTGGCCCTACCGCTGGGCCCCTCTGCGTCACTAGCAGCTGGGTACCACTGGACCCAGTTGACCCAGTTGACCAGTCAACTTGTCAACGTTGACCTCCTGACTCAGCCCCCCTGGCCCACTATTAGCCTCTGTGCAGTCTGCTGGGTGCACTCCACTGGGTGCACTTAGCAATTTAGTTTAAATAATTTTCGAAATAAAAATAATCCAGAAAATTCCAGAAAATGCTTAAAACTTTGAAAATTCATATAAAATAAACCGTAACTCGGATGAAAATAATTTATATATGAAAAATGATCAGAAAAATATAAGGATTTTGAATATGCCATCCACATGCATGACAAACATTGTTATGACCATGAACATTGAACATTTGCCTCCAGGTCAATACAGACAATAATACCTAGAGCAGGAAAAATATTTCCGAATATTTTCCCACTTCATTTAAAATAGGTAGTAATGCATTAGGTCACATAATCAATACGTTTTGTCGTGCCTTTGCATCTGTGTTGCATTTGTATGCCTTTTCTTTAGTTGTTTCCCCCTCCTGTGCTCTTTTTCGGTAGACCCCGGTACTCCCGTAGCCCCCGAGGACGACTACTACACCCCTGACGACCAGTTTGCCTCAGTAGAGCTTCCAGGCAAGCAACCCCCCTTGATCATTCTGATATCGCCCATTCTTTCCCCCTACTTCTTGCATTAGAGTATTGATACAGTGTTACTTTATCGGTAGTTCCTACTCTGATGCATGGCTTGATTTTGTTACCTGCTATCGATACCTTACCTGTATCCTATTATGCTTAGTCTAGTTATGCTGTGTCACCTCAGTGGCCCTACACCCTTGTCCATTTGCTATGCTGTAGTCGGGCCGCGATCCCTCTGGGCGATGATCACGGATATAATTTATAACTGATATTACATACATGTTGTTCTTAAAGTCGGGTCGGCTCAGAGGAGTACCCGCGAGTGATTCACTGTGGCGGAGCGACAGGGCAGGCGGAGACCATCCAGTGAGAGGTGGGCCTGGCCCTGATCGTCGTCCACGGTTACTTAATAATAGTGCATTGACGAGATATGGGTATTTTATCTGAGACTGCCGCTGGCATAAACAGACTAACCGCCACGCGGGATAATGGTTTATGGGGCCCTCGGCATCGTCAGTTCCTCCCGAAAGCTCTGTCAGATGTCACAGTTCAGAAATGCGGCATGCGCCCGGGTGAGCGGATACTGCCTGAGCTTGTATAAGCTAGGTGGGCTTGGTCCCGGCCGTCCACGCAACGTGCTGGAGTGCTTTGGGGTGAGCAACCAAACAACCCTTTCATGCCTAGGATGTGTGTCTGGCCAGAGGTAATCGAGCGTGTTTGGTAATGTGGTGCACCCCTGCAGGGAAGTAATCTATTCGAATAGCCGTGTCCACAGTAACAGGATGACTTGGAGTTGTATCCCGATCTTCTACAACTAGCACTGGATACTATTTAAAATACACCAAGATAATAGATAGGAATACCCGGTGATCGCTTTCTCGCAGGGACTCGAGGAAGGATCTCAGGGTATGTTGTTGCTGTATACACTTATGTAAGTTCTAGTTGGTTTCAAATACGCTCCTCTCTTCTGATGCTGCAAGATGCTAGTCTTCGATAGGTTGAACTTTTCCCTCTTATTCTGGCATTTCTGCAGTATAGTCCAAGGATATACCCCCATTCATTTGATAATGTTGCATACTTAGTATAGATCTGATGTAAGTCTTGTGAGTACTTTGCATGAGTACTCATTGTTGCTTTGCTACCCCCTTTTCCCCTTAAACCTGGTTGCTGCGTTCAGATGATGCCACCCCAGAGGTAGGAGGTTCCGAGACCGGCTACTTCATGGAGCTCGACGTCGACGAGTAGTTCGGAGGTCCCAGGCAGGAGGCCTACACCTTTCGATCTAGAGTCGATGTTTGTTTCAGCCTTCTTTAAGGCACTTGTGTTGAACCTGGTTTGTACTCAGATGATACCTGTTGTATGACTGATGTATTTTGGGTCCCCATGCCCTGGTTTGTAATATAATGTTTTATGTTTAACATTTGTGTCTTAGAGTTGTGTTGTGATATTAATGTGGAGTCGCTGTTCATGATCGTGCATGATGCGTGTATGATTAGTGCACGATTAAGTTCAGGGGCATCACAAGTTGGTATCAGAGCCTACTGCCTGTAGGAGCAATAAACCTCTTGGTCGAAGTTGAGTCTAGTCTTCAAAAACTATTTTCGAACTACTAGGTATGACATGTGGTTACGGGCCCACATCGTGACAGGGATGGGATTAGGATCTTTTATTCCGTATCCTTACTCTGGGTTCTAAACTTCTCATCTATTCGGGTTATAGATTTTACTAACTCTAAGTTCTCGTGATCACGTCAATCCGGCGATCTAATTGCTTACAGTTATAGCCTTGCATGCCTTTGCATTCAAGTTAGTGTAATTTGACATCCTTGAAACCTCTTTTGTTTCAGATGCGTCCCACGAGGCAGCTCGTACGCCAGACTACGGCTGCTGGAGTGACCGGATTTCCTGCTATTCTGGTCAACCTCCTGACAAGACTGGGTTATTGTTGGCACCCCAAGTACTCTGTTTACAAGGACTTCTGTGAGTTCAACCAGGAGCAGTACCATGTTGTTGTTCGTATCTACGATCGGGCGGCGAATTCCACCACTGTGCTGCACACCACTCATGGTGTCGGCATGACCGTTGACATGGCAGTCCATGATGCTGCCTATGCTGCGCTGACACGTCTTCATGGAGACCATCGTCACTTGGATGATTCCGAGTTCCGATATATCCCGTTTGCCTCTGATTAGAGTGAGGGTGGATACTACACTGCTATCTGTACCCCTTACTCATGGCGTTGTTATGACCCGCAGGTCTTGATTCAGTATACTGAGGCTCTGGACCGCACTACATGAGCTCTTTGCATCGAGTTGTATACCACTCGTGCACGTCTTTGCGATGCTCTGACGCAGTTGATGCCCGCTATCAGAGTAGGAAAACATCCTCAGTACATACTCTACCCACGCAGGACTGTGATGCCACCAGGTGTCGATTGGCCTGCAGTTGGGGGATAATCCCCCACACGTGGACCTCTTCTGCCGATTGGAGACCAGGTTCTACACCAGAGTGTTCACGGATCACAGGATCATTTTATCGAGGGCATCCTGGGTCGCCACCTACAGATGCCAGGCGTCGGTCGTTTTCCCGGACGTTGATGTAGCCTTTGCTATATCCCGTTATTGTATCCTTCCACTGCGTGCCTGTGTGCCGCCTACTACCCCTAGCTATTTTTTCCGAACTCTTGCTTTGAGCTTGTACTAAACTCTATGTATGGATCTGTATGTCAGTTATGACTACTGATATGTATTTACTGCACGCACAATTTCTTGTCGATGTTACATCATGAATGATTCCATACACTTGCCGCTCGTATTTGAGTTTGATCACATTTTCCTTCCCATAGGTCTGTTTAACCTTCCCTGGAATTACGTGAACTAGTTGTCGCTCATACTTGTTGTCGTTGCATTACTAAATTGCCCCTGTTGAATTAAGCAGGATGGTTAGACCCGGTGCTCGTGATCGTGGCCGTGGTGCCAATGTTCCACCACCTCCAGACTACATGGACGCTATGATGCACCAGTTTGAGGTCAACCGCCAGTTCATCACTGGGATAGTGAACCAGATGGGAAACAACCAAAACCACAACCACTATAACCAACAGCAGCCAGGCTCAATATCATTGCAAGATTTCGTGTGCCTCAACCCAGCCATTTACCGCAACTCGACCAACCCACTGGATGCTGATGATTGGCTCCGCGACATCACCTATGAGATGGAGTCAGCCCAAGTTGCCCCTGCCAGCTATGTCACTTTCGTATCCTACCACCTCAAGGGTCCTGCTGCTCAATGGTGGGACAGCCACAGGTGTACACTACCTGCTGGAATAGTTGTCACCTGGCTAGAGTTCCAAGCTGCCTTCCGTGCCCGTCACATTCCCCATGGAATTATGGACAGGAAGAAGAGAGAGTTCCGCAACCTCACTCAACGCAGAATGACTGTCGATGCCTATCAGCGGGAATTTCTTGACTTATCACGCTATGCGGAAGATGACGTTTCCACTGATGCTCGCAAGCAGGAAAAGTTCCGTGATCGACTGCACCCATACATCAAGCTTGCACTCGCTCTGCATGACTTCCCTGACTTTGTAACCCTGGTCA
This sequence comes from Elymus sibiricus, assembly GCA_039707655.1. NCBI lineage: Eukaryota > Viridiplantae > Streptophyta > Magnoliopsida > Poales > Poaceae > Elymus > Elymus sibiricus. Next base: position 21,187,516 of record CM077676.1, read on the forward strand.
ACAAGGCTATCCAACAAGAAGCTAGTCAGATGGAACACATCGCTCAAGTGTAACCGTGATGTTGGCTCATCTTCGGGCTCATCATCCCAGAAGCGCTGAGTGTGGATCTCACACAATGTTTACCATCAAGTTGCCCCTGCACCGAGGCCTTCATATGTGGCACCTCGTCTACCGCGTCCACTGCCAAGACCGCTTCGAGTTCAAGGTGGACAGCCCAACGCTGCAGCTCCACGCCCCAATGATGGTCTATGCTTCAAGTGTCGACAGTCTGGTCACCATGCAAGAGACGGCCGCCAGAACCAGGTGACTCTTCCTTCCACTGGCCGTGGAAATGGGCGTGGCAACTCTCAGCCCCACAACTACAATGCCAGTCAGCCTGCAACCGGTCGTGGTCACGTTAACCACGTTGATATTGATGAAGCTTCAGATGCACCTACCATCGTGATGGGTACCCTTCTTGTTAATTTAGTACCAGCTTCTGTTCTTTTTGATTCAGGAGCATCGCATTCATTCATATCTGAAGCATTTGCACTTGCACAAGACATGACTTTTGAATAGATGCATTCTCCATTAGTCGTTAGCACCCCCGGATCCCAATGCCATACCTCCATGGTGAGCCTCAACAACAACATTCTAATTGGAGGTCTACTATTTCCTTCTACCTTCATTACTCTCAAGTCCAACATCGATGTCATTCTTGGTATGGACTGGTTGAAAACCCATAATGCTTTGATCGACTATGCCGCTAAAACAGTCCAGCTTACTCACCCTTCCAGCCAGATAATCAACTACTCAGCTCGAAAAGTCCAAAATGCCGAAGCCCAGATATACACATTGAATGCTTTCAACGCATCTCCCTTGGATAACATCGAGAACATTCCGGTGGTTTTTCACTTCCAAGATGTCTTTCCAGAAGAACTTCCCGGAATGCCCCCGGTTCAAGATGTCGAGTTTGTCATCAACTTGAAACCATGCACCACCCCTATCGCCAAGCGTCCATATAAGATGCCGCCACATGAACTTCTCAAACTTAAGGAGGAAATTGACAAAGCTCTTCATAGCGGCTTCATTCGTCCAAGTTCGTCCGCACGGGGTGTCCCTTCTCTCTTCGTTAAGAAGAAGGATGGAATGAATCGATTGTTTCAACACTACTAGGGAAAACCTTATAGGTGGAGGATTAATAGTAGCGTGGGTCAGAATTACGCGCTACTAATAATTTACAGTAGCGCCATTGGAAGAAACGCGCTATTGCTATCTATTTAGCAGTAGCGGGGGTGTGCCAGACAACGCTACTGCTAAGTGGGCCCCCACAATACCCACCAGGCTAGCTATATTAGCAGAGCGGCCCACCGTACACGCGCTACTGCTAAACCCGTAGCAGTAGCGCGTGTTAAAGGCCCACCGCTGCAACTACAACGGCACTGTGGCACCTGGTGGGGCCCGCTTAGCAGTAGCGACGGGCTCGGACCCGCGCTGCTGCTAAGGCAACCTAAACTCCCCCACGCCCGTCCACTTCCTCACTCTCCCTCACTCACTCGCTCTGCCTCTTCCTCCTCCCGCCGTCGCCGCCGCATTGCTGCCACCGTCCTCGGTAAGCCGCCGTCGCCGCCGCATTGCTGCCGCCGTCCTCGGTACGCAGCCGCCCTCCTCCCTCCCTCTTCCTCCTGCCTCCCTCCATCCCTCCTCATACGGCGGCCCTCCTCTTCTCTCCTTCCTCCCTCTCCCTCCGGCCTTCCCTCCATCCCTCCTCCCTCCTCGTACGGCCGCCCTCCTCCTCTCTCCTCCCTCCCTCCCTCCCTCCTCCATCCTGCCTCCCTCCTCTCTCTGTTCTTGTAGAATGTAGGTTTTTTTAATGTTTTTTGAATACAGTAGAATGTAGATTATTTGAATGGAATAGAAAATTAGAAAATTTTCAGTAAATGTAGGTCTTTTGAATAGAATAGAAAATTAGTAAATGTAGAATAGAATAGAAAATTAGATTTTTTTAGTAAATGTAGGTCTTTTGAATAGAATAGAAAATTAGAAAATTTTCAGTAAAATATAAAAATGTTGTATACAAGAATGTTAATAGTGAATGGTGTTGCTCATACAATTTTTATGAATAGAAAATATTTTAGGTATCGAATAAAATTTAAAAATGTTGTTGCCAATTATATTGATGATCTAAATTTTTCACTCGGTGGATTATGCAGGATTTCTCCTGTCGCGTCTCCCTCTCCTGCTCGGCCCCGTTCCGCCCACCGTGAGCACCTCCCTCTCATCTTTGTTTAGTTTTAGGTTTAGTTTTTTTAATATATATGTAGATGGATGTATGTTTGCTAGATGGATGATTAGATGGATGGATGCATGGATGAATTATTGATTGTTGCGCTTTTATTTCATTTTGAAAAAAGCCGACAAAAATGGATGCATGGATGCATTTTATAGGGAACACCTCCGAGTGGCCTATGTTTTGCCGGAATGTTGATTCATTTCCGTTCCGGCAAATTTGAGGCGCTCGATATGTCCTATTTTAGCAAAGGTCATGCCGAAATTTTTCGTGAATTTTGGCATGACTTGTGCTAGAAAGTAGGAAATATCGAGTGCCCGTAATTTGCCTGGACAGGAATTAATCGACATTCCGGCAGAACATAGGCCATTTTTTATGTCATTGCTCCATTTATGTAACGGGTTGACTTTCAGTCTGTCGATGCTCCTTGAGTGACTTTGAGTCTGTTCTTGAAGGAAGGAAGAATGCCGGCTGTTGTCGTGGGGGTCGTTTCCTCTCCTTCTTCTCGTGATATACCTTGGTAATGCACGAGAGAAGGAAGGGAAGCAACCATCACCGACGGTCAAAATATCTGTGAGGGAGTGTCCACCATATACTGGCGAAATATCAGAGAGGAAGAATCCCGACTATTGCCGTGGGGGTCGCTTCTCCTTCGTTCCCGTGTGCTAGACATTTTGGTGTAATGCACTCGGGAACGAATGGAGAAGCGACCATCACCGACGGTCGCAATATCAGAGTGGGAGTGCCCACCATATACACCACGTGAGATGAGAGTGTAGCAAGGAAGACTCGATGGACCGAAAGTCAACCCGTGCTGAATACCGTGTGTTGAGTTTCCTGGTAATTGCCGTCGATCGATTTTTAATTTATTAATTATGAACATATAGGAAATGTCTGACGACGATAGGATCCCAGAGTGCGACTACTGCGGCGATGACCGCCGTCTGTGCGACAGGTATCCTCACCTCGAAGACGGTCGGCGCTTCACTATTAAGCTCGACGAGACCTTCGATGTTTTTACGGTACGCAAGGATGACAAGTCTTTTTCGTAATTAAGCATGACTTTTGCTTCTTTGCTTCAACGTGTAATTTTCATTTTTTACCATTCTACTAGTGCATCCCCTGCCATGCAAGACGTTATGTCTTGGAGAAGCTGGATTTCGAAGATCATGAGAATAAGGAGACAAAGAGAGTTATCCTCAGGACCCAACATGGTTACGCTTTTGCCGTAAAGCTATACAATGCAGTGACCTACTCCCATTTTGGTTGCTCGAATTGTAATGCACTATGCAAGGCATATGGATTTCAGGAGGGTATGCATGTCACCTTCGATATTCGTCCTGAAGATGACATCGAAGATAATATTGACATTTGGGTCAATGTTGATACGCTTCGAGTTCTACCTGTATGTGAGTTTCTCAAACATATTTACTAAGTAATTTATATTGTTTAATTAAAAATAGTTGACAGCTTATCTCCATTGACAGCTTATTTCCATTCTTCAAGAAATGTATGGAACGTAGTAGATAAAACCTACTACAGTTATGGTGCTGAACTAACTTGCGAGGAGATAAATCATTTTGTTTCATGGATTAATGATGTTGAGAATTTCAACACGAGTCATTTTATTCCTCCAAATTATGATCAATACGTGCCACTAGTCCACGTATTGAACTACGGTAACATCCATCAAGATATCATGGTAAGATTTTTGCTAAGTATGTTTTTATGATGTTCTTCTTAAGCTAAACTACATTTTGCTAAGTATGTTATTATGATGTTCTTCAACAGAAACTCCCGGCGGATTGTGTACCCCGTGTTATGGATATAAAAGGTGTCATGAACATTATTAGCTTACGGCCAAGTTGGCCTACGTGTCAACGCAGTGCATACACGATTTCTCCACGAGATGAAGTCCTCACAATCAAAGACTAGAGAAAAGTTTTGAATGATCGCAGGGAACTACTTGGGGGCAACATGAAGTGCAGCCCACAAATGGGACACAGGTTGATCTGTATTCTCCATAATGGAGATTCAGGGGTTTACCTGTTTTATGCTATTTTACCTTCGAGAGAGTAGCAGGTCTTAGGTAGTACGTACTCATCATGTGCTAAGAACAATTAGCTAGTGTTGGTTATGACTATGATGATGATGATAAGTTGTTATCATGATGATGATGATGAGTTATGTGCTACACATTGTGCTAGAATGATGAGCTAGTTCTTATAAGACTACGATGAGGAGTTGTTATCATGATGATGATGATGAGTTATGTGCTACATTGTGCTAGAATGATGAGCTAGTTCGTATATGACTATGATGATGAGTTGTTATTATGATGATGATGATGTATGAGTTCTTATATGAATATGATGATGATGATGATGAGTTATTATGATCATGATGAGTTATTATATCATTGGGTGGAAGAAACGTGGATTAGATTCATGTGGATAGATCCAAAGTGACCAAAAGTTGGATTAGTAGGATCGTCCTACTAATCCAACTTTTGGTCACTTTGGATCTATCCACATGAATCTAATCCACGTTTCTTCCACCCAATGATATAATAACTCATCATGATCATAATGATATAAGAATCTCTTAATTGCTACTATATCAAAATTTGTATAACGATGTATAAATACAGTATAAAATAAAAGAAATGAAATACAGATGAATAGTAGTAGCGCGGGGTAAAGCCCACGCTGCTACTACTTATCAGTAGCGCCGGTACAGAAGGGCGCTACTGCTAACTGAATTAGTAGTACCAAGGGTGTACCCAGCGCTACTGCTAAAGTTTAGCTGTAGCGCCCTAGCAGTAGCGCGTGCACCCGCGCTACTGATAGGGAAAAAACCCGCACTACTACTAGGGTTTTCCCTAGTAGTGCAAGATTATCGACCTATAAATCAAGCGACGATCCAGAACAAGTATCCACTTCCCAGAATCAATGACCTATATGACCAACTTGCTGATTCATCCGTCTTCCCCAAACTTGACATGAGGTTAGGATACCATCAGATCAGAATTCGCGAAGAGGACATCCCTAAAACAGCCTTCGTTACTCGCTATGGTTCATATGAGTACACTGTCATGTCCTTTGGCTTAACCAATGCTCCGGCCACTTTCTCTCAACTGATGAACTATATATTCATGGAATACCTCGACAAATTCGTCATGGTTTATCTCAACGACATTCTGGATTATTCAAAGAACGAAGAAGAACATGCCGAACATCTTCGGCTTGTACTGCAAAAGCTTCGTGATCATCAGCTATATGCCAAATACTCCAAGTGTGAATTCTGGTTATCTAAGGTGACCTATCTTGGTCATGTTATTTCCGCTGATGGCATTGCTGTCCAGGCTATTCTTAAATGGACTCCTCCGCAGACTGTCAAGCAAGTCAGAAGTTTTCTTGGACTAGCCAGCTATTGCCGACGTTTCATCGAGAACTTCTCCAAGATTGCTAAGCCATTGACTGATTTGCTTCACACACTAGTGGAAAACAGGGCTATAATCCCGGTTTGGGAGGGCCTTTAGTGCCGGTTCTACAACCGGCACTAAAGGGGGGGGACTAAAGGCCCCCCCCCCTTTAGTCCCGGTTCGTCACGGCCCGGCACTAAAGGGGCTCCACGTGGCGCTGCTGGGGCGGGGGAGGGAGGACCTTTAGTCCCGGTTGGTGTTACCAACCGGGACTAAAGGCTCCACGTGGCGCTGCTGGGGCGGGGGAGGGAGGACCTTTAGTCCCGGTTGGTGTTACCAACCGGGACTAAAGGTGGAGCCTTTAGTCCCGGTTGGTAACACCAACCGGGACTAAAGGTCCTTGCCGGGGTCTGCCTTGCCGGGGGGAAAAATTGATTTTTTTTAATTTGTTTTTAAGTTTTATTCCGAATTTCAAATCTTTGAATTATTTGACAATTTAATCTCTAATCATCCCTCCTCACTGCTTCAGAATTTAATCTCTAGAGTCTCTAATCAGCACTCATTCCAAATCGTCTAACTTCTCGGCCGGTCACCCATCCTCTCACTACTCCAGTCCGAGCACGCTTAACTTTCAGGTTCTATCTCCCCTAGTTTCCAAGTCTGCACTTGTTGTTTTCCAGACAATCTTAAGCTATCAATCTTGTTAACCCTTAGGTCTTGATGTCACATGATTTAATTTTTTGAATTCTAAACAATTATTAAAATAAACAAAATAAGTACTAATAATATTGAATTTCAATGAAAATAAAATAAGTAATAATATTATTTTATTCATTTTTTTGCCATTTATTCATTTAATATGACATAATTAATATCTTTAAATCTGTAAATCAAAATTCGACAAATAATATATCCATTATTATCAGAAAAATGTGAGGAATCCAAATATGACATCATTTATTTATTTATTTATTTTAAATAAAATTAATTATTAAAATTATTTTTTTTGATTTGAAATAACTTTTTTTACTTTTGGAATTTTGAGAATCTGAGAAAACTTCACCGGGTAAACTTTTTTTTCTCTAGTTTTTTTTGATATATTAAACTTTTTGTTTCGACGTTGTATGCAAAAGTTATGGCCGTTTTACATGTTTTTTTCGTTTTTTTGCAAAAAAGGTCAAAATTCATATTTCAAAATTTCTATACCAACTAGACACTAAAACCTAACTACACCTCAAAGGATTTTATTTTTTGAAGATTTTATCATTTTTGTTTATTTTCTACAAAACTAAGAAAGGCGGTCCACGGGGGGGGGGGGGGGGGGTAGAGTTTGAAAATTTCAGAACCCCTTTAGTCCGGGTTGGTGTCCATCCAATCATACCGTCGACTACACATCTGCTAGCACCGTCCCAGCCAGAGTCACAACTAAGGTTAACCAAGTCAGAAAGGTATGCGGCCGTCGGCTTCGAAGTATCAGGGTTTCAGAAGAAAACTCGTCTGTTACAAAGGCATTTCATTTTTTTAAACTTATTTCAACTCCAGATTTTTTATGTGTTCATTATGCACCATTCGAAGCCACGCCCTCAAATTTCAACCCTTTCTGACTTCATTTGCTATTTTCATGCATTTAATGATTTTTTTGAGCTAAATGACCCTGAAATTGAAAAGCACTACAAATGAACTCTGAAAAGGTTGAAACTTGGCATGGTATCATCATTTCACCCACATAGCTTGTGCTAAAAAGTTGAGAGGGTTACGGCAAAAACTGGATGCACTTCGTGTACAAACTGGACCATCTCCTTCGAAGTATCAAGGTTTCGGACGAAAACCCATCTGTTACAAAGGCATTTCATTTTTTTAACTTATTTCAACTCCAGACTTTTTGTGCATTCAATATGCACCATACTACAACATGTTAAAATCTACAGAAAGAACTAACTAAAAATAATAAAAAACAACAATTAAATGACTAAAACAACTATATAAGCAAAACAGTATTGTTTTAATTAAAATCCTAATTTAAATTATTCTAAAAATAACCAAAAAAATCTTACTGTGACAACAATCTAACACGTGACTAGGAGCAAAAAGAATTAAATTTAAAACTATTTGTAAACTCAAGTTATTCACAATCTAGGGTTTGAAGCAAATTTGAACAAATTCAAATCTAAACCATTCAAATTTGAAAACTAATGGCACAAACAGAAACTAGACAAAATTTTGAATCTAATGCAAAAAGAATCACTCAAAAACATCAAATATCTTAAAAGATATAAGCAATTTAAAACAGAAACTAAAAACAGAAAAAAAAATCAGAACCCCTTTAGTCCTGGTTGGTGTCTCGGTTGGACCTTTAGTCCCGGTTGGAGACACCAACCGGGACTAAAGCCTCAACCCCTTTAGTCCCGGTTGGTGTTACCAACCGGGACTAAAGGGGGGACCTTTAGTCCCGGTTGGTGATACAAACCGGGACTAAAGGGGCTCGTGGGGGCCCCAGCTGACACCAGCCTGGCACAACCCCTTTAGTCCCGGTTCGTGTTACGAACCGGGACTAAAGGTCCGGAACGAACCGCGACTAATGATGCCCGTTCCAAACTGGGACTAATGGTCACATTAGTGCCGGTTCAAAACCAAACCGGGACTAATGCTGCGGACAAAAGGTCTGATTTCTACTAGTGACAAGGGCAAGAAGTTTGAGTGGACCCCTAAATGTCAGGAAAGTTTCCAGACCCTGAAAGACAAATTGACTTCTGCCCTAGTGTTTGCTCCCCTAGATACTCACAAGGACTTTGTAATCTATTGCGATGCATCTCGCCAAGGATTAGGCTGTGTCCTGATGCAACAGCGTAAAGTGATAGCTTATGGTTCTCGCCAGTTGCGTCCGCACAAGGAGAACTATCCAACGCATGATCTCGAACTTGCAGCAGTTATTTATGCTCTGAAGTTATGGCGACATTACCTTCTGGGTAACCGTTGCGAGATCTACACGGACCATCAAAGTCTGAAGTATTTGTTCACTCAGCCAGATCTAAACCTTTGTCAGCAGAGATGGATGGAGGCAATTGCAGATTTTGACTTGGGTATATCCTATACCCCTGGCAAAGCTAACCTAATGGCTGATGCACTAAGTCGCAAATCGTATTGCAACAACCTCATGGTGCAGCAAGAACAACCACTTCTTTGCGAAGAACTCTGCAAGCTGAACCTCAATATTGTTCCTCAGGGTTCTCTGAATAATCTGGTTGTTGAACCAGAGGTCGAGCATGATATCAGGACTATGCAGTTGTATGACTTAGAAGTCCAGAAGATTAAGCGCTATCTCAAAGCAGGAAAGCCCTCGTGTTTCTCTGTTGATGATCATATGGCACCTTATTCTTCTGAGGTCGCCTTGTGGTACCTAAGTTCAGTAATATGGACGAGGAAGTTATGAAAGAAGCTCATGATACGCCTCTCTCGATTCATCCCGGTAGCACCAAGATGTATCAAGACATTCGTCACAGATTCTGGTGGTCTAACATGAAGCAAGACATTGCTCGCTATGTTGCAGAGTGTGACGTTTGCCGTCGCATCAAGGCAAAACACCAAAGACCTGCTAGGACTCTACAACCACTTGCTATTCCTGAGTGGAAATGGGACAAAGTGGAAATGGACTTCGTCACAGGATTTCCCAGATCGCAGAAGGGTCATGATGCTATTCTCGTTGTCATTGACCGATTCTCAAAGGTTGCTCATTTTCTTCCCGTCAAGGATACTATCACTACTAGTCAGCTGGCAAACTTGTATGTTTCTAGAATTGTGTCCCTCCACGGTGTTCCGCTAGAGATCAATTCGGATCGTGGCAGCCTCTTTACCTCAAGCTTCTGGGAAAGTTTCAAGAAGCTATGGGAACTCGTATATCCTTTAGCACAGCTTATCATCCCCAGTTCAATGGTCAAGTTGAATGAGTCAACCAAATTCTTGAAGTTATGCTCCGAGCTTGTGTCATCTCATTTGGCAAGAAGTGGGAGGAATCTCTCCCGTATGCTGAATTCTCATACAACAACAGCTACCAAGCTAGTCTGAAGATGGCACCATTTGAAGTGTTGTATGGACGTAAGTGCCGAACTCCTCTGAATTGGTCAGAAACTGGGGAACGCCCACTCTTTGGTCTGTATATTATCCAACACACCGAAGAGCAAGTCCACATTGTTCGTGAACATCTGAAGACTGCTCGGTCTCGCCAGAAAAGCCAGTATGACCATCATCATCAAGATATGGTCTACCAGCCAGGCGAACAAGCTTATCTTCGTGTCACACCGATGAAGGGCACTCACCGTTTTAGAATCAAGGGCAAGTTAGCTCCTTGCTATATTGGTCCTTTCTGCATTCTCGAAAGATGTGGAAAAGTGGCATATCAGTTGGATCTACCGTCGAACCATTCAGGGGTTCACGATGTATTCCATGTGTCACAACTCCGCCACTGCTTCAAGGATACTATCCGAGTGGTGGATCATGAAGTGCTTGATTTGCAAGAAGACCGCTCTTATCGAGAATATCCGGTCCGCATTTTTGATCAAGCTGAACGTCTCACCCGTTAGAAGGCAATCAAGTTCCTAAAAGTGTAGTGGTCGAATCATTCTGAAGAAGAAGCCACTTGGGAACGCGAGGATCGTCTTCGTGATGAATACCCCACTCTCTTTCAGTCTTCCTCTTAATTCTCAGGATGAGAATTTCTTTTAGAGGAGGAGAGTTGTAACATCTCTGTAATTAAGCAACAGTGATCTCTCACTAATGAGGCCACATCATCATGTTTTGCAAAGCTCAATAGGCATTAGTTTCATATCTCATTTCAAATTCCACTTTGAATTTCAATTCAAATGCATGTCCAGAAATTATTTCTTCAAACAATTAAACAAAAATGTTGGTAATATTCTAAATATTCCCTAGATAAATGTGTTAAGGAAAACAACATCACAAAAATTCCCCAAGTGCCCCCTAGAAATTAAAACAATGGATCAGCAGCATCTATGTGGCCCTTTTAAATTCAAACATAATTTTGAACTAATCAAAATGCCCCCAAACTCTGAGGACAACACCAAAATATTCCAAGGTAATTATGGGACAAGTTTCATTTACAACAAAAATCATTTACTGCCCTAAATAATTACAAAACAGAGGAGAAAGCAGAAAACAAAAAAGGAAATAAGGAAAAGGAGAAAAACCCCTATGCACCTTGGCCCAACTGCTACAGTAGTTGGCCCAGCCCACTCTACAGTCGTCGACTACCTGCTCCCGTGCGCCGTGTCACCGCGCCCGTGGCCAGAGCGCGACGGCTCCGGCCATTCCTCGACAGCTGCCGGCCACAGGCGTCGTGGAAGGAATAAGGTCGACGCCCTCGAGCCCCCGAACAGCACTATCCATTCCCCACCTCTCCCTCGCGTCGCTGTCATCCTCCCCTCGTAGCTCCGCCTCGGCCGCCGCCATGGACCACCTCGCCCGCGCGCTCCCCATCGCCCTCGCCGACTAGTTTCTTGTCTGGAAGAACCACCGTTGTCCGCTGCTTCATCCCCGCCCATCCGATCGAGCTGGGAGCCGCTGCCACGCCGGATCCCCTTCGTCTTCAACCTCGAGACACCGGAACCCCGCCGCTGTTAGTTCATCGTCCCCTGCAGCTACTAAACCCCCACCGGCCTTTCTTGCGCCTCGTGGTGAGCTCGCCGTGCTTTTCCCCTCTTCCTTGCCCTCACGCACGTCCCCTAGCCACCGCTGCTGATGCGCCCAAGAGCTCCCTCCCGCCGGCCATGGTGCCACCGTGGCTACAGTAGCCGCAGCTCACGCCTGAGCTATGCACTGAGTTCCTGGCACTCCCAGGAACCTAACGCACCCCACCGCTTGTCTTGTCGTGCCCTACATCATCTGATCCGTCCCCGGCCGAACTCCAGCGCCGCTCGCGTCATCGCCGCCGTCGCTATAGACCTCCCCCGCACACGCCGCTACAACCAAACGACGCGCATCGCCGTGCTCGTTCGCACGCGACCAAGCGCGCGTCAAATCGACGCTCGTAGCCAAATCCCGCCGCTGTCCCGAGCCTCTGCCGCGTTTTTTGGCCGCCGGCAGCTAAACGCCGGCACGCCCCGCCACGTGGCCCTGCCGCTGGGCCCCTCTGGGTCACTGGCAACTGCGTCCCACTGGACCCAGTTGACCTAGTTGATCGGTCAACAGGTCAACGTTGACCTGCTGACTCAGCCCCCCTGATATGTCTCCAACGTATCTATAATTTATGAAGTATTCATGCCATATTTATATGAATTCTACATGGTTTTGGTGTACTTTTATATGATTTTGATGGAATAACCTATTGACCTAGTGCCCAGCGCCAGTTTCTCTTTTTTGGCTATTTTTTGTTTCGTAGAAAAACTATACCAAACGAAGTCCAATTGCCACGAACTTTATGGTTATTTTTTATGGACAAGAAGTGACCCACGAAGCCTCGGAGGTGGAACAGAGGAAGTCCAGGGGAGCCACGAGCTCAGGGGCGCGCCCACCCCCCTGGGACGCGCAGGGTGAGCTCGTGACTCCCTCGAGAACCTTCCTGACGTGAATCCAATGCAAAAAAATCCTATAAATACAGAAACCCCCGAAACTTAACCTAGATGAGTTTTTTCGCCGCCGCAAGCCTCTGTCCCCAAAGCGATCTCAATCGGAGCCCTTTTCCGGCACCTTGCCGGAGGGGGAAATCATCGCCGGAGGCCATCTTCATCATCCCGACGGTCTCCATGACGAGGAGGGAGTAGTCCACCCTCAGCCATCATCTCTCTCGTGATCTTGATAGGACACAATCTTGATGTACCATGAGCTTTGTTAATATAGTCGGATCATATGGTGTTCTTCCCTCTCTATCTTTGTTGTGATGAATTGAGTCCTGCTCCTTGAAGTTCATTATGTTGGATTGAACATTATGAAACTGAAATTGTTTGATGCATATCAGATAATTAACTCACGGAGAGTTAAGGTGACAATGGGGTTCTCTAGGTGACATTAGAGTTGATTGATATGTATCATATTGTGTTATCATAGTACGATCTCTAGGGCTGTTTGTGACACTTTTAGGGCTGGCTCAATAGATCGATCGGAAAGATAACTTTGAGGTGGTTTCGTACCCTACAAACAATTTCATCTTATGTTCTCCGATAGATAGGAACTTTGACGTTTCCTTACATTGGATTGAATATTGGATTTGAGAACACTTGATATATGTCTTGCATGTGGATACCCGCGATGACATTGGGGTATTCTATTGAGTCACTTGATGTATGTTTTGGTAATCAACTTGCGGATTCCCGTGGTGACATTGGGCTAATTTAGGCATATAGGTTGATACACATTTTCGTCCTACTTTCTTCGATAGGAACTTGGGAGTGATTCTTTGTCGCACTTTGAGGGATAATTATATGATTCAATTATGTTAGCACTGTTGAGATATTGCACTAGTGAAAGTATGAACCTCGGCCTTGTTTCTAAGCATTGCAATACCGTTTGTGCTTACTTTTGTCACTTGCTACCTTGCTGTTTTTATTATTTCAAATTACAAAATCCTATATCTACTATCCATACTACACTTGTATCACCATCTCTTCGCCCAACTAGTGCACCTATACAATTTACCATTGTATTGGGTGTGTTGGGGACACAAGGGATTGCTTGTATTTGATTGCAGGGTTGTTTGAGAGAGACCATCTTCATCCTACACCTCCCACGGATTGATAAACCTTAGGTCATCCACTTGAGGGAAATTTGCTACTGTCCTACAAAACTCTGCGCTTGGAGGCCCAACAAAGTCTACAAGAAAAAAGTTGCGTAGTAGACATCAAGCTATTTTCTGGCGCCGTTGCCGGGGAGATGAGTGCTTGAAGGTATATCTTTAGATCTTGCAATTGAATATTTTAGTTTCTTGTTTATTCACTAGTTTGGTTTATAAAAGAAAACTACAAAATAATGGAATTGAAGTTGCATCAAGTTCTTTATCTTTATGATGTCTTTCTTGAAAATATGGATTCCGATAATTGTGCTAAAATTGTAGAAGAAGAATTTAATAAAATGTTTAATGTGAGTCCTTTGAATGATAAGCATGATTGCAATGATATTAGTATGAATTCTTTAAATATCTATGATTCTAATGATATGCAAAGCTACAAGCTTGGGGATGCTATGTTTGATGAAGATGATATTTTTTGTCCCCCAAGTTTTGATGAGAAAATTTATTATGATGATAGCATGCCTCCTATTTATGATGATTACAACGATGAAAGTGGGTTTGGAAGAGTGTCAACTTTATGTAGTAATGATCCCACTATTTTGGAGGGTGTTGAATCTTATTGTAATAATTATAAAAGTGGATTTGGAGAGGTCATGACTTTATTTAGTGATGATTCCACTATTTCGGAAGAGGTTTCAATTGATTATGACAACAAAGTTGCTATCTATGATGATTATGGTGATGACATGTATGCTATAAAGAATAATAATAACCATGAAACTTGTCATCATGATTTTAATCAAGTATCACATGATAGCTATTTCATTGAATTTGCTCCCACCACTATTCATGAGAATAAATTTGCTTATGTGGAGAGTTATAAAATATCTATGCTTGTGGATCATGAAAAGAATGCTTTATGTGAAAGTTATATTGTTGAATTTATTCATGATGCTACTGACAATTATTACGAGAGGGGAAGATATGCTTATATATATTTCAACAACATCAAGTTTCCTCTCTATGTGTTGAAACTTTTGAAGTTATGCTTGTTTTGCCTTCATATGCTAGTTAATTCTTGCTCCAATAAATTGTGTGCTTATAAAACTCCTATGCATAGGAAGTGAGTTAGGCTTAAATGTGCTTGTCATATGCTTCATGATGCTCCCTTTATGTTTCAATTCTTACTTTTATGTGAGCATCATTGAAATCGTCATGCCTGGCTAAAAAGGCATTAAAGAAAAATGCTTGTTGGGAGACAACCCAATATTTACCCCTACTGTTTTTGTGTGTTCACATGATTAAGATACTATAGTAATCATGTTTTTTGTCTTTTATTTCAATAATGTGCCAAGTAAAGCCTTTGGGATAGTGTGGATACTAGTTGATTCGATTCTGTGCAAAAACAGAAACTTTTGCGTCCAGTGTATGAATTTCCAGATTCTACTTGAGCATCAAAATATTCTGAAATTTTTACACAGTATTTCAATGCAAATTTCCTACGTTGTCCTAATTGTTCAGAATTTTTAGAGTTACAGAAGTACGGTTTTATTTCAGATCATTACAGACTGTTCTGTTTTTAACAGATTATGTTTTCAATGCATAGTTTACTTGTTTTATAGTTTCTATGACTTATATTGGTCAATATAATTTGTAGAAATGATAGAGTATAGTAGGAATTATGTGAGAACAATTAAGAATCTTGTCTTCATAGTTCCAAAGTGATGATTTATTCTTTATCATACTAACCTACCTCACGAGTTCCGTTAAGTTTTTTGTGATTGAAGTTTTCAAGTTTTGGGTGAGATATCGATATGAGGAGAATAAGGAGTGGCAAGACCCTAAGATTGGGGATGCCCAATGCACCCCAAGGTAATATTCAAGGAAGACTCAAGCGCCTAAGCTTGGCGATGCCCCGGAAGGCATCCCCTCTTTTGTCTTTAACATTATCGGTAACCTCACTTGGAACTATATTTTTATCCGTCACATGATATGTGTTTTGCTTGGAGCGTCACTTTATTTTATTTGCATTTGCTTGCTGTTATTTAGAATCATGTTTTGTATCTTTTATTTCAATAAAATTGTCAAGTATAGCCTTTACCATGCTCAGTTTGCAAGTTTATGAGTTGCTGTTTGAAAACAGAAAGTGTTCTGTTATGTCCTGAATATTCTGAATAGTCAGAACATGATTAAATCTTGAAATTTTTACACAGTAAGAATGCATGATTTCTCTGTCCCGTGGTAATTTTTTAGAATTTTTTGAGTTAAATAAGTATGAATTTGTATTCATCCATTACAGACTATCCTGTTTAGATAGATTGCTGTTATATTTGCATTGTTTGCTTGTTTAATGTTTCTATTTGTGGATAGGAGTATTAAATATGCAGAGGCATTTAGTATTCAATGTTTAATTATAATTTTAGTAATTTGCTACAGTAGAGAATGCTAAGGTTTTGAATCGATTTATACTAACTTATCTCACGAGCTCTTGTTAAGTTTTGTGTGGATGAAGTTTTTAAGACTTAGGGAAAGCCGAGATACGAGAGGAATTAAGGAGACACAGGAGTTCAAGCTTGGTGATGCCCAAGGCTTCCCAAGTTAATATTTCAAGAAGTCTCAAGCATCTAAGCTTGGGGATACCCCGGTAGGCATCCCACCTTTCTTCATCAACAACTATCGGTTAGTCTCGGTTGAGCCTAAGTTTTTAATTTTTCCCATGATATGTGCTATCTTTGGTGTGTCCTTTTTTTTTTTTGTTTGCTGTTTGAATAAAATACTTAGATTTGAAAGTTTTAAATTTGAGAGAGTCCTCACATAGCTACTTGATTGTTTAACTACTCATTGATCTTCACTTATACCTTTCTGGGAGTAGTTTCATGTTTACTCTTGTGCTTCACTTATATCCTAAGAGTAAAATTTTGAATGAATCGAATATCATAAATCTGAAATTATATATGCTTCATATGCTTAGCTCATGGGGAGTAGTGACTTCACATGGTAGTAAGATCTATTGAAATTTGACAATCACAATATTGGTCATACAAGCAATTCATGAAAGATTAGTATAAGGAAGAGTAATTTCACATACAAATATATTATCTTGGACATCTTTTATGATTGTGAATACCCATTAATTATTTTCAAACTTGATCAAATAAGTTGAAGTTGGACAAGGAAGACAACGTAATGAGTTATGTATGGATATATTTGCATAGAAGTTATATTGTTATGGATCCTCCAACATGTGGTGCTTGTTTATAATCTTTGCTAGCCAAAATTTCTGTACTAAGAGGGAATACTGCTAGTGCATGCAAAACCCTTGAGCCAAGTTTCTTCCTTGAGTGTCCACCATATCTTCCTATATACGGTATTACCCTGCCGTTCCAAGTAAATTTAAATGTGCCACCTGTAAAACCTTCAAATGAACATCTGTTTTGTGTGCCCGTACCGCTCATGGAGAGACGGGGCGGTCAATATCTTCCACGCTAAGTGGGTTATTCTCATGACAAGAGTTTATTCGCTCGTCTTGCACAAGAGAGGCTGGTATTTGGGATACCCAGTCCCGTTAACCAAAAACAAAGAAAAATATAATAAAACAAACTCCCCCTGGAAAGTAGATTGTTTGGAGGGCACCCGAGGATTTGGCTAGCCATGGCTTGTGTTTGTATGGTTGTGGGGAAGTAAACATTTATCTTTCTGCATGGGAACCGCCAATAATGTGTTTAGCATGGAAGATATTGAAATCCTTTGTCGTGACATTGACAGGAAAAGCACACCACTCAAAATGTAATTATCTCTGTTTTAAGCAATGAGCTCTGGCACATAAGCAAATCCCTGCTTCCCTCTGCGAAGGGCCTGTCTATTTACTTTTCATGTTGAGTGAACTTCTTATTCCAACCTCAATTATTCTCCACTTGGCAAGCATCATGTGGTGGGGAAAGATCCAGACACATATATCCAGTCAAATATATTTGATCATGAATTATTATTGTTGACAATTATCTCTAGGATAAGTAAGTTGGGAGGTGAAACATTAAGCCCCTATCTTCCTCTGTGTCTGATGGATGTTGTTTGTTCTAAAAATATGCTTTGAGTACTAGCAATCATAGAAGACTATATGATAATTGAGTATGTGGAGCTTTTACTTACAAAATAATATGAATTGTAATTGTTTGGTGACTAAGAATATAGGTTGTTAAGTTTCAAGAGAATGCATTGTTTGAACCATAACATGTGAATTGATTGCTATTCTATCATGATGAGTTTATGAGAAAGAGTTGCTGTTTATGATGCTAGGAAAAGTGATTGAAACTATCATTGATCAAATTTATGCACTATGCTAGCATTCACACTTCATAAATTATTTCTTTTCTCATTTACCTACTCGAGGACAAGCAAGAATTAAGCTTGGGGATGCCGATACGTCTGCAACGTATCTATAATTTATGAAGTATTCATGCCATATTTATATGAATTCTACATGGTTTTGGTATACTTTTATATGATTTTGATGGACTAACCTACTGACCAAGTGCCCAGTGCCAGTTTCTATTTTTTGGCTATTTTTTGTTTCGCAGAAAAACTATACCAAACAAAGTCCAATTGCCACGAAACTTTACGGTGATTTTTTATGGACAAGAAGAGACCCACGAAGCCTCGGAGGTGGACCAGACAAAGTCCAGGGGAGCCACGAGCTCAGGGGGGCGCCCACCTCCCTGGGGTGCGCCGCATGAGCTCGTGACTCCCTCGGGAACCTTCATGACGTGAATCCAACGCAGAAAATTTAAATACAGAAACCCCTGAAACTTAACCTAGATGAGTTTTTCCGCCACTGCAAGCCTCTGTCCCGAAGCGATCTCAATCAAAGCCCTTTTCCGGCAACCTGCCAGAGGGGGAAATCATCACCGGAGGCCATCTTCATCATCCCAACGGTCTCCATGACGAGGAGGGAGTATTCCACCCTCGGGGCTAAGGGTATGTACCAGTAGCTATGTGTTTGATCTTTCTCTCTCATGATCTTGATAGGACACGATCTTGATGTACCATGAGCTTTGTTAATATAGTCGGATCATATGGTGTTCTTCCCTCTCTATCTTTGTTGTGATGAATTGAGTCCTGCTCCTTGAAGTTCTTTATGTTGGATTGAACATTATGAATCTGAAATTGTCTGATGCATATCGAATAATCAACTCACGGAGACTCGGGGTGACAATGGGGTTCTCTAGGTGACATTAGAGTTGATTGATATGTATCATATGGTATCATCATAGTACGATCTCTAGGGCTATTTGTGACACTTTTAGTGATGGCTCAATTGATCGACCGGAAAGATAACTTTGAGGTGGTTTCATACCCTACAAACAATTTCATCTTATGTTCTCCGATAGATAGGAACTTTGATGTATGTCTTGCATGTGGATACCCGCGGTGACATTGGGGTATTCTATTGAGTGACTTGATGTATGTTTTGGTAATCAACTTGCAGATTTCCGTGGTGACATTGGGGTAATTTAGGCATATAGGTTGATACACATTTTCATCCTACTTTCTCTGATAGGAACTTGGGAGTGATTATTTGTCGCACGTTGAGGGATAGTTATATGATTCAATTATGTTAGCACTGTTGAGAGATTGCACTAGTGAAAGTATGAACCCTAGGCCTTGTTTCTAAGCATTGCAATACCATTTGTGCTCACTTTTGTCACTTGATACCTTGCTGTTTTTATTATTTCAGATTACAAAAACCTATATCTACTATCCATACTACACTTGTATCACCATCTCTTCACCGAACTAGTGCACCTATACAATTTACCATTGTATTAGGTGTGTTGGGGACACAAGGGATTGCTTGTATTTGATTGCAGGATTGTTTGAGAGAGACCATCTACATCCTACACCTCTCACAGATTGATAAACCTTAGGTCATCCACTTGAGGGAAATTTGCTACTGTCCTACAAAACCCTGCGCTTGGAGGCCCAACAGAGTCTATAAGAATAAAGTTGCGTAGTAGACATCACCCCTGGCCCACTGTCAGCCTCTGTGCACTCTGCTGGGTGCACTCCACTGGGTGCACTTAGCAATTTAGTTTAAATAATTTTCCAAATAAAAATAATCCAAAAAATTTCAGAAAATGCTTAAAACTTTGAAAATTCATATAAAATAAACCGTAACTCGGATGAAAATAATTTATATATGAAAAATGATCAGAAAAATATAAGGATTCTGAATATGTCATCCACATGCATGACAAACATTGTTATCACCATGAACATTGAACATTTGCCTCCAGATCAATAGAGACAATAATACCTGGAGCTGGAAAAATATTTCCGAATATTTTTCCACTTCATTTAAAATATGTAGTAATGCATTAGGTCACATAATCAATACTTTTTGCCGTGCCTTTGCATTTGTGTTGCATTTGTATGCCTTTTATTTATTTGTTTCCCCCTCCTCTGCTCTTTTCTGGTAGACCCCGGTACTGCCGTAGCCCCCGAGGACGACTACAACACCCCTGACGACCAGTTTGCCTTAGCAGAGCTTCCAGGCAAGCAACCCCCCTTGATCATTCCGATATCGCCCATTCTTTCCCCCCCTACTTCTTGCATTAGAGTATTGATACAGTGTTACTTTATCGGTAGTTCCTACTCTGCTGCATGGCCTGATTTTGTTACCTGCTATCGATACCTTACCTGTATCCTATCATGCTTAGTCTAGTTATGCTGTGTCACCTCAGTGGCCCTACACCCTTGTCCGTTTGCTATGCTGTAGTCGGGCCGTGATCCCTCTGGGCGATGATCACAGATATACTTTATAACTGATATTACATACATGTTGTTCTTAAAGTCGGGTCGGCTCAAAGGAATACCCGCGGGTGATTCATTATGGCGGAGCGACAGGGCAGGCGGAGACCATCCAGTGAGAGGTGGGCCTGGCCCTGATCATCATTCATGGTTACTTAATAATAATGCGTTGTTGAGATTTGGGTATTTGATCTGAGACTGCCACTGGCATAAACGCACTAACCGCCACGGGGGATAATGGTTTATGGGGCCCTCGGCGTCGTCAGTTCCTCCCGAAAGCTCTGTCAGATGTCACAGTTTAGAAATGCGGCACGCACCCAGGTGAGCGGATACTGCCTGAGCTTGTATAAGCTAGGTGGGCTTGGTCCCGGCCGTCCATGCAACGTGCTGGAGTACTTTGGGGTGAGCGGCCGAACAACCCCTTCGTGCTGAGGATGTAGACCGGCAGGTGCCCTCTCTAGAGAGCCTAGGTAGGACTTCTCCGTGTCGATCATCTGAGGCCGGGCATTACCCAGAAAAGTGTGTCCGGCCAGAGGTAATCGAGCGTGTTGGGTAATGTGGTGCACCCCTGCAGGGAAGTAATCTATTCGAATAGCTGTGTCCACGGTAATAGGACGACTTGGAGTTGTATCCCAATCTTCTACAACTAGAACTGGATACGGTTTAAAATACACCAAGATAATAGATAGGAATACCCGGTGATCGCTTTCTCGCAGGGGCTCGAGGAAGGATCTCAGGGTATGTTGTAACTGATCCGCGGACTGGCCGAGCAAAGTCAAGACAGTCTCGATGTAAGTCTTTAGCCTGGGGTCTCCACGGAAGAGCGTACCCATAGCAAAACCGAGCGCGTTCCGCATCTTCTCCGCCACTGTCGCGACCTCCCATAGACGGGTCTCCACATCATCATGCTGAATCTCAGGCAGAGGAGCTGCACAACAACAGTGTCACAAGTAAGACGGCAGCCATTGAGTATACAAGGCGGACAGCAAAAACAAGAATTAGGCGTACTACCTTTAGCCGCGGCCTCCAGATCACGGCAATACTTTTGCGCCTCTACTAGCTGCAAAGTCGCCTCGGCATTATCCTTTGGAAGTTGGGCGATCTTCTTATCGCCCTCCTGGGTCACGGTCGCCTGCTGCGCGGGCTTCCTTTCGGCGGCCTCCAAATCCCACCGAAATACGCCTTGGCGATCCTTGCTACCCTCCAAGTCATTGCGGAGGATGCGGCAGGCCTCCTGTTCCCAGTGGAGGGCGGTCTCCAAGTCACGCTTCACCACGAGAGCTCCATCTAGCTCCCTCTTGGCAGCCTGCTCAGCCTCCTCTGCCTGCGTACGAGCCTTGGCGGCCTCACTGAGCTCCTGGCATAGGGCGCCGGCCTCCTCAGGGGCTACAAAAGGGAAGCAGGACAAGCTCAGAGGTTAGAGAATAATCAAACAGCAGCGGACGACCACGGAGGGGACAAAACCACACAATACTTACATATGGCGCCGTCACGAAGACGCTGGAGCCCGTCGGCGTCTTGACGCTGGGTACTCAGCCGCCATTCCAAGTCTGTGACCAAAGCAGCTAGGCCACGGTTCTCCTCGACAAGCATCTACAACGAGGAACATGCTCAAATCAATTTCAAAAACATCAAGGACAGCACAAAAGGAACCAAGCATGGCCCCAAGAATGCATCCACACTTGGTCCCGAGGGTTACTACCACTAGGCATGTACAGATCATACCTTGAAGCCGGGCTCCACCGAAAGCCCCACCTCTCGCAAGGTGGACTAGAGGTGCTTCAAAGCCTCCTCAGCAGCTCCCAGCGGCGCCACGAGGTCCCTGGGAACCTCTGAGCCATACTCACCGACAAGGAAGGAGGGGACTTCCGGCGTGACATGCACCAGATTGGCCTCCTTCACCCTTAGGGGCTCAGGGCAGGTCCTGGGAGGCGTAGCCGTCACCGGCGCCACCAGAGGAGTGTTGCCACCAACGGCAACCTGTGACGCCCCCGCCTTGACCGTGCACTAATCATACACGCAAACGTGCACGATCAAGATCAGAGACTGACGGGAAGATATCACAACACAACTCTAGACACAAATTTAAACATAAATCTTTATATTACAAGACAGGGGTCACGAGGACCCAAATACATAAGTCATCAAACAAATAATATATGGGTACAGACATAGTTAGTCAAGTTTGCCTTAAGAAGGCTAGCATAACAACGACATCTGATCGAAAAGGCGCAGGCCTCCTGCCTGGGGCCTCCGAACTCCTCCTGGTCGTTGGGCTCCACGTAGTAGTAGACACCTCCGGGGATCTCTGGCTCCTGGTAGTAACCTCCTGCGGTGAACTTTGGCTCCTGGGCTCCGTCGTCTAAATGCAGCAACTGGGTAGGAGGGAAAAGGCAGCAAAGCAACTATGAGTACTCATCCAAAGTACTCGCAAGACTTACATCAGATCTATAAAAAGGATGCATCGGTATCAAAGGAATGGGGCTATATCTTTGGACTATACTGTAGAAATGCCAGAGTAGAGAGGGAGAAGCCTATCCTATTGAAGACTAGCATCTTGCAGCAATCTTGCAGCATCAGAAGAGAGTAGAGCACAATAACATATAACAGCAATAATATTTTGGCAATGCCCAGAGATCCTTCCTCGACTACCCTGCGAGAAAGCGACCTCGGAGCAATATAACAGTTTAGTAACATGAAGTATCCGGTTCTAGTTGTAGTAGATCAGGATACAACTCCGAGCGTCTTGTTACCGTGGACACGGCTATTCGAATAGATTAACTTCCCTGCAGGGGTGTACTACTGTTACCCAACACGCTCGATTACCTTTGGCCGGACACACTTGCCTGGGTAATGCCCGGCCTCGGGTGATCGACATGCCGTAGTCCTAACAAGGCTATCCAGAGAGGTCAGCACGCCGGTCTAAATCCTAAGCGCGAAGGGGTCATGGGCCAATCGCCCTATGCACTCCTGCATGTTGCGTGGGCGACCGGGACCAAGCGCGACTGTGGAAGCACCAACTGACGTAACCAGCTCACCCGGGCGCGCGCCGCTCAACTGTGACGTCTGACAGAGCTTTCAGTAGAATGTACGACGCCGAGGGCCCATACCATAATCCCGCGTGGTGGTTAGTGCGTATAGGCCAGAGGCCAACTCAAATCAAATACCCAAATCCGTTAACGTGTTATTAGTAACTCGCGGAGACGAACAGGACTCCTCTCAGCTCTGACTTGGTAACACGCGGACCACGACCAAGGACCAGGCCCACCTCTTTCCTAGGTGGTCTCCGCCTGACCTGTCGTTCCGCCACAATATCTCTCACGAGTACCCTTGGGGCCAACTCGACTTGTATCATTAGCTCGCGGGTACCCTTGGGGCCGACCCGACTTGTAAAGGGGGAATGTCGTAACTTAGGGCCATACCGTCTAGGTGAGATCCGAGGAATCACCCCCGATGGATCCACACTTGATACACTCCACGACAGAGACATCATCGAGAATGATCTATAAGGCATCACCCTCGGAAAGGTCACCCTTGAGGTGCTTCGCTATAGAGTCATCATCGAGAGTGATATACGAGGAATCACCCTCGGTAGTATCACACTCGTCGCGGCTCTGCAGAGTCGTACAGTTGCATGGGCCTAAGGGGGTCTCAGGTCTCGGTACAGCAACCAACTGGTTCAGTCAACCCGAATGACAAAGCAGCGCAACACGGACAAAGGTGTAGGGCCACTAGTGGGACACAGGTATTCCTATACTAAGCAATTGGGATAACAGGTAAGTATCAATAGCAGTTACAAAAGTTGGTTTCAAATACGCTCCTCTCTTCTGATGCTACAAGATGCTAGTCTACGATAGGTTGAGCTTCTCCATCTTATTCTGGCATTTTTGCAGTATAGTCCAAGGATATACCACCATTCCTTTGATACTATTGCATACTTAGTATAGATCTAATGTAAGTCTTGCGCGTACTTTGGATGAGTACTCACCATTGCTTTGCTACCCCCTTTTCCCCTTCAACCCGGTTGCTGCGTTCAGATGGTGGCACCCCAGAGGTAGGAGGTTCTGAGACTGGCTACTTCGTGGAGCTCGACGTCGATGAGTAGTTCGGAGGTCCCAGGCAGGAGGCCTACGCCTTTCGATCTAGAGTCAATGTTTGTTTCAGCCTTCTTTAAGGCACTTGTGTTGAACCTGGTCTATACTCAGATGATACCTGTTGTATGACTGATGTATTTTGGGTCCCCGTGCCCTGGTTTGTAATATAATGTTTTATGTTTAACATTTGTGTCTTAGAGTTGTGTTGTGATACTAACGTGGAGTCACTGTTCATCATCGTGCATGATGCGCATATGATTAGTGCATGATTAAGTTCAGGGCCGTCACACGACCTCTACGGTGATAATTACCCTCACTAGAAGCCATACTTCTCCTTGGTATTTAAACCAAAGCAATGGAGACCAAAGCTCTGATACCAGTTGTAGGATCGAAAGTAGGTCTAAAGGGGGGTGATTAGACTACTTGACCAATAAAAACCTAGTCTTTTCCCAATTTTAGTCCTTGGTAGATTTTAGCAATTCTAGCAAGTCTACTAGCACCCTACGCATGCAAGTATAATATAGTGGCAGCGGAAATTAAAGACTTTGCACATGAAAGTAGAGGAGGGGTTTGGAGATAATCAAACGCAATGAAGACACGGTGATTTTTGGCGTGCTACCGATAGGTGGTGCTATCGTACGTCCATGTTAATGGAAACTTCAACACACGGAGGGTAGTGGCTGCGCGAGTCCACGGACGGCTCCACCCATGAAGGGTCCACGAAGAAGCAACCTTGTCTATGCCATCACGGCTTACGCCCACGAAGGACTAGCCTCACTCGGGTAGATCTTCACGAAGTAGGCGATCTCCTTGCCCTTACAAACTCCTTGGTTCAACTCCACAAGCTTGGAGGCTCCCAAGTGACACCTAACCAATCTAGGAGACACCACTCTCCAAAAGGTAATAGATGTTGTTCTTGATGATGAACTCCTTGCTCTTATGCTTCAAAAAATAGTCTCCTCAACACTCAAACACTCGCTCACAGATTTTGGCTATGTGGTAGGAGAGGGATTGGAGTGGAAAGCAACTTGGGGAGACTAGAGATCAAGGATCAAAGGTTGGAGTGGAATCCTCTTGATCTCAACACAAGTGTAGGTGGTTCTCTCTCAGAGAATGGATATGGGAACTGTAAGCTTCGAACTGGTCGCTCTCTCTGAGTTGCTGGAATGGGTGGGGGTATATATAGGCAGCACCAAAAATCCAACCGTTACACACTGTCGTGGCAGATGTTCTCATGAGAGAACTAAGTTGTGGGGCCATCGCTGCCAGGTGATTGCTTGAACGGGGTTGGTCGGAATCAAGAGACGCGAATTTACCCAGGTTCGGCCCCTCACGATCGAGGTAAAAGCCTACTCCTGCTTGGTTGATATTAATGATGATCTCGATTACAAGGATGCGGATTCGCTAACCTAGCCTTCGAGAGATTGCCACTTAACCTCGGATCCTTGGAACCCCCCCTTTATATAATAGGGTGAGTCCCTAGTTTTACAAGAGACTCCGGGTCATACTCTTAACCCGTGTCCTACTCTTTCAATGATCTACTCCCCGGGTTATGGAAAGTTCTCCTGGGCCACCATGTTGAGTCAGCCCACAGGGTCCAGATGAGAGTCGGCCTCCTGCCGAGTCTCACTTGGGCCTTCGAATCTTCTCGATCATCCTCGTCATGACCCGGCAATAGTGCGACTCACAGAGCTCCAAGGCTCAAGGCCGGGTCACACTTACGCCGGGTCTCAACCGTGGGGAACATCCCCAACACACACCTTTATGCACTACTTGGTGGGACCAGGTGAAATCACTCGGTGAAACCGATCAGTACAAAAGGTTTGAACTTTAGGCTTTTCGGTAAGACTGGATGAAACCTCTCGGTGGGACCGAGCGAAGCTGACCTAAGCACTTTCCACACTTCGGTGTCACCGATTGAAACCATTTGGAAATTTCTAGATGAATGCCGCAATTGGTAACAGAAGGTTGGCAAGTGCTCTTTGGTGGGACCGAAGGGACAACTCGGTGAGACCGAGATGCTAGGGTTTAGGCAGTGGCTATGTCAAGTGTATCTCGGTGAATCCGGCTGGATGCATATCGGTGCGACCGAGATTGACTTTAGGGTTTTGGACATAGATGAATGTGAGAGTGTGACTGAGGATTTTGGAGCAATATCTCTAACCACTTGAGTAGTTAGATCATGATCGAAACCGCATCCCCTTTTAATAGTATTGCCTTTCCTATGAACTCAATGTGATCTTGGATCACTAAACCAAAAATGTCGAGTCTTGAAGCTTTGCCAACACATGTCCTTTGCATTTTCAGTGTCCACCTTCACAACCCATTGTCATACCTATATTGAACTTTCCTGAAATATTCTTTGCATAGGCATTAGTTCAATGATATATATGTTGTTATGAATTACCAAAACCACCTGGAGATTCGTTGCACTTTCACGCTCACGACGTTCCCCGCGGTTGTTTCCAGCCAAACGCCGATTTCCCGCCCCTCTCCACCGACTATACAGTGGACGGACGGCTTATAAATGGGCGGACCGTCGCCGACGAACGGCGTATCTCTCTAGCTAGCTCACTAGTATTCCACTCCAGTACACGCCCGACGATGGCCGATGAGATGCTCGACGACATGTTTGAGGAAAATGATCCCCTCCAGCAGTACGTTCTCGAGGATACCCACGCGCTGGATACGTAGGAAGCTGCCCGGTGACGCGCCAACGCCATGCCACGGCCGCCCCTGCCACGCTCCCTCACCATTATGCAAGCATGGCTAGTTTGACAAGTCACCCGCCCGTCCATAGTGGAAGAGCATGCGGGCCGGACAGCAATGGAGCGCATCCAGAGAGGAAGAGTACGCGGCGACGCCGCCGGTATTGCCTGGACGGCGTGGGAGTCCGCCCCTAGCGCGTAAACGGAAGCCAACAACTTCAACAACGTCCACGACTCTGAGGCGTCCGCAAGCACCTGCAAGTCCCGCGTGGGCTCCCGTGGCAAATAGTGCATTAATTATGTAATGTCAATCAATCAAAAAGGCGACAAATCTATGTACCATGTCGATAATCGACAAATCCCCCCTCCCCACTCCGTTTATTCTGCTAAACCGGTCTATTCTGCTAGTATTGGCAGAATAGTTATTCTGCACACACTTCCGAACTGCACGCTCAACGCAAGGGCATGGCATTTTTGAAGCAAGAGTACTGCAATACTGAGACGAGTGAACTTCTCGTTGCAAAAAACTGCATGCGCATTTTTTCGGTACTATTTTTGATCCAGTTTTTTAACCATTTGTCGGAACGATGCGTATGATATGTCGTTGGAAAGCTATGGATTAGGCACAACTTCGCCATGTTAAACACTTTTTGAGATTACTCACGGTTTAAGAGCAGTTTCGAAAATTATGCAGTGCCGAACGAGTAGCAGCGAGCATTTTTCACGATTTTTTCTAAACCGCTTATCGGAATGAAGCAAACGATACCCCGTTGAAAAGATATCATCGAGGCACAACTTTTTCATATATAAAACCATCTCTAATTCCGTACGGTTTAAGAGCAATTTCAAATTTATCAAAACACGGAAATTCTGTTTTTGAAATTTACAGTTTTTTGGGTACGGTTTTCGCTGCAGTTTTTTAACCGTTTGTCGAAACGAGGCGTGTGATACGCCATTGAAAAGCTATGGAAGAGGCGCAACTTTCATATGTAGAACATATTTTGAGATTCCATATTGTTTTAAATTAATTTTGAATATAGTGCGGAAGCCGACGAGGGACAGCGGCAGTGTTTTCATGATTGTTTCCAAACCGCTTTTCGGAATGATGCAAATGATACGCCGTTGGAAAGATATCAAAGAGGCGCAATTTTTTCATGTAGAACATCTCTCTAATTCCTTACGGATTAAGAGCAGTTTTGATTTTACCGAAATGCGGACACTCTGTTTTTCGCGACACCAAAATCGACGAGTGAAATGCATCAGACAGAAAACCGCACTGCTTCAGACTGAAAACCGCACTGCATCGGACGGGCAAATGAACTACTTGATTTCATTTTGTCAAGCGGTAAATTTTCCCAGGCGAGGAAGTGGGTCGCGCTTCACATCGGGCGTAAGTGAACTGCAACACTATGAAGAAGTGAACCGCATTACTTTTTTTGTCATTTCCGTAACATTTTTTCTGCATTTCACATTGGGGAGTAAGTGAACCACGACACTACCGAAAGTGAACCGCGTGACCTTTTTGTTGTCTTTTTTTGTACTTAATATTTTTTACGCGCGTAAACCGGGCGAGTGTACCGCACGGACTGAGCGAGTGGACTGCATAATTTTGCATTTTCTTTTTTCTTTTTTTACTGCATAATTTTTTTATCAACGAGTATGTACTGCAGGGACGAGGTGAGTGGACTGCATCAATTTTTTTGTTCATTTTTTTTCTACTGCTCTTGGCAAAAGAGTGAGCTGCATAAAAAATATGACTTTGCAGTGAACCACGAGGAAAGTGAACTAGAAAACTTTTTATGCATGATATATGTTAACGTTTTTCCCGAGCTGCGGTTGATGACTACAGTGGACTTCTTTAACAGCAACAAAGCTCCAGCAAAACAATGGAACTAAATTTAAAAAACATCACATTGAACCGCACGCCGGTACCAGCCGGACTACATAATTGTGCACCGTTGTTCCTATTAAAACATTACAAAGTGAGCTGCATTTTTTATGGAGTGAACCTCTAGGCCCACGGAAGCGAACCGCTCCCTCCCAGACTACCAGGGGACATTTTCTTTTTGTGTTTCTTCTGTTTTGGATCACAAGGAACAGAGTGAACCACAGCGGACAGAGGAGCAAACCTCTCCGAGAGACAGTGAATTTTTCTAAAAATATATGAACTTCTAGTTCCCTAGAAAATTAAACACCACCTTTTTTCTGAATCGAAAAGTGAATCGCAATTTGGTATCTTGGGGAGCTTGATGCAGTGCAGAACCTCGTACACGCGAACTGAACTGCAAAATACATCATATCAGGGGAAGTGGAGTGGATTTGGCAGGGGAAAAGCAGGACGCGGGGGCATCCGGCAGCCGCGTCGTAGCTAGGGAGCACTTAAGTTTTTTTGCAGTCCTCGTCTCCTACACAAAAACAGCAAAAAAAATGAACCACAAGCAGTTTGTGAACCGAACTGCGAGAAAAGTAGCAATTTGATACTCGAGCACAAGATCTAGGGGGGAGAGCCCGACGGAGACCCACTGTGGCCTCAGAAACATGCCCTTCACCAGAGAGAGGGCGGTGTTGCTGGGAGGAGGGAGTTTGCAGAATGGGGAAGGAGGGAGCCAAGGGGAAGAGGGTTGTAGTGAAGGTCGGGCGCGAATGGTGGAGGAGAGCACCACCACAAACTACGTGCCGGCGGACTGCACTGACGACCAATACGACCTGCGTCGGGAAGCAACATGCACTGCATCAGCGGAGAACAACACGGGAGAGGAGCAGAGGTGAACTGTACGCACCGGCACGACGTACTGCACAGCAGCGACCGGTGAAGTCGGGCAGCAGCAGGCCTCCGGCTGGCACGGCGACCGGCGAAGTCGCGCCGCGAGATGGTGCTAGGAGGAGGTCGCCCATGGATGGTTGCCCGAGAGAGGGATTGCCCCGATCCAGGCGGTAGTGGCCCACGAGAGGTCGCCCGAGGCAGGATTGCGTGCATCCAAGCGGCGGCGGCTCCCGGGAGGTTGCCTGGTGGCGTGGCTGCGGAGATCCAGGCGGTGGTGCTCTCGGAAGGTCGCTAGGGGATAGGGTAGCGTGGATCTCGCGTGGTAGCCGAGGAGGTAGAGGATGGAAGCCGTCAGGGAGGAAGCAGAAGCTGGAGTAGGGGTGGGGCGGCACCGGTAGTGAGCTGTCGTGGCGCGGCGGCGCGCTGGAAGCTTGGGTTGGGCGTGGGGAGTGGGTGGGGTGGCCGGGGGTGCTAGGATCCAGTGCGGTTGAGAGGGTGGGGTGGCCGGCGGCGCTAGGATCCAGCCGGGGTGGGGTGGGGTGGGTGGGTGGGTGCTGGGGGAGGCGTTGGAAAGGGGGAAGAAAGTGGTTCGGGGCTAGGGAGGCGACGGGCAGAGGAAGAACGTGGTTCGGGGGTGGGGGATTGTTCTGTTTTTTGTCTTTTCTCTGGTTTGGGGGTGTTAGCAGAATAACGAGGTGTTATTAGAATAAGGTCTTAAGGGGTGTTATTAGAATAGACCCACCCTATATATATATACCAACTATAGCAGCAATAAACAATAATTTGTATTTCCAAATATTTGATCGCTAAGCGCGGTCTTAATTTGTGCGCTGATATTCAGAGTATTGTTCACCGCGTGTAGCAAACACTGTTCACTATTCACGGAGTACTATTCACAAAAGTATTTACTATTCACGTCACTATTTCTACTATTCAAATAATTGGCGTTTGTGTGGCTGGATATTCATCTACTATTCAAGACTATTTCAATTATATGCGCGTGTCTGGTAATCAACACGGCTAATTCAAACTTATATGCAGGATCTATTAAGAGCTGACGAGGCTAGTCAGTTCGTCCGACGGTGCGCGCAGTGGTGTAATATTCCTATTCGGTACTCACCATATTTATCATTATGTTGCATCAGATGTAGCTAGTTACGTTCACTTGATGGTTTTAATTGCAAACTTATGGGTTAAATTCTTATCGTCTTCCCAGGCAGTTCCACCCGAAGGGAATACTTCTCTACGGCAACAAGGTTCTCAATCAACGCCACTCTGGGCTACACAAAGAACAAACACGCAGAGGTTTCTCCTATAGGATCCCTAGCATAAGAACTCTTCCCATAAATTTATAAATAAAAATATCAAGTGAAACCAAAGAAACTACATCATTTCAACAACATAATTTACATATGCTTTTCCCTTTCGGGAGGCCCCGAAGGGATTACACACAAACTAGGAAATTACCTTGGCTATACTACTAAGGAAGCAGTGCACTGGCTTGAGAGCTTCGCTTCGCTCAGTCTACTTCGCTCTTCTCCGACTTGTGTGTTGTGTCCTGCCTCCGAGCCTGGCGTCTCCTTTTATAGCCGCGAGGGAGGCATTCGGGAGCCTTCTCCTCTTTATTTTAAATCGGCTTAGCTACCTGACGTGTCCACCTAGAGCGTGGATAAGGATGCCTTCACGAGAGCTCCTGATGGCTTGTCGGTCTTCGGGATATCTTTCATGTGGCTACTTTGTGGAAAGCATTCACGTGGGCTTGGTCTGCTGGCTAGCCTTCAGTGTCTTCTGGGATATGAGTAATATCATGCATAGAAGATTTTTACTCACACCGCTGCACTCTACTCTGACTGAATTATTATTATTATTATTTACTTTTTATAATGTGGGGGGTCTTCCCCGCCGATACAATTGATAACACCTTATCAATATTCTAAATTCCATCAATATTCGGGTCGGGTATAGTCCCTCCGCGCCCGAATAATTCATAGCAATATCAATACAATTGCAATTGGGCTTTATTCAGGCTGTTGCCCATGCCCTGCGATATCCATATGATCATCCTCTGTGAGATGAAAATCATTTTTGTATCACATTCTTTCTTTATTTCTTCAAACCTTGTATTTATTTCAAGCCTTATTTCTTTTAATATTTCTTCCTTTAATTCCATCTTTAATTCTTCTTTCCAAACCTTTGATGTGTCTTCCCATTTTTCGTCTATTTTCATGTCTATATATTCCCTGTCTAAAGAATCCACTCCTTTTACGAGGCACTCTTTATATGTTTTATATTTTGGAGAAATTTCTTCTTTTTCATATTTAGAGCTTGATTCTTCTATTTTCAAATTCCTGAGGACTGCTGTTGCCGGATTGGCGTTATTTACTCTGTTAACCTTCTGAATATATTCTTTGGCTGATGGTTGAATATAATATATGGGTCCTATGACAGCCTTTGCATATTTTTGAGCTTCTTCTACATAGGCATAACCTTTCTAGCTTATGTTATCTCCATTTTTCTTTGCTATTAAATTTTCTATACTTATTTTTTCATATGAAGTATATATTCCTGGCTTTTTTCCTTTAATCAAAACATATAGCGTCTTGTGTTCTGGATATTCCATATTTTCTGCGGACGTTTGTCCTTTATTCATCATTTTTCCTTTATTTAGCATATTGAAATATTCGGCCAAACTATTCAGAATTGATAACATATATCCTTTATCATCTCTTTTGTTGTTATATTGATTCCAGAAATTATCAAGGATGCATTCTTGAACTTCATCTATTATAATATGC
This sequence comes from Elymus sibiricus, assembly GCA_039707655.1. Taxonomy (NCBI): domain Eukaryota; kingdom Viridiplantae; phylum Streptophyta; class Magnoliopsida; order Poales; family Poaceae; genus Elymus; species Elymus sibiricus. Next base: position 21,220,112 of record CM077676.1, read on the forward strand.
TTCTTGGGCTTGAAATTAAAGGTATTTGGCTGAAATATTTTCAAACTATTTTCAGTCCCAAAGATGATTGCTTCAAACCCATGGGGGTGTAGTCCTCTCTTCATTATCTGTAAAAATAATGAACAAGAGAATATGTTATATCAATTATTATCTTTTCCTTTAATATGCTCAAATATTATTTTATGACTATTCCTTCTTTTATTTCCGTGCTTCCAGCAGCACCATATTCTTCTTCTTTATTATCCTTTAGCCTATCTTTTAGTATTTCTAGCTCTCCTTCTAGTTTATTTATTCTATTTTCTAGATTTCTAACCCTGCTATATAATATTCTATCTTCTGGTTCAAATTCTATTTCCTGTCTCCATATTTGATTTTTGGCTTTTAGACAGGAGGCACAGGCTTGTCTTAGGCATATGCTGCATGTGGACCTATTATCTTGGCTTGGATAATATATACAAAAAGCACATTTGATATTATAATCACCTTTCCCTTGAATCCAATCATGCTCACAATCTACCTGATTCATCATTTCTATTTTTAAACCTGCTAAATCATCTATTAGGTCTAATTCATCTTCACTTGAATCATATTCTTGAGTCTCATTTTCTACTTCATCTGTTTCAATGATTAAATATATTGACTCGTCATCTTTTATTTCATCATCACATACTAATATATTCTCATTAACACTATCTATAATTAAAACTGTTTCTTGCTCTTCATATTTACTAGAGTATCTTTTCTGGTCATTATTAGGGCAGGTTCAACTTAGGTGGTCTGGAGAGTTACATATAAAACACCTGCATGTTTTATCATAAGTTTTTCTAGGATAATATCTTCTTACCTTTCTTTTATGTAGAAATGGAGCTCTATTATCTGACCTTCTTAAGAAAAATCTTTTCTTGGTTCTAAAATTTCTATTATCTCTCCTTTGGGTTTTATAATATTTTTTATTCTTATACCTTTCTTCTTCATATGTTAGTGGTATTTGGACAATATTATTGCAGAAATTATAATCTCTTTTCTTCATAGATCTTTGAGCTTGTATACCTGTACATACTTTTCTTAGCTATTTAAAGACAAATGTTATGGCTTGGGATATGTTTACAATATTTCCCACTGATTCTTTTTTATATTCCTCAAATATTATAGACCCTAGAGGGTCAAGCAACTTATTAAAATATCTTTCTACTACCCCTACATTAAAGCCTTGCTTAGCGGTGGTAGCATTATATAAGTAATGCTGAGAGAATTCTTTTATGCCTTTCCAGCTTGTCAGCGTTAATTTTTCTATTTCTCTCAATCTTTCATTTTGTAAAGAGGTATGTCCTAATTCTGGATCTTCTGCTATGATCATATTTGAAATAACATTTGCAAAGTTATTAGGATTACTTCCTGCTCTTTTTAATTCTTGATATTGATTAGGGAACGTTTCTACCCATTGTTCCCATAGGACTTTCACAGATTCTCCTAAAAATGTTTCAAGATTTGTTATCATATCTTCAACCTTAGTGCCTATATTATGCTGGTTTTGTATGTATTTTTGAGCTATTAATGCTTTCCATATACTAATTATATTCGGCCCATCTATCGGGTCATGGGCTGCTAAATTTAATATAGCACCATCATTCTTATAATTTTGACATTGTACTGGCCTTTCAAAATCTCTTCTCTTAGTACCCATATATCTATATTGTCCAGGGATATATGTGGGTTGGTAGTCATTTTTTTCTTAGGGCCATTGTCCAGCTGATCTGGTAGGTCTCTCCCTGTCTTCATCTCTTTTTACTGAAGATTCCCCATATCCCTTTCTTCTTTTATTACTATTTTCTACTTCCATGGCTTCCATTACATTATCTAGATTATGTAGTCCTACATCATCTAGTGAGTTATAAAAATCACTATTTTGTTCTGAATCATCATAATTTTTATCTTCTAAACCTTCTTCTTCTTCATAACTTTCTAGTAATAGCTTATTATTTATATCCCATTGCTCTTCTTCATCCACAATTTCATCTTTGTGGCTCTGATCAATATTCTTATTTTTATTATTATCGGTGGTAACAATATTATTACTATTATTATTGTCTACCTTTTCTTCTGATGATATAGTTTTATTTATCACGCGAGAACAACTAGTGGCTTGTTTTTTCTCGCTTTTTTGCCTTTTTACTCTAGCAATTTCTCTAATGAAAAACAATTCTCTTTCTCTTGTTTTAGGCCAATCTGTTGTCATAGAATGACTATATTCCCATTCTATATGCTTTAATTTCTTTTCCCAATGTATAATTTCATCATCTATATTAGCTTTTTCCATGCATTCGTTTACACCTTTATCCTTATCATTCCTAATATCTGTTTCTGACATAAAAGATTATGTGTCTTCTATGGATGCAGATTTATAATTCATGAATCTGATGCTACTACCTCCTTCACAATTTTGATAACTTATGTAATTTTCAGGTTGCTTTAGCTCCTTCTTTTCTATTAATTCTCCTATCTTCCATTCCTCTCCTGCTCTTTCTTCAGAACTAATCGTAAGAGGATTCATAAATTGTATGCCTTTTTATTGCATGCTATCAATTACGTTATTAACATTTACTCTATATCTAGAATTACTTCTGTTAGTGAGCCTTCCTGTAAATTCTATGCTTACTAACAAGTTTGTTCCTTTAAAATCTTCATATCCTTTAGTTTGGAAACCAAAACTCATTTTTTCAATAAATTCTTTTACAGACATTATTATATCTGGGGCTATGTATGTTATTAACCTATTTTCATTCATATCTCCTTCCAGAAAGCCTAATGCCGCTTTATCAATTGATTCCCATCTTCTATCTAATAGTGTTATTAAAACCTTTGCTCCTAATTTCTTTCTTGTCATGCCTTTAATTCCTATGATATACATACCTTGATGAATATATTTATAACCACAATATCTTAATTGATTTTCAATGTCCTTGTTCACAATTCGTAAATCTACTAAATGCGTTAATACACTTAATTCTACTTCTCTAGATATTCTGTATAAACCACTCTTACTTTCAAACATACCCATGTGATAAACTTGCTACGGTTTTATTTTCCTTAGGGTATCCTTTTGATATCTTTCTAAGTCCTTTTGCAAATCTACAACTTCTTCTATACTATCAACATCATCAGCTTTGCATGATAATCTATGCTTCATTGCAAGAGGCTTAGAGTCTTGCCTTACTACCTGGAGGGATTTGTCTCTTCTGGAGAAGCTATTAGGTACGTCCATTTTTCTGAATTAATATTCCTTGATGAAGATACTATTCCAGATGAAGATAACACAATATCTTTGTTGCTTTGAACACTATTTAGCTTGTCTAAAACTTGGATTAAAAGCTGCAGAATAGTATTATTTTGTCTTATAATGATTTTAGAGTCTTCTTTTGGTGAGTCGTGATCAGAAAATCCGACAGGGGGTGATAAGTATTTAGCAATTTCGTTTAATGCTTGGCTATATTCGCTCATATAACTATGAGAGGATAAGAGTTTTTACCTCTTGTACCAACCTTTTTATTTCAAGAATATCTTGTCTTGATTCAGAGTGTGAGAGTGAGTCTTTGCCTTTACTTAGGTAACGGCCTATTGTCAACACTTCTTTAATATAGTCGTTATTCTTGCAAATTATATTTTGTCTTGCTTTTGCTTCTTCTAACTTATGCAGAATAATATCTGTTTTATTATGTAACCCGGAGCACTTGTCTGCGAGTTTTTGATATTCTTTGAATAAGCTTTCAAATTTTTGGTCAAGTATATCTTGCCTTTTTCCCCAAGATATATAAAAGTTATATATGAAATCGACCACTATATTTAGCTGGCCAAATATGCTCTTCAGAGGGATTTATTCTGCACCTAATATTAATATTCTCTTTAGTATTTATTACCTTACCTGCGCTAACTTCTAAATTTAAATACCTTAATCTTTCAATGATTATATCCTGGACCTGATACCAACTATAGCAGCAATAAACAATAATTTGTATTTCAAAATATTTGATCGCTAAGCACGGTCTTAATTTGTGCGCTGATATTCAGAGTACTGTTCACCACGTGTAACAAACACTGTTCACTATTCACGGAGTACTATTCACAAAAGTGTTTACTATTCACGTCACTATTTGCTACTATTTAAATAATTGGCGTTTGTCTGCCTAAATATTCGTTTACTATTCAAGACTATTTCAATTATATGCGCGTGTCTGGTAATCAACACGGCTAATTCAAACTTATATGCAGGATCTATTAAGAGCTGACCAGCCTAGTCAGTTCGTCCGACGGTGCGCGCAGTGGTGTAATATTCCTACTCGGTACTCACCATATTTATCATTATGTTGCATCAGATGTAGCTAGTTACGTTCACTTGATGGTTTTAATTGCAAACTTATGGGTTAAATTCTTATCGTCTTCCGAAGCAGTTCCACCCGAAGGGAACACTTCTCTACGGCAACAAGGTTCTCAATCAACGCCACTCTAGGCTACATAGAGAACAAACATGCAGAGGTTTCTCCTACAGGATCCCTAGCATAAGAACTCTTCCCATAAATTCATAGATAAAAATATCAAGTGAAACCAAAGAAACTACATCATTTCAACAACATAATTTACATATGGTTTTCCCTTTCGGGAGGCCCCGAAGGGATTACACACAAACTAGGGAATTAACTTAATATTCCTGGCGATCGCAGCGCCTTCTTGGCTATACTACTAAGTGGTGTTGGTAGCTAAAACTACTAAGGAAGGAGTGCACTGGCTTGAGAGCTTCGATTCGCTCAGTCTGTTTCGCTCTTCTCCGACTTGTGTGTTGTGTTCTGCCTCCGAGCTCGGCGTCTCCTTTTATAGCCGCGAGGGAGGCATTCGGGAGCCTTCTTCTCTTTATTTTAAATCGGCTTAGCTATCTAACGTTTCCACCTAGAGTGTGGATAAGGATGCCTTCACGAGAGCTCCTGGCGGCCTCTCGATCTTCGGGGTATCTTTCTCGTGGCTGTTTTGTGGAAAGCATTCACGTGGGCTTGGTCTGCTGGCTAGCCTTCAATGTCTTCTGGGATATGAGTAATATCATGCATTGATGATTTTTACTCACACCGTTGCACTCTTCTCTGACTGGATTATTTATTTATTTATTTATTTTTTATTATTTTTTTAAATGGGGGGTCTTCCCCGCCGTTACAATTGATAACACCTTATCAATATTCTAAATTCCATCAATATTCGGGTCGGGTTTTTTGAGCTTCTTCTACATAGGCATAACCTTTCTAGCTTATGTTATCTCCATTTTTCTTTGCTATTAAATTTTCTATACTTATTTCTTCATATGAAGTATATATTCCTGGCTTTTTTCCTTTAATCAAGACATATAGCGTCTTGTGTTCTGGATATTCCATATTTTCTGCGGACGTTTGTCCTTTATTTAGCATATTGAAATATTCGGGCAAACTATTCAGAATTGATAACATATATCCTTTATCATCTCTTTTGTTGTTATATTGATTCCAGAAATTATCAAGGATGCATTCTTGAACTTCATCTATTATAATATGCTTCTTGGGCTTGAAATTAAAGGTATTTGGCTCAAATATTTTCAAACTATTTTCAGTCCCAAAGATGATTGCTTCAAACCCATGGGGGTGTAGTCCTCTCTTCATTATCTGTAAAAATAATGAACAAGAGAATATGTTATATCAATTATTATCTTTTCCTTTAATATGCTCAAATATTATTTTATGACTATTCCTTCTTTTATTTCCGTGCTTCCAGCGGCACCATATTCTTCTTCTTTATTATCCTTTAGCCTATCTTTTAGTATTTCTAGCTCTCCTTCTAGTTTATTTATTCTATTTTCTAGATTTCTAACCCTGCTATATAATATTCTATCTTCTGGTTCAAATTCTATTTCCTGTCTCCATATTTGATTTTTGGCTTTTAGACAGGAGGCACAGGCTTGTCTTAGGCATATGCTGCATGTGGACCTATTATCTTGGCTTGGATAATATATACAGAAAGCACATTTGATATTATAATCACCTTTCCCTTGAATCCAATCATGCTCACAATCTACCTGATTCATCATTTCTATTTTTAAACCTGCTAAATCATCTATTAGGTCTATTTCATCTTCACTTGAATCATATTCTTGAGTCTCATTTTCTACTTCATCTGTTTCAATGATTAAATATATTGACTCGTCATCTTTTATTTCATCATCACATACTAATATATTCTCATTAACACTATCTATAATTAAAACTGTTTCTTGCTCTTCATATTTACTAGAGTATCTTTTCTGGTCTTTATTAGGGCAGGTTCTACTTAGGTGGTCTGGAGAGTTACATATAAAACACCTGCATGTTTTATCATAAGTTTTTCTAGGATTATATCTTCTTACATTTCTTTTATGTAGAAATGGAGCTCTATTATCTGACCTTCTTAAGAAAAATCTTTTCTTGGTTCTAAAATTTCTATTATCTCTCCTTTGGGTTTTATAATATTTTTTATTCTTATACCTTTCTTCTTCATATGTTAGTGGTATTTGGACAATATTATTGCAGAAATTATAATCTCTTTTCTTCATAGATCTTTGAGCTTGTATACCTGTACATACTTTTCTTAGCTATTTAAAGACAAATGTTATGGCTTGGGATATGTTTACAATATTTCCCACTGATTCTTTTTTATATTCCTCAAATATTATAGACCCTAGAGGGTCAAGCAACTTATTAAAATATCTTTCTACTACCCCTACATTAAAGCCTTGCTTAGCGGTGGTAGCATTATATAAGTAATGCTGAGAGAATTCTTTTATGCCTTTCCAGCTTGTCAGCGTTAATTTTTCTATTTCTCTCAATCTTTCATTTTTAAAGAGGTATGTCCTAATTCTGGATCTTCTGCTATGATCATATTTGAAATAACATTTGCAAAGTTATTAGGATTACTTCCTGCTCTTTTTAATTCTTGATATTGATTAGGGAACGCTTCTACCCATTGTTCCCATAGGACTTTCACAGATTCTCCTAAAAATGTTTCAAGATATGTTATCATATCTTCAACCTTAGTGCCTATATTATGCTGGTTTTGTATGTATTTTTGAGCTATTAAACCTTTCCATATACTAATTATATTCGGCCAATCTATCGGGTCATGGGCTGCTAAATTTAATATAGCACCATCATTCTTATAATTTTGTCATTGTACTGGCCTTTCAAAATCTCTTCTCTTAGTACCTATATATCTATACTGTCCAGGGATATATGTGGGTTGGTAGTCATTTTTTTCTGAGGGCCATTGTCCAGCTGATCTGGTAGGTCTCTCCCTTTCTTCATCTCTTTTTACTGAAGATTCCCCATATCCCTTTCTTCTTTTATTACTATTTTCTACTTCCATGGCTTCCATTACATTATCTAGATTATGTAGTCCTACATCATCTAGTGAGTTATAAAAATCACTATTTTGTTCTGAATCATCATAATTTTTATCTTCTAAACCTTCTTCTTCTTCATAACTTTCTAGTAATAGCTTATTATTTATATCCCATTGCTCTTCTTCATCCACAATTTCATCTTTGTTGGTCTGATCAATATTCTTATTTTTATTATTATCGGTGGTAACAATATTATTACTATTATTATTGTCTACCTTTTCTTCTGATGATATAGTTTTATTTATCACGCGAGAACAACTAGTGGCTTGCTTTTTCTCGCTTTTTTGCCTTTTTAATCTAGCAATTTCTCTAATGAAAAACAATTCTCTTTCTCTTATTTTAGGCCAATCTGTTGTCATAGAATGACTATATTCCCATTCTATATGCTTTAATTTATTTTCCCAATGTATAATTTCATCATCTATATTAGCTTTTTCCATGCATTCGGTTACACCTTTATCCTTATCATTGCTAATATCTGTTTCTGACATAAAAGATTTTGTGTCTTCTATAAATGCAGATTTATAACTCATGAATCTGATGCTACTACCTCCTTCACAATTTTGATAACTTATGTAATTTTTAGGTTGCTTTAACTCCTTCTTTTCTATTAATTCTCCTATCTTCCATTCCTCTCCTGCTCTTTCTTCAGAACTAATCGTAAGAGGATTCATAAATTGTATGCCTTTTGATTGCATGCTATCAATTACATTATTAACATTTACTCTATATCTAGAATTACTTCTGTTAGTGAGCCTTCCTATAAATTCTATGCTTACTAACAAGTTTGTTCCTTTAAAATCTTCATATCCTTTAGTTTGGAAACCAAAACTCATTTTTTCAATAAATTCTTTTATAGGCATTATTAAATCTGGGGCTATGTATGTTATTAACCTATTTTCATTCATATCTCCTTCCAGAAAGCCTAATGCCGCTTTATCAATTGATTCCCATCTTCTATCTAATAGTGTTATTAAAACCTTTGCTCCTAATTTCTTTCTTGTCATGCCTTTAATTCCTATGATATACATACCTTGATGAATATATTTATAACCACAATATCTTAATTGATTTTCAATGTCCTTACTCACAATTCATAAATCTACTGAATGCGTTAATACACTTAATTCTACTTCTCTAGATATTCTGTATAAATCACTCTTACTTTCAAACATACCCATGTGATAAACTTGCTGTGGTTTTATTTTCCTTAGGGTATCCTTTTGATATCTTTCTAAGTCCTTTTGCAAATCTACAACTTCTTCTATACTATCAACATCATCAGCTTTGCATGATAATATATGCTTCATTGCAAGTGGCTTAGAGTCTTGCCTTACTACCTGGAGGGATTTGTCTCTTCTGGAGAAGCTATTAGGTACGTCCATTTTTCTGAATTAATATTCCTTGATGAAGATACTATTCCAGACGAAGATAACACAATATCTTTGTTGCTTTGAACACTATTTAGCTTGTCTAAAACATGGATTAAAAGCTGCAGAATAGTATTATTTTGTCTTATAATGATTTTAGAGTCTTCTTTTGGTGAGTCGTGATCAGAAAATCCGACAGGGGGTAATAAGTATTTAGCAATTTCGTTTAATGCTTGGCTATATTCGCTCATATAACTATGAGAGGATAAGAGTTTTTACCTCTTGTACCAACCTTTTTATTTCAAGAATATCTTGTCTTGATTCAGAGTGTGAGAGTGAGTCTTTGCCTTTTGTCAACACTTCTTTAATATAGTCGTTATTCTTGCAAATTACATTCTGTCTTGCTTTTGCTTCTTCTAACTTATGCAGAATAATATCTGTTTTATTATTTAACCCGGAGCACTTGTCTGCGAGTTTTTGATATTCTTTGAATAAGCTTTCAAATTTTTGGTTAAGTATATCTTGCCTTTTTCCCCAAGATATATAAAAGTTATATATCAAATCGACCACTATATTTAGCTGGACAAATATGCTCTTCAGAGGGATTTATTCTGTACCGAATATTAATATTCTCTTTAGTATTTATTACCTTACCTGCGCTAACTTCTAAATTTAAATACCTTAATCTTTCAATGATTATATCCTGGACCTGATACCAACTATAGCAGCAATAAACAATAATTTATATTTCAAAATATTTGATCGCTAAGCGCGGTCTTAATTTGTGCGCTGATATTCAGAGTACTGTTCACCGCGTGTAGCAAACACTGTTCACTATTCACGGAGTACTATTCACAAAAGTATTTACTATTCATGTCACTATTTGCTACTATTTAAATAATTGGCGTTTGTCTGCATGAATATTTGTTTACTATTCAAGACTATTTCAATTATATGCGCGTGTCTGGTAATCAACACGGCTAATTGAAACTTATATGCAGGATCTATTAAGAGCTGACGAGCCTAGTCAGTTCGTCCGACGGTGCGCGCAGTGGTGTAATATTCCTACTCGGTACTCATCATATTTATCATTATGTTGCATCAGATGTAGCTAGTTACGTTCACTTGATGGTTTTAATTGCAAACTTATGGGTTAAATTCTTATCGTCTTCCGAAGCAGTTCCACCCGAAGGGAACACTTCTCTACGGCAACAAGGTTCTCAATCAACGCCACTCTAGGCTACACAGAGAACAAACACGCAGAGGTTTCTCCTATAGGATCCCTAGCATAAGAACTCTTCCCATAAATTCATAGATAAAAATATCAAGTGAAACCAAAGAAACTACATCATTTCAACAACATAATTTACATATGGTTTTCCCTTTTGGGAGGCCCCGAAGGGATTACACACAAACTAGGGAATTAACTTAATATTCCTGGCAATCGCAGCGCCTTCTTGGCTATACTACTAAGTGGTGTTAGTAGCTAAAACTACTAAGGAAGGAGTGCACTGGCTTGAGAGCTTCGCTTCGCTCAGTCTGTTTCGCTCTTCTCCGACTTGTGTGTTGTGTTCTGCCTCCGAGCTCGGCGTCTCCTTTTATAGCCGCGAGGGAGGCGTTCGGGAGCCTTCTTCTCTTTATTTTAAATCGGCTTAGCTATCTGACGTGTCCACCTAGAGCGTGGATAAGGATGCCTTCACGAGAGCTCATGGCGGCCTCTCGGTCTTCGGGGTATCTTTCTCGTGGCTGTTTTGTGGAAAGCATTCACGTGGGCTTGGTCTGCTGGCTAGCCTTCAATGTCTTCTAGGATATGAGTAATATTATGCATTGATGATTTTTACTCACATCGCTGCACTCTTCTCTAACTGAATTATTTATTTATTTGTTTATTTTTTATTATTTTTTTAAATGGGGGGTCTTCCCCGCCGTTACAATTGATAACACCTTATCAATATTCTAAATTCCATCAATATATATATGAAATCTCGGTCGGCGGCAAATTCCGCAGCGCTCGTCGAATATTTGAAGGCAAATTAAAATCGCACTGCTCACTGAAATTAATTGGAACTTGAAATTTAAACACATATTCAACATTACATTACGCTTGCAAACACGCAATTCCACATGATTAATTGAAAATTATTCCGCTGGCTTTCTCTTTTTGGAAGTGACCTTGCTGGACGAAGCAGCTTCAGCTGCCACTTTCGCTTTGACACGGTCAACGTACCACTATACTTGCGTCCCGCGGGCGAGGGCCACGAACTTGTAGCCCTCCTTGACCACAGCTTCTGCTTCTGCCATTGCGGCTTCCTGAACGCGGGCGAACATCCGGCATGCGGCGGGAAGGCGCTCGTCCCCGATGGCTGCTTCAGCCTCTCATAGCGCGTCGGCTTGGACCCACTCGGAGTCATGCCAGGCCCTCTCCCAGAACTTCCGTTCAGCGTGGTCCTCTTCGGTCTCGCTGGGGAAGGGTCCATGAGGAGGGCCCGCACGCGACATGTGGCTCTAGGGCGATGGGTCCGTTGGAAGATAGTAGGGGGAGAGGAAGAGGGGCGAGAGCGGCGACGGGACCGAGCCAGATGTTGCGGTTTATATAGCCGGTCGTGCCCGCGAGGCGGAGAGGGTCAGGTCCGGCGGGAAACGACGCGGGAAAGGGCGCGGGAGGGCTAAGCGGCTTCTTCCATTAATGTGCAACGTGGCTGCCGGATGGGCACGGGCGACTGCGCCATTGTTAGTAGGGGAGACGAAGAACATAAATACACACAGTTCCTATTTCTAAACCGTGTGTTAAGGTCATATCGTTGCACATGGTTCCAATTTTATAATTGTGTGCACAGGTCATATTATTGCACACGGTTCCAGTTTAGCAATTGTGTGCGAAAGGTTGAATCATTGCACACGGTCTTTGGTTTTTAACCGTTTGCGATAACTGGAAATAGAGCATAGCAAATGGAGCTAACATGCATGCTAGCTCGTTGCATGCCTAATTGAGTATATATTCAGCATTGCACTTTACAGGAAAGCAAAATAGATCGAATAAATTGTCATCAATCGGTAAATATTCGGGCACAAGCACTAAATAATTAATCATCAAACAAAGCCCCTAATCATCATTGCAAACAGAGCATAGCAAATGGCAAATGCAGCAACTACAACTACGCATGCCAGCTCTTTCTTGTCACTTGCTTTCATCTGTTTCATGTGATTGATCCTCTCTTGCTTTAGCCATTTAATTGTGCCCTCCAGATCAGTTGTGGCACCCCGATTCAGTAAACCGGAGGCCTCGTGTCCCAACCCAGAGATCTATGTCTTCTGGAACATGATATAGCTTGATACAGAATAAACCACAATATATTGAAGTACTATGGTTACAGAGTCTTTAAAGTTACAATACTCTTGCCAAGCAAGGCGGCACTACTTGGGTGACTAGCGTTTACACCTTATTACGTGAACACTCGGTCGCGAAATACTAATAGCAGAAGTGGGTTAATACAGCGGAACGACGTGACGACGGCGGGACTCCAATCCAAAGGGACACTGCTGGGACACTTCCTAGCTGGCACACTAGACGTCCATAGCTATGGCCACTCCTGCATCTGGCATGATAAGCTAGGTGAGTACTTTGAATGTACTCGCAAGCTCACAAACAATCCAAAAGCAACCAAGCAAACAAGAACATGATAATTAACATGTAACCGGTTGAAGACATAAATAACAAGCATAACGGCTAACTAACAAGCATATAACAGTTAACTAGGAAGTAATGCTCTTGATCTACTCGTTTAACTACTCTAGGACCATCTCTCGGGATGATCCCCGATCATCCGACTCATAGCAAAGTCCGGTTAGAGTCGTACTCGCTTCCGGTGCATCAGCATCATGTAGGTAAATTTGTACTCGCTCTTTGGAGAGCACCGATGGACCAAGCTAAGTGGAAATGCCTGAAAGGTTAGTGGCTGCAACTTCACAATATGTTTATAATCAAGAGGATGAGGAGCTACAGGTAAATCATAACCTTCTTTATTCTTATCGAGCTGGACATTAATTATGTCTAGAAATTTACCATCGGTAGGAGTTGTTAGACAGTGGCCATTCCATCCTTCATCTCCATATTCCTCTGGCTCATCAACTTCCAAACGTTCTTCCTCTTGTGGCTCGATGATAATTTCTTTGTGTTCCTGCATAAGGTTATGTTCCTGCGAAATAGCAGCATGGGAGATGGCGGTCGTCCGCATCTCATAGTCCACGAATAAGGGATTCTCCTGAAAATTATTAGTTACGCAAAAATTGTAGACTTCCTCCATCAAGCCTACATGCCTAGTTATCGATTCAAGGGGAAATCTTTTCGTCCAAGCTAAAAGCTCAAAAGATCTAAGCATTAATATCGTCTCCTCAATGACTTCAACATCGTCAAAAGGGTAGTCACCACGATTATATGATGCCACAACCGGGTGAGGGTGAACCTTGCAGAAAAAGCTCATGTGGCGATTGGATTTGCACTGTATGCAATGCTTTGGGATTAAATCAGCTACAACATCCAATGCCAAAAAATGTTCACCTACCTCAATACCTTTGTCGGAACGCCGGTATCCTTCGTATACCCTTCCTCTTCCATGTGTTTGTTCCGTCGCAGCAACTTGGGTTTCTGCTGACATCTCAAAGTAAGACATATATTTTTTTGTATTTTTGGGTTAAGAGAAAAATAGTAAGATAAATAGCAACAAACAAAATAAACTATATGTGAGCGGGTAAGTAATGGCCAAGCGCTATGCTCCCCGGCCACAGCGCCAGAAAATGCTTGATGTCCTGCAAGTGCACAGGGTTGTTGTACCACTTTCGTGATAAGTAAAGTGTCCAACCCACAGGGAGAGGAAAGGAAGGCAGTACAAACCCCTCTACTCTATCGGTTGCTAGGGAAACGGAATAAAAAGGAGTTTTACTACACTATGAACGGAAAGGTAAAAACAGGAATTAAAATACACTAAGTTAGTAAAGACGACACTTGAGCAGTAAAGCTTTTTCGAGGGTTCCAAAACTACTAATATGCACTTTATATCTCCAATCCACTCTTCATGCCCATAAGTGGGAGGTTCCCGGTACAGAACATGTTCTACTCTAGGTAGACTTCATGCCACATACGCCACCAACCGTAGTTTCCCCATGCCGGTTATCACATACGGTTAATTAAGGGTTTCCCTGTGGACGCAGCCAGATGTGGGTTTACCTGTTACTCCCCTATCAATTGCAAAGACGCGGAATCAAGGATTTTACTGTCACCTCTAATTACCTCGACATCCTCACCTCTACAATGACAGTAATATGCTCCACGGCCAATCACGGTGATAATGCGAGCGAGGCCTCCTCTCAACACTCGTGAAGGTTACTAACTCGAACATGAACAAGAGGATAATTGATCACATAAAGAGTTCATCCATATCCCTGAGAACTAGTACAACTACTCAAACATGTAAATGGGAAACATAAAAGAGATGGTCAAGTTACAAGCCGGCATCGAGCCGGTGAAGGGAGAAGGCATGGCGGTGATGGAGACGGCGGCGCCGGCAGTGGTGGTGACGAGGGCGGCGCCGGTGGAGGCGCCGGCGTGATGGAGATGGCACCGGCCCAAAGGCCGGTGCGCGCGGTGGCGGAGCCTTCTCTTCTTCCCTTGGACTTGTCCCTTCTTCTATGGTGGTGGAGATGGAGCAGCAATGGAGATTGATCTTGGATGATGGCGGCTTGTGTAGATTGATTGCGACGGCTAGGGTATGGAGAGGTATTTAAGAGCTCTCCTCAAGCCTGCTCCATGGATGATGGTGGCCTCCTTTGATCCAAGGGCTCAAGATGAGCCAAATCCTCTCCCAAACCCTTCCTTATCAGCCAAGGATCATGTAGGAACAAACGGAGATGAAATCGGTGAAAAATCCCGTCCAGAAAGGCAACTTTTGGTGCTGTCTGGGGGTGGTACGAGCGCCGGTACGACCCCGCGCGGTCGTACCAGACGCCGTCTTCGGCTCTAGACTCCTTCGGTAAAACGGTGATAACTTCCTCATACGAACTCTATTTTTGACCTTCTTGGGCTCGTTGGAATTGTGACAGCGATGCCGACGCACCGGTGGTATTAGATCTTGATTTGGGGCTATTTGGGAAAATGACTTTTTTTCACCCTCCAAATGCCTAAGTCTGGTGCCTGGATGTCCTCTGGAATGAACCCATCTTTGGCCTTTTCATCATGCTTGGTCCTAGGTTGCTCCCAAACACCTGTAGACATGACAAAACAAAGAAAATTAATAAAAACACTAATATGCAACGCTCACTATGAAAAGTGTAAACACCGGTAATCATGCATAATGGACACATATTTGGTTCAGTTGGACATGATATATGAAGAGAACATGCAACAAATGAGCTCTAAAAATGCGTAAAATATAGAGCCATCAACCGTCTGCTGGTCGGCGGCGGCGGCGCCGTAACCGCCGTCGTCGTCGTCGTCGCCGTCGCCGTCGTCCTCGTCCTCCTCCACCACCGCCGGTCCTTCGTAGAACTCGATCAAGTCGAGGTCGTCGAAAGTCTCAGGGCCGGAGGGCAACGTTGGCGCATCCGAATCCTCGGTATAAACAGGATCCGGCAAGTCGTTGCTGGAGGAGTCGACCCATGGCCTATCACAGGTCGGGCAATCGCTGCATTTTTTACACTAATAATTAGTAGGTGCAAATATATATGTAGCTAACTTTCTAACAATTAACAAACTATATATAACTAGCATTTGCTATTAACTTATTTTTTTATCAGTATTGCTAACAAATAAACATCATGCTCTTGCATCATATCTAACTTAATTATTTTAACAAATAATTTTTTGCTTCTAATTACTAGCATTTTAACAAATAAGCAAGTTGCTTCTAATTAATCACTAGCATTTTAACAATTTGCTACTAACTAGCTAGCATTTGCTACACATCATATATAGATCTAACTTATTTTAACAAATAAAATTCATGCATTTTAGCAAAAGAAAAAATAGGAAAAAAAAGTGATGAACTCACCTCCTCTCCTCCATGTGGATGCGCACGCCGGTGCAGGTGCGACGTGGAGGAGTGCGGCTGGCGGCGCCCGTGGCCGTGATGGCGCCCGTGGCAGAGGCGGCGCTGTCGGCGGAGCCCGTGGCCGAGGTGGCACTGACGGCGTGGCCCGTGGCCGAGGCGGCGCTCTCCGCGGGTGCCGCCGGATCCATGGCGCGGCGGCGGTGCGGTGGAGGAGGAGAGGCGGCGCGGCGGCGGCGGTGGAGTAGGAGAGGAGGCGGCGCGGCGGAGGAGCAGAGGAGAGGCGGGGCGGGGTTTTGCAGTTGCCGAGGCCACGAACGCGCCCACGTTTAATAGTTGCGGGGGAGACGATGGGTCTGCCTTTTGCCGAGTTTTGGAACTCAGCATAGGAAGCTCAACCGTCGAATAGCCGTTGCCACGTCTTCTGCGGGCCCTCCTGTCAGTTGTTTGCCGAATTTTTTCCACGGGTACTCGACATACACGTGACCCCTGGAATTCCGTAAGAAAAAAAGAAAAAGACAAAATGATTGCCGAGTTTATTTACACGGGCACTCGGCATAGATGCATGGAATATGGCTGGCGGCCCCCGAAAAAGGCCAGAACCTGGCATGTGTCTTTGAATGGACTCGTCTGACCACAGAAAAAGTTTTGAGGCCAACGGAGGAACGGGCCCCGCACCCCCTTCACAAACCGGACGCGCTCCCTCTCGAAAGCTAGATACTTCGTGGGAGAAGGTTCCGTTTCCACACAACCTCCATGAAGGCCTATGCGAAACGCCCTCAGATTTTTACCACAACCTTCAGGGGCCGTGCGACGATGCCGCACCAGGTCTCATGATTTTCCGGCCTCTCTTGAATTTCCATGGATTTAAACGGCAGCAAACTGCATGACGGCGGCCTCTCCATGGCCCCTGGTGTCGGGCCCTCCCTCTCGGTTGGGTGCACAGGGCCTGGGCATGGACTGAAGTCCACAGGTAGGGACTTCCAGCCCTATCCGGCCATGATTTTATGTGGTCGTGTCTCAGATCTTAAATTTCTGGCATTAAACCATAGAAATGGAGTAAATGCATGGAATATGGCTGGTGGCCCCCGAAAAAAGCCAGGACCTGGCATGTGTCTTTGAATGGACTCGTCTGAGCACAAAAAAAGTTTCGAGGCCAACGGAGGAACGAGCCCCGCACCCCCTTCACAAACCGGACGCGCTCCCTCTCGAAAGCTAGATCCTTCGTGGGAGAAGGTCCCATTTCCACAAAACCTCCATTAAGACCTATGCGAAATGCCCTCTTATTTTTACCACAACCTCCAGGGGCCATCTGACAACGCCGCACCAGGTTCCGTGATTTTATGGCCTCCCGTGAATTTCCATGGAATTAAACGGCAGCAAACCACACGCCGGCGGCCTCTCCGTGGCCCCCGGTGCCGGGCCCTCCCTCTCGGTTGGGTGCACAGGGCCTGGGCATGGACCAAAGACCACATGTTATGTGGCTGCGGCTCAGGTCCCGGGCCCTCCTATCCGGACATGATGTTATGTGGCCGCGGCTCAGGTCTTGAATTTCTGGCATTAAACCCTAGAAATGCAGTAAATGCACGGAATATGGCTGACGGCCCCCAAAAAAGGCCAGGACCTAGCATGTGTCATTGAATGGACTCGTCTGAGCACAGAAAAAGTTTTGAGGCCAACGGAAGAACGGGCCCCTCACCCCCCTTCACAAACCGGACGCACTCCCTCTCGAAAGTTAGATCCTTCGTGGGAGAAGGTCCCGTTTCCACACAACCTACGTGAAGGCCTATGCGAAACTCCCTCGGATTTTTACCACAACCTCCAGGGGCCGTGTGACGATGCCGCGCCAGGTCCCATGATTTTTCGGCCTCCCATGAATTTTCGGTAGCTCATATCTTGAATTTCCGTCATTAAACGCTAGAAATGCACTAGTACAAAACAGGGCTTTGGTCCAACCCAGAACAGAGCATTAGTCCCGGTTCTGTTACGAACCGGGACTAATGGGTGCATTAGTCCCGGTTCGAGCGGCGCAGGCATTAGTCCTGGTTCGAACGGGACCTTTAGTCCCGGTTGGAGAGACCAACCGGGACTAAAGGGTTTGTGACCGGCTTCGAACGGTGCCAGACCCTTTAGTCCCGGTTGGTATCTCCAACCAGGACTAAAGGCCCCCCCTTTAGTCCCGGTTGGAGACACCAACCGGGACTAAAGGGGTTGAGCGGTAGTACCACTTGTAAGCGGTAGTACCGCTTGTACTGCTCCGTCCACTAGTTTCTGTTTTAAATTGCTTATATATTTTAGGATATTTGATGTTTTTGAGTGATTCTTTTTGCATTGGATTCAAATTTTTGTCTAGTTTCTGTTTGTGCCATTATTTTTCAAATTTGAATGGTTTAAATTTGAATTTATTCAAATTTGCTTCAAACCCTAGATTGTGAATAACTTGAGTTTACAAATAGTTTTTAATTTAATTCTTTTTGCTCCTAGTCACGTGTTAGATTGTAGTCACAGTAAGATTTATTTGGTTATTTTTAGAATAATTTAAATTAGGATTTTAATTAAAACATTACTGTTTTGCTTATATAGTTGTTTTAGTCATTTAATTGTTGTTTTTTTATTATTTTTAGTTAGTTCTTTCTGTAGATTTTAACATGTTGTAGTATGGTGCATAATGAACACACAAAAAGTCTAGAGTTAAAATAAGTTTTAAAAAATGAAATGCCTTTGTAACAGATGGGTTTTCGTCCGAAACCCTGACACTTCGAAAGAGATTGTTCATTTTGTACACGAAGTGCATCCAGTTTTTGCCGTAACCCTCTCAACTTTTTAGCACATGCTATGTGGGTGAAATGATGATACCATGCCAAGTTTCAACCTTTTCAGAGTTCATTTGTAGTGCTTTTCAATTTCAGGGTCATTTAGCTCAAAAAAAATCAGTAAATGCATGAAAAATAGCAAATGAAGTCAGAAAGGGTTGAAAATTGATGGCGTGGCTTCGAATGGTGCATAATGAACACACAAAAAGTCTGGAGTTGAAATAAGTTTATAAAAATGAAATGCCTTTGTAACAGATGGGTTTTCGTCTAAAACCCTGACACTTCGAAAGAGATTGTTCATTTTGTACACGAAGTGCATCCAGTTTTTGCCGTAACCCTCTCAACTTTTTAGCACATGTTATGTGGGTGAAATGATGATACCATGCCAAGTTTCAACCTTTTCAGAGTTCATTTGTAGTGCTTTTCAATTACAGGGTCATTTAGCTCAAAAAAATCAGTAAATGCATGAAAAATAGCAAATGAAGTCAGAAAGGGTTGAAAATTGATGGCGTGGCTTCGAATGGTGCATAATGAACACACAAAAAGTCTGGAGTTGAAATAAGTTTAAAAAAATGAAATGCCTTTGTAATAGCTAAGTTTTCGTCTGAAACCCTGATACTTCGAAAGAGATTGTCCATTTTGTACACGAAGTGCATCCAGTTTTTGCCGTAACCCTCTCAACTTTTTAGCACATGCTATGTGGGTGAAATGATGATACCATGCCAAGTTTCAACCTTTTTAGAGTTCATTTGTAGGGCTTTTCAATTTCAGGGTCATTTAGCTCAAAAAAATCAGTAAATGCATGAAAAATAGCAAATGAAGTCAGAAAGGGTTGAAAATTGATGGCGTGGCTTCGAATGGTGCATACTGAACACACAAAAAGTCTGGAGTTGAAATAAGTTTAAAAAAATGAAATGCCTTTGTAACAGCTGAGTTTTCGTTTGAAACCCTGATACTTCGAAGCCGACGGCCGCATACCTTTCTGACTTGGTTAACCTTAGTTGTGACTCTGGCTGGGACGGTGCTAGCAGATGTGTAGTCGACGGTATGATTGGATGGACACCAACCCGGACTAAAGGGGTTCTGAAATTTTCAAACTCTACCCCCCCCCCGTGGACCGCCTTTTTTAGTTTTGTAGAAAATAAACAAAAATGATAAAATCTTCAAAAAATAAAATCCTTTGAGATGTAGTTAGGTTTTAGTGTCTAGTTGGTATAGAAATTTTGAAATATGAATTTTGACCTTTTTTGCAAAAAAAAACGAAAAAAAAATGTAAAACGGCCATAACTTTTGCATACGACGTCGAAAAAAAAAGTTTAATATATCAAAAAAAAAATTGGGACTCGATTTCACCTGGGTTTACCCGGTGAAGTTTTCTCAGATTCTCAAAATTCCAACAGAAAAAAAGTTATTTCAAATCAAAAATAATAATTTTAAAAATTAATTTTATTTAAAAAAAATAAATGATGTCATATTTGGATTCCTCACATTTTTCTGATAATAATGGATATATTATATGTCGAATTTCGATTTACAGATTTAAATATATTAATTATGTCATATTAAATGAATAAATGGCAAAAAAATGAATAAAATAATATTATTACTTATTTTATTTTCATTGAAATTCAATATTATTAGTACTTATTTTGTTTATTTTAATAATTGTTTAGAATTCAAAAAATTAAATCATGTGACATCAAGACCTAAGGGTTAATAGGATTGATAGCTTAGTAATGCCAGGAAAACAACAAGTGCAGACTTGGAAACTAGGGTCGATAGAACCAGGAAGTTAAGCGTGCTGGGGCTGGAGCAGTGAGAGGATGGGTGACCGGCCGGGAAGTTAAGCGTGCTGGGGCTGGAGCAGTGAGAGGATGGGTGACCGGCCGGGAAGTTAAGCGTGCTGGGGCTGGAGCAGTGAGAGGATGGGTGACCGGCCGGGAAGTTAGACGATTTGGAATGAGTGCTGATTAGAGACTAGAGATTAAATTCTGAAGCAGTGAGGAGGGGTGATTAGATATTAAATTGTCAAATAATTCAAAATTGTGAAAATCAGGAAAAAATTAAAAACAAATCAAAAAAAATTGAATTTTTTTTGAACCACTTGTAAGCGGTAGTACCGCTTGTAGGACGCGGTAGTACCGCTTGTGCTGCTTTAGTCCCGGTTGGTGTTACCAACCGGGACTAAAGGTGGAGCCTTTAGTCCCGGTTGGTAACACCAACCGGGACTAAAGGTCCTTCCAACCCCGCCCCAGGCAGCGCCACGTGAAGGGCCTTTGGTCCCGGTTCGTAAGCAAACCGGGACTAAAGGTTTTGGGCTTTAGTCCCGACCCTTTAGTCCCGGTTCCAGAACCGGGACTAAAGGCCCTTACGAACCGAGACAAATAGCCCTTTTTCTACTAGTGATGCAGTAAATATCTGAAATATGGCATATATCAGACACATATCATATATTTAAGTTTTACAACAAAAATAACATAGAACCATTATTAAGACTGAAATGAGAGTATCGACAAGCAAGCAATTAAGTTTACAACCAAAACAACAAGTTCATGCATACTAGGGTATCCACAAGTTGGACCCTCAAATTAAGTCACATATATAGTAGCATTATTGACCTCAAATAGTTGGAGCTTACTTCTAGATGATGTCCATGACAACCATCATGTTCAAGTCGTTGCACGCAGTGTTCCTAAGAGTAATTAGCACAGCTTTTCCAACTTGTAGATTTTTCCCCACGAGGAACTCCTTCCATCCCTCCTTGCAAAAGACAATGCGGCCATCCATGTCCATCTTGTAAGCAGCGGTACTGGCATCCCCTGCTTCAAGCCATAGTCCAACATGGCCTTCTTCACTCGGGATGGGAGTGCTGGTAGCTATCTTCTTAGGTAATCTCTAGGATGCCACCGTGGATGAAAAACAAAAAAGAGCACTCTTGTGAGACCGCCACACATGGACAGAAAAAAGAAAAAAGATAGATAACCTTAAAGAACATAACATCACGTGTTTGGTGATAAGATTTGTGTTCATCAGGCGAGTCACAAATGGCACCCCGATGTAGATATTGTTTGGTGGTAGGATGTCAAGGAGGTGGACAGTCTCATCCTCGTCGAGCCTAATTCTTCTGTTGAAGATGTAAGAATGAAATGGGTCATCCTGGCCATCGTCGACATAGAGAAGCCGCATCATGGGAACTGGTCCTATCAAGGAAAAACTGATCATTTCTCCGCCGGTTAGACCGTTCTGCGTAATGAACTGGTCCCATCCTACGCCTCCCATACGGGTCCTTGTCGCTCCTTTCTGCAGTTCAATGTTGTAAGTGACCCCATTACACTCAAATGGTGCACTCTCTCCTGTTAATTCATTGAACTCCAGCCTCACATTACATGGTACAATCTGTGCAACAAAAGCAAAAGAAACACACATTAGATAAATGGTAAAAGCTCTGAAAGAAAAACACAAATGGTTACAAGTGTATGAAAAAGAATATATAGTTTGTTACCACTGAAGTTAAGAACCCCTCTACCAGATCGACACTGAACAATGATCCACTCGAAAAGCCTTCTGCGCAGTTCGACATGCATACTTGGCACGCCATATCCTTTTAGAGAAGATTTAACCTTGGGATATTTACAAGTGCAACATTAAGCATCAAGCCCTTACAACTAGCAATTTTCATGATGATATCGATACAATATCATCCAAGCATCAAGCACATACAACTAGCATACAAATCATTCACACACACACAGACACACATACAATCCTATATATGAAACTTATCCATAGCAATTTTCATATCAAATTTCCATGTCGATTTCCATATATACCATATACATGCATGCATATATCAAATTAATTTCATCATTCATATATGATTTCATATCATCAATCCATATTAACCTAGCTAATATAGCTAGCAACTAACAATATTATAACCACTACTAACTATAACCAATTACCACTAATCATTTCATATTTTGATCTAAAGAAAAAAATACATAAAAATGGTGAAGATCGAGTTCATCACCTTGGTTTGTTGCCGGCCGTTGGTGGGTGAAAGCCGGTATGGAGGAGGTCGTTCGGGCCACGTGGGGGGATTCGGCCAGAGTGGACCGCCGGGAGGAGAAGAGAGGGGCGGCCGGGGGAGACACGGCGACGCAGCGGGGAGATGTGGAGGAGGAGGAGGCAGTGGCGGATCAAAAATGTTAGGGATTAGGTTAGCTCGGCCGCAATTTGAACCTATATATAGAAACTCTTTGCCGAGTGCCATAAGTCGGGAGCTCGGCAAAGATGTAGACGTGGCTGAAACTACATATAGAAACTCTTTGCTGAGTGCCAACCGTCGGGAGCTCGGCAAATCTGTATACCTCTCCTTTGGCTGCACATGGCCCATGGACGGGCCAAAGACCACATATACGAATTTTCAACCCGTTTCCGGCCATGGTTTCATGTGGTTGCAGTTCCACTCAGTCCTTTTGCTTATATGACGAGCTCCCGCAATGTAGCGCTCGGAAAAGCATTGACCAATATGGTAAAGACCATTTTCTGAATTTTGTTATTTGTTTCGAATCGGTTTCTTTAATTGTTTCTTTCTTTCATTTCTATTTTTTTTCTTTCTTTGTTCCTTTTGCTATGACCCCATGCAAATGGGGAAGGGTTTCCGACTCTCTTCTCACGCCATGCAAAAGGGGAAATATTTCTGACTCTCTTCTTGCATAATTTCACAGGTCCGCCTCTCTGGAGGTCAACGCAACGTCTACCTGTAGCTTTTCGTAAAAAATTGCCGTTAGACGCAACAAGTACTAGCTAGACATAGCATACACATATGTAAGCATAGAAACCATTGCATGCATCGATAGATATAACAGTTAAGTCATACAACCAAAATAAGAGTTTGCAAACTAGGGTATCCACAAGTCGGGCCCTCAACTTAAGATTAGTAGTACCCAACATGTCCACCCTCTGGCTCTGGTCAGCTGGGACCGGGGTAGGTGAAGATCAAGGTAATGGTGGCTTCAGCTGCCTCTCCAACTCGTCCACCCTCTTCACCATCTTAACTACCTCCTCATCCTTAGCCAGAAGAAGTGCATCTCCGAAGTCGACCTGTTTCTTCAGCTTGTCCTTCTCATCATCCAACTGGTCCCTCTCCATCCTCGGTTGCTCGACCTCTGCCCTCAGCCTCTCAGATTCATCCTTCCAACCGCCCCGCTGAATCTCCGCGTTTCTGACATGCCACATCATGTCCGCCATATTTGCTTCTAGGAAATCTATGTGGATCTCCATGCGCTCCAGCTGGATGGCGGATGGAGGCATACCATCTCTGTTTTCCCTAGGGTAAAGTGTGCCACTCTCCTCGTGACGTCTTCCATAGTGATAGAATTCAGAGTCCTCTGGAATCTCGTCCTCGTAGGCTCGCACGGTGCAGGCCAAAGCCTCCTCGATAGCCTGCTTTAATCCATGCTCCCAGCTGTGGTAGATCTTGGAGAATATGATATCATCCGACATTGGATATACTTCTCGTCCAGGAACTGTGGCACAGATTAACCACCTCTCCATGCCTCCTTCCACCGCACTTGGGAGCATTCTTCCCTTGAACAACAGTTCTCGAAGTCCAAGCTCATGAGCCAACTTGCCCAAACTATGAGCGAACACCTCTTCGTACTCACCCTCCTCCTCGTTCGTCACAATCATAAACCGAGTCCAGCTGGCCATCTACATTTTGTCAGAGAAGCAGAGAGTTAAAAATGTATGAAAAATGAAGTAAACAAGATCAAATGAGAAACTATACAAGGAGCAACTAATTAATATATATATCTAGCTATGTAACTATCTTCATTAGTTAGGTTATAATTCCAAGCATTTCAATTACAAGCATGTGTGTTTGCCTAACACAAAGTTTTTTTCCTAAGTTTTTTACACTAATGAAGCTACCTAACTAACTACAAATTAACTAACTAGCAACTAATATATCTAGCTAGCTATTTATCTTACAATTAACTAACTAGCTAGCATTCGCAAATAATTTCGCACATATATCCACATCTTAACAAAAGAGAGCAATTTTTTATTACTAACTTTTTTTCCTTTTTAAATTTCCTTTCATTTTCTTTCTCTTTACCTTTCTTTTATTTTTTTATCAATATTGCTAAACTGTACACACTAACCGACATATCCATATATACAAATTAGAATGCTATATCCTCTCTCCTCGTCATCTTCTCTACTATCCTCTCCTCTCATCCTATTATTCTCTCATCTCCACTTCTCCTCTCCTCTCACACTCTCAATCATAAAAAGCATTCACACATATCCTCTCAAATTTATCCATGCATCTAGCAATTTCCATATCATCCCCATATCAAATTTCATCATCTACATATATGTTATTCCATATTATCCAATAACTATTAACCTAGCTAAGTACCTAGCAACTAACAATACTAACTAACAACTTACTAAACAATTCACAACTATACATTTCACATTTTGCCTAATAAAGAGAAAAAAACAGAAAAATGGTGAAGAAGCTCACCTAGCTAGCGTGGTTGTTGCCGGCCGGAGGGGGAGACGAGCCAGTGGTGGAGGAGGTTTTCCGAGGCGGCTGGGATTCGGCCGGCTGAGTTCGTCGCCGGGAACGTCGGCGGAGAGGAGCGGGGGAGACGGGGCGCGGTGGCGGGGGCGGTGGGGAAGAGGCGACGCAGCGGCGGCAGCGAGCGCTATAGGGTTAGGCGAGCCGGCCGGCCACGCGTCTATCTTTTATAGGCCCGGGGGAGACGAAGGGTCGGCGCTTTGCCAGGTGTTTTTCCACGGGTGCTCGGCAAAGCCGTGACCCCTGGCATTCCCTATTAAAAAAAGAAAATGGAAAAGTATTGCCGAGTTTCCGTTAGTGGAAACTCGGTGAAAGAAGACCGCTGTCACGGTTCCATCGACTGCCCATTGGTGGGCACCACCTGTCAGGACACTGCCGGGTTTCTCCACGTCGAAACTCGGCGAAGATGTGACTCTGCCGAGTTTCTTCTTGTCGCCGAGTCCTTTTCTGCGGGCACTGGGCAAACGATGGTGTGTGCCGAGTTGCGCGTCACTACCGAGTTTAATTATCAGCAAACTCCCGGCGATTCCAGTAGTTATGGTAATGGAACAGCGTAAACTAATGGGGCCTGCCAACTTGCACATAAAATTGTGCCCCAATTATTATTATCTCTACCTAATAATAAAGCAGCTAATGCTTCTGGTCGTACGTCGTCCAAATTGCCCTCAAAGTTGACGAGAATTACCCACCAATGCCACCCGTAAGTCAAGAAAACGATTCGTTTTTAATTTCAAAATCGCCACCAGCTTATGTTTGAATATTGATACGGCATAAGAACAACAACGGACGAGTAGCGCGATGTTTGAGGCTGCGGAGCTCCACACGGGAGACCAGGATTCGATCCCTGGTTCTCGCCGCTTTTTCTCCTCCTTTTTACCTATCTTAAGCGCGGTAATGGGCCAGCCCATGTGCGGGTCGTGGCGCCCCCTGTTTTGTATTTCTTTTTTTACTTTTTTATTTCTGTTTTGGTTTTTTTTTCTCTCAAAATTAATTTCGGATTTCCAAAATATCAAACAGTTGCGAGTTTTGAAAAAATTAGGAAAATGATAAACTGTTTGTGAATTCAAAAAATATTCGGAAAATCATAAAATGTTCATGAGTTAAAAAGTAGCGCGATGTTTGAGGCTGCGAAGCTCCACACGGGAGACCAGGGTTCGATCCCTGGTTCTCGCCACTTTTTCTCCTCCTTTTTACCTATCTTAAGCGCGGTAATGGGCCAGCCCATGTGCGGGTCGTGGCGCCCCCTGTTTTGTATTTCTTTTTTTCCTCTTTTATTTCTGTTTTGGTTTTTTTTTCTCTCAAATATAATTTCGGATTTCCAAAATATCAAACAGTTGCGAGTTTTGAAAAAATTAGGAAAATGATAAACTGTTTGTGAATTCAAAAAATATTCGGAAAATCATAAAATGTTCATGAGTTAAAAAATTGCTCACATATTATAAACAAATCATGATTTCAAATGAATTTTCATGAAATAAAAAATGTTCATGATTTTTTAAAATGATCCAATATTCAAAGCATATTCAGGAATTTAAAAAACATGTCCATCAGCGTTTAGAAAATGTTCACAAAAATTAAAACACATCCATAAATAATGAACAAAACTAATTGTAGCTTACATAAAGGTTTTATTAGGAGATATGTAGAGGTCATTTTATGATTTTATTTAGTCCCTCGCGAAGGGTAAAAAAAGGTTTCCGTGTTTTGTACAACGCTGAACCCAACAAAATTGACATAACTTTCTAAGGGTTAGCTTTTGTAAGCTATATTAAAATGACTAAATGTCTATTTTGCTTCCATACACAGTTATGCTTATTCTCATACCACAATAGTGGTTATGGTAAACACCGCTACGCTAAGTCAAGGTGAGACACTTCATTCATCAGTATAGCTCAGGCAGGGTCCGTCAATGCAGTTTGCTCAGCCACAAAATATTTTGTTGTGACGCCTTAAAAAATCAAGTCCTATGTGCATCATATTGTTAGTTTTTGAAATTACATTTTAAAAGTGTATTATCTCATCATGACATCATTTGTATATACTTTGTGAATTTGATTCATACTTTTTTATATCTACCACACCTGTATAACTTGATAGTTTTTTTACCATTGCAACGCACTAGCATTTTCAAAAATGTTCGTTAAATCAAAAAAAGTTCGTCAAATTCAATAACTATTCCACCCAATTTCTAAAAAATGTTCGTCGATTCTAGAAATGTTTGCCAGTTCAGGAAAATTGCTTAAAAATGTTCACAATTTTTAAAAAATGTTTGTAAATAGCAAAAAATGTTCATAAATTTAAAAAATGTTCTTGATTGTAGAAATGTTCAGAAATTTGTAATAGTATGTTGTTTGCGATTTCAAATATGTGCATGAGTTTTACAAACTGTTCATAATTTCAAAAAATGTTCATGATTTCGCGAAATTGAGAGAGATATTGTATCTCGGTGATGCAGCGAAATGTGATCATGACCATTGGAAATTATGATTTTTTTTTCACCAGTTGCAACGCACGGGCCCTTTTGTTAGTCTACTACTAGCAAAAGGGCCCGTGCGTTGCAACGGGGAGTATATAATCTAGGGAAAAAACATGCATTACGATGAGTCCTACATAATTTAGTCGTTCAAGATCCATCGTGTTAATCGTTCAAGATCAATCATGTTAATTGTAGGGAAAAAACATGCATTACGATGAGTCCTACATAATTTAGTCGTTCAAGATCCATCGTGTTAATCTTTCAAGATTAATCGTGTCAATTGTTGAAGATCAATCGTGTGATCATATTTAACATATGCATTCACACAAAAAATTTAAGTTCATCCACATGTTGCTCAGATTGCCAATTCCTTTGAGTAGAAGTGTTCAAGCAAGGCATGTCGTATTTTACATACCGCTGAGAAAATCCAGTGAAAAAACATGAGATGTCAACTATAGTGGGAGAAATTCAGTAATGGGTATGTAAAAATAAGTGGCATGTATATTTAAAGTTTGTTTGCTTGATGAACTACCCGATGCACGAACTTCCAATGCTAGTGGTGCAAACCTCCTTGTATCGTGGCATGGTTCAATAAAGCTTGTAAGCTCGTGCTGTTGTGATATGCCCCATATCCGCGTCCTGAGTATTGCCCCGGTACCCCGTCGCTAGGTACCCTGTCCTGATAGTGCGGCGCTCCCGACTCTCTCCTTGTCTCGATCTGGTGACGTCCACGTACGTAGACTGAAATCTGTATGCCAATCAATCATCATTCCAGCCCACAAATTCATGTAATTAGAGCCAATCAGCAGCCAGCATGAATGTGTTGCATGTCCTCCTTTATTATGTCTTCCCTCCCAAGGATTTCATTTAATTAGAACCAATCAGCAATGTCATGCGTACAGGTCTCCTCCTTTATCAAGTCTTCTTCATGTCGCTCCCTCTGTTTCTTGTTTTTTGAGATGGCTTTGCTGATATTTGAGGCAACTTTTGTAAACCTATATAAATTGGTGGGATTCGGTGCAAAAACTCGAGGTGGAACTATTAGACAAAGAATCATGTTTTATGACACAGGCGCACCTTAGCTCTGTTGGCTGCAGCTTTCATTGCGGCAGGCCAAATTGTGAGTTCGAACCTCACATGAGCCCTTTATTTTAGCTGCTCGCTGCTCTCCAATGGGCCCAAAAAATAAGTTCAGAGCTTTGCCCATATGCAGCTGATGGAAAAAAAAATAAGCGTCAGGTCATGATAGTAGACCGACACAAACATTTTTTTGTGAACCAGAGAGGAGTCCATGAGCCAAACGACGACGTACAAAAAAGGTGAACGGACGGACGAAAAACGGACGAAATTACGGTGGTAAGAAGCGATCCGTGCTTTATTATTAGGTAAAGATAAAGCACGGAGTGCTTCTGTCGGTTCACAGTCATCATTGATTTTTTAAGATATTTTTTTCTATTCGAGGTGGTACCTTTTTTTTATCCGAGGTGGTAAAGATTTTTGGTCCGGTCCGTGGTCGAGCGAGCCAACACGGGAAGAAAATTTGGAATTTAGCTAATCTAGGATTCGAACCTAGTTTGTTTGGAAAGAACAATAGCCCGCTAGCCACCTCAACCAGCCGATCTTTCTTGCCTTAGTGGAAGAATTCTTATTGTTGATCTGTGCAGGAGCTGCTTCGTGGACCAGTTTTTCTAGGCCACGTGCACACTTTTAGTTGGGCTTGGGAAGGTGCAGCCGGAATTTATTTGTGTGGGCAACAAACCCTGTATGCAGGGGCGTAGCCAAGCCCCAGGCTACCATGGCCATGGCATGGGGCGTGGAGGTGAAAACGTTCGTTGACTGTAACTACAGTCATGCACTGTATCTACAGTAACCACTGTAGCAAGGAGGATGGCCCGGGGCGTGCAGATATTCTGGCTACGCCACTGTCTGTATGGGCCTTCATAGAATCAGCTAAAAAATCAGCCGTATCACCATCTACAATTTAATATTTCTCAAAAAAAAACCATCTACAATTTAATAGTCCCACCTCGCCCCTTAAAATGAAATTTCACCAGTTTTTATACTTTACGAGTTGCCATATCAACAAGCCGCCTAAAAATCAATAAAAAGAGGGTGATGTGTGGGTCCCGGACATGCTGGCTGGTTGGCGGTGGGACCGTGAGGGAGGCTTTCTTGGAAATAAATATACACTAGATCATCAAAGGCGCGCGTTGCTGCGCCCATCCATTTTGACGCTACAAAATCAGGGATTGATGCAACTATATAAGAGAGCAGTATTTTAATCAAGCGATATAATTACAATGGTCGAATTTCAATGACGCGGTATAATTATCAAACCCACGAATCATGTTGTTTACCTATGTCCTACAACTACTGGAGTACATCATAATGACGCTCGTTGTCACATTTTTTACATTAAATTGATAAGGATTTCAATATAGTGGAACGGATACATGAAAGTCGAAATTTTCTTAAATCATAGGGCAGAATTTTGATTAGTTCCCAAGGAAATAATATATCTTAAACATAAGAAAATTGGACACGACAACTGGAGCACTTCCGAAGAAATAATATTGCAAACAATTAGGACAAAGATGTGCTCAAACTTAAAGGAGCACTTTAAATTGCCTAGTGGGTAGAAGTTTCTCAATATATCGACATCTTATTTTTAGATAAGACAATTGTATATATTAGAAATTCAATCTTTGGCCTACTTGTTACTCCAAAAATGATATGCTGCTTGATTGTTCCACCAGTGAGCTATTCCCTTAGTAATATCGATGAATGGTACAACCGAGAACATAACACTTTTGTTTTGAACTGATAAACAGAATTGCTAGACCGAGTGAAAATAATAATCTTGGTTGTCCAATTGAACGGCAAAATGATAATAAAACCGAAGGATGTGCTTGAGATATCAGACTAAACATTCAAGTTAATTATCTTTCCAAACTAAGAATGTACCTTGTCAAGGTTTGTTTCCTGAAAGCTGAGCCTTTGTCTCTGAATCTCATTACTATTTCACATGCAAAAAATAAAAAATGAACAGCTAAATTTGCAAAGATGGAATGTTGAAAAAAACATTTTTAGCATGCAGAGAAAGTGCTAGTGCAACCAGAACAGACTATATATAGAAATTTACACAAAAGTACAATACATATTGATCTAAGAGGGGATCAAAATTACATAAGTCCAAATCTAAATATAATACAGTAGAAGGTAAGGAGGAAACAACGACCTGACAAATAACGGTGCCAGAAGAATTTCTCCATGCAGTATAAAAATGCCACCGGTAGACAAATTTATGATTTGCTACACTTCACAGTCTTGCCTCAATTTAGAAAATACATGCATCTAATTTTTGGGGCATGGATGGAACTAAATGGAAACAAATAAAACAGTTGATTTTCTCCCAGCACTCTGGTGATCTAGGCGTTCCTGATCACTGAATGACATTAAATGAAAGTACCTAGCAGAAGAAAAACGTTAATATTCCCATTCTGAATCAAGTGCAGTTTGTGTCTCTTGAGGAACATGAATTTTATGTGATAAAAGCACAAACCACCAAGGTGTGCTAGGCTATTAGTATCAAAGTAATCTCCTCAGACGTAAATGATCCCTGCTTTAACAAAATTGTACAGTATATGCAGTTTAGAATTCACATGGAATTTAACATTAAAATACATTTTAATTAGCAGGTAAAAAGTGAATTCTGCACTTGTAATGTAAAGTTCCAAATTTGACTGCTCCACACTGAACTATTCTGTCTTGAGACACTTTCCTGAATAGTACTAAGTACACCATTCCCGTTTACTTTGTTTCTGTAGAAATGGAGATGCCATTGTACTGACTTAATCATTGCATCGATTCTTTTCAATCCATGCTTCCTAGATGACCAGTCCCTGCCTACTGTCATGTCCATCAGTACAAAGAAATTAGTGATACCAAAAAATCAACCATAACATCAGAGACATAACAAATGATAGAAGAGAGCAAGGGAGAGCCATGGTAGGATCATCGACCAGTTTAGAAGTTGCGATGTTTTGGGGACGTAGGGTATGGTGGTGAACAGACAAAGGGGGACAAGGTGCAGGTGGGGAAGGTGTTGCCTCGCATCCGGTGCATCATGTCGTTGCCTGGGGAGTATGTGATGACACGTAGGGTGTGGAACTCCACTCCATGGTCGCATGATCAGTTGCACGCACAACACAAAATGTGAATGGGGGAGTGCCGCCCACACTAAGGAAGGGGGCACTGCCACAACACTCGCCCGCGACATTGCGGAGGAGGAAGGCCAGTCCCATAGGTGAGGAGGGGTTTGGTTGTAGTTGTCGACATCAACAATGCCTGGAGCGGCATGGCAGAGCACCAGGCAATGGGCGAGTTGTCGCCTCCATTTCTAGCGTCTTTAGGTTTTCTCTAGGACTGAGAGAGTGAGAGGAAGGCAGTGGGTGAGGCGAACGACAGTCTCGGGGAGCAAGGGGCCCTTCCGCTGCCATTTGTTCGACAAACGGGATAGACAACCCAATACTGGCCTAATTAACCATAGAGGTCCAGAAAAGCTAGGGGAATAAATGTTCCTAGGGCATGCGGCCAGTCTCATGAAAAACATAGCGGCATCAAAGGGAGATCGGACAACCAAGAATGCTTAGAACACGAAATAGAACGCGATGAAGGCCCAGGTTGCGAGAGGGCTGTGATTTGGCCCAGGAATGTAGAAGATGAATATACCGGGCAAGAGTGAACTACTTTTTACTTAGTAGTGTAAAGCTATATAAATTAGTAGCTGAACAAAATCAGCAATTAAGAATATTTATTTCTGCATATAAATCTCTCCATATAATCTCTATTGTACATGTAATCTCCTTGAGCATGATTTTTGTTAGCACAAACAATGTAAAGAAAGAAACAAATCAGTACAAAAACAATTACTCAAATCCATGCCGTCAATGAATTGTCGGAACATCTTTATTCCAAAAAGCAACATGCAGTAGAAAAATTAGGCCATAATTATGGCAATAGAAATTGGGTACCTGAAACAAAACAAAAACATGTCAATTAAGCAAAATAATGATACAATGCGTAATCATGTGATGCCATGAGAACAATTGCATCAAAAGCTGTGAAGAATTTTAGGAACAGAAAGGCAAAGTTGTTGCTCAACGGCAGCAAG
Source organism: Elymus sibiricus (assembly GCA_039707655.1). NCBI lineage: Eukaryota > Viridiplantae > Streptophyta > Magnoliopsida > Poales > Poaceae > Elymus > Elymus sibiricus. The sequence goes on from CM077676.1 coordinate 21,253,020, forward strand.
TAGCCAAGTAATAAAGTCTGAAATTTGAATAAAGTTATAAAACAGATGCTAGACAATTTCATTCTCTGAGACAAACAGAAGTCAAGGACAGTAGTATGCATATCCAAGATCCCTATGTATGTACCGAGAATGACATAACCTTGCAACTTGCCCCTTGGGAGCCAGCCGCCTGCACGTACGCCCGCTCCACTGCGTCTGAGATGCCCCACGCAACGGTGCTACAAAGACCAAAGGTACAAGATATGTGCCGCCGGCAGCGACGAGGCAGTCGAGGATCTCAAGCCGGTCATGGTTAGATGCACCCGAGCGCCCAGACTCGAATCCCATCCTTTGGAGAGTCCCCACGACGCCGTCCCATATAGGAGCGCTCAGCCCAAGCGCCGCCTGCATCCCGGCACCACGCCTCGATGGCTCGTCATTGGTCGCCTTGGCCATGACGGCTCCTTCGTCCACGACAGCCGACCTTGCGCATGGGACGCCTTTGACATGGAAACGCGTCTGCCTTGCTCTACTCGCCGTCCCATCATCCTTTGGTTCTCATCACCGTCGGGAAGGATTGAGGAGGAGATGGCTGTGCCAACGGCGGCGCACCTAGGTTACCCGCCTAGGTTACCCAGTCGTCATACTGGATCGTGCTTCCCTCGAAAGGACTCTAGATGGGCTTGCATCCAGCATCCAGGCCCGATTAACCAGAATACTCAGATTTTTCTGCGGGAGTAGCTTCCCTCAAGGACAGCCTGCCAGCTATCAATCGGACGGCCAAGGACGATTAAATCACGTGATCCAACGGAGGAAAAGGCACATGGCGTGAGAAGACTCGAAATTGGTTCAGTTTTACTGTCCTTAATGTGGCTGTGCTAATGAAAAAAAGTTGCTATACACAAAGAGGAAACAGATTAGAGATTGTGGGACATGTGGCTGTGCCGGTGAATATACATGTGGCTGTGGTGATGAAAAAGAGTTGCTGCACAAAAGGCGTCCGGCTCCTGACGTTTTTATTCGGGATCCACGCCTAGCACCCGAACACCGTGCTCAGTTACATTGTGATGTCCGGTGTATGGCTACATGATCAAATCGCGTCCATGGACGATGCATGGTCCACTAAGTGCACTAACGACAACGGGCAAGTATACTACGAGTACGAGGTGGCGGGCATCGACTTGCACAACATCATCTCCGCAACGTCTGATTTTTTTTCTCCCGTTGCAACGCACGGGCACGTTTGCTAGTTAATATAAGGAAATCTCTTGAAAACAACCGGATGATTTCTTGGAAGGAATCAGCCGGGTCGTCCGTGCGCCATGCGTCCTCGTCAGGCTTCTCAACCGACGCTGGCCACTCGTTTCTTTTCCTCTTTCTCCTACCTCTGTCACCGCCTGTCTACCTCAACTCTTTGCCATTGGCGCTCGTTGGGAACAACCGCGGGGCGGCTTGCAGCACCCGCGCTGCCCTGCAGCTCCCCCGCATCGGCCTCGCTGCAGCCGGTGTTGCAGAGCGCGCCAGTGCAGCATGCTGCGGAGGGGAGAGCCTGGTGTTGAACAGCGCTCCAGTGCAGCGTCGTGCGGCACCGTGGGAGTGCCCGGTGTGTGGAGAGCGCCGCTCCTGAGGTGTTTTTGTTCCCGCGGCCGAGCAGTACGAGCACGACGATGTAACCATGTTAAAGATCTCGCCGGCGCCGGTGCTGCAATGCAACCCTCGCTCCTGGAACTACACTATCTCTCCGTCTGCTGCAACCGCAGGTCTCGTCGGCGGCGGCTACTGCAATGCAGCACTTGCCCATGGTGATGCCATCGCAGATCCTCACCAGCGAAGGATACTGCAATGCAACACTTTGTCTATGGTGTTGCCACCGCGGATCTTCGCCGGCGGCGGATGCTGCAACGCAGCTTCTGCTCGTGGTGCTGCAATGGCGGATCTCATCGCCAGCGGGATGCTGCAATGCAGCACTCGTTCAAAACCACGAGATCTCACCGGCGCTACAAGGAGGCGGGCACAACTGCCGTTCGTGTTGCAAGGCTGGCCATGTCGTCAGCAGCAACGAGCGCGGCGCCAAGATACATGCGACGTCGGGGTGCTGCGGGCCACCGTCACCGGGCGCTGCTCGGCTGGGAGGAGACGCCAGTTGCCGTCGCATGGCCGCCAGTTGCCGTTGTGTGGCCGGCGTGGCTGCATGAGCGAATGAGCGAAGAGGGGTGATGCGGCTGGCAACGAGCGACACTGTGGAAGGGGGTGCTGTGTGGTGTAGGGACAGGAGGACGAACTGGGTCAACCTAAACTGGGTGGTGCGATCTCCAGATCGGACGGCAGGGCAGCCGACTAATTTTTCCCCAAATTCAGTCGGCTGATTCCTAGCAGCCGCCTTAATATAATCAGCTGCATGCGTACGTAGGCAGGAGGGGTTGAGATCCTCTGCGGTACTGTACGGTGCTGTAGTGCGGATGACATATGGGGCCGGGTCCACACGGCAGTGACTATACTGCACCGTACGCTACTGCAGAGGATCCTAACCCAGGCAGGAGGGGGTCGATCGAGCACATGCGATAATTCAGATGGCAACTAAACTAAACGACTGACACATTGAGTACATCGGTAGCACGATTTTGATTTCATCTGTATAAATGCATGGTCAATGTCGTTTGTGTTCACCAGTTACCCCATGATCAAATTAAGCAAATCTGGTCAGTAATCTATCGTGTTCAAGAATTAACTATGTATTGTCATGAAGAAATGTATGCGGCTCTGGTCAAGCTAGCTAGCTCGATCACAGTACGTCTGCCCCGCCATGAACGTACAGGCTGGCAGAAACAATCTCATGTCACCACAATCTCGTCACCACCATATGTGGCCATGCTCCAGGTCGGGGTAAAATGGTAAATTCCGACTCCCTCGGTCGTGTGCAAGTGTACGTCGTTTTCATGCGTGAGCTCACTCTGCGTGTGTGGACTAATTGGAATGGCATTTTGTAGTGTACTGCAGTTAACACGTTTATATGTTCTTTCTTTGTTTGTTCCGGTTGATCGATCTACACATTAAACTGTGAGCCTGAGCTCAGTGGTCACCTTCTTTTGCCATCATTTTCCACGAACCAGATCAAAGACCAAATCTAAGTACATTGACTTCGCTTGACTTGCAATGCAGTCAGTATAAAATATATGAATGAGCTGCCCCTCCCCCTTTCTCAAAAAAAAAAATCGTTTGTTCCAAGCAGAGGCTAAATAATTGCACGGATATTCTATAGCATGTAAATGTGGAAATTCCCCTCTTTTTTTTTGCCATGTAGATTCTTTTTCACCTGGTGTGGGTGAGCCCTGCGGGCACAACCATGAGCTATGAATACAGAACGAACTAATAATCTAAAGTTCTATATATTTTTGATCAAAGGAGCTACGGCGCCACCATTTATGAAATCACTGTTACAAAGTTTGTGGTCAAGTTCAGAAATGAAATTAAGAGCAGGCAAAGAAGCATGTGTTACACCTGCTTGAACTCTGCCAAACGATACTTCTATATTATCACAAAATAAGATGGATCATTGTGAAAGGTAAGAAAAAAACAACATTGGGCTTTTTTCCGATAATAGAAGCTTTATATAAAATATATTTGTATCAAGCCGATGCAACCCACAAGAATTTTTTTTGAGCCGAACCTGTGGGAATTACTTCCCACAGTATATTTTTATATATTTTCCAAAAAGTTAAATACAAAGAAAAGTAGTCAAAGCTAAAGCAAAATAAAGAAGAAAGAAAGCTATACAGCTAAGCCTAGGCAAATACAACAACAGAAAGCTATCAGAAGGAAAAGCTTATCTGAAGGACTGCACCCAGTCCGGTAGATTTGCATATGATTTCTTTTTAGCTCTGAGAATCAGCCATTGCAGTTCATTCACAAATCTCCTTCTGCAAGCATATAGGCTGGGGGGAATTGCTCTGAAGACAAATGCATTCCTAGTATTCCAAATTGCCCAGGCCACAAGAATGATTATGTCCATAGAAAATGGCAAGTTGAGTAAATTCTTCAGATGCTCAATTTGGTCTTGAATTCCAACCATCAGAGGTTCCCAATCAGGACAGATGTACTGCCAGCAGGCTTGAGCAAATTGACAATGGAAGAAGAGATGATCTCTAGTCTCCGGAGCAAACTGACCACACATTACACAAGAGTAATCCTCAATGAAAAAGTGCTTTTTTGGAGAAGGGCTCTGGTGTTAAGCCTGTTATATAACAGCAACCAAAAAATATTTTGTGTCTCAGCTGATTGCAAGCTTTCCATAGCCATGTGATTGCAGGAATGGGTGCAGAATTACCCATGAGCATCCTATAAGCCTGGGCCACAATGAATGTTTTAGAAGCTGCTGGGAATTGCCAAACATCACATGAGTTTGATAAATTTATTTCTTGGATGAGGTTCTGCATCTGTTGGAACTGTGAGAAGGCCTCCACAGAGAGTGGAAGGTGGAACATAGTAGATGCCTCATCAACAGCATTAATATGACAGAGAGATATACTCTTATTCATAGAGAAGGAATAGAGTTGGGGCCATCTATCTTGAAGCACCTGACCTATCCAAGGATCTTTCCAAAAGAAGATGGATTTCCCATTTCCAGGTCCACATGAAGCATTATCTTTGTAAGTCTGTAACAATTTCAGGCAATCTTTCCACCAAAATGAGCAATGAGCAGTTTGGTCTGGAGGTAACCCACAAGAATTAGCATCCAGTCTCTCCATAACAAGATGCACGCCGTCAAAACCAGCGCACCTCCACCTAAAAAATAAACCCAGGGCACCTCCGTTATCTACGGTTTATGCAACAAAATTTTCATGAAATCATCATGGGAGAAAACATCACAATTAATAGCAGACACATTTACCTTCTGATTTTTCATCATCATGGCGTGTTCCCTCCACAAATCAACCACCCTAGCTAAGCTATCATTTCTTTCCAAGTGGGCCCGACTGGCCGCCACAACCTTGTCGTATATTGCCATGGATAATGATATTTGATGCGGACTTAGTACTTAATTAATTTGTAGCAGATATATTATGTATGGATTCCTGTGCTTTGTCGACGCTGCCTGCTGCACATGCAGTGACAAAATGCACGACAACCAATTGCAGCAGACCTAAGCATACATAATCCGACCGGCCGGGAATAGTCAACTATATATTTTTGGCCCTACCTTTCTGAAGGAACTTGCATGGAGTGATACAAAGGGAGTGGCATGCAGATTGATCTAGGGGAGTAGTACAATCAATAAGACAAGCAGAAATATGCTATATATGTCTATCCTACATTACGGGTCTAACGTACATATTATCATTAAGCCTAAATTAACCATACTAGTCGTCCACCCGTGCGGTCGCACGGGCTAGCAATATTAAAAGGAGCATGATGATTCTTTCAAATAAACATTCTAAATTGATGAAGTTCTGAATCGGGTTTTTCTATAGACACATGATTTCCAAACGTGGCATTGTTGTATATAGGTGTAAAACCATGTGGAGTATAGTAATAAAAAATCAAATGGACGTTCACTATATCATTAAAAATTGAATGCAGATTTCTGGCCCAATTCTACCAGAGAAAATTGAAATGAAATGTGTGAGTAGAATAGATGGTAAAGAAAATCAAATATTCATGATAAAATCAGTCGTACAATAGCAACTAAATCAGAATACAATGTCGTACCTATATTGAAAGAAAGCATACAACCCCAAAGTATTCATTGTGCCCTTCTATACACGCGCCAACGCCCGCACCAACAGAGCAAGAACAATACCATACAGAAAAGGAGAAGCTACATATGAATAAACTTAGTGAAATAAGAATTTTTATGCAAAGACGGCCTGGAAAAGTGCGTGAAGTAGGAAAGTAATCTACCTCTCAAGATCTTGAACTGTACCACTTAGGGCTAGTTTCTAAACATGGTACATCAGCGATCAGTGAAGTTAGAATGCAGTACATGAACTTACTATGACATACCCCCACATCCATGGCCGCATGTGAGACAAAGAACTAACTATAAACGTGATGTGTGGTTTAATTTTGTATAGATAGATGATGTTCCAGTTTTAATTTTGTAGAAGAATCTGAAGTATAACAATACCATTAATCAATTGTATGATTTTCCTGCAAATTAACATTTCTCATCTCACTAAAAATTGAATGCCAATTTTTGATCTAATTCAACCAGATAAAATAAACAGATATACATCCATGGCAGAATCATACTGCATGGGTAGACTTAAGAGTAACCAAAACCAAATATATGACAAAACCAGTCGTACAATAGAAAATAAATCACAATACAATGTCATATCTGTATTGTAAATAATGCATGCAACTGCAAAGTCATGATGCCCTGCAATACGTCCGCGTCAATAGAGCAAGAACAACATCAAACAGAAAAGGGCACGTTACAGTTGAATAAATTTAATGAAATAAGTTCTAAGAAAAGACAACTGGAAAAAATGTGTGAATCAAGCAAGCAATCTAACCATGTAGATAGAATAGTGCCACTTAGGGCTAGTTTGTAAACCTGATACAACAACAATTACATGAAGGCTAACATCAACTTTTTAATCACTTAGTATAGCAACCTTAATAAAATGAATCACTCGTATAGGGATTGAAATCAGCTGGCAACAAAAATCTAGCTAATTTCTCTGTTCAAAATGAGAAAAATATGATACCTAACATTGTGCTACAGAGACATATCTAACGACAGCGAGGTTAGAATACAGGAATTTGTTTTGTTAGACCCCCAAATGCATGGCCACTACTAAGACAAAGAACTAACTATAAGCCGATGCAGCGTCAAAACAAAGTTAGTGTTCCTTTCTCCCTGGTCCTGTATTCTGCAAGAAAAGTTAACAACAAAGTGATAGAAATACACCATACATGCTCATGAAAATTAGCTAAGGATACACATATTTTTTCTTTGGTACAAAAGGGACTCTCATTAGTACATATCACAATAAACACCTTGTGCCTTTAATAAAACATAGATGACATACTGAGTGCTGATGATAGATGAAACAGACCATAGTTTAAAACATATGGTCACACCAAAGGTTGGATTTATTATCATATAAGACAGATTTTTTCTAGTCCATATGGCAATTCTAGTTTTCATGAGGAAACGTAATATAATTTCAATGTCTAATTTTCTTTGTTCTAAGCTACGACACCACTTATTATATATTATATCTGCTTTGCAGTAGTTTTTGGGTCACATACAGAGTCTGGACTCTGCACACGCTAAAACAAAAATGTTGACTGAACCATCATCCTGGCCGAATTGTATATCAAGTCGATAGGAGAAGTTTTTCCTAGAACTTGCACTTGGCGACATGGGCAACAGACGGCCAGACGGCAACACAATCCCCCGCAGTTTTTACAGGGGAAAATCTGATCAATGTTAACATGTAGGAAGGAGCTTGTTTCACACCTCGATAACCTTTATTGATGCTCCAATACCTTGGGCGGCCGGCACCTTTTCCTGCAAGTTGCAACTAATTTAATGACATGAAAGATCAACAACCTGAATTTCAATCATCCTGAACATCCTGAAAATTATATCGTAAATATTCATCACAGTGTGCTAGACTATGGTAGATTTGTCTTTAATTCTTAAACGGTTGCCTAATTTACTATGAACAAAATAAGCGGCAAGGTTGTCAACGACCTGTGGCAGCAGCAGCTACAACCAAACATAAACTTACCACATTAGTGGAGTCAATCCGTACCAGCGTGCTCACCTGAGATCATATAGAGTTGTCTCTGATTCATGATTGGACCATAGAGCACTTGAATCATCTGCCAAGCCCTGTAGAAGACTTGCCACAATACGTGCGCTAGATAACTCCATGCCTCCACCCCACGTTTATCTCACAGGGGATGGGCCACGCATGCCACCTTCTGTTGGATGGGGATGGCAAATTGACGATGGCGTACGTCGCTGCTGCTCCCGCCCATCACGGCACCATGACAGCCAACGACGCCAGCGTGGAGTACTGGATCGATCTCCCGCCATGTACGTGTAGACGACACAATCCTGCTCGAATTGGCGATGGAGTCCGTAGCTGCTACTCCTGTCCATCACGGCACCACGGAAGTGAACGACGCCGAAGTGGAGTACTGGATCGATCTCCCGCCTTGTACGTGTAGTGTGTAGTCATGTACGATCCTGCTCGTGTTCGCACCTGCTGCATAGGAGAGCGAGTAGGCTTCAAGAGGAGAAGAACGCCAATAGCCATGATCGGATCTCCACCTTGCGCCGGCATAGAACGAACCAATCGGAGGCACGCCCGATAATAGGAAATCTGTTTCGTGTTATTTTTAGGGAAAAGAAAGAGAGAGGGAGTCGTGCCTAATAGTAGGAATCGTGCCACACGTGGGTTCTACACGATATTTTAGTTTTTTTTCCCACGGTATGGTAGTTCATTCTACGGCCTTAGATAGAATCATGGGTTAATCCGATGGAAAAACTTTTTGAAGCCTATATCGAAAGATCTATCTACATCGTAATAACTTGGTCCCACCAGATTAACGGCTCGTAAAATCTAATTAACGTGGGAATTTCTAGGTAGTCTCTAATTAGTATAAGTATAGATAGATAGATATAGATATAGATATAGATATAGATTTAGCACTAACAGTCGAGGCCGCCGATAAGATCAGCTACACCGAGGGTACCCATGACCAGTTCCATACTCAGGACTGAGCCACGCCCCCAGGCCAGCCTCAGAGCTACAGTATGAACAATAATGAACAGTTTCTACCGTCAAAGAAGGCCTGCGTCACCCGAAAAAGAAAAAAAAGAAGGCCTGCATCGTCATGCCCCAGGCCAAGGCCGCTGTTGCCTGGGGCCTAGCTACGCAACATTTGTGAAATTCTCTCTCTCTCTCTCTGCCCAGCCAAAATGAAAAAAAAAAAACTTGCGGTCACTACTACAGAAATGCTCATCACGCATACGAGGCGATGTAGAGGTCGGGGATTTTTCCCTCTTTTACGAATTTTTCCCTCTTTTACAAGAAAAAATCACGCAAACGAGACCATCAGCATCTGTACATATTTTCCTTTTGCAGTGGGTCCATCTGCTAGTTGTATATTTGATTTTTTTACAACAAAAATTTTATTGATTAAATCGTCGCATCAAGACAATACAACTGCACTGAGTACAAACCCGGCCTCTGCATAACAAGATGCATGCATCCCAATACGTCCAGAAAAACAAGAAAACAAATGTGTGACATGGTTTGACAAATAAGTAAGACTGCCTAGGGTGCTGGAGGGCCAATCCATAAACTAAACCGTCATCTATGCGGGGTAAACACCTCCCTGTATGTATGCTCCAACCAGATACACACCAGCTCTCTGTCATCCGGCCGCTACAGAAATGGACCAGGTACGGTGCCAATGCGTATGTAAATATATAACCTGTAGAGAAGAAGAAATCCTTTTTTCTGTCAAAATATTTGGGAGAGAAATCCTTTTTTCTGTCAAAATATTTTGAAACATGATACCAAGATTTTTATCTTGATGGGTGGAGTAGTGCACGCATTCCTTCACCATGCACCATGTCTTGCCCTCATGAAAATAAATGGGGGAAAACCCATATGCATCAAGAGTCAATTCTAGGAACTGAACTGGGTGGATAGGCTTCACAACTGCAGGCCCAACCACTAAGCCAAGGCACAATTGTATATATACTTATTCTTCATTGTTCCTCGGTTCGTCCACACATACCCTATGTCTTGCCCAACGACTTGGAGAGTGCCGGAGCATCTTGCATTTTTCAAGGGACTGAGCATGCATGCATTTTAAAAGTTCAAAATGTCTATTACTGGGACCCGATTTATGTACGAAACGATATCATACACAAAAGACATAACTCCATTAGTACTTGTTTTGAAGGGGACAGTTTAATCCCCGTTGGAACTAGGAAAACCCCTGTATTCCAAATAGAGAGTTGAATAATCTTCGGGGTCAATATGAAGAAGACACAAATCGGCGAAGTCAACAAAATTACTAGCCTGAGACCATGAAAAACTTCAAGTACAATAAATACACCAATTTGCAGCAGGTTTAATTTTAACAGGAGTTTTTCAAACCATAGTTTCCCTTTTTGTTGAATCTTCGATTATAGGCGTAGTGGGTAAGAAATTTGCTAGCATTGCAAATTCTCAATCAACATTCGTCAAAAACCTACGAACTAATTTACCATCTAAATTCACCATGCACTCACCAATACATGCGTAAGCTAAACAAATATTTCTGCTAACTAGCTAGCATCCGATCTCCCAGTTCAGCAGAGAATTGTTGAACACCTCAAGTAGAGCCGGCACATCCAATTCCGTATCGATCTCTGAAATTTCTGCTGTTACTCTCTCTGTTTCGCCCCTCCGAAGATCTGTATCTACAAGATTGGGCAGATGGTCGATAATGTTGTTGCTGATGTTGTCGCCGGCCTTGCAGGTGTGATCACCGTAGTACACGACAGTGTACTTCGCAGCTTGATCCTCACCAGCATGTGTGGAATAATTAGCACTGCCACCATCTTGATCTTGTTGCTGAACTGTCTTGGTTGCTAAGCAGTTCCGTTCTGTGTAGGCGCATCTGTAGTAGCTCCTGTTTAATCTTAGTGCATGATTAATTGTCAATAACCAGCTATTCATTTGTTAACGAATCTGAAGTGTGTGTGTTTTGTTTTAGTAATTAGTTACCTAGCATGTTGCCTTCCGCAGATATTCTTCTGCCCATATTTCTCCACTGGTGACCATCATAATGCGGAACATTTGTCACGAGTGATCTTGATCGCTTGCCATCGTTCCTCCTACAATATGTGAGGTATTTTTTTAATTAGAAGTGATCTTGATCATGCAAATTGAAGATGTATAAAATAATACAAGATGTCCCAATTGAATATGGAACAAATTAGCTCGATCGACATATTATTATGCATGCATGAGATCAATTGGAAATGATTGATATCCACGGAGATCACATATACACGCACCTTCTCTTTCGACAAACGATGCAACTAGGCCTCGCCTGTTCCTCCATCTTCCTCACTAAGGACTTGTCGTCGATGAGCTCAATGGTTGCTCCACCTCCAGCACTGAAAAGCTTCGATACGATGCTGGTGTTGCAGCCGATCACGTCGTCAAAGAGCTGGACGGCGAGCTTGGCCGACCCGCTATCCACGTTGTGGAGTTGTGGAAGGATGAGCGCCCGGAGCTGCGTCACGAGCTCCTGCTCCCGCTGCAGCAGCGCCTCGATATCTGCGAGGCCATGGTCGGAGTTCTTGCTTTGATCCATATGCTTTGCGATTGTTTTTTTCTAGGCTAGCGAGGGTGTCAGGCTGCTCGCAAGCTGTTGCTAGGTATGTATAGGAGAGAAACACCATTGGAATATATCGATCGATGTGTACCTTTTCAGTACGTACCTGATGTGTACCTTGAGTTTAAACTTTAAACAACCAGTGAGGACTGTTTCACAGTGTGAGTGCATGGCAACGCGTTAGCGAGACTGGGTGAGCACGAGGGAGTGGAGTGAGACTTTTGACCGGGACGAGGTTTTGTGACTAGCTAGGAATATTTTCTTCTGATGGAAAGAAAAAAGAAAGAACTCGAAAATTGGACCAGAGACCATGCTGTGGTAGATACTGAGCTTGATGGTAGTCAACATGCAAGTCAATTAAGGAGCATGCCTTTGACTCGGCAATGAGGTTAGATAACCTATACTTTGACCCAGTAGCATTTTCACATGAGTTGTGATTCATACCATAGTTTCAATCTTCATCTAGAAAAACTGATAAATTAACAGCTCGAGCATGACAGTTTGCCTGCTATCTCTCTCAAAGCAAGTCAAAATAATTTTACAAGAAGGACAATTTCTTCGTTCAATTCAATTACACAGGTTAACATCGCTTCACAGTTTTTGGTAGAGCTGAGGCGCCTCGCTGTGGAGTACCGCTATCCTAGTGGAGAAGCACTTCAGCGACGAGACAAGACTGGAGTCGAAGTAGAGGGTGTACAGGCTACTGCCAGACGTGTTTTTATTGTATTTTTAGAAGAGGACAGCTTTTGGCCTCTACATCGATTGAAGCACGCAACCATCTTTATAGCAAAGTTTTTGTTGATACAAAGAGTGATAAAAAAAAAAAAAAACCTCAGGGACTAGAACAACCAAAACACAATAAAAGATTACAAGCCACACTAGGTATCACTAACCGTATTGCTAGACCGACATCCATATTGGTTGGTTGAATATAGCCCGTGCTACCATCTTTAGATGGCTGCACTTAGAGGAAAGAGACTCCAGCTTCTCAGTACTGCAGGAATGCCCATCAGTGGCGGGCGCTAAATATCCATCAGTGGCGGTCGAAGCTATGAGAGGCGCCCGCCACTGACCTCCCGCCACTGCTAACTTGTCAGCAGTGGCGGGCGCGTTGCCCACCACTGTTATTGTCGGTACCTGTGGCGGGCACTGGCTGGCGCCCGTCAGTGATATATTATGCCAAGCCAAAAGAAAAAGAGCTGCCATGGCAGCGTTTTTGGCTGCCATGGCAGCTGTTTTCATTTTAACAGTAATATTATTATCGTAGAGTCATATATAGCAGAATTTAAGAACATACTTTCAATGTATAACACTTTCACATAACACTACAATAACCACATACAACATATATGTTCAATGAAGTGATAGTACGATAGAAGTTCGCGTACTAAATCGGGATCAACACCAAGAAATAGCTATGGTGACTGCGGGACATTGTACCACAGATAGATGTCGTTGGTATCATTTACTTCGCCAAGAAACAACATGCACGCCCTTCCAGCTTCCATCTTCATTTCTGTTGCAATCTTTATCCAAGTAGGACCACTGAAGTACGTTCGGTGTGCCTCGTTGGTGACCATAAGGGTCAAGGGTATGCCATTTTTTAACAAGGTCATCTTAAGCTCAAATGTGCCCTCCCCCTCCATGGATAGTTTCGCCCTACGCATGAAGTGCGCCCTTCCCCAACAAGGGATGCACTGAGCATAATTGAAAGAAAACAACAATTAGTCATTTTTGGGCGCAACTTTATAAACGTGAGCAACTCATCAGCCACAACACAAGTTGAATTAAAATGTACCGTCCTCTCCAGAAAGTCCTCCTGAAGATTTATTTGGATTTCATTGCAATGAAGGTGCACCCTGTAGCAGGCACCTAACCTGTTGTCGCCACACCATGGGCATTCTTGGTTCATTGCCTACATTCATGTTTAGAAATGAAATAGAAATCACATAGTTCATGGCATCATTTATACACTATAGTACAATCAGCAGGGCGATAAAATAAACATTAAAAAGTATGGATCGATGAAAAAATTGGGCATGACTTCTGCTAAAAAAATAAAAATATCGAGTGCCAGAAATGTGGCGAAACGGAAATTAATCAATGTTTTGCCATAATTTCGGCACTCATTTTTGAAGCCCTGCAAAGTTTGAGCACTCCGAATAAAAATGAGCACTGTAGGAGATATGCCCTAGAGGCAATAATAAATGTTATTGATTATCTCCCTGTTCATAATTATGTTTATGTTCCATGCTATAACTGCAATGATTCTCGAGTCTACAAATAAAACGAGGCTCGGAGGAAGACTCATTTGCACGTGTGGGATAATAAACGGTAAAATGTATTCCTAGTCAAGCCTCTATGACTGGCTCAAGTATTGCATGATGATCCTGTTTTCCTGATCATGGGCATGGCTATGCCGGCAATTTTGAGGGCACAATTGTTGGTAGAACACTTGTGTTGAATCGACCCAATATTGATGTTATGCTATGAGATACATTCGTCATAAGTTAATGGTTAATAACACAGGAAGTTAATGTTTGCATAATTCCTTAGACCATGAGAGTATCGAGTTTCTTCATGCTTGCTTCATGAACTTTGGGGTTTGTTAAACGTCATCCGTAAATGGGTGGCTATTACGGCGGCTTACGGGTTCATGGAAAAGTATGTCAAGTAACTTGATAGCTCAAGATTGGGATTTGCTCCTCCGACGATGGAGAGATATCTCTGGGCCCTCTCGGTGTTACGGTATCCATCATCGTCTGGCCAGACACAGGGTGATTTGATCACAGGGATGCCGGAACACGGGAACGAGAAAAGAGAACAATACCGGCAACGAGGTAACTGGCATAGTGGACAAGGTGTTGATCCACGGGGATGCCAACATGTCTCACCTCGGGTATTTGTAACATATCGCGAAGCAACAGGAATAGCACACGGCAACTGGAGGTTCACTCGAATATTCATTCGTGTGGGTATAGGGGTCAATATGGGTGTCCACGGCTCCGATGTTGATCATTGATCGGAAGGGGTTCCGGGTCATGTCTATGCTTCACCGAACCTATAGGGTCACACGCTTAAGGGTCATCTATCTGCTGAATACTAGACAAGGAGTCCGAGAGAAAGTCACTGGAAAAGTTTCGGAGACAACGGAAAAGTTCCGGAGAGAACACCGAAAAAGTTTCGGTAAAACCGAAAAGTTGTTTCGGATAAAACCATTGATCCAAAAAGGTTTTCGGAGCTGCCGGAATTGTTTACCGGGTAAACGAAGATGGTTTTAAATTAAACCACCATACCGGAAATGTTCCGGAGCGCGTCCAGATAATTTTAGAGGGTGCCGGAAATGTTCTGGGACCTTCCGGAATTTTTCAGAAGAAATAGTTTTGGAAAACATCTTGTCCCAGCGAGAGGGGACAAGATCCCACGGATCGTGGGGGCTGTTTTTGGGCTGTTTTTGGGGGCGCCCCCTTTAGGGGACAGCCCCCTTGTGGCTGGACAAAGTGTTGGGGGGCCCCCCCATGGTGGGGGGCAGCCCCCACAAATGGTGAAGAGTGTTGGGAGGAAGGTGGGGCCCCATGGGGGAACACCATGGACAAGGGAACATGTTTTCTCCATGTTTGGTGGGAACATGTTTCCTTGTTTGGTGGGTGCTTGTTTTGTGGGCTGAAATTTCAGCCCCCCCCCCCCCCCTCACCCCTTCCACCACTATATAAGGAGGTGGAGAGGATCTCTCCATCCTCACTCCAACTCTCACACACATGGCATGCATGATCTGCCTTTCTTCTCTCCCTCCCACAAAATAGTTTCATAGAGCCGAAAGGCTGTCTGGGTTCCGGCAGGAACTAGTTCTGGACGGCGAAGCCCTGCCGGATAGATGACACCGTATGTGTGCAACTCTGTAGAGAGATCGTAGTTTCGGTCTTAGTTCGGGAGTGCCTCCCGAAGGGCTGTCCGTGTGACCGTCCGAGTTTTGGAGGTCCTCCCGAAGGGCTGTCCGAGTGACAGTCCGAGTTTCGGAGGTCCTCCCGAAGGGCTGTCCGCGACACCGTCCGGGGCACTGTGCGACCGCCTCCCAGAGGGCTGTCCGCGGGGCAGATGAGGGTATACATCCTCGCGGTTGGGAGGTTGTAAAATCCTAGCTGCGGGGATCTGCACCGCCGTTCGTCATCGACTCTACTTCCGCTGCGCTACGATTCGGTAACGAAAAAGATCAAACCTTGTATGCAGTCTCCATAGTGGTCCTGGGCTGGTGCATAGGTCGGAAAATTTTTGTTTTCTGCTGCGTTCCCCTACAGTGGCATCAAGAGCCATGCTATGCGTAGATGCAGGTTGCGATCTAGAATACATAGAGATGTATCGGTGTTGCACAATATAATTAGGTAGTAGATGAGATCTATTGCTGAAAATTATTTGTGCGGGTAGCAGATGAAGTCTGTTACCCGATGTTCTTGTTGCTTCCCTCGAATTTACATATTTCTGATCTTGATAACAGTATGGTGGAGTTTCAATGTTCTGGCAATCCGCGATCCTGATTGATCAACGAAGTGCTAACAGTTCATCGAATTCCACCGTAGTTAAAAAGAAAGATGAAATTTTGCAGACGAAAGGGCAATGCAGATGTGATCTGCACGGGGGTCACGCGTATGACGAAGTTTAGTATGGGGCTCGGGATTTTATTATCTCGTGTTTCATACACCCTGGAATGTTAATCTAGCGACTTGGATTATCATGCTTGATGATGGACGTTGGTAGCCTCGGTTTGTTTCGAAACCTTAGAAGCCACGTAAAACTAATTTCGCATGAACCGATTAGAGGCGTCTAACTTGGTTTTGCAGGATGGTTTGCATGTGCATGTGATGTGGTATAGCAGTGTTCATAATAATTTGATTATGTATGAGATGACTATATGATGTAAATTGATTAACATGACCTGCGTGTCATGATTCGGCATGATGGCTGGAGCCATATGATTGCACTTTAATGACCTGCGTGTCAACCTTATGTAATGCACTTATTTTATTAGCTATAGAGATAGCAATATTATCTGGTGCATCGACAAGGTGGTGGCAATCTTCGCGAAGGTGAACACCGACGTGAATGCCAAAGACGAAGAAATGAAAGACTTCTCCGTCACAAAGGGCTATACCATATCTTGCTATTTTGAATTGCCTGAGATGTTTATCCCTTATGATGCACCCTTCTTGATTGCGCAGTAGTCGCTTTTTATTAGGGTGATCTCTCACTGAAATATCAAGTAGTTAGTGTTCTCCCAAGTGTAGCACCGTCACGGCACCTAACTTTTCGGGGCATTGCATGATCTCCATGGGTGCGAACGATTAGGGATGTGTGAGGCGGGTGAGTTGAGACCTCGCAGCGAGATCACTTGGTTGTCTTGACGTTCAGGCATGAAAGTCATGAGCTCGGAACACACGCATCGAAAGATGAACAAGAATCGCATAGAGATGTGATCGGCAAGTTTGCCTACCGATTGAAGTTCACGCCATGGGTGTTCATCTCGAACCGTAACGTTGAATGGATATGCGGGTCTTGAATCACTCACAATCAATTATGAGAGATATTGATTTGAGTGGGAGTGCACTATAGAATTAACTTGTTTAAATCTCAGTGCAATTAATTTTGAACACTGTCTAAGTGTGGTTTGCATAATAGTTGTAGAATAATGGCTCGCGTTTCCACCTTCCCTGTTAAAATTGAATAGCTGTTAAATATCTGGTTAAAACTTTACGGTTGGTAACGTAATGTGAGGATTGTCCTCAAGAGTGCCGAGAAGGACTTTGTCCTATCGCATGCTTTTGGTATTCTCCCGCTAATGCTATGGATCATGTGACTCTCGTCCTTCGATCCAAAAGCTAGAATTCCTTTTCAGTCAAATACAATATGTTTGCTTCCATGAGACCCGAACTTCGAAAGTTTGGATAGTTATGTGATATTCATGGAATCTGAAAATTATTTTCAGAGATAGACAAAGGCTAAAAGATATGAGATATCCAAAGCAATGTTTGTTTGCAAACTATTAGTAAAGGAGTTTACTATGCTTAAGACTGATAAGAGAGGGATCCAGGAGAACGCCTGTCATATTATGAAAGGTGAATAAAACAACAACTTAAAGAGAAAGGAAGTGTCCGAAGGGTGTTAGTAAGACTTTCACGCCTAGGAAGTCCGGGGCTAACGCCACTCTTAAGTTGGGTGCTTCTTCTGAGAGTAGGAGAAATACTGAAAGTTAAACTGTTAGAAGTATAAAGGCAAAAGGAAAGAAGACTGGAATATCCAGCTCATGTATGAATGTCATACAAGTTTTTTGATGTATAAAAGGCTGGTCAAAGATATAGTTCTTGAAAATTATGGTTAAACATGTTAATCACTAATTCTTGGGTATTGTGAGTTAATCACAAAGATACCCGCTCGATTGCATTCTGTTGCAACTCGATGTAAGAACTACTATGGCCTGAAAGACTAGCCAGGAATGAGGTTTAGATACACACAGGGAACATAGTAAATGTTACTATACCTTCCATTAGTGTATTCCCTATGTATTTACTTTCATAATTCATTTTAGAGTTTTACACTCTTGCCCATTGCATAAAGTATCTTGCAAGAAGGTTATTCATAAGAGAACTTTTGATGTTCGATGTTATGAATAACATAAGGGCCATACTTTCATTATGAATGAGATGTATGTTATGAATATTGATATTAATACATTACCTCTGTATTTACTTTCATAATTCATTTAGAGTTTCATACACTCTAGCCCTTTGCATAAGGTATTTTGCAAGAAGGTTATTCATAAGAGAACTTTTGATGTTCGGTGTTATGAATAACATGAAGGGCCATGCTTCCATACAGGATGGGATGTATGCTATGAATATTGATGGTAATATGTTACATCCATAACACTGACGCTAAATGTCGCAAGACTAAAAAAATACCACACAAGTGTGGCACTGCATTTGGTCACATTGGAGAAACCCGCATGGAAAATTCCATTATGATGGATTTTGAAGTCGTTTGATTTTGAATCATCTGACACTTGCAACTTTCCTCTGAAAAGTGAAGTGACTGAAATACCGTTCACAGGCCATAAGGAACGAGCAAAGAACATATTGGTGATCATACATTATGATGTGTGAAAGTCCAACAAATGTTGTTGCAAGTAGTGGATTTATCTATCTTCAGAAATGACTCAAGTAGATATATGGATATTTACTTGTTGAGACGTAAGTCTGGATCTTTTGAATTCATTCATAAGGTTTTCAAAAATGAAGTAGAAGTTGTTGTAACAAGAAAATTATGTTTCTACAATTCGATTGCAGAAAGGAATATTTGAGTTACAAGTTTAGCGAATGTCTGATGAGTTGTGAAAAGAGTTTCATAACTTGCACCTCCCGGAACACCACTGCAAGTGAAAAGTCCGTGAAGATGTAATCAAACCATTTATGACATGGTAAGATCAAAGATGACATAAATAAATTTGCCATTATCCCTTTTTATAGAGTGATGCTTTAGAGACTGCGGCTTTTACACTGAAAAGAGCTTCATCGGGTCTGTTGAAATAACGTCATGGTATGGTACACCCAACCATGTTATATCTTTTCTTAACATTTGGAATATGGGGCTTGTGTAAAAGGTTACAAACCTATTCCAAATCAGACAAGTGCTACTTTGTTAGGTTATCCCAAGTCATTGGGTATTCCCCCACCACTATACCGAGGCAAAGGATTTTTGCCACAAAACGGTATACTTTTAAAGAGAATAGTTCTTACAAAAGGTGAGTGGGAGGACAGTGCAACTCGACGAGATAACCAGTATCTTCGTCATCAGGTCAAAGGAAAGGAACCTTGGAAGTGATTCCGGAGTTTCCTACTGCGACTGATACGGAAGTCTCTACAATAAAATGTATGGACTTCGGTCGAACTTGCAGTTGAACCGCGTAGGAAAAACTCGTGCAAACCTCTCAGGTGCGCATACGAGATATTGTTGTTAGACAACAGTATACCTACGATACACAAGGAAGCGTTGATGGGCCCTGACTCCGGAATTGGCTAAATGCCAATACAATCCGAGATAGTTTCCATATAAGTGGTTCGAGATTAAAATCTTGATACACCTTTCGGAAGACTTAGAGTCTAATGAATATTTATGAAACTATAAACTGATGTGGATAAAATATTTTATCCATAAAGCTCGACTTGTTGA
Organism: Elymus sibiricus; assembly: GCA_039707655.1. NCBI lineage: Eukaryota > Viridiplantae > Streptophyta > Magnoliopsida > Poales > Poaceae > Elymus > Elymus sibiricus. Next base: position 21,272,577 of record CM077676.1, read on the forward strand.
AATAACAAGTTCAAGGAGTTGACTACGATGAGGTTGTTTCACCGTAGCGATGCTTGAAGTCGGTTCGGGTTGAACTAGCAATTAATACATATTTCAATCATGAGATATGAAACATGGATGACAAAAGGATTTCCATCTGATGGAAATAAAACCTAGGACTTGTATGTGATACAGTCCATAGTAATTTGTCGATCCAGAGGATGCTAGTAAGTATGCAAACTTCAGAGTTCCAGCGATGAACAGAAGAGAGCAAAGTGGAGTTGGAATCTTCGTTTTTTGATGGAATGGTCAAAGGGGTTTGACTTCATCAAATGGGTATCGAAGATGCTTGTGATTCAAGAAAGTAAGTGGGAGCATAATAATATTTCTAAAAACCTTGTGTACTTGACACATTGTTAATTGGAAATAAATTTCTTGACACGAATTAGGACTTCATTTAAAATAGTTTTTCGATGAAGTGCTTAGGCTAAAATGGCCTCAATATTAGGCATGATGATCTATGGAGATAGATTTACCTAAATGGGGCTAAGCAATGAATACATATTGACAAGATGCTAAAACTTTTTAGCATTTAAAACGCCAAGGAGTGATTCTTGCCGAAGTCACATGGAAAGAGTTTTTGCAAGACTCAGTGTCCCAAAACACTGATGAGTGAAATACATGATAGAGGTTCCACACACTCTTGTGTTTGGATTAATCATGTATTCCGTGGTATGTAAAAACAACCAGATATGTCCAATACTCCAAAGTTGTTGCGAGTATAGATACCAAAGTGATCAAAGTACTGATCATGGGACAACAGTGAAAGATGTCATTGAGTACTAGAGCAGTACTGATGACATGCTTTCTCGCAAGCAGAGATTATGAAGTGCTCGTTGTAAGTAATTACATCGATACATTCTTCATCAATGCTCCATGCGATTTTCGATTTAAGTTAAGGGTTTTGTGTAATACACAATATGGTGGCACGGTAGTTGGAAATTGTTCCAAACAAGATACTGTGGCGAATTCTATAACAAAGGCTAAGTATGTTGACGCTTGAGAAGCGACAAAGAAGTTGTTGAATCATATAGTTCATTCATGAACTTAGTATGGTTCCAAGAAGGCTTTGGTCTATGGGACACTATAGCAGATAGTTGCTCCATAGCTCAGTCTGAGGAATCAGGTTTCGACCAATGATTCACACATATGCAAAGCCAAGTCCACACAAAATATGAATTTTGTGAAAGCGTGAAAACGCGAGGATATGCAAAGTTACACACGGAGCTGAAGTTGTCAGATCCGTTGGACATCAGGCTATACCACATGCGAAGCATATTTTACACCAGTATGCCATAGGTGTAAAGTGCATTAGCATTGACTAGATTATTGACTCTAGTGCAAGTGGGAGTCTGTAGGAGATATGCCCTAGAGGCAATAATAAATGTTATTGATTATCTCCCTGTTCATAATTATGTTTATGTTCCATGCTATAACTGCAATGATTCTCGAGTCTACAAATAAAACGAGGCTCGGAGGAAGACTCATTTGCACGTGTGGGATAATAAACGGTAAAATGTATTCCTAGTCAAGCCTCTATGACTGGCTCAAGTATTGCATGATGATCCTGTTTTCCTGATCATGGGCATGGCTATGCCGGCAATTTTGAGGGCACAATTGTTGGTAGAACACTTGTGTTGAATCGACCCAATATTGATGTTATGCTATGAGATACATTCGTCATAAGTTAATGGTTAATAACACAGGAAGTTAATGTTTGCATAATTCCTTAGACCATGAGAGTATCGAGTTTCTTCATGCTTGCTTCATGAACTTTGGGGTTTGTTAAACGTCATCCGTAAATGGGTGGCTATTACGGCGGCTTACGGGTTCATGGAAAAGTATGTCAAGTAACTTGATAGCTCAAGATTGGGATTTGCTCCTCCGACGATGGAGAGATATCTCTGGGCCCTCTCGGTGTTACGGTATCCATCATCGTCTGGCCAGACACAGGGTGATTTGATCACAGGGATGCCGGAACACGGGAACGAGAAAAGAGAACAATACCGGCAACGAGGTAACTGGCATAGTGGACAAGATGTTGATCCATGGGGATGCCAACATGTCTCACCTCGGGTATTTGTAACATATCGCGAAGCAACAGGAATAGCACACGGCAACTGGAGGTTCACTCGAATATTCATTCGTGTGGGTATAGGGGTCAATATGGGTGTCCACGGCTCCGATGTTGATCATTGATCGGAAGGGGTTCCGGGTCATGTCTATGCTTCACCGAACCTATAGGGTCACACGCTTAAGGGTCATCTATCTGCTGAATACTAGACAAGGAGTCCGAGAGAAAGTCACTGGAAAAGTTTCGGAGACAACGGAAAAGTTCCGGAGAGAACACCGAAAAAGTTTCGGTAAAACCGAAAAGTTGTTTCGGATAAAACCATTGATCCAAAAAGGTTTTCGGAGCTGCCGGAATTGTTTACCGGGTAAACGAAGATGGTTTTAAATTAAACCACCATACCGGAAATGTTCCGGAGCGCGTCCAGATAATTTTAGAGGGTGCCGGAAATGTTCTGGGACCTTCCGGAATTTTTCAGAAGAAATAGTTTCGGAAAACATCTTGTCCCAGCGAGAGGGGACAAGATCCCACGGATCGTGGGGGCTGTTTTTGGGCTGTTTTTGGGGGCGCCCCCTTTAGGGGACAGCCCCCTTGTGGCTGGACAAAGTGTTGGGCCCCCCCCCCATGGTGGGGGGCAGCCCCCACAAATGGTGGAGAGTGTTGGGAGGAAGGTGGGGCCCCATGGGGGAACACCATGGACAAGGGAACATGTTTTCTCCATGTTTGGTGGGAACATGTTTCCTTGTTTGGTGGGTGCTTGTTTTGTGGGCTGAAATTTCAGCCCCCCCCCCTCACCCCTTCCACCACTATATAAGGAGGTGGAGAGGAGCTCTCCATCCTCACTCCAACTCTCACACACATGGCATGCATGATCTGCCTTTCTTCTCTCCCTCCCACGAAATAGTTTCGTAGAGCCGAAAGGCTGTCTGGGTTCCGGCAGGAACTAGTTCTGGACGGCGAAGCCCTGCCGGATAGATGACACCGTATGTGTGCAACTCTGTAGAGAGATCGTAGTTTCGGTCTTAGTTCGGGAGTGCCTCCCGAAGGGCTGTCCGTGTGACCGTCCGAGTTTTGGAGGTCCTCCCGAAGGGCTGTCCGAGTGACAGTCCGAGTTTCGGAGGTCCTCCCGAAGGGCTGTCCGCGACACCGTCCGGGGCACTGTGCGACCGCCTCCCGGAGGGCTGTCCGCGGGGCAGATGAGGGTATACATCCTCGCGGTTGGGAGGTTGTAAAATCCTAGCTGCGGGGATCTGCACCGCCGTTCGTCATCGACTCTACTTCCGCTGCGCTACGATTCGGTAACGAAAAAGATCAAACCTTGTATGCAGTCTCCATAGTGGTCCTGGGCTGGTGCGTAGGTCGGAAAAATTTTGTTTTCTGCTGCGTTCCCCTACAAGCACTCCGTATGGATAAGAGACCAATAGAATAAAAGGCTATCAATTAATTACATATAAGAAACATCAATTAATATGTCAACAGCCAGAATATCAAATTAGTCTCATTAGCTAGATTCTTTAGAAAAAATTTCTATAGGCTTCCTCATATACATGTGAATCTTTAAACATGGTCCATATCGTTGTTCATCTTGTCGCGCATATCAAATGCATATAAGCTCCAATAATCACGGAGTGACACAACGGTAATATCTTAAATGAACGCAAGTAATTGGCTAATAACCACAGAAACATATACTCTAGAATTTTCTATTAGTTACAACTAAGCAAGACAACCTACTTTTGACATTGTTGCGTTGTAAATCTAAATCAACAAGAATTCGAACAAACACGTATAAACACACTATAGAACATTTAAGTGGCACAAGCTATTGTGTAGAAGAATATGACTTTATCTTCTATGCTAAGATTTAAATGAGATTTGATTAACTAAAAAATATGTATAACTACTTTTGAGGAAAATAACATAATCCATTGACAAAACAACATTATACATATATGTAAAACCGAACGCCAACACTTGGTTTTGATGTGTAAAAAAATTCGTAGTGATGTTGGAGGAGGAGGCTATGGAGGGAGGCGCTTAATTACTGGAGATTGAAGCCGTTGAAGCGCGAGGAGGTGGAGGGAACGGGAGTGGCGCCAGAGGAGAAGTTAGCCTTCGGCAGCAGGGGAGGCCTCCGCTGGCCATGGCGGCAGGGCCAGGGAAGGCGGGCGCGACGGCGGACGGAGGACGGCCGCGGCGGCGAGGAGGGAGACGGCGCGATTTGGGGGGGAAGGGGGAAATGAATCTAGATTGCAGATGTTTTGGGGGAAAATCTAAATGTTGTCCGCGTGGGCTGAGCAGTGACGGGCGCGGCCCAACGCCCGCCACAGTTAAAGACCTGGCAGTTACAGGTATTTACTGAGGCCTGCCATTGAATGTGCTCTTCTACATCATTAACTGATTTTTCTACATCATTTTGAATTCAAACTTTTTCTATGTTTAATACACACCATCCAAAGTGTAATGCTCAAATTTGGCCATTTTTTGAGTTGGTTTGCTATTTTTCAAGCATTAACTGATTTTCTGTTCACTAGAAAGGGCAAAACGCTCTTCAGTATCAATTAACGTGCAAACGAGCTCAGAAAGGGATGAAACTTGGCATGGTGCCTTCATAGGACCCCCGTAGGGTGTGGTAAAAATTTGAGAGCATTATGGCAAAAACTTGATGCACTTCGTGTACGAACTGAATACTCTCCGGCGAAGTGTCAGTGTTTCAAACGGAAACCACCCACTTCCACACACAACTCCATTTCTTTTACATCATTTCAACTTCAAACTTTTTTCATGATTAATACACACCATTGGAAGCCCCATGCTCAAATTTGGCCACTTTTTGAGTTGGTTTCCTATTTTCGAAGCATTAACTGATTTTTCAGTCACTAAAAAGGGCAAAACGCTCTTCGATTCCAATTAACGTGAAACGAGCTCGGAAAGGGATGAAACTTGGCATAGTGCCTTCATAGGACCCCCGTAGGGTGTGGTAAAAATTTGAGAGCATTACGGCAAAAACTTGACGCACGTGGTGTACGAACTAAACACTCTCCGGCGAAGTGTCAGTGTTTTGAACGGAAACCACCCACTTCCACACACAACTCTATTTTTCTTACATCATTTCAACTTCAATTTTTTTTTTCATGATTAATACACACCATTGGAAACCCCATACTCAAATTTGACCACTTTTTGAGTTGGTTTCCTATTTTCGAAGCATTAACTGATTTTCCGGCAACTAAAAAGGGCAAAACGCACTTCGGTTCCAATTAATGTGCAAACGAGCTCCGAAATGAATGAAACTTGGCATGATGCCTTCATAGGTCCCCCGTAGGGTGTGGTAAAAATTTGAGAGCGTTACGGCAAAAAATTGACGCACTTCAGGTACGAACTGAACACGAACTAAACACTCTCCGGCGAAGTGTCAGTGTTTCGAATGGAAACCACCCACTTCCACACACAACTCCATTTTTTTACATCATTTCAACTTCAAACTTTATCCATGATTAATACACACCATTCAAGCCCCATGCTAAAATTTGGCCACTTTTTGAGTTGGTTTCCTATTTTCGAAGCATTAACTGATTTTCCGGCCACTAAAAAGGGCAAAACGCTCTTCGGTTCCAATTAACATGCAAACGAGCTCGGAAAGGGATGAAACTTGGCATGGTGCCTTCATAGGACCCCCGTAGGGTGTGGTAAATATTTGAGAGCATTACCGCAAAAACTTGATGCACTTCGTGTACGAACTGAACGCTCTCCGGCGAAGTGTCAGTGTTTCGAACGGAGACCACCCACTTCCACACACAACTCCATTTTTCTTATATCATTTCAACTTCAAACTTTTTCCATGATTAATACACACCATTCAAAGCCCCATGCTCAAATTTGTCCACTTTTTGAGTTGGTTTCCTATTTTTGAAGCATTAACTGATTTTCCGGCCACTAAAAAGGGCAAAACGCTCTTCGGTCCCAATTAACATGCAAACGAGCTCGGAAAGGGATGAAACTTGGCATGGTGCCTTCATAGGACCCCCGTAGGGTGTGGTAAAAATTTGTGAGTGTTACGGCAAAAACTTGATGCACTTCGTGTACGAAGTGAACACTCTCCGGCGAAGTGTCACTGTTTCGAACGGAAATCACCCACTTCCACACACAACTCCATTTTTTTACAACATTTCAACTTCAAACTTTTTCAATGATTAATACACACCACTGGAAGTCCCATGCTCAAATTTGAGACTATTCTTGGTTTAGTAAATATGATTGTTTTTCAAGGATTTTTCTGACTTAAGATATGTGTGGCGGGCGGTCTAGTATGCCCGCCACTACTAACTTTTGAAAATTTTGGAAAATTTTGGCGTGAGCTGCCGAAATATTGCTGTTTTGGGCAAGGTTTTCTGCCCGCCATTGGTGCGTACACAATTTGGCGTGAGCTGCCGAAATATTGTTGTTTCGGGCAAGGTTTTCTGCCCGCCATTGTATACCCCCCACTGCTACTTTTCCAAAATAGCAGTGGCGGATACCTGTCGACGCCCGCCACTAAATTGAGCCCACCTATAAGCCTTTTCCCAGTTGTGTCTCCACACGCTGAAGTGAGTACCACATACGGATCTAATGTGTAGCCTTGTGGATAACCTGCAAAAAGTTAGAAACTCCCATTATGCTAAAAACGAAATCATTATGACAATTCCAAATAGTGTGCCTAAAGCACAAATCCCCACTCAGATTTGAGACTTAATTCATATATTAATACCATCATACTAGTGTCCAAACGTATTGGATACACTCGTTAGTGATGGAAGGTTGAAGCCACATAGACTACCCACCACAAAAGTCATGAAAAAGGGCATGATAGAAAAAGATGTTAGATTATTTCATCCTCGCCACCGAAACAACACTTTTTACTACCTTGCCACATGTGTTCCGCCAAATTGTCTTTCATTAAAACAACCGCTTGGCACAAGTACCAAACAAAAAATTTGATCTTTAGCGGGACTCTTAAGTTTGCAAATAAACTTCTTGCGAAAAAGGTGGTTTATCTTCACCAAGTCTGCGTACATATACTTGACCGAAAACATGTCAAAACATGAATTTTCCAGTGGAAAACATTTGACCTTTCCAAAAGGTTGTATTCATCAATATTTGGATCAAATGTAACCAGGCCGTCCATTTACCGGTGGTCAGTGTCCACCGAAAACTAATATCCAATAGAACACCTTCCATAACATCAGCGACAGACGCATGTTTCAGCCACACAATGTTATAGAGAGATGCGTATTTTTGACTAAGAGGTGTATCCCCCCGGCCATCAATCTTCCCATAACAGTGTCAGCACAAGTCCCAAGTGTGAATGAGCCTTTGCTAAAAACCTCATCTACCCTTGTCAAGAGTTTCCAAAAAGGAGAACCATCATGCTTCATAGTCACATATGACAGAGGTACCGGGGTTGACAGAGCTGTTCTCAAATGGAATCGATGCAGAAATGGCTAAGTCTCATCTCAGAGGTACTGGGTGGATTTCCTCAGGCGTGCAAGACCTATACTAAGATGCAGAAGCTGAAGCAAACCGAGAGGAGCTCGAAAGTGCTGGAGAAAAAGTTATGCTCGGAGGTACCGAAGCTAACAGAGATGGTCTCAAAGGAAACAGAGCTCAGTGGTACAAGAGAAAAATTCTCGGCGGTTCCGAACTGACAAGAGAACAGGGTTCGCTCCCCAAGAAAAGTCTAGGGTTCCCCTGCCTCCCGCCGGCGCCGCCGTCGGTCCACCTCGTCTCCGGTGGCCTTAGGGCCATGGCGGCGCGGTGGATCTCGGCCCTTGCTGGCAGGAGGGCTCTGTTTTCAGTTGTTTCTTCGCATTTTGTTAGGGTTTGTGTCCTGCCCAGGAAGACAAGACGGCGGCGGCTCCCTGAAGATGTAATAAGGTTCTCCCCGCCTAGCCCCCATCTCGATGGTGTGTCTAGCATCATCGGTGGGCGTGTGGAGGTGTGTCTCCGGCGGATCTGTCCTTGGTGGATTTGCTCGGATCTGATCGTAATTCGTCTACGTTCATGTGTTTTCAGGTTGGATCCTTCCGATCTACGCTACTCTTCATCGGCGGCGGTTGTTGTTCTACTGCGCTGGTCCTATGGGGCCTTAGCACTACGACTTCCTGACTATCTACTACAACAAGTTTTGCCCGGCTCCGGCGAGGGAGGGGCAATGACGACGGCGCGCCTTCGGCTCGCTTCAGTGCTTGTAGTCGTCGCTAGGTGATCTACGGATCTGGATGTAATTTTTATTATTTTTGGTGTTCGTTGTACTGCCATGATTGAAGATGAATAGATCGGCAGTTTTCTCGCAAAAAAAAAAGAGAACAGGGTTCGCTCAGCAGACCCACTCACTCCTCACAGGCTCAGTAGTACCGGGTAGAAATACTCGGAAGTACCGGGAATGTGAAAAACATAGGAGATGAGTGGCATGAGTGGAAAACTTGGGGATTTTAGTTGAAGATCTTGATTTGGAGTTCAACCTTAGTTATTTTGCTGGTGCCCCTCTTGATAGTACGGTTGTACTTAAACTCAATATAAATCTTGGATTCATCAAAAGACCTGTAAAATACACACTATGAGCTTGAAGGAGGCAACCACTTGATAGCACAAAAGTAGGGGTCACCAATGATGTTTTTACTCACCAGTGGGGACTAGTTCCTGAAATAAACCTGATAAAACATTAGTCCTCTTAATTGCCTTGTCATTAATCACCAAAACCCAATAGGGGTATAAGATGCACTTTTAGGGGCCCACAGAGGGCCAATGCCCTCGGGTCTCGTGCCCTTGGATATATATACCGCTAAAACGGATGGCCAATTTATCGAGAATTTTTCCACCGCCGCCACCTTGAGATATTCGCGATCGGAGGTGAAACCCATATCAGCCTTGCTCCGGTACTCTGCCGGAGTGGGAATTCACTGCCATATTCATCAACAATTCATCCTCAGTTACTCCTCGATGAGGTGTGAGTAGTCCAACCTCTAGATTATGGGTTCGTAGTAGTAGCTACGTAGCATCCTCTCTCTTGTGCTTGGACATCGAGATCACATGAGGTGCCCTACATGATTGTGATCATTTATATGTAATTCATGCGGTGAATCTTTTATTATATGATGAATAATTAGTTTATGCTGATATTATCTTGGTTGATTGGATAATTTATAGATGTATATTGATCTCTATTTTATTAGTCTATTCATTGGCCAGTTTAGATGAAAGAACAGTAGAGGGAGTGGTGTGCATTAGATGGAGTAAATCCCTATTTATGAAGTACTTTCGGTGACAGTAAAAGAGGAAAAGATTAGAAGAATTTGCCTCACTAAGGATAAAAAGATTGCATAACTCCGAAAGTGGTTATGTCTTCAATTGTGTGTCATCATGCTCTATGCAATGTTTTGTTTTATTACTTAATACTAGGGTGTATGCGAGAGTTTCGATCACCTTGGATGGAGTATTAGCCAATCGATGCAATGGTAGTTGGTCTTTTGGGTTATGGACGTACTACTTATATAACATGATCCCAATCTATGTCATAATTTGTCATGAATGTTTAATTGGTTATTACACATGCATATGTTTATATTTATGTGCCACCGCTTACATAAGAGATGCTACTAGTGAACCTATGAATCCCGGTCCAATTTTCTCCATAAGAAAACACTCCAAAACTCTTTTACACGCACTTTTATTTTCAGTTATTATTTAATCCGAAAATACAAAAATATTTCCATCCACATTATATTTTAGTTACTTGTTGAACTAGCAAAACTAGTGAGAGTGACAACCTCACTAGAAGTGTTGGGGACACAAGAAGGCTCTTAATTGTATTGCAGTGCTGCTTGAAGGAGGCTTGTGTCACCTCTACGGATTGATACCTTGATTTCTTGGCTGAGGGGAAAGTTACCACTTGCTGCAAACCTCTGCACTTGAAGGCCCAACAACTACTGTCTAGCGTTAGTTCCTTGGAGTAGCAATGTACTACCTATATAACATGATCTCATCCTATGACATGACATGTAATTACTGTTTGATTGATCAATTTCACTTGCCTATGCTTATTACTTCATCTTACCGCTTTTATGAGATGCTACTAGTGAACCTATGAATGCCGATCCTATTTCCTCCATCAGAAAATCTCCAAAATATCATTTACGTGCACTTTTATTGTCAGCTATTAATTATTTCAAAAATACAAAAATACTTATATATCATTATCTACTCATAGCTTGTTGCAACTAGCAAATATTGTGTGATTGACAACCACACTAGAACTGTTGGGAACACAAGTCGATCTTTATTTTTATTGCAGTGTTGTTGGATGGAGCCTTAGGTAGTATCTCTACGGATTGATAACATTGGTTCTTCACTGAGGCGAACTTACCTGCTAACTACAAACCCTTGCGCTTGGGGGCCCAACAACTGACTGCCAATCTATAGGTATTGGAGCAAGCAGTCTGCGCGTCGAGTGATAATCCCGTGATCTATAACAACAACATGTTCCTGGTTTACGTGGTGGAAACTTTTTTTTCCTTTAGTGTAGCCTAGCCTTATCCTAACAGGATAGACCTTGAAGCAGCGCAATAAAAGGACTTGGCAATGCGAGAGAGAGTAGAGAGAGCTAGGCTCTCTAAGATGGTGCGAGCTTCGCCTCTCTATCTATGATCCTTGTGCCTCTCAGCTAGGAAGGTCAAGAGGACAAGTACAATTCACTTACTTAACTAATTCTCATAATTCGAAGTGGCAATTCAATCTTTCGACGGACCAACCATTGCGCTAGCTCGGCTTGATCACAAAACACAACGTGTGCACATAGGGGCGTGGCGTGAAAAGTTGAACAAGGGAGCACGCGCATTGTTGCTCTCTTTTCTCATGCTACAGGAGTGGAACAACTGAATTTATATATCGGTGTCACTCCTGCACTAGCAATGTGAGACTAAACTCTTTACAGATGTCATGCAAGTCAAACGGACATTTAAGACTTCTAGAATTCTATTAATAAAATGGGCTGTGGGACCATAAAATCTAACAAACATGGTTGTGCTGGGGACCTATTTCTTTTACGCCTCTACTACAAAAAATTGATAATATTTTTGAAAACATGCATGGATGTTCATTTTGCTATTATACGTCAACTTGTATATTTTGGTGAAAAATATGACAATTTCCGTTCTCACAAAGAAAAACTAACTGATACAGCCTAAGTAGTGAATAGTATGAATTCAAAGGTGTAAAAAAAAAATTCCAGAACATATGCGGTTATATTTTTGCACCAAAGTTTACAACAAAATATGTCATATCAGGAATATCCTTTTTTTAGAACAACTTTTTGAGGTCTACATGCATTGCGGTCTTGGGTCTCTTCAACTGCATCCCATCTCTGAAAGCTCTCCAAGTTTTCCAATTCGAGTAGCTTTAGGGCAAGAAACGGTGAGCATACCAATCTATAGTCTCCACTACATGCTTCTTGAAGCAACGATGCTTCAGGTAATGCTCTCAGCTTTCCACATTTCCCAATAAAAACATGTTGTGCTTCTGGCAATGCTACCAACTTTTCACAATGCCTAATAAACAACTTCTCAAGCGCAGGAAACATTAACTATTTTTCTTGCCTCTCATTTATTTCCCACCATCTCTCAAAATGAAACAGATGTTCTAGTGTAAGCTCCTTCAGTTTTGGAAAAGTGAAGGATGTACCGCATCTGAACAAAAATTGCAATCTTTCACAATGAAAAAGATGGATCCCAACCATATTTTGCAACATACCCATGCACTTTCCTCCATAAGAATATATCCGCAGAACCTGCAAGCCCATCATGAGGTTCGAAATTGTTGAGCACTTTGTTGTCACAAATAGAAGTCCATCTTAATGTCAATTCTCTGAGATCCTTTTTGTTTCCAAGATTTGCCACTTTTGCCTCTACTTTCATAACATTCTCTACCTGACATAGCTCTAGCTGACCACCATGGTTTAAATGCTCCAGCTCTGCAACATCACTGCAATCAAGGCCAGTAACTGCTGCTACAAAAAATGTGAGTGTATGTAGCTTAGTTAGTTCTCGAAGTTTTGGAGGCATGCTCTTCAACTCCGGACATCCATGAGTGTAGAGGTGATGAAGGGAAGTAAAATACTTCATTTGCCTTGGAAGTCAACCAAGATAAGAGCAGTTGGAAAGGTCCAATGTTTGCAGGTTATATAGAATGCTTATATCTACAGGAAGTGATTTGATATCACTGTTTGAGAGATCAAGGTACCTCAGGTGATGCAGATACTTTGGCTTCGGCAGAAATGATTTTGTCACTATACAGAGCATCAATGCATGCAAAGACTTATATTTTGATAGATGATGCAAAGAGCTTCGCACAGAACGATCATGTAGCAGGGTTTGGATAGCAGTGGATCTTTTCTCCATAGAATCATTCAAAATACCTTATGTTTCTCGACATGACAAAAATAAATGCCGAGCAGTATCTAGAAGCCACTCGGTTTGACTTGGTTCTATAGTTGCAACATCACATTCCTTTTCCATAATAGACATTGCAATATCATGCATAAGATCATGGATTTTACATGTAGTTGAATAATACCCCCTGAAGTCTTTACTTTCCTCTATGTCTAGAAAGAATGACCTTGAGGCCAGCTCCTTGAAAATATGTTTTCCAATGGTTTCAAGACTATCTTCCTTGTGTTCTAGGATAAAGCCATTTGCGATCCATAGTCGGATCAGCTTCTTCACATCAATCTTGTAATCCTTAGGAAATACAGCACAAAAAGCAAAGCACTACTTCATGTGTGGTGGCAAGTCGTTGTAGCTAAGCTTTAGTATTGGCAAAATTCCAGTTTCCTCGGTGTAAATGCTGCTTCTAGATGATATAGCCTTCCATTCTTCCACACTGGTTTTGGTATGAAGTACAGAGCCCAGTGCCGTTGGAGCTAATTGAGAGCCGGAACATCTCTTCACAATCTCATCAACCATCTCGCCTAGTTCAGCAGGCTTTTCTTTCTACGAACTGAATGCTCTAGCCTCGGTAATTTCCTTTATGAAGTAATCCTCCAATACATTGAGATTGTAGGCCGCTTCACCCATAATTTCAGCAACTCATTTATCACGAGTTGTTGTCAACACTGCACTACCCATGCCACCATGCAGACAGACCTTCAGCCTTTCCCACTCATGAAACTCTTTGTTGTTCTAGATATCATCCAACACAAGGAGATACCTCTGCCCGCTGACCAAGTTTTGAAGTCTGTCCAGTGGTGGTTTGTTTGTATCATCATTTTTCTTGGGAGATGCTTCGACTATACTCAGGGCCAAGTTGTTCACATCAAAGGTATCAGAGACACAGACCCAAAGTAGCAACTGGAAATTCTTCTGAATTTCAGGTTCATTGTATATGAGTTGTACTAATGTGGTCTTGCCAAGGCCCCCCATTCCCACGGCGGGAACAACTACGAGATCTGCATTGTTAGCTTGACCAAGTAGTGTATCAACAATTTTCTTCTTCTTTGTCTCTGTATCTGGCAATGTCTTCTGGGTCGGTGATAAGATAATCCATCTACCACGCAAAATGCCAACGGTGGGCGACCTCCATGGAGGTCGTTTTAAAAAATAAATCGAAAAACATATTTTAAAGTTTCAAAAAATTCTGAAACAAATCATACATGTTTACATGGATGTATTCTACATGTGTGTAAATTTTGAAGATGATATACATTATGGTGAGAGCTACACAAAAAAGACAAATCGCGATTTTTAAACTGATGAACAGCGCGAACACTGTTCGCTATTAGAAATGCAGGATTTTCTCTTTTTTGTGTAGCTCTCACCATAATGTATTTCATTGTCAGATTTTATACACATATAGAATACATCCATATGAATGTGTAGAATTTTTTTTAGAATTTTTTGAAACTCCAAAATGTAATTATCAAAAATTTCAAAATATCCACCTCCATGGAGGTCGACCGCCAAAAGCCTTCACTCCATCTACCTCCACTGCTTGGACACCGGCAGCTATGGTCAACACTTGAACCCAAAGATCTGCATCTCTGCTATGAGGACCTCAATGTCCTGCAGAATTCGGCCAAGCTTGCTACCCATGTTGTAACGGAACACAACACAGTTGTGAGTATGGAAGAGTTTAATTACATCAAAGCCAAGCTTTCTATATTGCACGTTCTTCTTGGCTTCACGGCGGAGTGTTTCGTACTTTAATTCCTCGAAGACTTCATTTGCCTCATAGGCCACCGTCTTGAGCTCCTGTAGCCGGGCTTTGGCACCTTCTCTGTGTGTTGTGGCCTGCTCCTGGGCATCGATGACGACGTCGAGGATGGTCAGAAGCTTGCGTTTGAGAATCTTGTGCCGCTCTTCCATTCCCTCCATTACCTTGTACTGGTCAAGGAGGTAGCTGGACACCTTGTCCTTCAGCATGGACACCAGTGGCTTGATCGCCATGATGACCACCAGCTCCGCCATTGGAACGCGCAGAAGAAACTCCCGCAACACACACACAACATAGGGGAACACAAGCCAGTGCAGTGCAGAATGAAGAAGAGAATGATGTGGGCAAGACGTGCTAGCTTGCTTGTGAGGAAAATGGAAGCCAAGAATTTCTAGGAGCGGAAGGCCGGATCTGGAGGACTACCGTAGGCTTGCTCTCCGCTCTTGAACTCATCGTGGTGGTGGGTGACGAGCAGGAGAGAAGTAAAGGTTTCATATTTGCAGATCGGGCAGGAGCTCATTATCAGTGGTGTTCGTGGTGGGGTTACGGCGCCCGCGCCGGCGGTCGATGGCCGGCCCTTGCTGCTCCATCACTGATCCTTCAGGTCAAATGGCGGCCAAGTTTCTTCCTCGCGGCGTGGAAGCCAAAAGGGAGGTAGCCCAGCTTCAAGGTGGAGTCCACGGTGGGATGCTGTGGAGGTTGCGCCGCCCCAAGTGGTGTCGTCCCCGGCGACGGCGCGACTGAATCCACTCGAGAGCTGTCAAGGACTCGATTGCAATCTTCATTCTTTGATTGGGTCCTCTTTGTAAAAGTTCCGGACTGCTTTGTAATTTTCTTTTACCTTTGGGTCCGTATGTAAGATGTTAGTCGCCTCTGGCGTTTGTTCAATAAATCTGGGTCCTTCGGGACCTCTCTTGTTCAAAAAAAAAAAAAGAATTTCTAGGAGCCAAGTGATAAGTCTGTTGTCTGACAACCAATAAAAACTATCCAAGCTTGCAACAGCTCGGCGCTGGGCATTCATTTTGGACACACGTATAATAAGGACAGGACAACTATCGTACGACATCAGCGCTACGCGATGCCGACCCCGCCGAGCTCCTTCCTACCTCTTGTACTTTTCGCCAAGGCAGGACCAGAACAGTGGTGGTTGAAACTTTTTTTTTTTAAATGGTGGTGGTTGAAACTTGAATGCGTCACATGCCCAGAGTGTGGCAGCACACCTACTGACCAACTACAAACCACATCAAACGTATACAGTTAGTAATAGCTCTGATGAGATTGTATGAAACGGTACAGAAGAGCCATACTAATATATTGACAGAAGAGTTGCACAAAGGAAATTGCATATAGCTAGATAATGTATCATGGTCCACAAGCCACACGAGTAAAAGGCCATAAAAAGTGGATGACATTGTCTGCCAAGAAAACCCTTGCTATTGATGAAAATTGCTATAGAAAATGTCCTGACAAGACAGAGTTCCAAAAATGAGTACTAACAGCTTGGCAAACAACATGGTGCAGAAGGAGTTAATAAATAAAAATATTGGTCAGAAATAATGAACACCTAGTTGCGTTATCTAATGGCCAGTGCTAGCGCTGGCCGGTCGCATCCTAACCGTTTTGATTTCCATGCATGCAAATCAGCCGCTGCGTTGCTCGTTACCTTTGTTTTGTACGTACGCGTCGAAAAAAAAAGACTCATTTCAGTTCGCCTTTTGTACCTGTGTATGAAAAAAAAAAAAAAACCAACGCCGGGGTGCCTAGTGCTGCCGTCGTGCACCTTCGACCCCCGCTAACTCAGCTTGCAGCCGTCGTCGGTGGGCTTGGCACCACCGGCTTGTCCACCGTTGCATCAGTTTGTCGCCGGCAGTGGCGGATGTACAGGGTGGCCA
The DNA here is from genome assembly GCA_039707655.1 of Elymus sibiricus. Classification (NCBI taxonomy): domain Eukaryota; kingdom Viridiplantae; phylum Streptophyta; class Magnoliopsida; order Poales; family Poaceae; genus Elymus; species Elymus sibiricus. The sequence goes on from CM077676.1 coordinate 21,288,819, forward strand.
GGGTGGGCCGCGGCCCACCCTAGGATTTTGGATCGCCTTATATACCCATGCCTCTAACTGGGCCAGAGAGAAAAAAAAAGCCCAACAAAGCATCGTCACCGCTAGAGCCTGTCTGTCCAGATCGAGCAGAAGTGCAGAACGAGTCGTCCTCCTCGCACAGCCGCCTCGCCGTTCCCTTGCTCCACCCCGACACCCAGCCGCCACGCCGTTCCTCGCGTCCTCGCCGGTCTCCGGCCGGAGCCCGGAGCCCAGAGGCCCAGGAGGCTCCCCGCTCCCGCCTCCCTTTCCCGGCTTCCCGCCCGCCCGGTCCAGACGTCCAGCCGCACACCCCTGCCTGCGCGCGGCTGCGGCGCTGCGCCCCTGCCGGCCTGCCCCCGCCCGGCCGGCCGCCTGGCGTCCCTGCCCCCGCCCGGCCGCCCTCCTGCAAAGCCGGCAAACAAGTGAGGGTTTGCTTTAATTTTTGGCTCAATTTTCTGTATGAACACAAGTGTGGACCAATCAATATATATGTTCTGATGTATGAACAAAATGTTGAGGAGACCATAGATAGACTGATTTGAGTAGCACAACAAATTTGACTTGGACAAAAAGCTAGTGTCTGGTCATGATTTGAGTAGCCAAGCAAAATAAGCTCACTAAATCTTGCATCTGAGATCTATACTTTATTAAAGTTAGAAACAGAATACAAAGCTGCATAGTGGAAACATCATACCTAATAAACTGCTATTGGCACTAAATTTCTTATGTCATACAATTTATTAACTATCTGCCAGATCACAACAGTATCACGTGTATGCATTGTGCCAATATGCAAGAACAGCACAGATAGAGCTCAGTTGTCTGCCTTCGGAGACTAGATAAAAGTACATTTAACATATCATTATAAGTAGTTTGGGTCCAGGACTTGACATAACCCTATACTACATCCACCCTCTAGTCCTCTACACATCGTTTGCTTTTTTGCCCCAATTTTCTGTACAGGAATGAACACATACTGACAAAATGATGAACACATACTGATAGAGTGATAGGGTAGCTATTTATTTTCAGATTGAGGGTTTGCTTTTTTGCCCCAATTTTCTGTACAGGAATGAACACATACTGCACATCATTTCTGCCTAGTGCCTCAGTTAGCTTTATTGATAGAAAGTAATTTTTATAACAGAATTGTTGAAGAATGAAGAGGGCCGGAGGAGACATTGTTTCTCTTTTTCAGAGAGAAGCTATTAAGATAGGGAAGAAGAAGAAGAAGGCAGGGAATATGCCGGATGTGGCCGAAGAGCAAACCGGAGAACTTGTGTGTATGCCGGTTGTGATTGAAGAGGAAACTCAAGAACCAATAGTGTCTATGTCGAATGTGACCGTAGAGCAAACTGAAGATGTGTCACCACCGCCACCGTTTTTAAACTTCTCAAGGTATGTACTATGGTCTATGGTCCATGTAGTATGTACTATGTAGGCTTTTTTATGCAAAACAAAGATTTAATTGAGAATTTTAGTGTTTTTGCAAGACCATATTGTGATATTGATCTATTTCTTTGTCATATTGGTAATTAGTTAGAACGTTCATATGTCACATTGCTTATCAAAAAAAAAATTTGGGGCGGACCACGCTGGTGTCAAATGCTAGCTCCGCCACTGGTCGCCGGAGGCTTCGCAACATTGCTGTGCGTGCTCCCGGAAACACTGGTCGCAGCATTCCGGCCGCCCACTCTCGCCCTCAGTCGTCTGCGCTTGTCGGCCATCCCGCCACCCGCGCTCCCGTGCATCGCTCTGCCGATCCATGGCGGCATCGCTCGCCATCGTCAGCTCTCCGCGACGGTTGAAGCTTTTTTCGTTGCCGGTTGCAGCTTTTTGCCGTCGTCGTCTCCGGTTGAAACTTTTTTCGTCGCCGATTGAAGCTTTTGTGGTTGCGCGGTGGCCAGCCGCCAATTCCGTCGTCTCCGATTGAAGCTTTCGGCGACGCCGGTTGTAACTTTCTCGATCACCGATTGCAGCATTTTGCGTCACCGGATGTAGCTAGCCGTGCGTGCCGTCCCAGCATCCCACCGTGCCGGTCGCAACTTTGCGTTGCCGGCCGTGTGTGCCTTCCCAGCATCCCGCCGTGCCGGTCGCAGCATTTTGCGTCCCCGGTTGTAGCTCGTCATGCGGGTGCCGGTTACACGAGGCGCGTGGTGGTGCATCGTCTCCAGCGTCGGCGTCGCCCCGGTTGTAGCATTTGTTGGTCGCGACTCCAGCAACAGCGGGTGCTGATTGCAGCACGAGGCCTTCGGCTCCTTTGCGCGTGTCGCACCTACGACTTGCGAGGCTGCGTAGAGCGACCAGCATGAGGTAGCGAAGGCGCGTGAGGTGAAGAGAGCAAGCGGCGCGAGGTGGAAGAAGAGGTAAAGGGGCGCGAGACGAGCAGGAACGAGTGGTTCAGGTGCGTTCATATGGGGATAAGGTAGAAAAAAGAAAAGGAAGACGCGGTTAGAGACGCACGATCCTAACTAATCGTGCGGCGCACGCGCGACCGGCGCTATTTCCAGCTGGTCGCCCACTACTAGGGAAAAGCTTATAGGTAGAACATTAGTAGTAGCGTGGGAAAATATGCAGCACTGCTGCTAATTAGTAGTAGCGTTGGGTTTGGACAGCGCTACAAGTAAGGCCTTAGCAGTAGCGCTGAAAATACTTGCCGCGCTACTGCTAAGTGGGCCCCAACGTGCCCACCGACGCTAGCTGTAGTAGTAGCGCCCTCCAAAATACAGCGCTACTGCTAAGATTTTATCAGTAGCGCCGGCTCTGACAAAACCGCTACTACTATTGGGCTCCACTTAGTAGTAGCGCTGCGCCGAACGAGCGCTACTACTATGCACCTTAGCAGTAGCGCCGGAAAAAATACAGCGCTACTGCTAGGCGTGGTTGGTGCCACCTCTTCACCCACCCCCTCTCCCCCTCCCCCTTCCTCCCCCCTTTGCCCTCTCCCCTCCTTTCCCCTCTCCCCTCTCTAAGTTACTTCTCCATCATTATTGCCCTTCTTCTCTCTTCCTTCTACCTCTCTTCTCTCCCCATTAATGCCCCCCTCCACCATAATTCTCCTCCATAAATGGCCTCTTTTCTCTATCTTCCTCATTTATTTGGCTCTCCCTCCTTCCATACATATATATCCCTTTCCCACTCCCAGATTTGTCCCATAGCTACCTAGCTCATCTCTCTCCCTCTCCATTAGTTAGCTAGAGTCATCTCTCCTCCCAACAACTAGATCTAGCTAGCTAGCCATCCACTTTCGATCCCTATAGGTAGCGAAGGCCTCATCTAACCGTGCTCGATCTCTCTCAGGAGATAGGTGAGTAAAAAGTTGTGCATTTCAAGAATGGGAATATGTGTGTTTGCGATATGAAGGGATTTGTGTGAGTGACATGCCCCCTGAGTTGCTTATGTTTTGCCGAAATGTCGATTTATTTCTGTTTCGGCGAATTTCGAGCAAACTCGATATGTCCTATTTTTAGGCAAGGTCATGCCAAATTTTTGTATGACTTTGATGCATGCATGCATTTTGTTTATAATCCTTTTGCTTGTTATACCGCGCAGTCGGTCATGAAGGTGAGTGGAAGGAAGGTGGAGCGATACTTGCAATCTGCGGTGATGGACATGTATGCAAATAATCGGACAGGGATTAGATGTCCGTGTACAAGATGCAAAGAAGGAGTCATTTTGGACCCCTTTGATCGTGGCAGTTTGAAGGCGCACCTGCTCATGAATGGTTTCATGGATGGCTATACTCGGTGGATAAGTGAAGATGATGATGAGGACGTCCACATGGCAGGCAATAACGACATGGGGCTAGACGAAGAGATGACCGATCGAACCGAAGACGATGGCGCCGGACATGGCGGCGGGGAAGAGTCCGGAAATGGCGGCGGAGAAGATTTCGGACACGGCGAAGAAGAGTCCGGACATGGCGGAGAAGAGGCGGCGGACACACCGCAGTCTTCGACGCTACTAAGTTCAGTCGTGCAGGACCCTCGTGTTCGAGACCTGCTTCGCAAGAATACGACTAGCGACAGAGCTGCTTCTAGAGACTCTTCTTCGTGTGGAGGCGCCCGGGAGCACACCAACGACAACGCCACAACAAGGTATGAACACCACCCCACCTACCCAATTACCTGCACCTGTCGTGCCGGGTGATAGCGGACGACGCGAGGGAGAGCCTCCATTAGTGCCTGATGACGTCGCCCCCGTCGAAGAAGCAAATGCTGATGATGTCATGGAGGAGGATGATGATGACCCTCTCAAGTATACCAATACCGGCTATGACGATGGAGGATTGATGGCTCGGGACTATGACTCAGGCTATGAGCGTGGAGATGACTTGATGCTGCCTGATTTGCCGGAGCCGGAACGTCCTAAGGCTGATTGCAAGAAGTCTCTCTTCATGCGATCCTCGCAGGCGACGCCTCCTGATGCCGCCTCTACCCAGCAACAACAACGCAAAGGTCGTGCACTGCTGAGCCCGACGACACTGGGGGCGGTGGTCAGGGAAGGTATGGTGGGCTCACTACCACCACCCGCCAAGAAGCAAAGGAGGAGACCGGACAGGAAAGGCTCTAAAGGCGCCAGAGCTGCTTCAAGCAGCCAGCCGCCTCTGCAACCCCGAAAGGTAGACAGAATACCTGTCGAAGGTGCGGAGCAGTTCCATGCGTTGGCCACCCGATCCTACCTCGGAAAGCGCTAGAGGACATACTGAACAATGATCTAAGGAGACTTCATGAAGATGTGCTGGCGAGAGAGAAAAGCCTTCTCGTCTCGAAAAATCCAGGATACCCGCTTTACGCGGCTCAGGTGACGGGTGGGAAGTTGTACGTCGAGAGATGGCCCGCGGATAAGTTCATCCTGCGATTTGACTACATCTATGACATGTTCCACATGACCAAGCTGGATTTTCAGTTCATCCGCATGTATGCGCTGTATCTGAACTACATCATCAGGCGCGAGAACATAAAATATATCTGCGTCGTGGACCCGTACTATATGCACGAGAGCTGCTTGGCAGTCTGCAAAGAGCACCGTGACTATGAGAGCAAGTACATCGACGAGTTCATGGTCGCCAATAAGGACAAGGAAACGATTCTCCTGCCTTATCATCCCACGTAAGTCATCCATGGATATCCTTTCGTAAGTTTTAATCATTCCTTTGCACGCATGGAGGCTAATTTGAGGTGTACTTATTTTGCGCAGCGGGGGGGGGCGTCGTCCTCATCATTCTGTACCCAGAATACTCCCATGCTCTGTACTTGGACTCATCGAGGAACATCAAGAAAAAGGATTACAAGCACATAAGGAGTGTTCTCGATAGTGCCATGATAACCTTCAGCCTGTCTGGTGGATATATCAAGGTGAAAAAGCACAGGAAGAACGGGCTGGGATTCGGCCATAAGACCGACTTCTGCTGCATCCAGCAACCGAAGGATAGTAAGGCTGATGGGTTCTACCTCATGCATCACATGCTGGACTACAGAAGGGATAATCAACGCCTTCGCATGTCACCTACTTCCAACGATGCCGAGATTCTCAACTGGGCCACAAGCATAGGAAGGACACCGGATCATCGAATCCGAGCTGAGTTTTATCACGTACAGTGTGAACTTGCCCAAGTGATCATGAAGGAGGTCCTCGAACAAACAGGGATGTTCTACCATGGGCCAATGACGCTGGATGATGTCCGAGCAATGCTAGTCGCTCAGCGTCTGGACCTGAAGCCTTTCACGAAGCTCGGGTGCTTCGTCCCTGACTATGAAGATTGGAACGCCGACATGGAGGAGTGATTGACGATGACAATGTGTCTATTTAGTCACTACTATCTTCCTATGACAAAACTTTGAATTTATGCATGACGAAACTCTGTGATGTAATTAAACCGTCCTCCTGAACTAGCGTAGATCACTCTATTTAATTAGTTTGGGTACGAGGAACTTCGTTATTTATGTTTACTATAGGTTGCTTGTATTTTGCTAACTCTGTCTCTTCGTGTTTCTCAAGTACATTATGTTGCATATTATCGATGAATTCATCAACTGACGATGCAGGTACATAGATCAGAGATGGCGAAGGACTGCTACGCCGTATTCATTGGGAGGGTTCCAGGAGTGTACGACCACTGGCCAGACGCTCAGGCCCAGGTGGACAGGTACCCAGGCGCTAGCCACAGAGGGTTCGACAGCAGAGCCGAAGCGGAAAATAGTTACTTGAGGTGGACGCTCCGGCAAGAGAGGGAGCGAAACCGGCGCCTCAAGAAGTACTACATAGTCGCGCTCTTGCTCATACTGATCACTCTTCTCTTCTACATCATGGTTTAGATAGAGATGATGAAACTTGTGTGTGTGCCATGACCATGCAGTTGCATTTATTCGAGACATGACTTGTGTATCGCTATTTTCGAGATGATGATATTTGTGTTGGATGATGGTGATGATGATGATATGACGAGACTACTGTATGTGTATGATATGATGAGAATATTGTATGTTTATTATGATATGATGACACTACTGTATAGAGCATGCACAAATATGTAGAGGGGAAATAAATACGCGAAAGTAGGAATCTTAGCAGTAGCGCTGGTGGGCATCTAGCAGCAGCGCTGGTTTAGCAGCAGCGTTTGTTGTGGTGCAGCGCTATAGATAGTTAGTAGTAGCGCTGTTCTCTATAGCGCTACTGCTAACTATACTTACCAGTAGCGCTGGTTGAAACAGCGCTACTGTTAAAACTTAGCTGTAGTGCCTTATCAGTAGCGCTGCCGCCAGCGCTACTGGTATGGGTATTTCCAGCGTTACTACTAGGCTTTTCCCTGGTAGTGGCCCGGCATAAATCATTTACCTTATATAATCCCTATAAAATGAAACACAAGAAATAACCATTTTTCCTTCCAAAATTGGTAGTTTGAGGCGACGCTATGAGTTGATACTCATCGGTGAAAGGGATTCCACTCCTTGGTCATGCTAGTTGCTTGGTTCCTTTGGAAATACCGTAACGGATGTGTTTTCGAGGGTAAGAATCCTAGCGTCAGTCAGTTTGTCCGAGAGATCGGAGAGAGGAATCTCTGCTGGTGCCTTTGAGTTGGAGTCTCTTTTTTTGCAGAAAAGCCCCCAAAAGGGCCTTTTATTTCTGAAAGCCGTTAAGGAGAACAGAACAAACAACTTTTACAGAAAGAACCCTACATAAAAGAGAAATACAAAGAAACAACACACATGGGGCCAACTGAAAAGTTGCCATCTTCTTCGGTGCGACCTCCCCTTTCAGCTCCGGCCAAACGACGGGGAAGAGAGGGCTGCCACTTGTCATGACCATGGCCACGGAGAAGCCAGTGGGCCAAGTCATGACATGGGCTGCAACTAGTTCTGGGCTTGGCCTTGTGGGAGCGGTTGGTATAAAGGGAGCAGCAGCAGAGGAGAACGGCAGCGAAGAAAGAAATGAATCGTCCAGTTCCTCACCCCGTGCTCCAGTTCCTCACCCCCTTGCTACTGCACCTCGTCCCCTTGCTTTGCTGATTTCTCATCCCAAATTCCTTGTATCCCCAATTTGTATCCGAATATTGGTACTGATCCGGTTGTTCGTCCCATCCTTGTGTTTGGGTTGTGACAAGCCACCCAGCCTGCAATCGCCTTCGCCTCAAAGGGCTTGCGCAGGCATTCAGCCCACCATCGTAGCCAGAGAGGGAAGGAAGAAGCTGCAGCCGAAGTCGAGAGCCTGTCCCTCGACGCCGCCGTCGAGGACTCCAGGATAGAATGTCGGAAGCACGCCTGCCGGGCACCACAAAGCTCCTGTACAAGGGCGGCAGAGATCCGACCACGCCGATCTACTGTACCCAGCTCCACTGGCCCACCACCAACGCCAGAGACGACGTCGAGGACAGGCCTGGAGATCCATTATCCCACCAACGGCGACCCAACCCTCGCAACGAGTTCGCCTGGTGTCACACACACTCAATTTCGTTCTATGTTGCACTCATGTCAATAAAAATTTAAAATAGGTGAATCCATTAGAGACGAGTAAAAACTGTCAGCAGCAGTTCATTCCATACTTCACTATACTGATCTGTACGATTAAAGGGGAGTTTGCCGTCGTCGTCGTAGTGATGGTTCGACATCCCCTCGCTCGTACGTGATTTTCTCGCGTGATTTCTCGATCTCAATCAACCAGGCACATCGTAAAAAAAACCCCGCATGCGCTATGATCCCCCTCACGCCGCTTCCCACTTCGCGTGAAAATCTCCACGAACCCCCTCTCACGGATGAGAACTGTCGTCTCCCATATTCCAGTGCCACAGATCCCTTCGCTCGTCTCCCTCGGTTTCATGCCTCGCAACTCTCATCATGGTGCTGATGGCCGCAGACTCCGGCCACCGCTCATACCACCACAATCGCGTGGCGAAATCCTCGCCTCCCGCCACTCCAGTGTTTCACCTTCGCGACGCTCAACCATGGCGCACACCACACCCTCCGCTGCTCCAAGGACGGCGCTCCCGCAACAACCTCCCTGTCGCTGTCTCCTAGCACCCGCACACCCCGTTATTAGAGGAGGGCGATGGTGCCGGCTACGCTCGCTTGCGACGGCCCCGAAACATATATAGACCCTTTCCGCTATGGCACTCCATCGAGATCAGACGATGCGTGGCAGGGCAACAGCCCCCGAAGGCGCAGCCGAGGAAGAGGCTTCGTCGTCACGCTCACCAGGGAGGACATCACCCAGGACTTTGTCGCCATCGGCTGCCTTCCCTGCTTCCATTTTTTAACCCGTGCCGTTGGGCCGTGCGGCGGCGGCCCCACGGTGCCCGGACGCCTGTTCAGCTAACTCGCTCCACCGGCGCCAACACAGGTTCCAGCACGGGCGCGACTACCTCGCCAAAGCATGCCCTGCATGCCGGCGGCGCCGATTGTGGAGTGCCCGTCCACTCCTCAGCGATCGAGCCGGGGCGCAGGGAACATCAAGGAACTCACCCAAAACAATCGGCCAGGCCCCATGGCCGTGGCGACGCTGTCGTCGTCTATCGACACGCTCTCGTCGGTGCGGATCACCGACGTGCACACGGCATGGGTAGGGTCACGGCAGGCCAAGGTGGGCGACGCCAGTGGTAATGACCTGCTGTCAGCCCTCCAGTCCTTCGTTCTCATCGCTACACGCGTTTTCTTCTTTTGTCTGATGAAACCCAAGAGGCAGCTTACTAATCTTCAGTGGAATAACATTGAAGTCAAGCTACAACACTTTCCCCTCCCCTCTGCTGACGGTGTTATACACCGGGGGTGGCTCATCACGGGGCCCGCCAGGGGCCTGCCCAGGGGCCCACGAGGCCCGGGGACCGAAGGGAACCCTAAAGAGGGCGCCGGAAACCTTCTTGCCCTCCAAGTCAAGGGCGGCGGCGGCCAAGATCGCATCTACCCACGTGTAAACCCTAGCCTCTGCCGTGTATATAAGGGAAGGCAAGGGGGCTCTCATTCTCATCCATTCTCAGATAGAAACTCTCGGTAGCAATCTCATACACCATTGTAACCCTTCGCACGAGGTATCCCTCCACCATGAATAACAAAAGCAAGCAGGATGTAGGGTATTACTCTCCGGAGGCCCGAACCTGGGTAAAACCCTCGTGTGATATCTGATCTGTGACTTCCAGCTGCGCTTGGACCCCTACCGAGGGATCTGACGGTATTTTGCACCGTCAGTTGGCGCGCCAGGCACAGGACGCGTCGGCTGGAGATCGATCTCAGATCGGATCTTTTCCATCGTCTGGCAACCTATCGCCGGGAGAGAGCCTAATCTTCGGCTCCCTCACCTTCATCGCCGATGGGGAGGGCCGGGTCAACATCAGCCCACCGGCCCACCCAGTATACACGACCCACGTAGGCACCGCGGCCTCTCCGATTAGCCGCCACGGTGACCTATGTCCGAGCATGCCGCAGATCCGACAGATCGCGCCGGCATCCAGAGTCATGACGTCCTTTGCACCAGCCCCAGGACGCCCAAACACAATTGTACTCCAGAAATCTGTAGACGTGAAGAGGGTGGCCCACCGTAATCACCAGCACGAATAGACCTCCGATTCGGAAGATGATGGCATGTTGATGGCATACACTGCCCGGACTTTGGGGCTTGGGGTTGTGCCGGCCTCACACGCCCACAACAGCCCGCCCCGGCCTCTCAACTCGCCGCGATGGTCTGTAGCAACTGCCTCATTCACGCACATGCCAGAGGATTGCATTGTCAGCAGGTTCACCACCAGCGACAGCACCGACATCGTCGACATCGTATCAATTTCGGACGACAAGGATAGCGACCACGGGCAGATCTACCTCACCAACGATGACGAGAACGCTAGGTTTCCCGTTATTCGGGAGACTATGGGCTCAAGCTCTTGTAGCGAGATAGAGTCGTCCGATGAAATGGAAGGCTTCCAGACTACCTCTGACGAGGCCTCCCAGTCCGGAGCCCCGGAAGGCATGCATCTCACTACAACAAGTGATGATGACAGAGCCGGTAGGCACCTCTGCGGGCGCAACTACCCAAACGCTACCCGCGTCGATAGCAGCAACAAACGCGGAACTCCCGTTCTCAGGAGTTCAGAACGTCATGACGCAGGCCCCAACAGCACCTATCACCGGCATACTGCAGCAAGGAGGCACGGGAGCCCCGGGGTTGGCACCCCCAGGTTTTCGCACACCCGCAGCAGTAAACGCAAATCCCACGGGCGTGACCACGACGCTGCCTCCCATTACTGCATATGGAATTAATTACCTCACAACGCCAATCACAGGAACCGACCCCGCGTCAAGGGCTCTGGAGGCCCTCCGCATATCACAGCTGAACACACAGCTATAGCTGCAGCAGCGCACCCTGGAGGCGGCCACGCGCGACGCAAGGTGGCACAAATCAATGACGCATGAACGACTGCACCGAGCTCCCCGGCGACCGCGGGCCATACTTGATGACCTGGCAGCTCTCGGCCGGGAAAGGGGTGTTGGATTCAATGAACCAGCGGAAAACGCACCGCCACCAACTCCAGCCCGCGGTCTCCAGGCCGCCGCAGCGTTGGTAGACAGGTTACAAGTCACCCCAGGAGACCCAAAACTCCTGGCCGGCCTCACGCAAGTACTTCACAGGACGGTGAAACTCTAGGACAACGTGTCACAGTCAAGGGATAGGTTGGCTGGCACGGACAACGTCCTCTCTGCGGCCAACCACCCAGCCCGCGAGCAAAGACAAGAATCGGTACAGCGGCCGGAGCCCGCACCAGAGGCGGAGGTCGCAGATCTCAGGCAGCCGATCTCAGCCGTAGCGGTACAACAGCGGGCAGCGCTTCCACCAAGAGGCCCGGTAACAGCGGGCCACCCAGCTCACTTCCCCGACCCCCGGACAAGGGCGACAGAATACTACGGGTAGAACCCCGGAGCTCCGCCCCCACGCTTCAACTCGCTCACTTCAAGCATTGCAACAGCGTGCTTCAGTCACGCAGTGATCACACACCCTTTTCCTCAACCATTCATCGTCCGTGGCGTCGAGAAATACTCAGGAGACACGAAGCCTGACCACTGGTTGAACGATTACCTTACGGCAGTGGAGATGGCCAATGGAGATATCGGCAATGCCCTGCGGCACATACCCCTGTGCCTTACTAGGCATGCGCGCTCCTAGCTGGGTAGACTTCGAGCATGCGTTCCTCAATAACTTTGAGGGAACGCATCAGCGTTCAGGAAGCGGCGCCGACCTCCATAGCATCATACAAGAGGATAAGGAATCAGTCCGTGACTATGTAGCATGGTGGCTCAAGAAGAAAAACACACTGTCAAACATCTCTGATGAAACGTCCATAGAAGCATTTGTGAGCGGGGCACAGGATACCCTGTTCCGGCACAAGCTCGGCAAGAAGAGGGGAGAAGGCAAGCTCACATCAATGGCAGCCCTGATGAAGGTAGCAAACAATTTCGCCACAGGGGAGGAGATAGCTAGGGCAGGTCGCCGTCCCATGCCAGCACTAAAAATCATGGAGCCCACCGGCGGAGACACTTCCAAAGGCTGCAGCAGTAAGGGAAAGGAAGACCGCAAGAGAAAGGAGGAGCAGGACTCCGAGCTGGTCATCGCAACAAATGAATTGTAAGAAGCTGGAGCTAAAAAACAGAAGTGGGGAGTGATGTCTACTACACAACTTATTCTTGTAGACTCTTGTTGGGCCTCCAAGCGCAGAGTTTTGTAGGACAGTAGCAATTTTCCCTCAAGTGGATGACCTAAGGTTTATCAATCCGTGGGAGGCGTAGGTTGAAGATGGTATCTCTCAAGCAACCCTGCAACCAAATACAAGAAATCTCTTGTGTCCCCAACACACCCAATACAATGGTAAATTGTATAGGTGCACTAGTTCGGCAAAGAGATGATGATAAAAGTGTCGTATGGGTAATAGATATAGGTTTTTGTAATCTGAAAATATAAAAACAGCAAGGTAGCAAATAGTAAACGGGCATAAAAACGGTATTGCAATGCTTAGAAACAAGGCCTAGGGTTCATACTTTCGCTAGTGCAATCTCTCAACAATGCTAACATAATTGGATCATATAACCATCCCTCAATGTGTGATAAAGAATCACTCCCAAGTTCCTATTAGCGGAGAACATAAGATAGAAATTGTTTGTAGGGTACGAAACCACCTCAAAGTTATCATTTCCGATCGATCTATTGAGCTATTCCTATAAGTGTCACAAACAGCCCTAGAGTTCGTACTAAAATAACACCATATGATACACATCAACCAACTCTAATGTCACCTAGATACTCCAATGTCACCACAAGTATCCGTGAGTTGATTATACGATATGCATCAAACAACTTCATAATCATAATATTCAATCCACACAAAGAACTCCAAGGAGCACCCCAAAGTTTCTATCGGAGAAAAGATAATGAAAACATGCATCAACCCCTATGCATAGATTACCCCAATGTCACCTCGGGAATCCGCGAGTTGAGTGCCAAAACATATATCAAGTGAATCAATATAATACCCCATTGTCACCACGGGTATTCATATGCAAGACATACATCAAGTGTTTTCAAAATCTGAAATATTCAACCCAACAATAACGAAACCTCAAAGGGAAAAGATTCGATTCATCACAGCAAGGATAGAGAGGGAAGAAACACCATATGATCCAACTATATTAAGAAAGCTCGTGATACATCAAGATCGTGCCAAATCAAGAACACGAGAGAGAGAGAGAGATAAAACACATAGCTACTGGTACAAACCCTCAGCCCCGAGGGTGGACTACTCCCTCCTCATCATGGAGACCGCCGGGATGATGAAGATGGCCTCCGGTGATGCTTCCCCCCTCCGGCAGGGTGCCGGAAAAGGGCTGTAGATGGGATCTCTCTGGTACAGAGGCTTGCGGCGGCGTAAAAACTCATCTAGGTTAACTTTCGGGGGTTTCTGAATATATATGATTTTTCAGTGTTGGAATCACGTGAAACGGAGCCACGTGGGCCCCACGAGGTGGCGCGCCCTGGTGCCTCGTGGGCACTGGGTGGCCCCCCTCCAGTGGGTCTTGGTGCCAATATTTTTTATTTGTCCAATAAAAAATCTCCAAAAAGTTTTAGCTCATTTGGAAAACTTTCATTTCTGCACAAAAACAACACCACGGTAGTTCTGCTGAAAACAGCGTCAGTCCGGGTTAGTTCTAATCAAATCATACCAAAACCATATAGAATTGTTATAAATATGGCATGAATACTTCATAAATTATAGATACGTTGGAGACGTATCAGGGAGGCAGGCCATGGCGACCTCCCCACACATACGAGGAGATAATGAGCGGGCCATGTCTCTACCACAGCTATGGAACCCACAAAGCGCAACACTCCATGAGGGAATGCCAGCTCAATGAGCAGCTAATCAAGGAAAAAGGAAGCAACCCTGGCAGAGGCCGCGATGATGGAAACAACGCAGCACCTCCAACCCCGGCAGCCCACCAGGACCAGCAGCCCCGCAACGCAGGGCAGCGAGCATTCCCCAAGGATGTGAGACGGGTCAATATGATCACAGCTGAGTTGAGGCCACGAAGGCTCACATGCCGACATCACCACACTCGCGCTAGGCGACACAGTCGATTCCTCGAATGGTCCGAGCAAACCATCTCCTTTCGGCAGGAGGACCACCCAGACATCATCGGCAGCCCAGGGAGGATGCCACTGGTGACGGATCCGCTCATGGGGGGATGTAGGTTCCCCAAAGTTCTCATGGATGGGGGTTCCGGCATCAACATTCTATACGTCAGCATGCTACACGGGATGGACATACCGCTGGAAGCCCTCCGCCCTCGTCGACAGAATTCCATGGCATAGTACCAGGAAACAAGGTGGCGCCAATAGGACAGATCACGTTGGAGGTCGCCTTCGGGACACCGCACAACTATAGGTGCGAGCTCCTCTCCTTCGAAGTTGTCCCCTTTTCAGGAGGATACGACGTAGTCCTAGGAAGGACAGCGCTTGCCAAGTTCATGGCAATTCCGTGCTACGCCTACATGAAGTTGAAGATGCCAGGGATATATGGAGTTATCACAATCAACGGCAATGCTTTACACGCCCTCCAGGCGAAGGCCATAAACTTAGAAGAGGCCGACGCGCACATCACCCATGCCAACAGGGGCATGGGACAGGCAACAGCCGCGGGAGCCCCCCGGGCACAGGAGACAAGACTCCCAAGGTACGTTTGGGGGCAATTGCCCCCAGAACACAGGACAACTCGAAGGCCGCGCACACATTGGTAAATGCAGCCATCCCCAAAGTACGTACCCTGGAGATCGGAGAAGAAGAAGAGATCGCGAGCCATCCACGACCCACCTATCTTAGTAATTTTAAATTCTCGTTTTTACTTAAGCATAAGTTTTAATCGTAAGACTTTGTGGAATAATCATATTAGCTCGATCATGTATTAGACAGTGAAATAAAAGTGCTTTGTTACGCAATCACTTCAATCTGTTCCAATACCACCTATATGATCGCTAAATGGAGTACACAAAGCATTAAGTACTGAACCTCCGTAAGAAATGTTTGTGGATTGGTTCAAGAGACCTTCCTATTTACCATACTCGGGGGCTGCATCATTTTTTGGACCTCCCCGTAGTCAATATAGGGGCTGCATCCAGTAACCCTACAAACACAGACCCGGGGGCTGCATTCGCGGTACACCGACCTTCGTCGTCCAAACAAATAGGACGGCTGGTCAAAGTCTTACGGCCGACCTTGTCATTCGAGTTGCGACACACAGTCTTAACAAATGCTGAGGACCTACCCAGAGCCCGCTGCCAAACCTGTGCAGAGCGCACAGGCAAGCATGCCGGGCTCCCAAGGGGCTCCTGTTCCAGAAAACCAATGCTAGCACGCGAATTATTGGTTGAACAGCGGCGTTCTCACAGTGGATATAAAAGACGTCGCACGACACGAATATGGCAGGTCAAAAGTAAAATAAAAGCAACAATGCTAATCCACCGTACAATAAGGTTTTTTGCGCAAGAAATTAACTTGCAGACTCATCGGGCTTGGGCGCCCTCCTAATAATGTTTTGCAGGGCGCACGCTCCAGCGGCGTAGTCAGCTTCTTCGGCAACCTCGGCAAAGAACTGCTGTGGATTGCGACCTCCAGGCACGACCCGCACAAGGGCCACAAGTTCATGTTGGGGTGATGTGCCTTCACGCCAGCAAAAACCTGGCGGGCTCCCTCAAAGGCCGCGGAGTAGACCCAGTCTTCCAACTGATCCGTGGACTGCCCGAGCAAAGTCAGGACAGTCTCGATGTCAGTCTTCAGTCTGGGGTTTCCACGGAAGAGCATACCCACAGCAACACCGAGCGCGTTTCGCATCTTCTCCGCCACCGCCGTGACCTCCCGTAGACGGGTCTCCACATCATCATGCTGAATCTCAGGTAGAGGAGCTGCACAACAATAGTGTCACAAGTAAGACGGCGGCCATTGAGCATACAAGGCGGACAACAAAAACAAGAATTAGGCGTACTACCTTTAGCCGCGGCCTCCAGATCACGGCAATACTTCTGCGCCTCCGCCAGCTGCGAAGTCGCCTCATCATTATCCTTTCAAAGCTGGGCGATCTTCTTATTGCCCTCCAGGGTCACGGTCACCTGCTGCGCGAACTTCCTTTCGGTGGCCTCCAAATCCCACCGAAGTACGCCTTGGCGATCCTTGCTGCCCACGAAGTCATTGCAGAGGACGCGGCAGGCCTCCTGTTCCCGGTGGAGGGCGGTCTCCAAGTCACGCTTCGCCGCGAGAGCTCCATCTAGCTCTATCTTGGCAGCCTGCTCAGCCTCCTCCGCCTGCGTACGAGCCTTGGCGGCCTCACTGAGCTCCTGGCGTAGGGCGCCGGCCTCCTCAAGGGCTACAGAAGGGACGCAGGACAAGCTCAGAGGTTAGAGAATAATCAAACAGCAGCGGACGACCACAGAGGGGACAAAACCACACAATACTTACATATGGCGCCGTCATGAAGACGCTGGAGCCCGTCGACGTCTTGACGCTGGGTACTCAGCCGCCTTTCCAAGTCTGCGACCTGAGCAGCCAGGCCACGGTTCTCCTCGACAAGCACCTATAGCGAGGAACGCGCTCAAATCAATTTCAAAAACATCAAGGATAGCACAAAAGGAACCAAGCACGGCCCCAAGAATGCAGCCACACTTGGTCCCGGGGACTACTACCACTAGGCATGTACAGATCATACCTTGAAGCCGGGCTCCACCGAAAGCCCCACCTCTCGCAGGGTGGACCAGAGGCGCTTCAAAGTCTCATCGGCAGCTCCCAGCGACGCCACGAGCTCCCTAGGAACCTCTGAGCCATACTCACCGGCAAGGAAGGAGGGGACCTCCGGCGTGACATGCACCGGATTGGCCTCCTTCTCCATTAGGGGCTCAGGGCAGGTCCCGGGAGGCGTAGCCGTCACCGGTGCCACCAGAGGAGTGTTGCCACCAATGGCAACCTTCCCCGTAGCAGGCGGCACGGACACACTGGCCAGCGGGAAGACAATTGCGCCTTGAGGCCGCATCTTCTCCATCAGGACGGGCGGCGAGCCTGCGTGCTCTTCGACTACATGCGAGCCTGCCCCCTCGCCCTCCTTAGCATCCTCCTACGCGGCCACATTCACCGTGGTCTCAGCAGATGAGCCTGTTACAAAGAAATACCCTGTCATAATCATCAGCAAGAGAGCCAAAAGGACGACGACTCAACAAAGTACTTACCTGCAGCATTGTCCCCAGCTCCTGAAGAGGAGATCTCCGGAGGGGCGAAGGCCGCAGGCGCGCTCGACAAAGGCGTCGCTGTGATCGCCGTGGCAAGGGAGGAGCCCACGACCGAAGTGGTCGCCGTCCCAAGAGGAGCGGCCCTAAGAAGAAAATTCAGAGGTCGATAACGAAGGCCGGAGGATGGCAGCCCAGAAAACGACAACAGGAAAACTTACGGAGTAATCACCGGAACGTTGCGTCTCCAGGACGGCGCCGGCACGACCACCAGAATCTCGCGGCTCGGGGACTTGCGGGGGTTCCCGCAGAGCTCGCGGCCGCCCCTGCTGATGGGGGTATCCTCGCGCAACCCCCGGTGCAGCTTCTTGAGCGGCTGGCGCGGGGTCTCCGTCGAAGACCTCCCCAACTCCTTCTCGTCGACCTCCTCATCATCCGCCCCCTGATGGGGCTCCTCATTGTCGTCATTGATACGTCTCTGACGTATCTATAATTTTTTATTGTTTCATGCTGCTATATTATCATTCTTATATACTTTTATTATCATTTTATATTATTTTTCTGGACTAACATATTAATCCAGTGCCCAGTGTCAGTTGCTGTTTTCTGCTTGTTTTTGGTTTTACAGAAAATCCATACCTACAGAAGTCCAAACACGACGAAACTTTTTGACGATTTTTTCTGGACAATAAGAGACCCTAGAAGCTTCGGGGGAGGACCAGAAGACCCATAGGGGCCCCACAAGGCAGGGGGCGCGCCCTGGGGGTAGGGCGCGCCACCCTGGCTTGTGGGCCCCCTGTGGCTCCTTTTGCCCTAATTCTTAGCCTATAAATTCACATATATTCTGAAACCCTTGGAGCGAGACCCGAAACAATTTTATCGCCGCCGCAAGACTCTGTTCCGAAGCGATCCCATCTGGATCCCTGTTCTGGCACTCTGCCGGAGGAGGGAATCATTGGGGAGGCCATCTTCATCAACCTTGCTGCCTCCATGATGATGTGTGAGTAGTTCTTTCAGGACCTACGGGTCCATAGTAGTAGCTAGATGGCTCTCTCTCTCTCTCTTTTGATCTTCAATACAATGATCTCTTCGGAGATCCATCCGATGTAATTCTTGTGGTGTGTTTGCTCGGATCCGATGAATTGTGGATTTATTATCAGATTGTTCATTGAATTTATTTGAATCTCTTGAAGTTTCTTTGTTGCGTAATTTTATAGCTATGTATGCTTTCCGATCTATGAGTCTTCTTTGGCCAAGATAGATGAGTAGTTCTTCAGAGGGAGTGGTGCATAGTAGTGGGTTCAATCTTGCGGTGATCTTGTCCAGTGACAGAAAGGACAAAGGCACGTATTGTGTTGTTGCCACTAAGGATAAAACAATGGGGTTAATCTTATTGCTAGGTTTTCTTCTGTCTACATTATGTCATCCTACTTATTGCGTTACTCTGTTTCTTGTAAACTTAATACTTTGAGATGCATGCTGGATAGCGGTCTTGGGGTGGAGTAATAGTAGTAGATGCAGTTGGATTACGGTCTACTTATCACGGACGTAATGCCTATGTGAGATTATGCCATGAATGATCACAGTTATAAATTGCCACTATTCTGTCAATTGCCCAACAGTAATTTGTTACCATGCCATTACTTGCTTTCGAGAGAGATGCCACTAGTGAACCTATGGCCCCCGGGTCGATTTTCCATCAATACAAAAACTCCTGCAATTTGCTCTTTTACTTTCTTGCCGCTTTGTCCTATCACTATTTGCTTTTAATCTTGTAGCTAGCAAGAACAAGGGGATTGGCGACCCCCTTGCCTTTGTTGGGTGCAAGCAAATTATTTGTTTGTGTGCAGGTACTGCTAAAGTTGTTAGCTTAGCGACTCCTTCTGGTTCGATAAACCTTGGTTCTTAACTGAGGGAAATACTTTCTGCTGCTATGCTACATCACCCTTCCTCTTCGGGAAAATTCAACAACTCCATCGTGAGTAGCAGAAGAATTTCTGGCGCCGTTGCCAGGGAGTCATTATCTACCAAATCAGGTACCTACACACAAACACTTTATCTTTGCTTGTTTTTATTTTCTTGTCTAGTTGCCTTTTTGCCTTTTTATTTTGCCTTCTCTTTTGTTTGCCAAAAATTTCCATAATACCAAAAAAAAATCTTATGTTGCTATTCTGTTTTTGTTGCTATCATGGATCCTTCTCCACTAGCTGGACTTTTCAAAAATCCTAATTATGATAAACCAATTGCTAGTGATGAAAATGCTATTGCTATAAACTCTTTGAAAGAAAAGATGAAGTTGAGTGTGCTTCGTTATCTTTATGTAGTTTTTCTTGAAAATCATTAATCTGGAAATTGTTATGAAGTGTTAAAATAAGAATTTTATAAAGTAATTGATGAGTGTTCTTTGAATGATAAGCATGATTGCAATGATGTTAATATGTATTCCATGAATATAAATTGTGCTAATATGCAAAGCTGTAAGCTTGGGGATGATGAGTTTGATGAACATGATATTTTTAGTTTCCCTACTAATGAAGAAGTTATAAAGGAAAATGCTATTGGAATATGCTCATTGGATGAAAAATATGATTGGGATAAACATGATGATTTTTATTATTCAAGTGTTGAAGATGACACACTTGATGAAAATATTGCTTTTTATGGGGACACTATGTTGTAGGCACTATTGATGATGATTTTGATATGCCTACTACTTATTATAATGATCATGATTGGGGAGATAATTATGATGCTTCTTTTGATCTTGAAAATTTATTTGAGCCTCATAATGAATCTATTATTGATAATAAAATTTGCAAAACTATTGAAAGTGGGTTTGGAAGAGTGTCAACTTTAGGTAGTAATGATCCCACTATTTTGGAGAGTGATCAATCTTATGAAATTATTGATAAAAGTGGGTTTGGAGAGGTCATGACTTTAGTTGATGTTAATCCCACTATCTTGGAAGATTATAAAAAAAATATACATGTAGATCATGAAGAGAATGTTTTACATGATAGCTATATTGTTAAATTTGATTATGATCCTACATGTAATTATTTTCAGAGAGGCAAATATGGTTATAGAAATTTTCATGTTACTCAATTACCTCTCTTTATCTTAAAGTTGTCAATGTTTCATTCCTCTTCCTTGCATATGCTAAATATTGCTTGCCTTCATAATTTATTTATTTATAAAGTGCCTATGCATAGGAAGTGTGTTAGACTTAAATGTGCTTATTACATGCTTTATGATGCTCTCTTTGTGCTTCACTTCTTGTCTTTTATGTGAGCATTATTAAAATCTTAAGCCTATCTTAATGGCTATAAAGAAAGAGCTTGTTGGGAGGCAACCCAATATTTATCTTTTATTTTTCCCTTCTGTTTTGTGTGTGTCAAAATGATTATTGCTACTGTAGTAATTATGTTTGTATCTTTTCTTTTATTTTTGTGCCAAGTTAAACCATTAGGATCATGCAAATGCTTGTTTATTTGGTTCGGTAAAGAAACAGAAATTTTTATGTCCAGTGATTGAATTGTTTCTCCTGACTGGAACATGATTAATTCCTTCAATTTTTACACAGTACTGCATTACAAATTTTCTGTCATGTCCTAATTTTTCAGAATTTTTTGGGTTATAGAAGTATGGATAATAATTCGTCCTTTACAGACTGTTTTATTTTTTACAGATTGTTGTTATGTTTTCTTTGACTGCTTGTTTAGAGTTTCCATGGCTTATATTGGGGGATATAAATTATGGATATGATAGGATATAGTATCCTTTACCTGGAAATAAATATGCATCTTGTCTTGATAGTACATGATTGGGAGTTTTATTTTATTTATACTAACCTATCTCACAAGTTCAGTTAAGTTTTGCGTGAATGAAGTTTTCAAGTTTTGGGTGAGATAGCGATAGAAGGAGAACAAGGAGAGGCAAGAGCCTAAGCTTGGGGATGCCCAAGGCACCCCAAGGAAATATCTAAGAAAGACTCAAGCGTCTAAGCTTGGGGATGCCCCGGATGGCATCCCCTCTTTCGTCTTCTAAACTATCGGTATTCCTACATGGAGCTATATTTTTATTCTTCACATGATATGCGTTTTGCTTGGAGCATCATTTGCTCTTATTTTAGTTTTGTTTGGTGGTCTTTGCAATCATTGTTTCCTGATCACACCTATTATGAGAGACACACATTCATCTTATATTTATAGAATGCTCATTTGATCTTCACTTATATCTGTTTGAGTTGAGGCAATCGCTCTTGTACTTCACTTATATTTGTTTGAGCATGGTGATATGCTTTTGTAGAAAGAGATTAGGACTCTCTTGCTTCATTTATATCTTTTTAGAGAGTTGAATAGGAAGTGGTAATTTGAACGAATTATATGTTGGTCTAAAAATAATGGGTATATATGAGTGGTATAATAAAAACTATCATGGACTTGTAGATCATTGAATATGATAAGTTTGATTCCTTACAATAGTTTTGCGATATTGAGGTAGTAATATATGAGTGTGTTGGTAAATGATTAAAGCTAAGTAATAATATTGGTGTTAAGGTTTGTGAGTCTATATGCATGAAAGTGGTGGCCGATGGCATTAGCGAGGATGTCGGAGTATGATTTATCCTAGATTGACATCTTTTGTGTGTTCGGATCAGGGGCGCGCAATGGTTAACTCCTACTAACCTCCCCCGTAGGGGCATGCGAGTTATGCTTTGCTTCGAGAGCTACTAAAACTTTTGCAATAAGTATTTGAGTTCTTTATGATTAATGTGAGTTTTTTGTCTATAAGCACTTCCACCTATCCATATTTTGCTAGCCTCTTCGGTACCGTGCATTGCCCACTCTCACCTCGAGACATGGTGCAAACTTCGCCGGTGCATCCAACTCCGTGAGATGATACACTCTCTCACACATAAGCCTCATTATATCTTCCTCAAAACAGCCACCATACCTACCTATTATGGTATTTCCATAGCCATTCCGAGATATATTGCCATGCAACTTCCATTATTACTATTCATTACATGACTTGAGCATTCATTGTCATATTGCCTTGCATGATCATATAGAGCTGACATGGTATTTGTGGCAAAGCCACCGTTCATCATTTTCATACATGTTACGCTAGATCATTGCACATCCTGGTACACTGCCAGAGGCATTTATATTCAGTCATCATATTGTTTACTAGTAAGATGCCCGTGCTACGCTACGGAATCACAAAGGATAAAGTGAAACATTTGTTTACTCAAGTGCCAGGAGCCTATTCTCTCTCAAAAAAAGAAGTGTCATGAGAGCCTACTGAACCATACAAGACGTACCAAGACATTGATCAAATGATGGTATATTGTTGGTAAGTACACATCCTGTTAGCACATATCATGTTCATCCACCCGACATCTAAAATAAATTGATGTTGTGACATTTAAACCACTTTGCTAAATTTGAATAAAAATAATATGACAAACATATCACAATCAGCAACTGGCCAAGAGAACTCACATGAAAAACAAACACAAATAAAAACATCTGGTACATCAGAGAGTATATACAAGTTCGAAAGTGTTGCATGTACATATTGGCAGTGCAAAATAGAAAGCAACATAAATGCCTCTCATCCGAAGTTTATTCATATAGTGCAAATATCTGACATGGGCAAGAAGTAAGCTTCAACACAATTTTCTTCTTCAGCCCAACAACAGAGCAATTGATTTGATTGACAGAAGCAGTAAATGCTGTACAAAACACATGAAAAGCAGAAGAGAAAACACATAATGGACAGGGCCCACTAAGCTAGACTACTATCGCAAAATGATGTGTCGTGCGCTGGCCTCCTTCCAACATTCGCAAGGCGTGCGAGCATCACAGCTGACAACTCCGAATTGTGAAAAATATGACAGTTGCATTCATGCCAAATATCCCAAATAACCGGCATGGCCACGATCTCCACTACATATTTTGCTTTCCTGTGCAACGCACGGGCAATTAACCTGCTGCAAACATGACTGTTGCTTTCCTGCTTTCCTTGGAACAGCTGTAGAAAACAAAAATAAATATGTTACCTTCCAGCCAACGATTCAACATTGCTCATTATGTGATATATTAGGCACACCACACTTAAATGTGAAGATAAATGGCAGCGATTAATATATCCAAATAACATACATACTGTAGCTTTGAGCACACACATATAAATGGTTCCAGAACAAACAAGAATGAAGTACAAGTGTTTGACTGAATACTTCGATAAATATGCACTAGTATGAATCTATATACAGTGCCACCATCAAGAGAAGAAATATTTCAGACATGACTCACACAGCTAGTTCCAATTACTTAGCTACATACCTTAGGCATCCACTAGTACAAAACAGGGCATCGGTCCACCCCTGAGAAGCCCATTAGTCCCGGTTCACTCACGAACCGGGACCCATGGGGGCATCGGTCCCGGTTCGTGAGGCCAGGGCGCCGGCCGGACCTCGTGGGCCATTGGTCCCGGTTCGTCTGACCCCTTTTGTCCCGGTTCTAGACACGAACCGGGACCAATGCGCCTCGCTCCTGGCCCACAACCATTGGTCCCGGTTTGTGGCAGGAACCGGGACTAAAGGTGACCCCTTTTGTCCCGGTTCCAGCCACGAACCGGGACCAATGCGCCTTGCTCCTGGCCCACAACCACTGGTCCCGGTTTGTGGATGGAACCGGGACCAATGGTTGGCCTATATATAGCCCCCGCCCGCGAGCAGAGCAATGCATTGCTCTGTTTTTTTGCCCGGCCGTGGGAGAGCTTTTGTGGTGCTCTAGCTCACCTCCTATGCACATGAGGTGTTCGATGAAATGCCCGAGCCACACTTAAGCTTTCTCCTCTCGAAGCTCCTTGTCCAAGCTCCATTTTCCTCAAGATTTGTCTAGGTTTGGCGGTCCGTCCTGTCCCGTCCCCGTCCTCACCGCCGTCGATCGCCCGCGCCCATCTCGGCGCCGGCAACATCGTGGTTAGCCTCTTCTTCTTATCTTCTTTCTAAAAGAAAAAAGTTCTTACTTGTGTGTTTTAATTAGATGCTCTAGAGAGTTATATGTTGTTCAATAATAAGAACTATATAACGCACGCAGATGAACCGGCAATGGATGTACGGTGACCGACGCACCTCTGAGTATATTAAGGGCCTGCATAATTTTCTCGAAGCGGCTGAGGCAAACAAGCAGAATGGTTTTATGCATTGTCCATGTACTGTCTGTGAGAATACGAAGGCTTTCTCCAACTCTAAAACCCTTCACTTCCACCTGCTTGAGAAGGGTTTTATGCCACACTATAATGTTTGGACCAAGCACGGAGAAAGAGGGGTTATGATGGAAGACAACGAAGAAGAAGAGGATGATGACAACTACCTGCCCCCTGAATACGATGATGCTGCAATGGGGGAAGCTGAAGATCAAGAGGAACCAGACGATGTGCCCGATGATGATCTTCGCTGGGTCATTGTTGATGCACAGAGAGAATGCGAAAGTGAAAGGGAGAAGTTGAAGTTCGATCGCATGTTAGAGGATCACAAAAAAGGGTTGTACCCAAATTGCGAAGATGACAACAGAAAGCTCGGTACCACACTGGAATTGCTGCAATGGAAGGCAGACAATGGTGTATCTGACAAGGGATTTAGTTCGCTGCTGAAAATAATGAAGAAGAAGCTTCCAAAGGATAACGAATTGCCCGGCAGTACGTACGAAGCAAAGAAGGTTCTATGCCCTCTAGGATTGGAGGTGCAGAAGATACATGCATGCCCTAATGACTGCATCCTCTACCGCGGTGAGTACGAGGATTTGAGCGCATGCCCGGTATGCGGTGCATTGCGGTATAAGATCAGACGAGATGACCCTGGTGATGTTGAGGGCGAGCGCCCCAGGAAGAGGGTTCCTGCCAAGGTGATGTGGTATGCTCCTATAATACCACGGCTGAAACGTCTGTTCAGAAACAAAGAGCATGCCAAGTTGATGCGATGGCACAAAGAAGACCGTAAGAAAGACGGGAAGTTGAGAGCACCCGCTGACGGGTCGCAGTGGAGAAAAATCGAGAGAAGGTGGGGGGACTTTGCAGGTGACGCAAGGAACGTATGGTTTGGTTTAAGTGCAGATGGCATTAATCCTTTTGGGGAGCAGAGCAGCAATCATAGCACCTGGCCCGTGACTCTATGTATCTATAACCTTCCTCCTTGGTTGTGCATGAAGCGGAAGTTCATTATGATGCCAGTGCTCATCCAAGGCCCTAAGCAACCCGGCAATGACATTGATGTGTACCTAAGGCCATTAGTTGAAGAACTTTTACAGCTGTGGAATGGAGAAGGTGTACGTGTGTGGGATGAGCACAAACAGGAGGAATTTGACCTACATGCGTTGCTGTTTGTAACCATCAACGATTGGCCTGCTCTCAGTAACCTTTTAAGACAGACAAACAAGGGATACCACGCATGCACACACTGTTTAGATGACACCGACAGTATATATTTGGACAAATGCAGGAAGAATGTGTACCTGGGGCATCATCGATTTCTTCCGACCAACCATCAATGTCGAAAGAAAGGAAAGCATTTCAAAGGTGAGGCAGATCACCGGAAGAAGCCCGCCCTCCGTACTGGTGATCACATACTTGATATGGTCAATGATTTACAAGTAATCTTTGGAAAGGGTCCTGGCGGACTATCTGTTTCGACTGACGATGCGGGACGCGCACCCATGTGGAAGAAGAAATCTATATTTCGGGACCTACCCTATTGGAAAGACCTAGAGGTCCGCTCTGCAATCGACGTGATGCATGTGACGAAGAATATTTGCGTGAACCTGCTAGGCTTCTTGGGAGTGTATGGGAAGACAAAAGATACACCGGAGGCACGGGAGGAACAGCAACGTGTGCATGAAAAAGACGGCATGCATCCAAAGCAGTATGAAGGTCCTGCCAGCTACGCTCTTACCAAAGAAGAGAAGGAAATCTTCTTTGAATGCCTGCTCAGTATGAAGGTCCCGTCTGGCTTCTCGTCGAATATAAAGGGAATAATAAATATGGCAGAGAAAAAGTTCCAGAACCTAAAGTCTCATGACTGCCATGTGATTATGACGCAACTACTTCCGGTTGCATTGAGGGGGCTTCTACCGGAAAACGTTCGATTAGCCATTGTGAAGCTATGTGCATTCCTCAATGCAATCTCTCAGAAGGTGATCGATCCAGAAATCCTGTCAAGGTTAAGGAGTGATTTGGTGCAATGTCTTGTTAGTTTCGAGCTGGTGTTCCCACCATCTTTCTTCAATATCATGACGCACGTCCTAGTTCATCTAGTCGACGAGATTGTCGTTCTGGGCCCTGTATTTCTACACAATATGTTCCCCTTTGAGAGGTTCATGGGAGTCTTAAAGAAATATGTTCGTAACCGCGCTAGGCCAGAAGCAAGCATCTCCATGGGCCATCAAACAGAGGATGTCATTGGGTTTTGTGTTGACTTCATTCCTGACCTTAAGAAGATTGGTCTCCCTCAATCGCGGTATGAGGGGAGACTGACTGGAAAAGGCACGCTAGGAGCGGACTCAATAATATGTAGGGACGGGCATTCTTGGTCTCAAGCACACTACACAGTTCTACAGAATTCTACCTTGGTGACCCCGTATGTCGATGAACACAAGAATATTCTGCGCTCCAAACACCCGGAGCAGTGTGACGACTGGATTATATATGAACACATCAGGACTTTCGGCAGTTGGTTGCAAACACGTCTCATGGGTGACAACACTGTTTCTGATGAGTTGTACTCGTTGGCCAGGGGACCATCTTCGACTGTATTGACTTACAAAGGGTACGAGATAAATGGGAATACATTTTACACGATCGCCCAAGATCAAAAGAGCACCAACCAAAATAGCGGTGTCCGCTTTGATGCAGCAACCAAGAGGGGAAAGGACACATATTATGGTTACATAGTGGACATATGGGAACTTGACTATGGACATGATTTCAAGGTCCCTTTGTTTCAGTGCAAATGGGTCAATCTGTCAGGAGGCGGGGTACAGGTAGACCCACAGTACGGAATGACAACAGTGGATCTCAACAATCTTGGGTACACAGACGAACCATTCGTCCTAGCCAATGATGTGGCGCAGGTTTTCTATGTGAAGGACATGTCTACCAAACCGAGAAAAAGAAAAGATAAGGAAGCGAATACATCATACGATGAGCCAAAGCGCCACATAGTTCTTTCAGGAAAAAGAGACATCGTGGGATTGGAGGGCAAGACAGACATGTCTGAAGATTATGAAAAGTTTCATGAAATTCCTCCCTTCAAAGTCAAGGCTGACCCAAGCACCCTGTTAAACGATGAAGATTATCCATGGTTACGGCGCAATAAGCAAAGGACACAAGCAAAGAAAAAGTGAAGACTTTCTCTCCACAACTATATCATTGCAGTTACATGTGAATAAATTAAATGAAATCCCTTTGTAACAGATGAGTTTTCGTCCGAAACCCTGATACTTCGAAAGAGATTGTCCATTTTGTACACGAAGTGCATCCAGTTTTTGCCGTAACCCTCTCAACTTTTTAGCACATGCTATGTGGGTGAAATGATGATACCATGCCAACTTTCAACCTTTTCAGAGTTCATTTGAAGTGCTTTTCAATTTCAGGGTCATTTAGCTCAAAGAATGAACTAATAGCAAAAAGAATGAACTAGAAAACCTTTATGAAACTCTAATAGCGAAAATAATGAACTAAAAATAATCAATTAAAAAATTCTGTTATGATCAACTAAAATAAAACTATAATATTCTTCAATACCAAAAAGAATCAACTAAAAAGCTTTTATAAAACTCTAATAGCAAAAGGAATCAACTAAAAATATTTTATAAACCTCTAGTATTTATGAAACTAAAATTATATAAAATTTATGCAACTAAAGTTATCAAAGTATTTTTTGTTCAAAACATTAATAGCAAAAAGAATCACTCAAAACTCTAAGTATTTAGTTGTAAGTAGAAACAAATGAAAATAAATAAAGCAAAAAAAACAAAAGAAAATAAAAAAAAGCAAAAAAAACCAAAGAAAATAAATAAAGCAAAAAAAATAAAAGAAAATAAATAAAGCAAAAAAAAATATGCCGGCTACTGGGCCACCACGGCCTGCATACGACTAGAAACCCGCTAGTTGGGCCAGGATGCAGGCCCGCAGAAGGCCCAGTAGGCCCACGGCAGAGAGAGTTCGTTTAGGCCCGTAGGCCTGCTTTAGAGAGGAGCTCGAAACGGTGGCCGCAGCCGCGCTTATAAACCAGTGCGGGCGCTAGTCAACTAGCGAGGTGGGACTAAACTTCCACGCCCCGACGCCGTAGAGCCCTTTGGTCCCGGTTCGTGGCACCAACCGGGACCAATGCCCACCTTTGGTCCCGGTTGGTTCCACCAACCGGGACCAAAGGTCTCTGCTTCCCGCCCTTTGGGCTGACGAAAAGAGACCTTTGGTCCCGGTTGGTGGCACCAACCGGGACTAAAGGTGGGCATTGGTCCCGGTTGGTGGCACCAACCGGGACCAAAGGTCTCCCTATATAAGCGGGAGTTGGGAAAATTTGCCAGTTTCCCCCGACGACGCCGAGCACATCGACGCCGCCAGGCTGCCCGAGCTCGCCGTCGACGCCCTCGCCGCCCTCTGCCCCGTCGATGCCGTCAGGCTGCTCCTCGTTGCCATCACCGTCGAGCCCCCGCTGCCCCGACGCCCTCGACGCCCTCTGCCCCGACGCCGGCGCCGCTCCCCGCGCCCCTGCTGCCCCGACGCCGCCCGTCGTGCCCCCCTGCCCCTGCCCCGACGCCGCCCCCAGTGAGCCCCCCCCTTCCCCCGCGCCGCCGCCACTGCTCTGCTTGCCGCGCCGCCGCCGCCACCGCCGCCTCGGCCGGATCTGCCTTTTTTTTGTATGTATATGCAGTATGTATGTATGTATGGATGCTGTATGTATGTATGTATATGCAGTA
Organism: Elymus sibiricus; assembly: GCA_039707655.1. Taxonomy (NCBI): domain Eukaryota; kingdom Viridiplantae; phylum Streptophyta; class Magnoliopsida; order Poales; family Poaceae; genus Elymus; species Elymus sibiricus. The sequence goes on from CM077676.1 coordinate 21,318,061, forward strand.
TGTATGTATGGATGGATGATCCATAGAAAGTTTTTATATATGCATTGATACAATTTTATTTTTGTTCATAGATGTATGTTTTTTTTGTTTATAGAAAGTTTTTATATATGAGCAATGATGATCCATAGAAAGTTTTTATATATGCATTGATATATGAGCAATGATGATCCATAGAAAGTTTTTATATATGCATTGATACAATTTTATTTTTGTTCATAGAATTTTTTTTGTTCATAGATGTATGCTTTTTTTTTATAGAAAGTTTTTGTCATGAGGGGGGACGTCGGACATGCATGAGAGAGAGGCGGTCCGCTCGTCGGACATGTCATGTGGATTTTTTTTGTTCATATAGAAAACTCCGGTAACTTCGACATGAGGGGCGGAGACGTCGATCAACCCCCTCCCGTCCCTACCCGTAAAAGTTAAAATGTTCATATATTCAAAATGAGTTAAAATGAGTTAAAAGTTACTCACTCCCGGTCCGCTCGCCCGACCAACTCTCGAGGCCACCTGTACCCCCTCCCCGATAACTTCGACATGAGGGGGGACGTCGGATATGAGGGGTGAGCGTCGTTGTCGTCTACCCCCTCCCCGATAACTTCGACATGAGGAGGGACGTCGGACATGACATGAGGGGTGAGCGTCGTTGTCGTCTACCCCCTCCGGTAACATAGATAACTCCGGTAACATAGATTTATCAAGAATACCCCCATTATGGATGTGCACAAGTTGATCCAATTTTTTTCTGATCTCATCTATATATATATTCTTCTATATTTGCAGAAACTATGGATCAAAGAGACTTGGAACAAGAACAGTTGTTGGGGAAGATAATCCTCGCCGGAGGTGATGCTGTCTTGTCGTTTCTCAACGACACCGATGGAACAATGGAGGAGGAAGGACATGATCATGATGGCTCCGGTGACATGATCATGATGGCTCCGGAGGTGCTGACTAGCTAATTGATGCATTAATTGTTTTGGTATGTACATATATTAACTCTTCTTTCTTCTTTTATAGCCCTCCGGATCGAGCCAAACTTCGGTAACGAGACGAGGCCCGAAGAAGAGGTTGCGCAAGGATGAAAGGTTCACGATCACAGCACTCGCGGACGATGGCCTACCGATTGAACCCAAGCGGACCAAGGATGCATTTTCTGCTCAGTGCGGAGCTATTGTTAGGGACAACATCCCGATCAGCATCAAGCAATGGAATAAGCCTAAGGACGACGCCCCTGAAGGTGATTATGTCACCGATAGACAGAAAGATGATCTTTGGACCTTGCTGAAGGCAAATTTCACCCGACCGCCAGAGGAGGATCTGAATAAGCCCGTTATAGAGCCACTGGTCAAGGCGTGTGCTCTTAAGAAGATGGCAGATCTATTCAGGAGGTGGAAGAAGGAGTTGAAATCAAAGTTTGTCGACAAAGGTGAGACTCCAGAATTCATCGGCCGATTTGAGAAGATAAGAGATCACTGGCCCGCATTTGTGGCCTACAAGACATCAGACAAGAGTAAGAAAATGTCAGAGACAAACAAGAACAACGCTGCAAAGAAGCAGTATCACCATCACACGGGGTCAGGTGGCTACCTCAAAGCCCGGCCGTTGTGGGACAAAGCTGAGAATGACCTGATTGCTAAAGGGGTCGAACCAGAGACATTGAACTGGCCAGACCGTTCAAGGACTTGGTTCTTCGGGGTTGGGGGAACTTTGGACCCTGAAACAGGGAAGTGCCGTTGGACGGACGAGCAACTTGCAATACCCGTCACGAAGCTTCAGAAGTATATCACCACAGCGCAGGAAGGGACGTTCATTCCCGACAGAGAGAAGGACGAGCTGACTGAGGCCCTAGGGAATGCTGAGCACCCTGGACGAACACGAGGCACACCAGGCTTCGTTCCGTGGAAGTTTGGGTTTCCCGACGCAGGCGGTTACAGAAGCCGGGAGAGAAAGAGGAAAGCGGAGCTGAGCGACATGCAGAAGATGAGTGCAAGACTACAAAAGCTAGAGGAAGCTGAGAGCCAGCGAGCTGCCGGCCAACTATCTCAGCGGCACGAAGCTACCCCAGAAGCTACCCCGCCATCTCAGCGGAGAAGCAGCGTGGCTTCCACGGAGCCCGTTCAGACTGACTTCACGGAGCCTATCTACCCCGTGGATACTATCACGGAGGCTCAAAATTGCGAGCTTATGACGAAATGCCATAACCTCACTTTCAAGGCGGCTCTCGGCTTTGTTGCACCTCCTCAACCCAACGGAACTTTTCACTGCCTTCCGATTCCACATGGCTATGCTGTTGTGATGGTGGATGAAGTAATGGAGGGATTTGAGGAGCTCGAGCTTTACCACTCTACAGGTGAAGGGGAGAATCAGCTGGTTCGTGCTCTGAGGAGTACATGTCTATGGCAGAAGGAGTACATCAAGCTTCCAAACTGGACGCCTTCGCCTCCTCCTCCTCCTCCGGCGAGTCAGGGCACTCCGCCTCCTCCTCCTCCTCCTCCTCCTCCTCCTCCGGCGAGTGATCAGGGCACTCCGCCTCCTTCTCCGGCTCCTCCGACGCATGAGGGCACTCCGCCTCCTCCTTCGCCTACTCCGGCGCATCGGAGCACTCCGCCTCCTTCTCCGCCTCGTCAGCAACGACGGAAGAGAGACGCCGCCACTCCGGCGGCTAGCAGTACAAGCAGAGGCGGGAGGCAATTCAGATACGGTCCATCTCTCAAGCCTGTGGAAAAGTTACCATATGAGAGGACCGAGCAGGAAAACGAGGACATATGTCGTGCCCAAGTGAGGGACCATTTTGCAAAGAAAACTCCACCTCCGAAGGAGAAGCTAGATCCGGTGAAAGTGAAGCGCACTATCGATGCCCTGAAGCGACCACCACCGCCTCCGCCGGATTCCAACTATGTCCGCATTCTTAAAAAGACATATGAAGAAGCGCGGCGGTCGGGAAGTACTTCCAGTGATGCAAGGTTAGCAGAACGAAGAAGTGGGAAAACAATTCCCCAGCTCGGCGAACAGGAGAAGAAATCGTGCCCCCCGCTCAAGGTGTCTAGCGATATCGTCGCTAATCATCCGGGGATGGTGCCTGGTACCAATCCTGGTGATTACTTGGGGGATGATGTAATTTTTCAAACGGCTGAGGTAACAAAAGAAGAATATAAATACGTGCACGGGAAGCCTCTAGTCAAACCTGATCATCCTCCTCTAACAACGATGATGTACAAATTGCATGAGTGGTACATGAAAACCTGCAGGGTGTCTGGGAGAGACACTATGTATATGGCAGTGAAACCAGAGCACGAATTCATTGGACTTCCCGTGATGCCTATTGAATTTGTGGAGTTATTTCAGTTATACAATCAACTGGCCCTCGACAAACAACTCATGACTTCCTACTGTCTGTAAGTATTACTTCTATAGTTAAGTCTCTAGCTCAGCTCGTTCATTGCATGTATATATAATTATCCTCACTATATTATGCAGATTGAAGATCTTCGAATGCAAAAAAGTAGGAATCTTCGACGTTGGGTTCATTAGCCCAGATGCCGTAAATGAATGGACGGTACAAAACTCAATCAAAGAGACCGAGGAGAACTTGCTACAGTCGTTCCTTATACATCAAAACAAAAGGGAAATACTCTTTCCTTACAACTTCAAGTGAGTATTGTTGTCTTCTCTGTATACTCAGTTTCGCTTACACGAGGTTAAGTAATGTAATTGATGAGTTATATATGCGTGCGCAGTTTCCACTTTATTCTGCTATCCATTAAGCTTGACGGGGCATTAGTAACTGTCTTAGACTCGAGACGTAAAGTGTTAGGGAACGTTGCATGGGAAACAAAAAATTTCCTACGCACACACAAGATCTATCCATGGTGATGAGCATCTACGAGAGGGAGAGTGAATCTACATACCCTTGTAGATCGCTAAGCGGAAGCGTTTAAGAAACGCGGTTGATGTAGTCGAACGTCTCCGCGATCCAAATCGCAAGTCGTCCCTCGATCCGATCACGAACTAGCGCCGAACGGACGGCACCTCCGCGTTCAACACACGTACGGCTTGATGACGCCTTCACCTCCTCGATCCAGCGAGCGATGGTGAAGTAGTGGTTGAGTTCCAGCAGCACGACGGCGTGGTGATGGTGGTGAGGAACAATCTCTGCAGGGCTTCGCCAAGCACTACGGAGATTATGACGGAGGAACTAGAGGGTTAGGGTTGCCGCACACGGCTTGGGGAAATCTTGATGTATCCCGTGTGCTAGCCCTGCCCCTCTATTTATATGTTGAGCCTTGGGGTCTAAACTTGGAGTAAAAGCCTCCTCCAGGTCGGTTTTGCCCGCACAAGGTCGGTTTGGCCCGCAGGAAAAGAGTCCAACTCGGATCCCTGCCGAACCGCGCACAAGCGGTAGTACCGCTCACAAGCGGTAGTACCGCTTGGGCGGTAGTACCGCTTCACACAAGCGGTAGTACCGCTCGGGCGGTAGTACCGCTTCACCAAGCGGTAGTACCGCTTATGCGGCAGCAAAACTACTTTTGCACTTTCCAATACCTCGTGGGCTTTATCCCTTTGGCCCATATAAAGTGTTGCTGCACCCGAACACTTCGGTAAACATCCGGAACCCCTTCCGGTGAACTCCGGAACCCTTCCGGAGATCAAAACACTATTATCACATATATCAATCTTTTACCTCCAGACTATTCCGGAGATCCTCGTCATGTCCGGGATCTTATCCGGGACTCCGAACAACTTTCGGTCACCAACATAATAACTCAATTATACTAATCGTCACCAAACGTTAAGTGTGTAGACCCTGCGGGTTCGAGAACTATGTAGACATGACCGAGACACCTCTACGGCCAATAACCAATAGCGGGACCTGGATGCCCATATTGGCTCCTACATATTCTACGAAGATCTTTTATCGGTCGAACCTCTATGTCAAGGATTCAGTTAATCCCGTATGCTGTTCCCTTTGTTCTTCGGTATGTTACTTGCCCGAGATTCGATCGTCGGTATCTCTATACCTAGTTCAATCTCGTTACCGGCAAGTCTCTTTACTCGTTCCGTAATACAAGATCTCGTGGCTAACACTTTAGTCACATTGCTTGCAAGGCTCATTGTGATGTTGTATTACCGAGTGGGCCCTGAGATACCTCTCCGTCATACGGAGTAACAAATCCCAGTCTTGATCCATGCCAACCCAACAGACACCCTCGGAGATACCTGTAGAGCACCTTTATAGTCGCCCAGTTACGTTGCGACGTTTGATACACACAAGGTATTCCTCCGGTGTCAGTGAGTTGCATGATCTCATGGTCAAAGGAACAGATACTTGACATGCAGAAAACAATAGCAATAAACTAACACGATCATATGCTACGTTCGTAGTTTGGGTCTTGTCCATCACATCATTCTCCTAATGATGTGATCCCGTTATCAAATGACATCTCATGTCAATGGCTAGGAAACCTTAACCATCTTTGATCAACGAGCTAGTCAACTAGAGGCTTACTAGGGACACAGTGTTGTCTATGTACCCACACATGTATTTGAGTTTCCAATCAATACAATTATAGCATGGATAATAAACGATTATCATGAACAAGGAAATATAATAATAACCAATTTATTATTGCCTCTAGGGCATATTTCCAACAGTCTCCCACTTGCACTAGAGTCAATAATCTAGTTCACATCACTATGTGATTTACATTGTAATGAATCGAACACCCATGCAGTTCTGGTGTTGTTCATGTTTAGCCCTTGGAAGAGGTTTAGTCATCGGATCTGCAACATTTAGATCCGTGTGTACTTTGCAAATATTTATGTCGTCCTCCTTGATGTAATCGCGGATGGAATTGAAACGTCGCTTTATGTGTCTGGTCCTCTTGTGAAATCTTGGTTCCTTGGCTAGAGCAATGGCACCAGTATTATCACAAAACAGAGTCATTGGGTTAAGTGCACTAGGCACTACTCCAAGATCTGTCATGAACCCCTTCATCCAGACACCTTCCTTCGCCGCCTCCGAGGCAGCGATGTACTCCGCTTCGCATGTAGAATCAGCTACCACGCTTTGCTTGGAACTGCACCAGCTAACCGCACCCCCATTAAGAATAAATACGTATCCGGTTTGCGACTTAGAGTCATCCGGATCAGTGTCAAAGCTTGCATAAACGAGAAACATGTCCTTAGTCCTTTTCAGGTACTTCAGGATATTCTTGACCGCCGTCCAGTGTTCCATTCCTGGATCACCTTGAAACCTTCCGACCATACTTATGGCAAGGCTGACATCGGGTCTTGTGCACAGCATTGCATACATGATAGAGCCTATGGCCGAAGCATAGGGGATGACACTCATCTTTTCTCTATCTTCTACAGTCACTGGGCATTGAGTCTTACTCAACTTCACACCTTGCCATACAGGCAAGAACCCCTTCTTGGACTGATCCATTTTGAACTTCTTCAAAACTTTATCAAGGTATGTGCTTTGTGAAAGTCCTATTAAGCGTCTCGATCTATCTCTATAGATCTTGATGCCTAATATGAAAGCAGCTTCTCCTAGGTCCTTCATTGAAAAACTCTTGTTCAAATATTCCTTTACGCTTTCCAGCATTTCTATATTGTTTCCAATTAGTAATATGTCATCCACATATAATATTAGAAACGCTATAGAGCTCCCACTCACTTTCTTGTAAATACAAGCTTCTCCGTAAACTTGTATAAACTCGAATGCTTTGATCACCTCATCAAAACGAAGATTCCAACTCCGAGATGCTTGCACCAGTCCATAAATGGATCGCTGGAGTTTGCAAACTTTGTCAGCATTCTCTGGATCGACAAAACCTTCTGGTTGCATCATATACAACTCTTCCTTAAGGTAACCGTTAAGGAACGCTGTTTTGACATCCATCTGCCAAATTTCATAATCGAAAAAGGCAGCTATTGCTAACATGATTCTGACGGACTTAAGCATCGCTACGGGTGAGAAGGTCTCATCGTAGTCAACTCCTTGAACTTGTGAAAAACCCTTTGCCACAAGTCGAGCTTTATAGACGGTGACATTACCGTCCGCGTCCGTCTTCCTCTTAAAGATCCATTTGTTCTGAATGGCTTTACGCCCTTCAGGTAATACTTCCAAAGTCCATACTTTGTTTTCATACATGGATCCCATCTCGGATTTCATGGCCTCTAACCACTTCTCGGAATCCGGGCTCATCATCGCTTCTCCATAGCTCGTAGGTTCATCGTTGTCTAACAACATGACTTCTAAGACAGGGTTGCCGTACCACTCAGGAGCAGTACGCGCCCTTGTCGACCTACGAGGTTCGATAGCAACTTGATCCAAAGCTTCATGATCATCATCATTAACTTCCTCTTCAGCTAATGTAGGCTCCACAGAAACAACTTTCTGCGCTGCGCTACACTCAGGTTGAAGTAAAGGTTCAACAACCTCATCAAGTTCTATCTTCCTCCCACTCAATTCTTTCGAGAGAAACTCTTTCTCAAGAAATGTTCCGTTTTTAGCGACAAACACTTTGCCTTCGGATCTGAGGTAGAAGGTATACCCAACTGTCTCTTTTGGGTATCCTATGAAGACGCATTTCTCCGCTTTGGGTTCCAGCTTTTCAGGCTGAAGCTTTTTGACATAAGCATCACATCCCCAAACTTTAAGAAACGACAGCTTTGGCTTCTTGCCAAACCAAAGTTCATATGGCGTCGTCTCAACGGATTTCGATGGTGCCCTATTTAAAGTGAATGCAGCTATCTCTAATGCATAACCCCAAAACGATAGTGGCAAATCGGCAAGAGACATCATAGATCGCACCATATCCAATAAGGTTCGATTACGACGTTCGGACACACCATTACGCTGTGGTGTTCCAGGCGGTGTCAATTGTGAAACAATTCCACACTGTCTTAAGTGACTGCCAAACTCATAACTCAGATATTCTCCTCCTCGATCAGATCGCAGGAATTTAATCTTCTTGTTACGATGATTCTCAACTTCACTCTGAAATTGTTTGAACTTTTCAAATGTTTCAGACTTGTGTTTCATTAAGTAAATATACCCATATCTACTTAAGTCATCAGTGAAGGTGAGAAAATAACGATAACCACCGCGCGCCTCAATACTCATCGGACCACACACATCAGTATGTATGATTTCCAATAAGTCACTTGCCCGTTCCATTGTTCCAGAGAACGGCGTTTTAGTCATCTTGCCCATGAGGCATGGCTCACATGTGTCAAGTGATTCAAAATCAAGTGACTCCAAAAGTCCATCAGCATGGAGCTTCCTCATGCGTTTAACGCCAATATGACCTAAACGGCAGTGCCACAAGAAAGTGGTATTATCATTATCAATTCTACATCTTTTGGCATCAATGTTATGAACATGTGTATCATTACTATCGAGATTCAATAAGAATAAACCCCTCACATTGGGTGCATGACCATAAAAGATATTACTCATATAAATAGAACAACCATTATTCTCTGATTTAAATGAGTAACCGTCTCGCAATAAACAAGATCCAGATATAATGTTCATGCTTAACGCAGGCACCAAATAACACTTATTTAGGTTCATCACTAATCCCGACGGAAATCGAAGAGCGAGCGTGCCGACGGCGATCACATCAACCTTGGAACCATTTCCCACGCGCATCGTCACTTCGTCCTTTGCCAGCCTCCGTTTATTCCGCAGTTCCTGTTTTGAGTTGCAAATATGAGCAACCGCACCGGTATCAAATACCCAGGCACTACAACGAGAGTTGGTAAGGTACACATCAATAACATGTATATCATATATACCTTGTTTGTTGTTGGCCGCCTTCTTGTCAGCCAAATACTTGGGGCAATTCCGCTTCCAGTGTCCAGTTCCCTTGCAATGAAAACACACAGTTTCTGGTTTGGGTCCAGCCTTGGGTTTCTTCACGAGAGGAGCAACTGCTTTGCCACTCTTCTTGGAGTTACCCTTCTTACCCTTGCCATTTTTCTTGAAACTAGTGGTTTTATTGACCATCAACACTTGATGCTCCTTCTGAATTTCAGACTCAGCGGCTTTCAGCATCGCAAACAGCTCGGCGACTGACTTGTTCATCCCGTGCATGTTATAGTTCAACACGAAGCTCTTGTAGCTAGGTGGCAATGATTGAAGAACTCTGTCAGTGATAGCCTCTGGCGGAAGGGGCATCCCTAACTCAGCCAGACGGGTGGAGTACCCAGACATTCTGAGCACGTGATCACTGATAGACCCGTTCTCCTCCATCTTGCAAGCATAGAACTTATCAGAGATCTCATATCTCTCGATCCGGGCATTTTTCTGAAAGATAAACTTCAACTCCTGGAACATCTCATATGCTCCATGACGTTCAAAACGTCTTTGAAGTCCCGGTTCTAAGCCATACAACATTGCACATTGAACTATTGAGTAATCATCAGAACGAGCCTGCCAGGCGTTCACAACGTCTAGAGACTCAACTGGAGCGGGTGGATCACCAAGCGGTGCATCAAGGACATAAGCCTTCTGGGAAGCCGTAAGGATAATCCTTAGATTACGGGCCCAGTCCACAAAGTTACTTCCATCATCTTTCAACTTAGCTTTCTCTAGGAACGCATTAAAATTCAGGGGTGCTACTGCGCGAGCCATGATCTACAACATAAATATAGCAAAGACAACTTAGACTATTGTTCTAGATAATGAGTTTAGTTAATCATATTACAAAAAAACTCCCACTCAAATTGACATCCCTCCGGTCATTCGAGTGTAACATGATCCAAATCCACCAACTCAAGTCCGATCATCACGTGAGTTGAGGTGGTTTCAATGGTGAACATCTTCATGTTGATCATATCTACTATATGACTCATGTTCGACCTTTCGGTCTCTTGTGTTCCGAGGCCATGTCTGTACATGCTAGGCTCGTCAAGTTTAACCCAAGTGTTTCCGCACGTGCAACATGGCTTACACCCGTTGTATGTGAACGTAGAGTCTATCACACCCGATCATCACGGCGTGTCTCGAAACGACGAACTTTCGCAACGGTGCACACTTGGGGAGAACACAATTTTATCTTGAAATTTAAGTGAGGGATCACCTTATAATGCTACCGTCGTCCTAAGCAAAATAAGATGCATAAAAGGATTAACATCACATGCAAATCATAAGTGACATGATATGGCCATGAACTTGTGCTTTTGATCTCCATCTCCAAAGCACCGGCATGATCTCCATCGTCACCGGCATGACACCATGATCTCCATCAACGTGTCGCCATAAGGTTGTCGCGCCGACTGTTGCTTCCACGACTATTGCTAACGTTTAGCGATAAAGTAAAGCATTACATAGCGCTTAATGATCGACACGCAGGTCATACAATAATTAAAGACAACTCTATGGCTCCTGCCAGTTGCCGTACTCATCGACATGCAAGTCGTGATATTCTATACAACACATGATCATCTCATACATCACATATATCTCATCATGTAATTGGCCATATCACATCACAACATACCCTGCAAAAACAAGTTAGACGTCCTCTAATTGTTGTTACAAATTTTACGTGGCTGCTACGGGTTTGCAAGAACCGTTCTTACCTACGCAAAACCACAACGTGGTGTAGTGATTGCTTTTTGATCTTCTAAAAGAACCCTCTTCATTGAAATCGATTCAACTAAAGTGAGAGAGACAGACACCCGCTAGCCATCTTTATGCAACGAAGTTACATGTTAGTTGAAGGAACCTGTCTCGCGTAAGTGTACGCGTAATGTCGGTCCGGGCCGCTTCATCTCACAGTACCGCCGAATCAAATATCAACTAGTAACGGCAAGCAATATGTATACACCCACGCACACAACTCGTTTGTGTTCTACTCGAGATCTCATCTACGCATAGACCTAGCTCAGATGCCACTGTTAGGGAACGTTGCATGGGAAACAAAAAATTTCCTACGCACACACAAGATCTATCCATGGTGATGAGCATCTACGAGAGGGAGAGTGAATCTACATACCCTTGTAGATCGCTAAGCGGAAGCGTTTAAGAAACGCGGTTGATGTAGTCGAACGTCTCCGCGATCCAAATCGCAAGTCGTCCCTCGATCCGATCACGAACTAGCGCCGAACGGACGGCACCTCCGCGTTCAACACACGTACGGCTTGATGACGCCTTCACCTCCTCGATCCAGCGAGCGATGGTGAAGTAGTGGTTGAGTTCCAGCAGCACGACGGCGTGGTGATGGTGGTGAGGAACAATCTCTGCAGGGCTTCGCCAAGCACTACGGAGATTATGACGGAGGAACTAGAGGGTTAGGGTTGCCGCACACGGCTTGGGGAAATCTTGATGCATCCCGTGTGCTAGCCCTGCCCCTCTATTTATATGTTGAGCCTTGGGGTCTAAACTTGGAGTAAAAGCCTCCTCCAGGTCGGTTTTGCCCGCACAAGGTCGGTTTGGCCCACAGGAAAAGAGTCCAACTCGGATCCCTGCCGAACCGCGCACAGCCGCGCACAAGCGGTAGTACCGCTTCACACAAGCGGTAGTACCGCTCGGGCGGTAGTACCGCTTCACCAAGCGGTAGTACCGCTTATGCGGCAGCAAAACTACTTTTGCACTTTCCAATACCTCGTGGGCTTTATCCCTTTGGCCCATATAAAGTGTTGCTGCACCCGAACACTTCGGTAAACATCCGGAACCCCTTCCGGTGAACTCCGGAACCCTTCCGGAGATCAAAACACTATTATCACATATATCAATCTTTTACCTCCAGACTATTCCGGAGATCCTCGTCATGTCCGGGATCTTATCCGGGACTCCGAACAACTTTCGGTCACCAACATAATAACTCAATTATACTAATCGTCACCAAACGTTAAGTGTGTAGACCCTGCGGGTTCGAGAACTATGTAGACATGACCGAGACACCTCTACGGCCAATAACCAATAGCGGGACCTGGATGCCCATATTGGCTCCTACATATTCTACGAAGATCTTTTATCGGTCGAACCTCTATGTCAAGGATTCAGTTAATCCCGTATGCTGTTCCCTTTGTTCTTCGGTATGTTACTTGCCCGAGATTCGATCGTCGGTATCTCTATACCTAGTTCAATCTCGTTACCGGCAAGTCTCTTTACTCGTTCCGTAATACAAGATCTCGTGGCTAACACTTTAGTCACATTGCTTGCAAGGCTCATTGTGATGTTGTATTACCGAGTGGGCCCTGAGATACCTCTCCGTCATACGGAGTAACAAATCCCAGTCTTGATCCATGCCAACCCAACAGACACCCTCGGAGATGCCTGTAGAGCACCTTTATAGTCGCCCAGTTACGTTGCGACGTTTGATACACACAAGGTATTCCTCCGGTGTCAGTGAGTTGCATGATCTCATGGTCAAAGGAACAGATACTTGACATGTAGAAAACAATAGCAATAAACTAACACGATCATATGCTACGTTCGTAGTTTGGGTCTTGTCCATCACATCATTCTCCTAATGATGTGATCCCGTTATCAAATGACATCTCATGTCAATGGCTAGGAAACCTTAACCATCTTTGATCAACGAGCTAGTCAACTAGAGGCTTACTAGGGACACAGTGTTGTCTATGTACCCACACATGTATTTGAGTTTCCAATCAATACAATTATAGCATGGATAATAAACGATTATCATGAACAAGGAAATATAATAATAACCAATTTATTATTGCCTCTAGGGCATATTTCCAACATAAAGATCCCGAGAATTATGCGGACATGACTGCAATGCTCAAGAAGTAAGTTCAGTCAATACCGGGACCATATCGGCATGCAACTTTCGTTAATTTCCTGATATCAAGTAATCATTTTCTTTGCCTGGCAGGGTTTGGAAGAAGTTCACCCGAAAGGTTCCCGGTCTAAACAAAGAGTTGCGATTTACGCACCCCAAAGTAAGTAGTACTAGCTAGTTCCGCGCATCTCTAATTGATTCAAATTTTCATCAATATATCATTACCATGCTTGCTTATCAGTTTGATTGAACTCTATTCTCGTAAAGTGCTTGTACCAGAAAGAAGGGACTGTTTTATGTGCATACTACGTATGCGAGTTCATTCGCCACTCGACCTCTGAGCGGGGCTTCTCTGACAAACAATTTGAAGTACGTAAATAATATTCACAATTTTATTTTATATATTACCATCAATTGTGTTGAGTTTTATTCATATATATGCATGTATTGACCCCCTTCTTTAAATTAGATCTGGCAGATGCGGGATGAACTCCTACCACATGATCGCATACGAGCAATTCAAGAGGAATTGGCGGGATTCTTTCTTGACCACGTCATACCTAAAGACGGGGAATACCATGCGGATTTGTGATTGGATCTTAGGTATATGATGTTAGGGATTGTAAAAGATGTTATATTGTATATATGTAGTACCGTCGGATAGATATACGAAAACTTGTTGTTCGACCAAGCACGGAGAAAGAGATGTCACTTCTCTCTATATATGTTCAGCATGACGATCTTGTGTAATTAATGGTTTCCTTCATTTTCTTATTAGCTAGCATCGAGTTATCTCTATATGTATAGTAGCTACCGTCGACCGAGCACGGAGAAAGAGAGGACACTTCTCCCTATTAGCTAGCTAACACAATATGAAACCCCTAAATTAACCCTCCAAAACCCTCCAACCCCCCCCCCCTTCAAAAAAAAAAAACCCCAGCTGCTGCCAGATGCTCACGCGTGGATGACCTTTGGTCCCGGTTGGTGTGACCAACCGGGACTAAAGGTTCTCCTGCCTGGGCTCCCCGCAGCGGCCACGTGGATGCCTTTTGGTCCCGGTTGGTGTTACCAACCGGGACTAAAGGTCCTCCTGCCTGGGCTTCCCGCAGCGGCCACGTGGAGCCCCTTTGGTCCCGGTTCGTAAGCGAACCGGGACTAAAGGTTTTGGGCTTTAGTCCCGACCCTTTAGTCCCGGTTCCAGAACCGGGACTAAAGGCCCTCTGGAACCGGGACTAAAGGCCCATTTTCTACTAGTGATCTATCAGGCAATGGAATCATTTGTGTCAAGCATAGTGTACCCTTCTTTTAGTTGTTTGCTCAAAACATCTGTGCCAACAATATTGGCCCTCGAGCTCTGGCTTCATCCATCTTCTCACCTAAAAGGACATTAGATAATCAGTATTGCATATATATAGACAAAGGGGTGAGTGCACATATATATAGAGAAAGGACATCATATAATCAGTATTGCATATATATAGACAAAGGGGTCTGTAGTATATTTAGACAAAGGAAAAACAAGGAGCCTACCATGTAGATCGTCATTTAGAAAAATCAGTGATTTGGTGAGAACCAAAATCCAATTGTAGTTGGAGCTACTACTGAGTATTTATGTGCATAGATTTAGTACCAATGCATATTTGGTCAACTTAAGCAACTACTTCAAGATTTCAATTGTAAGCAATACCTGGTATCTTTTCTACATAGCTACAAGGTGGAACTAATTGACTTCAAGATCAATGTTTAACAATGCACATTTGGTCAATAGTAGCAATTAATTACTTCAAGATTTCAACTGTAAGCAATACCTGCTATCTTTTCTACATGGCTAGGAGGTGGAATTAAAAAATAAATCATTTCATCGTTCAATGATTTGTAATGCCCAATGCCTCCTTCACATGAGACTTTTTAGTTTCTCAAGAAACCCCATGGGAAAAAGGGATAGCCAGAGCACATGAACCAATCCAGTCTACATTTACATGCAGATGTAATGCAGCATATCGAAAAATAAGCACTAATTCAGAATGACAGTACAAACAAATAGTTGTCAGACAAGGAATGCATGTATAATATGGTACTACAAAATCTAAGATCAAGTGACGAGAATGTGGCTATCTGCGGTCCAGCAATCTATGCCAATAGATGAATAAAAAATCAAACTACTATCATATTCACTAATTATCAGTGCTAGCATTTATTGTGTACCAATCAAATTACCATAGAAGTAGGCTAGCATAGCAAATCTAAGCATAGTAAACTATTCCTCTAGTATAATAGGGAAAAGGTACAGGTGCTTGATCTCCTAATCAGATCAGTTACTTCTGTCAAAGAGAATAGAACAAAAAAAATCTTGCTCAATAAAAGAACTCAGAACGTAAACAACCCAAATATTGCTTTAGAGTCCAGATATAGAACCATACAATGACTCGCAACTTCCATTTTTCATGTCAACTACGCCAAATAAAAAAGGCATCATCGTCTAATAGTAGTACATGATGAAACCGATATATTGCAATAATTAGTAAATCTAGGGATACTAAAGAACTTCTTCAACACAAATTGTAGCCTACAGGATATCCAGGTCAATTCCTCTAGCAGTAAATATGGCATGTGTGTTCATATTTTCATGCACTCTTGTGATTCATCTCTAAAATAGCCAATGTTGCAGAAAAATGATAACTTGTACACATAAGACAGTTCCATATGTTACCACCATCACATAACTGCAGTTGCACAAGTAAGAAGATTCACCCATACATTGATCCTTGACGAAGCAAATCAGAAGGCGAAGTCTTCACAGTCCGTTCAATCTGAAGATTGGCCTGACCAGCGCGTGACTTCTTTGGGTGTAGTTTGGGCAGCGTGAGTCCCATATGCCTGCCCATTTGCTTTATATTGGTCTGCAGGAGTAGTTTCTAGATAGCTCGTCCTTGGCGCGCGAATTTGAGCTCTGGGTGACAGAAATTTTGATATATACTGGGTTGCAAGAGTGGTTTCTAGAAAGTTCAGCCTGGGCGCGCAGATTTAACATTGGGTGACAGAAAATTTTAATTTGGGGTGGCATGGGTGGGCAGGATGAGGATTGGGAAGGAGGGGTAGTAGCCAAGCATAGTGCGTCGGTGGGAAGGGTAAGGAGTAGTATGTGGCGCCGCCGCCGCCACCGAGAGCAGCTCATCGCCGGCGGCGTACTTGCAGCGGTGAGCGTTGGAGGAGAAGGGGGCGGGGCGGATGACACAGCGAGGAGGGGGAGTTGGTCGGTGGGACAGCTGCGGCAGAGGAAGAGTCAGAAGAGGCGCCGGGGAACGTACTGCGTCGCCGGCGTACCTGCGGCGGTCGGCGCCGGAGGAGACGGGGGAGGGGGAGGGGGTGGCGAGGATGAGGGAGAGATGGCAGTGATGGTCGACGGTGGGCCTGCTGCCGCAGGCGAGGAGGAAGTAGAGGCGTCGGCAGACGGACGGCGTCGGCGTCCTACTTGCCGAGATCGGCGTCGGATGAGACGGGGAAGGGGGCTGAGGAGACGGCGAGGAGGATGAGGTCCATGGTGGCGGTGGGAAGTGGGGCTGAGAGGAGGCATGAGACGGGCTGCGGTTTGACGGCGCCGGCAGCGGCCACCTCGCCGGATTGATTCCAACGCTGCCGGTGGTGGTTCTTACGGTGCCTCTTTTTTTTTCCTCTTTGGAGATGGTCGGATGAGTTGGGATGTTGGAGTCTCGGGGGAGAGATGGAGTTGAACCGGAGAGATAAGGCTGAGAGGGCTTATTTGCAAATGTGTAATGTAGTAGCGGGCGGTTTTTAGCAAAATTTGCCACAGATTGCTTTCGTGCGCGTTGGATGCAGATCCAATGATTGTAAATGTAGCATGGCAGGCACACCATCATCACCAACTCAGTCTTTTATAGGAGTAGAGATGTTTCGAGTTGTAAGTAAAATAAAGTGTGATGATCATCATCATTAGAGTGTGCCCCTACATGTGAGGATAAAAAAAGATGCCAAAAAGAGCCCACAAAAAAAAGAAAAAAAGAGAGAAAAAAAAAATCCTCGGAGGTAATGAAAGAGGAATCACCCTCGGTAACCACAACCAGATAGCTATTCTACAGAGGCATCATCGGAAGTGAGATAAGAGGTATCACCCTCGGCACTCGGTGGTAGCTCTACAGAGTCGAACAACTTAGGGGGAATGTGCGGTGAAGTGTTGGTCTCTGACCGTCGATCATACTGATCGAGGCACTGGAATCTAAGCGGGGCAACTAAGACAAGTAAGAGGGGCCACAGATGTATCGCTAACCAGACTATACTAAGCATATAGGATAACAAGTAAGGTATCAACAACAGATTACAAAACCAGGCTATGCATCAGAATAGGAACTATTGAAACAGTAGCAGGGGCAATTCTAATGCAAGAATAAGAGGGAAAGAATAGGCGATATCTATATGATCAAGGGGGTTTGCTTGCCTGGAAGCTCTGCTGAGAGGGGCTGGTCGTCTGAGGGCTGCTCGTCTGGAGCGTAGTCGTACTCAGCTGCGTCGGCGGCGGTCTCGGCGTCTATCGGGAGAGAAGGAGGGGGAAGAAACAATAAATTCACGGCAATAATGCAACAGCGATGCATGACATGCCTAAATGATATGCAGAGGTGATATATTGCCTACCTAACTGCTTTAGATAATTTAGAAATTTATTTGGAATTATTTTATTAAAGTCATGCACTATTCATTTATCGAATACGGGCAAAAAGTCCCATGTTCAGTATGTTAGAGGAGTATGACAGGTATGTGGGTAGGATATTCGGATTCTTCACATTTTTCTGACCGTTTTTCATATATAAATTATTTTCATCCGGGTTACAGTTTATTTTATATGACTTTTCAAAGTTTTAATCATTTTCTGGAATTTCTGGATTTATTTTAAGGGTCATTTACATTTCAGCCCCTAACTCGAACCACCTACTCAGATTTGCCCCTAATTTTGAAGTGTGCTCAAATTTGCCCCTCTGCCGTTAAGTCACCTTATAGAAATGCCCTTCCGTCCAGTCAAAGGCCTTTGACCGTCAGAGGCCTCTGTGTACTGTAGCAGACGGAAAGTGCTACAGTACTGGACGGAAAGTGCTACAGTACTGTACGGAAGGGCATTTCTATAACTGGACTTAACGGCAGAGGGGCAAATTTGAACACACTTCAAAATTAGGGGCAAATTTGAGTAGTGGGTTCCAATTAAGGACACAAATGTAATTGTCCCTTATTTTAATTATTTAATTTTGAATTATCCGAAACAGTAGTTGATGACGTCAGCGGTCAAACCGGCTGAGCCAGGTCAATCCTGACCAGTGGGTCCCACTGGTCAGTGACTGTTTAAACTAACAGAGGTTAATTTAATTAAACTAACCTAATTAACTAGCGGGACCCACCTGTCAGCGTCTAATTAATCTAACGGATTAATTTAAATTCGAATTAGTCTAATTAAAATGGTGGGGCCCGTATGTCAGTGACACAGGGCAGCCCAGTCAGCACCGTTGACTGGTCAACCCAGTCAACGGGGCCAATGGGGCCCAGTGTCAGTGGCACGGGGTGGGGCCCGGCCAGTGCCACGTCGGCGACGACCGGAGACTCGCCGGAATCGCGCCGGCGAGCGTTTTCCGCGGCGGCGCGCGTCAGGGGTGGCCGAAAATCGCCGTCCGGCGACCAAATCGACGGCGGCTTGCGGCATTCGAACGAGAACATCGATTTGCGTCGATCTACGGCGCTCACGCGGGCTAAAACGGATGGAGCCGACGGCGGCGTCGACCGCGGCGGCGCCGGAGTTCGGCCATCTACGCGAACGGCGGCTAGAGGGCACGGCAGACCCAGCGGAGGGGCTCTACGGGGTCCTAGTGAGGCCTAGAGCACGGCCATGAGCTCGCTTGAGCTTGCCATCGACGGAAGCGACGGTGACGAGCACCGTGGCGAAGCTGGGTTCGGGCATCGACGGCGAGCGGCGCTAGGCACGGCAAAACGGAGAGGAGACGGAGGGGATTCGCGGCGAGGCTCACCTAGCGGCACACGAAAAGCCTTTGGGGGGTTTTGTAGCTGCCGAGACGCCATAGTTCGCCGGAAAAGCCGCCGTGGCCGAGGAAGATGTCGAGCTCGATCCGCTCGACGTAGAGCTCCTCGTCTCCAATGGCTTGGCCCAGGCGGCGTAGAGGAGGGCGACGGTGACCTACGACATGGCGGCGAGGCTTGGGGTCGACGGCGAGCGCGGGATCGACTACGGCGACGACGGGAGCTTTCGGGCGAGCTCAAATGCGAGCGATGCAGAGAGCGAGGGGGGGATCTGGGGTAGCTAGGGTTTCGGGGGAGGGAGAGGCGCTCGGGAATGCCCTTAACGGCGCCGGGGAGCTGCGGGATGGTCGGCGCTCGGGCGCGCACGCCAGGCGACAGCTGCCCGAGGTGGGAGAAGACCCGGCTGGGCTGGGCCGCGGGTTACTGTGCACTCGAGGCCCAGGTAAGCAGTAAACCCTTTCCCTTTTTCCTTTTCTTTTTCAGTTTTCTTCTAATTAAAGGGGTGCTGTTTTGGTACTGTTTCTTGATGATAGAGTCACCTAGTGATTTTTAGTGATGTTGTTTTTCTTAACATAATTAGTTATGGATTATTTGCTATTTACAGAACATTTTAGTTTCCAAATTGGAACAACTTTTATTTTTCACTTTATATTTGAATTTCAATTTGAATGGGAATTTGAAATATGATGCAAATGATGATCAAGCATTGTTAATCATGATGACTTGGCATTAACAGAAGGTGATCACTGTAGCTTAATTACATGGGTGTTACAGTCACGCCGGCTCTGTGTGGGAGCGGCGGTGGCGGCGCACCGGCAGCCCGCGGTGGTCGGAGGAGTTGGTTGGTTCCCCAGGGACCTGTTTGTATTTTCTTATCTTGTTGGGGTTCTTTGTACCACTGTTCGGTTGCAATATAAATCAGAGGTGTTTCCGCAAAAAAAAAATTCTTCAGTGGAATAACAGACAAGAGTTTCTTTGCATTCTTCCCGCTTGATTTTTTGGATCATATAACAATATGCTTATTTTAAGTTATTCATCTGTTTTTTGCATTTTTCTCAGCTTTCTACTTGTGGGGGAGCTCTCTGTTTCGTTTCTAGCTGACATGCCAATCACTATGCCACGAGAACATGAACGTGTTTGCTCAGCTAAGTCATCTGGTCGCTGCTATTCTTGCAATCAACAGAAAACTGTCGCAAATACATGCTTACTGACTTAACATTTTATTGAAAATTAATGGCAGGTAAAGCGCGACGACCACCGTGCAAACATTCTGCAAGGTCAACAACAATGGCGGATGTTCTGTATGCACTATAGATGCAGAACTGCTGCTGCAAGCAGGCAGCACACACTGAAAGCTGGAAATGAAATAGAGGTTACCATGATGTAATCCATGCCATACTGGTCTTGCTGGAAAAGAAAGGACAAATTCTAATTCTGCAAGGCTTAGTGTAAACAATATGGTCATGTAGAGTTTTGATTTTATCTCTTCTAATTTCCTCAGGTGAGGAGATTTATCTAGCGACTGAAAACCGCTCAATAATCTCTTTAGTAGGTGTGAAAGCAATTCTGCAAATGCAAAAACAACCACGAAGACTGAAATACACCCAATGGGATCATTGAACATAATAAGTACAAAGTTACAAACTTGACTAAATCAACTTAGTGTCTTGTGTATCAAATTAATCGAGTTATTTCCAGTAGGGCATTCCACTTCTTCTTTTTTGCGGGGAGCATAGTTTTGAAGGCAACACGAAACCGTGCAGTGTATGATGTAGTTTTGAACATATTCTGCATTAAAAAGTTTGAATTATACATCTGTCATCAAACTATATATTTTATTGTTACATCACTTCCTACCACTTTAAAGGGAACGTCTCATCACCCCTGTTCTCAATTCTCTGTTACTCATATCCTTATTGATATAGACAATGCTTTTTTTTAGGGAGATATAGACAATGCTAATGATTCCAATGATGTTATCAGGCGACTAATACGATGGGCCTTATTGGTGGGTATGAGAACATGCACTAGGGTTTGCAAGACAAGGGGAAGTGAAAATAAATGTCAAAGTTATGGTGATGAAGTCAAAACTCAGTCAGACCAAACATTTGCCACGTGTCTTCGTGAAATAGAACAACATAATATAAATGTCTCTATGCATATGTTTGTCTTTGTTCAGCGATTGTGAAGAACTACTTTGTCACTCCATAGCATTGATTCTGAAGAATTTTCATGACATTTGTGCAGTTGGAGATGGAGGTAGTGAAGGAGAAATGGTATGGTGCACATGATGGCAGAGAGGGAGGGAGCAAAATAAATAATTCACGCTTATAGCTATGTATTTTATTTTATTTTTGTGGGTAACACGCTTATAGCTATGTAGTGAAAAACTAAACATATGTTACGCAGCTCTTTTGCGGTGATTGGAGAGTTACGACTCGTAATTTCGTGTAACTCTACCTTTGATTTTTTTCTAGCCGTTAGATGTAGGAAAATCATTTAAAGATTTACTTTTTTATAGAAAGGGTATAATAGTCTCTATAATTTTTCTGGCCGACCTGATTCTCTCCTTTTCCTTTCTTCCTTCTCCCGAGAGGAGAGATCACCGCCTAGGGTTTGTGCCTGCAGCGGGGTTGGGCCTGCAGCCGCCTCCCGCACTCTCCGGCGGTCGGGACTAGGATCCGGTGGTCTCCTGGAACGGCGAGAGGGTCAGCGATTGTGACTTTGACGTAGGCTTATTCTAGCCGGAGGCCGACTCGTCGCACAAGCACCGTCCTATCTCGCCGCCCCTGTGACGACAACGGCGGCGGCGGCAGCTGATGGCTTGTCAGCTGAGGTGGATGATGACGAGGACCTAGCCCACGTTCGCATCATTCGCGAGAACCTCCACCTGAACAAGGCCTCGTCGTCCTGCACTGCCGTCCTCACACGCTCGATCTTGCGTCTGTCCCCCTCTCACGCGGAGGATGATGATGAGGATGCAACGCTGCTTCTCGCACTACCACTCTGGTGAGTCAACTCGTGATCCGGTTCCGTCGGATTTCAATTTGGGAACGCTGATTACTATCATGTGGCTATAATTTGAAAACTAGAACAAGACAACAGCATGACCTGCTGCTCTTTTTCCAATCACGTACTTGAATGGGTTCTCAATATGTTATTGAATTGTGCGTACAGAGACTGCAAAATTGTCATTTTAGTGTAGCTATTTCCAGATCCGGTTGTTCTGAACGAGTAGTGCCTGCAAGCCTCGCGCCATGCTGTAATGTTTGTGAATATGCTTACAAGTTCACTTTGACATGAAGAGAAAATGTATGTCCAGTTCAATGCTTGCACTATCCGACTGTTGCTTCTCGACAGAAACCATTAAACTTCTGTGAGCAGTTTACAGATTCTTCATTGATGGTATACTATTAATCTTCAGAGATGAAGGAAAATGTGTGGTTTCAGGCTTGTTCTCGCTGCACAAAATTGCAGTCAAAGACTACCCCTTCACAAAATTGCAAGCAGGTTGATTGATAGCTGAATTATGTTGGAAGGGAGGCAAAATAATCTGCTAATGCACTGAGAGAAAGGTGGATGTTCAAGTGTTGGCATTTATGCTTGCAGGTCTTCTTCTGTACCATAAACAGCAGCCATGGTATACAAGTAAGCACCAAAGAAGCTTCTTCAGATGTTAAAATATTTGTTATCTAGACTAAATGTCTTTTTTTTTTTTGCGTCAAGGAAGTCTGGTTGGAAGCACTCGGGAACCGGGCGGACAAGGGCCACATGGAGGTTGCCGGGTAGGACACGCTCGAATGTGTCGAGCGAGAGCTGGGCTTCAGTGCCGGCGCTGGAGATCTGTTTGTAGCACAGTTGTTTTGATTACTCAGTCACTTGCCTCGGTTATTGATTTCATACTGTTCCTTAACAGAGCTAGACCATTATTGGCGGTGGCGAAGATGAGGCCGGCGCACGCCGCGGCACAAGCGGTGATGCGGACGCAGTCCCGCAAGATCGGATGCATGTACTGGTAAGGCTTTTCTGCAACTCATTTCTTCTGTTTTCGCCTTTCCCATCTGCGTCGTGACAAAAATTCAGTTTAGATATAGTGCACTAATGGTTCACGTTCCGAAGGTTGCTCAATGTATCTGATATGATGGCGTGTACTTGAGTTACAATGTGAACACTGGCTGCTAAGCTACTATTTAGGAATCCAATATGTATGCTAATTCATAACTGTTTTGGAAGGGAAGCTAAGACAATTTAGAAATCATTTGTTCATAGTCTTGATGATGATATTTCTTTGTTGTGTAGGACATGATGGCAGCAAACTGTTAGCTACAGCTCTCTGTACAAGGGTTTCGTGGTAAGAAACTGTTGCGCTTGTGGTCCTATTATCAAGTATTAATTTCTGCAAGTATTTCGTGGTAGGAAACAATTGTTGCTTGGTCGAGTAAAAGATTGAAACTGTCTCCATGTTACTTATCTATTACTTTAAACGGGCCACTGTTTTTGAGATGCACATTATATATTCACGGAATTATAAAATTACTGCAGTTAAAATATGCAGATAATTCAACTAATTATAATTTTCTCGTTGAGGTTTTAAATTATAAAACAGCTGCACATATGTCACTTAAATATATGATTTTGTCAACTATGGAGTTCTCAGTGCGATATCCGCCACACAAATTAAAAAAGAAGAGGCTGAACGTTCATGTGAGCCATCCTAGCAAAATTAGTAGGTGAATGTCTCATACGTATAGCAGTGCTCTTTAAACTAATTTGTTCCACGTACAATTTGTTATAGACCGAGTTTGCTTAGTTTAATTAATTTCTCCGATGTCTGTTTTAGCATCAAATTACAAAGTGAGTAATAACGGAAGGGCTATGAAGATCTGTAATAGTGATAATACCCTGTCAGTTGGTAGTTGAGGTCTGAAGCCACTGAATTTGAGATTCAATGCATTTTTTTTGCGATCTTATTATTTGTCATTGTTAATCCTTGAAATCAGCAAGATCAATAATCGTCTGACTCTCCTAGGTTAAATTGTCTGACCTATGCTTGTAAGGAGCAACTTGGCATTTCCTTTCATCTTTGAACATTTGAATTCTTTGTTTACTTAACAGAAGTTCCTTCTCCACAATATAAATGTACTTGCCGGCCCTTTCATTATTATTCTTACGATTTTTCCGTGATTGTGAATGAATAGAATTTTGCATGATTTATATAAGATTAAAGGTTGATGCGTCTCTTATGTGCGTAGATATATTGTATGACTCGTGGTCGCCTGCGATGACTGTAAAAGTGTCCCCTACTGATTGATTCTGGGAACCATGTGCTGAATCTTTTGGTGATCTCTGATTGCATTATTCATGGTTTAAACCTGCTGGTGGTTGATGACTTGTAAAATAGACTATTGCTTTAGTTGGGATTAACTTGATGTTAAATGCAATTTGTTGAGAAGAAAAATTCTGTAGTTTCTTTGTCGCGACATCAGAGTTACTTTGTGTGTAATACAGTACATTTTAATTTGAATTGCATGCATGATTGTTTTAGACTGTTTCCCTATGTGAGATTGTTGGATTATTTGTGTTTGCATCTTTCACCTGCCAGTCATTTTTTTTGTATTTCTTTCCAACCATCAAGGCGCAACTACATCATGTTATGAATGTGGCAGCAAACTCCTCAAACACTACCACCGTCGATGTATTTTGCTTTGCCATCAAATAGTAGCATAATGTGGCGAGAAACTAAAATGGAGAACTTCAGAGCATGTACTCAGGATCTACATGGAACAGAAGAACCGAAGGACGATAATGGATATGGCCATATGGGTTGTGTATCTGGTACTGTATTAGAGAGAATGGACGGAATAATTTTCTCATGTCACATTTCTTTATCCCTTCGTGATCATGCATCATTTTATCTACATCGTCTTGACCTAAAAATCTCAACCATTCCTTCTGGTGGTAAGCACCCATGCTTGATGTAGTACACATCAGCATTCCCTTTGTACCCAAAGGTAGACAAAACATCCGCCATCTTCATCCACTCCACTTGGTGGGGTTCAACAAATGTCATTGTACCAGGTTTATCATTGATGTATGCTTGCGGAATATGAGAAAGTTCGTACTCCACATAAACATTAAATTCCATTACGACTACCTACATATGACTCGTTGACATCAGTTTTTGCACAGTATAGAAGTAAATGTCACTAAGGATACCCTTCGTTCCGACACGAGTGAAAACACACGGGAGACAAAAACTCAAAGCCTCCTATCTTAGCCGTTCAGGCCCACAAGTATCACTCTTAGTCGTCTAGGCCCAGACGTACCGATCTTACTCGTTCAGGCTAACTAGTACCGATCTTGGCCATTCGGGTCCACACGTACCGATCTTAGTCGTTCGGGCGCACAAGTACCGCTCTTAGTCATTCAGGCCCACAAGTATCGATCTTAGTCTTCCAGACCCACAAGTACCGATCTTACTCGTTCGTTCTTACTACTATTGATCTTAGTCGTTCGGGCCCACAAGTATCGATCTTAGTTGTCCAGACCCACAAGTACCATTCTTAGTCGATCAAGCCTACAAGAACCGCTCCTAAATATAAGTCTTTTTAGAGATTCCAATATAGATTACATAGGGAGCAAAATAAGTGAATCTACACTCTAAACTACGTCTATATACATCCGTATGTAGTCCATATTAAAATCTCTAAAAAGACTTATATTTAGGAACGGAGGGAGTACATTATTTACACCCCGCAAGTTGCCACTGGATCAAAAGCGTTCTCCAAGTGTTTGAAACAAGAAGTTCAGCCTCCATGCAAACTAGGAACTGATGGATAGTTATCAGCAAAAATTTGGACTGGAGATTGAAGAATTGATGGAAGAAGCAGCTGCTGGTTCCTGCTTGCCTGTAATTTACTCCTCCTTGAAAAACAGAGCATGGTCAGTAAAGCAATTTGAAAAAAAAGGAGAGTTTTGTTTCAAGGAGATTAACAACATGCACTCACCTTGTTTTGCTGCTAGCACATTTGGAAGATTGCAACAACGTGGCCTTCAAAGTTGCTGACGACGTTGCTCCCCCTACGTTGTGACTTTGCTGAGATGATGCCAAGCTTTGAAACGCTCCTTTTTTGCCAACCCATTTTAATGTAAAGACAAATCAAATAAGCCTTGTAAATTCAAGCGGATGGAGTACATTGATTAGGATACATCAGTTATCCTTGAGGAAAGATGTCTACAAAAGTATGGATACTTACAAAAAGACATTCATCGAAATTGGTATCTGGCACTATAAGTGAAAGACATTTAATACTTCGGTGGAACTCGACATGTGGCTATGATACAATTTTTTGGGAGGTTGTGGCTATGAAACATTATTGGAAATAATGTATGGGGTTATGACATAAAAAAAGAGTTCACTTCCACTAGTTTTTTACCCGAACCTGTAGGAATTTCTTCCCCAGAGCATTTTTGTAGATTTTTTAGAAGTATATAGTTATGTACAAGAAAAGAAAAAGCTAGGCCTACAAAGTACAAAAACAATAAGAAAGTACAAAAATCAACTGAGGCCTGCTAGTGCTTGCTATCTGAAAGATTCAGCCCAATCTGAGAGTGTAGCATATGATTTTATTTTGGCTCTGTGGACCAACCATTGAAGCTCATCTTTGAATCTGCTTCTGCAAGCATATAGACTGGGAGCGATATCTTTGAAAATGAATTCACTGCAAGTGTTCCATATGGCCCAAGAAATCAAAATGATTCTGTCCATGGCAAATGAAATATGAAGCATGGTGTTCAAGTTACTAAGCTGATCATGAATCCCTTCTGACAGAGGAGACCAATTGGGGCAAACATATTTCCAGCAAATTTGTGCAAAATCGCAGTGAAAAAAATAGACGATCTCTGGTTTCTAGGACATACTGATCACACATGACACATCTGTAGTCCTGAATGAAGAAATTCTTCCTTCGAAGGAGCTCTGTGGTGTTCAGCATGTTGTTAATCGACAGCCAGAAAAAGATTTTATGTTTCAGTTGAGTGCAGGCTTTCCAAAGCCAGGCAACGGCAGGAATGGTTGTAGTCTCCCGAATGAGAATTTTATAGTCCTTGACAAATGTGAAAGTCATGGCAGCAGAGGGGTATTGCCAACTGTCAGCTTGATCAAATACGAATCATGTTCTACTAGTACTTGGTTTTACAAATAACACCAAACACATGATTCAGAGTTTAAGGGGAACAATACGAATCATGTTCTGCAATAGCTACATGAGGTGTGGTCACTGCTCAACTACTAACTGAATCTTTATTTCAAGGTGGTGAAAGGAGCAGTTGGTCGACGCTGAAGGTGCAGGCAGGGAGGGAGGGAAGACATGAGAGCAGGGGCAAGGTACCTTGCTCCGTTGGTCGACCACTACGCCAAGCCCAGCCGGGGGTTCGCCTCCAGGAACTCGCACCGCCGTCGGCAGGGCCGTGGGGGAGCGGCCACTACGACCAAGCCAAGGTCCTCGCCCCGGCGTCTTCGGCCAGCTCCTGACCCAGGTCCTCGCGCCCGCGGCTCCCTCTCGCGACCACTACGACCAAGCACAGCCGGGGGTTGCCTCCAGGACCTCGCCCCGCGCCGTCGCCAGGGTCCTCGCGCCGGCGCTGCGGGAGGTAGCCGGGGAGTTTCTGGACGGTAGTATTCCAGGGCTGCCGCGGGGCGGGGTTCCGGCTGCGGTGCCCATGCAGAGGATGGATTAGCGGGAGAGGTGGCGGCGTCGACGGACTGTGCAGGGAAGAGGAGCGGCGGCTGAGAATGAGATGAGACGAGTGGATCGGGAGATGACATTGCGATGGGGAATTTTTCAAAGTAGATGACGGATCTACCCTCGAAATAACTAACTGGTCCCATCAAAATTTTGTAACGGTCCCACCGTTATATGTAATTTCTCGTAATTTTAGTTTTGTAACTCCTCGTAACTTCTATTTTCCTACCGTCAGATTAGGGTGGATGGACGGTTCGTAAAATCGCCAATCACCGTAACAGTTGTATACGCTCTATGCATTTGAAAAAATAGAATTAAATGATCCACACATAATTTGCTTGTTATTCCGTCGCAACGCACGGATATTTAGCTAGTCCTTCTAATATTAATTTATAGAAGTCCAGCAATGGAGTAACTAAACATTTTAGACCAACTTTGATCACAGAGAAGATGAAGATGCGATGGTTCAATAAACTATTTTTTCCCTACCAGAACTGGTTAGCAACTACATGGTACAGAGCTGGTAGTTAGATGATAATTGCATGTATTTGCTGGCATCTAACTATATTATTGAAACAATGTCAAGATGTGCATCTTCGGTTCAAGTGATGTTGGATGACTGGGACTGAACCATTTTCTCCACAAATGCATTTGAGAAACCAGGCGGGACAAGTGGCCTCGCCGTGGGAGCTGGCAGAATTGAAGATGTTTTAGTGGTATCTTGATAAATTGAGGACACTACGTATCCATCTGGCTTCCCACTGTTAATTGTGGAACCTAACCTAATCTCTATTGTTAAAGGGGAGTTTGTTCTATGACTTTCACCTCCTAACCAAAACAAACCCCTCCACCTCCCACCAAGGCACCAACCCTTCCCACCTGGTTTTTTTACTCCCTCCCTCTGAAAAACCAAAACAAACGCACGTTGATCGTTCGCTAACACAGCCTCCCTCCATCGATGGAACGACTTCCCCCGTCGATTTTTTTCCCCAATCGAACCCCACCTTCCTTTCCTTTTTTTTTTCTCCCGTCCCGGTTCCTCTCCCACGACCACACACACCCTCGCCCCCACGCTCGCCCAGTCTCCCCCATCCCATCCCCCCGACGCCCCGGCTAGGGTTCCATCCGCCGCCGCTCCGTGGTGTCTCCCCCCTCCCCTCCTCCCGCACCATCAGAGACACGGAGGACAATCGAGGCCCTCCACCGAGATCCACATCGTCTTGGGCCCCTCGGTTGACCGCCGCCGCCAAGCCCATCGTGGCCTTGAGCATCGCTGACGAACCCTCCCTTCGGGCGTTGGCCTTTGGTACAGGATCGGCGGCGGCGGGTACCTATCTTGCGGGATTAGGAGGTGAGGAAAGCAGGGAGGCTGCTGATTTATCAGCAACCGGTGGCACTTGGACATGGATCACGTGGGGTGAGAAAGATCAAGCTCGGCAACAAGATCGGTAGCTGATTCCTCGGTCAGTTCTCCACCGTCCCAAAGGTGTTTTCTTTTCCTTACTTTTGAGAACGAAGATGGTTACTTTGCTCTTCTTGGTTGCAGTTGTGAATGTGCAGACCGGAGAGGAAGGCGTAGACGATGGTCTGCACCGGGGGCGTGCTTGCTGCTGGCACCTTATGCGGCTCCTCTACCACCTCGAGGAGAAGGTCTGCACTGTTCAGATTTTGTACCTTCAAAGGATAGAAGGTGAGGCTAAGAAAAACATTTTTTTTTTGTTAAGGCAATAAGCCAATAACTGATGATTCAGTTGGGAGATTGTTTTTACCTGCCAAAACAAGTTAGCGGCAGCTGAGGAACTTCATTTTTCCGATATATGATTGCACTGGCTAGATAGCAGCACCATTTTAATTTGAAGTGGTATGGTCTGATTGCTTCTATCATGGTTAATTTAGTTTCTGGAAAACATGTCAGCAGAAACACATCATGATACGGTGAACTAATCTGAAAATTTATTATAGGGTACATTTCTTACTTTTCAATTTGATATGGCTCAGGTTTAAAAATGTGTGGGTGGTGACCAAGTAGCAGGGTTTGCATCATCATAATATAAGAAGGAAAAGAGACTTGGTTAGTGTTGTTAAGTAGCAGGGTTTGCATCATCATAATATAAGAAGGAAAAGAGAATTGGTTAGTGTTGTTCTGAGTTGTGCTATCGGTACCTCAGTTCTTGTATAACAGCTATGTTGTTTTGATGTGTAATTGCTTATTGTGCTGTAGCTATAATCTGTCCTGACCACCATCTCTTTTCAAATCCCATGTTAATCCGATAGAAATTCTTGATTCATTTTTTGGTAATTATAATATGCTATGAAATCCTTTGGGTAAAATTAAAAAATTACAAATGTATTTGAAGACTAGATAGAAGCAATAGAAGGAATGCACGAGTACAGTGTTCAGGCATTCCCCATTGTTGCAAATCCAATTGTTCTTATTAGAAACTTTTGTTGTCAAGTTTAATATTCATGTTGCCTCACCTCATGCTATGCTTTTGTGTAAAACAAAACCTATTTATTCAGTGATTCGGCTTCTCTTTAGTTTAGGGGAACAAATAATGAGAAGAACCAATTATGTCGTTGATCTGTAGGTTGGTATATTAATATTTACTGAACACATCAAGGACTAGGTTGGCCTTTTTTCTTTAGTAAAATGCTATTGAATAAATGAATGTCTTCTCCTAATAAACAAAATTTAAGTGCAGGTCAACCTAAAAATTTATTTGTAAAAACTTTGCATATTAATCTTTGTCTAACCAGTCAAATAGTAGCACCATTGAGAAAATAGTCTTGGTGAAGTGCAAAACTACACTGCCGACCACCCATCTGTGCATGGTAGTAGCACCAGCAGCAAAATCACCACAGTACATGCTTGATCGTGAGTTGCAAGCATCGCTTGGCCTTAGTTGAGCCGATAGAGTTTAGTTGAGCCAATAGAGTTTAGTTACTCCAACGGGTTCCACCATGAGTACCTGGAGCATGGAGCCGCACCGCTGCAGGAGATCAATGACTCCCTGTACTCCAAGATGGTAAGCTACTCGCACTCTGGTCCTTGCTAGGAGCATTGACCGTTCTAATTCTCTTATTGTTGGTTTTGGCTCCAGCTGTTTGAGCCATCCTTGCTTCCTAAGGTGTATTGGCATCTTCATGCTGATCGCATGAAGTTATTCTCCTATTTTTTGTAAATTTTGTGCCAAGTGTTCTGATCTTTTATGTGATTCCAGATGCTAAACAAGGAACGTGAGAAGGCTGATTATTCTAAGCCAGCCATCTGTTTGCCTCACATGGGGATATTGATCTATGATGTGATGATGTGGAGGCAGGAGGTGTCGCTCATGGCGGAGGTGGCGATGGAGAAGGTCCAATTATCTGCTGGAAATCTACCGAAAACTCAAGGGCATTGTGAGTTATTTGCGAAAGTTGTTCGACATTGTAGTAGGGACATGCCTACTTTTTTGAAAGTTTTCTTTCTGTAGTATTTGAGTTCACGACTTCACTTGAATTGAAGAGCATCGGATATTGTTAACCATTATTTTGTTTAGAAAGCTTCCTGCAAAAAAAGAATCTACTTAAGAAAGCAGAGTCGTTCGTGTGTTTCATATAAGCTATATACATGCCATCTTGCCAAGCACTGTTAACATGTTTTTTTAAGAGAGCATATATGTTCTTTTTTTGTCACCATGTCCTCATCGGGGCCTGTCACCGACACACTCCTCACTTCCTAGGTACATATTCTTCCTGCATGTACCTCAGTGCATGATTCTCCTGTTCGAATAACAACTGTACATAGAACCATTCACTGGAAATGCCTTCTCTTACACCTTGTGGTCAGTTTTTCAATTCTGCAGATAAACACTACCAAAGTATATTCTATTTACGCCAACGACCTCCCTGGTGAAAGCTTTAGCCATTGGTAATTGATCTGGTGCTAATTTACTACTTTACTGTTGGATATTTGGAGTTGTTTTGCTGTAAATAACTCAAATTCAGTGTGCAATGTGCCACTAGAACTATATGACATCACAGAACATGAACTACTTGCTAAGCACAGCCATACAGTCTGTTATTCTGAATATTTTGATCTGGTCATAGAGATTTATTTTTAGTTGATCTATTTATTCGATTTCATAATTATGGTTTCTCTAACTAATACTGCCACAAGTTAAGATGGTAAACTGAATCTGACTGTTTTACATATAGCCTATAGCAGCCTTCCCTGAATCGATCGGCCGCCTAACACAATTTTCTAGGATGGATTTTTTACAGGCTTTTTTGAGATGGATATGTGTAACTATAACATTGTTTTGGAGCAGAGCCTATGGACTAGAGAAGCCATAGCAATGTGACACACTATTTAGGATATTTGCAGCTGACATACACATTCTTCTTATCTAACCTTCTAACATTTATCTACAAGCAACTGGCTACAACTTTTTTTTTTGAGGAAAAGGCTACAACTTTGTTATCGAGGATAATCACTGGAAGAACGGTTTCTTCTTAAGAAACAACTGAAACCATCTCAGCTAGATACAGTAGCTTTTTGTATGTTTTTAGTGCAGAGTACACGCATGTCTAAGAAATTAAGTGTTGTTTATAAGTAAGTATTGTTTGTAATTTCTTCATATTAATAATCATTTATTCAACATCGTCTTGATTAGTTGATTATTTAGTACCAAAATTGATTCCATGGTGCCCATGTCAAGTCTAGCGGAGGAGGAGGAGGCGGCAGCGGGAGTGGCTGAGCTGGGCCTTGCGCTCCTGGCTGCGCGGGAGCAGAGGAAACGGCACTGCTGGCTGTAGCTGAGTCTGCGTTGAGCGGCTGCGTGCGCGCGCGCGAGGGGGCAGGTCTGCGACGCGGAGGTGCGGCTTCGCTGGAGCTGCTGGTGGTGGTGCTGCTGAGCTGCTGCTGTGGAGTAGCAGCATAGGCGTGTGCAGTGCAGGGTTTTAGGGTTGGTGCTTCTGGGATTTAGAGCTGCAGCTGCCTTTTTTGCTGATTGGAGAAAGAGGAACTACTGCTGCTGCTGTGTCTGCTGAGGGAAGGAGGCAGCGGGAGGAGGAAGAAGAAGGAATTTGTTTTGGAGAAGCTCATATTGCTTGCTTATTTTGGGGTTCCTATTCATAACACTAAACTTAGGAACAGTGACCGGAGAAACACTGAGGTGAGAACAGAAAACAAGTTGGATACTTGGCAGGGTAAATTCCTTTCTTAGGTGGTAGATTGGTTTTATTGATGTCCAGCTTAAGCAATATTCCATTTTGTATGATGCCTCTGTTGAAATTCCTAAAGCACCTTTAAATAAATTACATTGTTTTATAGGAAGGCTACTGTGGCAAGATAGCAAAAGTTATCTCATAGATATCTTCTGGTTAATTGGCCGTCTGTGCAGCCTATATATGCAGGGTGTCCTAGGGGTTATAGATCTAGAGGCCAGGAATGTATGCTTGCTAAGCAAATGGATTTTGATAAATTGAAAATGAAGATTGTTTGCAGTAAAGAATGATATTAGATAAATATTGTAGGAGACAGACGATAGCTGATGTTAAAGCCAGGCCTAATGCATCACATTTTTATGCATATTATTCTAAAAGCTGGAAATTTATCTCACAAGTTTTTGTAGAAAAAAGATTGGAATCAGCCGAAGGACCAGATTCTAGGAAGATTTGTGGATTGGGTTTGTTCCTCTTTGTAGAAAATTTCCCAGGCTTTATATATAACCTTACTTTCCGTAGTGACATTCCGGTTTCAACTGTTTCTGAGGGAGATTGGGACAGAGAATTCTAACCTTCACATCTTATGCATGGCATTCTAAAAGCTACAGTTTTATATTACAAGTGTTGCAGAAAGAAGATTGAAAACGGCTGAAGGACCAGATTCTGGGAAGGTTTGTGGATTGGTTTGTTCCTCTTGTAGAAATTTTTGAAGGTCTTTATAATAACCTGACTTTCAGTAGTGACATTCTGGTTTGAAGTGTTTTCGAGGGAGGTTGGGGCAGGGCAAGATTTAGGAGAATAGTTCAGGGAGAAAGTGGTGATATATGGCAGCAGCTCCAGGAGCTCTGTATTGATGCATGCTACTTTGAGAGCAGCACAGGTTGGATGCATGTACAAAAAAGCTCTGGTTTATCATGGTCCCTTTGAAGTTTATCCTTGATTAATGCTTAGGAAAAGTATATATTGACCAAGGATAACCTGCTTAAGAATGGCTGCAAGGTACAGGTAAATGTGCATTGTATAGTGAAGTAGAGACTAGAGACAATAAATAGATCACTTGTTCCTACCCTGTCTGTCCCATGGCTACACATGCTGATATTCAGCAAAAAGATGAGGTTGGGCTCCAGTGTTGTTGGCGTCGTAATGCTGAGAATAGCTGGCCAGAAGTTTTCTCCATGTACATATGGTTTGTAAAACAACGACACTTATTATGGATCGGAGGGAGTAGCAAGCTAAAAGGAAGTGCGCTATAGACTATACTGTAGCTGGCCAAAGGATAACGATGAGAAAAAAGTAAGGAGGGAGGGAGACAATGTCACCTCATATGCATGAGGAATCAACATATTTGTTAGTAACAATTGATCTTGAAGCATCAATTTATCTATGCCCTCGTTGCAACGCACGGACAATTAACTAGTTTTCAGTAAAATTCTGTAACAGTGACATGATATCATCGCCAGGATTTCCTTTCTCAATATCAGGACCATTCTTCTTTTCTTGCAGATATTTATGTTGCTCTTTCCTCATCAATTCAAATGATGCTGCACAGAAGGGCAGCGTCAAACATTGTAAATGATGACTACAGCAGAAACAACAGATAGTATTATATATAGCGGTACGAGACACTGACCCCTTCGTTCCTTTCTTCGTCTGCTCTATCCTCATTTGAGCATTCCAACAATGTTTAGGAAATCGTTAACTGGTAACTGTTCGGTCGGCTGGCGATAAGGGATTAATAAGCGAATCGGCCAGTTAATCAGCCGACAAATCAGTTAATCGGCTATTCGGTGACCCACTGAGTAGGGATTAATCGGCCAGTTAACTGATTTATTGACCGATATTTTGAACAATGCATTCAAAAGACCCAAATGTTTCATCGTTCATTGAGTCAACATCTTTGCATAAAGAGGTCCAGCCTGTCAGTGGTGTGCAACGGATTCACTAAATAGTGTCCATAGGTTGTGATCTACTCCCTCCGTCCTTGAAAGAGTGTACTTCCAACGTTGTTGGAAAGTCAAACTTTTTTATATTTGACCGTATTTATACAATAATACACCAACATTTATGCCATAGAATTAGTAGCATTAGATTCGTGATAAAATATATTTTCATCATATATCTATTTGGTTTCACAAACATTAATATATTTTTGCACAAACTCGGTCAAACTTTGAGATAATTTGACCCTCCAACAAAGTTGGAAGTACACTCTTTGAAGGACGGAGGGAGTATAAGATAAAGAGGTCGAGGTCCAGAGGAGGAGAGATCGAATGGGGATGATGATGAGACCAAAGGTGGCCATCTGGGCCGGCCCGTTAGCACGCCGGCATGGCACGTGCCAGGCCCGGCACGCGCTAATCAGGCCGTGCCCGGCATGCGGTTCGCCACGGGACGTGCCTGGGCCTGGAGGCTGGGCACGCGGGCAGGCACGGCACGACAAGTTTATGTTTTTTTTTATTTTTTTTGAAATATATATATATATAGAGAGAGAGCCTAGAAACAGCCCAATAGGCCCAAAATGGCCCAAAAACAGCCCAGCAAGCAGGCCAAACATGCCGGCAGGCCGGCCCGTTTGGCCAGGTCTGGGTGAGACCGTGAGAGAGAGAGAGGGGGACGACCGAGAGGGGAAGCTAACACGGAGGAGAGAGAAAACATGTCGCGTCGGCGTCAACGGGAGAACTCGTGGCCAACAACCCAGCAGCCGAGCCCACCACCACCACCACGTCACCGTCTTTCTCGGCCTTCTTCCCCACGCCACGCGCGCACAGAGTTGGGCCATCTCCACTCGCAACTCCAGAGAGACACGAGCTGAGATCAGATCAGAGAGAGAGAGAGAGAGAGAGGGGGATTTGTTTGCTGGTGCCGATGATGGTGGCGCTGGGCTCGTCGGTGGCGGGCGTGGGCGACGAGGAGCGGGAGGCGGAGGGGAGGGTGAGGAAGGCCTACACCGTCACCAAGTCGCGCGAGTGCTGGACCGACCCCGACCACGACAAGTTCCTCGAGGCGCTGCACCTGTGAGCGCACCTCCCCCACACCCTCCCCGACCGACCCACTCGGCTTCGGTTCAGAGGTCACGCCGGAGGAGGAGCTCCGACGGGTGATCTCTGTCTGAACCACCTTGCTTGCTGGTTTTGTGGATCTAGCCCGCCCGGTGTGGCGCGCGTCGACCGCCGTGCCGGATCATCGAGGTCGCCATCCAGCCTCTCTCTCACCGGGCGAGAGAGAGAGGTCGCGAGCTCTGTTTGGTAGACGGCCGATCTGGATTCATATTGGATCTTGCCTGATCTGGATTCATATTGGATCTTGCCTAGTGGGTGCGGAGGGAGGGTCCTCTCCGGTCCAGGGTGTTGCTTGGAAGTAGGAGGATCTCTTCTCCTGGAGTAGCTGCTTATCCGGCGTCATAAATCATCAGTTACCAACAACCATGGACCGTCTCTCTACATTTGATTGCCACCATCTGATCGACCGATATTGCCCTGTATGGTTTCACTCTGTCAGGTTGTTCTGACTGAGTGGCATCAACATGGCTTGACCAAGCATTAAGATTTTGGGTAGTCATCGCATAGGTTCAGATCAGTTACCGACAGCAAAACAGTGCTTTAGTACCTTATTAGGTATATACTTCTCGAGCGCCTCGTGTGACAAACTGACAATTCATATGGCTCCATGTAGTCTATCCTCGTTAGTTATGTTTTTTTTTTTTGCTTGTTTTTCGTATAACAGGTTCGATCGTGACTGGAGAAAGATCAAAGCATTTGTCGGCTCCAAGACAGTAATACAGGTATGGATATGCTTTGTTCTGCCCTCAACTTCTGCCTCTCCTAGCTGTTTGGTTGGTTATCATCTGTAAAAAAACATGTTTAGTTGTTTGTCTAGGCATCCAGTATTTTTTAGCTGATATGCATTTGTCAAGTCTGTTTGGTTAGTGTCTTTTATCTGCTTGTTCTCTTAACAGGGGTCATTATAAGTTTATAACTTTCCCACTCTCGACTTGTTCCAATAAGTAGTACGACTTGCTTCTTTGTGAAATATTTGTATCTGACGAACTGTGTGGTGATCTGAAAATACAGTTTTGTTAACAGATCAGGAGCCATGCACAGAAGTACTTTTTGAAGGTCCAAAAGAATGGAACAGGTGAACATTTGCCCCCGGCTAGGCCAAAGAGGAAGGCGGCACATCCGTACCCACATAATAAACCCTCAAAAAAGGGTAAGTATTTTTGGCCCTGCATCATACTAGCATGAACAATTTATAATAATAATAATAATAATAATAATAATAAACGGTCTAATAAGATATCTTGGAGCTCCTGCAGCCCCTCTAGCCGACTTACCACAACAACCTTCTCATATCGTGGAGCAAGCATGTGTTATACCTATGGATGCATCTGCTGTTGCTACAAGCTCAAGTGCAAATGATGCATTTCCTTCCTGGGACAACGTTCTTGCTCCATGTTTTAGCCCAACACATACACCAGGTTTACAGTTGTGCTGATTACCGTATATTCCATCTATGTTCAATACTTGTTATAGGCACTGTTAACTTGTTAATGATGCAACGGATTTAGGTGCTGCAAATAATTGCTCTAGTAGCATAGAGAGCCAATCTGGAACTTCTGGGGCGATTGAGCAAGAAACTGTACTCCCAGCACTGCGTGGTGAGCTTCTTTTTGTACAGCATACCGTCATACAATTCATAGCCCTATGGTGGCAACTGTTGTGGCGATGCTAAGATTTGTCTGGTTATCTTAGATGTAAATGGAAATGAATGTTATGCGCAAAACTGCAAATTATATTTCACTTGTTAAACTGCTGTCCAGTTGTGCACATTCATTTAATTTGATGACCTGATTCTTGTTGTTTCTTCAAACTGAACGAATTGTAGTTGAACTTGCCTTGTTAATGTACTCTAATGTTTAGTGGTTGTGCTGGCTACATTGGAAATCACGAAAAAAAAATGGATAGAATTTAATCTGGTTATTGTTGCTAAGCTTCTCCATGACTTGCTACTCTTCCGTCTTTCTTGTAGCAATTTTTGCAGTTACCCTTATTCTAAGCTTTTCTTTCTTGCTGTTTTCGTAACCTCATAAAATGTGTCTGTTTCACTGTTGCACTACTGCATGATGCCAACTGCAGATGCGGTGGTACTTGCTGATGGCATCAGCATACTTCACATGCTGGACATGTGATACTTCCATACGGTTGTAGGATCCTACCATGTTACATACAGTTAAGGGTTGCTCACTACTACAAAATATTGTCCTTGGAATGAGAAAAAAAAGCATTCGCTTCAAAGTTCCATCAAAATTTTGAGAAGTCCTACACGAGGGATAAATACGATTTGGGGTGGAGATCTCTGGGGATGCAAATCTAGAGTGTCCTTGGTAAAACTGAAGCCTGTTGTGAGCTTAAAGTTTTAAGCCCTCACGAGTATAGCTCATTGCCTCCTCCATATTAATCTGCTCTTAGGTTGCCTCTACGAGATGTCTAATGTCTGTGAATAACAAGCTCTGATTGTTTCTAATAAAAGGCCAGCCTATGGGTCTTCTTAGTGAACTTTAGTAACACTCTTGAATGAGCCTTTGAGTTGGTGGCGTCAATCAATACTCTTCAGTGGCGGAGCTTCAAAGAAAGAACTGGGCGGGCCAGCTAAAGAAGAGAACCAAAAAATTCAAATTCTCAGCCATACTACCAGTTTTGGTAGGCATTAGTTAGTGCACAGTTCACCTTTTATTCGTTAACTGGTTGAATTTCAGACTATTCGAGTGCTATAACCAACAACCTGTAGGAAAATTTGCATTGGCTGATAAATAAAAAAAATGGGGGAAGGGGAAATTATTTGTGCCGCTGTGCCTGTTCAGCAGAGCAGTGCTCGTTGTCTCGCTGCGATGCTAGTTTTGGGGAATTAGAGTACCTTTGATCTGTGTTGTCTTGCTCGCTGCAACGCTGCTCGTGCCTTCACTCCTGCTGCCTTGCTGCTAAGACGATGGTGCCGTACGGAGGAGGGGTTGCCTGACTACAGGTGCGACGTCAGATGCCGGCGGGCAGTGGCTGCTCCTTGCTGTGTTCCTGTGCGGCTACCGGCGCTGCTCAGTGCGATAAGTTCGTGTGAGGATGGAGCCATCATGTAGTGGGCTTAGATCGATCGTGTAAAGGGAATGCGGTGCTTAATGGACTACAGGTGATGGGTTGGGCTAGGCTTCAAAGCATAGGTAAAAGAAAAGGTGCAAAAAATCTGGGCGGGCCATGGCCCAATTTGGCCCTAACAAAGCTCCGCCCCTGGTACTCTTCCGTCTTTCTTATAGCAATGTTTGCAGTTATCCTTACTCTAAGCTTTTTTTTTTCTTGCTGTTTTGGTAACCTCATAAAATGTGTCTATTTCACTGTTGCACTGCTGCATGATGCCAACTGCAGATGCGGTGGCACTTGCTAATAGCATCAGGATACTTCACATGCTGGACACTTGATACTTCCATACGATTGTAGGATCCTACCATGTGCATACAGTTACAGACTTGAGAGTTACTCATTACTACAAAATATTGTCCTTGGAATGAAAAACAAAGCGAATAAGCATTCGCTTTGTTTGAGGAGGGTTCCCGCGCTACCCCACGACGACGTGATGCAAGACGTCGTGCCAGACGCAAGGGCACGACACGCCCGGGGCATGCCCAGCGCCGAGGGTACTATCCAAGTTGTGCCCCCTGCGGGGTACTACCGAGGTTGTGCCTTGCGCAGGTGTTAGGCACTCGCCCGGCGGCGTGCCCTGTGCGGTGGGGGGATCATCGCCAAGGCCACATGTATTGCAGGGGAGCACCCTGCTCATGTGGTGCTATCAAAGATTAGTCGACGGGGGAGTGGCAAGGTGCCCTAGGGGATGAGTTCCAGGCATATTCCCGAGGGATGAGTTGTCGGAATATTCGGGAGGAATATGCCGACAAAGATTCCCCGTAAATACCGTAGTACACCTCGCTGGGTGTTGTAGCCCGAAGGGCAACTTTGTAATCTCCTGCCCTACCCCCATTTTCCTATAAATAGAGGAGACCACCCTCCATTCTAAAGGATCCAAATCTGAAATACATGAGAGCTTTGCTCTCTTCCTTGCTATATGGGTTGGTCCCTCCCTGTATGTTGGGTGCCTCTCATCAGGCTGTTGACGTGCGAACACGAGTCTCCGCCTCAAGTTCCCCGCGTAGGTCTTGGTATCCTTACGGGGGTGCCTCAAGTTTATTGTCTAGTCGATGCTACGACACGC
This sequence comes from Elymus sibiricus, assembly GCA_039707655.1. NCBI lineage: Eukaryota > Viridiplantae > Streptophyta > Magnoliopsida > Poales > Poaceae > Elymus > Elymus sibiricus. The sequence continues at coordinate 21,358,070 of CM077676.1, forward strand.
TTCAAAGTTCCATACAAAATTTTGGGAAGTCCTACATGAGGGATAAATACGATTTGGGGTGGAGATCTCTGAGGATGCAAATCTAGAGTGTCCTTGGTAAAACTGAAGCCTGTTGTGAGCTTAAAGTTTTAAGCCCTCACAAGTATAACTCATTGCCTCCTCCATATTAATCTGCTCTTAGGTGGCCTCTACGAGATGTCTAATGTCTGTGAATAACAAGCTCAATCTTGGTTGTTTCTAAAAGGCCAGCCTATGGGTCTTAGTGAACTTTAGTAACTCTTGAACGAGCCTTCGAGTTGGTGGCGTCAATCAGTCTGTGTTTAGCTGTTTAATTCTGTTGGAACCTTCTGCATTTGGTCTACCTTTATTATGTTCTTCAAATTCTGTAAGTTAACATAATGCTCTTGATGTCTGGGTGATAAGCGCTGTTATTACCTTGTTACGATATGAAAAGGGATTGACGTGTTGTTATTTCATAGTATCACATTTTGTTGGCCTTGATATTAATCACTGTGTTTGCCTCTGGTTTATCCATTCCCGTTCCGACATTGTTTTGTACTTATTCTGGTGAACTTGTAGCCATGCCAGATTTTGCTCAAGTATACAACTTTCTTGGAAGCGTATTTGATCCAGAGGCGAGCGGACATTTGCAGAAGTTGAGGGAGATGGACCCTGTTGATGCTGAAACAGTATGCCATTTTCTAACCTCCCCTTTATATCGATGCATCTGTCCGTCTGCTATAAAAACTATTATTTTCTGCAAGCATGAAGGCCAGACCATTTTGTTTGCATGTTTAATGAAATCCCAGCAGTCTCACAAGCAGCTATCAGTGCCCTCGTTCAGTCAGTGTGAATATGAAAACCTACGAAGCTATTTCGGCCAGGTGGATTCTGGGGTGAAGTTTAAACTACTCAATTCTTACTCATTGCTCCTTACTCTGTGGGATATTTAGTTGTTTCAATTCTTATATATGCTATTATGATTGAGATCTGTGGCTTCCATGGACTTGTCCCAAACATGTTACTTCTCGTTTCTCTTGTGCACGGCATTTGCAGATGCTTAATTCTGTTGACCGTTGATACATACTGTTAGCGAGTTAGCTCTTGTTGCCTAAATATTGTATTTCAGTTATAATGATCTTTGTATGGGCTAATCTCCAGGTACAATTACTGATGAAAAATCTGTCGATGAACCTGTCTAGCCCGAGCTTTGATGCACATGTAAGTACTTAAATCATTTCCTTTCATCTCTTTTGCTTTTAATATTTACTCTGTGAGCCACTGTAGTTGTCTAGCTATATTCCGTCCCAGTATCAATTAGTGCCGCAACTGTTCTGTTCAAAAAAATTTAGTATAATGATTTTGTTCAATTTAGTGAATCTTGCGCAACCTGTAGTACTAATTCATTAGCTTTCTAGGTTCTCGTTGTGACTGTCCTTTCACTAAGCGCATGAATCGCTCTGCAGGGTAACGAATACAGTACGTTGTTGTCAGCACAGATCGCAGACTGCTGAGGTGCGAAGTGGTAGCGAGATGTTGCAGTGTCGCCTATGTTTGTACATAATAAGTAACAATAAGTATGAAAGTATGCTTGTGAGCCCGAGCTCACAGAAGCTCAGGGTGAACAGTAAATTCGAAAAACATTCAAAAAAAGTTAAAAAAATCTGAATTTTTTTTATGGCAAACTTTGACAAATGTTCTAAGAGCTTGCAAAGTTTCATCACGAAATCACATTTGTGGAAGTCGTGGCAAAAAAAACAAAATCAGTGCTTCAAAATGCTTTCAAAAGTAGCATTTTTGGAGTATCGATTTTGTTTTTTTGCCACGCCTTCCAGGAATGTGATTTCGTGATGAAACTTTGCAAACTCTTAGAACATTTGTCAAAGTTTGCCATAAAAAAAATTCAGATTTTTTTGAACTTTTTTTCAATGTTTTTCTAATTTACTGTTCACCCGAGCTCATGTGAGCTCGGGCTCACAAACTCCGCGTCCCAATAAGTAACAATACCAAAGCGGGAAGGCTTTGTTTTTTCTGGTTTTTTTAAGCTTTCACTGTTCATTGCACGCCGGCTTGATCGTATCATTCGTAGAGAGCTCAAACCATTCCATCCTTGGCATCATCTTTATTGGTTCTTATTTGGTCTTTCTCTATGTGAGGTTTTGGAGCTTGTGGTTATCTTCGTGACAAGCTCAAGTTCATCGAAATTGCGTTTTCGGTGTTGGAGATTTTACTGGTTCTTATTTGAGGAAGGGTTCTCACCCTTCTACTATTGGTTCTCCTCCACCCTCGCGTCCTTATATAAAGGGTTAAGATTTAGGATTTTTCTACATATCATTTCTCTCCACCGGCATACCTACGCAGAGTCGTCTCAATCGTCTCCTGATCCTTTCCGGTGATGGTGTTGCCGAGACACAAAACAGCAGACCGAAACAGTATATTTGCATGAACAGTAATTCGTGGGGAAAATAAGTTCTTGACTGATTACTGCCCATTTTTACACAACGACATCAGTGAACAGCGCACTACCAATTACCGAAACAGTATCCGAATAAACCCAGAACTGCTAACCGAAACAATAGCCCAAATAAACCGATACAGCAACCCTGAATAATCCGGAACACCTGAATAAACCGAAAACATTAACCCACCCGAACCATAAAGCGAAACAGTAACCGAATTGTAACCCAGAACAATACACCCGAATAAACCGAAACAACAAAAACAATAAATCAGCACTATGCATTCACGTGAACAATAATCCAGAAGAAATCACAAAAAAAAAAATCCAAAAAAAAACTGAGACTCCTCCCTCAACCCGAACAGTAAAACCAGTGAAACGGAACAATACCGGAATATACCGAAAACATTAACCCACCCGAACCATAAACCGAAACAGTACCTGAATTGTAACCCAGAACAATACACCCGAATAAACTGAAACAATAAAAACAGTAAACCAACACTATGCATTCACATGAACAGTAATCCAAAAGAAATACCAAAAAAAAAATCCCTAAAAAAACTGAGACTCCTTCCTCGGTGCGTTCACCTACGCAAGGAGAATAGTCGATGTTGTTGCCGTCGTCTACCTCGCCTTCTCCTTCCCTGTGGCCAACCAGATCGAAGCTTCAACCACAATGCGGTCACTGAAGCCACCTCTACGGCGCGCTCCATCACGACAGTCTATAAGCAGCCAACGAGAAGAGGCAACATGAAAATAAAAACAGTCACTCGACCAACCTCTTCACTCCATTTCCTATTCTATTTCCTTGACGGATTCAAAGAGAAAGAGAAAAATACAAGACAGTGGATCATCCGTGGAGTATAGTGTTTACTCAAAAAACTATTGTAAAACCAGTTATTCCTCGGCCGCCAAAATTTTCCGAAGTATGGATATACCACTTATCCTATATCACAGTTTAAAAAGCCCATTGCGTTGAACGTCCTATTATCAGATTAGCCATTCATAGATATTGCGTTTAAATAAGCTCTCCGCCAATTACTATCTATTTTTACACCACGACAGCACTCCGCCAATTACTATTCATTTTTACACCGCGACAAATTTGGGGTTTAAATTACTTACAAAATTTTAAATTTGAATTTTATTAAATAAATCCATGTTTGATAGAGAATGAAAGAGTGCCGAGTAGGAACTGTATATGAAATGTAGGTGAAAAAGATGCACAAACTGGACAAGAAATATTTCCCTACTATAGGGTCTATACATTGGTAACAATCCCATCCGATCTCACTGTTGATCAAACAGGCCATATGAGAATGAATCCAAATACATATTGCTATCGCGTCCATCACATTTTTTTACTTACGAAAGGGGAAAATATATGCTTACAAAAAAGTATTAATAGGCCAGTCGGTTTGCTTAATTTGTTAAATCATTTAATGTTGGTTACGTGCCTACACAGATCATGGGGTAAAGATAGAATTCGTGTTCTCATTTTCATTTTATTTTATCGCGTAATACATGTTGTTTTCTTGATTATTTCGGCAAAATACAGACGGAAACGGTCACGGGTGCGGCGTGCGCCGCGCTTCTTCGGCTCTAGTAGTTGTTAGAGATGCTTCGGAGTTTTGATCTTCGTCTATCCGTCGATCAGTTTGTGGCATGTATAGTCAGGGCATGGTAGCATGTGTGGTCTTTGGCTCTTGGCTTCTATCTTTCTGCTTGTTGAAGTGGTGTAGCACCGGGAGAGCGAAGAGGAAAAGTACCCATCGAGACCGTTTTGTGTGTAATTAATTATCTACGTCATCATGAGAAGGAGATTTGAACTATATGCATGTAACTCTTTTTGTCGTCTACTAGCTAGTTTGTGTTGATATATCATATTTAAGTATTTTAAGTGTGTGTGTGTATGACCCTAGAGAGCTGTTTTTTTTAAGTGCACTCTGCGAGAATTCGAGGTGAGAGCGAGGAAGATCAAACCAAAGAAGGATTTGAAGGCAGGCGATCCGCGTTTTGGATTCTCAATGATACTAAAGTATTTTTTTTCTAACAGGAAATGGTAACTGAGTTATAATTACCAACATTTGCAAAAATTGCTTTGTTTTTTAATCTAAAAAATGGACTTTATTATTAGCTAGAAAAGAAAAATTGGTGCTGGTTGATGCGGTGTGGGACCGCACGAAGAGAAATATCAACAAAAAGGCAAAATAGAGGGAGGTTATTTTGAGGGGGAAAACTAGCAAACATGCCCGTGCGATGCAACGGGAGAATAAAACATCATATGCCCCTAACCAATAAACATGGATGGATCAAGTCTCTCTCTCCCGGATCCATGTCTTATATTTTAACACGGTATCCTATAAGACCCATCTTATTCGTGTTATTGTTTATCCTCCTGTCCGTCCTCGTCAATGGTGGTCGTAGTGGTCACCGAACATGGTCAATCATCTCAAGGCGATGAGCACGTCCAACGCACGGCACATGTGTCGCTTAACCGCGCTAGCACAAGAGAATGTTTAAAACCTAAAATAATCTCGTCGAGCTGGATGAACCATGCCAGAGCAAGAAAATGTTTAAAACTTTAAAAAATAATATAGTCAAGCTGAGAAAAATAATCATATCAACCTAAAGGGGTCAATCGCCCTAAGGGCACTGTTTATTAGAAATAATAATAAAACTCGTATTCTTTCGCTTCGCTTTCCCCTCCCTGCGAGAGAGGCGGAACCGAAGGCGAGCCGGCTACCACCGTCCTCCATCAGCGAGTCGAGGGGTTCCTCCTCTCTCCGCCGGCCGCTCCGGCGGCGGCGGGAGAGGGGGGAACCTCGTTGTCTCGTCGATGGCGCGTAGTTAGGTTAGGGCTAGGTTTTTTTTCCTTCACTGTTTCTGTCTTGACGGTTATCGTGGTGGCGGCGTGGAAAGTCTGCTTCGGATTCGATTCCGGTGGGCCGCTGTGAGGCGGTCAGCGGCGAATCTGGTAGTAGGCTAACCAATCGAGGCTGGTGTGGCGGCGGTGCCGACCTCGAGGTCGATTTTTTTGCTTTGGCCCCTCCGTCATGGTGACGCGTGCTCCGACGTCGACATGGGGGCATGGAGCTCTAGTAGGAGCATGGTGACTCCGGATTTGCAGGTTCTCGTCGGTGGCGGTGCTTCATCGTTATCGTTCAACAAACCGGCGCAAGTGGCGACGCAGTTCCGATCTGGCTTATCTCCGGCGTGCAGGTCCTCCTGGACCGAGGATGGTGATTTCCCGACGTCTTTATTCCGTGTGCACAACCAAGGGTTTCCCCTGTTCTGGTAGGGAGCGGCGGAGATGGCGACAGCGGCGCGCCCTCATCCCGCTTTGGAGGTGTGGCTAGATTGGTTCCCCAGGGTGCAGTTTGTAATTTCTTATTTTTCTTGGGTTGCGTTGTATCACTGCTTATTTTCAATATAATCTGGGGTCCTCCGCGCAAAAAAATAAAATAATTAGAAATAATAAAGGGGATTTTAAGAGCTAACCCCACCATATATGAATGGCATCATCCCCGTTTAATTACCCATTGTGTGCTCCTCTTTTATTACCGAAAAAGGCTTTCGCCCCGCTTTATATATAAAGCAACACAACCGAACTGCTCCTCTTTTATTTAATTAGCTAGCCACCGATTTGATTGATTCTCAATCTCTCCCATTGAAGCCGCGTCCCTTTCCACCGGAATGCCTGCTTTTCCTCTCGCTGTTTTCCCACGTCCCAGGTGCCACGTGAGTGCTAGTTTCCTAGAGGTATATTAACTGGTCTAGGTGGATGTGAAAGACCGAGGTGGTACTTTTAAATACGTGAAGCCATCGATGCGACTCAGGCACAGGCAGGTATTTTAGCAAGGATCAGGATGGACGAAACATTGCGTATGCTTCTTTGGGCCAAGGCCCAGCCGGACGTACAATCATAGGGAGGCGACGTATTTTCTGGTGGACGGACGCACAAAATTTTAGTACCACCTCGGATAGAAAAAAAATCTGAATTCGTTTCAGCAGTGGACGGGCGAGGTGGACGGACGAAAACGGACGAAATTACAGTGGTAAGAAGCAATAGCCCCTTTATTATTAACTAGCAAAAGAGCCCGTGCGTTGCAACGGGAGAGAAAATAACACACGCTCTTAACTGAATAACCATGACTCAAGACCCTAATAGGTCCACGTCCTTTATTTTCACATGGCATCACATTTGTGTTGCCGACAGTGGCCTCAGTGCTCACATAACGAAAACGCGTTTGAATGTGGTCAGTCCTAAGGCATCTCTATCTCGCGCGCGCGCACGCACACTCGCTTGGAATAAGAAGAGAAATATGTTGTTTTTCCCCGCGAGGTTTTTCAGAGTTGTGCATGCGTGGTTATCGATGTTTTCTTTCCTCTCAATCTGGTTTTAATGGGTGTTTATTTGCAATTCGGATCACCGCCGGTACGAAAGAACAATGGACCGTGCACTATAGATTAAGTGTGCACCAAAAATAATATTTTAAAAATATTTAACAGTTAAAAATAACATCATATTTAGATTCTACACATTTTTCTAATCAAATTTCATATATAACATGTTAAAATCGGAGTTACGGTTTAAAAGATATGGATAATTTTGTTTTAGATAAACTGCGGATTGATTAACCGAAAAGTCAGGGGGTTTTCTGTTAAAACAAAAAAAACGATTCGGCTGACTTAAATATGGACGGCGGGTTGATTACCTGAAATGTCAGGGGGTTTTCTGAGAAAATGCAAAATAACGGTTCGGCCGCGACTTAAACGTGTACTGCGAGTTCAATAAACAAAAAACATAAGGACTTTTTCGCAAAAAGGGACGGCGACGGTGAACCGACAGAAACACTCCGTGCTTTATTATTATTAGGTAAAGAATTAAATTAAAATTAGGTAAAGATAACCGAGCTCACTTTATTGATTCAAGAAATCAAGGGGTACATAATGACCGCGGTTCGGTGGCTGCACATCCTCGATCTAAAGACACGGAAAACTCTCGGTTCTTTTTTTTTTTTTTTGAGGGGAAAAAACTCTCGGTTCTGAGTTCTTCCTTCGAATCGGATGATCCAAGAGCCTTCATACGTTGGCCAATTTCTAGTAGGAACTGTAGGAACATCGGCTCCCCTGCTGAATATTGCCTGGCAATCCGACACCAGGACCAGCTGCCTTGCACCAATGTCCTGTGCCTTTCGACTTGTTGGTTGCGTCAAGTCTTTCCGGGTCCTGCTGGCCCTCAATCACGAGAGCCGAAGCACCACCATGCAAACCCAGAGCTCATTGCGACAGATAGCTACGCCTGCTCCTCTCTTTCCAACTTTCGACAACCCGCCATCAACATGGATTTTCATATAACCTAGCGGCGGCGGAGTCCAGCTCGAGCTTGATCCAACTCTGCTCAAGCTTTTAAATCTAGGCCGATATGACCGATATATAGGTCGATATATCAGTTTTGGGGCTCTACCAATATAAACATAACATATCATTTTGTAAATATCATTTTCACACATATCATTCGATATGGACGGAAATATCGATCGATATGGCCGATATCTGACCCGATATGCCCATTGATATAGACCGATATGTCGATGAACACAATTCTTTATCAGAAAGAAGTGAAAAAAAGATTTTGTATTTTCAACTTCATCGTATTATCAAATTCATGCATAATGTTTTGTAGAAACACATATATAATGTATTGTTTTTAATCTTAGAGTAAGGATTTTGTGAATATGTCTTAAATAGTTTCTTAATTAACAAGTTAATAAACTAGGAATCTAAATTTGTTGTGCTAGAGCATTGACATTGTACATTTTGGTTTTACTAAAAATACATCTTTGAACAAGAATATTGTAAAAAAACCAGATATGTTTTCTCCGATATATCTACATATCGTTCGATATATCACCCGATATCCGACATCCGATATGTTGAAGCCAAACCGATACGAACCCGATATACGATATTTTGAACCTTGACTTGGCTCCCAGACGTCTTCTTCAACTCTTTCTTATAAATTCCCTCCAATTCCTGAATATAAGATGACACCAAGTGAAAGGTGGATAAGGGCGCCTCATGAATAGCCTTCCTCCGGGCAGTCCATATTGCCCACAAAGTGACCAAAATCTTCACGAAATCTTCATGCTTCACCGTTTCAAGCAAGTGAAAAGCCACTGCTTATTAAGGCGTGGCTCCTGGGGTGGCTCGGGCGAAAACCTAGCCGCCGCCCCCAGCACCTCCCATCCCTCTGCCTCCCCTCGCCGCCGTCGAATGACGCCGGCGGGATAAGCCCGTCCGGCGGACAGCGGCGGCATGGCCGTTTCCCCTGCGTGCTCTCGTGGTAGTGGTGGTGGGAGGCTCGTCCCTGGCAGCATTCTGACGGATCCTTGCCTGCGTGGATCCGGCCCGTGGTGGTGGAGTCCGGCGCTCTTTCTCCGGCGACGGCCGCTCGGTTGGTGCAGCGGCAGCGGCAGGCTGTGCGGGATCCGGCCCGGCAGTTCTGCCTGGTGTGACTGGGCAGGGTGGCAGCCCCTCCTCTCGTCTTGGTGTTGTGCGTTCGTCTCTGGCCAAGTTGTGCTCGGTGCGGCTTGGTCTCCGACGGTCGTCCGGCTGGAGGTGCTGTGGCGGCGGCTGTCTGCTGGAGCCTCGGTCCTCCAGATCTGGCTGGCGTGGCTGGTGAGGGGTGACAGCCCTCCCATCCCTGCTCGAGGGTCGTGCTCTGGCGTGGGGGTTTGGATCCTGTGGCTACCCTGCGGTGTGGGGTGTCCAGTGCTGCTGGCCGGCAGCGCCAGCGACGAGGTGTGGAGGAGGTCTCTGCGTAGCGACGACGCGGTTTTTGTGCAGGGGTGTGCGGGCCGGTGGAGGTGCAGTTATGTGGGGGTGGTTGTCGATTTGGCTCTGAGCGTAAGCTTGCCCGGCTCTTGCCGGCCGGCGGTGGCGTCGCCTGCAGGCGTCGTTCCCCTCCTTGGAGGCATCGCCGTGGAGCTCTTCAACCCTTTCCGCCCCCAGATCCGATTCTTCGGGCGAAAGCCTAGACTCGGTTGGGTCGGGTGACGACGTCGTCCCCGCGACGTATCCCTCTCTGGGGCGTCGCTTTGAAGACCGGTGATCCCGTTTGCACTTTTGAGGGGCTGGACGCACACGTCATTGCGGTCGGCAGGTGCCCGACAAGCGATGTGAGTGCGGCGTATCTGTTGCATTGCGACTCGTGTGGCAATGATGGTGGTAGCAAGAGGAGCAGGGTCGCGGCATGTCTTCGTCGTCGACCGTTTGGCATGCCCCTGAGTGTGAAGTCAGAGCTGCAGCGACATGGGGCGATGCAGCGGCAACGATGCCATGTGATGGGTAGGTTGGGCTATGTTGGTGTAAGGTGTGCTTCTTTCTCCTGTGATGCACATTATCAAAGTCAGAGCTGCCTGGTCCTTGACACGTTTGGGCGACTGTTTGGCATAGACCGACATGATTCTCGTGCATCGTTTGTTCGGAGTGGTCTTGAGGGGTCGTCCGCGGTAAAGTCAGAGTCGCTTGCTCGGGGAGAAGTAATAACGATGACATTGTAGGCAACCTCAACGGTGTCCTCTCCTCGGCGGTGTATGTGTGGGTCTTGTGGGTAGCCAGGTCGACCGGAATGCCCTTTTGGGGGCGTGTTGTAACGGTTTTCGTCCAGGTTTCCGCAAATAAACCGGGCACCCCTCTTTTGCCTTTTTTAATGAATCGGAGTCCTAAGGGGCATGACTTAAAAAAAAAGCCACTGTTTCGCTCGAAAAAGCACTTTGGAGGCTGGCCTACAGGTAGCTCCTTATCGCACCCGCTCAACATCATTGGGATATGAGTCTGCAGACGTATTCGCATTATAAAGCCAGTCAGTTATGTTGGATAAATTAGCAATTTTCTGATTAATTTAATTCATAAATAAATCATGATGATAGCAAAAACAGTATTAATCTCATACTGATATTTAACCATGTGAGCACGTACTACCCATAGAACAGATACATCTATGTAAACAGGCAGTACGGCTAACATAAGAACAAACAGGAGAGGGACGAACAGATCATACCCTCCAGTCGGCCAGGTCAAATCCGCGGCGGCGGCAGCAGCAGTCTCCTCAGCGGCCTTCTTCGCGGCTTCGGTCACAAAGGACGGGGTTCCGGAGGCCTTCTCTCCCGTAGAGCCGTTGTAGGGTAACGCAGCAGAAAACAAAAAATTTCCGTACTACGAACACGCCCAGGACCACTATGAAGATGCATACAAGGTTTCATCTGATCATTACCAACTCGTAGCGCAGCAGAAGTAGAGTTGGCGAAGATCGTCGGTGCAGATTCCCGCAGCTAGGATTTTATAACCTCCCAACCACGAGAATTTTCCTCCCTCGAACGGTCTCTCGAACAGAAGATCGAATGTACGATCTCTCTACCGGGTTGCACACATACGGTGTCACCGATCCGGCAGCACTTCGCCGTCCAGAACTAATCACCCCCGGAGACCAGGCAGCCTTGCGGCACTACGAAACTATTTCGTGGAGGGCGAGAGAGAGAGAGAGAGAGAAGGGCAGATCATTGCATGCCTTTGTATGTGAACTTGAGATGGTTTGGAGAGCTCCTCTCCTCCTCTATTTATACGAGAAGGAAGGGGTGAGGGGGGCAAGAGTTGGCTGCCCAAAAGAGCCCCCCCTTCCCAACATCACCCCACCAAAAGCGGGAGGATGCCCCCAAAGGCACCCCCACCATGGCAGAACCAAGGGGGGCTGCCCCCAAGGCCCCCCTCCCAACATGTCTCCACCATTTGGGGGGCTACCCCCTAAGGGGGACACCCCAACCAAACATGTCTCCACCAAAAAGGAGCTGCCCCCCAAAGGGGGCGCCTCCAAAAACTGCATCCCACGAAAAGGGGGATGATGTCCCCCACGTGGGAACAACCCCTTGGGGCTGTCCGGAAAATTCTGGAAGGCTCCGGAACATTTCCGGAACCCTCCAAAAAATTCTGGACCCATTCCGAAACTTTTCCGGCTTGATGGTTTTCCTCGAAACTTTTTCGGTTACTCTGAAACACTTCCGGTTTCTCCGAAACATTTCTGGTTTTCTCCGAAATTTTTTCACTGTCTCCGAAACTTTTTTGGTGACTTTCTCTCAGACCCCTAACCTAGTACTCAGCAGATAGATGACCCTTAAGCATGTGACCCTGTAGGTTCGGTGAAGTATAGACATGACCGGAACATCTTCCGATCAATGATCAATAGCGGAACCATGGACATCCATATTGACCCCTATACCCACGCGAATGAATATTCGAGTGAACCTTTAGTTACCGTGTGCTATTCCTGTTGCTTCGTGATATGTTACAAAAACCCGAGGTGAGATTTAATGGCATCCCCATGAATCAACAACTTGTTCACTATGCCAGTTTTCTCGTTACCGGTTTTGTTCTCTTTTCTCGTTCCCGTGTTCCGGCATCCCCGTGATCAAATCACGCTGTGTCTGGCCAGACGATGATGGATACCGTGACACCGAGAGGGGCCAAAGAATATCTCTCCATCGTCGGAGGAGCAAATCCCAGTCTTGAGCTATCTTGTCCCTTGTCATACTTTTCCATGAACCCGTAAGCTGCCGTAATAGCCGCCCTGTTACAGGTAATGTTTAACAACCCCAAAGTTCATGAAGCAAGTATGAAGGAACCCGATACTCTCATGGTCTAAGGAATTATGCAAACGTTTAACTTTACTGTGTTATCAACCATTAACATGTGACGAAAGTATCTCATAGAAATAACAATCAATCTGGGTCTGTTCAACACAAATGTTCTTCTAACATTGTGACCTCAAAGTTGCCGGCATTGACATGCCCATGATCAGGAAAACAAAACCATCATGCAACACTTGAGCTAGTCTTAGTGGCGAGACTAGGAATCTATTTTACCGTTTATTATTCCACACGTGCACATGAGTTTCCCTCCGAGCCTCGTGGTTATTGCAGACTCAAGAACCATTGCAGTTATAGCACAAAATATAAACTTTAATTACGAACTTGGAGATAAATAATAACTTTTATTATTGCCTCTAGGGCATATCTCCTACATACTCTCACTTGCACTAGAGTCAATAATCTAGTTTACATGGCTTCTTTAACACCAATGGCTATCTTGTGCTTCTCATGCTTTGCTCGTGGTAGAGGCTTTGTCATCGGGTCTGACACATTCAGATCCGTGTGAACTTTGCGTACTTTCACAAAACCCTCATCAACATGATGTCGGATGAGGTGATATTTGCGTGCAATATGTCTTGACTTATGGTGGGACCTTGGCTCCTTTGCCTGAGCCACGGCGCCACTATTATCACAATAGATTTCCACCAGGTCCAGCGCACTTGGAACCACACCAATATCTTCAAGGAACTGCTTGATCCAGATCGCCTCCTTCGAGGCTTCTGAAGCCGCGACATATTCCGCCTCCGTAGTAGAATCTTCCACAGTGTTCTACTTGGAACTCTTCCAGTACACTGCACCACTGTTCAAAATGAAAACATAGCCTGATTGAGATTTAAAGTCATCTGGGTCAGTCATGAAGCCTGCATCAGTGTAACCATTTACAATGAGCTCTTCATCACCTTTGAAAGTGCATGTAGCCCCCATGTGTGGTTTTGGTAATTAATGACAATCCCTATGGACTACGCATGTCTTGAAGAAGAGTATTGTGTGAACATTCATGTTTACCTTCAAGACATCATCATTATGAAAAGAGAAGATATGATACAAGGTTGATCAAGACTAAGTGCCAAGAGTGGATTCAAGTTGATCAACACACAAAGCGTAGAAGATGTACCGAGTGGAATCATGTGATCCTATGGTTTGGTAAGCATTGTCCATTATGCTTTGTGAACTAACCCATGATCTATGTGTTTGGTGTTTCTTTGTGGGGTTAGGTATGTTTCCATGGGCGTGCATCAAAAGGAAGATCTCATATGGTCCATGGAGGATGACATCAAGTGGTGATCGTCATCAAGGTTGCGTTGTGCAAGTTCAAGTGGAGCATCACGAAGAGATCACATGCTTGAAGCTTGCCGTCCATTATGGTGTTAATGGACATGTGAAGATGTGCCGAAGAGAGGCTCATCCATAGTGGAGTATGGGGGAGCAATCTACTAGTCTTCACCGAGCGTGCGGAATCAAGAAAGGTGGTCCAATTTGAGGAGGTCAAGATCGTCATCATCTAGCTCAAGTGGATTATGCGCAAGGCAAAGGTTTGACCTTGATAGGTTTTCTATCTTACCGGTCTCATGGTGTTAGTTGGGAGACCGGGTTATAGGATCGATAGCCGTACTATCAAGGGGGGCTCTCGAGTGAGTAGCTTGATCGTATCATTCGTAGAGAGCTCAAACCATTCCATCCTTGGCATCATCTTTATTGGTTGTTATTTGGTCTTTCTCTATGTGAGGTTTTGGAGCTTGTGGTTATCTTCGTGACAAGCTCAAGTTCATCGAAATTGCGTTTTCGGTGTTGGAGATTTTACTGGTTCTTATTTGAGGAAGGGTTCTCACCCTTCTACTATTGGTATTTTCTCTGTTGCTGATTCTTAATATAACCAGTTGCTGTTGGATAGTGCTTGTCGTCATCTATCCAACAAGCTTGAGTTTGCTGAATTCGGAGTTTGTTTGCAGAAGTTATGTCTGTTCTGGATTTACTAGTTTGCACCAAGCGGTAGTACCGCTAGTACCCACCGTAGTACCGCTTAGGCGGTACTTCCGCTGGTTAGTAACGCGACCACTTCCGCTTGGGAAATTCCTTCTGTGTAACTTTCTGTTGCCCATATTTTATTTGCGGTAGTGGCACGGTAGTAGCACGGTAGTACCGCTCGAGCGGTACTTCCGCTCGCTACTACCGTTCTAGTATCGCTTGGAGTTTCTCCTTTGCTCGATTCTGTTGCCCACTTTGCCTAAGCGGTTGTAGAGCGGTAGTACCGCTTGTGCGGTACTTCCGGCCCTACTCCACTCCACCTCCGTAGTTCCCCTGGTACCAGCACTCGAAGCGGTAGTACCGCTTACAGGGAGCGGTAGTACTGCTCCAGCGGCACTACCGGCCTCTGTTATGTGAACTGCTATGTACTGTGTCTGGAACTACTGCCCAAGCGGTAGTACCTCTCACCCGAGCGGTAGTACCGCTTGAGCACGGGCAGAGTGCATAACGGGCAGATTCTGTGGGGACCTATTTAAGGGGCCTTCTTCCCCAACGGTTCCCCACCGGTTTTGCAAGCTCTCTCTCCTCCATTGTTGACTCTCTTGTGCTTTGCTAACTCTCATTCCCTCCAATGATTCTTGCTCCTTCTTGAGGGAAAAGAGAGAGGAGATCTAGATCCATCTTTCCACCAATCACTTTCTCCTCTAAGTGAGGGGAACCTTGTGGATCTAGGTCTTGGAGTTCTTTGGTGTTCTCCTTTGTTCTTCCTCTCATATTCCTCCATAGCTTTTGTTGCTTTGGTGGGATTTGAGGGAGAGGGACTTGAGCACTTGGTGTGTTCTTGCCATTGCATTAGTTGCATCGGTTTGAGTTCTCCACGGTGATACGTGGAAGTGAAAAGTTGAGAAGCTTATTACTCTTGGGTGTTTGGGCACCCTAGAGCTTGTGCCTCTTGGGTGCTTGGGCGCCCTAGACGGTTGGTGGTGTCGCGGAGCTCAACCATTGTGGTGTGAAGCTCCGGGCAGGCGTCGGGGTCTCCAATTAAGTTGTGGAGATTGCCCCGAGCAAGTTGTACGGGTTCGGTGACCGCCCCCAAGGGTCGCCACAAGTGTACGGGTTCGGTGACCGCCCCCAAGGGTCGCCATTTGTACGGGTTCGGTGACCGCCCTCAAGGGTCCCTTAGTGGAATCACGGCACCTCGCATTGTGTGAGGGCGTGAGGAGAATACGGTGGCCCTAGTGGCATTTTGGGGAGCATTGTGCCTCCACACCGCTCTAACGGAGATTAGCATCCGCAAGGGTGTGAACTTCGGGATACATCGTCTTCTCCGCGTGCCTCGGTTATCTCTTACCCGAGCCCTTTACTTATGCACTTACTTTGTGATAGCCATCGATCTTGAAGTTATATATCTTGCTATCACTTAGTTGCTTATCTTGTTTAGCATAAGTTGTTGGTGCACATAGGTGAGCCTTGCGTTATTAGGTTTTGTGCTTGACAAAGTAAACGTTAGTTTTATTCCGCCTTTATTCAAGCCTAAACCGTAATTGTTTTAAAGCGCCTATTCACCCCCCCCTCTAGGCGACATCCACGTCCTTTCAACCTCCGAACACAAGGAGCAAATCCTTGGTCCTTCTGAGGTACTTAAGAATACTTTTAACTGCTGTCCAGTGTTCCAGTCCTGGATCACTCTGGTACCTGCTGCTAACACTTCGTGCATAGGAAACATCTGGTCTTGTACATAGCATGACATACATGATGGAACCAACTGCAGAAGCATATGGAACATCATTCATCTGTACTCGCTCATCAAGAGTCCGAGGACACTGATTCTTGCAAAGCACTGTGCCAGGTGACATTAGGAGTAGACCTTTCTTGGCGTTCTCCATATTAAACCTCTTTAATACCTTGTCAATGTACGTGCTTTGGCTAAGCGCTATAAGGCGTCTTGATCTATCTCTATAGATCTTGATGCCCAATACATACGCTGCTTCGCCCAAGTCTTTCATCAAAAAACTCTTCTTCAACGACTCTTTTATTTCACTAAGAAAATTCACGTCATTTCCAATCAATAATATGTCGTCCACATATAAGATTAGAAATGCTTTTGCGCTCCCACTAAACTTCTTGTAAACACAAGACTCTTCGTCATTCCTAATGAAGCCAAACTCTTTGACCACTTTGTCAAAACGAATATTCCAGCTCCTTGATGGTTGCTTCAGACCATAAATGACCCTCTGAAGCTTGCATACCTTTCCAGCATCTTTAGGATTGACAAAACCTCCAGGCTGTATCATGTATACATCCTCTTCAAGATTTCCATTTAGGAAAGCCGTTTTGACATCCATCTGCCATATTTCGTAATCGAAATAAGCAGGAATTGCTAGCATTATCCGCACATACTTAAGCATAGCTACGGGCTAGAAAGTCTCATCATAGTCAACTCCTTGAATTTGCCCGAACCCTTTCGCGACAAGTCTAGCTTTATGGATAGTAACATTACCATCCGCCTCTGTCTTTCTTTTGAAAATCATTTACAACCAATGGGCTTCACGCCCTCTGGAGGTTCCACCAAGTTCCACACTTGGTTTTCGTACATGGATTGCATTTAGGATTTCATGGCTTCATGCCATTCTTTTGAGCTAGGCCCCTCCATCGCTTCCTTGTAGTGCGCAGGTTCATCATCCTCAAGGATGAAGATCTTGTTATGAAACCACTCAGGTGGCTCGATAGCCCTACCTGATCTGCGCGGTTCAGTCACAAATGAAAGGGCATTTCCCGCCTTAAGTGTTTTGGTGTTGATGACAATGCATTTGTGGACTAACCGTGTGCCTAAGCTACTCAGGTATACTCTTTGTTGCACAAGACGGTTGAGCAACCCTCCGGACGGAAAAGAGCGAAGACGGCATTTCCGACGTGTTTATTTCTTTGGTCGTAGGAAATTTGTACTATTAAGAGGGGGTCTGCATTGGAAGGTACTGGGTGAATCAAACACGTACACATCTAAATATTGCACCCACATATTGCCTTTCGCTTTGAGGAGAGAGCTTCAAATTCAACCAAATGTAGAAAACTTGCTCAGGGCGGTTGTACCGCTTGAGCAAGCGGTTGTACCGCTTGTCCGGTACTTCTGGACAACTATCGCTGAGGGGTGATTCCCTCTGGTTTGGTAGTGCCCAGGGTGTGAGCTCAGCGGTTGAACCACTGGTCCCAGTGCAGTTGTACCACTTAGGACTTTGTAGCTCCACCCTGCACTACCGGCGGTTGTTCCGGTCCTTGCACCGCTCCATGTACCGCGAGAGGGTGATTTCCTTTCGGGTACTGGGTGCGGAACAGGGCGGTGGTCCACCGGTTGTCCCGCTTATCATTTATATAGCGGTACTACCGGGGTCAGGAGTGGTTGTACCACTCCGGACTTGGTGGTCACCGAAGGAAGGACTCGGGCGGTTGTACCGGTGCAGGTACCGCCCCGAGTACCACGAATAGGGTGATTCCGTTCGGGTCTCGGGTGCGGTACAGGGCGGTGGTCGCGTGGTTGTTCCGGTTTATTTAGTTAAACCGGTCCAACAGGGCCACCCAGCGGTTGTACCGCTATGGCTCTGCGTGTGCAGAGTTAAGCCCTGGGCGGTTGTACCGCAGCCACCTTCGGTTGTACCACCCCTGTGCGATTCTGCACATAACGGTTGGATTTGTTTGGACACTATATAAGGAGGGGGTTCTTCCACGTCCCACCTACCTCTTGCCTCTCTCTCTCCTCCATTAATCCCCCAAGCTCATTCTTGCCCGATCTCCATTTCTAGCCAATCAAACTTGTTGCTTTGCTAGGGATTGAGGGAGGAGACCTAGATCTACACTTCCACCAAATGAAATTTGATTCCCTCATACTTTCTCTTGTGGATCTTGTTACTCTTGGGTGTTTGGGCACCCTAGACGGAAGAGGTCACCTCGGAGCCACAATCCATTGTGGTGAAGCTTCGTGGTGGTGTTGGGAGCCTCCAATTAAGTTGTGGAGAGAGCCCCAACCTTGTTTGTAAAGGTTTCGGTTGCCGCCTTCAAGGGCAACGCTAGTGGATTCGTGGCACCTTGCATTGTGCGAGGGCGTGAGGAGAATAGGGTGAGTCCTTGGGACGCTTGAGGAGCATTGTGACTCCACACCCCTCCAACGGAGACGTACCTCCCCCAAAGGAGGGAACTTCGGCAGCACATCCTCGTCGCCATCGACTCCACTTGCGGTTACTTCGTGCCTTTACTTTGTGCAAGCTTTTATCGTGTGTTTACTCTTGCTTGCACTTTTCACTAGTGTTGCTTGTCATATAGGTTGTCCACCTAGTTGCATATGTAGACAACCTACTTTCGTGTTAAACCTATAATTTGCAAAAGAGGTTAAAAATTGTTAGTCGCCTATTCACCCCCCTCTAGTCGACCATAACGATCCTTTCAATTGGTATCAGAGCCTCGTCTCTTTATTAAGGGCTTTACCGCCTAAAGAGTATGGTTGACGACGGGGAAAGGAGTGAGGATGTCCTCGCGGCCGTGGATACGACCGTGGTCACCCAAAATGATTTAAACGAGGCCATGGCCTCACTTAAATCATCGATGGTGGACAAGGTCCAAGACATGCTAGATAAATTTCTTGAAGACATGAAAGCCACTACCGCTCCCGAGAAAATAGCCGAAGCTATTCCCTTGGAAACGGATGTCGACTCCTCTAAGGAAGCGGCTAATGGCTTGAAGCCTAATTCTTCTCAAGGAAAGGATGGGTTGGGCATCCATGCCGCGGTTGCCCCTCCTCCGGACTATGGTGGCCCGGTCCCCTCACCTCATATAAACAATCATGGGCCTCCTCCTAAGCTTGATTTGACTAACTTTGCTAATTGGGTTTTTCGAATTAAGTCTCATTTGAACAGCTCCTCTACTCAACTTTGGAGGATCATCAAACAAGGCTATTATCCACATGATCCAAGCAACTTGACTCCAAGAGAAGAAGTGGACAATCAACTTAATGGATCCGCCTTGTTCATCCTACAAGCATCCATGCCCCCCGAAGAGCTCCCCCACTTGCGACCATTCATTCTTGCCAAAGATGCATGGGAGCACATCAACTGTTTGTACAAGAGAAGCTCGAGCATTCAACGCTCCAACTTTGAGGTCATTCTTGATGAAGCCGATGAGTTCGTCATGAATGAAGATGAAGATCCCCGTGATCTCTGCCGGAGGTTGACGGCTCTTGCGGTTTCTCTCCGAGACCATGGGAGCAAGGACACAGATGACAATTGGTTCAAGCGCAAGTTTCTTAAGGCGATCATTCCCTACAATAAGAACATGTCTTCCGTGATTCGCCAAAGACCGGACTTCCATACCTTGTCCTCCAATGACGTGTTAGATGAGTTCGTTGCAATGAACATCTTGAACAAGACCGCCGACAACGCACTTGCTCGGGTTCAACGTACGAAGAAGCCCAACCTTGCTTTGAAGGCCAAGGTAGTCCAAGAAGAGGATGAAGAAGAAGAGGAGGAGAGTTGCCCCCGAAGACACCAAATATGCTTACCACGAGCACATGGCTCTAGCGTCAAGGCAATTTTGGGGCAACAATAGAAACTCCAAGCCCAATTATTCCAAGAACAACTCAAGTGGCTCAAATTTCAAGGGCCAACGTGTGAGGACTTGCTACAATTGCGGGAACGTGAGTCACTTCGTCGTGGATTGTCCTTATGAGAAGAGGGAAGACAATGGAGGCAAGCTTATCCGCAAAGACAAGTCCAAATCTTTCTCAAGCAAGAACAACAACTATGCGAAGAAGGTACCTCAAAAGGGCTTGGTGGTGCACGAAGAGTACGACTCCGATGATGATGAAGATGCAAGTGGTGAAGGGGTTGCAACGGCCTCTGTGGCCATTGCCACCACTCCATCACCAAAGGTGTGTCTCTTCGACTCCCCCAACGAGAACATCATCACCACCCACAAGTGCCTCATGGACAAGGCTTACAACAAGGTAACTCCTAACATCAAAGCAATTGTGTCTACTAATCCCTCTTTGATGAATTGTGAGGAAGATTGTGAGGAGGCAAAGGAAGAGGTAAATTAATTTGACAAGTTCATGGGCAAACGCAAAGGTGAGACCAAGAAGCACTTTGTTGCTCTCTTGGAACAACTTGGTGAAGCTAACGATCACATTGAGACCCAAGAGGAAACCATCACTAAGATGGAAGGGCATAGCCGTGATTATGCCGATGAGATTGCGGATATTTCTCATGCTCTTGAGGAAGAGCAAGGTCTTAGAGTGGCTCTTGAGGAGTCACAAAATGTGGACCTTGCTAAATTAAAGAAAGATCATGATCATGCTCAAGTGCTTGCTAAAGTGCTTAAATCTGAGAATGTTGAACTTGGGGTTGGCCATGCTAGACTCAAAGAGGAGTTTGCATTACTAGACAAGGCTCACAAGGCCTTGAAGAGTGCTCATGCTACACTCAAGGAGTCTCATGATCAACTCTAAGTGAAGCTAACTAAATAGATGGCTACTTGTGCTCCTTTTGTTTTGATTGATAGTGCTCATGCAACTAACCCTTGTTGTGAGCATGCTCATCTTGTTGAGGAGAACGCTAAGTTGAAGGAGCAACTTGAGAAAGGCCTTGTGTCGTGCATACAAGGTGAGAAGAACCTAAATGAACTTTTGAGCAATCAAAAGGAAGTTGTGGGCAAGGAGGGACTTGATTTGCACCCAACTCAAAGAAGAAGAAGAAGACAAGCAAGAAGAGTAAGACCAAACAAGCTCTCCCTCTCAAAGATGTATTTGTGAAGGAAGGAGAGGGTGCTCCAAAGGATAATAAGAACAAGGTGGTGGGTGGTAATGCCAATAGGGGCAAAATCACTCATCCCAACCATGCCGGCGATTTTAACCCTTCATATGTTTTATGCCGTGCTAATGATGGACATGTTCATGATAAATTTGTTGGTTCTCCTTATGAGTACGTTGAATGGTCTATTTGGGTTCCTAAGACCCTTGTTACTAACATCAAAGGACCCATTCAAGAATGGGTACCTAAAACCAAGCATTGATCTTATGTAGGAATTTGCTTCCGGTGGAGTGTCATGGTTGCTTGATAGTGGAGCGACAAATCATATGACCGGAAGCAAGGACTTGGTGGTGGACGTTCAATCAAGTACATCTATGCCCACCCATGTCCAATTTGGTGATGCCTCAATGTCAAAGGTATTGGGTCTTGGCAAGGTGGTCATCTCACCGGACTTGTCCATTGAGAAGGTCATGCTTGTTGAGACCCTTGCATACAATCTACTTTCCGTTCATCAACTTGCACTTATGGGCTTTGCAACTTTCTTTGATATTGATACCGTGGCCCTTTTGTGGAGCAAGACTCTTAAAGTAGCCTTTGTTGGACATGTCGAGAACGGTCTCTATGTGGTTAACTTTTCGGAGAGACTCACTAAGACTGCGACTTTTCTAATGGCTAAAGTTGACGTGGGGTGGCTTTGGCATCGCCGTTTAGCCCACGTCAATATGAGATCTTTGCAAGCCTCCTTAAAGGGGATCACATCCTTGGACTAACAAATGTTAGTTTTGCCAAAGATCGTGCTTGCAGTGCTTCTTTCGAAGGAAAGCTACATGAGAAGGCTCATCGTTCCAAGACCATTATCTCTTCCAAGAGGCCTTTGGAGCTCCTTCACATGGATCTCTTTGGTCCTCCATCATTTGATAGTCTTGGGGGAAGGAAGTATTGCTTGGTGATAGTGGATGACTATTCAAGATACACTTGGGTATATTTCTTCAAGAGGAAGAGTGAGACCCAACAAACCGTGATCGACTTTGCAAACGAAGCTCAACATCAACATGATGCAAAGATATTGATCATAAGAAGTGACGACGGCACCGAGTTCAAGAACTACACCTTGGATGAGTTTCTTGGAGATGAGGGGATCAAGCATCAATATTCCGCACCATATACCCCTCAACAAAATGGTGTAGCGGAGAGGAAGAACTGGACGTTGATGGATACGGCAAGGACCATGATGACAGAATTCAAGTCTCCGTACAACTTTTGGGCCGAAGCCATCAACACCGCATGTCATGCATCCAATCGGCTCTATCTCCGCAAAGGCTTGAACAAGACTCCATATGAGATACTTACCGGCAACAAGCCCAACCTCAAGTACTTCCGGGTGTTTGGTTGTAAGTGTTTCATTCTCAAGAAAGGTGCTCGTTTGTCTAAATTTGAAACTAGAGCTCAAGAGGGCATATTTGTTGGTTATGATACAAACTCTCATGCTTATCGAGTTCTCAACAATTCCAATGGACTCATTGAGGAATCGTGTAACGTGGAGTTTGATGAGAATAATGGATCCCATGTGGAGCAAAGTGGTCTTTGTGATGTAGGTGATGAAATTCCTCCTCAAGCCATAATAAGAATGGGTGTGGGCCAAATCCTACCCGTTGAGGAACCCCTTGTGGTGGAAGGAGAAGGACAAAGTTCTATGCAAGTGGAACCATCACCGACACTAAACCCACACACTTCCGAAGAACAAAGGGAAGGCCCTCAATCAAGTGAACAAGATCAAGGGCAAGATCAATGCAATGATGGTGATGAGACACCAAGTGATGCCCAAGATCAAGTTCATGACCGTGAGCAAGCTCAAGAAGACGCTCAAGATACTCAAGATGAAGCTCCTCAAGAATCTCTTGAAGAGCAAATAGAGCGTCGAGCCGCCAAGATTGCTTCCAAGCTAGAGAAAGATGGACACATTTTGGACAATGTCCTAGGAAGCTTAAGAAAAGGGGTAACCACTCGTAAACAATTAACAAATTTTGTGAGCATCACGCGTTTGTCTCTTGTGTTGAACCCCAAAAGGTATTTGAGGCGCTCGAGGACCCGGATTGGCTTGAAGCCATGCATGAAGAACTCAACAACTTCGAGCGCAACAAAGTATGATGATTGGTGGAAAGGCCAAAGGAGCATCATAATGTCATAGGGACCAAGTGGATCTTCAAGAACAAGCAAGATGCACATGGGATAGTCATTCGTAACAAGGCAAGATTGGTGGCTCAAGGTTACTCCCAAGTCGAGGGTGTCGACTACGGTGAAACCTTCGCTCCCGTTGCTCGCCTTGAATCTATTCGCATGTTGCTTGCATATGCATCCCATCATAATTTCAAGTTGCAACAAATGGATGTGAAAAGTGCATTTCTTAATGGTCCTCTTAATGAATTGGTATATGTCAAACAACCCCCGGGGTTCGAGGATCCCAAGTTCCCCAATCATGTCTATAAACTCGATAAGGCGCTCTATGGCCTTAAACAAGCCCCACGTGCGTGGTATGAGCACCTTACCGAGTTGTTAGAAGATCGTGGGTTTTAAATTGGGAAAATTGATCCCACTCTTTTTACTAAGAGGGTTAAAGGGGATTTATTCATAAGCCAACTATATGTTGATGATATTATCTTTGGTTCTCCTAACAAAGCTTTCAATGATGAGTTTGCCGCACTAATGACCAAGAAGTTCGAGATGTCTATGATGGGAGAGTTCAAGTTCTTTCTTGGGTTCGAAGTCAAGCAACATAGAGAAGGAACTTTCATCAACAAAAGCCAAATACACCCAAGACATGCTCAAGAGGTTCAAGTTGGATGATGTCAAAATGGCCAAGACATGCCCACCAAGTGCCACCTTGATCTCGATCCCAATGGTAAAGCGGTGGATCAGAAGGTATATCGTTCTATGATTGGATCTTTGCTTTACCTTTGTGCATCTAGACCGGATATCATGTTGAGTGTGGGAATGTGTGCAAGGTTTGAATCCGCACCAAAAGAAAGCCACTTAGTGGCGGTCAAGAGAATCTTTCGATATTTGGCTCATACCCCAAACTTTGGCTTATGGTATCCTAAAGGAGCAAGTTTTGATCTTATTGGTTATACGGATTCGGATTGGGCGGGAGACCAAGTGGAGAGGAAGTCAACTTCCGGAGGATGCCAATTCCTTGGTCGCTCTTTGGTGAGTTGGTCTTCCAAGAAGCAAAATTGTGTATCTCTCTCTACCATCGAAGCCGAGTACATTGCCGCCGCAAGTTGTTGTGCCCAATTGCTATGGATGAGGCAAACTTTAAAGGATTACGGTGTCATTTTTGACAAAGTGCCTCTTCTATGTGACAATGAAAGTGCTATCAAGATTGCCTACAACCCCGTGCAACATAGCAAGACAAAGCACATTGAGATTCGTCATCACTTCATCCGGGATCACGTCAAGCGTGGAGATATTGATCTAACTTATGTAGGCACCGAGCAACAACTAGCGGATATTTTCACGAAGCCATTTCGCGAGTTAAGGCATGAGCTAAATATCATTGATTCGAGCAATGTGGATTAAGACCATGCACATCCCACCACACTCATCATTTTATCTTGTTTTAGATGTAGGCATGGACATAGGGGGAGTGTTGTTCTCTTAATGAACTCACACTCCTCTTATTATGCGTAAATAAAATCAATCTTTCACATCCGCCATTGTTGATGGCACTTGTGCTTCAAAGATGAGTTTTGGTTTTGGGACCAAGGTTAAAATCTTCGCGGTGCCAAGCCATTTGACTCTAACAAAGGTGGCCTCGGCCACCGACCCTCTCTTTCCTTTAAGAGAGGTTTTGGTTCTCTTTGGTCGTTCATGTGCTTTTTCTAGACTTTTAGGTCTTAGGTGTTTGTACACTCCAAGTTTGGCTTTTCTCTTTTTGCATCTTGCAATCTTGGAGTGCACACCACCATATTTCAGTTACCTGTCTCCAACCCAAGCCTATACTCATCCCAAAAAACCATCTGAAAATCTATTGTATACAAGTCAACTTGATCTTTGTAGCAGCTCCAGCGGCTGGGCGGTTCAACCACAGGGGGACGCCGTACAACCGTTGTTCCCCTTGGCTGAAGCGTTACAGCGGTTCAACTGGTGGGGCAGTCATGGTTCAACCGCTATCCCCACGTCTGACATGTTGGGCCGGTACAACCGCAAGGTTGCAAGCGGTACTACCGCCCACCTTCCCAGGTGAGCGGAAGTACCGCCCTCAACCCTGCTGGTTGTGCAGGGGGCGGTACAACCGCACCTTTGTGCGGTACAACCGCCCAGGGGATTGGGCGGGTTTATAAGGCACGAGGCCGAAGGGTTTTTTCTTTTTCCCCATCAGCCCCCGTGTTCTTCCTCCGCCCCAACCTCCAGCCGCCGTCGCTGCTGCTACGGGTGGTCCTCCGACCCTCCGGTTCCTCCATCCCCTCATCGGATCCGCTCCGTGGGGGCTTCCTCCTCCCCGATCTCTTCCCATGGACGCCGGTAATGCCCCGATTTGCTTTTCTATTGGTTTCAATCTTTGAATCCCCATATCTAGGGCATTGCTAGTTGTCCCATGTTTTTGGCTAAACCTATGGATGGAAGAGATCACATTATTGCTATAATCGTGCTTGTAAGTAGTTAGAAAAGATATATTGCGTTGTTAGATTCAAATCGTTTTGGTTGTGCCCTTCCTCCCGCGTTGGAACTGCTGTCGGCCAGCGGTATAACCGCTGCGAGCGGTACAACCGCGGTAGGGGGCGGTACAACCGGGGATTCTGAATTTATTCTGTACTATTACCTTT
Source organism: Elymus sibiricus (assembly GCA_039707655.1). Lineage (NCBI taxonomy): Eukaryota > Viridiplantae > Streptophyta > Magnoliopsida > Poales > Poaceae > Elymus > Elymus sibiricus. The sequence goes on from CM077676.1 coordinate 21,383,820, forward strand.
TCTCTCTACTTCATCAAGTATTTTCTTCCGGACTTGTGTGCATATCTCTTATCTTTTCTTGGTCCCTCTATTGCTCCCCCGTGTGTGCAGGTGGTTCAGGTTCTCACTCAGCTCCTCGCAAGAATGTCAGAAAGTGTGCACGAAGGGGCAAGCAGCCCGCTGAGGATGAGTCTGAAGTTGTTGCACCAACGGTACTCGTCGCCAAAAGTCAGCCACAGCCAAGCAGCGTATGGCAAGGCCCATGCTTAAGTGGTCTGTCAAGGACTGGGGTAGATTCCGCACTATAAACCCGTACCTCACTCCGAGGAACCCCAGGTGGACAGCTCCAGAGTATTGGACAGAGTTGCAGGAGAGGATTGTCTCTGAGGTTTATGAGGTGCAGAAGAACAAGTTTACCAAGCAGTGGTCCATTGATGTTCAGCACATGCGCGACAACGCCGAGAACTTTGGTGAGGCCCTCGCTCTCTGTGAGGAGTTTGATCTTCTAAAGATCATGGAGGTTAACTGTGATTTTGATCCTCATCTGGTACATCAGTTCTATGCCACAGTTGACTTTGGACGTAATGATGCTCGTACCTTGTCCTTCATGGTCCGTGATGAGTTCTTTCAGGTTCCCTGGAGCTCATTCTGCAACGCTATTAGGTATGGTGATACTGGCCTAGAAGGAACTGGTGGCATTCGTCCTCTTGACATGCCTGAGCCCATGGGGAAGAAAGCTCTGGCTCCACTATATCTGGCCGGTCGTGGCATTATGGGTGACTCTGCAGATCTTATTCCAGTTTATGACATCATGCACAGAGTTTTCAGGAATGTGCTTCTACCCTAGGTGGGCAATCAGGATCAGATTCATGGTTACTTGGTTGACTTGATGCTTGCAATGCATACTGAGCGGGGCAAGGGTACTACAGTTGACATTTCCAACTGGCTATGTGTAACACCCCAAAATTTTAATGCGAAGTTTTTACAAAATAAAAATTTGCTATAAATAATAATTGTAATTTATTTGGTTGTTTTAATAATTTTTGGAACTCTTTAGGTTACTTTCCCTTTTAGTTCCTTTCTCAAACTAAATTTTTCGTAAATAAATTATGACCTGAATAACTTTTCTCAATTTTTTTTATTACCTTTAAATATCAGTAGGAAATATTTTTCATAACAAATTTGCCCCCAAATAATTCTTTTAACGGTATTTTCTAAACCCTGAAATGCTTCTATTGAACTAAAACTTTTCAAATAAATTTCATAAAATACCACAAATTTTTTGTGAGATTCTTTGATGCCTATAATTCACTTTTATGCAAAAATCCATCATGGTCATTTGAAAATTTTGAGCAAATCTTCTATTTTACAATTCTGCTCTATCCAAAGCATTGAACTACAACCCTAGTTTCTGTAGCTCAATAAATTCTGAAATTTTTCCACACTATAGTCCTTCCTAAGAAACTCTTAAGTCCAGAAGATCAGCTCCATTTACATCTTTTAAGTTCACCAAATAGTGCCCTGAAATTTTGATCCAGAACTGAAATCTACTAAAACTTGCACTTGCAAGATTCTTCTTTTGTCCATCCAACCCTACCATCATCACTGTCCTTCAATGAAGCTCAATCCTGCCAAGTTTCAGTTCCAGAAAATTCTTCTAGGACACCCAGTCATTTTATCAAACAGCTCCTGTGCATGACCGAATCTATGCAACCTTCTGAACTGCATGTGCCACTGGTACCTGACGACAAACCAACCACACCAAGGCCTTAGACCAGCACCAACACACCACCAGGACATGATTTTATCCTTGAACGCACAGTGTGCGCGCACTTGGCCTGGTAACCACGTGTCTGGCACGCGCTGGGCGTGCCAGAGCACCCGTTTGGCCGACAGGGCACCCGAGCCCCTGCCGCCACCTCCTCTAGCTCCCTCTACCGCCAGATAGCACCAGCTGCACGCCCGCGACTACCTTCACCCCCACCGTGGCCGCTGGCACTGGCCGGCGTCGCCCTTCACCGCCACCCGTCGCTGTCAGTACGGGTGCGGCGCCGCCCGTGCCACCTGGAGCCCCTCCAAGGCACCAGCACACCCCACGCTTAATTGCCAACTACCTGAGTTCACCCGGAGCTCAACAACCTCGCCACCATCCATGCTTGCCTTCAATGGCCGCCCGCCGTCGTGTCCATATCTGGAAACCGCGGAACCGACCTTCTCGGCCTATAAAAGCTCAACCCCGAGTCCTTTTCTTCACACCACGGCACTCTTTCATCCTCAAGCTCGCTTCCGGAGCACTTAATTAGCCCGGACGCGATCATCTTCTTCATCTCCGGAGAAACCACCCGCTGCCATCTCTCTGCCGACCTTGTCACAACCAAAATCTCTCGGCCAAATACCACTAAACCAGAAGCCTACCAGGACCACCTAAAGCCTCTTCCGTAGCTCAATTTCACCAGAAATATTCCAGAGCCGAAAGCCCCTTTTCACCGTAGCCCCTTTCCGCCATGGTTGACGCCATGCTCGATGCCGAGCATCCCGGCGATCCTTTTCACCTCTTGTGGACGCGGTCCACCCTCCTGAGCACGCCGGTATGACGGGCATCGCGTTTGGTGCTCACCATCGCCGGCGCGAGCCACGGCCAGGGCGCCCCTCTGTTCTGGCGAGAGGAGGGGGACGAACCCGACCAGCGGGCCCTGCTTGTCGGTGGCTCTTATTATCTCCTCCGGTAGCGCATCAGCGTCTGTACGTTTCCCTTGGGGAAAAGCGTACTCCAGGCAGTACGTCTCCACAATCTCCAGCACAGACGGGCCAGCCCAGCGGTTGCGGCCCAGTAGCGCCAGCTCTCCGCCACTTTCGGCCCAGTCCACGTTTTCCTTTTATTATTTTCACAAAAAAATGGTGAGGACCCAGATGCAATTGTTTTAATTACAGAATAGTCCCTAAGATTAAAACATTAATAACTCTTTATTCCTAACTCCGTTTTAGTTGATTCTTTTTCTAAAATTATTTATTTTTCCTCTAGTTTATTTTAGTATTTATTTCAAAAATTTCCAAACAACTTTATTATACTGTTTTGTTTTTATGTGATTCCTTCGTTATTTTGAAAATAGGAAAAAACGAAGGGAAGTGATTTTTGCAAGCCTATGGAGTGTACCCAATTTTTCTGCATGCTCAAGGCAAGCATCTTGAACTCTTGATATGATGATTGCTTGAGGGATTGCTTGCTAGAATTTTTGAAACATGTTATGTTGCATCAAATAAAATTGCAAAGTGATGATTATGCATGTGTGGTTGCTTGCTAGTATTTTGATTTTTACTAGACATGAAACATATGTGGATGAGTTTATTGTTTCATGCCATACATGCCTATGCTTGCCAGGTCTAACCACAGGAACAGGAATGAATTTGTCACTAGTAAAGTGACCGTGAAACAGGGTTCATGTTGTGACGTGAATGAATTGAGGCTGGAATGTTAGGACATGCCGGATTGTGACCTTGTGTGATGCTATAAATGAAATGACATATATTGTGTTAACCACTGCAGGGAATATAAGCTCCAGAGTCGACCATAGATCGAGTCTTGTTACCGTTGCTTCCTAACTATTCCCGTGCTACCACATGACCCTCCCGAGAGGGTATGGTTTAGTAAGTTGTTAACCCCTTTCACAGCACACACTATACAGAGGGGCCATAGTGAATGATACCTTTGGCTGGCTTAAATCATGTCACTTGGTCTGAGGGGGCATGAGTGTTTCCTGTTGGGACAGAAGAGGGGGGCACCCCTAGTTGCGCGCATTATAAATACAGTCGTCTGCTCATGCTAGGTTGTGACCACTCCGTCTCAAGGTTTTTCCTTGTCCGATGCTTTGGGTGATTCCTGGCATCGAGTAATTAAAACTGGTGTGTGTTGGTCAGGTGTGTTTGCAACCCAAAGGCCATAATTGGAACTCGTCAACATTTCGATGCTGGCTAAAGAAATCCTTTACTTGTGGGTAAAGAGTACAATCTCTGCAGAGTTAAAACTATTCAAATAGCCGTGTCCGCGGTCAAGGACGTCAGTTGGGAAGGGTCAAGTGTCTGTCTTAGTGTCGGTCTTCGGAGGAAAATAATTAAATGAAGAATTGACTATGGATCACTTGATGACAATTGTTGTTATTATTGATATTGCCATGATTATTATTATTAATGCTGTTTTGGGCTAAGGACGTGTATCTGTATCAAGGACGTGTCCACCAGTAAACAATGATTTCTGGAATTTTGCTTCCGGAAAGCGGCCCTGACAACTTGGTATCAGAGCCAGGCTGACCGTTGGCTAACCCTATCTTAGCCTGGTCACTATCCTTAGATTTCCACACCGTCCACACCTTTTCCTGTTCTTAGTCAAGCCTAGCCTATCCGATAGACCAAATAGTGGCCGACCGACTATCTCTTTTTGATAGTCGGTGCCCAACCTATTCATAGGCCATGTGCCTGTGGCAGACACCTGAGTTGTCCCATCCGCAAGCGTGCGATGGAAGACTCAGTTGGCCTATAAAGGAAGCCTTGCCACAACCCAGCACAGCACAGCCTACATCCTCCCTTTGACGCCTAAACCACCAAAATGCCTGGTGCCATCGTTTGCAATGAGACCACTGCAGTCGAGGCTGGAGACTTTGTAGCCATCCTCGCCAACGTCACTCGTCATGCCCTTGGCATAGAGGAGCCCACGGAGTATGTTGTGTACCGGGAACACGTGAGTGATGCCATCCACCACTTGCTCCAGAAGAAGAAGAGTGTGCCCCAGAACCAGGAACCGTTCCGCAAAACCCAGTAGATCTTACCATTGGACCGTAGACCACCATGAGTGTGTTTGTTGTAGCATGAAATGCTTTGTTTGCGCAATGTGACTTTTGTGCTATTGCTTATGACGTGAATGTATTGCTATGATTATGCCTTGTGTGACTGATTGTTTTGCTGTTATGATTTGCATATAGTCCTTCTGCCTTAACCAATCTCGAGGACGAGATTTTCTTAAGGGGGGTAGATGTTGTAACACCCCAAAATTTTAATGCAAAGTTTTTACAAAATAAAAATTTGCTAGAAATAATAATAGTAATTTATTTGGTTGTTTTAATAATTTTTGGAACTCTTTAGGTTACTTTCCTTTTTAGTTCCTTTCTCAAACTAAATTTTTGGTAAATAAATTATGACCTGAATAACTTTTCTCAATTTTTTTTACTACTTTTAAATATCAGTAGGAAATATTTTTCATAACAAATTTGCCCCCAAATAATTCTTTTAACGGTATTTTCTAAACCCTGAAATGCTTCTGTTGAACTAAAACTTTTCAAATAAATTTTATAAAATACCACAAATTTTTTGTGAGATTATCTGATGCCTATAATTCACTTTTATGCAAAAATCCATCATGGTCATTTGAAAATTTTGAGCAAATCTTCTATTTTACAATTCTGCACTATCCAAAGCATTGAACTACAACCCTAGTTTCTGTAGCTCAATAAATTCTGAAATTTTTCCACACTATAGTCCTTCCTAAGAAATTCTTAAGTCCAGAAGATCAGCTCCATTTACATCTTTTAAGTTCACCAAATAGTGCCTTGAAATTTTGATCCAGAACTGAAATCTACTAAAACTTGCACTTGCAAGATTCTTCTTTTGTCCATCCAACCCTACCATCATCACTGTCCTTCAATGAAGCTCCATCCTGCCAAGTTTCAGTTCCAGAAAATCCTTCTAGGACACCCAGCCATTTTATCAAACAGCTCCTGTGCATGACCGAATCTATGCAACCTTCTGAACTGCATGTGCCACTGGTACCTGACGACAAACCAACCACACCAAGGCCTTAGACCAGCACCAACACACCACCAGGACATGAATTTATCCTTGAACGCACAGTGTGCGCGCACTTGGCCTGGTGACCACGTGTTTGGCACGCGCTGGGCGTGGCCAGAGCACCCGTTTGGCCGACAGGGCACCCGAGCCCCTGCCGCCACCTCCTCCAGCTCCCTCTGCCCCCAGATAGCACCTGCTGCACGCCCGCGACCACCTTCAACCTCACCGTGGCCGCTGGCGCCGGCCGGCGCCGCCCTGCACCGCCACCCGTCGCTGTCAGTACGGGTGCGGCGCCGCCCGTGCCACCTGGAGCCCCTCCAAGGCACCAGCACACCCCACGCTTAATTGCCAACTACCTGAGTTCACCCGGAGCTCAACTACCTCACCACCGTCCATGCTTGCCTTCAATGGCCGCCCGCCATAGTGTCCATATCTGGAAACCGCGGAGCCGACCTTCTCGGCCTATAAAAGCTCAACCCCGAGTCCTTTTCTTCACACCACGACACTCTTTCATCCTCAAGCTCGCTTCCGGATCACTTAATTAGCCCGGACGCGATCATCTGCTTCATCTCCGGAGAAACCACCCGCCGCCATCTCTCTGCCGACCTTGTCACAACCAAAATCTCTCGGCCAAATACCACTAAACCAGAAGCCTACTAGGACCACCTAAAGCTTCTTCCGCAGCTCAATTTCACCAGAAATATTCCAGAGCCAGAAGCCCCTTTTCACCGTAGCCCCTTTCCACCATGGTTGATGCCATGCTCGATGCCGAGCATCCCGGCGATCCCTTTCACCTCTTGTGGACGCGGTCCACCCTCCTGAGCACGCCGGTATGACGGGCGTCGCGTTTGGTGCTCGCCATCGCCGGCGCGAGCCACGGCCAGGGCGCCCCTCTGTTCTGGCGAGAGGAGGGAGACGAACCCGACCAGTGGGCCCTGCTTGTCGGTGGCTCTTATTATCTCCTCCGGTAGCGCATCAGCGTCTGTACGTTTCCCTTGGGGAAAAGCGTACTCCAGGCAGTACGTCTCCACAATCTCCAGCATAGACGGGCCAGCACAGCGGTTGCGGCCTAGTAGCGCCAGCTCTCCTCCACTTTCGGCCCAGTCCGTGTTTTTCTTTTATTATTTTCACAAAAAAAATGGTGAGGACCCAGATGCAATTGTTTTAATTATAGAATAGTCCCTAAGATTAAAACATTAATAACTCTTTATTCCTAACTCCGTTTTAGTTGATTATTTTTCTAAAATTCTTTATTTTTCCTCTAGTTTATTTTAGTATTTATTTCAAAAATTTCCAAACAACTTTATTATACTGTTTTGTTTTTATGTGATTCCTTCGTTATTTTGAAAATAGGAAAAAACGAAGGGAAGTGATTTTTGCAAGCCTATGGAGTGTACCCAATTTTTCTGCATGCTCAAGGCAAGCATCTTGAACTCTTGATATGATGATTGCTTGATGGATTGCTTGCTAGAATTTTTGAAACACGTTATGTTGCATCAAATAAAATTGCAAAGTGATGATTATGCATGTGTGGTTGCTTGCTGGTATTTTGATTTTTACTAGACATGAAACATATGTGGATGAGTTTATTGCTTCATGCCATACATGCCTATGCTTGCCAGGTCTAACCACAGGAACAGGAAAGAATCTGTCACTAGTAAAGTGACCGTGAAACAGGGTTCACGTTGTGACATGAATAAATTGAGGGTGGCATGTTGGGACATGCCGGATTGTGACCCTGTGTGATGGTATAAATGAAATGACATATATTGTGTTAGCCACTGCAGGGAATATAACCTCCAGAGTCGACCATAGATCGAGTCTTGTTACCGTTGCTTCCTAACTATTCCCGTGCTACCACATGTCCCTCCCGAGAGGGTATGGTTTAGTAAGTTGTTAACCCCTTTCACGGCACACACTATATAGAGGGGCCATAGTGAATGATACCTTTGGCCGGGTTAAATCATGTCACTTGGTCTAAGGGGGCATGAGTGTTTCCTGTTGGGACAGAAGAGGGGGGCACCCCTAGTTGCGCGCATTATAAATACGGTCGTCTGCTCATGCTAGGTTGTGACCACTCCGTCTCAAGGTTTTTCCTTGTCCGATGCTTTGGGTGATTCCTGGCATCTAGTAATTAAAACTGGTGTGTGTTGGTCAGGTGTGTTTGCAACCCAAAGGCCATAATTGGAACTCGTCAACATTTCGATGCTGGCTAAAGAAATCCTTTACTTGTGGGTAAAGAGTACAATCTCTGCAGAGTTAAAACTATTCGAATAGCCGTGTCCGCAGTCAAGGACATCAGTTGGGAAGGGTCAAGTGTCGGTCTTAGTGTCGGTCTTCGGAGGAAAATAATTAAATGAAGAATTGACTATGGATCACTTGATGACAATTGTTGTTATTATTGATATTGCCATGATTATTATTATTAATGCTGTTATGGGCTAACCCTTTTTCACGTATTGTTTGAGTATTCCCTGGGAAGGTTCTACCTCCTGGATACTCATTTTAATACTTGTGTGTTTTTCTCTTTTCTTATATAAGCCCTTTATGAGGCGTCGCTTCAGACGCCCAACTGCGGCATTTATTTTTAAGACCTTTCGAGGCGTCGCAACAGACACCCGACTGGCATGTTTGTTATTTTCTTTTGGAGTTCTCAGGACGGTCCTACCTCCTGGAATGCCACAGTTTTGTTAGCGAAGACACCCAACTGTGGCATTCGTTTATATTTTTCTCTTGGGTTCTTTCGGGATGGTTCTACCACCTGAAAACCGGCTTTATATTCCTGTGTGTCAATATGATTACTCATGCCTTGTTAATAATATTTGGCTAACCTTTATTTTTATGCAGTCATAATATTCTTATATGTTTGCATACTGTTATCTCCTTAATAATATGTTTGGGACAATGAATGTTATGTCTGGATAAGAATGTTCGGAGGAAGTAGTCGGTCTTGTTTGAATTGCTTGGCATAATCCATGATTAAGATGAAGTTGGATTTCCCTAATAAATTTGCGATCATACGAGTTTTGATTATGTTGTTATGACAGAAATATCCTCGCCTAGGGTTAAGAAAAGAAGTAGTAATATATCTTTAACCATGTATCCTTGTTAATTTAATTGCATGCTTTGATTGCCCACTTGCCGTGTCGTAATAATGATTGAACCAGTTGATAGTTTAATTGCTTGCACTCTGCCTGCTTTTATTATATCTTTTGTCCATGATGTCTTGCGAGTACATTCAAAGTACTCACCTGGCTTGTTATTGCCAGGTTCTGGAGATAGCAAGTCCGCCTAGGAGCTCGAGATAGTGGCCACATGAGCTAGGAGTTATCCCGGTCAGCCGTTCCTGTGGGAATGGAGCCCCATCAGAGTTGGAGATCCGCAAACCGCTTCCGCCATCCGCTGTTAGAAATCTCTATTGTAATTATTAGACCTATATGGTCTTGTAATTAATTCTTGTAATTGGTTGGTAATCTGTATCAAGGACGTGTCTACCAGTAAACAATGATCTTGGGGATGGTGGTGACACGAGGGGTTATTTCTGGAATTTTGCTTCCGGAAAGCGGCTCTGACACTATGGCAGGAGATGTTTGTGGTGGTGGCTTACCGCAAGGTTCCAACCTTTGCTCCTTTCATCATGGTGTTCTTGAATGCCATGTGGGCGACTCGCAAACCTGGTGAGCTGCTAACTTCACCGGATAATCTTGTTGTGCATGAGGTGAAGAAGCTCAAGAAGAAGAAGCACAATCTGCTTAGGATCCCAGCTGACAACCCCGAGGATGTGTTTGCTACCTCCAGTGACAGTGATTTTGAGATGGAGGCTGGGGCTAAGCCTAGCTGGGTCACGAAGTTGAAGGCCAAGGTCAAGAAAACGTTCTGCTTGCAGGTGGACGTCCAGAAGAAGATGTATGTGGCCCACAAGAATGAGAAGCTTGCTCATCGTAGACATATTTGAGATGACGAGAAAGCTGGACATTGCAGTTGAGAGTGGGTCTGAGAAGGACATCACTCCAGAGGACAGGTGGATCTCCACTCACAGCAGGTGGACTGATGAGGATGACTCTGATGCTGGCCCGTCTGCTTCTGCTACTCATGGCCCTGCTATTAATGAGGATATGGAGGTGGATGACCCCGAGACGGATGATGAGGAGACCGAGGAGTCAGAGGAGGATGACTGAGGTCCAGGGGCGTTAGCATCGCTCTTTCCCTTTTTGGTGTCTTGATGCCAAAGGGGGAGAGAGATCTTATTAGGTTATCAGGGATTTGCATGGGTGGGAATCACGAGCTCGTTTTCTTGGTCGTTATTGCTCGCTTGTGATTCCTTGTTTAGTCGAACTATGTGCTTTGAGTTGTGAACTTATTTGCTTGGAGACATTTTATGTTGCGTGGTGTGAGACATACTATCCCGTATCTATTTATCCTTATCATGTCATTTATGTTTGTGGAGCCTTGTTATTATGTTTGCCCTTATCTGTTGCTCCACTTCATATTATTGCAAATGCATGCTTAGTGTTTATTCAGTTCATTTGCAACCTATTGTTGGTCTATAAAATCTAGGGGGAGCGTTGATCCTAGTGTGAGCACTTTGCATTCCAAAAGCAAAATCAAAATAGTGCTTACATCTAGGGGGAGCCCGTCTATATTTTCTAGACCATTTGTGCAAATCGTTGTGTTGTCATCAACCACCAAAAAGGGGGAGATTGAAAGGGCATTTCCCGCCTTAAGTATTTTGGTGTTGATGACAATGGATTTGCGGACTAACTGTGTGCCTAAGCTACTCAGGTATACTCTTTGGGGCACAAGACGGTTGAGCACCCTCCGGACGGAAAAGAGCGAAGACATTTCCGATGTGTCTATTTCTTTGGTCGTAGGAAATCCGTACTATTAAGAGGGTGTCCGCATTGGAAGGTACTGGGTGAATCAAACACGTACACATCTAAATATTGCACACACATATTGCCTTTCGCTTTGAGGAGAGAGCTTCAAATTCAACCAAGTGCAGAAAACTTGCACAAGGCGGTTGTAACGCATGAGCAAGCGGTTGTACCGCTTGTCCGGTAATTTTGGACAACTACTGCCGAGGGGTGAATCCCTCTGGTTTGGTAGTGCCCAGGGTGTGAGCTCAGCGGTTGAACTGCTGGTGCCAGTGCAGTTGTACCGCTTAGGACTTTGCAGCTCCACCCTGCACTACCGGCGGTTGTTCCGGTCCTTGCACCGCTCCATGTACCGCGAGAGGGTGATTTCCTTTCGGGTATTGGGTGCGGAACAGGGCGGTGGTCCCCCGGTTGTCCCGCTTATCATTTATATAGCGGTACTACCGGGGTCAGGAGCAGTTGTACCGCTCCGGACTTGGTGGTCACCGAAGGAAGGACTCGGGCGGTTGTATCGGTGCAGGTACCACCCCGAGTACCGCGAATAAGGTCATTCCGTTCGGATCTCGGGTGCGGTACAGGGCGGTGGTCGCGCGGTTGTTCTGGTTTATTAAGTTAAACCAGTACAACTGGGCCACCCAGCGGTTGTACCGCTATGGCTCTGCGTGTGCAGAGTTAAGCCCTGGGCGGTTGTACCACCCCTGTGCGATTCTACACATAACGGTTGGATTTGTTTGGACACTATATAAGGAGGGGGTTCTTCCACCTCCCACCTACCTCTTGCCTCTCTCTCTCCTCCATTAATTCCCCAAGCTCATTCTTGCCCGATCTCCATTTCTAGCCAATCAAACTTGTTGCTTTGCTAGGGATTGAGGGAGGAGACCTAGATCTACACTTCCACCAAAGGAAATTTGATTCCCCCATACTTTCTCTTGTGGATCTTGTTACTCTTGGGTGTTTGGGCACCCTAGATGGAAGAGGTCACGTCAGAGCCACAATCCATTGTGGTGAAGCTTCGTGGTGGTGTTGGGAGCCTCCAATTAAGTGGTGGAGAGAGCCCCAACCTTGTTTGTAAATGTTCCAGTTGCCGCCTTCAAGGGCACCGCTAGTGGATTCGCGGCACCTTGCATTGTGCGAGGGCATGAGGAGAATAGGGTGAGTCCTTGGGACGCTTGGGGAGCATTGTGCCTCCACACCCGTCCAACGGAGACGTATCTCCCCCAAAGGAGGGAACTTCGGCAACACATCCTCGTCTCCATCGACTCCACTTGCGGTTACTTCGTGCCTTTACTTTGTGCAAGCTTTTATCGTGTGTTTACTCTTTCTTGCACTTTTCACTAGTGTTGCTTGTCATATAGGTTGTCCACCTAGTTGCATATGTAGACAACCTACTTTCGTGTTAAACCTATAATTTGCAAAAGAGGTTAAAAATTGTTAGTCGCCTATTCACCCCCCACCTTTAGTCGACCGTACCGGTCCTTTCAACAAACTTGACTGAAGTTTCCGCATCAGATGCGACAACTCCTGGCTCGGTTGTGGGGATAATTCGCGGAATTACTTCCGGTTCCTTAGCCCTATCAACGGTCGCCGAAGATTCAACTATCTCATTAAGTTGTGCTGTACTCCCACTCACTCCTTTAGCAAGAAACTCTTTCTCGAGAAAGACTCTGTTTTTAGCGACAAACACTTTGCACTCGGAGGGGTGGTAGAAAGAATACCCAAGGGTTTCCTTGGGATAACCTACAAAGTAACATTTGTCTGCTTTTGGGTCGAGTATGTTAGGCTGTAAACGTTTTACGTATGCTTCACAACCCCAAATCTTGAGACGCGACACACTGGGTTTCTTCCCATACCATAACTCATATGGCGTCGTCTCAACAGACTTTGACGGTGCTTTGTTTAGTGCATAAGCCCCAGTTTCTAGTGCATGACCCCAAAAAGATAAAGGCAGATCGGTAAGAGACATCATAGACCTCACCATGTCCAACAAGGTTCGGTTACGTCTCTCGGACACTCCATTTCTCTGTGGAGTTTCGGGAGGTGTAAGCTGTGAAATGATTCCACGGTCACTAAGATGTTGGCTAAACTCATGACTAAGATATTCGCCTCCACGATCTGATCGTAGAAACTTAATCTTTTTGTTACGATGATTTTCTACCTCATTCTGAAACTCCTTGAACTTTTCAAAGGTCTCGGACTTATGCTTCATCAAGTAGATATATCCATACCTACTTAAATCGTCAGTAAAAGTCACAAAGTAGAAATATCCACCGCACGCTTTTTTGCTCATCGGACCACATACATCACTATGTATTATTTCCAATAATGCACCTGCCCGTTCAGGATGACCCGTGAACGGCGTCTTGGTCACCTTCCCCATCAGACAAGCTTCACATGTGTCAAATGATTCAAAATGAAAGGACGATAAAAATCCATCTTTATGAAGTCTTTGCATGCGTTTCTTTCTGTTGTGGCCAAGACGGCAGTGCCACATGAAAGTGGTATTCTTATCAGCCTTCTTAAGGCGTTTAGCATCTATGTTAAGGACATCATTTCCACATTCAAGATTCAAAATGAATAGGCCATCAACAATGAGCGCAAATCCATAAACATATCCTTACAATAAATCGAACAACCATTGTTCTCAGACTTGTAAGAATATCCATCGTGTATCAGACATGATCCAGAGATAATGTTTCTACACAATGCCGGAACAAAATAACACTTATTTAGTTCTAAGATAAATCCTGAAGGGAGACGTAGAGGCACGATGCCGACGGCTTGAGTGGCGATCCCATCACCATTCCCGACGCGCATTACGACTTCATTCTTCGCCAGCTTGCGCACTTCCTGAAGTCCCTGTATCGAGTTGCAAATGTGAGCAACCGATCCGGTATCAAATACCCAGGACTTACACTTAGTGTTAGCCAGCAAAACATCAATGCCATTAACTTGTATAACTGTTATACCTTTGCCGGACCATCCAGACTTCTTCTTCTCTGCCAAGTACTTCTTGCAATTTCTCTTCCAGTGTCCCTGGCCCTTGCAGTAAAAACACTCAGTTTCTTTCTTGGCTCCGCCCTTAGACTTGCCTTGGGAGCCGGTCATACCGGCGCCCTTGCCTTTCTTGGACTTGCCTTTCTTTTTGAAACTGCTGGTTTTGTTCACAAGCATCACATGCTTGTGATTCTTCTGCATTCCTGCCTCTGCAGTTTTCAGCATAGCGAGCAACTCGTTTGGTGGCTTGTCCATCCCATTCATGTTGTAGTTCATGACAAAACCGTTGTAAGACGAGGGGAGTGAAGCAAGGATCACGTCAGTCCCGAGTGATTATGGAATTGGAAATTCCAAGGCATTGAGCCTATCAGCATAGCCAGCTAACTGGACCACGTGTTCGCTAACTGAAGACCCTTCAGCCATCTTGCTTTCAATCAAAGTCTTTGTAATCTCATAATGTTCAGACCTTGCATTTAGTTTGTACAGAGCATCCATTGCCTTGATCATATCACGGACGGATAGCTTTTCAAAACGTTTTTGAAGCTCTGGACTCATGCAAGTCAGCATAAGGCACTGCACCTGAGTGCAGTCAACATTCTTAGTGGCCCAGACATTTCTTCCATCTTCCGGGGCATCTGCCACCGGTTCACCTGGAAGAGGTGTGTCTAGCACATACTCTTTCTTAGCACTCTTGAGGATGAGCCTCAGGGTACGGACCCAGTCGCATAATTGTTTCCATTCGCAGCTAACTTCTCTTTCTCTAACATCGGGCCTAAGTTGAACGCGGCGTTGCGAGCCATTGGATCTACAACGGTAAACACAAGTTTCACTTAGACTTTGTTCAGTAATTAATTGCACTTGTGATTAAACAATTTAATTCAAAAGTGCGCTCCCACTCAAATTAATATCTCTCATAATTGATAGTGAGTGATTCAAGATCTGTGTCTCGATTGTTCGCCATTGATGGTAGCATCACTGATGACGCAAATCTCAACCGGTGGGCCAACTTGCCGATCACATCTCTATGTGACTCTTGTTCATCTTTCGATGGGCGTGTTCCGAGCTCAGGACGTTCCTGCCATGAACGTCAAGACAACCAAGTGATCTTGCAGTGAGGTCTAACCTCACCCGCCTCACACCTCTCTAATCATTCGTACCCATGGTAGCATGGCGCACCCTGAAAACATACGTGTTTCAGACGGTGATACACTTGGGAGAACACTAACTACTTGATATTTTAAGTAAGAGATCACCCTAATAAAAGCGACTACCGCGCAATCAAAAGGGTGCAACAAAAGGGATAAACATCTCAGGCAATTCATAATAGCATGATATGATATAGCCCTTTCTGACGGAGAAGTCTTCATCTTCTTCATGTTCGGCTTTTGCGTCGGTGTCCACCTCCGCAAAACTTGTCACCACCATGCCGATGCAATAATATAGCTATCACTATAGCTAATAAAATTAATGCATTACATCAAGGTTGACACACAGGTCATTAAAGTGACAATCATATGGCTCTAGCCATCATGCCAAATCATGACACGCAGGTCATGTTAACTAATTACATCATATATTCATCGCATACATAATCTCATTAAATATGACGAAGACTATACCACATCACATGCCATCGTGCAAAACCAAGTTAGACGCCTCTAATCAGTTTATGCAAAATTTTAATTTTACGTGGCTTCTAAGGTTTCGAAGCAAACCGTAGCTACCAATGTCCATCATCAAGTATGATTATTCGAGTCGTTAGATTAACTTTGCGGGGTGTATGAAACACGAGATAAAAAATCTCGAGCCCCATACTAAACTTCGTCATAGGCATGACCCCCGTGCAGATCATATCCGCATGCCCTTTAGTTTGCGAAAATTCATCTTTCTTAACTACGGTGGAACCTGTAGGAACGAAGTATGTCTACCAGAGGGGGGGGGGGTGAATGGGAGATTTAAATTTTCTTTCGAGAAACTTCAAATCCCTCAGAACACAGCAGCGGAAAGTTAACGAAAAGATACAAGTCTTACGAATAAAAACTACTGAAGGAAAACAGAGACAATTACCGAATTTAAATCACATGGCTGAGACACCGAAGATAAACTATCGAAGAAAAACAGGGTTAAGAATTGACCGGTGATGCTCGATGGTGACAAGTTGTTTGTTTGACCAGTTCACTCTTCTGCAAAAGAGCTATGTCTGGTTGGAGGGACTTGTGATTCAACACAGAAGATAAACTCTCTTCATCCTATTCTCCTCGACAACTAACTCGTCAGTTAGTGCCGATCACTCGGGGTAGATGCTTCAGGTGATCTCCATAACCTTCACAGACTTCTTCTTCGTGAACCTCAATTACTCTTGGTCACTGAAGAACTTGACACCTAACCGTCTAGAGAGTTGGCAGCTCTCAAGATAATAAGGCGGAGCGTACTAAACTTAGATTCTAGTGATGCTGAACCACTATCTAATTCTTCGGCTCTGGGGTTTTCTCTCGGTGGATTTTAAACTCAAATCTCTCAGAGAGGGGTTGCTTAATCAATCTTATCGGAATCACACGGAGCAGCCAACGATTCACGTTGGAGAGGGGTGGCTATTTATAGCCCCGGCCTTCCCGAGGGGGAAAAGACCATTTTGGACATGACAACTAGCTAATGACCAACCGACACGTTGCCAACGGTCTGATTTCAAAACTCACACGACAACTTTACTTGAGGAACAAGTAAGCTGACTCCTCGGTCCGAAACAAATCTCTCGCAGCGAAGAAGAACTGCGTCTCTTGCTGGCGAGTATTCTTTCGGAACACAAAGAGATTTCTCTCTGTCTCACATAGGTTTTGATTCAGCATCAGAGAAACATAAGTTTCGAACACTCTACCCCTCTTGATAGTACGGTGGTCCTATGACTCAAGAAAGAAAAAGAAGGAAACGAGAAAGAAAACTGCATCTTCTCTCCGTCTTCATTTTTCTCGGTAGCAGTCAATTTCTTCGGACGGCGCACCAAACCAATTGCTTCACTAAAGCAATTTTTGGGGGTCAACTTCTTCACGCATAATCTTCGATGATAATCTTCAGTACACCGCAGGAGATTATCTTCGGAGTTTGTACCAAACTCCTCTCAACTTCAGGGACCTATAATCTCTGTGTGCACTAGCAAGCACATTAGTCCCTCACTGTTTTTGACAACAATCTCCAAAACACAAGGAGGCAAATTATTGCACCAACAATCTCCCCCTTTTTGGACGATTGTTGACAAAACAGATAAACATCGAAGTAAGGATAGATATGAAAGAACAGCGTGCGAGAAGTAACTGGTGTCGAATATCTCGAAGATAAAATGGGCTCCCCCTAAATGTATGCATAGATAGAAATGATTGAAGTTCAATATCCTGCATGTGTAAGAATAAGCTTGAAGGAGGCATTTCATATCTTCGAGAATAGTGGATTGCACTGAAAGATAATAATCCAAGAATAATATTGTGCATCCAATCGTAAGTTCTTAAAATAATACCACCTGCAAAATAGATTCTCGAGAGGCATATATATAATGCAGCAGGAGGGGTAATTAAGTGTTACAGACCAGAAGTTCACGAAAAGAGTTTTACAACACGATAAGAATCAAATCGAATAGCAAGTGTTGCAAACTCGAGATAAAACGCAGTCAACCAAAGCGAGTAAAACCGAGCAAATTTATCAGAACTTCGATGTCTTCTCCCCCTTTTTGTCAACAGGTGTCAAAATGGTCTCGAAGAACATGAGTCACTCAGGCTGAGCAGAAGAAGCCGAAGCATTTCCCGAAGTATCTTCACCGGAGCCGCTGGGCGTATTGGCAGTCTCTTCTTCGGAGGTGACTGGGATTTCTTCTTCGGAGGTGACGGGTGCTTCTTCTTCCTCTTCTGATGCGCTTTCGATGTCCTCAACTGGAGCAGGTTGTGGTGGAGCAGAGGGTGATGGTATAGCTGGTGCTGCATTTTGTTCGACTGATGGCGCTGGTTTTTCATCGTCAGTCTTGACCATAGGTGTGGTTGCTTCTGATTCATCGAGAAGCTTCTTAAGTGATAGTTGAAGCAAATCTGTCGATGGAGCACGAGTAGGAAGTGATGGTGTGCGGCGCTCCTGAAGATCTTCAACCTTGAACCCGACATCAATGTAATCATACAGTTGTTTGAGATCTTCACGAGTGAGTTTCTTTTCAGAGAAGAACTTCTGAAGTAATTTCCATAAACGCTTCTTATTTTCATCGGCAATCAGATGCAGCAGGCGAGTACGATTGTGAAGAGAATTCAATTCAGCCGCCATATGCTCTTTTTCTTGGCGATCTTCGGCCATATGCTTCAATAGTAGTTGTTGCGTGCGCAGACTGATTTCCATCTGAGTGGGAGGTTGAACCTTTGTTGTTCTTTCTCGATGAGGAAGCTGCGGGCCATCAAATGTTCGTGTGTTCTGCTGGGCACTTACAGTGTCCTTACCCGAAGAAATTTCCCGCATAACTTGTACAGTATCCCGAACGGGTGCAATGAAGCTTTTGTGGCTTTCCTTCGCGAGATGAAACGTCTGCATGCTGTGATCAATCACTTTTTGAATCCAAGGCGCGAAGACTTTGAAACTGTGGGTGGACTGAGCGGAATCGGATAAGATACGGAGGAACATATCTTCGAGGCCGAAAATATATCCATCGGCAATGGCATGAATAGCATTGCGCAGAACTCCATTTATCGTGCCGTCTTGAGTCGTGCCAGCCAAGGGACAGATGGTGTATGTGAGCAGATGAAAAATAGTCTGATTGTGGAAGGTCAAGTTTTCGGAACGTGGAGAGCCAATGTATTCACCAACTTTCTCGGGATCCATGGTGAAGTGAAATTCCTCAGGAGTAACTTCATCGAGACGATGCATACGAATTTCCTTTCCATTAGTCTCGAATCAAGGAAAATGAAAGTGATGCACGAAATCCATGGCTAGACATTTAATTTGACGTCCTTCAGTCATCCACTCCATTACCCATGTGGTGCTGTCTTCTTCATTTCCAGTAATATATAATGTGCCATAGAATTGAAGGATGCACTCATGGTTCCAAGGGTGTTGGAATTCGAAAACTTTGAGCAGCTAAAAATCATCGAGCTCTTGAAGAATTTGCTGAAAGCATTCTATACTTCTCATTAGTGGGACGTCAAGATATTCGTTAGGAAATATCCGTCGACTGTTGTAGAGCACCCGAGTGTAATAGATGGCTTGTTCACGAGTCCAGAAGCGACTGGATTCAGAAGTTCAGGGTTCATTGTACGGACTGGTTCTGAAAAATGCCATCTTCTCCCGATGAACATTTCTGTTGAAGAGCGGTCCTTTTGCACCAGCACCATCCGAGAAGATTGGAAGACGTTCTCTTGGATATGGGTATTGAAGTTCATTTTCTACTGAAAGAAATTCGTCACTGTAGACCACAGAGCCAATATTGCGTTCAGATTGAATTGGCTGTGACTGGGTAGGAAATTTTTCAGAGGGACCAGCTTCATCATTCGGTGGGGCCGAAGTGTTTGCAACTTTTTTTTTAGAAAAGGAGGATGACCCCCGGCCTCTGCATCTGGACGATGCATGCAGCCATTTTATTAATTATTCACCGAGACCTTACAAAATAATACATCAGGTAGTCTGAAGCCACCATCTTGGCAACAACTGTCGCTACTCCTATCCACTTGATGAAGGGGTGCCGATTGTTCGAGCCGAATACCAAATAGACATCGCACCAAAGCCTAACATCTAAAGCCGGAGGCCCCAACCAAGCCGCAATGCCAGGTCTGAGGCACACCGGTCCGGCGCACTCTCAGCGGGCACCGCATGCGCCCGCTGCAGAGGCCGTCGCCACCGTCTTCCACCGATCCATCTTCAGAGCAGGAACTGACGCATCCACCTTGCCAGGCCTGCCGTCGACGCCACCACGACGCCAGACAGCGCCCCCGCCCTGCGCGAGTCCATCATCTCACGACCGTCACCGAGACCCCGCTGCGCCACGCCGCCGAGACTCATTGTCATCGACGCAGTAGATGTACACCGCTTCACTTCTTGCGTCCTCCGTCCAGCAGCTGCTCCAAAACAATGCCCTCATGAGGGAGAGCGACACCGAGAGCGCCGCCATCGTCCGATCCGGGAAACCCGGATCTGGGGTTTCCCCCGGAGCAGCGCGAGTGCGTAGAAGGTGGCTGCAATGGCGATGCCTTCAACAAGGTAACGGCGCGAAGACGCCGCCATCGCCTGCCATGACCGTAGTCCGAGCTCGGTTTTCACCGGCAGCCGCGCCTCCCCAACTCGCCGCCGGGACTGGCCGTGGGATCTAGGGATCCGCCACAACCAGCCGGCCGACCACCTCCGGCGGAGGAGGAGGCCACCACCGCCACAGTCGTGGCCGGAGACCCCGGCTTCCTCGTGCTGCGGGACTAGCCCAGGAACCCACAAGCTGACGTCGGAAATCTTGAGATGCATCTGGTACAACGGCCTGGGTGGCTGCCCGTCTGAACCCATCTGGGCCTAGATCGGGCGCGTCCACTGCCGCCGCCACCCGCTGCCCTTGACCGTCCGCCGTCGCAGGTTGCAGATCCTGGCCGCCGCCTCCCCGCGACACTGCCGTTGAATGGCCGATGCGGAACGCCGCCGCCTCGATCCGATCTATGGCCGAGGAGATCCGCCGCCGCTGCCAGGCCACACGGGCTTTGCCCGGCGACGCCCCCGGCAGCGGCGGCGGGAGGGTGGAGCTTGGCGCGGAAGAGGCCTCGAGCCGGCTGTCGGGGGCTGCCCCGGTGCGGCCCGGCGCGGCCGCACGGGAGCACGGGAGCAGGGGTCGTAACAGCAAAGGTAGCCGTGGAGCTATCAAAGTCTGAAGAAATTCAAGTGGTTGTCCAAGTGTTTGCAACTTGCATGTGTACTTCTTCGGTGGTAAGCACTGCGGCCCGTTCCAGATTTTCCTTCAAAGCTGTTTTGGCCTCAACAGGCGGTGGCACTAGGGCCTTTTCTTTATCGATGCGTTTTTCTTCAGCTTCTTTTTCTTCAGGCACATGGGCCTGGGATTCGTTCTCGGCTTGAGCGGAATGCTCAACGCCTTGTTGCACAGTGGACGGCTCAATAATCATCTGTGGAGGAGACACACGAGTCTCAATCTGGTTAACAGTAGTTGGTTCTGTCACTTGCGGATCCAGAACACTGGATGTAGCATGCAATTCTTGCGGTGGAACACTGGGTTCAGACACATGTATTTCGCCTTCTTCTGTCATTGACTTGGATGGAGGGGGTGAATCATGCTGAACAGGAGAAGCCATACGCACATCATCAGATGGCGGGGGTGGAACAATATCTTCGGCAACAGTAGTTGGTTCTGGAATGAGAATTTTATCGACTGGCTTCTCATGGACAATTGATTCGAGACCCACGTCCGGAGTTTTATCGATGATAGGACCATCAGCTTGTTCAATCGGCGGAGGCGGGACAGAGTTCTTTCTCGCAATCCGCTTCTTCTTAGTCTTAAGCTCTTGAGCTTTTTGATCAATGTGGCCTTGGACTAACTCCGTATATTTGGTTGTCTTGGCTTGATGATGTATACAGATCTTTCGAACCATTTGGTCAAGATCCGAGTGAAATTGCAGCCTTCTGTTTCGGAGCATGGAGATTGTCTTGTTAAGCTCCTGATAAGAAGCCTCAAGTTCCTTGATAAAAAATTTAGAGGCCGTGGTCTTCATCTGACCATCAATTTCATCGCGCTTAGCAGTGAGAGCATTAATTTCAACAGCAGTTTCTCGAAGATCATGAACGAGAACGCTGGCCTGCTTAATTACTTCAGAAGGTATAGGCAGATCCGCAACCTCTCCATCGAAGGGATTCTCAACAAATCGATCCAATTTCTCCATGATGAAGATATGATCATAGTTGTGCGGGGCTGCATCTTCTTCAGTATGCACTTCTGCGATATTTGTATCGGCGGGCTGAGGTATAGAGGGAGGCATTGACGCCAACGGCTGCAATATCTTCGGAGCAAATTCAGCAGCATTCTTATTCGAAACATTTGTTTCGGTAGCACTCTTTTCGGTGGTGCCCGCAGTAGGTTTGGGTGGTGCAGAAATCTTCGGCACCGAAGGTTTTGGAATCCTCTCTCTAGGCTTGGCGGTATGTACTGGAGCATCTACAACGAGATCTTGCAAGTCGATTGCATTTGGCGAAGGAGTTGTGTCAACATGCTTCTTCATCGTGACAACTGAAGCAGGGGTCTTGCGAAGTTTAATCTTCGGCTTGACAGGAGGGGCAAGCTTAGTTAAGTCTGGCAGCGTGGTTTCTGAAGTGATATTCACATATTCACTGACTGCAGCCTCAACTTCCTCAGGAGGACGAGGAGGATCATCATCCGAGGAACAGTCAAGATCAGTGGCCTCATCGCACACTTTCTTCTTCTTGTTGCCTGATTTCTTTTTCTTTGATGAACCAGAGCTCCTGTCATGCTTTCTCTTTGAGCGGCCCTCATCGAGACCTAACGCCTTGCGTTTCTCCAAGTCCTGCTGGGTTAGCCGAACATTTTCTTGTTCTTGAGCCTCTTTCTTCAGTTTATCTCTGGCTCGTTTCTCCGCATTCTTGATGCGCTTAGCCAGTTCGTTAGGATAATCCTCTGGTCGCTTGAGAGATGACTCGTGTGGATTGGGAGGAGGAGGTGGACGCTCATTGGGATCATTTTTCTTCAGCAGCCAGATAGCATGACAGTCACCCCAAGGTGGAGTGAAAGCAAAGTTCTTTGCGTATCGAGGATGAACCATTTGATAGTTGAACCATTTGGTTACCCAATATCGCCTAATCTGCTGGTATCTCTTTCTTTTCTGTCGACTGGTTTCACCGGAGACAGTTTTGTATTTATCATGAGACATAAGTTCCGTTGAGTTTTCATACGGCTTGCGACCACCTCTCTTTTTCTTCTGAGGATTTTCATCAGCATCCTTTTCAGCAGGCTCTTTTCTTTTTCGCTTCTGCTTGGAAGGGCCTACCGTTGGGCCCTGTGCTTTTGATTCGTCTGCTGTTCCTAACACATTATCTTCTTCTCTGTCATGGTGACCAGCAGGCTGAGCAGAATCTTCGACTGAGTCCATGGCCCTGTGAATATAGATAGATGCGAGGGAAAAATAGGGATAGGGTTAGGAGTGTGCATAGAGAATTTTGTCGAAGAATATCATTTTTCCGAGAGGTTAGACTTCGGACTTGAATTAAGTTTCGGTCGAAGGAAATCATAGATTTCATGTTAGTGCGTCTGAAGACAAATTCACTAATATGAAAACTATTTAATTTCGAGCTACCGAGACATAATACAAACCCTAGATCTGAAATGAGATGCGAGGAAAACTACAAACCGCATCCAACAGATTTACCTAAGGATTGTGGATCTGAAAAATACGGTAAAATCTGAGAAATTACCGTGGACGAACACGAGCGAGAACAAACGGAAGCTCGAGTTCGACGCTGCACGTACCCTAACTCGGTGACGAGCAGCAACTACGGCGGCGCGGCGAAGGAGATGGACCGCGGCGACGATGGAGGACTCCGGCGACCTCTTTCCGGCAGCGAAGCGGCGAAGATGGTCGGCGTCGTCGAGCTTGAGGCGGAGCTACAGTTGCTTTGAGGGTTTCGGTGGAGGATAACGAATGAGGAGCCGATAGAAATGAGGAAGCGGTGGGCGTATTTATACGCGAGAAGGAATAACCGCTCCCGTCGAGTGAGATCTAACGGTAGCCATTCGTGGACGTTTAGAATTCAACGGTTCAGATCGGGCGGCGGTTGTACGCGATCACGTGGCAACCGCATGTAGAACGTGGTCCTTGATTTGAGCGGGAAACCCAAATTTTGGACGGCTTACGCCAAAACAGATTCTTTTTCGGAGCGAGTTCTTTCTCGTAGCCAAGGATGCCAGATAAAGAATTACTCCTGATGAAGTTGCACACTCATAACGGATCAGCATAGATTGGATGAGATAGAATAGAGTGGTAGGGTCCGGAACATTTCACTCAGATTGAAAACAAGCACCCGAAAGAAAACTATGAGTGAAATGCCTAGGGGACAGAATCCAATCAGCGAACGAAACAGAGAATCGAAACAAAAACAATCTAAAAGAAGTACCACACGAAATTTAAATCCGAATAACAAGGTGGTGGCGTTACCCACTGTATAAGAACTATGTGACCCCGAGCATCGCACAATTTGTCGTGGCACTCGGCAAGTCAAGTTCTTCGTTAATATATTCACTCTCCGAAAGAAAATTTCACTTTGTCGAAATTTTTGAGATCTTCGAGTGTTGTGCACCCATTCCTTCTAAGATGTGGAAGTGTTGGCACGGGTGCCGCGTCCTGTCTATTGCACGTTTGCGGAATCTAGGATATTTAGCTCACACCGTAACGCACAGAATCTTTTCTCATCGAGAGGCTTGGTGAAGATATCGGCTAGATTCTTCTCGGTCTTGACGTGACTGATAATAATATCCTCTCGAAGAACATGGTCCTGAAGAAAATGATGCCTGATATCAATATGCTTGGTTCGAGAGTGCTACACTGGATTGTGTGCAATTTTGATGGCACTCTCATTATCACAGAACAGAGAAATCTTCTTGACCTTGATGCCATAATCCTTCAGTGTTTGCTTCATCCACAACAATTGAGAGCAACAGGCACCAGCAGCAATATGTTCGGCTTCAGCCGTAGAAAGTGATACACAGTTCTGCTTTCTCAAAGACCAACATACCAAAGACCTACTGAGGAAATGACAAGTCCCCGAAGTAGATTTCCTGTCAACACAGTCACCTGCATAATCTGAGTCTGAATATCCAACGAGATCAAACTGCGCTCCCTTAGGATACCATAAACCTAAGGTGGGGGTGTGAGCCAAATATCTCAGAATACGCTTGACCGCAAGGTGATGCGATTCTTTCGGTGCAGCTTGAAAACGTGCACACATGCAAACACTCAACATAATATCAGGTCTGGAAGCACATAAGTAAAGCAAAGAACCAATCATCGAACGATAAGCTTTTTGATCGAAATCTTTACCGTACACATCTGCATCCAGATGACCGTTTGTAGGCATAGGAGTCTTGAGTCCTTTACAATCTTGCATTTTGAATTTCTTCAGACAGTCCTTCAGATATTTCTCTTGAGAGATGAAAGTCCCATTATCCTGCTGACTGATTTGTAACCCGAGAAAGAACTTGAGTTCACCCATCATGGACATCTTATATTTCTCGGACATCATTCTCCCGAATTCCATACTGCAAGCATTGTTAGTACAGCCGAAAATAATATCATCCACATATATTTGACACATGAAGAGATCACCATTGAAAGAGCGTGTGAATAGAGTGGAATCAGTGGAACCAGGCTTGAATCCTTTATGCTTAAGGAAATCCTTCAGTGTATCATACCAAGCTCGAGGAGCTTGCTTAAACCCATACAGAGCCTTTTTCAACCTGTACACTTTGTTAAGATACTGAGGATGTTCAAAGCTAGGTGGCTGCTTAACATAAACTTCTTCCTCAATCTTACCATTGAGAAAGGCACTTTTCACATCCATTTGATATAGAAGAATATCATTGTAATTTGCATATGCGAGAAGAATGCGAATTGCCTCAAGGCGAGCAACAGGTGCATAAGTTTCACCGAAATCAATACCTTCAACCTGTGTATAGCCTTGAGCCACAAGACGGGCTTTGTTTCTTACCACAACACCATTTTCATCTTGTTTGTTGCGGAAGATCCATTTTGTGCCTATAATATTGTGCTTCTTAGGATTCGGTTGATCGACCAATTCCCAGACGTCATTTAGTTCGAACTGCACTAATTCTTCTTGCATAGCATTCATCCAATCGGGATCAGCCATTGCCTCATCATATTTTGTCGGTTCTGAAATAGAGACAAAAGAGAAACTTCCACAGAAGTTAGCCAAACGAGTGCGTGAACGAGTTGAAGGACCTGGACCTGGATTGTTTATATCGTCGAGAATTAGGTCAGCGTCCACTCGATTTGCCACTCGTCGTAGGGGAGGATTTGCATTCGGCTGAGCATTAGCATTGTTCTCAGCATTTGCATTATCATCGGCATCGCCATTTTCTTCGGTATTGCCATTTTCTTCGTCATTGCCATTTTCTTCGGCATTGCCATTGTTTTCGGCATTTTGATTGTTGTTGACATTTGCATTTTCTTCAGCATCAGCTTGACGAGTTCTTCTTCGATGATCAACAACATCATCATCAGAGGAGTCAAGACCATTTTCTTCGACTGGTCTGACATCTCCAATGGCCATTTGTCGAATTGCTTCAGAAATCGGAGGTTCATCTATCACATTTGGCAGGTGCTCCTTTTGGGAGCCGTTAGATTCATCAGACCGCACATTTACCGTTTCCATAACTTTCCCGTGATGAGAGTTATAGACTCGATAAGTATGCGAGTTTGAGCCATAACCGAGAAGAAAACCTTCATGTGCTTTAGGTGCAAACTTAGAACTATGATTCATGTCACGAATGTAGCAAGGAGCACCAAAAACACGCATATAAGAAACATTTGGTTTCTTGCCAGTAATAAGCTCATATGAAGTTTTCTTAAGGAACTTGTGAAGATAAACACGATTCACAACATGGCAAGCAGTATTAATTGCATCGGCCCAGAAACGGAATAGGGGTTTTGTACTCACTGAGCATTGTTCTTGCCATTTCAATGAGAGTTCTATTCTTTCGCTCTACAACTCCATTTTGCTGGGGAGTGTAGGCAGCAGAGAATTCATGAGTAATACCATTATCATCGAGAAAGTCCTCAATATGAATATTTTAACTCGGTGCCATTGTCACTTCACATGCTTGATGGATATGTCATATTCATTCTGAGCTCTCTTGGAAAACATCTTGAGTCACTGATTTATCCTCGAGAAAGAATACTCAAGTGTGTCGAGAGAAATCATCAACAATAACCAGACCATAGTGACCGCCGCCGAAACTTGCATAGTTCTGCGGCCCGAAAAGATCCATATGAAGAATTTCCAGAGGTCGAGTCGTAGTCATGATAGTTTTCAATGAATGATGCTTCTTGGCCAATTTCCCGGCCTCACAAGCACCGCAGAGATGATCTTTATCGAATTTTACATCGGGAAGTCCCCGAAGATGATTTTTTCTTCAGTAGAGTCTGCAGATTTCTCATACCTGCATGACCAAGTCTTCGGTGCCACAGCCAGCCTTCTGTAGCTTTTGCAAGCAAGTTTGGACTGTGGGACCCTTAGAGAAATCCACAATATATAAATCACCTTTTCTAAATCCCTCAAAGACGAAGGAATTGTTAGTGGCCATGAAGACGATGCATTTGGTTATCGAAAATAAAACTAGCATGCCTAGATCACATAGCTTGCCAACAGACATAAGATTGAATCCAAGGGACTGAACAGGCATAACATCGTCAATATTCTTGTCCCTGGATATTGCAACTTTACCTAGCCTAATTACCTTTCCTTTGTTGTTGTCGCCGAAAGTAATGTACTTCTGAGAAGAAACAGTTAAGTTGGGGTCGACAAACAACGACTTGTCTCCGGTCATATGACTAGTGCATCCACTATCCATGATCCATTCAGTACACCCGGAGACACAGTCCTGCAGGAGAATTAGGCTCTCTTAACCACCCACATCCTTGCAGGTGGCTGAGAAACATTTACGTTCAAACGAGTAGGGAATGATTTCTTTCGGTAACCATATGAAATGTTCTTCGAGGAAGAATTAGCATAATTGAAAGAATATGCATTGTAATTGTTCCTCAACATGTGGGTATAATGATTTGAAGAAGAATGCATATACTCATTCTTACGAGCCTTTTCAAGTATGTACCGAGCATTTTCTTCCTGCATGGTTAGTAGCACAGTAATAGGTAATTCCTCGATAACAGACTTAGGAACCCAGATGTTTTTCTTCGGAGGCCCATTCCTGCAGTTCCGACCAATGTAACGAGCAAATGCCTCACCACGCTGGTGTTTGAACAACTTATAGTTGTCAAGAGAATCATCATTGTCACTTGCAGGAATAGGACAGTCATATCCCGAGAGCAATGCTGGATCAAGAGTTTTGCTCTTGGCTGGAACCCACACTGTCTGAGGATATTGCTCAGGTTCCCAATAAGTACCATTTGTCGTGGGAGCGAGTCTGACAGTAGAAGGTAGGGGTACGTAAGGAGAGGGCAGAGTCCTAGCTACGGCGAGGGTGTACACACAGATGTATGAGTTCAGGCCCCTCTCGTGGAGGTAATAGCCCTACGTCTCAGGTGCTCGGGAGCTCTTTGTCGAGTGTAATTGGAGTATCGCTACAGGGGGTGCGAACCTACCCTTATGCCAGAGGGGAGGGGTGGCTTATATAGAGTGCGCTGCCCCTCATAAGTGACCGGCGTTTAAGGGTCAGATCGTGGTTATAAAGACGTACGTTACTGGTAACGTACAACATAAATGCTATTAATGGTCTTGATGAATACCTGCCCGTTAGCCTCCCTGGGGTGACTTCTGGGCTTCTGTGGTCGACTGTCTTCTGATCCTTCCGAGTGAAAGGTAAGCGTCGAGTGAAAGGTACCTCCGAGTGTATGTTGTCGAGTGACTTGTATGTCTTGGTGATTTCAGTCGGAGACTTCCTTGTAGCTCTTAAGCTTTCTGGGGTAGTGTCTTTAGGTAGGGCATGTAGGTCAGGCCTATGACCCTACCCTAGGTACATATCCCCATCACCATTTTTGTTGAGTTTCCTTTCGAAACCCAATCCTTCCTTTCTCGGGTTTTTGTGAAGGATCGATTTCTTCAGAACATCACACAGGGTTTGATGCCCTTTGAGGCTTTTGAACATCCCTGTCTGAAGAAGATTCTTCAACCTAGCATTTTCATCAGATAAAATAGTGGTTCCCTCGAGCGAGGGGTTAGCAACAGTTTCATCAGTAGAAGCATTTCTTTTGGCAGTGATAGATGATTCAACATTTGATTCGGCATTACTGCGTTCAAGACATTTTAAACAAGGTGGAATAAATACCTTAGGTTGTTTCTCAAGTTGTTGGGCGAGAAGAGAGTTTTGTATCACATCATGAGCTTCTCTCAGCGATTCGAGTTCCTGTTTCCTTTTCAGGTAATTATAATTCAGCTTCTCGTGGTCTGCTGAGAGAGAATCATGACGATTAGACAATTCTTCCATTTGCAACTCGAGAGCAGTGTGCTCTTCCGTCAGCGTTTGGTTTTTCTTCATCTCCTTGACCAACAACCCTTCAGATTTCCTGAGGGTTTTCTCAGTTTTATCAATACAGTGTTGTTGCTTCTTAGCAATTTTTATCAGTTTAGCATGATCATTGTCATCAGATGATAATTGATCGCTGTCGTAAACCTTGTGATGTTTAGTAGATACCTTCTCCTTCGAGGATTTTGACATGAAGCATAATGCGGGTGCCTTGTCATCACTTGAGTTGCTGTCGAAGAAGTTTGATGCAAGTGTAGAAGCGCACGCGATGCCGGCCATGCCTGAATCCGATTCTTCTTCGGATTCTTCTTCTTCTTCATCGGAGTCGGAGACTTCTTCCTCGAAGTCCATTTCCTTCCCGATGTAATCCTTGGCCTTGCGAGAATTCTTATTTCGGATGGAAGTAGACCTTGAAGGAGTTCCCGAAGAAGATCTTGATCTGGTCTTGGAGGAAGAGTTATCCTTCTTCTTGAAGAACTTCTTGGTCTTCTTCTCATCATCTGAATCGTAGTTCTTGCTCTTGCCCTTGCGATGCTTGCTACCCGGATCAAATCTTCCACTGGCTCGAATTTCAGCTTCCCAGAGTGGACAGTCATAAATGAAGTGCACAGGCTTCCTGCATTTGAAGCAGGTGTAGTCTCCCGAAGGTTTTGACGAAGACTTTGAATTGCTTGAGTTGCTTGCGCTTTTCTTCTGGAACTGATTTTTCTTTCGAAAACGCTGAAAGCATTTTGTTATCAGTGGAAGATCCTTGCTGATACTTTCAGAGTCGTCAGATTCTTCATCAGCGTTTTCTTCTGAGTCAGATTCAGCCACAGCTTTGAGTGCATGACTCTTTCGGTAATTGGAACCGTAAAGATCCCTCTTTTCCTCTTCTTGTTCTTCGTGAGTGTTCAGCCTTTCCATGATATTGGCAGAGTCGAGTAACTTGAAATCTGCTCTTTCCTTTATCATCAGGACTAGTGTATCGAAGGAACTGTCCAATGATCTGAGCAACTTCTTCACTACTTCATGATCAGTGATATCCTTCGCCCCGAGGCCCTGTAGCTCATTTGCAATGTCACTCAGTTGATCTAAAGTTTGCTGACAGCTTTCATTCCCTAGCCTCTTGAAGTGGTTGAACTTGGCACGAAGTGTATCGACGCGTGCTTCCTTCTGTGTGGACACACCCTCGTTAATCTTTTCGAGGATGTCCTAGATTTCTTTCGCGGTTTCCAGTCCTCGGTACCGAAGGAATTGCGCCCGAGACAGATGGCCACATATTTCATCCTTTGCTTGGGAATCCATCTGAACGAGTCTTTTCTCCCATGGAGTGAGATATCTTGGGGTATCAATCATGTAGTCGTGTTGAACAACATGCCACATATCATCGTCGATAGCTCTGAGACGAATCTTCATCTTCTCCTTCCAGAAGGGATAGTCCGTCCCATCGAAGATGGGAATCTTCAGTTTCGACTTGTAGTTCAATGAAGACATACTTAAACTCCAAGGTTGTTAGACCTTAATAAACAAAGAAAAGGAGTACCTTGCTCTGATACCAATTGTAGGAACGAAGTATGTCTACCAGAGGGGGGTGAATGGGATATTTAAATTTTCTTTCGAGAAACTTCAAATCCCTCAGAACACAGCAGCGGAAAGTTAACGAAAAGATACAAGTCTTACGAATAAAAACTACTGAAGGAAAACAGAGACAGTTACCGAATTTAAATCACATGGCCGAGACTTAACCGAAGATAAACTATCGAAGAAAAATAGGGTTAAGAATTGACCGATGATGCTCGATGGTGACAAGTTGTTTGTTTGACCAGTTCACTCTTCTGATGTGACGGTTCGCTCCGTCGGGTCCGGATTTTACGGGATTCGAAAATTGGATAAACGCGCGCCGAGCGGGGATGACGCAACCGCAAAGGCAAGCGAGGACCCGACGCCTCGATTACCGTGCCGCCAAAATCGCCACGTATCGCGCCTCCTCTGGATTTGGGATACCCAGAGATCCGACGGGCCCGCAGGTCAGTGACCCACACGGGCGGATATAAGGGGCGACGACGCCGGTGCTTGGTACAGTATTCTTTCCCCAAATATGCTCTTCTCCTCCTCTTCCTCTGCTCAGCTCCACTCCGACTGTTGGAAATATGCCCTAGAGGCAATAATAAATTGGTTATTATTATATTTCCTTGTTTATGATAATCGTTTATTATCCATGCTATAATTGTATTGATTGGAAACTCAAATACATGTGTGGATACATAGACAACACTGTGTCCCTAGTAAGCCTCTAGTTGACTAGCTCGTTGATCAAAGATGGTTAAGGTTTCCTAGCCATTGACATGAGATGTCATTTGATAACGGGATCACATCATTAGGAGAATGATGTGATGGACAAGACCCAAACTACGAACGTAGCATATGATCGTGTCAGTTTATTGCTATTGTTTTCTGCATGTCAAGTATCTGTTCCTATGACCATGAGATCATGCAACTCCCTGACATCGGAAGAGTACCTTGTGTGTATCAAACGTCGCAACGTAACTGGGTGACTATAAAGGTGCTCTACAGGTATCTCCAAGGGTGTCTGTTGGGTTGGCATGGATCAAGACTGGGATTTGTTACTCCATATGACGGAGAGGTATCTCAGGGCCCACTCGGTAATACAACATCACAATGAGCCTTGCAAGCAATGTGACTAAAGTGTTAGCCACGAGATCTTGTATTACGGAACGAGTAAAGAGACTTGCCGGTAACGAGATTGAACTAGGTATAGAGATACCGACGATCGAATCTCGGGCAAGTAACATACCGAAGAACAAAGGGAACAGCATACGGGATTAACTGAATCCTTGACATAGAGGTTCGACCGATAAAAGATCTTCGTAGAATATGTAGGAGCCTATATGGGCATCCAGGTCCCGCTATTGGTTATTGGCCGTAGAGGTGTCTCGGTCATGTCTACATAGTTCTCGAACCCGCAGGGTCTACACACTTAACGTTTGGTGACGATTAGTATAGTTGAGTTATGTTGGTGACCGAAGGTTGTTCGGAGTCCCGGATAAGATCCCGGACATGACGAGGATCTCCGGAATAGTCTGGAGGTAAAGATTGATATATGTGATAATAGTGTTTTGATCTCCGGAAGGGTTCCGGAATTCACCGGAAGGGGTTCCGGATGTTTACCGAAGTGTTCGGGTACAGCAACACTTTATATGGGCCAAAGGGATAAAGCCCACGAGGTATTGGAAAGTGCAAAAAGTAGTTTTGCTGCCGCGTAAGCGGTACTACCGTTTTGTGAAGCGGTACTACCGCCCAAGCGGTACTACCGCTTGGTGAAGCGGTACTACCGCTCAAGCGGTACTACCGCTTGTGAGCGGTACTACCGCTTGTGCGCGGCTGTGCACGGTTCGGCAGGGATCCGAGTTGGACTCTTTCCCTGCGGGCCAAACCGACCTTGTGCGGGCAAAACCGACCTGGAGGAGGCTTTTACTCCAAGTTTAGACCCCAAGGCTCAACATATAAATAGAGGGGCAGGGCTAGCACACGGGAGACATCAAGATTTCCCCAAGCCGTGTGCGGCAACCCTAACCCTCTAGTCCCTCCGTCATAATCTCCGTAGCGCTTGGCGAAGCCCTGCAGAGATTGTTCCTCACCACCATCACCACGCCGTCGTGCTGCTGGAACTCAACCACTACTTCACCATCGCTCGCTGGATCGAGGAGGTGAAGGCGTCATCAAGCCGTATGTGTGTTGAACGTGGAGGTGCCGTCCGTTCGGCGCTAGTTCGTGATCGGTTCGAGGGACGACTTGCGATTTGGATCGCGAAGACGTCCGACTACATCAACCGCGTTTCTTAATGCTTCCGCTTAGCGATCTACAAGGGTATGTAGATTTACTCTCCCTCTCGTAGATGCTCATCACCATGGATAGATCTTGCGTGTGCGTAGGAAAATTTTTGTTTCCCATGCAACGTTCCCCAACAGTGGCATCATGCGCTAGGTCTATGCGTAGATGAGATCTCGAGTAGAACACAAACGAGTTGTGGGCGTGGGTGTATACATATTGCTTGCCGTTACTAGTTGATATTTGATTCGGCGGTACTGTGAGATGAAGCGGCCCGGACCGACATTACGCGTACACTTACGCGAGACAGGTTCCTTCAACTAACATGTAACTTCGTTGCATAAAGATGGCTAGCGGGTGTCTGTCTCTCTCACTTTAGTTGAATCGATTTCAATGAAGAGGGTTCTTTTAGAAGAACAAAAAGCAATCACTACACCACGTTGTGGTTTTGCGTAGGTAAGAACGGTTCTTGCAAACCCGTAGCAACCACGTAAAATTTGCAACAACAATTAGAGGACGTCTAACTTGTTTTTGCAGGGTATGTTGTGATGTGATATGGCCAATTACATGATGAGATATATGTGATGTATGAGATGATCATGTGTTGTATAGAATATCACGACTTGCATGTCGATGAGTACGGCAACTGGCAGGAGCCATAGAGTTGTCTTTAATTATTGTATGACCTGCGTGTCAATCATTAAGCGCTATGTAATGCTTTACTTTATCGCTAAACGTTAGCAATAGTCATGGAAGCAACAGTCGGCGCGACAACATTATGGCGACACGTTGATGGAGATCAAGATGATGGAGATCATGGTGTCATGCCGGTGACGATGGAGATCATGCCGGTGCTTTGGAGATGGAGATCAAAAGCACAAGTTCATGGCCATATCATGTCACTTATGATTTGCATGTGATGTTAATCCTTTTATGCATCTTATTTTGCTTAGGACGACGGTAGCATTATAAGGTGATCCCTCACTTAAATTTCAAGATAAATTGTGTTCTCCCCGAGTGTGCACCGTTGCGAAAGTTCGTCGTTTCGAGACACGCCGTGATGATCGGGTGTGATAGACTCCACGTTCACATACAACGGGTGCAAGCCATGTTGCACACGCGGAACACTCGGGTTAAACTTGACGAGCCTAGCATGTACAGACATGGCCTCGGAACACAAGAGACCGAAAGGTCGAACATGAGTCATATAGTAGATATGATCAACATGAAGATGTTCACCATTGAAACCACCTCGACTCACGTGATGATCGGACTTGAGTTGGTGGATTTGGATCATGTTACACTCGAATGACCGGAGGGATGTCAATTTGAGTGGGAGTTTTTAAGTAATATGATTAATTAAACTCATTATCTTGAACAATAGTCTAAGTTATCTTTGCTATATTTATGTTGTAGATCATGGCTCGCGCAGTAGCACCCCTGAATTTTAATGCGTTCCTAGAGAAAGCTAAGTTGAAATATGATGGAAGTAACTTTGTGGACTGGGCCCATAATCTGAGGATTATCCTTACGGCTTCCCAGAAGGCTTATGTCCTTGATGCACCGCTTGGTGATCCACCCGCTCCAGTTGAGTCTCTAGACGTTGTGAACGCCTGGCAGGCTCGTTCTGATGATTACTCAATAGTTCAATGTGCAATGTTGTATGGCTTAGAACCGGGACTTCAAAAGACGTTTTGAACGTCATGGAGCATATGAGATGTTCCAGGAGTTGAAGTTTATCTTTCAGAAGAATGCCCGGATCGAGAGATATGAGATCTCCGATAAGTTCTATGCTTGCAAGATGGAGGAGAACGGGTCTATCAGTGATCACGTGCTCAGAATGTCTGGGTACTCCACCCGTCTGGCTGAGTTAGGGATGCCCCTTCCGCCAGAGGCTATCACTGACAGAGTTCTTCAATCATTGCCGCCTAGCTACAAGAGCTTCGTGTTGAACTATAACATGCACGGGATGAACAAGTCAGTCGCCGAGCTGTTTGCGATGCTGAAAGCCGCTGAGTCTGAAATTCAGAAGGAGCATCAAGTGTTGATGGTCAATAAAACCACTAGTTTCAAGAAAAATGGCAAGGGTAAGAAGGGTAACTCCAAGAAGAGTGGCAAAGCAGTTGCTCCTCTCGTGAAGAAACCCAAGGCTGGACCCAAACCAGAAACTGAGTGCTTTCATTGCAAGGGAACTGGACACTGGAAGCGGAACTGCCCCAAGTATTTGGCTGACAAGAAGGCGGCCAACAACAAACAAGGTATATATGATATACATGTTATTGATATGTTCCTTACCAACCCTCGTTGTAGTGCCTGGGTATTTGATACCGGTGCGGTTGCTCATATTTGCAACTCTAAACAGGAACTGCGGAATAGACGGAGGCTGGCAAAGGACAAAGTGACGATGCGCGTGGGAAATGGTTCCAAGGTTGATGTGATCGCCGTCGGCACGCTTGTTCTTCGATTACCGTCGGGATTAGTGATGAACCTAAATAAGTGTTATTTGGTGCCTGCGTTAAGCATGAACATTATATCTGGATCTTGTTTATTGCGAGACGGTTACTCATTTAAATCAGAGAATAATGGTTGTTCTATTTATATGGGTAATATCTTTTATGGTCATGCACCCAATGTAAGCGGTTTATTCTTATTGAATCTCGATAGTAATGATACACATGTTCATAACATTGATGCCAAAAGATGTAGGATTGATAATGATAATACCACTTTCTTGTGGCACTGCCGTTTAGGTCATATTGGCATAAAACGCATGAGGAAGCTCCATGCTGATGGACTTTTGGAGTCACTTGATTTTGAATCACTTGACACATGTGAGCCATGCCTCTTGGGCAAGATGACTAAAACGCCGTTCTCTGGAACAATGGAACGGGCAAGTGACTTATTGGAAATCATACATACTGATGTGTGCGGTCCAATGAGTATTGAGGCGCGCGGTGGTTATCGTTATTTTCTCACCTTCACTGATGACTTAAGTAGATATGGGTATATTTACTTAATGAAACACAAGTCTGAAACGTTTGAAAAGTTCAAACAATTTCAGAGTGAAGTTGAGAATCATCGTAACAAGAAGATTAAATTCCTACGATCTGATCGAGGAGGAGAATATCTGAGTTATGAGTTTGGCAGTCACTTAAGACAATGTGGAATTGTTTCACAACTGACCCCGCCTGGAACACCACAGCGTAATGGTGTGTCCGAACGTCGTAATCGAACTTTATTGGATATGGTGCGATCTATGATGTCTCTTGCCGATTTGCCACTATCGTTTTGGGGTTATGCATTAGAGACAGCTGCATTCACTTTAAATAGGGCACCATCGAAATCCGTTGAGACAACGCCATATGAACTTTGGTTTGGCAAGAAGCCAAAGCTGTCGTTTCTTAAAATTTGGGGATGTGATGCTTATGTCAAAAAGCTTCAGCCTGAAAAGCTGGAACCCAAAGCGGAGAAATGCGTCTTCATAGGATACCCAAAAGAGACAGTTGGGTATACCTTCTATCTCAGATCCGAAGGCAAAGTGTTTGTCGCTAAAAACGGAACATTTCTTGAGAAAGAGTTTCTCTCGAAAGAATTGAGTGGGAGGAAGATAGAACTTGATGAGGTTGTTGAACCTTTACTTCAACCTGAGAGTAGCGCAGCGCAGAAAGATGTTTCTGTGGATCCTACATTAGCTGAAGAGGAAGTTAATGATGATGATCATGAAGCTTTGGATCAAGTTGCTATCGAAACTCGTAGGTCGACAAGGACGCGTACTGCTCCCGAGTGGTACGGCAACCCCGTCTTAGAGGTCATGTTGTTAGACAACGATGAACCTACGAGCTATGGAGAAGCGATGATGGGCCCGGATTCCGAAAAGTGGTTAGAGGCCATGAAATCCGAGATGGGATCCATGTATGAAAACAAAGTATGGACTTTGGAAGTATTACCTGAAGGGCGTAAGGCCATTCAGAACAAATGGATCTTTAAGAGGAAGACGGACGCGGACGGTAATGTCACCGTCTATAAAGCTCGACTTGTGGCAAAGGGTTTTTTCACAAGTTCAAGGAGTTGACTACGATGAGACCTTCTCACCCGTAGCGATGCTTAAGTCCGTCAGAATCATGTTAGCAATAGCTGCCTTTTTCGATTATGAAATTTGGCAGATGGATGTCAAAACAGCATTCCTTAACGGTTTCCTTAAGGAAGAGTTGTATATGATGCAACCAGAAGGTTTTGTCGATCCAGAGAATGCTGACAAAGTTTGCAAACTCCAGCGATCCATTTATGGACTGGTGCAAGCATCTCGGAGTTGGAATCTTCGCTTTGATGAAGTGATCAAAGCGTTCGAGTTTATACAAGTTTACGGAGAAGCTTGTATTTACAAGAAAGTGAGTGGGAGCTCTATAGCGTTTCTAATATTATATGTGGATGACATATTGCTGATTGGAAACAATATAGAAATGTTGGAAAGCGTGAAGGAATATTTGAACAAGAGTTTTTCAATGAAGGACCTAGGAGAAGCTGCTTTCATATTAGGCATCAAGATCTATAGAGATAGATCAAGACGCTTAATAGGACTTTCACAAAGCACATACCTTGATAAGATTTTGAAGAAGTTCAAAATGGATTAGTCCAAGAAGGGGTTCTTGCCTGTTTTGCAAGGTGTGAAGTTGAGTAAGACTCAATGCCCAGTAACTGCAGAAGATAGAGAAAAGATGAGTGTCATCCCCTATGCTTCAGCCATAGGCTCTATTATGTATGCAATGCTGTGCACAAGACCCGATGTCAGCCTTGCCATAAGTATGGTCGGAAGGTTTCAAAGTGATCCAGGAATGGAACACTGGACGGCGGTCAAGAATATCCTGAAGTACCTGAAAAGGACTAAGGACATGTTTCTCGTTTACGGAGGTGATCAAGAGCTCGTCGTAAAGGGTTACGTCGATGCAAGCTTTGACACTGATCCGGATGACTCTAAGTCTCAAACCGGATACGTATTTATTCTTAATGGGGGTGCGGTTAGCTGGTGCAGTTCCAAGCAAAGCGTGGTAGCTGATTCTACATGCGAAGCGGAGTACATCGCAGCCTCGGAGGCGGCGAAGGAAGGTGTCTGGATGAAGGAGTTCATGACAGATCTTGGAGTAGTGCCTAGTGCGCTTAACCCAATGACTCTGTTTTGTGATAACACTGGTGCCATTGCTCTAGCCAAGGAACCAAGATTTCACAAGAGGACCAGACACATAAAGCGACGTTTCAATTCCATCCGCGATTACATCAAGGAGGACGACATAAATATTTGCAAAGTACACACGGATCTAAATGTTGCAGATCCGATGACTAAACCTCTTCCAAGGGCTAAACATGAACAACACCAGAACTGCATGGGTGTTCGATTCATTACAATGTAAATCACATAGTGATGTGAACTAGATTATTGACTCTAGTGCAAGTGGGAGACTGTTGGAAATATGCCCTAGAGGCAATAATAAATTGGTTATTATTATATTTCCTTGTTTATGATAATCGTTTATTATCCATGCTATAATTGTATTGATTGGAAACTCAAATACATGTGTGGATACATAGACAACACTGTGTCCCTAGTAAGCCTCTAGTTGACTAGCTCGTTGATCAAAGATGGTTAAGGTTTCCTAGCCATTGACATGAGATGTCATTTGATAACGGGATCACATCATTAGGAGAATGATGTGATGGACAAGACCCAAACTATGAACGTAGCATATGATCGTGTCAGTTTATTGCTATTGTTTTCTGCATGTCAAGTATCTGTTCCTATGACCATGAGATCATGCAACTCCCTGACATTGGAAGAGTACCTTGTGTGTATCAAACGTCGCAACGTAACTGGGTGACTATAAAGGTGCTCTACAGGTATCTCCGAGGGTGTCTGTTGGGTTGGCATGGATCAAGACTGGGATTTGTTACTCCATATGACGGAGAGGTATCTCAGGGCCCACTCGGTAATACAACATCACAATGAGCCTTGCAAGCAATGTGACTAAAGTGTTAGCCACGAGATCTTGTATTACGGAACGAGTAAAGAGACTTGCCGGTAACGAGATTGAACTAGGTATAGAGATACCGACGATCGAATCTCGGGCAAGTAACATACCGAAGAACAAAGGGAACAGCATACGGGATTAACTGAATCCTTGACATAGAGGTTCGACCGATAAAAGATCTTCGTAGAATATGTAGGAGCCTATATGGGCATCCAGGTCCCGCTATTGGTTATTGGCCGTAGAGGTGTCTCGGTCATGTCTACATAGTTCTCGAACCCGCAGGGTCTACACACTTAACGTTTGGTGACGATTAGTATAGTTGAGTTATGTTGGTGACCGAAGGTTGTTCGGAGTCCCGGATAAGATCCCGGACATGACGAGGATCTCCGGAATAGTCTGGAGGTAAAGATTGATATATGTGATAATAGTGTTTTGATCTCCGGAAGGGTTCCGGAATTCACCGGAAGGGGTTCCGGATGTTTACCGAAGTGTTCGGGTACAGCAACACTTTATATGGGCCAAAGGGATAAAGCCCACGAGGTATTGGAAAGTGCAAAAAGTAGTTTTGCTGCCGCATAAGCGGTACTACCGTTTTGTGAAGCGGTACTACCGCCCAAGCGGTACTACCGCTTGGTGAAGCGGTACTACCGCTCAAGCGGTACTACCGCTTGTGAGCGGTACTACCGCTTGTGCGCGGCTGTGCACGGTTCGGCAGGGATCCGAGTTGGACTCTTTCCCTGCGGGCCAAACCGACCTTGTGCGGGCAAAACCGACCTGGAGGAGGCTTTTACTCCAAGTTTAGACCCCAAGGCTCAACATATAAATAGAGGGGCAGGGCTAGCACACGGGAGACATCAAGATTTCCCCAAGCCGTGTGCGGCAACCCTAACCCTCTAGTCCCTCCGTCATAATCTCCGTAGCGCTTGGCGAAGCCCTGCAGAGATTGTTCCTCACCACCATCACCACGCCGTCGTGCTGCTGGAACTCAACCACTACTTCACCATCGCTCGCTGGATCGAGGAGGTGAAGGCGTCATCAAGCCGTACGTGTGTTGAACGCGGAGGTGCCGTCCGTTCGGCGCTAGTTCGTGATCGGTTCGAGGGACGACTTGCGATTTGGATCGCGAAGACGTTCGACTACATCAACCGCGTTTCTTAACGCTTCCGCTTAGCGATCTACAAGGGTATGTAGATTTACTCTCCCTCTCGTAGATGCTCATCACCATGGATAGATCTTGCGTGTGCGTAGGAAAATTTTTGTTTCCCATGCAACGTTCCCCAACACCGACGACCGCCGCCGCCATGACGAAGGGCAAGACGGAGAAGCTCGAGCGCGCCAAGAAGGGAGGAGCCAAGGCAAAGAAGCCGTCGGGCGCCCGGTCGACGGTGCCGCCGGGGTGGATCCAGGGGGATTTCCTCCAATCGACGGTCACAGCGGAGGATGTGCAAAATCTCGTCGTTGACGGGTTGATAGCTGCGGAGTCCTGGAGATTGCCGAAGGGGGAGACCGAACCAGAGCCACGCAACGGCGAGCGAGTTCTGCTTCTCACTCACATCGAACGAGGTTTCTCCATGCCACCCCACCCGTTCATCCGCAGTTTCCTGAACTATTTCGGGGCGCAGCTCCACCATTTTCCTCCGAATGCGATTGCCTATCTTTCCTGTTTCATAACCCTGTGCGAATGCTTCTTGGGCTGTCCTCCGCATTGGGGTTTGTTTAAACACATATTCTCTGTTAGATCTCAATCCGTCAAGAAAGCCAATCCCAGTGATAGCAAAACCAATGTAATCCAACTGTGTGGTGGCTTAGGGATCCAAAAGAGAGGTAGGAGTGCATTTCCCTCTATGACCTTTCCTGATTCTGTCCGGGGTTGGCAGTCGACATGGTTCTATTGCAAGGATGTTGCATCACCAAATATGTCGACTGGACTTCCTCCTTTCACCTTGGATGGACCTACCACTCCCAAACCACTGTATGTGACAAAGGTAGAGAAAATCCAGGTAGGGATCCTAGTGAACGTTGTATCTGATCTCATCCGTGGCGGAGTGACTGGCTTGGATCTCCTTGAAACGTTTCTCAGTCGACGGAACCAGCCTCTCCAGACCCAGGATCACACCATGTGGCATTACTCGGGCCCTGAGGATACCACTTGGACTCATCCTGAAGAAGTTTCCGATGAGACCGTCTCCCAGTGGCACAGGAGCATCACCGGAGCCTGTGACAATCCCGAGGGAGGGAAGCGAATTCCGCCCTTTTCTGCTTTGAACCCACCAAAGAATCTTGTGAGTTATACCTCCGTCGATTATTTTAATATCTGTCGAGTAACTGGATCTTTAGTCGACTGACTTTGAAGCTTGTATCTTGCAGGAATTTACAAACATGTACTCGCCCGTGCCAAACGGAGAACAGTCTGACGAAGAAGAAGGGAGCGTAGATGACAGTGCAGACGGCGATTATGCCAACGACATCGAGAGCAGCGATGACGACCTGGAGGAAGGCGAGGTGGAAGCTCAGGTCCCTCTGCGCCCTGGGCGTCGCACCAAGCATCAGGAAGACCCAGAGGTTGCCCCGAGCAAAACTGTGGCGTCGAGCACAAGGAACCCAAAACGCGACCGCACCGCAACACCGGGGTCGACTGAAAAAGCTGCGAAACAACTCAAGCCGGACGCGCCAAAACCTCGGAAGGCCCTGCCTCGCATCAAGATTGCTGTGCCTGTTGCCTCAACGTAAGTGTTTATTTCCCGCAATTGTGATTGTGGCACTTCATGTCTCTGCTGACCGAGTGGAGTTTATCCGCCAGAGCTGCTACCTCTGTGACGTCGCCCCAGCGAAATGATGGGGACCATATGGAAGTGGACACTCCTGATGTGGCCACCTCC
Organism: Elymus sibiricus; assembly: GCA_039707655.1. NCBI lineage: Eukaryota > Viridiplantae > Streptophyta > Magnoliopsida > Poales > Poaceae > Elymus > Elymus sibiricus. The sequence continues at coordinate 21,425,464 of CM077676.1, forward strand.
CAACGAGGTATAACAAACCCACACTCTACTCTGTTTTTTGAAGAATAATCGTCGGATGACTTCATTAAAATTGCCGATTGATAGCTGACGAAGTCATCGAACTGGAAGATGACGAGGAGCTGCAGCGAGGAACGCAAGATGAAGCTGTGCCTCTGGAAGCTCCACACGTACACACTCGGAGAACATCGTCAGGACAGACGCCCCATGGGTCGACTGCTGTGACGCCTCCAGCCCTTGTGGCCCCGTTGTCGAGTGCTCCGCCAGCCACTTCAATTCTGGTGGCTTCAGCACCTATTGGACAACTTGAAGCACCACCTGCTGCCTCAGTTACAGCACCAACTCATTCGACGCCCGCATACCCTTTGTATCACGTCCCGGAGGACCAAACTGGAGCTGCCAAGGAAGCTATGATTCAGGCTGGGCAGATGATGCTGCGAACAAAGGAGGCGTATGAAGCCAGCAAGTTAGCCTATGATGCCAGCTCAGCGCTTCAAGCCAACGTCCGAGTAAGTGCTATTGTAAGTTCATTTCCGATTGAATTCCTGTCCATCTTGATTTTACACCCACTGGGTGTTTTCTTCGCAAGTAGATCAGGTAGTCTCTGGTCCAGTGGGGGCACGCTGAGTGCACCCACTGGGTGTAGTCCCCGAGACCGCTGTCGAATGACGAAGGCATCGACAGGGGTCTTAGAGTTGGTTTGAAAGTTGTTTTCCATTCGATAGTACAGTGGGGGCACGCTGAGTGCACCCACTGGGTGTAGTCCTCGAGACCGCCGTCGAGTGCGTGCATCGGCGGGGGTCTGATAGAAACAATGTTCGCTTGCTTTCTTCTTTTATACTCTGACAGGCCAGACCTGGTCGAGTGTTTTTGTATCCAGTGGGGGCACGCTGAGTGCACCCACTGGGTGTAGTCCCCGAGACTACTGTCGATCGTTGACGATGGGCAGTAGTCTTAAGAACCATTCTGCAGGTTTCATGGACATCATTTCCATCAACCATGATATGACGCTGTATAGGGTTGTGGGGTGGAGCGGCGGGCCACCTTTCAGTCGACTGCACTTGTACTTTTCCACTCGGAAGTAGAGAAATATCCATGTCGACTGAGCCCCTTCTTTGCTGATTTCAGAAAGCCTGTGGGCTCGGGACCAAGTACGTCGAGCTGGAGAAGGAAAAGAATCGACTTCTGCTGGATCTGGAGCTGACGAACAACAACCTGGACCGTGCACAGACCGAACTGAAGACTTTTGGAGGTAATCTTTGTCGATCAATTGCATTATCACTTTCATCTTCCATCCTTTGAACCGAGTGAATCCACTCGAACAGACGTACGTGATGAGAACCGTCGTCTCCGAGCGCGACTCAACAATGTTATTTCTTTAGATACCATGAAGAAGGCGCTCGAGGACAAGGACAAATCACTTGCTGATGCTCAGAAGGAAGCAAAGGAGAAAACTGAAGTCGCTGAGAAGAAACTTGCCGCAACCAGTAAACTGGAAGAAGAGAACGCCAAACTCAAGCAGGAACGATCCGGCTGGATCAAGAAACTTGAAGTGCAGACCAAGGGAAAGAGTGCTCTGGAAAAACACTTAGGAGACTTTGCGAAGAAAATGTTCACCATGCTTGAAGGTGACTTTCTTCTGTCGAATGAATTTCTTTGATTTCCTCAGAATGGCATTGTGATCACCTTTTCTCTTTCTCTTCACGCAGAATTCTGTCAAGACTTTGAGAAGGAAACCGAAGAAATCGAGCCCAATCTGGACCCCACGGAGTCACTCGTCGGAGACGCCGTGGCCATGGATATGTTTCAACTCGAAGCTCGTCTTAAGAGTGTCCAAGGATATGTCACTCGGCTGAGGGCTGCATTCGAGAATGTCGGCAAGGAGTTGTGGCCTGAAGATTCTCTCCAGACCGACCGCGAGTCTATGATGACTCGCCTCAACGAAATTCCCAGTCGAGTGCAGGCGTGGAAGAAATCCACTGCTCATTGTGGTGCTGATGTGGCACTTTCACTCGTTAGGGTTCATTGCAAGGAGGCCAGGGAGGACAAACTGAAGGCACTCCGAGTGATCAACACAAAGAAACTGCAGTTTGAAGATTTCATGGAGACTTTCATCTAAGCAGCCACTCGGATCGCCGACGGAATTGACCTGGATACTTTTGTCGAGCCTTCAAGCCCTACCGGAGCTTGAAGAAGTATGTTGCTTTCAGTTAAACTTTATTTGCCTCGGTATGCCGAGTGATGGTGTAACCGATTAAAACTTCTTTCAGGCCTTAAGCCTGAGAACTTCCCTTTGCGCGAACAAGTTTTTGCTGCGCTAGAGATTCTAGTCTTACTCGCATTTTGCTTTCCGACATTTTGCTTGGTTGAATTTAGGACTTAGGCGAAGACTGGTTCGCAGCTAAGTTCCGAGTGTTAGGAATACCTTACACTCGGCAGGATTTTTTAACTTAGGTGAAAACTGGTTCACAGCTAAGCCTCCTAGTAAGAGGATTGCTCTTCACTCGGAGAAGTTTTCTGAACTTCGGCGAAGACTAGTTCGCGGCTAAGTCTCCGAGTGTATTGAATGTTATACGCTCGGAAGGGTTTTTAACTTAGGCGAAACGGATTCGCAGCTAAGCCTCCGAGCAAGAGGGTTGCTCTTCACTCGGAGAAGTTTTTGAACTTAGGCGAAGACTGGTTCGCGGCTAAGTCTCCGAGTGTATTGAATGTTATACACTCGGAAGGGTTTTTCACTTAGGCAAAACGGATTCGCAGCTAAGCTCCCGAGAGAGAGGGTTGCTCTTCACTCGGAGAAGTTTTTTTTTTGAACTTAGGCGAAGACTGGTTCGCGGCTAAGTCTCCGAGTGTATTGAATGTTATACACTCGGAAGGGTTTTTCACTTAGGCGAAACGGATTCGCAGCTAAGCCCCCGAGAGAGAGGGTTGCTCTTCACTCGGAGAAGTTTTGAACTTAGGCGAAGACTGGTTCGCGGCTAAGTCTCCGAGTGTATTGAATGTTATACACTCGGAACGGTTTTTCACTTAGGCAAAACGGATTCGCAGCTAAGCCCCCGAGAGAGTGGGTTGCTCTTCACTCGGAGAAGTTTTTGAACTTAGGCGAAGACTGGTTCGCGGCTAAGTCTCCGAGTGTATTGAATGTTATACACTCGGAAGGGTTTTTCACTTAGGTGAAACGGATTCGCAGCTAAGCCCCCGAGAGAGAGGGTTGCTCTTCACTCGGAGAAGTTTTTGAACTTAGGCGAAGACTGGTTCGCGGCTAAGTCTCCGAGTGTATTGAATGTTATACACACGGAAGGGTTTTTCACTTAGGCAAAACGGATTCGCAGCTAAGCCCCCGAGAGAGAGGGTTGCTTTTCACTCGGAGAAGTTTTTGAACTTAGGCGAAGACTAGTTCGCGGCTAAGTCTCTGAGCGTATTGAATGCTATACACTCGGAAGGGTTTTTCACTTAGGCGAAACGGATTCGCAGCTAAGCCTCCGAGAGAGAGGGTTGCTCTTCACTCGGAGAAGTTTTTGAACTTAGGCGAAGACTGGTTCGCGGCTAAGTCTCCGAGTGTACTGAATGCTATACACTCGGAAGGGTTTTTTACTTAGGCGAAACGGATTCGTAGCTAATCCCCCGAGAGAGAGGGTTGCTCTTCACTCGGAGAAGTTTTTGAACTTAGGCGAAGACTGGTTCGCGGCTAAGTCTCCGAGTGTATTGAATGCTATACACTCGGAAGGGTTTTTCACTTAGGCAAAACGGATTCGCAGCTAAGCCTCCGAGAGAGAGGGTTGCTCTTCACTCGGAGAAGTTTTTGAACTTAGGCGAAGACTGGTTCGCGGCTAAGTCTCCGAGTGTATTGAATGTTATACACTCGGAAGGTTTTTCACTTAGGCGAAACGGATTCGCAGCTAAGCCCCCGAGAGAGAGGGTCGCTCTTCACTCGGAGAAGTTTTTGAACTTAGGCGAAGACTGGTTCGCCGCTAAGTCTCCGAGTGTATTGAATGTTATACACTCGGAAGGGTTTTTCACTTAGGCGAAACGGATTCGCAGCTAAGCCTCCGAGAGAGAAGGTTGCTCTTCATTCGGAGAAGTTTTTGAACTTAGGCGAAGACTGGTTCGCGGCTAAGTCTCCGAGTGTATTGAATGTTATACACTCGGAAGGGTTTTTCACTTAGGCGAAACGGATTCGCAGCTAAGCCCCCGAGAGAGAGGGTTGCTCTTCACTCGGAGAAGTTTTTGAACTTAGGCGAAGACTGGTTCGCGGCTAAGTCTCTGAGTGTATTGAATGCTATACACTCGGAAGGGTTTTTCACTTAGGCGAAACGGATTCGCAGCTAAGCCCCCGAGAGAGAGGGTTGCTCTTCACTCGGAGAAGTTTTTGAACTTAGGCGAAGACTGGTTCGCGGCTAAGTCTCCGAGTGTATTGAATGCTATACACTCGGAAGGGTTTTTTACTTAGGCGAAACGGATTCGCAGCTAAGCCCCCGAGATCAGGGCCATCTCTCGTTCTTGCTCTAGGAGATCCACACCATCTTTCTAGCTTGCTCAGCTTCGTCTTCAGAGTATAGATCCACTCGGGGGGAATTGTGAAGGACGTCACTTGGCAGAACGGCTTCAGCTCCATACACAAGGAAGAAAGGAGTGCGTCCAGTCGACCGGTTAGGAGTCGTCCTCAAGCCCCACAGAACAGACGACAATTCAGTGACCCAAGCTCCAGCAGCATGATCAAGATCTCGCATGAGCCGAGGCTTTAGTCCTTGGAGGATAAGGCCATTCGCTCGCTCAGCTTGACCGTTAGACTGGGGGTGCGCAACGGATGCGTAGTCCACCCGAGTGCCTTGAGAGGAGCAAAAGTGTCTGAACTCTTCCGAGTCAAAGTTAGAGCCATTGTCTGTAATGATACTGTGGGAGACTCCATACCGGAAGGTTATTTCTTTCATGAATTTGATAGCAGTGCGGGCGTTCAGCTTCTTGATGGGTTTAGCTTCAATCCACTTAGTGAACTTGTCGACTGCAACCAGTAAGTGAGTGAATCCACTCTGGCCTGTTCTAAGGGGTCCAACCATATCCAAGCCCCATACAGCAAACGGCCAGACGAGTGGAATAGTCTTCAAGGCAGACGCAGGTTTGTGTGACAGGTTCGAATAAAACTGGCATCCTTCGCAGTGATCGACTATATCTTTGGCCATCTCATTGGCGCGTGGCCAAAAGAATCCCGCTCGGTAGGCTTTGGCAACAATTGTCCTAGAGGACGCATGATGACCACAAGTTCCCGAGTGAATCTCCTCCAAAATCAGTCGACCTTCTTCAGGAGAAATACACCGCTGAATCACGCCAGTCACACTTTCTCTGTAGAGTTGTCCATCCATAACAGTAAATGCCTTGGATCTGCGGACTATCTGTCGAGCTTCAGCTTCATCATCTGGGAGTTCTTGCCTCAGAATATACGCAATATAAGGAACAGTCCAGTCGGGGATGATCACTAAAACCTCCATAACCAAATCAATAACTGCTGGGACGTCGACTTCAGTCGGATCTGAGGCGCTCTTTGCTTGCGAGGGCTCTTCAGTGAAAGGATCTTCCTGTACCGAAGGAGAATGAAGGTGCTCGAGAAATACATTGCTGGGGACAGGTTTCCGAGTGGATCCAATCTTTGCCAGCTCATCAGCTGCTTGATTCTTCACTCGGGGAACATGATGGAGTTCCAAGCCTTCGAATTTCTTCTCAAGTTTCCTTACTGCATTGCAGTATCCTGTCATAGCAGGGTTCCTGACATCCCACTCTTTCATCACTTGATTGACCACCAAATCAGAGTCGCCATATACCATCAGGCGCCGGACGCCGAGTGAAATGGCCATACGCAACCCATACAAGAGTGCTTCATATTCAGCTTCATTGTTGGAGGAATCAAAGTGAATCTGCAAGACATAACTGAGTTTGTCGCCTTTTGGGGACACCAGTACTACGCCAGCACCAGACCCATACAGCATCTTCGAGCCATCAAAGAACATGGTCCAGTGTGCCGAGTAAACTTGGATCGGTTGCTGCTGTTCAGTCCACTCGGCCAAGAAATTAGCGAGGGCTTGAGACTTGATTGCTTTCTTTGCTTCAAACTTGATGTCAAAATAGAGGAGCTCAATAGCCCATTTGGCCACTTGACCAGACGCATCTCGATTGTGGAGAATTTCAGACAATGGAGCATCACTGACGACTGAAATTGAGTGATCTTGAAAATAATGTGCCACCTTCTTAGCTAACAGATATATACCGTACACAAGCTTCTGGTAATGTGGATATCTTTGCTTTGAAGGAGTCAACACTTCAGAGACGTAATAAACAGGACGCTGGACTTTGTAAGCTTTACCTTCCTCTTCCCCCTCGACAGTGAGAACTGTACTGACGACCTGATTAGTAGCCGCTATGTACAATAGCAATGGCTCCTTACTGTGCGGAGCAGCAAGCACTGGCTGGGTGGAAAGCAGAGCTTTGAGCTCGACAAACGCAGCTTCAGCTTCAGAAGTCCACTCGAATGTATCAGACTTCTTCATCAGTCGGTATAAAGGCAATGCCTTTTCACCGAGACGAGAAATCAATCGACTCAATGCTGCCAAGCAACCTGTGAGCTTCTGGACATCGTGCACACGCTCAGGGCTTTTCATTCGGGTGATGGCACCGATCTTTTCAGGATTAACGTCAATTCCCTTTTCAGAAACGAGAAAACCGAGTAATTTGCCACCAGGAACACCGAAAGTGCACTTAGTCGGATTTAGCTTGATATCATATCTCCTCAGATTGGCGAATGTTTCAGCTAAGTCAGACAACAGGTCGGAACCTTTGCGAGACTTGACGACAATGTCATCCATGTAGGCTTCAACATTCCGAGGAATCTGATCGAGTAAACATTTTTGAATCATGCGCATGAAAGTAGCGCTGGCGTTCTTCAAACCTAAAGGCATGGTGATATAACAGAAACACCCGAAAGGGATGACGAAGGCTGTCTTTATTTCATCCGGACCAAACAGACGGATCTGATGGTAACCAGAGTAAGCATCCAGAAAAGATAGACGCTCACACCCCGCAGTTGAGTCGACAATCTGATCAATGCGGGGGAGTGGAAAATGATCTTTCGGGCAGACCCAATTGATATGTTTGAAATCAATACACATGCGGAGTGACTTGTCCTTCTTAGGGACCATAACAACGTTCGATAACCACTCGGAGTGGTAAATCTCACGTATGAACTTAGCCGCCAAGAGACGAGCCACCTCCTCGCCGATTGCTTTTCGCTTCTCCGTTGCCGACCGACGCAAATGCTCCTTCACAGGCTTGGCCTTCGGGTCAACTCTCAACCGGTGCTCAGCCAGTTCCCTGGGTACACCAGGCATGTCAGCAGGCTTCCATGCAAAGATGTCCCAGTTCTCACGGAGGAACTGGATGAGCTCGGCTTCCTATTTGCTGTCGAGTGTCGTCGAGATGTTGGTCGGGGCAGCTGTTGGATCTGTCAGGTGAATGTTCACTTTCTTCACTTCTCCTGCCGACTGAAAAGCTGACTCAGAAGCGGGCTTCTTAGCGCGCAACAGGTCGGAAGGATCAGCGTTTTCTTGTATTCTTCCAATTCGACCATGGCCATCTGATGATCGGCGATCTTGGAGCCCTGCTGAAGGCACTCCTCAGCCCTCTGTCGATTGCCAGTGACTGTGATCACACCCTTGGGTCCGGGCATCTTCAGCTTGAGATACACGTAACATGGACGGGCCATGAAACGGGCATAAGCCGGACGACCAAGGATGGCGTGGTAAGCACTCTGGAAGTCCACCACTTCAAATGTCAATTTTTCCTTGCGAAAATGCTTATTGTCACCAAACACAACATCCAACGCTATTTGACCGAGTGAACGGGCCTTTTTCCCAGGGATGACGCCATGGAACTGCATGTTGCTTTCACTGAGTCGGGACATCGGAATGCCCATCCCCTTGAGGGTATCTGCATATAGGATGTTCAGACCGCTTCCACCGTCCATCAAAACCTTGCGGAGTTGAGTGCCTCCCACAACTGGGTCCACCACCAGCGCTTGCCGCCCGGGGGTAGCAATATGCACAGGGTGATCTGACTGATCAAACGTGATAGCAGTCTGAGACCACTTGAGATATGTGGGGGTAGAGGGAACCGCCATGTTAACCTCCCTGTTGATAACTTTTAGTCGACTCTTGCTCTCAACATCAGCAAAAATCAACAGAGTGGCATTGATCTCAGGAAACTCTTCTTTATCTTCTTCATCTCCCTTTTCACGGTCTTTTTCACTCGACTGGCTCTCTTTGAACTGTTCGATCAGCAAACGGCACTATCGGGTGGTATGCTTTGGCAATATTAAATTGCCCTCTTCATCTTTCCTCGTGTGGATTGCACACGGTAAATCCATAACATCTGTACCCGACTGATTCTTTGACTTCTTGGGGGTGAACTTAGCTTTGGACTTTCCTTTATTTTTGGCCTGAGCCGCCAGAGCGGCCGCTTCTGCCGGAGCGGGGGAATCAGCCTTGCGCTTCTGCTTCCGATTGGAATTTCCGCCTGCATCATTGTCGACTACTTTTCCTTTACCGCTTCGGAGGCGATCCTCTTCTTCCCCATTGGCGTACCGAGTGGCAATCTCCATCATCTTGCTCAAAGAAATATCACCAGTGCGACCAAATTCAGATAGAGCTCTCTGTATCTAACACCAGCCTTGAAAGCATAAACAGCCTGGTGTTCGGAAACATTCTCCACCGTGTAATGCAGGGTGGACCAGCGCTGAATGTAGTCTCGCAAGGTCTCATTGGGTTTCTGAACACAGTGCTGCAAATCAATCAAACCAGCCGGACGTTTACAGGTGCCCTCAAAGGTTCTGATAAACACTCGGGCCAAGTCCTCCCAGCAATAGATGCTAGAGGGAGCCAAACGATTCAACCAAGCTCTGGCCCAACCATCTAACATCAGGGACAAATGCTTCATGGCTATGTTGTCGTTTCCTCCACCAATCTGCACGGCCACTCGGTAATCATCTAACCATGTCTCGGGCTTCGTCTCGCCAGAAAACTTGCCAATTCCAGCCGCCAACCTGAAGTTGGGGGGAATCTCTGCAGAGCGAATGGCTCTGCTAAAACACTCGGGACCAGACACAACAGCTCCACTTCCACTCGGATAGTCTCCGTTATAACCATCTCTATGGGCTCTGCCTCTGTCGACCCGTCTTTGAGCGAGGACATCCCTTGCGTCAAATCCAGGATTCCGCTCATCACCGAACGGGTGCCTATCATCATTGTGCCGGGGCACATAGGAGCCACTCCGCGGAGGAGAAAGCACTCGACGGCGGTCATCGCGGTGATAACGGGGAGCAAACTGATCTCGCCCCTGATCTCTGTACCGATCTTCCCGGAAGTCTCCGCCTCTGTGGCGCAGGGGCGACCCAGGACTGTGGGCCGATTGAACTGTTTCCGCCCTGGGTGAATTGCTATGTAATCTGTTCTGCGACTGAGAAACAGCCGCATTCTGCTACTGCGCTGCTTCGAGCAGCGTTCTGATCTGTTGCAAACCTCTACCAGCTTCCGACCGTGATGGCTGTATAGAATCTGCAATCCTAGCAGCAGCCGCAACATTCAACACTGGAGTACGGAATACCTCGACGTTATTCCGCGATCCACTCGGAAACAACTATCGCTGATGTCGATTGGGACGCGGCGGACGCTGTCGAACACGCTCGTCGAGTGCCTTCTGCATCTCTTTGAGTCGAAGGCGAGTCGCCTCCATGGCCTGGGCCTCAGCAGTCGTGCCGACGATGGGAGTACGGAGAACATCCTCATCCCGGTGCTGCTGTTCGTTCGACGTTCCACCAATCTCGCGTCTGGCGGGGCTGAAACCAGGCGGCGGACTCTGATGAGAGCCAGCCATAAAAACTTCAGCCGCAGGATCGCAGCTCTCGCACTCGGAGGGAACGCCAGACCGATCTGACGCCGAGTCGAACACGCCGAAAAGCGACTCGACGGGCTCGATGGCTGCAATCTGCGGGGACGAAGCCTGGCGGGCCGCCGCATGTCGCACCCAACGCTGTAGCCGCGAACGACCGGATCGCTTGCGACGATGAACAACATGGAGGGCCGACACGTACGGAGTCGATGGCTGAAGGAGAAGAACACCGCAGGAGCTTGCGCAAAAGTGCGTCGCCCCGCGACTCGGGAGCGCCTCAACGTCCAGAGGCGCCTCCCGGAGCCATGCCGAATCATCGGCGATGAAGGAGAGCGCTCCGAGACGGATCTCGCGGCCCAGGAACAAATCACCGCCGGATGACATGACGAAGGAAAACAAATGCAACCTCGCCGGAAGTCGCTTAGACGCCTGCCCCACGGTGGGCGCCAACTGTCGTGGGAGCGAGTCTGACAGTAGAAGGTAGGGGTACGTAAGAAGAGGGCAGAGTCCTAGCTACGGCGAGGGTGTACACACAGATGTATGAGTTCAGGCCCCTCTCGTGGAGGTAATAGCCCTACGTCTCAGGTGCTCGGGAGCTCTTTGTCGAGTGTAATTGGAGTATCGCTACAGGGGGTGCGAACCTACCCTTATGCCAGAGGGGAGGGGTGGCTTATATAGAGTGCGCTGCCCCTCATAAGTGACCGGCGTTTAAGGGTCAGATCGTGGTTATAAAGACGTACGTTACTGGTAACGTACAACATAAATGCTATTAATGGTCTTGATGAATACCTGCCCGTTAGCCTCCCTGGGGTGACTTCTGGGCTTCTGTGGTCGACTGTCTTCTGGTCCTTCCGAGTGAAAGGTAAGCGTCGAGTGAAAGGTACCTCCGAGTGTATGTTGTCGAGTGACTTGTATGTCTTGGTGATTTCAGTCGGAGACTTCCTTGTAGCTCTTAAGCTTTCTGGGGTAGTGTCTTTAGGTAGGGCATGTAGGTCAGGCCTATGACCCTACCCTAGGTACATATCCCCATCACCATTTTTGTTGAGTTTCCTTTCGAAACCCAATCCTTCCTTTCTCGGGTTTTTGTGAAGGATCGATTTCTTCAGAACATCACACAGGGTTTGATGCCCTTTGAGGCTTTTGAACATCCCTGTCTGAAGAAGATTCTTCAACCTAGCATTTTCATCAGATAAAATAGTGGTTCCCTCGAGCGAGGGGTTAGCAACAGTTTCATCAGTAGAAGCATTTCTTTTGGCAGTGATAGATGATTCAACATTTGATTCGGCATTACTGCGTTCAAGACATTTTAAACAAGGTGGAATAAATACCTTAGGTTGTTTCTCAAGTTGTTGGGCGAGAAGAGAGTTTTGTATCACATCATGAGCTTCTCTCAGCGATTCGAGTTCCTGTTTCCTTTTCAGGTAATTATAATTCAGCTTCTCGTGGTCTGCTGAGAGAGAATCATGACGATTAGACAATTCTTCCATTTGCAACTCGAGAGCAGTGTGCTCTTCCGTCAGCGTTTGGTTTTTCTTCATCTCCTTGACCAACAACCCTTCAGATTTCCTGAGGGTTTTCTCAGTTTTATCAATACAGTGTTGTTGCTTCTTAGCAATTTTTATCAGTTTAGCATGATCATTGTCATCAGATGATAATTGATCGCTGTCGTAAACCTTGTGATGTTTAGTAGATACCTTCTCCTTCGAGGATTTTGACATGAAGCATAATGCGGGTGCCTTGTCATCACTTGAGTTGCTGTCGAAGAAGTTTGATGCAAGTGTAGAAGCGCACGCGATGCCGGCCATGCCTGAATCCGATTCTTCTTCGGATTCTTCTTCTTCTTCATCGGAGTCGGAGACTTCTTCCTCGAAGTCCATTTCCTTCCCGATGTAATCCTTGGCCTTGCGAGAATTCTTATTTCGGATGGAAGTAGACCTTGAAGGAGTTCCCGAAGAAGATCTTGATCTGGTCTTGGAGGAAGAGTTATCCTTCTTCTTGAAGAACTTCTTGGTCTTCTTCTCATCATCTGAATCGTAGTTCTTGCTCTTGCCCTTGCGATGCTTGCTACCCGGATCAAATCTTCCACTGGCTCGAATTTCAGCTTCCCAGAGTGGACAGTCATAAATGAAGTGCACAGGCTTCCTGCATTTGAAGCAGGTGTAGTCTCCCGAAGGTTTTGACGAAGACTTTGAATTGCTTGAGTTGCTTGCGCTTTTCTTCTGGAACTGATTTTTCTTTCGAAAACGCTGAAAGCATTTTGTTATCAGTGGAAGATCCTTGTTGATACTTTCAGAGTCGTCAGATTCTTCATCAGCGTTTTCTTCTGAGTCAGATTCAGCCACAGCTTTGAGTGCATGACTCTTTCGGTAATTGGAACCGTAAAGATCCCTCTTTTCCTCTTCTTGTTCTTCGTGAGTGTTCAGCCTTTCCATGATATTGGCAGAGTCGAGTAACTTGAAATCTGCTCTTTCCTTTATCATCAGGACTAGTGTATCGAAGGAACTGTCCAATGATCTGAGCAACTTCTTCACTACTTCATGATCAGTGATATCCTTCGCCCCGAGGCCCTGTAGCTCATTTGCAATGTCACTCAGTTGATCTAAAGTTTGCTGACAGCTTTCATTCCCTAGCCTCTTGAAGTGGTTGAACTTGGCACGAAGTGTATCGACGCGTGCTTCCTTCTGTGTGGACACACCCTCGTTAATCTTTTCGAGAATGTCCTAGATTTCTTTCGCGGTTTCCAGTCCTCGGTACCGAAGGAATTGCTCCCGAGACAGATGGCCACATATTTCATCCTTTGCTTGGGAATCCATCTGAACGAGTCTTTTCTCCCATGGAGTGAGATATCTTGGGGTATCAATCATGTAGTCGTGTTGAACAACATGCCACATATCATCGTCGATAGCTCTGAGATGAATCTTCATCTTCTCCTTCCAGAAGGGATAGTCCGTCCCATCGAAGATGGGAATCTTCAGTTTCGACTTGTAGTTCAATGAAGACATACTTAAACTCCAAGGTTGTTAGACCTTAATAAACAGAGACAAGGAGTACCTTGCTCTGATACCAATTGTAGGAACGAAGTATGTCTACCAGAGGGGGGGTGAATGGGAGATTTAAATTTTCTTTCGAGAAACTTCAAATCCCTCAGAACACAGCAGCGGAAAGTTAACGAAAAGATACAAGTCTTACGAATAAAAACTACTGAAGGAAAACAGAGACAGTTACCGAATTTAAATCACATGGCCGAGACTTAACCGAAGATAAACTATCGAAGAAAAATAGGGTTAAGAATTGACCGGTGATGCTCGATGGTGACAAGTTGTTTGTTTGACCAGTTCACTCTTCTGCAAAAGAGCTATGTCTGGTTGGAGGGACTTGTGATTCAACACAGAAGATAAACTCTCTTCATCCTATTCTCCTCGACAACTAACTCGTCAGTTAGTGCCGATCACTCGGGGTAGATGCTTCAGGTGATCTCCATAACCTTCACAGACTTCTTCTTCGTGAACCACAATTACTCTTGGTCACTGAAGAACTTGACACCTAACCGTCTAGAGAGTTGGCAGCTCTCAAGATAATAAGGCGGAGCGTACTAAACTTAGATTCTAGTGATGCTGAACCAGTATCTAATTCTTCGGCTCTGGGGTTTTCTCTCGGTGGATTTTAAACTCAAATCTCTCAGAGAGGGGTTGCTCAATCAATCTTATCGGAATCACACGGAGCAGCCAACGATTCATGTTGGAGAGGGGTGGCTATTTATAGCCCCGGCCTTCCCGAGGGGGAAAAGACCATTTTGGACATGACAACTAGCCAATGACCAACCGACACGTTGCCAACGGTCGGATTTCAAAACTCACACGGCAACTTTACTTGAGGTACAAGTAAGCTGACTCCTCGGTCCGAAACAAATCTCTCGTAGCGAAGAAGAACTGCGTCACTTGCTGGCGAGTATTCTTTTGGAACACAAAGAGATTTCTCTCTGTCTCACATAGGTTTTGATTCAGCATCAGAGAAACATAAGTTTCGAACACTCTACCCCTCTTGATAGTACGGTGGTCCTATGACTCAAGAAAGAAAAAGAAGGAACCGAGAAAGAAAACTGCGTCTTCTCTCCGTCTTCATTTTTCTCGGTAGCAGTCAATTTCTTCGGACAGCGCACCGAACCAATTGCTTCACTGCAGCAATTTTTTGGGGTCAACTTCTTCACGCATAATCTTCGATGATAATCTTCAGTACACCGCAGGAGATTATCTTCGGAGTTTGTACCAAACTCCTCTCAACTTCAGGGACCTATAATCTCTATGTGCACTAGCAAGCACATTAGTCCCTCACTGTTTTTGACAACAATCTCCAAAACACAAGGAGGCAAATTATTGCACCAACAGAACCCAAAAAATTGAAGCACATCGTTGATCTGTCAACCAGCATACTCAGGAGCAGCATAGAAGGATCACAGATAGCCAGAACTTTGTATCAAAATTCCACCATGCCATCAAGATCAGAAATATGCAAATTCAAGGGAAGCAACAAGAACATCAAGTAATAGATTTCATCTACTACTCGCACAAATATTATTTAGTAATAGATCTCATCTAGTATAAAATTATATTGTGCAATACCCATACATCTCATGTATTCTAGATCGAAACCTGCATCTACGCATAGCATGGCTCATGATGCCACTGTAGGGTAACGCAGCAGAAAACAAAAACTTTCTGTACTACGAACACGCCCAGGACCACTATGGAGATGCATACAATGTTTCATCTGATCATTGCCAACTCGTAGCGCAGCGGAAGTAGAGTTGGCGAAGATCGTCGGTGCAGATTCCCGCAGCTAGGATTTTACAACCTCCCAACCGCGAAAATTTTCCTCCCTCGAACAGTCCTTTGGACAGTCTCTCGAACAGAAGATCGAACGTACGATCTCTCTACTGGGTTGCACACATACGGTGTCACTGATCCGGCAGCGCTTCGCCATTCAGAACTAATAACCCCCGGAGACCAGACAACCTTGCGGCACTACAAAACTATTTCGTGGAGGGAGAGAGAGAGAGAGAGAGAGAGAGAGAGAGAGAGAGAGAGAGAAGGGCAGATCATTGTATGCCTTTGTATGTGAACTTGAGATGGTTTGGAGAGCTCCTCTCCTCCTCTATTTATAGGAGAAGGAAGGGGTGAGGGGGGCAAGAGTTGGCTTCCCAAAAGAGGGCCCCCCTGTAACACCCCCATGTATTAAGCTACAATGCTTCCCTAGTTAAATTGCCAAGTCATCATGTTTTGAATGCTAATGACCACTTGGACTCAAATCAAATTCAAATTCCAATTAAAAATGCAAGTCCAAAAATTATTTCTTCAAACACTGAAATAAAAATGTTGGTAATATTCTAAATATTCCCCTAGTAATTTTCATGAAGGAGCCAACATCAAATAAAGGTTTAAAATGCCCTAGCACTTTTTAAACAGGACCTGCAGCACTAAATAGTCCCATTTAAATTCAAAACCCAAATTTAATTAATCCAATTGACTTGAAACTTTTTGAACCAGCCAAGAATAAAGCCTAGTATTTATGTGCCAAATTTCCTGTGTAGCAAAAATCATTTGATAGCAGAAAGAAATGCAAAACGGAGTGGAATAAATAAAACAGAAAAAAAAAGAGCTAAACCGACTGTACAGACGGGCCCTAAGTAACTACAGTGCAGCCCAGCCCATCTAACGGCCTTCTCCTACCTCTGTAGAGAGGAGGGAGCAGAGGCCATGGCGTGGAGCTGGCGCGCCCGTCCACGCCGACGATTGTCACGTGTCGGCCATCCGCCGGCACCCCGAGGTAGATAAGACCGAGCCCGACCCAGTGGACAACCCTAGCATGCCAATCCCCCCCTCGTTCGTCCTTTCCCTCTCTGTCGAGCTCACCCGAGTGAGCTCGTCGACGCGCCATTGCCGTTGACGCGGCCACTGGCCACCCCGTGCCACCGGAGCATGTCCAGGAGCTTCAGCGCCGACGACTCCTTTGACTACGTGCACCGGTTCGAGCTCGGACGCCCTGCTTCCTCGCCATCGGGTCGTCTTCCCCGCCACGACCGCCACCTCTCGTCGTCGAGTTCGTCGCGTCCGGTCGTCCCCGCGCCTCCTAACCACGTCCACAAGCTCCGCGGTGAGCTCCTCTTCCAATTCCCCTCGACCTCGGCTTCGATCCGTGCCGTTTACGCCGCTGATTCACCGTGGCCGGAGCTCCGCTCCCACGCCCGCTCGCCGCTCCTGCCGCCTGCGCCTTCCAGCGCCCCGGCCTCCTGCTGCCGCTGCTGCTCTCTGCTGCTGCTGCTGCTTGCTGCCGCTGTTGCTCTCTACTGCTGCTGCTTGCTGCCGCTGCTGCTCTCTGCTGCTGCTTGCTACCGCTGCTGCTCTCTGCTGCTGTTGTTCCCTGTCGCTGCTGCTCTTTGCCGCTGCTGCTCTCTGCTCGCTGCTGCTGCTGGCCGCAGCCGCCGCGCCCCCTGTGCACGCGCGCGTGCATGCACAGCCTGGAAGCCGGCTGTGCCGCTGACTGTAGGGCAGGCCCAAATTAGTTTAGGGCTAATTTAGTTTAGTTGGGGTAATTGGTATTAGGATTAGTCTAGTGTATCAATGACATGCGGGTCCCATCAAATTAAATTAAATTAATCATTTTAGAAATTGTTAAAACACTGACATGTGGACCCACCTACACTGTTCACATTGACCAGTCAACGGTTAAGGTTGACTGGGTCAACCCAGTCACTGGACCCCACTGTCAGCCACTAGGGCTGGGTACACTTGGGTACCCGTAGCATTTTCCTAATAAAAATTCGAATTAAAATATAATTCCAGAAAATTTCAGAAAATACTTAAAACTTTGAAAATTCATATAAAATAAATCGTAACTCGTATGAAAATAATTTATATATGAAAAATGATCAGAAAAATATAACGAATCCGAATATGTCATCCTCATGCATGACAAACTCCTCTAACATAATGAAGAAAAAATTGAACTTTTGCATCAGGATCAATACCGAGAATAATACCTAGAGCCGGGAAAATATTCCGAATATTTTCCCGCTTCAATTAAAATGCTTAGTAGTGCATTAGGTCACATCGTCACCCCATTTTGCCATGCCATGCATTGTGTTGCATTTGTTTGCCCTGTTATTTATCTGTTTCCCCCACGTTGCTTCTTTTCCGGTAGACCTCGATACCGCGGTAGACCCTGAGAGCGTCTACGACTACGACTACACTTCTGAGGATCCCCTTTCGTCAGCAGAGCTTCTAGGCAAGCAAGCCCCCCCCCCTTGATCATTCCGATATCGCCCATTCCTTCTCTCTTATTGTTGTATTAGATGTTGATGCAGTTGTTGTTTCATCGGTAGATCGCTTCAATTAAAATGCTTAGTAATGCATTAGGTCACATCGTCACCCCATTTTGCCATGCCATGCATTGTGTTGCATTTGTTTGCCCTGTTATTTATCTGTTTCCCCCCACGTTGCTTCTTTTCCGGTAGACCTCGATACCGCGGTAGACCCTGAGAGCGTCTACGACTACGACTACACTTCTGAGGATCCCCTTTCGTCAGCAGAGCTTCTAGGCAAGCAAGCCCCCCCCCCCCCTTGATCATTCTGATATCGCCCATTCCTTCTCTCTTATTCTTGCATTAGATGTTGATGCAGTTGTTGTTTCATCGGTAGATCCTATACAGATGCTTAGCCTGATTTTGCTACCTGCTGTTGATACCTTACCTGTTTTCCTACCATGCTTAGTTTAGCAATGCTAGAGTCCCATCAGTGGCCCTACACCCTTGTCCGTTTGCCATGCTATACTATCGGGCCGTGATCCCTCTGGGCGATGATCACGGTTATACTTTATAATATTACACTATACATGTTATGCTAAAGTCGGGTCGGCTCCAAGAGTACCTGCGAGAGATTACTGTAGCGGAGCGACAGGGAAGGCGGAGACAATCCAGAGAGAGGTGGGCCTGGGCCCTGGTCATGCCCGCGGTTATTTAATAATAACACGCTAACGAGTTCTGGGTATTTGATCTGAGATTGCCACTGGCATATATGCAGTAACCGCCACGTGGGATAATGGTTATGGGACCCTCGGCGTCGTCAGCTCCTTACCGAAAGCTCTGCCAGACGTCCAGTTCAGAGATGCGGCACGGTCAGGCTAGCAGATATCCACACTAGTGGTGAGGCTGGAGACCCTGCACGTACTGCGCAGGAGCGCTTAGGGTGAGCGGCCGAACAACCCTTCGCGCTTAGGATGTAGACCGGCGGGTGACCTCTCTGGAGAGCTGAAGTAGGACTTCGGCATGTCGATCATCCGAGGCCGGGCATGACCCAGGAAAGTGTGTCCGGCCAGAGGTAATTGAGCGTGTCGGGCTATGTGGTCCATCCCTGCAGGGAAGTTAATCTATTCGAATAGCCGTGTCCACGGTAACAGGACGACTTGGAGTTGTATCCCGATCTTCTACAACTTAAACTGGATACTAATTAAAATACACCAAGACAATAGATAGGAATACTCAGTGATCGCTTTCTCGCAGGGAGTTGAGAGAGGATCTCTGGGTATGGTACTGCATTATGCTGCAAGTTGATATCATATACGCTCCTCTCTTCTGATGCCACAAGATGAAGATAGTCTTCGTTAAGTTGAGCTTCTTCCCCCTTATTCTGGCATTTCTGCAGTTTAGTCCAAAGATATAGCCCCATTCCTTTGATAATGTTGCATATCTAGTATAGTTCTGATGTAAGTCTTGCGAGTACTTTGGATGAGTACTCATTGCTGCCTTGCTACTTTTTTCTACAACCAGTTGCTGCGTTCAGATGGTAGTGCTAAGGAGACAGGAGATCCCACCGCTGGATACTTCATGGAGATCGACGGCGACGAGTAGTTCGGAGGTCCCAGGCAGGAGGCCTACGCCTTTCGGTCTAGTGTCGCTGATATGTTTCAGCCTTCTTAAGGCACTGTGTTGATCTTGTCTGTACTCAGATAATATTTACTTTCTGACTGATGTATTATGGGTCCCCGTGCCTTGGTTTGTAATATAAAGAATTTGTTTAACATTTGTGTCTTAGAGTTGTGTTGTGATATTAACGTGGAGTCACTGTTCATGATCGTGCATGATGCATGTATGATTAGTGCACGATTATGAATGGGGCGTCACCCCCCCCTTCACAACATTACCCCACCAAAAGGGGGAGGATGCCCCAAAGGGCCCCCCACCATGGCCAAACCAAGGGGGGCTGCCCCCAAGGGGCCCTCTCCCAACATGTCTCCACCATTTGGGGGGGCTACCCCCTAAGGGGGACACCCCAACCAAACATGTCTCCACCAAAAGGGGGCTGCACCCCAAAGGGGGCGCCTCCAAAAACAGCATCCCACGAAAAGGGGGATGCTGTCCCCCACGTGGGAACAACCCCTTGGGTCTGTCAGGAAAATTCCGGAAGGCCCCGGAACATTTCCGGAACCCTCCGAAAAATTCCGGACGCATTCCGAAACTTTTCCGGCTTGATGGTTTTCCCTGAAACTTTTTCGGTTACTCCAAAACACTTCCGGTTTCTCCGAAACATTTTCGGGTTTCTCTCCGAAACTTTTTCAGTGTCTCCGAAACTTTTCCGGTGACTTTCTCTCAGACCCCTAACCTAATACTCAGCAGATAGATGACCCTTAAGCGTGTGACCCTATAGGTTCGGTGAAGTATAGACATGACCGGAACATCTTCCGATCAATGATCAATAGCGGAACCGTGGACATCCATATTGACCCCTATACCCACACGAATGAATATTCGAGTGAACCTTTAGTTACCGTGTGCTATTCCTGTTGCTTCGCGATATGTTACAAAAACCCGAGGTGAGATTTAATGGCATCCCCGTTAATCAACAACTTGTTCTCTGTGCCAGTTTCTTAGTTACCTGTTTTGTTCTCTTTTCTCATTTCCGTGTTCCGGCATCCCCGTGATCAAATCACGCTGTGTCTGGCCAGACGATGATGGATACCGTCACACCGAGAGGGCCCTAAGAATATCTCTCCATCGATGGAGGAGCAAATCCCAATCTTGAACTATCTAGTCCCATTGTCATACTTTTCCATGAACCCGTAAGCTGCCGTAATAGCCGCTCTGTTACAGGTGACGTTTAACAAACCCCAAAGGTCCTGAAGCAAGTACGAAGGAACCCGATACTATCTTGGTCTAAGGAATTATGCAAACGTTTAACTTTACTGTGTTATCAACCATTAACATGTGACGAAAGTATCTCATGGAAATAACAATCAATCTGGGTCTATTTAACACAAATGTTCTTCTAACATTGTGACCTCAAAGTTACCGGCATTGACATGCCCATGATCAGGAAAACATAACCATCATGCAACACTTAAGCTTGTCTTAGAGGCGAGACTAGGAATCTATTTTATCGTTTATTATTCCACACATGCACATAAGTTTCCCTCCGAGCCTCGTGGTTATTGCAGACTCGAGAACCATTGCAGTTATAACACAGAATATAAACTTTAATTACGAACTTGGAGATAAATAATAACTTTTATTATTGCCTCTAGGGCATATCTCCTACAGCCGTGCACGCGGTGGATGGGATGGGATCACCGGAAGCAGCAACAACGAGAGGAACGACAGTGGGCGGTGTGCGCGAGGAGGCGGAGCAGATGCGATCTGATCAGGTGACGGTCTCCAATATATATGCGGTTGGGTAGGGCGACGTGGGACTAGGCCCACGACCGAGTCGGTTACAGCCCACGATCCGACGTCTCGGATTCGTGGCGCGTCCCTTAATGACTCGTAATTAATTGCCAATTAATTATCCGTTCCTGACCGGCAAAAATTAAGTGCACGCATAACATAGGTCTGAGCCCGGCTCGTTCACAAAACACGACGCGCGCGCGGACGAGGCGGGCGGCGGAGGAGTGCGCGGGAACCACTCCTCTTCTCATGCTCCAATATCATGTAGAAGAGAATCCCTTATAAGGAGGTCCCAAACTTCCTCCACTCCCGGAGTGATACTAAACTTCCCACCACCATGTCATGACTCCCACATGAACCTTTAGAGATTTTTCAAAAATTGTTTATATGGGCCTAAAGCCCATCTATATTTCAACAAGTTATAGCGTATATGAGCGTATTCCATCCACCCATGTGCCCACAGGAACAGAACAGAACAAGGGCCAACAGGTAGCAGATTACTTTACGGGCATTAGTGCATGCCATGTGAGATGCAGTATCATGTTCACGCCTGGTTTGGTCGTGGGCCAATTTGTAAGTGCACACATTTTCTGTCGCAGTTGGTAGGTAATTCAAGGCGAATCCTATTTGACGTTCACTGCGTCGAATAATCGGGGATTCACACAGGGAGACGAGCGCAAATGGCCCGGACCACCTTGCCAATTTTCCTGTCGTTTTTTTTTTCCTTTTTCTTCTATTGAATGCGTTTTTTTTTTGTGATTTTCTTTTGGTTTTGTCCTCTTGGTTTCTTCCCCCTTTTTTTAAAATACACGAACATTTTCCTAAATTACATGAACATCTTTTTAAAAAGGCGTGAACACTTATTTAAAATTATACAAACATTTTTATAAAATACGTGAAACACTTTTTTTATTTATATGTACATTTATATTAAGATGCGCGAACACTTATTTAAGTACAAGATTTAAAAAAAAATACGCAAACACATTTTAAAGTGTGTGAACATTTTTCGAAAATACGCGAACATTTTTTAAATTACAGCAACATTTGTTTCGACAAATGACTCACATTTTTTAAATGCACGATGAACATTTTTTAAAAAAGTGTTCGTGGAATTTAAAAAGTGTTCACACATTTAAAAAATGTTCATGCAATTTTAAAAATATTCATACATTTTTTAAAGAATGTTCATATGATTTTTAAAAAATATTTACAAACTTTTCAAAAAATATTCATGTAATTTGTTCACATTTGAATAAATTATATTTTTATGGAAAGCGAAAAACCAAGTGAAAAATAGGAGCAAACCAAGAAAACCGGAAGAAAAACAAATAGCTGGAAAATCAGAATGCTATAAAACCAGAGGGAGTTGAGCGCTTGGTAAAGTTTGACGCACAGAGCGACAAACAAGAGCGCTCGTAATTCAAGTTGCATTCTTTTTTTTTTGAGAAACAATTCAAGTCGCATTCTTTTGGGACGCTTGATTTTATCCTTGATTTCGTTGTTAACAACGGTTAAGTCAATTCCTTTGGCAGGCACGCCGGTAAATCAGTAATGGTGTTTGTACAAACATCTGTGCCGATGGAGTTTATTGACTTGAAACTTGATCAACTCCAGTCCCAACTACTGATGGAGTCATCAAGCGCTGATAAGTACTAATCGCGTGAGTCATCGTGTTTGTGTGATGTCTCTACGCGGAACATAAATATACAGTAGCACAGAAAATGGGCACTGCTCGTGTTTTTTTTTTTTTTTTTGTGAAATGGCACTGCTCGTGTTTCTGGTCCAAGCTTTCTGTCCCATCATCCTGGTCTACTGCTAACTGTCTAGCCCATGAAGGAAACTGAAGTGCCATGGGCTTCTGGTGTGCGGCTCTTGTACGCCATGCCTGTTCCGCGGCGACTATATATCGCTTAGTGCGAGATATCCTTCGGTCTCGCTGAAGGATTCCCTTCCACCTGTAGCTACTGGGTCGGCCCATATTCGCTATTTTTTTTCGTTCTCTGGATTTCAATTGCGTTCGCTGTGTTCGTTCGCTGGGTTGGTTTCCTCCGATTTTTTGTTTTCTTTTGTTTCTCTTTACGGTTTTCTTCGGTTTTCTGTTTTTCTTTGTTTTTCATCTTTTTCTTCATTTTTTCACGGTCCTCACCGGTTTTCTTTGTTTCTTCATGAGTTTTCTCTGGTTTTGTTTGTTTCCTCATGATTTTTCTCGGTTTTTACTGGGTTTTTTATTTTCTTTCTTATTTTCTTCATTTTTTTGTTTCTTTCTCGGTTTTCTTCGGGTTTTTCTTGTTTCTTTGTTTTGTTTTATTTTTTTCGGTTTTCAGTACACATTCAACATTATCGTATACATCAGAAACATTTTTTATATACACGTTTAACATTTTTAAATACATGAATAACATTTTTTGAAATCTTATATTTTTTTATGTCTACTTTTTTTCCATACACATTGTACATTTTGGGCATATATCTAATACATTTTTCTAATACATGTTTAATATTTTTCAAATACAAGATTCAGATTTTTTGAATACATGGTCAGCATTTTTTCCATACACATTTTAAACATTTTTCAAATGCTTGATTAATAGTTTTCAAATACAAGATTAACATTTTTTTAATACATGGTCAACATTTTTAACATTTTTTTCAAATACTTGATTAATATTTTTTCAAACACAAGATTAATATTTTTTAATACATGGTCAACATTTTTTCTATACACATTTAACATTTTTCAACTGATTGATTAACAATTTTCAAATACATGTTCAACATTTTTTCAAATGCTTGATTAACATTTTTTAATAACATGATCTAATTTTTTCATACATATTGTATTTTTTTTCGATACACGTTATACATTTTTCAAATACACGATGTACATTTTCTTAAATACATGTTCGGAACACTATTTTGAATACACGGTAACATTTTCCAAATACACGTTGTATATTTTTTTAATGGCAATAAACATTTTTTTCAACTACATGAACTTTTTTTTACATTGTATAATTTTTTTAAAAATTTCATGTACATTTTTTGGAAACACCTGAATATTGATTTAAAATATCATGTACATTTGTTGAATGGAAATAAACATTGTTTTGAACCTGTGCCAACATTTTTTTACACTGTATATAACATTTCTTTTAAATGTGACTAACATTTTTTTGAAATGCGTGAATATTTTCATAAAATGTAACATACATTTTTTAATGGTATGAAACGTTTTTTTACATTGTATAAACATTTAAAAAAAAAATTCGCATACATTTTTTGAAACATGGGAACATTTTTTTATTGTCATGAACATTGTTTTTAAAGTTATCAACATTGTTAAAAACTGCGCTAACAATTTTTTTATACTATGTTAACATTTTTTCAAATTCGTGGTTTTTAATTTCTTAAGTAAATTTAAGTTTTTGAAATATATGTATTTCAAATATAAATAAAAATAAAAAAGAGAAGTAAAAAATCAAGTAACGTCATCATGACGGCCCATGTCGCTACTGGGTCGGCCCACCACGTGCTCCCTTCAGGTGACGCGAGCTACTGCCTCGCAATAGGCGGCACATAGCCGCACCCTAATGAGCTACCTGGTGCTCATCTCCCCCCTAGACCTGGGCATTTCCGGACCGGGCTGAGTTTCAAAAAGCCCGACCTCAAATTCCCAAGCTCGGGCCCGACCCGCAGCCCGGCAAAATGCCTATTTTCGTGTTTTAAAATACCAATATAGCTATTTTCGGGGATTAATACTATAACACTATACCTATATTTATATAAAAAGCCTAAAAATCATGTTTCCCCGGGCTTTCCCCGGGCTTCGAGCTGGAAAGTGAGGCCCGAGCCCGGCCAAGATGTCGGGCTTCGGGCCGGGCCTGCCGGGCCGGGCTGCCCATGCCCAGGTTTATTTCCCCCAAAACGCCGAACAAGAATGTAGCATTACTAGGCCCATATATATCTGTAACGGGTCGGGCTGGGCTGGGCTTCTCTATCTACTAGTACGCATGCTGAAAGGCCGATAAGAGAGTGAGTTGTTGGGGCTGCGGAGATTCAATAAAAAAAATGGTCCATCTCTACGTACGGCTCGAGGAGCTTCACAAATACCAGACCCCCATCACTGTCGTCCATACCCCACACGGACGGTCGTCGATTTACTTTGCCACCGGTCCACGCGCACGCCTACCTCTGACCCATCGGCCATCCCCTCTTCTCGTCGACTTCCTCGGCTCCGGCGACCGGCCGCGGGCGTCTCTCTCAGCCTCAGGTGATAAGATCCATCTCCCGCCCAGCTTATCCTTGGTTCCTCGTCGTCCTCGTTAGATCTGTTCACGTTCTTGGGCTGGTAGTCGGATCGATGGATTTCTCGCCGCCCTTGCTTGCTGTGCCCCTACGATCCTGTGCAGGATTCCTCTGTTGACCCAAATGGGTAATCAAAATCGATGGATTGATGTGAGCTGAACATTATTGTTATTATTATGATGCACGCATGTTTTTTGGGTAAAAAAGTTGAGTGATAAGTACCAAAAAAATCAAACTCTTTTTTTTCAAGGAACCAGCAGGAGCTCTGCCTTTTCATTTAGAAGAAGAGAATTGACCAGTTTATAAGGAAAACTGGCCGAAAACCGATACAATCTTTACACACACCAGCCCCGAGGCTGCGTACCCAACGAGTCGCCGACTCTGTCACCCAAGCGACCAAAGTCGACATCCCAGAACACGACCCGGAGCCGCCACTCCGGCATACAAAAGCTCCACAACACTCACACGCCGGCCCCGAGGCCACGCACCAGTCAAGCCGACGACTCTGTCACCCAAGCGACCAAAGCCGACACCCCACAAACCACTTTCCGGAGCCGCCGCTCCGGCTTGCACACCAGCCCCGAGGCTGCGTACACCAGGTGAGTCGCCAGCTCTGTCGCCCGAGCAACACTGAGCCGACACCCTACAATCAGATCCGAAGCCGCCGCTCCGATATCCACGCCGACCCCGAGGCCGCGCACCAGTCAAGCCGTCTGCTCCGTCACCCGAGCAACCAGAATCGACGCCCTACAACAATCCCCTGAGCCGCCGCTCCGACTTACAACTGTAAACAACACACGCCGACCCCAAGGCCGCGCACCAGGCGAGCCGCCCGCTCCGTCACCCAAGCGACCGGGGCCGACACCCTACAACCATCTCCGGAGCCGCCGCTCCGACATCCACGCCGGCCCCAAGGCCACTCACCAGGTTGGCCAACGACACTGCCACCCAAGTGACCAGTGTCGACACCGCTCCACGACAACGAGATCCGGAGCCGCCGCTCCGACTTCCACGCCGGCCCCGAGGCCGCGCACCACACAAGCCGGTGGCTCGACCACGGCGTCTGCTACGCACGCCGGCATGGCAACATCCCACGGTAGAGGCTCATCTGGTCAAGCAATGGCCTACTAAGGCGACGCCTCCAAGGAGGAAGTGATGATGACGCTACCGCGTCGCCTGCCCTAGCGGAAACTGGGACTCAAACTTTCGCTCGGAGGAACCAACGCTAGTGAAGGCAGGAGATGAGCCGGAGCACCAAGACGGCGCCTCGAGGGAGGGGACCGACGTCCGCAGGCGCCATCGTCATCGGCGCCAACCAAGGTGGAGCTGGGCTTTCACCCGAGGCTCCGGCACTTCTTCCTCCACCACCATCCAAGCCGCATGCCCTTGCGAGGAGCCGCAGCCGACGCGCCGCCAACCGTGCCCGCAGCCACCGCCCACCTTCGCCTGCTGCAGCACCTACCATAGCACCTGACGCCACGTGACGGAGTCCTAGATTAGGGGGTGCTCGGCACGTCGGTTACCAGTCCTTTGGGCTGGGCCCAGGACCCCACTAAGCCCGTCCACTGGTGGGCCTCGTTCGTCTGGTCCGGAGACATCAAGAAGGAATGACCCGAAGACTTGGCGCATACTCCAAGATTTAGAGATAGACTCCGGCACGTTTGCCCCTAGATGCAACCGACCTATATGTGACCCTAGGCACCCCTGGTATCTATATAAACCGAGGTGCCAGGGCCGTAGAGAACAGATTTATTCACATACGATCTCGTGGTAGATCACCTGTACGTTGTACGCCATCACATCAATACGATCAAAGCAGTTCATAGGGTTTTACCTCCTCAATAGGGCCCGAACCTGGGTAAGCACCGTGCCCCCTGTTATCATCGAGCCAAGGCTACCAGATTGGGACCCCCTACCCGAGATCCGCCGGATTTAGCTCCGACATTGGTGGCCCATACAGGTCCCTCTGGGAAGTCAAAGCGGTTCGATGGCGTCAACAGCCGATGATTAGATCGGCACTGACGCGGCTTCTGCACCGCACTTCGGCTCGACCGAACCATCGGAGAAGATCGAAACTCCAATCACCAGTCGAAACATTGAGCTCGACGAATCAGACCCTGCTGTAATCTCCCCCCCCCCCCCCCCGCCCATGACGTTAGATCTCGCCAAGGAGTGGCAAGCTACCTCCGCCCAAGCACCGACGTTCTATTCGGCTTGGGACGGAAGCTACACTTTGCCGGACCAAGCCTGGAGCTCGGATCCGATGACACAGTACGGCGGCCAGGCAAGTCAGGCCCCGCAAAAAGGACCAGGCCTGGCATTAGATCGACCCTGGGAGAATTCATCTAAGGGACCGATGTTAGATCGGATCGGGGTAAAAATTTCGCTCCCACCCACGACCCATGCCAAGTATTGCCCGGACAAATCGGGACCAACCGACATCTAGGATCTAGTCCTCGTCGTGCAAAAGACAAACGAGACGACCCGGCAATTCTGGACACATTTTCTGTTTACAAAGAACGAAATTCCGGATTGCACGGATCAAGAGGCCATAGCGGCATTCCGCCACAGTGTCTACGATGAAGGGATTATTAGAGAAATCTCCCGACATCATCTGAAGACGTTTGCCGAACTCTCCTATCTAGTAACAAAATATTGCGCCATGAAGGACGCCTGGATAGCCAATCAATGGCACCAGAACCCTAGCTCGGAGCCATCCGAAGCGGGAGAAGAAAGCAGGCGCCCACGCCGCAACCAACGATCCAAACGCACCAACGTCGACAAACATGACGAAGTGCCCTCACACAAGAAAAGTCGGTCAAACAGCAGCGGTGTCAAATCGCTACTAGATACCATACTCGATGAACCATGCGCAATCCACTCCACCTCTTCGGAAAAACCGGCCGCCTCCCACAAACTCAGGAACTGTTGGGTCCTCGGGCATGTGGCAAAGGGAGGGGTGGAGTTCCTCGACTACCCCGACGTCCAAATAAGACGAGGCAAAGCAATCAACCACCGCCAAGGACAGTACCCGTCCGAGGTCAGGGACGTCCTCATGATATATGAGACCCACTCCTCGAGAAACAAACGAAAAAGAGCTCTTCGAGAGGTCTACCACGTTGAGTGCGCGCCGATATCGAAAAACACGTGGTTAGATGTCCCGATCACCTTTGATCATCAAGATCAACCGATAGGAGTCCACAGCCGAGGAGTTGCGGCTCTCGTCCTCGACCCTATCATTGACGGCTATCGTTCGTCCAAGGTCCTGATGGACAGAGGCAGTAACCTCAACCTCATCTACGAGGACACTTTGCAAAAGATGGAGTTCGATAGATCCCGCATCCAGCCGAGCAGGACCACCTTTAAAGGTATAGTCCCCGGGAGAGAAGCACGGTGCACCGGAAAAGTTACGCTTGACGTGGTGTTCGGATCACCCGATAACCATCGGGTCAAGGAGTTAATCTTCGACGTAGTTCCGTTCCGGAGTGGCTACCACGCGCTGCTCGGACGATCCGCGTTCGCTAAGTTTCACGCCGTGCCCCATTACGCATATATGAAACTAAAGATGCCAGGGCCAAATGGCGTGATTACAGTAAATAGCAACCCTGATCGGTCGCTCAGAGCCGAGGACAAGACTGCAGCTTTGGCCCTTGAAGCTGAATTCGAGGCCTTGGCAGCCGAGGAGTTATCCGAGCTACGGACGACTGTTGACAAGGACGATGCTATTCTCGCTAAACGCTCCAAGTCAACATCTTTCAAACCAGCTAACGAGATTGTCAAATTCCAAGTTCATCCTGATGACTCGTCTAAGACAACCTCTATTGGAACTAGCTTGGATGCCACACTGGACAAGGCACTCCGCGGTGAAAACTGGCGCCAGGAAGAAGAAAACCGCGGAGTGCCTCGTCCAGCGTCGGGAGATTTCTCTCCTAATCCCTTCGTCGTAGACATTGTGGCGGAATGCCACTATGGCCTCTTGATCCATGCAATCTGGAATTTCGTTCTCTGTAGACAGAAAACGTGTCCAAAATTGCCGAGTCATCTCGTTTGTCTTTTGCACGACGAGGGCTAGATCCGGTTGGTCTCGATTTGTCCGGGAAATACTCGACATGGGTGGTGGGTGGGAGCGAAATTTTTACCCCGATCCGATCTAACATCGTTCCCTTAGATGAATTCTCCCAGGGTTGATCTAATGTCGGCCCTGGTCCTTTTTGCGGGGCCTGGCTTGCCTGGCCGCTGTAATGTGTCATTGGATCCGAGCTCCAGGCCTTGTCCGGCAAAGTGTAGCTTCCATCCCAAGCCGAATAGAACGTCGGTGCTTGGGCGGAGGTAGCCTGCCGCTCCTTGGCCAGATCTAACGTCATGGGGGAGGAGATTACAACAGGGTCTGATTCATCGAGCTCAATGTCTCGACTGGTGATTGGAGTTTCGATCTTCTCCGATGGTTCCGTCGAGCCGAAGTGCGGTGCAGAAGTCGCATCGGTGCTGATCTGATCATCGGCTGTTGACGCCATCGAGCCGCTTCGACTTCCCAGAGGGACCTGTATGGGCCACCAATGTTGGAGCTAAATCCGGCGGATCTTGGGTAGGGGGTCCTGATCTGGTAGCCTTGGCTCGATGGTAACGGGAGGCACGATGTTTACCTAGGTTCGGGCCCTCTTGAGGAGGTAAAACCCTACATCCTGCTTTGATCGTATTGATGTGATGGGGGACAAAGTACAGGTGATCTACCACGAGATCGTATGTGAATGAATCTGTTCTCTATGGCCCTGGCACCTCGGTTTATATAGATACCAGGGGTGCCTAAGGTTACATATAGGTCGGTTGCATCTAGGGGCAAACGTGCCGGAGTCTATCTCTAAATCTTGGAGTATGCGCCAAGTCTTCAGGTCATTCCTTCTTGATGTCTCCGGACCAGACGAACGAGGCCCACCAGTGGACGGGCTTAGGGGGGGGGGGGGGGGGTCATCGGCCCAACCCAAAGGACTGGTAACCGACATGTCGAGCACCCGCTAATCCAGGACTCCGTCAGCCACTCCCACCCGAAGCCGACCCGTCGCTCCCACGCCATCCCGACGCTGTGGCGGCGCTCTCCCGCCGTGTGTCGCATCGACGGTCGCGCGGCATCGCCTCCACCCGGCCGTTGCCGCATTGCCGCCTGTCCTG
The DNA here is from genome assembly GCA_039707655.1 of Elymus sibiricus. Classification (NCBI taxonomy): domain Eukaryota; kingdom Viridiplantae; phylum Streptophyta; class Magnoliopsida; order Poales; family Poaceae; genus Elymus; species Elymus sibiricus. Next base: position 21,455,573 of record CM077676.1, read on the forward strand.
CCGTGGGCTGCCGGGTCTCCCACGCCACCGTGCGCGGTCGTAGACCTGGCTCTCGTGGTGGTGGTGCCGGGGTAGCTCTGCCCTACTGCCGGGTCTCCCGCGCCTCCGTGTGTGGTCGTAGACCCGACATGTACTGCCCTGTTCTTCTGTCGTGACGGCGGCCACGGTGGTGAGTTCCATGCCTTTATAAAAATGTTGCAATTTCAGTTAAGCTATGCATGTTATGGATGATTCAATTACAATTGTGGTATGGACCTTATAGTTGATTTTGATTATTTGAAGGTTATTTTGCTCGAAATGTTTCAATTACAATTCTGCAATGTATCCTATAATTTTGTTGCTATGAATGATATGTTAGAAAATATTTGACAATGTAGGTAAGAATATGTGAAAATGTAAGTATGAATATGTTAGAAAATATCATGTATTATGCATGCTTCTATGTGACAATTTTATGCATGCTTGTATGTTTCAGTCTTATCTTTCATATTCATCTCTCACCTTGTCTGAAAATATCAAGAAATAATTTCCCTCTTCTCTAATTCCCACTCATCTGATCTGAACAGATACTACCCAGCATTTGTCTTATCACAGAAAAACTCGATAAGAAATAGATGCACATTTGATTGAAGCCGAGTACCCAGTGATGGTCTTAAGCCAGATGGTCAATTTAGTGATGGAAACAGATGCTACTGTCGTTGCCTTTCCATGATCGATAATGGCGCACCGCACGATTTGAGAGCCGTTTTCTTCTTCGCCGATGATGATAAAACTCATATGGTATATACCTAGTTATTTTATTTACCCGGTTTTCAACTAATAGCTTAGATCAATGATGCTGCTCCTATTGTTCGTATGCGTCTGTCGCCTCTCCGACTCTGTAAACGCAATCAACTGCCTAATTAGACATTCTTTGTGATTACAAGATCGGAGGGGAGACAGAGTGGCATACCGTTCAAGGGAATGTCATACTTGGTCTACGTTATTATTTGTCTAAACTAGGTGAATGAAATAGGTAGCATATGGTCCATGTGTGTAATACCTGAGGCAACTTATAACTTTGGAAACTGTTACACATTCTATAGACCAATGATGAAACTTTAGACCTACTTGTCATACTTAATGTGTGCCGACCTTTCGATGCAAGTGCTAAGGAATAACTTTTATTCTTTAACTCATGCATCAAAGGTAGGCATACATTTTGTGTATGCGCGTAAGGTCCACTATGTTTTTCGAGGTCAATATATACCAGTCTCTATTACTGACCATTTCCTTTCGTTGTCTACATTTATCTTAGTTTTAACCTTTTGTCTTTCGTGAATTAATTTACTTTTACTTTTACGAACATGCATACATTTCTGTAGCACTGTACAAAAACTGATTTGCTTGGGTTTGAGTTGTCCTGTGCGAGGCTCTCCTTTTTGAACGGAAGCCTCTCCTTCCTAAGGGAAGGCATTCCCCCCAAAAGGGGAGCCTTTGCTCCTTAAAGTGGAGCCATTCCCCCCTGAAGGAAAGCTTTCGAGAGACAAGGAGGAAGTTTCCCTGCCTCAAGAGACTCGGGGAAACGCAGATGTCCTCTGGACAGGCTGCGATCACCCTCACAGATTGTCTCTTAAAGAGGCATAGGTCAACTCTCAAAGTGCAAACAATCAAACTCAGGTAATTACACTTGTAACATTAAAGATGCTATGAAAATACTGTTAATTAAGAAATTATAACACAAAACTTAATATAATTTTCCTTTATCCAAGTGATTACATTTCTGTCGCACTGTAGAAAAAGATCAATTCGTAAGTAAGTACAAATAACTTCCCTCGGTTAATACATCAACTTGAATATGACTCGGATAATCTAGAGGAGGGAGGCGAGGTAGAACTCAAGTGTTGTAACTTATGGGTCTGATGACGGAGTTGAGAAGAGCACCCTTTTTCGTAGGCCGAGAGGCGGAGCCACGAGGAAGTGTGTCGTTCATAACTTGGCTCTAAAGGGAAGACCTTGTGCCGAATGGTTCATGTTCTAAAGGACATTGCTGAGGATAACGACATTGGAAGGTGACATGTATGGACTTTGATGTTGATGTGTATGCGATGAGATATGAAAATGCAATGTTTATATGTGTGTATTGTGCCTGTGTAATAATGTGTTGTTGTGCAGCTGGGGTTGCACACTGCTAGCAGTACTTGTACTACTACTACTACTACCACTGCAAGCAGTGCAACCCCTAGCTGCCAAAGCAACAACGTCATCATTGACTGGCCGGAATAGCAAGGCCTGTCAGTGTTGATCAACCTCTGGACACCTGTGTTAAAACATCACTGACCGGTTAGCCGGTCTGTGATGACACTCATCATAGACGGGTCAACTGCACTAGTAGAAAACAGGGCATTAGTCCCGGTTCGTTAGGGCCTTTAATCCCGGTTCTGCAACCGGGACTAACGAATCGGGACTAAAGGCCCTCACTTTTAGTCCCGGTCGTGTTACGAACCGGGACTAAAGGGGCTCCACGTGGCCGTTGCGCAGCGCTCAGGCAGGAGGACCTTTAGTCCCGGTTGGTAACACCAACCGAGACTAAAAGGCCGCCACGCGTCAGCCCCTACTAAGCGCTGTTTTTTTTATAGGAGGGGTTTAGGGTTTTGGAGGGTTTAAGGGTTTAGGGGGTTTGGAGGGTTTAGGGGTTTCATTTTTATTTTATGTTTTCCATTCAACTCGACGCTAGCTACTAATAGCAATGAAGGAACCGTTACACAACATCGTCATGAATATAGAGAAGTGACCTCTTTCTCCGTGCTTGGTCGAACAACAAGTTTTCGTATATATGTTCGACGCTACTACATATAGTACACGTTCATGCATATATACAAAATAACATCTCTTACGATCCCAAATATCTAATTACCAACATTCACTACCAATTTCCGATGGTATTCTCCGGTTGTAGCTATGACCTCTTCAAGGAAGAATCCCGCCAATTCCTCTTGAATTGCCTTTACGCGATCCTTTGGTAGGAGATCGTCCCGCATCCGTTGGATCTAATTTAAAGAAGGGGGTCAATATATATGAATGAAACTCAACACAATTGATGGTAATAAAATAAAATTGTGAATATTGTTTACGTACTTCAAGTTGTTGTAAATTTCTGCCAGTCTCACTGGTCGTCATGCGAATGAACTCGCAAACGTAGTATCCACATAAATTAGTCCCCCTTTCCTGCCTCAAGCACTTTACGAGAGTAGAGTTCAATCAAAATAATAATCAAGCATGATAATGGTATTGAAATTAACTAGAATCAAAGAGATGCGCGGACCTAGCTAGTACTACTTACAGTGAGTTGTCGAAATTGCAGCTCCTCTTTCTATTCACCCCTAGCCTTCTTGGTGAACCGTTTCCAAACCCTGCCCGGCAAAGAAAATAAATAAATGAGTTATTAATTACTTGATATCAGGAAATGAACGAAAGTTGCCGATATAGTGCGATAATGATTGAAATTACCTCTGGAGCATATCACGCAAGTCCGCCTACATCTTAGGGTCTTTACGTAGAGAGTCCATAACAAGTACGCTTCCTGAGTCAACCCGAATGACTAGCAGAATAAAGTGAAACCTGCGCACGCAGCATAACTCATCAATTACACTTAACATCGAGTAAGCGAAACAGAATGTGTACAAGACAGTATAACACTCACTGGAAGTTGTAAGGAAATAGTATTTCCCTTTTGTTTTATTGTTCAATTAACGCCCTTAGCAAGATCTTCTCTGTATCCTTGGCGTTCATTTGTACCGTAACTTCATAAATAGTATTTGGGTTAATGAACCCAATGTCATAGATTTGTCCTCTTTTGCATTCGAGGATCTTCATTCTGCATAATATAGTGAGGATAATTATACATGCAATGAACGAGCTGAGCTAGAGACTTAATTACAGAAATGATAATTACAGCAACTGACGATAGATTTGTCGACGGCGTCTTGATTGTAAAACTGAAATAATTCATCAAATTCAACGTAAATCTCCTCGTCTCCATTGAAGTAATGCTCATCTTTAACTACCGCAATGATATAGTTGGTCCCTTCCTTTGAGGCTTCCATGTACCACTCATGCAATTTTCGCATTTGTGTTGGTAGTAGCCGGACCTCCTCAAGTTTGACGAGAGGCTTCCCGTGCTGGTATCTGTATGCTAACTCAGCCATGGGGAACTCTACCTCCTCGCCTAACAATTGACCAAGAGTGAAACCAACATCATCGGCCGCTACCCCCGGATCATAATCGATATCGGTAAACACCTTGAGCGGGGGGCATGATTGGTTTTTCTGTTCGCCGAGCTGGGGAATTGTTTTCCCACTTGCACTACTGCTACTTTCCGGCCGCTTCACATGTTCTATATATGACTTTACAATAGACCAGTCATAGTCTGATAGCAGCGGAGGTGGTGGTTGTCGCGTAAGGTTTTCTATACAGTGCTCCGCTATTGCTGGATCTAATTTCTCCTTTGGATCGGGCTGTTTCGGTGCAAGCTGGCGTTTCACATCGGCATCCACGACCTTCTTGGTTTCCTCATCAGTCATATCGTATGGTAACTTGGCAGGAGCCTTCTTGACGCTTGTATCTACTTTGGATTTCTTCGCAGTTGTACTACTAGCCGCCGGAGCGGCGGCTCTCTTTTGCCGGTGCTGAGGCGGCGGAGGAGGCGGAGTCTGCTGACGTCGAGGCGGAGTATGCTGAGGCGGCGGAGACAGCTGAGGCGGCGGAGATAGAGCTGGATTGCTACTGTGAGGAGTCTGCTGAGGGCCCTCCTCCGGCGGAGTCTGCTGACGCGGCGTCCAAAGTGGAAGCACGATGTGTTCCTTTTTCCATAGAATCGTAGTCCTTATGGCATCTCCCAGTGCAGTCTCCCCTTCACCTGTAGGGACGTCAAGCTCCAGCTGCTCAAATCCGCTGAGAAGTTCATCCACCCCGACAACAGCATAGCCATCTGGAATCGGAGAGCAATGGTGAGTTGCATCAGGTCCAGAAGGTAAGGCAAGGCCGATCGCCACCTTCAAGGATATGTTCATGCATTTCGCATGTAGATCACAATGTTCCCTCTGCGTGATATCATCCACGGGGTAGCGAGGAGCCGTGATATCATCTGTGGGCCGAACGAGCTCCGTGGAAGCCACGCTGTTTTTCCTCTGAGATGGTGGGCCGGCAGCAGTATCGAATGCAGAATCTTCGTGCCGCTGAGATGGGCCGGTAGCTTGCTGGCTGGTAAGTGCCTCTATTTGCTTCTGCTGCAACGCTACTATTTCTTCTACCTTCTGTAGCCGGTCTGCATCCTGTCTCTTCTTTCTCGCTCGGCTTCTATAGGTGTTACTGCTGTCGGGAAACCCAACCTTCCACGGAACAGAGCCTGATGTGTCTCGTGTTCGTCCAGGGTGTTCAGGATTCCCGAGGGCGCGTGTCAGCTCGTCCTTCTCTCTGTCGGGCTTGAACTTCCCGTCCTGCACGTCCTGCATTGCAGCTCGAAGGGCTTTGACGGGTGTTGCAAGTTGCTCTTTTGTATAAATACACTTCCCTGTTTCTGGGTTCAATGTTCCCCCATGCCCGTAGAACCAAGTCCTTGCCCGTTCGATCCAATGCAATGGCTCTGGATGGATCCCTTTAACAATCAGGTCGTTCTCAAATTTCTCCCACTTAGGCCTGGCAACCTTGTAGCCACCTGACCCCGTAACATGGTGATAATCTTTCTTTGCAGCATTTATCTTATTTCTTTCTGACCTTCTCTTAGCTTCTTCTGATTTCTTGTACTTCACAAATACGTCACAGTGATCTTTTAACTTCTCATGTGCTCCGGTGAATGTTGGAGTCTTGTCTTTCTGGACATAGTCTTGGTTCAATCTTTTCTTCCAGTTGCAGAATTGTGCGGCCATCTTCTTAAGAGCCCACGACTTGACTTTTCGCTCTATAACTGGGTTATTTGGATCCACCTCTGGCGGTAGGGTGAAATTTGTCATGAGCGTATTCCAAAGCATTTCTTTGCATCTATCCTCGACATAAGTAACTCCATCGTCCGCCTTTGGCTTATTCCATTCTTGAATGGAGATCGGGATGCTGTCCCTAACAATAACTCTGCACTGACTTACAAATGCATCTGCGCTCCGCTTGGGAGCAATTGGTTTGCCATGTGCATCGACTTCTTCGATCTTGAACCTTTCATTATCGCCCAACCTTTTTTTCGGGCCTCGTTTCTTTATCGAAGATTGGCTCAATCCAGAGGGCTAAAAGAAGAAAGAAGCGTTAATATATGTATATACAAATCAATTAATGCATCTAGTCAGCAGAGGCTTAATTAATATACCTCGCCGGACTTTGTAATAATTAAGGTTCCAACACCGGAGCCGTCATCTTCTCGCTCCATTCTCTCACCGGAGCCGTCCATTCCCTCACCGGAGTCGTTCAGAAAATGTGAGGTGATATCATCATCTCCGTCGCGGATTATTTCCTCCAACATGTTTTCTTGTTCTTCGTCTCTGGCGTGTTCCGGATCCATAGTTTCTGCAATCACTTGCAAGTTATTTCATATGCATTTTATACAATTTTAGTATTCTGGACAGAACAACAAGTTTATTTATTTTAACATGTATGATGATGGCAAAACATAATCTACAAGAGAAATCGAAACAAATGCATATAAAGAACATCTCGGTCGGAGTTACGGTTCTACCGGAACGAAACGGTGAGGACTCTTCACCGGCGATCGTCGGGGACTGGAACGAAACGGTACGGTTCTACCGGAATGAAACGAAACACCACGGGCAAGTTTGCTAGTATAAATAATATTGAACCTTTTCCCAAATACACATTGTATAATAAATATATTTCTTAATACAAGATGAATATATTTCTTAAGGACTGTGCTAAATATCAAACGTTAGGTTCGTAAGCAATAGATCCGAACGATTTCTTAATTCCTTCGATCACCCTCACTCTCGAGTCCTCCTTTCTTTTTTAAACATGGATGGAAGAAAGAGCACAACGCTGCATGTTTAACACAAAAATGCAAGACCCTACAGCTTGTCCAGAAAGGCAAAAAATGTTTGGTCTGTTTGAGAAATGCTGAAGCAAGAACCAACCAGCAGGCAAGCTGCCCACTTGAACCATGACACACTGCCCATATTTTCTAACTAACCCTTCTGTGTGTATTGTGCACGGGATTGTTTTCCCTATCGTGAGTACCGAAGTTCATCGTGCGTGTCCGGCAATGCCAGCAACGAGAGCGCTATTACCTGGGCAAACAAATGCTAAAGTCCAATGTGAAGTTAATTTTCAGAAATCAGCAGCATGAAATTGACCGAAGACGCCTAAAGCTCTATAGATTTGGCATATCACATCATCTTTTTTGAATTTTAAGAAACATGGGTTTTACGCATATGCTCACGTATACACTCAGCTCTATAAACAACTACATGCACACCCTACCTCTATGAATACCTCTATGAGATTAAGTCGGCAAATCTTAAGATTTACAAATTCAAGAAATGCACCTCATACTAACGGGCACATTGACTACCACTGAAATAGCAGTCGGAAAGCTTGTAATATATCTAGAAAAAAGTGAGCATCGTGCCAAGTCTAGGACTTGATCCCATTGGATAGATTTCACCACATGAAACCTAAGTCGATAAAGAAAATTTTATTGACTCAATCATCATATCAAGGAAGACAATACAACCGTATAGAGTTCATAACCGGTCTCTGCATAGCAAAATTCGCTTAGCCTAACAAAATACAAATCACAAAACAATAACAAAAAGTAATACAGGTAACCGCTAGCGCCAAGCCCCTCCCCTAGCGCTCCACCGCTGGCCCTAGGACGGCGGTGGCCACCGTCCCCCTGACATGCGCCACTCCGGCCATGCCAGCCACCACACCTGAGGATTCATCACTCCGATCTCCTCATCCACCATCGATGGCGCGGGCGCGGGCGTCGGTGTCGGCGTCGGCGTCGGCCAGCAGGGGGGGTGGGTGGGATAGGAGGAGGAGGGGATCGGGGCGGCGCTCACAGCGAGGAGGCGAGGAGCGGGGGCGTCGGGGCAGGGCGGCGGCGAGGGCGTCGGGGCAGGGCGTCGCGGCAGCCTGGCGACGGCGTGCGGTGGTTCGGCGTCGGGGCAGAGGCGCGAGAGAAAGAAGATTGGGGAGGAAGAAGGCCGGGGCGCGCGGTTAATATACCTCGAGGTTTAGTCCCGGTTGGTGCCTCCGACCGGGACTAAAGGTAGGCTTTAGTCCCGGTTGGTGCCTCTGACCGGGACTAAAGGTAGGCTTTAGTCCCGGTTGGTGGATCCAACCGGGACTAAAGGCCTACCTTTAGCCCCGGTCCTCCACCAACCGGGACTAAAGCCTACCTTTAGTCCCGGTCGGAGGCACCAACCGGGACTAAAGCTCGTTTTCGGCAGCCAAATGGACGCGAAAGGTCAGGCCTTTACTCCCGGTTGGTGGATCCAACCGGGACTAAAGGCCTACCTTTAGTCCCGGTCGGAGGCACCAACCGGGACTAAAGCTCGTTTTCGGCAGCCAATTGGGCGCGAAAGATCAGGCCTTTAGTCCCGGTTGGTGCCACCAACCGGGACAAACCTGGATTTTTAAAGCTTTTAAATGGTGTTTTAATCAAAACAGATTATGTTTCTTTTAGTTTTATACCTTTTTCCTTTGTTTTAATTATTTTAGTTTATGTTATCTTGTTATTCTTTTGCCAAATTATATTATGTTTCGGTTAGTCAACATGAGGATATTTTAAATAGGTGTTTTAAAATTATTTTAATGTTTTGATTTAATTCTTTTTGCTATTAAAGTTTTTAACAAAAAATACTTTATGAAAATTTTAGTTGGATAAATTTTATATAATTTTAAGTTAATATTATTTTGATCATAACTAGAGTTTTATAAAAGCTTTTTAGTTGATTCTTTTTGCTATTGAAGAATATTATAAAATACTTTTTGTTAACCTAATAATGTTATATTTTCTTTTTTGTTAAGTTATTAGTTTAGTATTTTGTTTTGTTTTCTATTTGCTTTTGCTATTGAGGAATCTAAAGCCCTTTGGGTATAACCCAACATACTCATGATGTGGGTTTGTACACCTGATGTAAGATAATATAAAGGTGCCTGGATGCTCATGAGATATGCCTGCATATTTGTACAAGGAAAGAAACATACATTTACCAAAAATTAAAACAGATGCCAATCTTGCCAGTTAATACATCGCCTTCATGTAACTATAGTGATTCTAGATCAAAGCCATCATCAGAATAGTTGTGGAGCATAACTATGTCCTCAGTGTCACCAGAAAGCAACCAGAACTCCTCTCATCTGGACTTGGCTCGGCATAAGGGGTCCTCCGATCAGAGAAACCACACAGTAGGGGTGGAATGTTGCAAAACTTGGGATTTTCCAGCTATAAGTCCGGAAACTCACTAGAGAGAAAGTCTTCACTTTTTCTTCGCGTGTGTCCCTTGCTTATTGCGCCGTAACCATGGATAATCTTCATCATTTAACAGGATGCTTGGGTCAGTCTTCACTGTGAAGGGAGAAATTTCATCAAACTTTTCATAATCTTCCGACTTGTCTGTCTTGTCCTCCACTCCCACGATGTTTCTTTTCCCTGAAAGAACTATATGGCGCTTTGGCTCATCGTATGATGTATTCGCTTCCTTATCTTTTCTTTTTCTCGGTTTGGTAGACATGTCCTTCACATAGAAAACCTGCGCCACATCATTGGCTAGGACGAATAGTTCGTCTGTGTACCCAAGATTGTTGAGATCCACTGTTGTCATTTCGTACTGCGGGTCTACCATTACCCCGCCTCCTGTCAGATTGACCCATTTGCACCAGAACAAAGGGACCTTAAAATCACGTCCATAGTCAAGTTCCCATATCTCCTCTATGTAACCATAATATGTGTTCTTTTCCCTATTGGTGTTTGCTGCATCAAAGCGGACACCACTGTTTTGGTTGGTGCTCTTTTTATCTTGGGTGATCGTGTAAAATGTATTCCCATTAATCTCGTACCCTTGGAAAGTCAATACAGTCGAAGATGGTGTCCTGGCCAATAAGTACAACTCATCTCCAACAGCGTTGTCATTCATGAGATGTGTTTGCAACCAACCGCCAAAAGTCGCCATGTGTGTACGTTTAATACAGGGGTCAGACTGCTCCGGGTTCTTGGAGCGTACAATATCCATGTGTTCCTCGATATACGGGGCCACCAAGGTAGAACTTTGTAGAACTGTGTAGTGTGCTTGAGTGAAAGAATGTCCGTCCCTACATATTATTGCTTTCGATCCTAGCGTGCCTTTTCCACTCAGTCTCCCCTCATGCCGCGATTGAGGAACACCAATCGGATTAAGGTCAGGAATAAAGTCAACATAAAACTCAATAATCTCCTCTGTTTCATGGCCCTTGGAGATGCTTCCTTCTGGTCTAGCATGGTTATGAACATATTTCTTTAAGACTCCCATGAACCTCTCAAAGTGGAACATATTGTGTAGAAATACAGGACCCAGAATGGCAATCTCTTCGACTAGGTGAACTAGGACGTGCGTCAAAATATTGAAGAAGGATGGTGGGAACACCAACTCAAAACTGACAAGACATTGGACCAAATCACTCTATAACCTTGGTAGGATTTCTGGATCGATTACCTTCTGAGAAATTGTATTGAGGAATGCACATAGCTTCACAATGGCTAATCGAACATTTTCTGGTAGAAGCCCCCTCAATGCAACCGGAAGCAATTGCGTCATAATCACGTGGCAGTCATGAGACTTTAGGTTTTGAAATTTTTTCTCTGCCATATTTATTATTCCCTTTATATTCGACGAGAAGCCAGACGGGACCTTGATACTGAGCAGGCATTCAAAAAAGATTTCCTTCTCTGCTTTGGTAAGAGCGTAGCTGGCAGGACCTTGATACTGCTTTGGATGCATGCCGTGTTTTTCGTGCATGCGTTGCTGGTCCTCCCATGCCTCCGGTGTAACTTTTGTCTTCCCATACACGCCCAAGAAGCCTAGCAAGTTCACGCAAAGATTCTTCGTCACGTGCATCACGTCGATTGCAGAGCGGACCTCTAGGACTTTCCAATAGGGTAGCTCCCAAAATATAGATTTCTTCTTCCACATGGGTGCGTGTCCGTCAGCGTCATTCGGAACAGATAATCCGCCAGGACCCTTTCCAAAGATTGCTTTTAAATCCTTGACCATATCAAATATATCATCACCAGTACGGTGGACATGCTTCTTCCGGTGATCTGCCTCACCTTTGAAATGCTTGCCTTTCTTTCTTAAGGGATGCCTGCTCGAAAGAAATCGACGATGTCCCAGGTACACATTCTTCTTACATTTGTCCAAATATATACTTTCAGTCTCATCTAAACAGTGCATGCATGCATTGTATCCCTTGTTTCTCTGTCCTGAAAGGTTACTAAGAGTAGGCCAATCATTGATGGTTACAAACAGCAACGCTCGTAGGTCAAATTCCTGCTGTTTGTGCTCATCCCACACACGTACACCTTTGATATCCCACAACTGTAAAAGTTCTTCAACTAATGGCCTTAGGTACACATCAATGTCGTTGCCGGGTTGCTTAGGGCCTTGGATGAGCACTGGCATCATAATGAACTTTCGCTTCATGCACAACCAAGGAGGAAGGTTATAAATACATAGAGTCACAGGCCAGGTGCTATGATTGCTGCTCTGCTCCCCAAAAGGATTAATACCATCTGCACTTATACCAAACCATAAGTTCCTTGCGTCATCTGCAAACTCCGGCCACTTTCTCTCGATTTTTCTCCACTGCGACCCATCAGCGGGTACTCTCAACATCCCGTCTTTCTTACGGTCTTCTTTGTGCCATCACAACAACTTGGCATGCTCTTTGTTTCTGAACAGACGTTTCAACCGTGGTATTATAGGAGCATACCACATCACCTTGGTAGGAACCCTCTTCCTGGGGCACTCGCCCTCAACATCACCAGGGTTATCTCGTCTGATCTTATACCGCAATGCACCGCGTACCAGGCATGCATTCAAATTCTCGTACTCCTCACCGCGGTAGAGGATGCAGTCATTAGGGCATGCATGTATCTTCTCCACCTCTAATCCTAGAGGGCAGAGAACCTTCTTTGCTTCGTACGTACTGTCAGGCAATTCGTTATCCTTTGGAAGCTTCTTCTTCATTATTTTCAGTAACTTGTCAAATCCCTTGTCAGATAAACCATTCTCTGCCTTCCATTGCAGCAATTCCAGTGTGGTACCGAGCTTTGTGTTGTCATCTTCGTAATTTGGGTACAACCGTTTTTTGTGATCCTCTAACATGTGATCGAACTTCAACTTCTCCTTTTCACTTTCGCATTCTCTCTGTGCATGAACAATGACCCGGCGAAGATCATCAGCGGGCACATCTGGTGCCTCTTGATCTTCAGCTTCCCCCGTTGCAGTATCACCGTATTCAGGGTACATAGGATAGTTGTCATCATCCTCTTCTTCTTCATTGTCTTCCATCATAACTCCTCTTTCTCCGTGCTTGGTCCAACAGTTATAGTGGGGCATGAAACCGGACTTAAGCAGGTGGTAGTGAAGGGTTTTCGAGGAAGAGTAATCCTTCGTATTCTCACAGACAACACATGGACAATACATAAAACCATTCTGACTGTTTGCATCAGCCACATCGATAAAATTATGCAGGCCCGTAATGTACTCGGAAGTGCGTCGGTCACCGTACATCCATTGCCTGTTCATCTGCATTATATAATTAAGTATATCAAAAACCATTACAGAACATCATGAATAGAGAAATGACCAAATTAATACAAGTTCATCATCACATTAAAACCAAAGTACAGTAGTGATCAAATGTTATTACTGCAAAAATAAATACATAAAGTTCATACATAGTTCTCATAAAACAACATACAACTATCTAGAGCATCTAATTAAAACACACATTGAAACTAACATATAACTATGTAATACATTTAAATGCAACAACAAATGCTATCAAAATCGCAACTAAGGTAACAATTGATCCAACAACATAATGATACCAAGCCTCTTTATCAATGGCATATTTTCTAATCTTTCTAATCTTCAAGCGCATTGCATCCATCTGGATCTTGTGTAGATCGACGACATCGGCAACATGCAACTCCAATTTCATCTTCTCTTCTTCAATTCTTTTCAATTTTTCTTTCAAATAATTGTTTTCTTTTCAACTAAATTTAACCTCTCGACAAGAGGGTCGGTTGGAATTTCCGGTTCACATACCTCCTAGATAAAAACATCTATGTCAAGTTGGTCGGCATAATTGTCATAAACACTAAATGAAACAAATAGTTATAAAAGATAATATACCACATCCGAATCATAGACCGGACGAGAGCCGACGGGGGCGGATATCAAAACCATGGCACTATATAATAACAAACAATAATACAAGTAAGAAAATTATACAAGTAGCTATCTAAATCATACAAGTAAGAATTTTTTCTTTAAAAAAAAAGATAAGAACAAGAGGCTCACCACAGTGGTGCCGGCGACGAGATCGGTGCGGGCGATCGACGGCGGTGAGGACGGGGACGGGGACGGGCTTGGAGGAAGAACAGAGGAGAAGAAAGAGGAGAAAGCTTAGGTGTGGCTCGGGCACCTCATATCATGTTTGTTTTGTGTGAACTCATGCTCTCAGGCATTTCATCGAACACCTCATGTGCATAGGAAGGGAGAACAAAGTAGCACACACCTCCCACCTTATGTGAGGAAAAAACAGAGGAGAGGACGGGCAGGGGCGGGGGTATATATAGGCAAATTTGTAGTCCCGGTTGGTGTCTAAAACCGGGACTAAAGGGCATCGCACCCCTTTAGTCCCGGTTGGTGTCTCCAACCGGGACTAAAGGTCCCATTTGAACCGGGACTGCTGCCTGCCGAGCCCCGGCCGGCGCCCTAGCCGCTCGAACCGAGACTAATGCCGGTTCGTAATGCGATCGGGACTAATGTGTAGATCGAGCTTGAACCAAAGCCCTGTTTTCTACTAGTGCTGGCCCGTCAGTGATGAAGAGTCATCACTGACCAGGAGACACTGACGGGCCGGAGGCGCGTCAGTGTGACTACTTTTGACCAGTTAGTGCTGACTGGACCTGTAGTAGTGTACGCTGCATAGAAACTGAAGCATCTCCGAGAAAGAATCGTGGTTTTGAGAGGGAATGCGTTAGATTTGAAGGCAAAGTGACAGCTGCTTCATCGTTTGACGTTGAAACTTTTTATACACTCAATATACACCATTATATCTTCCATGTTAAAATTTGACATTTTTCAGGGTTCATTTGTTATTTTGAAGTCATTAAATGGATTTTTAGGCATTTAATGGATATAATTCAAATTTGAACTACAAGTACATGAAATAATACACAAAAATTAGTTGAAAATCATATTTAGGGTCTTGGGGTCTATATTTAGGCCTTGTACAAGAAATGTTTGGTTTTCGTCAAGTGTTTCAGGGATTTTCGGCAATATACTGCATCTTTCATTAGGTCACAAACAAAATTCATCTTCTATATATCTACGAATTCCTAGTTCATGAAGATCGGGCCACCCCGACGTATACTCTATCCCTGTGCGTTTCTGTGTCACCATTGGTTTTTAAGGGACTCCTACCATTGGTTTTCAGTCCCATACTTGTGAAAGAAATAGTAAAATAGTACTGTAGCATTTGGAAATTATATTAAAAACTACAGTAGCACTGGGGATTTTTGCTTGTACGTAGACATGGAGGGCACATGAGCTAGCTGGCCCTAAATTAAGAGAGCATCGAGCAGATGGCTTATTTACTTTTCTTTTCCTTAAGAGAGCCTATAGAGAGCCCTAGACCACCGACCAAGCATCTTTCTTTTTTGTGTGCGCTTGTAACGCACTGGTTGGGTGAGTCAGAGTATAAATAGCATAAAATCATCACATTTGAGGTTAGGGTTACCGAAAACCCCAGAATCCGGGTTCACGACAGAAAACAACTGGCATTCGCGTAATTTTTCTCCGAAAAGACTAGTGAGGCAGTTAGCTCATTTTAACCGCGTTTCTGACCGGTTAGACCCACATGTCAGGCCGACGTGGCATGTGGTAGACGGGAGTAAATAGCATAAAACCACCACATTTGAGGTTAGGGTTACCAAAAACCACCAACCGGCTTCGGCCTCTTGGCCGGCGGCATGTACTTTCTGTTGCGGCGGCGCCACTCTTGTCCCATCGCTGCTCTTCGAGGGAGAGGTGTCCCATCGCCGCTGCCAAACACCGTTGCCAAACTGCTAGGATCTAGAACCCTAAGACTCTAATACCAAATGTTGGCTATCAGGCCGTGATCTACACACACGTGAACCGTGGACACCACGAGCTGAACACATGATGAACTCTCAGGATGAACAGAAGGCACACCTGTGAACACAAGAGACAGTTTTGCGATGCATTAAACGTTGCATCTTTTCCCTTTGGGCAGTACTCTGCGCCGGTCGACCGGGAGCCTGGCCGGCCGCCGCGCTGCCCTCGGATTTGCCACGAATAACCGTCCGATTGCAGGGAAAAAAAAGGAAAAACAGAAAAAAGTCAACCCCGCCCCCGCGCCTCTCGCTCCTTCCCATGAAGCGGAGGTCGCCACCGCTCGCGGCTCCGTCGCGCGGCGTCGCGGCACCGCCGCACTCGTGGCACACTGTGCCTTGGTCGCCGGCCACAGCACCCGCCGTCGGAGCTCACCGCACACGACGCTGTGGTTGCCGCTCGCCCCATCGCAGCTTTTTCCATCGCCCGTTGCAGCTTCTCCCCACGCCGGTCGCAGCTTCCGGGCTCGCCGATCGCAGCTGCGCCAGGCGCCGTTCGCAGTTTCCTCCCACGCCGGTAGCAGCTTCCGGGCTCGCCGATCGCAGCTGCGCCAGGCGCCGTTCGCAGTTTCCTCCCACGCCGGTCGCTGGTCAAAGCTTTCGCCGTCGCTGGTCGCAACTTTTTGCCCCTGTGCGCGGTGGTCGGTCGTAGCACCACCGTCTGACGGTTGCAGCTTTCGCCATCACTGGTCGAAGCTTTTTCCATCGCCGGTTGCAGCTTTCTCCCTCTCCAGTCGAACTCATTGTGTGCGCCATCCCAGCATTCCTCCATGCCGGTTGCAGCTCCCCGCCGCGCCGGTCGCAGTAATCCGAGATGCCGGTCGCAGCAAGCCGAGACGCCGGTTCCAGCACGCCGCAGCGCCGCTCCCAGCACCGCGGTTCGCCGGTCGCAGCCCCCCCTGCCCTCCACGGCGCCGATCGCAGCAAGCCGAGACGTCGGTTCCAGCACGCCGCAGCGCCGCGGTTCACCGGCAGCCCCCCCCCCCCCCCCCCCCCTCCATGGCGCCGGTCGCAGCAAGCCGAGACGTCGGTTCAGCACGCCGCAGCGCCGCTCCCAGCACCGCGGTTCGCCGGTCGCAGCCCCCCCCCCCCCGCGCGCCGCGCCATGGTGGGGGTCCCGCACCTCACGTCCTTGGGCGCGTGCTGGCGAGCACCGCCGCCCCACATCGCAGCACGTCGCCTATGTCGCCGCCTCACAGCCCGACGACGCGCTAGATGAGAAGGGAGAGGGGAGGATCGGAGGTAGGTGATTGGGGAGGGGCTCTCGCACGGGAGAGATGGGGAGGAGGAGCTTCTCCATGGCGGCAGATGGGGAGGAGGTAGCGGCCGTGGGATGGGCTCAAGAGACGGAGAGAGAGAGACAGCAGGACCGCTCGCTCGTCCGGGGGAAAAGGCGAGCAAGACGATGCAGCTGCTGTGTGAGAGAAACGTGCGGTTGAGATAAGGCTATGCCGCGCCACTGGGACGCATGGTCCTGTCCGAGCGACCGGCGCAACACGTAGCCGGTCAGCCGGCTGGGAACATTTTCCTTTCCCTTTATCTCCTTTTATTCAACAGGAAAACAAACTGAGCGACTTCTTCGGCACGATCCAACATGCTCGCGCCATCGTGCGCTACGAAACGCTGGACACAACTTGACCCCAACGTGGACTCTTCTGGCCTTACAGAACGTGTACGTACGAAACACGTATAGATAAACTCCTATTTTTCTACGACTGAACTGAATTACAAGAGAAAGTAACCTGACCAACTTAGGAAGCTGGGAAAGACGATAATGTTAACACGAGTGAAGTCTGTTTTAATTTTTAAACCTCGAATTTGTACGGCTCGTCGAAAATGAGCCCCAACCTCTCAATCCGTGAAGTTCATGTCCTGTATTCACGAATCCCGGTCAATTCTCACCGTAGAGTAGCTTGGCACACCGGGAAAAGTCGATCCCGGCTGGGTTCACCTCACTACTCTCACTGACTATAGGGTCCACATGTCATATTTCTTTCCCCAACCTCTCTCCCTCTTCATCTTGCTCGGTTCGCTCTTTCGCATCATGTTGCCACGGGAAATCCTCCTCGCTGCAGCTCCAGCCTCCACTTGACTCCAACAAGCACGGCGTCGTGCTCCTGCTCTCTCTCCACGCAATGCTTATTCTGCGCCATGTAGCGTGCACGCCACTGGCTAGCTTGCTCGTGCCCATGTCCGCCTCGCTCCAGCTCCTCCTTGTGTCCGCGGCCGCCCGGCGGGGACTCACCGCCTGCTGCGACGGCTCACCTCACCTACGACGGCACATCTCTTCTAGTAGTAGAGCAGCGCGTGGAGCCGGCGTTTCTCACGGATGTGATGGGCGGCCGGGACACTAACGATCGCACCGTCCGCCAGATTTAAAGCAAAAATCCAGTAGGTAGCTTAGGAATCAATCCACCTGCTTGCTTGCTTGCTTAGGTCAGCCAGATTGAAAGCACGAGATCCAGTAGCTAGCTTAGGAATCAATCTGCAATGTGGTTGGGTACTGCGGACGCCGCCGGCAAGTTTGCGGCCATCTCCGGTCATGTCAAATTGAGTACCCCACCTTCGTGTTTCCCTCATCTCCTCTTCCTGTTTTGGCATCACCCGGTATCCGCTCCCGTTCATGCACCCACCTCGGTAGACCAGTGCGGGTGTAGATGGGCATGCGTGTGCGGCGGAGGTGGAGATCGGTGACGAAACGGTCTAGGTCGGACGGGGAACCCGGCGGCCGCAGTGAGTGGTACACGTCGTCTGCGCCGTACCAAGTGGTCGGTGCGTGATCCCAACGCTGCTCTTCCAAAGGTGGGGCGCCGCGCTCTGCGACATGGCGCTCGAGTAGCTCAGGTGCTGCTGCTTGGCGCTGCTGGTCGACGACCCCGGTTCCTGGCGGCGAGAGAGGTGGGGCGACTACCTGGGCGAGCCACCGGAGGCGGGGCAGCAGCTGCCCGCGAGCAGATGAGGCGGGGAGGACGAAGGGGACCTGGGGACGAGTATAAGGTGAGAGGAAAAGGTGCTGAAAGGACGTACAAGTCTTTCCCCTTTCCCCTCTCCCTCCACCGCTCTTCTCTTGAGAGTCTCCTGTGAGAAGCCGGGTCGATCCCGAGCCCTTCTCGCCGGAATAGCCAGCTGGAGGTGGCAAAGGAGAGACGCCGGAGTCGCTGTATATAGTAGTGGTAGCAGTAGTGCTTGGTTTTGGCTTTATGCCGTAGACTGGCTTTATGCCGTAGACTGGCTTCATGCCGGGAGTTACGCGCTGGATCTCTCAGGCCAGATCCAGTGCTTGCTGGTGGGGATGCTTCTCGTCGTGGTGCTCTTATGGGCGGAGCCAGATGCGGCGACAATTTCTTCCACTTGCAGCTCCACAAATAAGGTCTGTGGCCTTGGTAAGCTTCGATTTCTGGAGCTGACACTGCTTTCCTCTCTGGCTGGCCATGGAGGCGAGGGGAGAAGAAGTAGTATTGGCGTTCTGGGAGTTCAAGCTTTCTTGAGGCGGGGAGTTTCTGCTGCGACGACGAGCTGTTCTACGGTGGTCCTCTGTAGGCCACCGATCTTTGGTGCCAAAGAAAGGCATCTTGAGACGCCATGGAGGCGTCACTTAAACCTCCAACAGTGGAGGCTCTTCTTCGATGGTGCGACGACGGCGCGCTGCACCTTCTTCATCCCAAGTGGTCTTGTCCCCAGTGATGAAGACGGTGGCCGACGGCGGTTTCCATCTCTGGACTTCGGCGGTGAGGCAGATGGACTCGATCGCATTTCCACAAAAAAATCTGGGCTCCTCTGTGTGTATTTCCAGGGCCAGGTTGTAATTTCCGTGTTTCTTAAGGTCCTTACTGTAATTTGTACCACCGTCTGGAATTAATGCAGCATCTTGGTCCTTCGGGACCGTTCCCTGTTCCAAAAAAAAAAGGTGAGAGGAAAAGATAGATATGACATGTGGGTCCCTTAGTTAGTGAGAGTAGAGAGTTATCTTGGTGAGGATTGTCGTTTTTCAGGAGTGCCAAATTAGCCTAATACCGGTCTAGGGTCAAGATTAGACCGGGATCTATAAGTACAGGACGTGGACTTTAGGGATTGAGAGGTTGAGGTTCATTTACGACTAGCCGTATGAATTCAGAGTTTAAAATAGACTTCACTCTGTTAACATAACATTCACCTCCTCCATCTAAAAAAAAACATTCACCTCCTTAACGGCGAATGATCTATGGCGCTGCGCACTCTGACCGCGAGGGTGCGGACCTCTGCCGCTGTTGTCCGTCTCCAGCAGCCGGGGCCGCGCGGCTCGCCTCCGGTCCGCGCTCCTTCCTGCTTCTACACCACACAGGGTCAGCCCATAGGCCGGGCAAACAGCCCCCCCCCCCCCCCCCCCCCCCCCCCAACACAGCCCCAAGGGGTGGAGGCTCCTACCCACATAAAAACCACGTATATTAATCATCACATTATTAGTAAATATATGTTACGCCCAAAGTCTACTTTAATATATAGAAAAAATAGAATATCTAGAAAACAAAAGACCCATTTTATAGGAGTAACTTCACACTATAAAGCAACTAGTAGAACGCCCGTGCGTTGCCACGGGCTTTTTAAATTTTTTGAAAACATTCTTTTGTTGATATTATTACCAGTATTCGATACTGGGTTATTCATAGCATTACTATACCTTCGTATTCATTGCAGGTTGGTTGTTACTGGTTGCATATATGAACATAATGCATGCCAAATTTCACATGTATAGAAAAGATAACCAATAGCAGACAAAAAATAATCAAAATCCACTTCACTTGCAATGCAATTCGATAAAAAATGTAATTCGATAACATATACTATAAGTTCCAAGATGCTAGAACCAGAAACCTGATTGCATTATGCAATTGCCTGGTAAACTATTACACATGAAATTAAACACTTGGAACCATATAGTTTACTATACCATTTAGGAACTACTGCAACAAAACACATACCTCCTACAATTTAGGAACCATGGCAACACAAAATATTTCAACCCTTCCCCATCTACTATTCATAGCTTGGACATGCCTCATCTACGTTTCTTGGCTCAAAAGGACTGAGGCCCCTCCGGTTGTGCTCAACTTCTACGATATCTCTTCTTTGAAGGCCATGAAAATAGTCATCCGGTAAGATCATTCGTGATCGTAAATGGCATTTATAATTACTTGATATTTTCATATACAATATCTGAATAGTAAAGTATTTATAATCGGTATCATCCATTTACCATCGCCTCATCTCAACTGCAACTGCATTGACTTGATCAAACAACACTCTACTGAAGATAGCCATAGAGTGTGCTCTAATTAGAAACACAACAATGAAGTATTAGGCATTTTCTTTGAATGTGATAATATAAAGCCAACAAGAATGAATAACATGATATTGTTACCAATAGGTTTTGCTCTCAGCATGGTAACCACTCCGACGATCATTGCGTACAACTTCGGCCTTTCTCTGTTCATGACAGCATGTGAGCTCTCAAGGCAACGCTAGGAGTACCTATTTCTTATGGATATCACAACAGGTGTAATATGACATGTCGGAATGATTCTATTTTCAATGGAGTGTTGCCTAGCCTATACAAATGACGTACTTTAAAAGAACTAATGCTCATAGAGTTAGAATAATAAATACAAATAATTAGAGGCATGGATCTCTAACATTAGATAGCCTTATTTAAATTCCATACATGTAATCCTTATAAATATTTTGCTTCTAATCAATTTGCAGTAGGATTTTAACCTATTGTTGTCCCCAAAAAAGATAGTTAAGTGAATAAGGCACTGCTTGAGCTAGGAATGTGAGTTGGTTCATGCTAAGATCATGCCAACTTTCACAAGGATATCGACAACGACCACTCCAGCTAGGAGATTCTTTAAGGAAAAAAATCCTATTCTACACATATAGCAAACCTATATCATTTATTAGTATAATTTAAGGCTTGACATTCCACTTTGGCTTATATTTTGTTCAATCTGTATACATGGAAGATAATACTGCATTTACAAATCAGAACTTGTGTCATTATTAGCAGAAAATACTTTGTCATACTAAATTAAATAAGTCAAACTCTGGGCAATTATGTCCTGAGTCTAGCTTAACCTATTCAGCAAGCTAGCATCGACCATATTGAAGTCCATAAGAAAAAGAGACAAACATCCTCTTCCACTGAAAAAAAAACATGTGAAGTTTATGGATATATGATATTCCTCATTGCAATTAATGTCACTAAATTTATCGATCCATCAAAACCATGCATAAGTGCAAAACAAAACGAATCTGAGTTGAGTGGAATAAGGAAGGATCAAACGAAAGAATGAATGGATCGCGCACATACCATTCATAAGTTCTTCTCTGGCTGGAAATGGAACCCAATACGTTTCGCTGCAGCATCGGATTGCTCCACGGGGACCCATCAACCTCCTTCTCGCTGGCGCTGAGGAACCCCATTTAGTCACTTCCTCCGGTGCCGCCCTCAACATCTTCTATAACATGTCCGCTGCCACCCCTGACATCTTCTCCGCTAGCTCCGTCACGAAGCCCTGTCCACCATGTTTCACTTCATCTTACATTACTCCTCACGTATCACACGTACTACTATTCAACCATGCATATCAGTAAACTATAGGAATGGATCTCTAGTACAATAATATCTACACAACATATATTTTTTTGCAGAGTGACTTATATGCTCGCTACAACTATCTTCTACACACCGCCCTTGCAGCAGAATCGGCTGCGGTCTCGGGTCCCTTCTCCCACTGGCCACCCCTTTCACAATTTTGTTGTAGCTATTCTGAATAGCTGTCGTGGTCCGCCTCTGAGGCCTCGTGCCTGAGAAGAGGTTACCCCATCTGGGTCCCGTTGAACACGCATTGTTACACGCCAGGCAAAAGCTCTGCAGTGCACCACGCATCGCCGACCACGGTGTCCAAGAACACGACCACGATCAAAATTAAGAAGTGTTCTTGGCTTCCCGCCTTGGCCAAAAACCGTCGCCAGAACGCCATGTGGCCTCTCAAGAGGCGGGAAAGATTCCGAGGAATCACCAGGGCACGCTTTCTACAGCTCGGTGGTGGTGGTGGGTGGGATTGTTCGGAGTGTGCTTTTCCACTGGATGAGATGTGCGCCTCCCTCCCATGAGCTTGCGGCGATGCGCTCGCAACCGCCATCCTCCACGCCTCATTGGCAAAGAAACTGAATGAAGAAACAGTAAGCATATTTCTTCATAAAAATCAAATAGTATTGCAGCTAAATATATAATGCAGTAAAGAGAGTGGTCATATTAAATTGATAAAGATTTCCACATGAGTTTCAGGGTTCTTCTGTTTATAGTCAACCGGAAACAAAGTACAATATGTTCTTCTTTCATCAGTTGTTATGTTTGCAGCACTGACAATACTTTTAAGGCACTGACTATTATAATCTATGATAGAATCCTCCAGAGCAAACTAACTCAAGCCATATGAGTCTATTTTATTTTTTATTTTTTGCGAGAAACCATGTAAAGTCCATTGAGAGACGAAAATTTGGAAACTAAACATTAACATATTCCAGAGTACCAACACAAGTGAGGTATGTGGCCTACAGAAAGGAATATTTACTACAATCACAACATAAGCAAATTGATCAACCTGATGTACTTGGAAATAATCGGCTTGGACGAGGTCTGTTCAAATTTTCTTGAAGCGCAAATTCAAAGTCCCAGTTAAGTATTTTGTGGTATGGTATACTGCTTACTGGAGAAAGCATAAGATTAGATTTTCTATAATTATAAGGCATGTAAAGGTTGGAACACGCTGAAGAAATGTCACTTTAAACAAATAGCCTTGAACTTTTGCTAATCTATGCCCGACAGTAGTATGCATCAGTTGAAAAATAAAACATACCAAGAGTAATGTTTCCAATCATTAAATACTTAGTACATCTCTAAATGCCATCTTAAAATCCAACAAAACGTAGTAGTATCAGTGCCCTTTCGATTTCACAGTACTCGTATCATTCAAAATAATATAGGCTTTTGTGACATTTTCCTAGATGGATCACATGAGTAAGCATAGCAATTTCAAATATCACCAATTGAACATATGAAAAGTATATTAGCTTACAGAGTATAACAAAATTGGGTCTTCTCAAACTTGCTATGTCCACCGAGAAATTATCAATTTAGCCTCTGTTAAGGAAGTAGAAAAAGTGTCACTGATCCAAGCAGTATACCATGCGTTGTCTTCGGTGCTAGAACGGCCAGCATGATTGTAGGCCAGATCGACGATCACAAAAGTAATTATTTGTTTGTAGAAAACATAAACCCAGAGCTAGCTGTTCACTTCTTCCGGGACCGCAAAAACATGACACTAATTAAGGAACCACTCATTCTGAGAATCCAAAGAGCAAACTAACACAAGTGCATCGGTGCCCGGAAAAACCTCTAAATTTACTCCTTTAACATCAAGCCAAGAAGGTAAAGCGTGCCATTGGGGCCAATGATCTTCAGCAGTATAGCGGCCAAGAAATGCAAAGATTTCTGTGCGCTGGTCATCCACTTTGTCGAGGCCAACCGACCATCCACATTAATTGGGGACAGCAATGTACAGGTTAGTAAAAAGACAGAAATTTCAAGCTAAGAGCGCACACCTCCTGGGCGCTGAGCCCCCGTCCATGCTCGGTGAGCGGCAATAGCTGCAGGGACGGCATCACTCCGCCACTGCCAAGATGCGATCTCCCAGGAGCAGCATGTCATGCGCACTGTGCTTATGGAATTAAAAATCATACCAACAACCACCACGGCTTGGGCGCCTTCCTGCAGTTCTGTCATGAACTGTGACACCATGATCAGCTCGTCCCTTTCCTTGAGCAGGGTGATCCCAGGATCCCGTTCGAGGGAAGGGCGTGTGGCATGACGGTGACTGTGATGTACGACCCCAGCGTCAGCCCGCAGGGTAGCTCTACCATCCGGCCCCTGGCCAAGAATTCATCACCGCTAAGAACTCTCGAGTGCATGCACTTGCTCCCTTGTGTCCAACGGAGTTGCCAAGGTCTCTGTGGGAGCTTGCAGGTCCGAGAAGACTGCGACCAGCGCGCTAGGTCGAGCTGCCAGCATGGGAAGAGTTGAGCCGCCCTAGGCAGAGCTCAGAGACGAACCCCAACAGCACCACATCCAGGGTCCCCGGTGTGCACGCTTGGATGGCCACGCCGGCGCATCTCTCCCGCGGTCGCCACCGTCATCGAGGTGCAACGGCCAAGACGCCGCCACTATGCCGCCGAGAGAGAAAAAAGGGGAGGTACAGCGGCCACGACATTGCCTCCGCGGCTCCGCGCAGCAAGAGAGAGAGACAGGAGATCTGGGTGCATTGAGGCGGCTGGGCGAGATTTGGTGGAAGGGAGGCGCGGGCGTGCAGTTAGGGTTGTAATCGAGGGAGTCCGGGAGAGGAACCGTGACAGGAGATGAAAAAACCAGAGTGGAAACCGGGAACGGGAGGTCTCGAGAGAAAAAATCGGTGGGATAGAGGGGGGTTCGAGGATAACAAAACAAAACGAAACGAAACGAAATGACTACGTACTCCGCCTTTAGGAGTAGAGATAGTATGCACCATGACCATATAGAAACAGATCAATGTGATCGACGACGGCTAGTTTAGTTAGGCTGCTCACATACCAGGAACACACGCGCTCGCTTAAGAAAGAACGGGGCGACGGAAAAGGCGATCTAGGGCTCACCCGCTGCCGCCGCCAGCGGCGGCGCGCGGCTGCTAACCAGGCGCCCGTTTAGGCGACGGCCATGGGTTCTCTCCCTGGTGGTCGTGTTGATCTCCAAGAAATCACGTACAGGTTCTGGGACTTGCCTGCTAGCTTCACGCACTTGAGGGGGTTTAGCAGTAAGGAAAACGGTGCCGGCTGTAACTTTCCGTGATATGCCCCTGGCTGCTGATCGGATTGGGAGTCTTTCTTGAGATCGTTTTCAAGTTTTCTGTCCCGGCGTTTGCTTCGGCAGCGATCGGTGTGTTTGTCCCGGCGCTGGTTTCGACGGCGATCGGTTTCTGTCCTGCAGTGCTAGCCGCCCTCTCGGCAAGTCTCGTGCAGTCTTGATCTCCGTCCACTCTGCTCCTTGTGAGTTAGGGTACGGACGTACCTCTGTTTGGCTAATTCAGCTGGTGTTTCTTGGATGATCGAGAGGGTTGCCAGGGACAATGAAACTCATTAGCTGGAACTGTCGGGGCATCCTGGCAGCCCCGACAGTTCGATCGCTTCTGGACATCCAGAGGCGTAATGAACCGGATGCGTTTTTTCTGTCAGAGACGCATCTGGATGAAGAAAAGGCAGAAATTTTGATGAAAAAGCTTCGGATGGATAAGATGATTGTAGTGCCGAGTCCATATGGAAGAAAAGGGGGATTGTTGCTAGTTTGGAAGAAGGAGGCGAGGATCTACTTCCGGGCTGCTACCCTTGATTTCATTGATGTTACTGTGGTTGAAGAGAATGGGGAAGAATGGAGACTAACCGGAATTTATGGAGAGCCTAATTGGGACCTTAAGGCTCGCACTTATCGTCTCATTAGGGACCTACATGAGCAGTCTAGGCTGCCTTGGGCTGTTATAGGTGACTTTAACGAGATTCTTATCTCGTCAGAAAAGGATGGGGGTGCCCCAAGGCAACAGTCACGCATGCAAGCTTTTCAAGACGCACTGTCAGATTGCTCTCTTGAGGATATGGGATATGTTGGTGACAAATATACCTGGTTCCGCGGCGGCCTTAGAGAGAGATTGGACAGAGCTGTAACATGTGCGGGATGGATGCTTCTTCATCCATTTGCTGGTCTGAGCAACCTTGAGATGGGCAAGTCCGATCATAGACCAATCTGCCTAGATACTAATTATCACTAGAAAACAGACCTTTCGTCCGCCCCTTTAGTCCCGGTTTGATTACGGCCCGGGACTAATGTGACCATTAGTACCGGTTCCAACGGCTAGGAGCGGTCGGGGGCACGGACATCATTAGTCCCGGTTCATTTTCTACCTATAGTCCCGGTTTGTGATACAAACCGGGACTAAAGGGGTGGTGGCAGGCTGGGGCCCCCACGATCCCCTTTAGTCCCGGTTTGTATCACAAACCGGGACTAGAGGTGGACCTTTAGTTCCGGTTTGTGATACAAACCGGGACTAAAGGGGTGGTGGCAAGCTGGTGTCAGGCTGGGGCCCCACGAGCCCCTTTAGTCCCGGTTTGTGATGTTTGTATCACAAACCGGGACTAGAGGTAAACCTTTAGTCCCAGTTTGTATAACCAACCGGGACTAAAGACTTCCCTATATAAACCCTTCTTCTTCCAGCCCGAGCCCATTCTCTCTGTTTTCCCCTTTCTCTCCTCTCTGTTCTTCCCCTTGCTCGAGCTCATCCTCCATTTTTGCCAAAGATTTGTCAAGATTTGAAGGCACCCCATCTATCCAAGTGTTCACAAAGGTTAGCAACTTTGTCCTTTCATCTCTCATTGCTAGATTAGCTCGTGCAATGCTCTATAAGTATAGTGATTTGTGGGTTTTAGTTTGGGAGTAATTATGTGGGAGTTTATTTGATTTATATGCAATTTGAGCACAAATTAACTTCTTAATTTGCATATGTGTAGGTGTGGTTTACTTAGTGCCTTCCCGTCCCCGTCCTAACCACCGTCGATCGCCCGCACCGTCCCGTCGCCGGCACCACCTTGGTGAGCCTCTTGTTCTTATCCTTCTTATAAAAAAAAATCTTATTTGTATGATTTAGATAGTTACTTGTATAATTTTCTTACTTGTATGATTGTTTGTTATACATAGTGCCATGACTTTGATATCCGTCCCCGTCGGCCCTCGTCCGGTTTATGATTCGGATGTGGTATATTCTCTTTTATAACTATTTGTTGCATTTCGTGTTTATGACAATTATGCCCATCAAGTTGACATAGATATTTTTATCTAGGAGGTATGTGAACCGGAAATTGCAACCGACCCTCTTGTCGAGAAGTTAAATTTAGTTGAAAAAGAAAACGAGTATTTGAAAGAAAAATTGAAAAGAATTGAAGAAGAGAAGATGAAATTGGAGTTGTATGTTGCCGATGTCGTCGATGATCACAAGATCAAGATTGATGCAATGCGCTTGAAGATTAGAAAGATTAGAAAATATGCCGTTAATAAAGAGGCTTGGTATCATTATGCTGTTGGATCAATTATTACCTTAGTTGCAATTTTAATCGTATTTGTTGTTGCATTTAAATGCTTTAGCTATATAGTTTTATGTTCTTTTATGAGAATAAGTGTGTATGAACTTTATGTATGAACTTGTATTAATTTGGTCTTTTCGGTGTTGTGTAATGAAGATGAGTCGGCAATGGATGTACGATGACCGACGCTCTACCCAGTTCATTAATGGCGTGCATAGTTTTCTGCGTGCGGCTGAGGCAAACAAGCGGAATGGTTTTATGTGTTGTCCATGTGGTGTCTGTAAGAATGATAGGAATTACTCTAGCTCAAAAGTCATTCACGTCCACCTGTTTACGTCCGGTTTCATGTCCGGCTATAACTGTTGGACCAAGCACGGAGAAAGAGGGGTTCTAATGGAAGAGAATGAAGAAGAAGAGGATGATGACAACTATCCTGAGTTCCCTGAATACGATGGTACTACAATGGGGGAAGAGAATAAAGAAGAAGAAGCTGAAGAAGAGGCATCAGATGAGCCCGCTGATGATCTTGGTCGGGCCATTGCTGATGCAAAGAGAAACTGCGAAAGTGAAAAGGAGAAGTTGAAGTTGCAGCGCATGTTAGAGGATCACAAAAAATTGTTGTACCCAAATTGCGAAGATGACAAGAAAAAGCTGGGTACCACACTGGAATTGCTGCAATGGAAGGCAGAGAATGGTGTATCTGACAAGGGATTTGAAAAGTTGCTGAAAATAATGAAGAAGAAGCTTCCAAAGGACAACGAATTGCCCGACACTACGTACGAAGCAAAGAAGGTTGTCTGCCCTATAGGATTAGAGGTGCAGAAGATACATGCATGCCCTAATGACTGCATCCTCTACCGTGGTGAGGAGTACGAGAATTTGAATGCATGCCCGGTATGCGGTGCATTGCGCTATAAGATCAGCCGCGATGACCCTGGTGAAGATGTTGAGGGCGAGCGCCCCAGGAAGAGGATTCCTGCCAAGGTGATGTGGTATGCTCCTATAATACCACGGTTGAAACGTTCGTTCCAAAACAAAGAGCATGCCAAGTTATTGCGATGGCACAAAGAAGACCGTAAGAAAGACGGGAAGTTGAGAGTACCCGCTGACGGGTCGCAGTGGAGAAAAATCGAGAGAAAGTGGCCGGAGTTTGCAGGTGACGCAAGGAACTTATGGTTTGGTATAAGTGCAGATGGCATTAATCCTTTTGGGGAGCAGAGCAGCAATCATAGCACCTGGCCTGTGACTCTATGTATCTATAACCTTCCTCCTTGGTTGTGCATGAAGCGGAAGTTCATTATGATGCCAGTGCTCATCCAAGGCCCCAAGCAACCCGGCAACGACATTGATGTGTACCTAAGGCCATTAGTTGAAGAACTTTTACAACTGTGGGACATAAAAGGTGTACGTGTGTGGGATGAGCACAAACAGCAGGAATTTGACCTACGAGCGTTGCTGTTTGTAACCATCAATTATTGGCCTGCTCTTAGTAACCTTTCAGGACAGACAAAAAAGGGATACCACGCATGCACGCACTGTTTAGATGATACCCAAAGTATATATTTGGATAAATGTAAGAAGAATGTGTACCTGGGACATCGTCGATTTCTTCCGATCAAGCATCTCTTAAGAAAGAAAGGCAAGCATTTCAAAGGTGAGGTAGATCACCGAAAGAAGCCTCGCCACCGTACTGGTGATGATATACTTGATATGGTCAAGGATTTAAAAGTAATCTTTGGAAAGGGTCTTGGCGGACAATCTGTTCCGAATGACGCTGACGGACACGCACCCATGTGGAAGAAGAAATCTATATTTTGGGACCTACCCTATTGGAAAGACCTAGAGGTCCGCTCTGCAATCGACGTGATGCACGTGACGAAGAATCTTTGCGTGAACCTGCTAGGCTTCTTGGGCGTGTATGGGAAGACAAAAGATACACCGGAGGCACAGGAGGACCAACAACGTATGCACGGAAAAGACGACATGCATCCAAAGCAGTATCAAGGTACTACCAGCTACGCTCTTACCAAAGAAGAGAAGGAAATCTTCTTTGAATGCCTACTCGGTATGAAGGTCCCGTCTGGCTTCTCGTCGAATATAAAGGGAATAATAAATATGGCAGAGAAAAAGTTTCAGAACCTAAAGTCTCATGACTGCCACGTGATTATGACGCAATTGCTTCCGGTTGCATTGAGGGGGATTCTACCGGACAACGTTCGATTAGCCATTGTGAAGCTATGTGCATTCCTCAATGCAATCTCTCAGAAGGTAATCGATCCAGAAATCCTACCAAGGTTACAGAATGATTTGGTGCAATGTCTTGTCAGTTTCGAGTTGGTGTTCCCACCATCCTTCTTCAATATCATGACGCACGTCCTAGTTCACCTAGTCGACGAGATTGCCATTCTGGGTCCTGTATTTCTACACAATATGTTCCCCTTTGAGAGGTTCATGGGAGTCTTAAAGAAATATGTTCATAACCGTGCTAGGCCAGAAGGAAGCATCTCCAAGGGCCATGAAACAGAGGAGGTCATTGAGTTTTGTGTTGACTTTATTCCTGACCTTAAGCCGATTGGTGTTCCTGAATCGCGGCATGAGGGCAGACTGGGTGGAAAAGGCACGCTAGGAAAGGATTCAGTAATATGTATGGACGGGCATTCTTGGGCGCAAGCACACTACACAGTTCTACAAAATTCCAGCTTGGTGGCTCCGTATATCGAGGAACACCTGGATAGTGTACGCTCCAAGAACCCGGAGCAGTCTGAGCCCTGGATCAAACGTACACACATGGCGTCATTCGGCGGTTGGTTGCAAACACGTCTCATGCATGACGACACTGTTGGAGATGAGCTGTACTTGCTGGCCAAGTCACCATCTTCGACTATATCGACTTTCAAAGGGTACGAGATAAATGGGAACACATTTTACACGATCGCCCGAGATAAAAAGAGCACCAACCAAAACAGTGGTGCCCGCTTTGATGCAGCAAACACCAATAGGCCAAAGGACACATATTATGGTTACATAGAGGAGATATGGGAACTTGACTATGGACGTGATTTGAAGGTCCCTTTGTTTCGGTGCAAATGGGTCAATCTGACTGGAGGCGGGGTGAAGGAAGACCCGCGGTACGGAATGACAACAGTGGATCTCTACAATCTTGGGTACACAGACGAACCATTCGTCCTAGCCAATGTTGTGGCGCAGATTTTTTATGTGAAGGACATGTCTACCAAGTCGAGAAAAAGAAAAGATAAGGAAGCGAAGACATCATACGATGAGCCAAAGCGCCACATAGTTCTTTCAGGGAAAAGAAACATCGTGGGAGTGGAGGACAAGACAGACATGTCAGAAGATTATGAAAAGTTTCATGAAATTGCCACGTCATGAAATTGCCACGCCACCAACCGGGACTAAAGGCCCCCCTTTAGTCCCGGTTCGAGCCACCAACCGGGACTAAAGGCCTGGGATTCCCGCCGCTTGGCCTGGTGAAATTCACCTTTAGTCTCGGTTGGTGGCTCGAACCGAGACTAAAGGGGGGCCTTTAGTCCCGGTTGGAGCCACCAACCGGGACTAATGGTCTCTGTATATAAGCGGCACTTACGAAATTTTCCAAAAGCCATCTAGTTTCCCCCGACGGCGCCGAAGACCACGACGCCGCCAGGCTGCCGCACCTCGACGTCGCCGTCCGGCCGCTCTGCTCCCAAGCGCCGCCCGAGCCCGCGCCGGTGCTGCCACGCTGCCCGCCGCCGCCGCTCCTCCGCGCGCGCCCGCCTCGCGATCGACGACCGCTCCTCCACAAGCCGCCGCGGCCCGAGCCCGCGCCGGCACCGCTCCTCGGTCTCCGGCATCCTCCCCGCCTCCCTCCGCCCCGACGATCCTGGCCGGTGAGCCTCTCCCTCCTTAATTTTGTTCATCTTTTTCTTTCATAGATTGTTTTTTTTTCACTAGATGTTGTAGATGCTTAGTATATGTATGTATGTATACAATGTATGTATGTATGTAGATGAACGGTGGAATTTGCATAGAAAAAAGTTGACCATGTATTAAAAATATTTTAATGTTGTTTCTTAAAAATATTGATCAAAAACATGTTAATATCTTATTTGGAAAATGTTAATATCTTAATGTTGTATTTGCAAAAGTTTGTCATGTATTTGCAAAATCAAGTGAACAAGAATTACAAAAATCATAATCAAGCATTTAAAAAATGTTAAATTTGCATAGAAACATTTTTGGCGTCGACGATGCCCAGCCCGCATCCTCGTCGTCGACTCGGTGGCGACAACCTGCTTGAGAGGTGCCATGTCCGGGACTGGGCTCCGCCGGGCTGGCACTGGGAGGTGCTACCTTCCGGGGTGCGCATCTTGGTGAGGAACCGGGCTCCCATCGTCGACCCGGAGCATCTTTGGTGGCGGTCGCGTGGGCCACTATCGGTGCGGAGGCAGCCGGCCCCCGAGGAGGTGGTACGTTGCCGTGTCAGGGAGGAGGACGAGCACGTCCGTCGCTACATGGTTGCGTTGGACGTTAGGTTCTCCAATACCTGGCAGGTTCTTCAGGGATCTCACCCGAGCTATGATCCTGTGATGGTTCCTTCTCTTTGGGTGTCCACCGCCGGCGCGTCAGGAACCGCGAGTCAACTCGATTATTCGATAGTATTCGATCTGTATTAGCTAGTGATGTTATATGATAATATTCGAGATGTATTAGTGATAATACTCGAGATGTATTCGAGATTATATTCGATAATATTCGATGATGCATTAGTGATAATATTCGAGATGTATTCGAGATAATATTCGAGATGTATTCGTGATAATATTCGAGATGTATTCGATTGCCGCATCTGCTGCTCCTAAACCTCCGCCAGGCCTTTCTTGAGCCCCCCGGTGAGCTCCTGAGCATTTCCCCTCTCTCACCGTACCCCTGTCGATTTCGTGCTCTAGCCATCGATCCCGTGTAAGTCGAAGAGTACAGCCGCACGAGCTCGTCGCCGACGATGTTCCGGTGAACTTTTGGTCCCACGCGTGCGTCCAACATCCTTATGAGCATCCGTGGGTGCCGTAGGTACCCAGAGTCGGCCGAGTTGCTCGCTGCAGCACCGATTCTGAGCACGCCGGAACTCCGACAGCCGCTCCAGTCGCCGCCGCCATCATTTTAGGTGACCTCAACTCGTCTCGTGGCACCGTTGGACGCGGCTTGATGCCAGCTTTCGAACACAACCGGCAGCGCTCCAAATGGTCGCCCGTAGATGATTTCCTACGAGGTCCGCACCGCGCCGCCGCTGTTTTGGTCACCGGCATGCGCCGGAGTTTAAATCCGGCCACTGGGACACTGACCAGTGGACCCCGCGCGTCAGCCCATCATTAGCCACTAATTACTCACTGACGTGTGGGCCCGTGCACTGTAGCAATTTAATTAACCCACAGTCACCAACAGTAGGCCCCACCTGCTAATTAGGATTAACTAAACTAATTAAAACGCTGTTAAAATAAACAGTCACTGACCAGTGGGCCCACTCGTCAGGTTGAATAAGTCAACAGTCAGCTGTTTACTGCTGACTGGGCTGCTGATTCAGCTTAGTGGCCCCACCAGTCAGCCTCTGTGTCTAGCTGCTGCTGGGTGCATTTACCATTTCTGTTTTAAATTCGAATTAGTATTAATTCCAAAAAATCCAGAAAATCAATAAAACTTTGAAAAATCATAGAAAATAATCTATAACTCGGATGAAAATAATTTATATATATGACAAATGATCAGAAAAATATAACGAATCTGAATATGTCATTCTCATGCATGACAAACTCCTCTATCATAATGAACATTGACAATTTTTTACTGGATCAATAAAAGAAATAATATCTAGAGGCGGGAAAATATTCCCAAATATTTTCCCGCTTCAATTAAAATGCTTAGTAATGCATTAGAGCACATCATCAACACGTTTTGCCATGCAATGCATTTTGATTGCATTTGATTGTTTGTTATTTATTTGTTTTCGCATTTGCTTCTTATCGATAGACCCCGAGACTACTGTAGACCCCGAGTGCGACTACGCTACTGAGGATCCCATTTCGTCTGCGGAGCAACCAGGCAAGCAAAACCCCCTTGATCATTCCTGATATCGCCTATTCTTTCTCTCTACATTCATGCATTAGGTATTGGTACAATTATTGTTCGGTAGGTCTTATTCTGATGCATAGCCTGATTTTGTCGCCTCTTATTGATGCCTTACCTGTTATCCTAGCATGCCTACTTAGTAATGCTTGTGTTCCATCAGTTGGCCCTACAGCCTTGTCCGTGTTGCCATGCTATATTACCGGTCCGTGATCCCTCTGGGCGATGATCACGGATATGCTTTATATTGCTAAACTATATATGATTGTGCTCAGATGGGGGTTGAAAGGGCAGGTGGATACCATCCAGGATGAGATGGGCCTGGTTCCCGACGGCTCCCCGAGTGATTCACTATGGCGGAATGACAGGGCAGGTAGATACCCTCCAGGGTGAGGTGAGCCTGGGCCCTGGTCGTTGTCCGCGAGTAAATGAAATAACACGACTAATGAGTTCTGGGTATTGGATCCGAGATTGCCACTGGCATATATGCACTAACCGCCACACGGGATAATGGTTTATGGGGCCCTCGGCGTCGTCAGTTCCTCCCGAAAGCTATCCAGATGTCACAGTTCAGAGAGGCGGCCGGGCGGGCCAGCAGATATCCACACTAGTGGTGGGGCTGAATACCCTGCTCGCAACATGCCAGGAGCGCTTAGGGTGAGCGGCTGAACAACCGTTCATGCTTAGGATGTAGACCAGCGGGTAACCTCTCTGGAAAGTTGATGTAGGACTTCGGCGTGTCGATCATCTGAGGCCGGGCAGACCCGTGGAAAAGTGTGTCCGGCCATAGGGTAATCGAGTGTGTCGGGCAATGTGGTGCACCCCTACAGGGAAGATTTATCTATTCGAATAGCCGTTTCCATGGTAACAGGACGCTTGGAGATGTATCCCGATCTTCTACAACTTGAATCGGATACTTAATAAAAATCACCAAGATATTTATATAATGCCCACAGATCTCTTTCTCGCAGGGAGTCGAGGAAGGATCTTAGGGTATTGTATTGTTGTGTTGCTTACTTGGACTCATGTGCACTCATTCTCTTCTATTGCTGCAAGATGCTCTCTTTGTCGTCTATTGTAGCAAGATGGTGGTAGTACTGGATACATTTAGCTTCCCTCTCTATTCTAGCATTTTTGCAGTATAGTCCACATATATTACCCCACTCCTTTGATACCGATGCATATGTAGTGTAGATCTGATGTAAGTCTTGCGAGTACATTCGATGAGTACTCACCGTTGCTTTGCTATTCTTTTCCTTCAATCCGGTTGCTGCTATCAGATAGTAGCCCCTCAGATGCAGGTATCCCCGATGCTGGTTACTACTTGGAGTTCGACGTCGACGAGTAGTTCAGAGGTCCTAGGCAGGAGGCCTGCACCTTTGGGTAGGGTCGTCATTTTGTTTTAGCCTTCTTATTGCACCCTTGTATCTTGTCTGTAGACAGACATAATTTGCTTTCTGCTTGATGTAATGCAGGGTCTTATGACCCCCTGGTTGTAATATAATGTTTTATGTTTATTTTGTGTCATAGAGTTGTGGTACTACCGTGGAGTCACCGTTCGTGATCGTGCATGCTGCGTGTATGATTAGTGCACGGTTATGATCGGGGGAGTCACAAGTTGGTATCAGAGCCAGGTTTCGATCCTGGACCTGTGGGTTATGGGCCCACATCGCATATGGATGGGATTAGGATTCTTTTATTCCGCATCCTTACTCTGGGTTCTGAACTCCTCACCTCTTCAGGTTATAGATTTGCTAACTCTAGGTTCTCGTGATGGCTTCATTCCGGAGATCCAATGGTTCCCGCTGCTCTCTTGATTCACCAGAAGATTCTGAAGATACTCTCCGATGTTTTTCTGAGACCCTTTGTGCCTACCGCTTTTGAAATTCCCTACCACTGATAATTCCGATGGATAACTATATACACTTGCCATTCATACATTCATACCGTTGCATTTGTTAACCGACCCTGTTGCTTTTACACAGAATGTCGGGTTCTGAAGATCCTCCACCGCCACCCTATGTCACTGCAATGAAGCAGCAGTTTGAGCTGAACAGACAGCTCATGGGGTACTCTAGTGGACCGCTTAGCCAACAACAATGCTCGTCAGGAGCCTGGCCCGATCTGACTTCAGGAGTTCGTGCGCCTCAACCCAGCAACCTTCCGCAACTTATCTGAGCCTTTGGATGCTGATGACTGGCTCCGTGACATCATTTTTGTGATGTAATCAGCCAATGTTACCCCTGCCAGTTACGTCACCTTTGTGGCGTATCACCTGAAGGGTCCAGCTACTCAATGGTGGGAAAGCCACAGGCGTATGCTGCCTGTTGGAACATTCACCACTTGGCTTGAATTCCAGATTGCCTTCCGTGCAAATCACATTCCCCAAGGTCTGATGGATAAGAAGAAGAATGAATTCCACAACCTCACTCAGGGCAAGATGACAGTGGATGCATATCAGAGGGAATTTCTCAACCTGTCTCGCTATGCAGAAGATGACGTCTCCACTAACGCACGCAAGCAGGAGAAGTTCCGTGAAGGACTGCATCCTGATCTGAAGCTTGCACTTAGTCTCCATGAGTTCACAGACTTTGCAATGCTTGTCAACAAGGCCATTCAGGAAGAAACAAGTCAGGCTGAGCACCAGGAATCACTTAAGCGCACTCGTGATGTTGGTTCATCTTCAGGCCCGTCTGCTCAGAAGCGCCGAGTGTGGATTCCGCACAATGTCCATCACCGACCTGCCCCGACACCGAGACCATCATATGTTGCACCTCGTCTGCCTCCACCGCCAAGACAGCTAATGATTCAAGGTGGCCAGCCCAATACTATGGCTCCTCGCCCTATACGTGGAGCATGTCATAAGTATGGTTAGCCAGGCCATTATGCCAAATTCTGCCCGCAGAATCATAATCAGAATGCACCAGCTCATCAGGCTAGGAATTCCAATGCCAGACCGCCTGCAATCGGTCTTGGTCAGGTCACCCATGTCAAGATTGAAGAAGCTCTGGAGGCACCAAACATCGTGATGGGTACCCTCCCTATTAATTCAGTTACAGCTTCTGTTCTTTTTGATTCAGGAGAATCGCATTCATTTGTGTCCCAACAATTTGCACAGTTGCATGGGTTAGCTATGGACTCACTACCCACTACTTTAGAAGTTCAATCCCCAGGAGCCCAGTGGCAAACCAAAATGGTAAGCCACGATACCCAAATCACAATCAGAGGTCTAGTATTCCATGCTTCCCTCATTGCCCTAGGACCTTCCAACATTGATGTCATTCTGGGTATGAATTGGTTAGAACCTCATCAAGCCGTGATCGACTATGCCACTAAAACAGTCCAACTCATGCACCCATCTAGCCAGATAATCAGCTACACAGCCCAAACAATCCAGAATGCCAAAACCCAGATATATGCCGTGAATGCTTTGAATGTATCACCTCTAGATAACATCGAGAACATTCCGGTAGTCCGTGACTTCCAGGATGTCTTTCCAAAAGAACTTCCAGCAGTGCCCCCTGTAAGAGTTGTCGAGTTTGTCATCAACTTGAAGCCAGACACCGCTCCTATCGCCAAGCGCCCATATAAGATGCGGCCACATGAACTTCTCGAGCTTAAGCAGGAACTCAAATAATCACTTTGCAAAGGATTCATTCGTTCCAGCTCTTCCGCATGGAGTTCCCCTTTTCTCTTTGTTAAGAAGAAGGATGGAACTAATCGTTTGGTTGTTGATTATCGTCCTATTAATTACGCCACGATCAAGAACAAGTATCCACTTCCAAGAATCAATGACCTATATGATCAACTTGCTGGGTCATCTGTCTTCTCTAAACTTGATTTGAGGTTAGGATGCCATCAGATCAGGGTCTGCGAAGAGGACATTCCAAAAACAGCCTTCGTTACTCGCTATGGTTCATACGAGTACACTGTCATATCCTTTGGCTTAACCAATGCACCAGCCACCTTCTCTCGACTAATGAACTACATTTTCATGGAATACCTCGACAAGTTCGTCGTGGTGTATCTTGATGATATTTTGGTATATTCCAAGAATGAAGAAGATCATGCCGAACATCTTCGGCTTGTACTGGAGAAGCTTCGCGAACATCAGTTGTATGCCAAGCACTCCAAGTGCGAGTTCTGGTTATCTGAGGTGACCTAGCTAGGCCATGTGATATCTGCAGAAGGCATTTCTGTCAATCCAGAACGAGTTCAGGCTATTCTTGACTGGACACCTCCGCAGACTGTCAAGCAAGTCGGAAGTTTTCTCGGACTTGCTAGCTACTGCCGTCAATTTGTCAAGAACTTCTCCAAGATTGCGAAGCCATTGACTGACCTGCTTCACAAAGATAAGACATTTGAGTGGACACCTCAATGTCAGGAAAGTTTCCAGACTCTGAAAGACAAGTTGACTTATGCCCCAGTGCTTGCTCCCCCAGATACTCACCAGGACTTTGTGATCTACTACGACGCATCCCGTCAAGGATTAGGCTATGTCCTGATGCAAGAATGTAAAGTGATCGCTTATGGTTCTCGCTAGTTGCGTTTGCATGAAGAGAACTATCCAACGCATGATCTCGAACTTGCAGCAGTTATCTATGCTCTGAAGTTATGGCGACATTACCTACTTGGTAATCGTTGCGAGATCTACATGGACCATCAAAGTCTGAAGTACTTGTTCACTCAGCCAGATCTGAACCTTCGTCAGCAAAGATGGATGGAAGAAATTTCAGATTATGATGTAGACATTTCCTATACCCCTGGCAAAGCTAACGTAATGGCTGACGCCTTAAGTCGCAAGTCCTACTACAACAACCTCATGGTGTAGCAAGAGCAACCACTTCTTTGTGAAGAACTACACAAGCTAAACCTCGAGATTTTTCCTCAGGGTTATCTGAACACTTTGGTTGTTAAACCAGATCTTGAGCACACCATCAGGACCATGCAATTGTATGACTCCGCAGTGCAACGCATCAAGCGTGATCTTACTGAAGGCGGATCCTCAGACTTCACCCTGGATAATCAAGGCACCTTGTTCTTCAAAGGTCGCCTAGTGGTTCCTACGACCCACAACCAGGATATGACCCAAGACGTTCTCAAGGAAGCTCATGAAACACCTCTGTCGATTCACCCTGGTAGCACGAAGATGTACCAAGATCTTCATCAGAGATTCTGGTGGAATAACATGAAGCGGGACATTGCTCACTATGTTGCTGAGTGTGACTTTTGCCGTCGCGTCAAAGCAGAACATCAGACACTTGCTGGAACTCTACAACCCCTCGCTATTCCTGAATGGAAATGGGACAAAGTCGAAATGGACTTCATCACTGGATTTCCCAGATCACAGAAAGGTCACGATGCTATTCTTGTCGTCATTGACCGATTCTCCAAGGTTGCTCATTTTCTGCCCGTCAAGAAAACCATCACTGCTAGTCAGTTGGCAGAGTTGTATGTTTCCAGAATTGTGTCACTCCACGGTGTTCCATTGGAGATCAGCTCAGACCGTGGCAGCCTCTTCACCTCAAGGTTCTGGGAAAGATTTTAGGAAGCTATGGGAACTCATCTGTCCTTTAGCACAGCTTTTCACCCCCAGTCCAGTGGTCAAGTTGAAAGAGTCAACCAAGTTCTCGAAGATATGCTCCGGGCTTGTGTCATCTCCTTTGGCAAGAAATGGGAGGAATCTCTCCCGTATGCTGAATTCTCATACAACAACAGCTACCAAGCTAGTTTGAAGATGGCACCATTCGAAGTATTGTATGGACGTAAATGCCGAACTCCTCTGAATTGTTCAGAAACTGGGGAACGACCTCTCTTTGGTCCAGACATTATCCAGCACGCTGACGAGCAAGTCCAATTTGTTTGTGAACATCTGAAGACTGCTCAGTCACGTCAGAAGAGCCTGTATGACCTTCATCACAAAGAGATGGTTTATTAGCCAGGCGAACAAGCTTACCTTCGTGTCACTCCAATGAAGGGCACTCACCGCTTCGGAATCAAGGGCAAGCTAGCTCCTCGCTATATTGGTCCATTCTGCGTTCTCGCAAGACGTGGAGAAGTGGCATATCAGTTGGAACTGCTGTCGAACCTTTCTCAGGTTCACGATGTGTCACAACTCCGCCGCTGCTTCAAGGATCCTATCCGTGCAGTGGATCATGAAGTGCTTGATTTGCAAGAAGACCTCTCTTATCAAGAGTATCCGGTCCGTATTCTTGATCAAGCTGAATGTCGCACCCGTCAAAAGACTATCAAGTTCCTCAAGGTGCAGTGGTCGAATCGCTCTGAAGATGAGGCCACCTAGGAACGTGAAGATTGTCTTCGTGATGAATACCCCTCTCTGTTTCCCTCTACTTCTTAAATCTCGGTACGAGATTTTCTTTTAGAGGAGAGTTGCAACACCCCCATGTAATTAAGCACTGTTGCATTCCTTAATTAATGCCAAGCCATCATGCTTGCTATGCTAATTGCCACTTAGTTTCAAATCAACTTCTAATTCAAATTCAAAATGCAAAGTCAAAAATTTATTTCTTCAAATGATGAATCAAAAATGTTCACAATATTCCAAATGACCCCCAAGTAATTGTCATGAAGAAACCAACTCCATTTGGATTTCCAAAATGCCCCTAGCAACATTTAAAGGGACCAGCATCAATTAACTTAAGCATTTTAATTCCTAAAAATATTTGTTCCTTTCCAAATATTCCCAAAACTTGTGTGTCTTTGTCATGTTGTGTGTGATTTAAGTACAAAGTTGCATTTGCAAAAAAATTCATTTGGCCACTTAAATAAATAGAAAGCAGAAAGAAATAAAAGAAATAGAAAAGAACAGGGGAAACTTACCTACTATGCTGCTGGGCCTCGAGTGCACACTGCACGGCCCAGCCCAGCAAGCCATAGTCGTCGTCTTCATTGCGCTGTCAGCACAACATCGTTCGCGTGCTCTCTCGCCGTCCGGATTCCCGATGCGTGCCGCCACAGTAGCTCGGGGAGGGGATAAGGTCGACGCCGGGGGACCCCCAGGCAAACCCTAGCCCCATTTGCCCCTCTCCCTCGCCCCTCTCATCGGTCTGGTCAATGACCGCTACCACCGACGCCATGGCCCTCATCGTTCTCGCGGCCACTGAGCTCCCCGCCGGCTGAGCTCGTGTCCAGGAGCTCCATCTACCTCGTCTACGTCGTCTGCACGCATCAGATCAAGCCGGGAGCCCCTGTGTCAAGCGGATCGAGCTCGTCCTCTTCCTCGGTCGCCGCCATTCCACCTCGTCGATTGCCGCATCTGCTGCTCCTAAACCTCCGCCGGGCCTTTCTTGAGCCCCCCGGTGAGCTCCTGAGCATTTCCCCTCTCTCACCCCTGTCGATTTCATGCTCTAGCCATCGAGCACCGCCGCTCAAGCTCGTCGCCGACGACGCTCCGGTGATCTTTTGGTCCCATGCCGCGCTCCAAATGGTCGCCCGTAGATGATTTCCGACGAGGTCTGCGCTGCGCCGCCGCTGTTTTGGTCACTGGCGCGCGCCGCCGTTTAAATCCGGCCACTGGGTCACTAACCAGTGGACCCCGCCCGTCAGCCCATCATTAGCCATGAATTGCCCCACTAATTACTCACTGACGTGTGGGCCCATGCACTGTAGCAATTTAATTAACCCACAGTCACTAACAGTAGGCCCCACCTGCTAATTAGGATTAACTAAACTAATTAAAACACTGTTAAAATAAACAGTCACTGACCAGTGGGACCCACTGGTCAGGTTGACCAAGTCAACAGTCAGCTGTTGACTGCTAACTGGGCTGCTGACTCAGCTCAGTGGCCCCACCAGCCAGCCTCTGGGGCTAGCTGCTGCTGGGTGCATTGAGCAATTTCTGTTTTAAATTCGAATTAATATTAATTCCAGAAAATCCGGAAAATCAAGAAAACTTTGAAAAATCATAGAAAATAATCTATAACTCGGATGAAAATAATTTATATATGAAAAATGATCGGAAAAATATAACGAATCCGAATATGTCATTCTCATGCATGACAAACTCCTCTATCATAATGAACATTGACAATTTGCTACTGGTTCAATAAAATAAATAATATCTAGAGGCGGGAAATTTGCCCGCTTCAATTGAAATGCTTAGTAATGCATTAGAGCACATCATCAACACGTTTTGCCATGCCATGCATTTTGATTGCATTTGATTGTCTATTATTTATTTGTTTTCGCATTTGCTTCTTATCGGTAGACTCCGAGACTGCTGTAGACCCCGAGTGCGACTATGCTACTGAGGATCCCGTTTCGTCTGCAGAGCAACCAGGCAAGCAAAACCCCCTTGATCATTCCAGATATCGCCTATTCTTTCTCTCTACATTCATGCATTCGGTATTGGTACAGTTATTGTTTGGTAGGTCCTATGCTGATGCATAGCCTGATTTTGTCGCCTCTTATTGATGACTTACCTGTTATCCTAGCATGCCTAGTTAGTAATGCTTGTGTTCCAGCAGTTGGCCCTACACCCTTGTCCGTGTTGCCATGCTATATTACCGAGCCATGATCCCTCTGGGCGATGATCATGGATATACTTTATATATGATTGTGCTCAGATGGGGCCTGAAAGGGCAGGCGGATACCATCCAGGATGAGATGGGTCTGGTTCCCGATGGCTCCCCGAGTGATTCACAGTGGCGGAATGACAGGGCAGGTAGATACCCTCCAGGATGAGTTGAGCCTGGGCCCTGGTCGTTGTCCGCGAGTAAATGAAATAACACGACTAATGAGTTCTGGGTATTGGATCCGAGTGTTGGAAATATGCCCTAGAGGCAATAATAAATTGGTTATTATTATATTTCCTTGTTTATGATAATCGTTTATTATCCATGCTATAATTGTATTGATTGGAAACTCAAATACATGTGTGGATACATAGACAACACTGTGTCCCTAGTAAGCCTCTAGTTGACTAGCTCGTTGATCAAAGATGGTTAAGGTTTCCTAGCCATTGACATGAGATGTCATTTGATAACGGGATCACATCATTAGGAGAATGATGTGATGGACAAGACCCAAACTACGAACGTAGCATATGATCGTGTCAGTTTATTGCTATTGTTTTCTGCATGTCAAGTATCTGTTCCTATGACCATGAGATCATGCAACTCCCTGACATCGGAAGAGTACCTTGTGTGTATCAAACGTCGCAACGTAACTGGGTGACTATAAAGGTGCTCTACAGGTATCTCCGAGGGTGTCTGTTGGGTTGGCATGGATCAAGACTGGGATTTGTTACTCCATATGACGGAGAGGTATCTCAGGGCCCACTCGGTAATACAACATCACAATGAGCCTTGCAAGCAATGTGACTAAAGTGTTAGCCACGAGATCTTGTATTACGGAACGAGTAAAGAGACTTGGCGGTAACGAGATTGAACTAGGTATAGAGATACCGACGATCGAATCTCGGGCAAGTAACATACCGAAGAACAAAGGGAACAACATACGGGATTAACTGAATCCTTGACATAGAGGTTCGACCGATAAAAGATCTTCGTAGAATATGTAGGAGCCTATATGGGCATCCAGGTCCCGCTATTGGTTATTGGCCGTAGAGGTGTCTCGGTCATGTCTACATAGTTCTCGAACCCGCAGGGTCTACACACTTAACGTTTGGTGACAATTAGTATAGTTGAGTTATGTTGGTGACCGAAGGTTGTTCGGAGTCCCGGATAAGATCCCGGACATGACGAGGATCTCCGGAATAGTCTGGAGGTAAAGATTGATATATGTGATAATAGTGTTTTGATCTCCGGAAGGGTTCCGGAATTCACCGGAAGGGGTTCCGGATGTTTACCGAAGTGTTCGGGTACAGCAACAGTTTATATGGGCCAAAGGGATAAAGCCCACGAGGTATTGGAAAGTGCAAAAAGTAGTTTTGCTGCCGCGTAAGCGGTACTACCGTTTTGTGAAGCGGTACTACCGCCCAAGCGGT
The DNA here is from genome assembly GCA_039707655.1 of Elymus sibiricus. Lineage (NCBI taxonomy): Eukaryota > Viridiplantae > Streptophyta > Magnoliopsida > Poales > Poaceae > Elymus > Elymus sibiricus. The sequence goes on from CM077676.1 coordinate 21,499,237, forward strand.
ACTACCGCTTGGTGAAGCGGTACTACCGCTCAAGCGGTACTACCGCTTGTGAGCGGTACTACCGCTTGTGCGCGGCTGTGCACGGTTCGGCAGGGATCCGAGTTGGACTCTTTCCCTGCGGGCCAAACCGACCTTGTGCGGGCAAAACCGACCTGGACGAGGCTTTTACTCCAAGTTTAGACCCCAAGGCTCAACATATAAATAGAGGGGCAGGGCTAGCACACGGGAGATATCAGGATTTCCCAAGCCGTGTGCCGGCAACCCTAGCCCTCTAGTTCCTCCGTCATAATCTCCGTAGCGCTTGGCGAAGCCCTGCAGAGATTGTTCCTCACCACCATCACCACGCCGTTGTGCTGCTGTAACTCAACCACTACTTCACCATTGCTCGCTGGATCGAGGAGGTGAAGGCGTCATCAAGCCGTACGTGTGTTGAACGCGGAGGTGCCGTCCGTTCGGCGCTAGTTCGTGATCGGTTCGAGGGACGACTTGCGATTTGGATCGCGAAGACGTTCGACTACATCAACCGCGTTTCTTAACGCTTCCGCTTAGCGATCTACAAGGGTATGTAGATTTACTCTCCCTCTCGTAGATGCTCATCACCATGGATAGATCTTGCGTGTGCGTAGGAAAATTTTTGTTTCCCATGCAACGTTACCAACAGTGGCATCATGAGCTAGGTCTATGCGTAGATGAGATCTCGAGTAGAACACAAACGAGTTGTGGGCGTGGGTGTATACATATTGCTTGCCGTTACTAGTTGATATTTGATTCGGCGGTACTGTGAGATGAAGCGGCCCGGACCGACATTACGCGTACACTTACGCGAGACAGGTTCCTTCAACTAACATGTAACTTCGTTGCATAAAGATGGCTAGCGGGTGTCTGTCTCTCTCACTTTAGTTGAATCGATTTCAATGAAGAGGGTTCTTTTAGAAGATCAAAAAGCAATCACTACACCACGTTGTGGTTTTGCGTAGGTAAGAACGGTTCTTGCAAACCCATAGCAGCCATGTAAAATTTGCAACAACAATTAGAGGACGTCTAACTTGTTTTTGCAGGGTATGTTGTGATGTGATATGGCCAATTACATGATGAGATATATGTGATGTATGAGATGATCATGTGTTGTATAGAATATCACGACTTGCATGTCGATGAGTACGGCAACTGGCAGGAGCCATAGAGTTGTCTTTAATTATTGTATGACCTGCGTGTCAATCATTAAGCGCTATGTAATGCTTTACTTTATCGCTAAACGTTAGCAATAGTCGTGGGAGTAATAGTCGGCGCGACAACCTCATGGCGACACGTTGATAGAGATCAAGATGATGGAGATTATGGTGTCATGCCGGTGACGATGGAGATCATGCCGGTGCTTTGGAGATGGAGATCAAAAGCACAAGTTCATGGCCATATCATGTCACTTATGATTTGCATGTGATGTTAATCCTTTTATGCATCTTATTTTGCTTAGGACGGCGGTAGCATTATAAGGTGATCCCTCACTTAAATTTCAAGATAAATTGTGTTCTCCCCGAGTGTGCACCGTTGCGAAAGTTCGTCGTTTCGAGACACGCCGTGATGATCGGGTGTGATAGACTCCACGTTCACATACAACGGGTGCAAGCCATGTTGCACACGCGGAACACTCGGGTTAAACTTGACGAGCCTAGCATGTACAGACATGGCCTCGGAACACAAGAGACCGAAAGGTCGAACATGAGTCATATAGTAGATATGATCAACATGAAGATGTTCACCATTGAAACCACCTCGACTCACGTGATGATCGGACTTGAGTTGGTGGATTTGGATCATGTTACACTCGAATGACCGGAGGGATGTCAATTTGAGTGGGAGTTTTTAAGTAATATGATTAATTAAACTCATTATCTTGAACAATAGTCTAAGTTGTCTTTGCTATATTTATGTTGTAGATCATGGCTCGCGTAGTAGCACCCCTGAATTTTAATGCGTTCCTAGAGAAAGCTAAGTTGAAAGATGATGGAAGTAACTTTGTGGACTGGGCCCGTAATCTGAGGATTATCCTTACGGCTTCCCAGAAGGCTTATGTCCTTGATGCACCGCTTGGTGATCCACCCGCTCCAGTTGAGTCTCTAGACGTTGTGAACGCCTGGCAGGCTCGTTCTGATGATTACTCAATAGTTCAATGTGCAATGTTGTATGGCTTAGAACCGGGACTTCAAAGACGTTTTGAACGTCATGGAGCATATGAGATGTTCCAGGAGTTGAAGTTTATCTTTCAGAATAATGCCCGGATCGAGAGATATGAGATCTCCAATAAGTTCTATGCTTGCAAGATGGAGGAGAACGGGTCTATCAGTGATCACGTGCTCAGAATGTCTGGGTACTCCACCCGTCTGGCTGAGTTAGGGATGCCCCTTCCGCCAGAGGCTATCACTGACAGAGTTCTTCAATCATTGCCACCTAGCTACAAGAGCTTCGTGTTGAACTATAACATGCACGGGATGAACAAGTCAGTCGCCGAGCTGTTTGCGATGCTGAAAGCCGCTGAGTCTGAAATTCAGAAGGAGCATCAAGTGTTGATGGTCAATAAAACCACTAGTTTCAAGAAAAATGGCAAGGGTAAGAAGGGTAACTCCAAGAAGACTGGCAAAGCAGTTGCTCCTCTCGTGAAGAAACCCAAGGCTGGACCCAAACCAGAAACTGAGTGCTTTCATTGCAAGGGAACTGGACACTGGAAGCGGAACTGCCCCAAGTATTTGGCTGACAAGAAGGCGGCCAACAACAAACAAGGTATATATGATATACATGTTATTGATATGTTCCTTACCAACCCTCGTTGTAGTGCCTGGGTATTTGATACCGGTGCGGTTGCTCATATTTGCAACTCTAAACAGGAACTGCGGAATAGACGGAGGCTGGCGAAGGACGAAGTGACGATGCGCGTGGGAAATGGTTCCAAGGTTGATGTGATCGCCGTCGGCACGCTCGTTCTTCGATTACCGTCGGGATTAGTGATGAACCTAAATAAGTGTTATTTGGTGTCTGCGTTAAGCATGAACATTATATCTGGATCTTGTTTATTGCGAGACGGTTACTCATTTAAATCAGAGAATAATGGTTGTTCTATTTATATGGGTAATATCTTTTATGGTCATGCACCCAATGTAAGCGGTTTATTCTTATTGAATCTCGATAGTAATGATACACATGTTCATAACATTGATGCCAAAAGATGTAGGATTGATAATGATAATACCACTTTCTTGTGGCACTGCCGTTTAGGTCATATTGGCGTAAAACGCATGAGGAAGCTCCATGCTGATGGACTTTTGGAGTCACTTGATTTTGAATCACTTGACACATGTGAGCCATGCCTCTTGGGCAAGATGACTAAAACGCCGTTCTCTGGAACAATGGAACGGGCAAGTGACTTATTGGAAATCATACATACTGATGTGTGCGGCCCAATGAGTATTGAGGCGCGCGGTGGTTATCGTTATTTTCTCACCTTCACTGATGACTTAAGTAGATATGGGTATATTTACTTAATGAAACACAAGTCTGAAACATTTGAAAAGTTCAAACAATTTCAGAGTGAAGTTGAGAATCATCGTAACAAGAAGATTAAATTCCTACGATCTGATCGAGGAGGAGAATATCTGAGTTATGAGTTTGGCAGTCACTTAAGACAATGTGGAATTGTTTCACAACTGACACCGCCTGGAACACCACAGCGTAATGGTGTGTCCGAACGTCGTAATCGAACTTTATTGGATATGGTGCGATCTATGATGTCTCTTGCCGATTTGCCACTATCGTTTTGGGGTTATGCATTAGAGACAGCTGCATTCACTTTAAATAGGGCACCATCGAAATCCGTTGAGACAACGCCATATGAACTTTGGTTTGGCAAGAAGCCAAAGCTGTCGTTTCTTAAAATTTGGGGATGTGATGCTTATGTCAAAAAGCTTCAGCCTGAAAAGCTGGAACCCAAAGCGGAGAAATGCGTCTTCATAGGATACCCAAAAGAGACAGTTGGGTATACCTTCTATCTCAGATCCGAAGGCAAAGTGTTTGTCGCTAAAAATGGAACATTTCTTGAGAAAGAGTTTCTCTCGAAAGAATTGAGTGGGAGGAAGATAGAACTTGATGAGGTTGTTGAACCTTTACTTCAACCTGAGAGTAGCGCAGTGCAGAAAGTTGTTTCTGTGGAGCCTACATTAGCTGAAGAGGAAGTTAGTGATGATGATCATGAAGCTTTGGATCAAGTTGCTATCGAACCTCGTAGGTCGACAAGGACGCGTACTGCTCCCGAGTGGTATGGCAACCCTGTCTTAGAGGTCATGTTGTTAGACAACGATGAACCTACGAGCTATGGAGAAGCGATGATGGGCCCGGATTCCGAGAAGTGGTTAGAGGCCATGAAATCCGAGATGGGATCCATGTATGAAAACAAAGTATGGACTTTGGAAGTATTACCTGAAGGGCGTAAGGCCATTCAGAACAAATGGATCTTTAAGAGGAAGACGGACGCGGACGGTAAAGTCACCGTCTATAAAGCTCGACTTGTGGCAAAGGGTTTTTCACAAGTTCAAGGAGTTGACTACGATGAGACCTTCTCACCCGTAGCGATGCTTAAGTCCATCAGAATCATGTTAGCAATAGCTGCCTTTTTCGATTATGAAATTTGGCAGATGGATGTCAAAACAGCATTCCTTAACGGTTTCCTTAAGGAAGAGTTGTATATGATGCAACCAGAAGGTTTTGTCGATCCAGAGAATGCTGACAAAGTTTGCAAACTCCAGCGATCCATTTATGGACTGGTGCAAGCATCTCGGAGTTGGAATCTTCGCTTTGATGAAGTGATCAAAGCGTTCGAGTTTATACAAGTTTACGGAGAAGCTTGTATTTACAAGAAAGTGAGTGGGAGCTCTATAGCGTTTCTAATATTATATGTGGATGACATATTGCTGATTGGAAACAATACAGAAATGTTGGAAAGCGTGAAGGAATATTTGAACAAGAGTTTTTCAATGAAGGACCTAGGAGAAGCTGCTTTCATATTAATCATCAAGATCTATAGAGATAGATCAAGATGCTTAATAGGACTTTCACAAAGCACATACCTTGATAAGATTTTGAAGAAGTTCAAAATGGATCAGTCCAAGAAGGGGTTCTTGCCTATTTTGCAAGGTGTGAAGTTGAGTAAGACTCAATGCCCAGTGACTGCAGAAGATAGAGAAAAGATGAGTGTCATCCAATATGCTTCAGCCATAGGCTCTATTATGTATGCAATGCTGTGCACAAGACCCGATGTCAGCCTTGCCATAAGTATGGTCGGAAGGTTTCAAAGTGATCCAGGAATGGAACACTGGACGGCGGTCAAGAATATCCTGAAGTACCTGAAAAGGACTAAGGACATGTTTCTCGTTTATGGAGGTGATCAAGAGCTCGTCGTAAAGGGTTACGTCGATGCAAGCTTTGACACTGATCCGGATGACTCTAAGTCTCAAACCGGATACGTATTTATTCTTAATGGGGGTGCGGTTAGCTGGTGCAGTTCCAAGCAAAGCGTGGTAGCTGATTCTACATGCGAAGCGGAGTACATCGCAGCCTCGGAGGCGGCGAAGGAAGGTGTCTGGATGAAGGAGTTCATGACAGATCTTGGAGTAGTGCCTAGTGCGCTTAACCCAATGACTCTGTTTTGTGATAACACTGGTGCCATTGCTCTAGCCAAGGAACCAAGATTTCACAAGAGGACCAGACACATAAAGCGACGTTTCAATTCCATCCGCGATTACATCAAGGAGGACGACATAAATATTTGCAAAGTACACACGGATCTAAATGTTGCAGATCCGATGACTAAACCTCTTCCAAGGGCTAAACATGAACAACACCAGAACTGCATGGGTGTTCGATTCATTACAATGTAAATCACATAGTGATGTGAACTACATTATTGACTCTAGTGCAAGTGGGAGACTGTTGGAAATATGCCCTAGAGGCAATAATAAATTGGTTATTATTATATTTCCTTGTTTATGATAATCGTTTATTATCCATGCTATAATTGTATTGATTGGAAACTCAAATACATGTGTGGATACATAGACAACACTGTGTCCCTAGTAAGCCTCTAGTTGACTAGCCCGTTGATCAAAGATGGTTAAGGTTTCCTAGCCATTGACATGAGATGTCATTTGATAACGGGATCACATCATTAGGAGAATGATGTGATGGACAAGACCCAAACTACGAACGTAGCATATGATCGTGTCAGTTTATTGCTATTGTTTTCTGCATGTCAAGTATCTGTTCCTATGACCATGAGATCATGCAACTCCCTGACATCGGAAGAGTACCTTGTGTGTATCAAACGTCGCAACGTAACTGGGTGACTATAAAGGTGCTCTACAGGTATCTCCGAGGGTGTCTGGTGGGTTGGCATGGATCAAGACTGGGATTTGTTACTCCATATGACGGAGAGGTATCTCAGGGCCCACTCGGTAATACAACATCACAATGAGCCTTGCAAGCAATGTGACTAAAGTGTTAGCCACGAGATCTTGTATTACGGAACGAGTAAAGAGACTTGCCGGTAACGAGATTGAACTAGGTATAGAGATACCGACGATCGAATCTCGGGCAAGTAACATACCGAAGAACAAAGGGAACAGCATACGGGATTAACTGAATCCTTGACATAGAGGTTCGACCGATAAAAGATCTTCGTAGAATATGTAGGAGCCTATATGGGCATCCAGGTCCCGCTATTGGTTATTGGCCGTAGAGGTGTCTCGGTCATGTCTACATAGTTCTCGAACCCGTAGGGTCTACACACTTAACGTTTGGTGACGATTAGTATAGTTGAGTTATGTTGGTGACCGAAGGTTGTTCGGAGTCCCGGATAAGATCCCGGACATGACGAGGATCTCCGGAATAGTCTGGAGGTAAAGATTGATATATGTGATAATAGTGTTTTGATCTCCGGAAGGGTTCCGGAATTCACCGGAAGGGGTTCCGGATGTTTACCGAAGTGTTCGGGTACAGCAACACTTTATATGGGCCAAAGGGATAAAGCCCACGAGGTATTGGAAAGTGCAAAAAGTAGTTTTGCTGCCGCGTAAGCGGTACTACCGTTTTGTGAAGCGGTACTACCGCCCAAGCGGTACTACCGCTTGGTGAAGCGGTACTACCGCTTGTGCGCGGCTGTGCACGGTTCGGCAGGGATCCGAGTTGGACTCTTTCCCTGCGGGCCAAACCGACCTTGTGCGGGCAAAACCGACCTGGAGGAGGCTTTTACTCCAAGTTTAGACCCCAAGGCTCAACATATAAATAGAGGGGCAGGGCTAGCACACGGGAGATATCAGTATTTCCCAAGCCGTGTGCCGGCAACCCTAGCCCTCTAGTTCCTCCGTCATAATCTCCGTAGCGCTTGGCGAAGCCCTGCAGAGATTGTTCCTCACCACCATCACCACGCCGTCGTGCTGCTGTAACTCAACCACTACTTCACCATCGCTCGCTGGATCGAGGAGGTGAAAGCGTCATCAAGCCGTACGTGTGTTGAATGCGGAGGTGCCGTCCGTTCGGCGCTAGTTCGTGATCGGTTCGAGGGACGACTTGCGATTTGGATCGCGAAGACGTTCGACTACATCAACCGCGTTTCTTAACGCTTCCGCTTAGCGATCTACAAGGGTATGTAGATTTACTCTCCCTCTCGTAGATGCTCATCACCATGGATAGATCTTGCGTGTGCGTAGGAAATTTTTTGTTTCCCATGCAACGTTACCAACACCGAGATTGCCACTGGAATATACGCACTATCCGCCACGCGGGATAATGGTTTATGGGGCCCTCAGCGTCGTCAGTTCCTTTCGAAAGCTATCTAGATGTCACAGTTTAGAGAGGCGGCCGGGCGGGCCAGCAGGTATCCACGCTTGTGGTGAGGCTGGATACCCTACTCGCAACATGCCAGGAGCGCTTAGGGTGAGCGGCCCAACAACCCTACGCGCTTAGGATGTAGACCGGCGGGTGACCTCTCTGGAAAGCTGACGTAGGACTTCGGCGTGTCGATCATCTGAGGCCGGGTAGACGTGCGGAAAAGTGTTTCCGGCCATAGGGTAATCGAGCGTGTCGGGCAATGTGGTCCACCCCTGCAGGGAAGATTTACCTATTCGAATAACCGTGTCCACGGTAACAGGACGCTTGGAGATGTATCCCGATCTTCTACAACTTGAACCGGATACTTATTAAAAATCAGCAAGATATTTATATAATGTCCACGGATCTCTTTCTCGCAGGGAGTCGAGGAAGGATCTTAGGGTATTGTATTGTTGTGTTGCTTACTTGGACTCATGTGCGCTCATTCTCTTCTATTGCTGCAAGATGCTCTCTTTCTCGTCTATTGCTGCAAGATGGTGGTAGTCCTGGATACATTTAGCTTCCCTCTCTATTCTGGCATTTCTGCAATATAGTCCACAGATATTACCCCACTCATTTGATACCGATGCATATGTAGTGTAGATCTGATGTAAGTCTTGCGAGTACTTTGGATGAGTACTCACTGTTGCTTTGCTATTCTTTTCCTTCAATCCGGTTGCTGCTATCAGATAGTAGCCCCTCGGATCCAGGTATCCCCGATGCTGGTTACTACTTGTAGTTCGACGTCGACGAGTAGTTCGAAGGTCCCAGGCCGGAGGCCTGCGCCTTTGGGTAGGGTCGTTGTTTTGTTTTAGCCTTCTTAAGGCACCCTTGTATCGTATCTGTAGACAACCATAATTTTCTTTCTGCTTGATGTAATGCCTAGTCTTACGACCCCCTAGTTGTAATATAATGTTTTATGTTTATTTTGTGTCATAGAGTTGTGTTGTGGTACTACCGTGGAGTCACCGTTCGTGATCGTGCATGCTGCATGTATGATTAGTGCACGATTATGATCGGGGGCGTCAGACATTGACCCCCGACTAGTTGGAAATTTTGTTTCTCTCTTTTCTCTTGGGATTCTACTGGGACGGTTCTACCTCCCAAGAATCCCTACTTTACTGTTGACACTCTTGCCCTAAGATTCTTTTGGGATGGTTCTACCTCTTGAGAATCTGCATCTTATTTTGTCTATGTCTTGTTGATATTCTTCACCTTCTGTATTTGCTAACCCCTGTATTTTATTATGTCATTATGATAACCCTATATTAATATATGGCTCTTCCCATTGTAAACAATTGTTGTTGCTAACTTGATATTCTAATGTTCATAGCATGACATCAGCATATGCATTCTGCCTGCATTTATTACATCTTTTGTTCATGATGTCTTATGAGTACATTGAACGTACTCACCTGGCTTGTTAATTTGGCCAGATTCTGCAGATGAGGTGTCAGCCTAGGAGCCCGAAATAGAGACCATGTGAGCTAGGAGTGATCCCAGTCAGTTGTTCCTGTGGGAATGGAGCCTCTCGAGAGTTAGAATTCTACTAGTTGCCTCCATTGTCCGCTGCTAGAAACCTTTGTTGTAAACCTTTAGACCTTTATGGTCTTGTATATGAACCTTTTGTTGTATGGAGATCCATATCAAGACCGTGTCTGCTAGTTTTAAATGATCTTGGGGCAGGTGATGACATGAGGGTAATTCCATAATTTATTCAGGGAGCTGCCCTGACAGCCTTGGTATCAGAGCCATACTGACTGTAGGTTACCCCTAGTTAGCATGGTTATTAGCCGTAAGATTCCTTCTCGTCTAGTCTCCCTGTTTCCTCTGCCAATCCTTGTCTATTCGATAACCTGAGAAATAGTCGCCAGACATCTTTTGATGGTCGGTGCCCAACCTATCAACCTTACCCATAGACCGTGTGCCTATGGAAGACACCTAAGTTGTCCCATCCTCATGCATGCGGTAGAAACCCCAGTTAGCTTAAATAGGAAGCTTTGCCTCAACCCAACACATAACAACCTTCTTCCTTGCCTAGACACACCAACCACCAAAATGTCCGGTGCCATTGTTTGCAATGACACCACCGCAGCCGAGCTTGGAGACTTTGTAACCATCCTAGCCAATTTCACTTGTTGTGCCCTTGGTATTGAGGAATCCCCGAAGTATGTTGTGTATCGGGAGTGAGTAAGTGATACCATCCATCACTTCTGGGCTACCGTGCACCTCTATGGGAGGGGCACTACAGCAGAATGCCCCAATCAGTTCACCAAAAGGACGACGACCGAGGAATCCTAGGCGGTCCAGCTTGTAGCTGATGTCCTGCAAGGTTACAGGGTCGTAGCACTTTCACATATATCCCTATGAATATGGTTCTTATTTCACCCAGGATGTAAGTAGATGTAACATGGTTAAATTATTCTTCGAAATGGTAAGTAAAATATTGCTATGACTTTGATCATGTGCTAATAAATAAAATGAAAGGAACTATTATCACCTGAGTAAACTGGATAATATATTTCCTTCATTTGTTGATCAATTCATAGTGCCACTGAACCGAACTTACCGGTTGTGGGATCGAAAGGATAGGTCTAGAGGGGGGGGGGGGTGAATAGACACTAACAAGGCAAAAGGTGCAATTTTTAATTCTCTTCAAACTTAGGCAGATTTTAGCACAAGTTAGACATCGAGCAATACAAACTACACATGCATTTCTAGAGTATGAGCAGCGGAAAGTAAATGACATGCAAGTGCAAGAAAGCAAGGAGTAGAGTTTAGGAGATTTTGCAAACGAAGATTGACACGATGATTTTTGGCGTGGTTCCGATAGGTGGTGCTATCATACATCCATGTTGATGGAGACTTCAACCCACGGAGGGTAACGGCTGCGCGAGTCCACGGAGGGCTCCACCCACGAAGGGTCCACGAAGAAGCAACCTTGTCTATGCCAGCATGGCTTACGCCCACGAAGGACTAGCCTCACTTGGGTAGATCTTCACGGGGCGATCTCCTTGCCCTTACAAACTCTTGGTTCAACTCCACAAGCTTTGGAGGCTCCCAAGTGACACCTAACCAATCTAGGAGACACCACTCTCCAAAAGGTAATAGATGTTGTTGTTGATGATGAACTCCTTACTCTTGTGCTTCAAAAGATAGTCTCCTCAACACTCAAACACTCTCTCATAGATTTTGGCTATGTGGTAGGAGAGGGATTGGAGTGGAAAGCAACTTGGGGAGGCTAGAGATCCAGGATAAAAGGTTGGAGTGGAATCCTCTTGATCTCAACACAAGGGTAGGTGGTTCCCTCTCAGAAAATGGATATGGGAAGTGTAAACTTCGAACTGGTTGCTCTCTGAGAGTTGGTGGAATGGGTGGGGTATATATAGGCAGCACCAAAAATCCAACCGTTACGCACCTTTATGCACTACTCAGTGGGACCGGGTTAAAACACTCGGTGAGACCGATTAGTACAAAAGATTTGAACTTTAGTCTTTTCGGTGAGACCGGATGAAACCTCTCGGTGGGACCAAGTGAAGCTGACCTAAGCACTTTCCACAATTCGGTGTGACCGATAGAAACTACTCGGAATTTCCGAAATGAAAACAATAGGTAACAGAAGGTTGGCAAGTGCTCTTCGGTGGGACCGAAGGGTCAACTCGGTGAGACCGAGATGCTAGGGTTTAGGCAGTGCCTATGTCAAGTGTATCTCGGTGGGTCCAGCTGTATGTGATTCAGTGGGACCGAGAATGTCTTTAGGGTTTTGGACATAGATGAATGTGAGAGTGTGACTGAGGATTTTGGAGCAATATCTCTAAGCACTTGAGCAGTTAGACCATAATCAAAACCTCATCCCCTTTTAATAGTATTGGCTTTCCTATGGACTCAATGTGATCTTGGATCACTTAAGCAAAAATGTAGAGTCTTGAAGCTTTGCCAACACATGTCCTTTGCATTTTGAGGGGTCCACCATCACATCCAAGGTTTGCCTAAGTTGAACTCCTCCTGAAATATGCTCAAGAAAAACATTAGTCCAACACCACGTATGTTCACATGAATTACCAAAACCACCAAGGAAGCAAATGTGCTTTCATTGGTGCAACCACATTCGCCTTTATGGGAAGGCCCTAACTTGGTCTATTGTTATGCCTCTTATTGATGTCACCAAAGAGGGAAGGTTATCCACGCGTGCTACCTTGGCCCGGTAGGCGGTGTTTAATCTCGGGAGCCTGGGTTGGTTATTTTGAGCTCGGATCCCGACGGGAATAGTTGGCCACGGGGTGGCAGGTGTCACGGAGTGACACGGGGCGTAGTGTTCTCTCCCCCAGGACATGGCTCGAGGGCATGTCGGTGATACGGTAAGAGTGTCAAGAGGTAGACAAGTTTTGTTGGACGGATGTCCATAGTGTGGGTAAAGTGCGCAACCTCTGCAGACTGTTTGAACCTATTCGAATAGCCGCATCCACGGTATTGGACACAGTTCATACTAAGTCACACTATTTGATCAACACCTTTAATGATGGAAGAACTCATCTTTATAATTGTTTAATTACAGTTGGCACGAAACTTGAGGTGATCATGGGGTGATCACGAGAGTAAGTTAATTGACTGGGTGGTCTTGAGAAAGACGGTCCATGTGACCATAAATGATGGCTTATATTACAACCAGTTTAGCAATATCATACTCATTATTTTCTTCCACCCTTTTTAATAATTTCCATGATATTGTCATGCTTAATTGCTTTGGTTGTTGTGAGCTTGCGAGTACATTCAAAGTACTCACCTGGCTTATCATGACAGATGCAGGAGATGCCATGTACGGGGATCCCAAGGATTCCGACTTCGCGAACTAGGAAGTGTCCCAACAGTGACCCTATGGAATGGAGTTCCACCATCTATTTGCTATTCTGCTGTTTCATATTCCACTGCAACTAGCTATCGAGGCCCTGAGCTGTCACATAAATAATGTAGATACTGTCGCCGCACGAGTCATGGCGCTTTGCCTCATAATATTATGTACTACATGAACCTCTGTACCTATAATATTTCAATAAAGAGTTGTTCTATTCTATGCCAATGTGTTGTGTGTTTCCAGAAGACTTTGATCTCTGGGCTGGAACACAGGGCGTCCGGTTCGTTGAGCCGGGGTGCCACAATGGGTGTCCAGATCCCAGTGTTAATTATTGACTGGAAGGTGTTCCAGGTCATGTCCGCATAATACCGATCCTGCAGGGTCACACGCTTAACGTTTAGTGGTTTGATAGAGAACTAGGAGCTCATAGGAGTATGAGCGAAAGGCATCGGGAATGTTTTGGACGTTTTCAAAAATGTTCCGGGAGGTTCCGAGAAGGTTCCGGTGATGTCAGAAATGTTCCGGAGGTGCCCAGGAAGGCCCTGGAAGGTCACGTATGATTCCGAAAGGGTCTGGAACCTTTCGGAAGGTTCTAAGTGGCCCTAGTGGGCAACTCCCTTGGTTGGACCAAGGGGCAGTAGCCACATGGGCCCATAGTGGTTCCCCCCAACTTGAGGGGCAACAAACTTGGGGAGTGGGGATGGAAGGGATCCTCAGAGGATCTCCCCCCTTGGTGCACATGGAAGGGAGGGATCCTCAGGTGATCCTTCCCCCTTTGGTGCAACCAGTCCAAGGGGCTACCTCCCTCCCCAAGTTGTTCCCCCTTGTCCATCTATAAATAGAGGGGAGGGGGCAGCCCCAAAGACACACGTCCAAAGGCTGCGCCCCTCCCCCTGTGCCATCTCTCTCGCATCCAGGCTGGAAGGCTGCTCCTCTATCTTGTTCTCTGGTAGCCATTTGTCCTGGATGATGAAGTGCTGCTGAACCACTGATTCGGTATGCGTGGATACCATAGAGGGGTCGTACTTTTGACTCTCGATCGGGGGAAAAATTCTCGCAGCTGGGAGGTAATACCTAGCTATGGGAATCTACACGTCTTCATCAACGTCTTCTTCTCTGCTGCGTTTGTTGGTGAGATTGATTTACTCTTGCATCTTCATAGTATTCCTAGGCGTGTTCGTAGGTACGGAATTTTTTTATTTTGTACTACATTCCCCAACAGTGGCATCATGAGCGGTTCTATGAGTAGATGCAAGTACGACCAAGAGCATATGGTGATATGTGGACATTGCACATGTGTTGTGTGGGTATTACATTAGATCTAATTACTTGATGTTCATGTTGTTTCCCATCTAATTGTAAAATTTTGATCTCAATGGCATAATAAAATTTTGTTACAAAGGTCTAGCTTTCCGCGGTCCTTCTATGCTGCTCATAGTATGCTGGATGTTTGACAAAAGTCATGCTTCAGATTCTTTGGGTTTTATTTTAGTTGAGAAAGAATTTTTTTGCAAGGTGGTGGGCTTGTAGATTTTGATATACACGGGGTCATGCGTTTAACAAAGTTTAGTATGGGGCTTGAGATTTTTAATTAAGTCTCGTGTCTCATACACCCCAAAAGTTCTAACATGTGAAGTAATCATTCTTGATGGTTACATAGGTAGCAAACGGTTTGCAACGGAAACCCTAGCAGCCATGATTATTTGCAAAAACGATTAGAGGAGTCTAACTTGTTTTTGTAGGGTTGCAAGTGATTGTCATTTATTTAGTTGACCTGCATGTCAAACTTTATGTAATGCATTTATTTTATTAGCTATAGAGATAACAATAGTTATAATTGCCAGGACATGAAGATGATGATCATGCATCGATGGACCTCGATCCTACACCGTGCGCGAAGAAGGTGTTCTCCGGCAAAAGGCACTGAAGAAAGGGGACATGGCGTCCGGGATTTCTTCGGCGTGAAGGGGCTATACGATATCACATATTTTAACCGCATGTGATGTTTATCCCTTTTATGCACCCTGTTTGATGCGTGGCAGATGTATTTTGTAGGGTGATCCCTCACATAAAAATATCAAGTTGTTAGTGTTCATCCAAGTGTAGCACCGTCTGGAGTACATGGCATTCTGAGGTGCGCCATGTCACATGGGTACGATAGGTTTGACGTGTATGAGGCAGGTGTGAACGGTTCACGCAGTAAGTGCACTCGGTTGTCTTAACGAGCAGGCAAGATCATCTTGAGTTCGAAAGACGCGCATCAAAAGATTAACAAGAGTCACATGGAGATGTGATCGGCAAGTTGGCCTACCGGTCTAATTCTTCATCATCAGTGATGTCACATCAATGGCGAAGTAATTGAGATATGGATCTTGAATCACTAATAATCAATTATGAGGGATATTGGTTTTAGTGGGAGTGCACACTAAATTAAAATTGTTAATTTGAGTTGCAATTAATAATGAACAATGTCTAAGTGAATTTACGTATTTTGTTGTAGATAGGATGGCACGCAACACCACCTTTAACTTAGGTCCGATGCTTGAGAAAGAGAAGCTAATTGCATTTGGTAGTAACTATGTGGACTGGGTCTGGACCCTGAGGATTGTCTTTAGGAGTGCTTAGAAGGAATATGTTCTAGAGCAACGTCTCGGTGATCCACCACTCCTGAATGTCCCCGTGGATATTGCGAATATCTACACCTCTCATACTGATGACTACAATGCAGTACAGTGCCTGATGCTTGCTTGCATGGAGCCAGAGCTTCGAAAACATTTTGAGAACTTTAGCGCCCACCATATTGTGGTGGAGCTGAATGCTTTGTACCTAACGCAAGCAAGAGCTGAAAGTTATGAGATAACTAAGGCCTTATGGGACTGTAAAATGGCAGAAGGAAGTTCCGTCAGCGAGCATGTAATCAAGATGGTTGGTTACGGGCAGAGGTTGATCCCCGCAACGCTCGGCACTGATCTTCTCCTGGCGTCTCTCCCGCCAAGCTATAATGGATTTATCGTGAATTATAATTTGAACAGGATGGACAAGAGCGTGAATGCATTTTTCGGCATGGTCAAGACTACGGAGGTTGGAATGCAGAAAGACGCCAGTCATGTGATGATGGTGAATACAACCACCCGTTTCAACAAAAAGGGCAAAGCCAAGAAGGGCAGGGGCACCGGTAAGATTGATACTTAGGGAAGTCGTAAAGGTGGCTCAACTAAAGAGGCTGAGTGCTTTTTCTATAAGCAAAAGTCACACGGGAAGAGTTATTGCCAAAAGTACTTGGCAGAAATAAAGAAGACTGGAAAGTCCAGCTCAAGTATAAGTGTTATACATGTTATAGATGTTTTCCTTGCTGGACCTCACTGTAATTCTTGGGTATTTGATACCGGATTGGTTGCTCACATTTGCAACTCGATGCAGGGACTACAGAGGTCGCGAAGTCTAGCAAATAATGAAGTGCAGATGCACGTCGGGAAAGGTGTTCAAGTTGCTGTTCAAGCTATCAGCGTTATGCCTCTACGTCTACCTTTGGGATTCATCTTAGAACTTAATAATTGTTATTACATTCCAGTATTATGCAAAAAATTATATCAAGATCTTGTTTATTGCAAAGTGGATATTTGTTTAAATCAGAGAACAATGGTTGTTCCATATAATCATATGTTTTATGGCTGTGCACGTATTGTGAATGGGTTGTTTATCATGGATCTTGAATGTTGTAATCACATCTTTAACACTGATGCTAAACGTCTTAAGAAGACTGATAAAACAAATACCACATTTTTGTGGCACTGCCGCCTTGGTCATATCAAAACAAATACATGAAGAGGCTCCATACACATGTGATGTAGAAACTTCGAACAAGACTGTAGCTGAACCACATAGGATAGGAAGAATTTGATCAGAACCACAGTGGTTCCAGAATGAAGTATTCATCATGGAAGAAGATGAACCTGCAAATTACAAAGAAGCTATGACGGGCCCCAACTTCAGGAAATCGCTTGAGGCCATGAAATCCGAAATTGGAATCCATGTACGAAAATAAAGTTTTGAACTTGGTAGACCCTCCAGAGGGTGTGAAACCAATTGAATGTAAATGGATCTATAAAAGGAAAACAAACACAGATGGTAATGTCACCATCCATAAAGCTCGACTTGTCACAAAAGGTTTCCGACAAATTTAGGGAGTTGACTACGATGAGACTTTCTTGCCGGTAGCGATGCTTAAGTCTGTACGGATTTTGCTAGCAATTGCTGCATATTTCAATTATGAGATATGGCAGATGGATGTCAAAATGGCGTTCCTAAATGAAAATTTAACCAAGGACATGTATATGATACAGCCTGAAGGTTTTGTCGATCCTAAGGATGCTGGAAATGTATGCGAACTTCAAAGGGCCATTTATGGACTGAAGCAAGCATCAAGGAGTTGGAACCTTCGTTTTGATGAGGTAGTCAAAGAGTTTGGCTTCATCCAGAATGAAGAAGAGGCTTGTGTTTACAAGAAAGCAAGTGGGAGTGCGATAGCATTTCTAATACTTTATGTGGATGACATATTGTTGATTGGGAATGATGTAAATTTTCTTAACACTACAAAAGAGTCATTGAAGAGTAGTTTTTCAATGAAAGACTTGGGCAAGGAGGCATATATATTGGGCATAAAGATTTATAGAGATAGAACAAGGCACCTGATAGCGCTAAGCCAGAGCACGTACATTAACAAAGTACTAAAAAGGTTTAGTATGAAAAATGCCAAGAAAGCACTTCTAGGAAACTGCTTACAGGTGGAGTCACTAGTAGGGAAACCCCTTATAGGATTTTGTTAGCAGCCGCGTCCATGAAAATGACCACGCTGCTGTTAACTGGGCAAAATACCAGCAGCGTGCTCTAGAAAATGGAGCGCTGCTAATAACAACTTACTAGCAGCGTGTGGGCTAACGTACACGCTGCTAGTAAGCCAGACCCGAAAATGGGTCGGGCCAAAATTACTAGCAGCGTGTAACATATGCACACGCTGCTAAGGACCATTTTACTAGTAGCGTGCACATATTCCCACGCGCTGCTAGTTACCATACCATTCTGCTCAAAAAAAATAAAAAAATCGTACAAGTTACTAGCAGCGTGTGCGTATATGCACACGTTGCTAGTGACAATTTTGCTAGCAGCGTGCACGCATATGCACATGCTGCTAGTTACCGGACCATTCTGCTTAAAAAAATATACAGCTTACTAGCAGCGTGCACGTACATGCACACTCTGCTAGTAACCATGTTACTAGCAGCGTGCACACATACGTACACTCTGCTAGTGACCATGTTACTAGCAGCGTGCACACATATGCACACGCTGCTAGTTATCTCCGCAGCATTTAAATATCAATAACTTTTGATTTATAAGTCCGAATTAGATGATTCTTTTTTAAAAATTTCTTAAATAAATAGATGAATGTAATAGAATAAATTTGACATATTTTGACTTCGTTTGCTATATTCAAGTCATTAAGTGCATTTACTGGCATTTAACGGATATAATTCAAATTTAAACTGCAAGTACGCAAAATAATGGGCACAGATGAGTTGAAAAATATTATTTGTGTTATTGGGCCTATGTTTATGCCTTATCCAAGAAATAAAAGTTATTTCAAACATCCGGGTACCAACACTCGACCACCGAAATGAAGCTTATTGATTTTTCTAATTTTAAAAAATACAAATGAAGTCTGAAAAGGATGAAACTTAGCCTGGTGTCATGATATGCCACCTAGAGACCATGGTAAAAATTTGAGAAGGTTTGAAAAAAGTGATCTTTTAAACTGCTTAGAAACCGAACCAACTCCAAGGAAGAATAATGGTTTCGAGAGGGAACGAGTCACATTTGAAGGCTAAGTGACGATTGTCTTCATCAGTTGCCATTGAAACTTTTTTTACACTCAATATACATGATTACATATTCCATGCCAAAGCTAGAAATTTTTTAGATTAACTTACAATATTTAAATTATTTATTGCACTAGTAACTAGAAAAAAATGCCAGCCACGTGTCTAGATTGAGACACGCTGCTAATTATTTTACCACCAGTGTGGGCAGTACTTGCACACGCAGCTAATGTAGGGTCGTTTCAACCCAGCAGTCAAAGCCTAAAATTCAACAAACTCAATTCCTAGTCGTCGCACTCCTCTTCCCACCATCTCCTCTTCTCCCTCCCACGCCCCAGTCGCCGCTCCTCCCAACGCACCGCCGCCTTCAATCTCGTCATCGCCCCAGGAGAGGACGGGATGGAACGGATAGAGGAGCCCTAGATCTGAGCCGCGCAACCCTCCTTCTCTCTTGCTACCACCGCAGTCGCGGGGTGGCTCCTGGGTGGACGTCCCCGCCGTCATCCGGCTCGTGTGGTCACCACCGCTGTCGAGGCGGCCGCTCGGGCGACGCAGTGTCAGATCCGTCGCTCCGCTCGTTCGGGACCACGTGCGCCCAGGAAAAGCTCACCAGCGAGAGACGACAAGGGAACGAATGAGAGAAGGGAAGGGTGGGAAGGGGAGAAGGGAAGGATGCGAACCAAGGGGGTGGAGGAGCGACGCGCAGACGAGGAGAGAAGGCGGCGCATGCTCGTCTTCAGCCCGCCGTCGACATCGTCGATTCCAGCTCTCCCTGCTAGGTATGAGGCTACTTCTTCCCCTGCTTCTTCGTGTGCTCATGGACAGATTGATTTGGTTCAGTAAATTAGGCTAGGGTTTTATGGATTCTAGAGATTTATGGTGATTCAGTAAATAGCTTCATGCTAAGAACAAGATCGGTTCACCTATGCTATGATTTAGGTTCAATCCAATGCAGCACCTGAAGATTCAGAAGATTCATGTGATAGCTAGGTGTATTCAGAGTCAGTCTTACTTCTGTATGTATCAAATGGTTTATGTAAATGAATCTCTGGGCATAATTATGACCTTCAAACCCATATTTGGCCACTGCTGTATAGTTTCTGCCTGATTAATCACATATCAATCAGCTTTGATGGTATTCATTATGTGCCCATTCTTGAGATGTCTGTAACTTTGATGAGAATTTGATGGCATTCTTTGTGTACCCATTCTTGAGATGTAACCTTTATGGATTCAGTCCCAGTATGTTGCATTTTTCAGAAACAGAAAGAAATGGAGTTTTTGTACAGTTCTTTTGTTTTACCATGTCGAAGTGAAAGTTTCATTACCTGTTGGGGATCAAACACACACATGTTTGTAGAAAAGTATAGGTAAAGACATGTACAGTATAATGATGCAGTTGCTAGTAACTACAGATTATAGTATACTCAAATTCTGAAGTGATACTACTGCTAGAGTGTACTGAACATTCCAAGTTTTTTAAATGCCGAGCTTAGATGATCAGTACAGTTTCTTGATATTTTGCTCTCATAAGGTTGATGTTGTGGTAATGGTATCTCTGTTCTTTTATTTATTGGTCTAATTATCATTTCCATATTTAACGGGGTAAGTGCTATATGGATAAGCAACGGATTATATTGTAGACTGTCTATCAGTTACTTCTAGATTGTTGTTATTGTTTCAGGGTTCATATCAACTCCAAGTTGGCATATCCGCTCAAGAGGTTGGTGCAAGAGACATGTCTGAATCTCCGTATAATATTTACTCATACAGTGATGTCCCACCTTCATCATTACCTCATATTATAAGGTAATACTAGTACATATATAGTTCAGTATTATATTACATTCTTTCCTTAGTTTTTCTTGAACATCACTTCACTATTTTGTACTACCATATATCTATTCGTTATCATTATATGAGACAAATTAGTAGTAGGCAACTTACTCTTTGCATATGAGTAGTATATTCCAAGTAATCGTAATATACTAGTAATCTGAATATACTATAGACAAATCTGAGTAAAACAACTCCTTGCATATATCAGATCATTATCGTTATCTGAGAAAAATTACTAGTGGGCAAATCATTTTTCAATCTACAAATTACTAGTAGTATACTCCAAGGTAGAACAACTCCTTGCATATGTCTGATCGTTATCGTCTCAGATACTCAAATTCGTCCACGTGTTTTGCAGAGCAAGTTTCTCATACCATTGGCTAAGTATGTAAAAGTTGTGTACCATACACGTACTAGTAAGTAGTGCATGCTTTGCATGCTTAGAATCAGTTCCATCTCAATGTTAGTTTCAGGACATTTCAAAACTTCATTATTGATTATCACAATGTTGCAAAATTATCTAGTTGTCGGCTGGCACAGTCGTCCATTGAGATATATATGAGTTATTACAATGTGAGAAGAACAATTCTCAGACTATAAATTTTATTTAAAAATATCAAATTTAAAATTAAAACATGATGCATAAATGGGTCGCATAAAATAAGTCTGGACAAATCAATTTCCATATTTGTGTTAATGCTTTGTGTTATCTTTATAGAGAAAGTTTGTTTCAGAACTCCCTAAACTATCATAACTTCCTCACTTGGCTCCGTTAAACTTGTGTCCATTTCTATATGTATATTTATCTAGCTTGTTTTTTGATCTGTCGTAGTGAGCTCCATGTTTTAAGTAGTACATCATATAAGCGGCCTAAATTGCCCATGTGCTCTTGTAGATACATGGGAACATTTACAGGAATAAGTGACCTTGATCCTGCTCGTTGGCCAAACTCACACTCGCGTTCTGTTAAGGTAGATCTTGATAATTATCTGTTTGTTTATCTGTATACGAAGATCTTTACTTGCGTACAAGTTCGATTCCAAGTTGATGGTATGCTTTTACATTCTAGACATCTTCTGCCATGTGCAGTTTGTTCCAATTGCAAGAGTGTTTCTGCAAGTTAGAATTGCAAGAGTGATTTAGAATTTGAGATGCATGTCAAGGCCGCAGTTTAGGAAGAGTAAATTTGCTTTAGTTTAGTACTTTAGTTTATGCCTGGTTTGCCTCTTCTTTGACAAAGTTGATTTGTTATCATGTGTCCTACCATGAGCATAAACTTTCTTTCTCACACATATTACCTATCTTCTATTCAAACCATGGTTTCGACAATGCCCATTCATTCATTTGGGTATTAGTCACTTTAATTTCATTTTTTTGTGAATAGTCAATCAGTTATAAAAGATGAAGCATACTTCGGTTACTTAAAGGAAAACATCAGATCGGTTAGAATTGCAATTAGTTGCTCTACTTAATGCTATCCATGCATGATACTTGTTTGACAAATGCATGATATCTGAAAATAAAATAAGTACTACCTTACTTCTGATAGCACATAACAGATATGTTGATTGTATAGTTGATCAATTGTACAGGCATGGTGCTTGGTAATGATACCCTGACCGGAACCTCTAGGTAGTACTAGTAGCTAGCACATTTTTAGTTACTCTTGTAAGATTTTGTTTCGTTGTTACAGCTCGATGGAAGATACCCCAAAGGAGCACGAGGGCTACTGCATCGTGTACATTAGCTCTGGGAGCATGGCCACAACTGCAAATTAGCTGAGCCATTAGAGGCCGCGAAAGTGTTGTTTAGACACTGTTTCGTTGCTGCCCAGATGTCCACTTCTATCAGTTCTATGTCAAACGGGTAAGCAACAGTGCCTCAATGATACATGTATATACTGATGATTGTTGGGTCTTACACATAGTTCCTAATCTGGTCTGTTTAGAGTAATTCTATGTAAGATTGTAGTATACTTACACATAGCTATACTTCATATAGCAAAACATGTAACAATTCTTCTTGAAATTTAGAAGTGCTACTCCTATATTCAGTTCTTGTACTTATCTATTTTCCCCCTTTGTTGTGATAAGAACAAACACACCATACTTCATCTTTTCCTGTGTTTTTGTGATGCAAAGTGAGCTAATCCATTATGCCCAGTGCATCTATCTTTTCTCTAGTTTTCTTCCAAGTTCTTTCCTTTTCTCTCAGTTTGCATATGTGTGATCATGATATGAAAATTGACATATTGATGTAATCGTTTTACTGTTTCCTATAGCCTAAATATTATTGTTTTTGTTCTGTTCATCAAGTTTGTCGATTCAGGTAGTGTATATACATGATACTTGTTTGATAAATGGATGATCATCTAGGAATCTATTGGGCGTCGACGATGACGGCTTATAACTATGTGCAGCAACGACGACGCCATGACACGCAGCGACGACGATGCCGTGACACACAGCGACGACGGTATACACCACACGGGACGATGAAGATGTCCTTTACGTGTGGCAGCGATAAATCAAATGTTTGTATGGATGAACAATTATGTATGTTGGATGTATGGATGAACAGTATGTATGTTGGATGTATGGATGAACATTATGTATTTAGATGTGTGGTTGAAGTGGCATTTTCTTTCTAGTGTATTTCATTTGTATTTTTTAAGTGAAATACCATCCATTTTTTTTAAATATGTACACAGTTGGCAGCAGCGTGAAATTTGAGAGTGTGCACGCTGCTAGTACATACACAACTAGCAGCGTCCAGGTTAGCTGCACGCAGCTGCCCCCAACATCACTAGGGGCGTGCAAGTGGGCTGCACATTGCTAGTCACTAGGCTAAACTAGGGGCATGCAAGTGGGCTTTACGCTACTAGTCACTCGGCTACTAGCCACGTGCGATGCCCACGCGGCTAGTAACAGTTACCAGCGGCGTCGTACTAGCGGCGCGCGGGCCGAACGCGGCTAGTAAGCCTTTGCGCACGCAGCTAATAAGGGGTTTCCCTACTAGTGGGTAACTTTAGTGGCGGGCGGGATCTGGAACCCACCACTGCTATTTTGACCAGGTATCAGTGGCGGGTAGAAAATAGTACCCGCCACTGGTATTTGTACAACAGTGGCGGGTGGAAATAGGCACCCGCCACTGGTAAAATTTGACAGAAATAGCCGTGGGCTAAATCGTCAGAGGCGGGCGGTCTTCGGGAGCCCGCTACTAGTATATAAGATACCAGTGGTGAGCAGATACGGTGCCCGATACAACTAATTTCGCATCCGCGTGAGAAAATTACACAAGTTAGCTGTGGCGGGTGGCTCTGAGCGCCCGCCACTGATGATATCGCAATAAGTGTTGTCGTTGTACATCAGCTTTCCCCACCCCACTGTTCTATTAATTCCCCCTCCTTCTTCTCCAAGCTCCTCTCTGTCTCCCTCAACTCTGCTCCCACGATTAATCAAGCTCAAATCTCACATCCACCACCTTATGGGACCCATTTTTCCAATGTAGCTAGCCACTCTCTCCCTCCTCCACCTTAACTTAGGACACTCTCTCTCTACCACCTCCATCTCCATTAAAACACTCTCTTTCTCTCTCTATCCCATTAATCTAGGTAGATCTAGCTAGGCCCACCAAATTAAACAACCCTCTTCCCTCCATAATGAATGAGCTTCCTTAAATTAGCTAAGATCTCTTGTCGATCGGTTCGATCTCCACCACCACATCAGATACTTTAGGTGAGAATTAAAAACACTCTCTCTTTCTCTCTCTACCTCCATTAATGTAGAGGTAGATCTAGCATGTACATTTGGTTGTGTGGTGCCGACCATAGACGCCGACGCAACATTTGGTTGCTAGTGATGAATTTGCTCGTGCTTTATTGTCTTCTTTTTCAGGGAATAGAAATGAGTGCCAACGTTTCGACAAAATGTTGATTCATTTCCGTTTCGTCAAATTTCTGGCACTCAATATGTCCCATTTTTTGCAAAGGTGATGCTGAAATTTTAAATTTTGCATCTTTTGAGAATATACTAATGAATTCCGTTAGGTGTATGTTATATGTGGCGATCTAAAGATGGATCGAAGTTTGATGTACAACTCGGGTCCCATCCGGGCATCAAAAAATTTCGTTGAAGGTTTGATGGAGTTCTTAGAGGTTGTGCTGGAAGATATGACACGAAGGGGTGATGAGAAGATATCTTGTCTGTGTGTTGTTTGCAAAAACGATGTTATGTACACACCCGATTCTGGCAAGGTGCATCAGCACTTGTTAAAGAAAGGTTTCATGCCAGGTAATACAAGATGGACAAGTCATGGTGAGGAGGATGATTGGATGTTAGATGAAGACCCACAAGAAGAAGGGATGGAGTACGAAGAGGCCGGACATGATGAAGAGTCCGACGGACATGAAGAGGCCGAAGCGGATGAAGAGTCCGATGGACAAGATGAGGCCGAAGCGGACACAACAAGCATAGGAGGCAAGTTGCTCGGAATGGTCTAGGACCCTCATATGCAAGAGTTGATTGTGAAAGAGACAATGAATGAGAGAGGGGCTCTTAGAGAGGCTGCCAAACTGGCGACACTCGAGAAAGACTCAAAAACTCCATTGTATGCGGGTTGCAAGCCAAAACACACCTGCCTCAGTGTCATGATGAATCTTATGGCGCAAGGTATTGTCGGTATACCTGGATCTCCAAGCTTTGCTGGTAGCTTCTCCTCAAATGGGTTACTAGTTAACATTGCCACAGGCTTATCTGGTTCAATGCTCTTTTTCTTGGTCTATGAAGAATTTAGCATAAGTAGGAATCTTTATAATATCATCAAAAGGCATTTGCAAACAAAGATTTGTTAACGCATTTGCAAAAGAAGTGTAAACCTCACCATCAGAGGGTTTTTTTTAGTGCCCTCGGATATGGAAGAGTTTTCTTAGTTTTACCTTTTCTTTACCTTGTGCGACCGTTACAGTCTTCTCTGGAGTCTTCCTCTTGTAGGGAGGTTTATCATGCTTCTCCTTTGCTTTTTTCGGAGCTTCTTCCTGTCCTCGATGTTGGAAATATGCCCTAGCGGCAATAATAAAGTATTATTTTGTTTCCTTGTTCATAATTAATGTTTATATTTCAGTGCTATAATTGCAATGGTTCCTGAATATGAGATTCGGAGGAAAACTCATTTGCATGTGTGGAAACATAAACACCAGGCAGATCCCTAGCTAGTCTCGCCTCTAAGACTAGCTCGTGTATTGCATGATGATCCTGTTTTCCTGATCGTGGGCATTGTTAAAGTAACAAGGATGCCAGCAATAGTGAGAACACATTGTTGGCAGAAAATGGTGTTGGACAGACCCAACTTATGATATACCGTGAGATTCCATCGTCACCTTCTTGTTGGTATTATCATATTATATGTTGACGTATACTCACATCCTTAGACCATGAAAATGTCGTCGACCTTCATACCGGATGGTGACTTTGGGGTTGCCAAACATTGCCCGTATTGGGGTGATCATAATGGTATATCTTTCGGGTATGTCAGAAAAGTATGTCAAGGGACTTGATAGTTCAAGACTGGGATTTGCTCCTCCGACGATGAAGAGATACTCTCCGGGCCCACTCGGTATTGCAGTATACATCATCGTCTAGCCAGACATAGCGTGATAGTGATCACCGGGATACCGGAATATGGAAACGAGAATAGAAAACAAAAACGGTAATCAGGATAACTTGGTATTGTGATCAAGGAGTTGCTTCAGAAGGATACCGATAAAAGTCTCGCCTCGGGTTTTGTAATGTAGCGCGAAGCAAAGGGAACTGTGTACGAATACAAAAGGTTCGCTCGATAAAGATCTTAATGTATATGTGGGAATTAATATGGGTGTCATGATCCCACTGCTACTTATTGACTGGAAGGTGTTCCAGGTCATGTCCGCATATTACCGAGCCTATAGGGTCACACATTTAATGGTTAGCGGTTTGATAGAGAACTAGTAGATCATAGGAGTATGAGAGAAAGGCACCGGAAATGTTTTGGATGTTTTCCAAAATGTTCCGGGAGGTTCCGAGAAGGTCCCGGTGATGTCAGAAATGTTCCGGAGGTGCCCAGGAAGGCCCTGGAAGGTCACGGAAGATTCCGAAAGGGTCCAGAACCTTTCAGAAGGTTCTAAGTGGTCCTAGTGGGCTGCTCCCTTGGTTGGACCAAGGGGCAGTAGCCACATGGGCCACATGGGCCCATAGTGGTGCACCCCCAACTTGGGGGGGCAACAAACTTGGGGAGTGGGGAAGGAAAGGATCCTCGGAGGATCTCCCCCCTTGGTGCACATGGAAGGGAGGGATCCTCAGGGGATCCTTCCCCCTTTGGTGCAACCAGCCCTAGGGGCTGCCTCCCTCCCCAACTCGTACCCCCCTTGTCCATCTATAAAGAGAGGACAGGGGGCAGCCCCCCACACACGTCCAAAGGCTGCGCCCCTCCCCCTTGTGCCATTTCTCTCCCATCTAGGCCGGAAGGCTACTCCTCTACCTTGTTCTCCGGTAGCCCTTTGTCCTGAATGATGAAGCGCTGCTGAACCACTGATTCGGTATGCGCGGATACCACAGAGGGGTCGTACTTTCGACTCTTGATCGGGGGAAAATTCTCGTGACTGGGAGGTAATTCCTAGCGGTGGGAATCTACACGTCTTCACCAACGTCTTCTTCTCCGTTGCGTTTGTTGGTGAGATTGATCTACTCTTGCATCTTCATAGTGTTCCTAGGCGTGTTCGTAGGTATGGATTTATTTTATTTTATACTACGTTCCCCAACAGTGGCATCATGAGCGGTTCTATGTGTAGATGCAGGTACAACCTAGAGCATATGGTGATATGCGGGCATTGCACATGTGTTGTGCGGGTATTAGATTAGATCTAATTACTTGATGTTCATGTTGTTTCCCATCTAATTGTTAAATTTTGATAACAACGGCATAATTAAATTTTGTTACAAAGGTCTGGCTTTCTTCGGTCCTTCTATGCTGCTCATAGTATGCTGGTTGTCTGACCAAAGTCATGCTTTAGATTCTTTGGGTTTTATTTTAGTTTAGAAAGACAAATTTTGCAAGGTGATGGGCTTGTAGATTTTTATCTACACGGGGCCATGCATTTAATGAAGTTTAGTATGGGCTCGAGTTTTTTAATTAAGTCTCGTGTCTCATACACCCCAAAAGTTCTAACATATGAAGTAAGCATAATTGATGGTTATGTAGGTAGCAAACGGTTTGCAACGGAAACCCAAGCAACCACGATTATTTGCAAAAACGATTAGAGGAGTCTAACCTGTTTTTGCCGGGTTGCAAGTGATGTGGTATAGCCTTCATTGATGCAATATGTTTGTATGAGATGCAAAATGATTGTAATATTTTTGTCATGACCTGCGTGTCATGAGTACGGCAAGATGGCTGGAGCCAAATGATTGTCATTTATTTAGTTGACCTGCATGCCAAACTTTATGTAATGCATGTATTTTATTAGCTATAGAGATAGCACTAGCTATAATTGCGAGGATATGAAGATGACGATCATGCCTTGATGGACCTCGAAGCTACACTGTACGTGAAGAAGGTGTCCTCCGCCAAAAGGAGTTGAAGAAAGGGGACGCAGCGTCCGGTATTTTCTTCGGCGTGAAGGGGCTATACCATATCACATATTTTAACCGCATGTGATGTTTATCCCTTTTATGCACCCTGTTTGATGTGCGGTAGACATATTTTATAGGGTGATCCCTCACATAAAAATATCAAGTTGTTAGAGTTCATCCAATTGTAGCACCAACTGGAGTACATGGCATTCTGAGGTGTGCCATGTCACATGGGTATGATAGGTTTGACGTGT
This sequence comes from Elymus sibiricus, assembly GCA_039707655.1. Lineage (NCBI taxonomy): Eukaryota > Viridiplantae > Streptophyta > Magnoliopsida > Poales > Poaceae > Elymus > Elymus sibiricus. The sequence goes on from CM077676.1 coordinate 21,527,573, forward strand.
ATGAGGCGGGTGTGAACGGTTCGCGCAGCAAGTGCACTCGGTTGTCTTGACGAGCCGGCAAGATCATCTTGAGTTTGGAACATGCCCATAGAAAGATGAACAAGAGTCACATAGAGATGTGATTGGCAAATTGGCCTACCAGTCTAATTCTTCGTCTTCAGTGATGTCACATCAATGGCGAACAAATTGAGATACAGATCTTGAATCACAAATAATCAATTATGAGGGATATTGGTTTAATGGGAGTGCACTCTAAATTAAAATTGTTAATTTGAGTTGCAATTAATTATGAACAATGTCTAAGTGAATTTGCATATTTCGTTGTATATAAGATGGCACGCAACACCACCTTAAACTTAGGTCCGATGCTTGAGAAAAAGAAGCTAACTGCATTTGGTTAACTATGCGAACTGGGTCCGGACCCTGAGGATTGTCCATAGGAGTGCTAAGAAGTAATATGTTCTAGAGCAACCTCTCGGTGATCCTCCACTCCCGAATGTCCCCATGGATGTTGCGAATATCTACACCTTTCGTAGTGATGACTACATTGCAGTACAGTACATGATGCTTGCTTGCATGGAGCCAGAGTTTCAAAAACATTTTGAGAACTTTAGTGCGCACCATATTGTGGTGGAGCTGAATGCTTTGTACCTAATGCAAGCAAGAACTGAACGTTATGAGATAACCAAGGCCCTATGGGACTGTACGATGGTAGAAGGAAGTTCCATAAGCGAGCACATAATCAAGATGGTTTGTTACGGGCAGAGGTTGATCCCCGCTACGTGATGACCCACAAGTATAGGGGATCAATCGTAGTCCTTTCGATAAGTAAGAGTGTCGAACCCAACGAGGAGCAAAAGGAAATGACAAGCGGTTTTCAGCAAGGATTTTTCTACAAGCACTGAAATTATCGGTAACAGGTAGTTTGATAGCAAGGTAATTTTTAACAAGTGACAAGTAACAATAGTAAAAAAGAGTGCAGCAATATAGCCCAATCCTTTTTGTAGCAAAGGACAGTCCGGAACGATCTCTTATAATAAGTAAAGCGTTCTCGAGGACACATGGGAATTTCATCTAGTCACTTTCACCATGTTAGTTTGATTCGCGTTCGCTACTTTGATAATTTTATATGTGGGTGGACCGGTTCTTGGGTGCTGCCCTTACTTGGACAAACCTCCCACTTGTGATTACCCCCTATCGCAAGCATCTGCAACTACGAAAGAAGAATTAAGATTACTCTAACCATAGCATTAAACATGTGGATCCAAATCAGCCCCTTACGGAATAGCGCATAAATTAGGGTTTAAGCTTCTGTCACTTTAGCAACCCATCATCTAATTACTACTCCACAATGCATTCCCTTAGGCCCAAAGATGGTGAAGTGTCATGTAGTCGACGTTCACATGACACCACTAAGAGAAGTACAACATACACATCATCAAAATATCGAACGAATACCAAATTCACATGATTACTTATGACAAGACTTCTCCCATGTCCTCAAGAACAAAAGTAACTACTCACACATCATCAACATGTTCATGACCAGTAGGGTATTGAATTGCATAATAGATCTGAACATATAATCTTCCACCAAGTAAACCAACAAGCATCAACTACAAGATCTAATCAACACTACTAGCAACCCACATGTACCAATCTGAGGTTTTGAGACAAAGATTGAATACAAGAGATGAAATAGGGTTTGAGATGATATGGTGCTGGTGAAGATGTTGATGAAGATTAGCCCTCCCACGATGAGAGGGTCGCTGGTGGTGTCGATGGCGACGATTTCCCCCTCCCGGAGGGAAGTATCCCCGGCAGAATCTCTCCGCCGGAGAGCAATAGTGCTCCTGCCCAAGTTCCGCCTCAAGACGGCGGCGCACAATTCCGAAAGTCTTCTCTATATTTTTTAGGTCAAATGCCCTTATATACCAGAAAATGGGGGCCAGAAGTGGGCCAGGGGCCCCACGAGGCACCAGGGCGAGCCTGGGGGGGGGGGGGTGGCGCGCCCTGGTGCCTCGTGGTCACCTGGGTGGCCCCCTATGGTACTTTTTGCTTCCAATATATTTTTTATATTCCAAAATAATTCTCCAGAAAATTTCAGCTCATTTGGAGTTGTGCAGAATAGGTATCTTGACAGAGCTTTTTCAGGTCCAGAATTCCAGCTGCCGGGATTCTCCCTCCTTGTGTGAATCTTGCATATTTAGAGAGAAAAGGCATTGGAATAGCTCCACAAAGTGTTATATTGATTAAAAACACTATAAATAACAGTAGTAAAACATGATGCAAAATGGACGTATCAACTCCCCTAAGCTTAGACCTCGCTTGTCCTCAAGCAAAAGCCGATATCGATAATCATGTCCTCATGTTTAGAGAGAGAGGTGTCAATAAAAACAAAATACGGACATAGTAGCATCATGATCATTATTATAACAACAATATTTATTATCATGGCAGCAATATTTATTATCATAAACTTCTTATGAGCAAGTAACAATTCACCACAACAGTGGAGTATAAGGCATAAACCTTCTTGAAAGCTAACAAACCATCATTTAGTTCCGTTAATGCAATTACAATTCATCATATTTTTAGGAAGGGTCACATGTAGGAGCTATTCAGCAAGTCCACATACTCAACCATCATTTAGTCTTCCATGATTGCTAACACTCACGACATATATATGGAGCAAAAAGTCTCAGCCAGGCACATAGAAAGATAGGGGCTTATAGTTCTGCCTCCCAACTTATTCACCTCAGGGGTGATGTCAACAATAATAACTCATGATCACTCATAGCCAACTGGATATATGTGCTTAGATCTTTCCCCACCACATGATGCTTGCAAAAGAGAAAAAATAAAAAGGAAATAGAGGAGAATACTATTGACTCTTGCATAAAAAGTAAAATACATAAAAGTAAAGGATAGGCCCTTCGCAGAGGGAAGCAGAGGTTGTCATGCGCTTTTTGTTTTTGAATGCTAGAGCTCTTAATGCAAAGGAACATCACGTTATATTGCCCCTTGTGATAGCAACCTTTATTATGCAGTCCGTCACTTTTATTTCTTTACCATCACAAGCTCGTACAACGCTTATTTCCCTTACAATAAAAGTTCAGACATATTTAGAGGCAATTTTTATTGCTTTTTGCACCGACGACAACTTACTTGAAGGATCTTATTCAATCCATAGGTAGATATAGTGGACTCTCATGACATGAAACTGGGTCTAATGGTTTTTAATGCACAAGTAGTATCTCTACTTAGTGCGAATTTTTGGCTAGCAAAGATATTGGGGAAGCACCACATGTTGGAGGATCTATAACAATATAACTTCTATGTGAATATGAACAAACATAACTCATTACGTTGTCTTCCTTGTCCAACGTCAACAATTTGACACAAAATACTTAATGGGGGCTCACAATCATAAAAGATGTCCAAGATAGTATATTTGCATGTGAATCTTCTCTTCCCTTATTAATTCTTTCATGAATTGCATCATTGACTAATACTATGTTTGTTATCCTCCAATAAATTTTACCACTTATACTTTTCTTTATGTAATGTCATTACTTTCCATAAGGTTAGCATATGATCTTTTTCGTTATTTTCATTGCTATGATTGAAACATGAAAGTAAAGCAACACAGGCTCAAAGTACTCTTTATTATATAGCTCTCAACTCGATTACATAGATGGATGGGTCATGAAACTAACACTCGAAAATAGATCATGCTAAGCTTTTATTCAACTAGATCACGAAATAACTGAGGATCGAACTAAAAGTAAGTAAAGATAATAGAAGTGATGGTGATACGATACCGGGGCACCTCCCCCAAGCTTGGCGCAAGCCAAGGGGAGTGCCCATACCCATGTGCTCAAGTGTCCTTCTCCGGTGATGATGGTGGTGGAGTAGTGATGGGCATGTCCTCCGGCTTCCATGGCATAGATGCCCCATCATAGGAAGATGAACGAGTCTCCGGAGTCCTGAAATTTGCAGCTAAACTCATACCTTTGAATCTTGCCTCATATTCAAAATTCTGATTTTGGAGATCGTAGATTTGGCCTTGGAGGTAATCAATTCGTTCATTGATCTTGAAGATGATGTCCCCAATTGATCGGTCATCCACCTTGCGATCACGGGTGAATTCCGTGATCATGGAGTGGTTGGCGCTGAGTCCACGTTCCACCATCCCTTGGCACTTGAAGATCTCCTGCTCCACCGCCTCGAGCCTAGATTCCACGCTCCCGGTCTTCTTGGGTCCTTGGACATCCCGGATGTGAAGCACCCCCTCACGCATCTCAATGGCTTGAGGGTGTTTCATCACCTCCAGAAGGTAAGGATTGATGACCTTCTCATAGAACTTGTCTTTGGAAGAGCTTGGTGAAGTCATGGCGATCTAGATCTGTCAGAAAAATAGCACGAAACAAGAACAGAGCATATTTCTGCGATACGGTGGTCAAAACGTCTGGAAGTCTACATATAGATTTTTTTATCTTGCAAAACAAGTAATCCAGAATAAAAACGGAGTCGGGAAGGCACACGTGGGGCCCACGAGCCACCAGGGTGCACCTGGGGGGGGGGGTGGCGCGCTCTGGTGCCTCGTGGGCACCGGCTGTTTCTTATTTTTGTATTTTTATAAATATTCCAAAACTAACAGAAAGTATTTTTATGGAATATTTGAAGTCGGTTTACTTACCGTATAACATACCTCTTCCTTTTCAGGGTTCTGGAGTGTTCCCGAAGGTCTCCTTTATGTATTATTCCGGTGTAATTGTTTCAATAATATTAGTTTCAACATCAATAGGGGTACCTGAAATATAATGCTTAATTCTTTGCCCATTCACCACTCTCGGATTAGTGCCATCGGAGTTATTTATTTTTATGGCTCCGGAGCGATAAACTTCTTTGATAATATACGGTCCTTCCCACTTAGAGAGAAGTTTTCCTGCAAAGAATCTTAAACGAGAATTGTACAATAGAACTTGCTCACCTACTTTAAATTCCCGTTTCTGAATTCTTCTATCATGCCATCTTTTAACTTTTTCTTTAAACAATTTAGCATTTTCATAAGCTTGGGTTCTCCATTCATCTAATGAGCTAATGTCAAATAACCTCTTCTCATCGGCAAGTTTGAAATCATAATTTAATTCTTTAATTGCCCAATATGCTTTATGTTCTAACTCAAGAGGCAAATGACATGCTTTTCCATAAACCATTTTATAAGGAGACATACCCATAGGATTTTTATAAGCAGTTCTATAAGCCCACAGTGCATCGTCAAGTTTCTTAGACCAATTGTTTCTAGATCTGTTGACGGTTTGCTGCAAAATTAATTTTATTTCTCTATTGCTTAATTCAACTTGACCACTAGTCTGAGGATGATAGGGAGATGCAATTCTATGGTTGACATCATATTTAGCAAGTAATTTACGGAATGCACCATGAATAAAATGTGAACCACCATCAGCTATTAAATATCTAGGGACTCCAAACCTTGGGAAAATAACATCTTTAAGCATTTTAATAGAAGTGTTATGATCAGCACTACTAGTTGGAATAGCTTCTACCCACTTAGTAACGTAATCAACAGCAACTAAAATATGACTATACCCATTGGATTTAGGAAAAGGTCCCATATAATCAAATCCCCAAACATCAAATGGTTCAACAGCAAGTGAATAATTCATAGGCATTTCCTGACGTCTACCAACATTACCAATTCTTTGACATTCATCACAAGAGGAGACAAATTTACGAGCATCCTTGAAAAGAGTAGGCCAATAAAAACCAGATTGTAATACCTTGTGTGCAGTTCTGTCTCCCGCACGGTGTCCTCCGTAAGCTTCGGAGTGACACTTCTCTAGGATTTGTTCCTGTTCATGCTCAGGTATACAACGTCTAATAATACCATCTACTCCTTCTTTATAAAGATGTGGGTCATCCCAGAAGTAATGTCTTAAGTCAAAGAAGAATTTTTCTTTTGTTGGTATGTAAAACTAGGTGGTATATATTTAGCAACAATGTAATTAGCATAGTCTGCAAACCAAGGAGTATTACGACAAGCATTTATGACAGCTAATTGCTCATCAGGAAAATCATCATTAATATGTAGTGGGTCATCAAGAACATTTTCTATTCTAGACAAATTATCTGCTACGGGATTCTCAGCTCCCTTTCTATCAATAATATGCAAGTTAAATTCTTGTAGCAATAAAACCCACCTAATGAGTCTAGGTTTAGCATCTTTCTTTTCCATAAGATATTTAATAGCAGCATGATCGGTGTGAATAGTTACTTTAGAATCAACTATATAAGATCTGAATTTATCACATGCAAACACAACTGCTAAAAATTCTTTTTCAGTAGTAGCATAATTTCTTTGGGCACTATCTAGAGTTTTACTAGCATAATGAATAACATTTAATTTCTTATCAACTTTTTGTCCTAAAACAGCACCAACAGCATAATCGCTAGCATCACAGATAATTTCAAAAGGCAAGTTCCAGTCAGGTGGTTGAACAATAGGTGTAGTGGTTAAGGCTTTCTTAAGCGTTTCAAAGGCTTCTAGACAATCATCATCAAAAACAAATGGAACATCTTTTTGCAAAAGATTGTTGAGAGGCCTAGAAATTTTGGAGAAGTCTTTAATAAATCTCCTATAGAAACCAGCATGACCAAGGAAACTTCTTATACCTTTAATATCTTTGGGACATGGCATTTTCTCAATAGCATCAACCTTAGCTTTATCAACTTCAATACCTCTCTCAGAAACTTTATGGCCCAAGACAATACATTCATTCACCATAAAGTGGCACTTCTCCCAATTCAAGACAAGATTAGTTTCTTCACATCTCTGCAAAATTCGATCAAGGTTGCTTAAGCAATCATCAAAAGAAGTTCCGTAAACGGAAAAATCATCCATGAAAACCTCAACAATCTTTTCACAAAAGTCATAGAATATAGCAGTCATACATCTTTGAAAGGTAGCAGGTGCATTGCATAAACCAAAAGGCATACGTCTATAAGCATAAGTTCCAAAAGGACAAGTAAATGTAGTTTTCTCTTGATCGGGTTGTGATACGGATATTTGAGAAAAACCAGAATAACCATCTAGGAAACAAAAATGTGTATGCTTAGAGAATCTTTCTAACATTTGATCAATAAAAGGTAAGGGGTAATGATCTTTTCTAGTAGCTTTGTTTAATTTTCTAAAATCGATTACCATCCTATAACCAGTTACAATTCTTTGTGGAATGAGTTCATTTTTATCATTAGGAACAACGGTTATACCTCCTTTCTTAGGGACACAATGAAAAGGACTTGCCCATCTACTATCAGCTATGGGATAGATTATACCTGCTTCCAGAAGTTTTAATATTTCAGTTCTTACCACCTGCTTCAACTTAGGATTTAATCGACGTTGGTGGTCGACAACTGGTTTAGCATCAGGCTCCATATTAATTTTGTGCTGACATAGAGTGGGACTAATGCCCTTAAGATCATCAAGAGTATATCCAATAGCGGCTCAGTGCTTCCTTAGAGTTTTCAGCAATCTATTTTCTTCATACGCTGAAAGGTTAGCACTAATAATAACAGGATATATCTTCTTTTCATCTAGATAAGCATATTTCAATGTATCAGGCAATTGCATCAATTCAAACACAGGATCACCTTTAGGTGGAGGAGGACCTCCAAGAGTTTCAATAGGCAAATTATGATTAAGGATAGGTGGTTGATCAAAGAACATCTTATCAATTCCATTTCTTTCATGCATATGCATATCATTCTCATGGTCTAGCAAATATTGTTCTAACGGATCAGTAGGAGGTACGGCAATAGAAGCAAGACCTATAATTTCATCTTTACTAGGCAATTCTTTGTCATGAGGTTGTCTACGAAATTTGGAGAAATTAAAGTCATGAGACATACCATCAAAATCAACACTGACTGTTTCTTTAGTGCAATCAATCTTAGCATTAACCGTGTTCAAGAAAGGTCTACCAAATATAATGGGACAAAAATCATCTTGTGGAGAACCAAGGACTAGAAAATCAGTAGGGTATTTTATTTTTCCACACAAGACTTCAACATCTCTAACAATCCCAAGTGGTGTAATGGTATCTCTGTTTGCAAGTTTAATAGTAACATCAATGTCCTCTAATTCAGCAGGTGCAATATCATTCATAATTTCTTGATATAAAGCAAAAGGAATAGCACTCACACTAGCACCCAAATCACATAAGCCATGATAGCAATGATCTCCTATTTTAACTGAGACAACAGGCATGCCCACAACGGGTCTGTTTTTATCTTTAGAATCAGGTTTAGCAATTCGAGCTGCTTCATCGCAGAAGTAAATAACATGCCCATCTATCTTATCAACTAAGAGATCTTTAACCATAGCAACATTAGGTTCAACTTTAATTTGTTCAGCGGGTCTAGGTGTTCTATTATGACTTTTCTTAACCACAGTTAAAACCTTAGCATGTTCCTTAATCCTAACAGGAAAAGGTGGCTTCTCAATATAAGCGGTAGGAAGAACTGGATCAACATGATAAACAATTGTTTCTTCTTTAACACTAACAGGTTCCTCTATCTTTTCTTTAACAGGGGGATGATATTTAAACCACTTATCCTTAGGGAGATCAACATGAGTAGCAAAGGATTCACAAAAGGAGGCTACTATCTCAGAGTCAAGTCCATATTTAGTGCTAAACTTATGAAAAGCATCGGTGGCCATAAAAGATTTAACACAATCGAACTCAAGTATTATACCTGACTCATTACCTTTGTCGAGTTCCCAATCTTCAGAGTTGCGTTTAATTCTTTCCAAAAGATCCCATCTGAATTCAATAGTTTTCTTCATAAAGGAGCCAGTCGAAGAAGAATCGAGCATAGTTTGATTATCATGAGAAAGCCGAGCATAAAAAATTTCTAAGATAATTTTTCTTGAGAGGTCATGATTGGGGCATGTATGCAACATATACTTAAGCCTCCCCCAAGCTTGAGTGATGCTTTCACCTTCATGAGGCCAAAAGTTATATATATAATTCCGATCACGATGAACCAAAGGCATAGGATAAAATTTCTGATGGAATTATAGTTTCAGGCGGTTCCAATCCCATGTATCAGTATCATCACATAGCCTATACCATATTAATGCTTTTCCCTCCAAAGATAAAGGGAAAACTTTCTTCTTAACTCCATCTCCGGTTATACCTGCAAGCTTAAACAATCCACAAATTTCTTCCACATAAATCAAGTGCATATCAGGATGTACCGTTCCATCTCCTGCATAAGGATTATCTAGCAGTTTCTCTAACATGCTCGGAGGAATTTCATATTCAATATCTTTTTCAATAGGTGCAGTAGGTTGAGGAGCAATTATTTGTGTTTTCGTTCGAGGTGAAGATACCCCGAACAAACCACTCAAAGGATTACTTTCCATAGTGACAAGTGATAGTAAATTTCAGCACGTAATATAAATGTTTCCTTACCAAATTCCACTTACCAAAGGCGCTTCACTCCCCGGCAACGGCGCTACAAAAGAGTCTTGATGACCCAAAAGTATAGGGGATCAATCGTAGTCCTTTCGATAAGTAAGAGTGTCGAACCCAACGAGGAGCAGAAGGAAATGACAAGCGGTTTTCAGCAAGGTGTTTTCTGTAAGCACTGAAATTATCGGTAACAGGTAGTTTGATAGCAAGGTAATTTGTAACAAGTGACAAGTAACAATAGTAACAAAGAGTGCAGCAATATAGCCCAATCCTTTTTGTAGCAAAGGACAGGCCGGAATGATCTCTTACAATAAGTAAAGCGTTCTCGAGGACACATGGGAATTTCATCTAGTCACTTTCACCATGTTAGTTTGATTCGCGTTCGCTACTTTGATAATTTGATATGTGGGTGGACCGGTGCTTGGGTGCTGCCATTACTTGGACAAACCTCCCACTTATGATTACCCCCTCTCGCAAGCATCCGCAACTACGAAAGAAGAATTAAGATTACTCTAACCATAGCATTAAACATGTGGATCCAAATCAGCCCCTTACGGAATAGCGCATAAACTAGGGTTTAAGCTTCTGTCACTCTAGCAACCCATCATCTAATTACTACTCCACAATGCATTCCCTTAGGCCCAAAGATGGTGAAGTGTCATGTAGTCGACGTTCACATGACACCACTAAGAGAATCACAACATACACATCATCAAAATATCGAACAAATACCAAATTCACATGATTACTTATGACAGGACTTCTCCCATGTCCTCAAGAACAAATGTAACTACTCACACATCATCAACATGTTCATGACCAGTAGGGTATTGAATTGCATAATAGATCTGAACATATAATCTTCCACCAAGTAAACCAACAAGCATCAACTACAAGATGTAATCAACACTACTAGCAACCCACAGGTACCAATCTGAGGTTTTGAGACAAAGATTGAATACAAGAGATGAACTAGGGTTTGAGATGAGATGGTGCTGGTGAAGATGTTGACGAAGATTAGCCCTCCCACGATGAGAGGGTCGTTGGTGGTGTCGATGGCGACGATTTCCCCCTCCCGGAGGGAAGTATCCCCGGCAGAATCTCTCCGCCGGAGAGCAAAGGTGCTCCTGCCCAAGTTCCGCCTCGAGACGGCGGCGCACCATTCCTAAAGTCTTCTCTATATTTTTTTAGGTCAAATGCCCTTATATACCAGAAAATGGGGGCCAGAAGTGGGCCAGGGGCCCCACGAGGTACCAGGGCGCGCCTGGGGGGAGGGGGGGTGGCGCGCCCTGGTGCCTCGTGGACACCTGGGTGGCCCCCTCTGGTACTTTTTGCTTCCGAATTTTTTATATATTCCAAAATAATTCTCCAGAAAATTTCAGCTCATTTGGAGTTGTGCAGAATAGGTATCTTGACAGAGCTTTTTCAGGTCCAGAATTCCAGCTGCCGGTATTCTCCCTCCTTGTGTGAATCTTGCATATTTAGAGAGAAAAGGCATTAGAATAGCTCCACAAAGTGTTATATTGATTAAAAACACTATAAATAACTGTAGTAAAACATGATGCAAAATGGACGTATCACTACGCTGGGCACTGATCTTCTCTTTGCGTCTCCCCCACCAAGCTATAATAGATTTATAGTGAATTATAATATGAATAGGATGGACAAGACCATGAACGAATTGTTCGCCACGCTCAGTTCTACGGAGGTTGGAATGCAGAAAGACGCCAGTCATGTGATGATGGTGAATAAAACCACCAGTTTCGAGAAAAAGGGCAAAACCAAGAATGGCATGGGCAGCGGTAAGACTGATGCTTAGGGAAAGCCTAAAGGTGGCCCCACTAAAGAGACCGAGTGCTTTTTCTGTAAGCAAAAGGCTCACTGGAAGAGAAATTGCAAAAAGTACTTGGCAGAAATAAAGGAGACTGGAAAGTCCAACTCAGGTATAAGTGTTATACATGTTATAGATGTTTTCCTTGCTGGACCTCACTGTAATTCTTGGGTATTTGATACCGGAATGGTTGCTCACATTTGCAACTCGATGCAGGGACTACAGAGGCCACGAAGTCTGGCAAAGAACGAAGTGCAGATGCGCGTCGGGAACGGTGTTCAAGTTGTTGTTCATGCCATCGGCGTTATGCCCTTACGTCTACCTTCGGGATTCATCTTAGAACTTAATAATTGTTATTACGTTCCAGTTTTATGCAAAAAAATTATACCGGGATCTTGTTTATTGCAAAGTGGATATTCATTTAAACTAGAGAACAATGCTTATTCCATATATTTGAAGCTTATGTTTTATGGCTGTGCACCTATTGTGAATGGGTTGTTTATCAGGGATCTTGAATGTAGTAATCACGTCTTTAACACTGATGCTAAACATCTTAAGAATACTGATAAAGCAAATACTACATTTTTGTGGCACTGCCGCCTTGGTCATATCGGAAAGAAACCCATGAAGAAACTCCATACTAATGGAATTTTGGAATCTTTTGATTTTGAATCATTTGACAATTGCGAGTCTTCCCAGATGGGAAAAATGTCTAAGACGTCATTCAACGGCCATATGGAACGGGCGAGTGACTTGTTGGAAATTATACATACTGATGTATGCGCTCCGATGAGTATACCGGCGCGCGGTGGATATCTATACTTTGTAACTTTTACTGACGACTTAAGTAGATATGGTAATATTTCCTTAATGAGGCAGAAGTATGAAACTTTCGAAAGGTTCAAAAAAATTTAGAATGGGGTAGAAAATCATCGTAACAAGAAAATCAAATTCCTATGATCAGATCGTGAAGGAGAATATTTGAGTTACGAGTTTAACGAGCATCTTAAGAGTCGTGGAATTGTTTCACAACTTACGCCACCCGGAACTCCACAGAGGAATGGAGTGTCCGAGAGACGTAATCGAACCTTGTTGGACATGGTGAGATCAATGATGTCATTAACTGAACTGCCATTATCTTTTTGGGGTTATGCTTTAGAAATCGCTGCCTTTACTCTAACTAGAGCACAGTCATAGTCTGTTGAAATGACGCCATATGAGATATGGAATGGGAGGAAACCTAATTTGTCCTTTCTTAAAATTTGGGGATGTGATGCGTATGTAAAACGTTTACAACCAAACAAACTCGATCCCAAATCAGATACATGCTACTTTGTTGGTTATCCCAAAAATACAGTTGGGTATTCATTCTACCACCACACCGAAGGCAAAGTGTTTCTCATGAAAAATGGAGTATTTCTCAAGAAAGACTTTCTCTCAAAAGAGATGAGTGGGAGGACAGTACAACTTGATGAGATTATTGAATCTTCGGCATCAGGTCAAAGGGCTGAGGAGCCGGAAGTTGTTCCGAAGGTCACCCCTGCGACTGAACCAGAAGCTCGTGCATGTGATGCAGAAACTTCTAACAAGACTGTAGTTGAACCATGCAGGATAGGAAGAATTCGTTCAGAACCACTATGGTTCCAGAATGAAATATTCATCTTAGAAGATGATGAACCTGCAAATTACAATGAAGCAATGGCGGGCCCCAACTTCGGGAAATGACTTGAGGCCATGAAATCCAAAATGGATTCCCCGTACGAAAATCAAGTTTGGAACTTCGTAGACCCTCCGGAGGGTGTGAAACCAATTGAATGTAAATGGATCTATAAAAGGATAACAGACACGGATGGTAATGTCACCATCCATAAAGCTCGACTTGTCGCAAAATGTTTTTGACACTTTCGAGGAGTTGACTTCGACGAGACTTTCTCGCCGGTTGCGATGCTTAAGTCTGTACGGATTTTGCTAGAAATTATGCATATTTCAATTATGAGATATGGCAGATGGATGTAAAAATGGGTTTCCTAAATGGAAATTTAACCGAGGTCGTGTATATAATATAGCCCGATGGTTTTGTCGATCCTAAGGATGCTAGAAATGTATGCAAACTTCAAAGCGCCATTTATGGACTGAAGCAAGCATAAAGGAGTTGGAACCTTCGTTTTGATGAAGTGGTCAAAGAGTTTGGCTTCATACAGAATGAAGAAGACGCATGTGTTTACAAGAAAGCAAGTGGGAGCGCGATAGCATTTCTAACACTTTATGTGGATGACATATTGCTGATTGGGAATGACGTAAATTTTCTTAACACCACAAAAGAGTCATTGAAGAATTGTTTTTCAATGAAAGAATTGGGCGAGGAGGCGTATATATTGGGCATAAAGATTTATAGAGATAGATCAAGGCACCTGATAGCGCTAAGCCAGAGCACGTACATAAACAAAGTACTAAAAAGGTTTAGTATAAAAACGCCAAGAAAGCACTACTATGAAACTACTTATAGGTGGGGTGACTGTAGTGGCGGGCGGGATCTGGAACCCGCCACTGCTATTTTGGCCAGGTATCAGTGGCGGGTAGAAAATAGTTCTCGCCACTAGTATCTGTATAGCAGTGGCGGGTGGAAATAGGCACCCGCCGCTGGTAAAATTTGACAGAAATAGCCGTGGGCTAAAGTCGTCAGTGGCGGGCGGTCTTCGGGAGTCGCCACTGGTATATAAAATACATGTGGTGGGAAGATACGGTGCCTGCCTCAGCTAATTTTGCATCCGTGTGGGAAATAGACACAAGTTAGAAGTGGCGGGTGGCTCTGGGCGCCCGCCACTGATGAGATCGCAATAAGTGTGGCCATTGTACAACATATTTCCCCACCCCACTCTTCTACTAATTCACCCTCCTTCTTCTCCAAGCTCCTCTCCTTCTTCCTCCTCTCCGCTACTACCATTAATCTAGCACAAATCTTACATCCACCACCTTATGGGACCCATTTTTCCCATGTAGCTAGCCATTCTCTCTCTCTCCTCCACCTTAACTTAGGACACTTTCTCTCTCCCACCTCCATCTCCATTATAAACACTCTTTTTCACTCTCTATCCCATTAATCTTGGTAGATCTAGCTAGGCTCACCAAATTAAACAACCCCCTTCCCTCCAAAATAAGTTAGCTTCCTTAAATTAGCTAAGATCTCTCATCGATCAATTCGATCTCCACCACCAAATCGGATACTTTAGGTGAGAATTAAAAACACTCTCTCTTTCTCTCTCTCTACCCCCATTAATGTAGAGGTAGATCTAGCATGTACATTTGGTTGTGTGGTGCCGACCATCGATGCCGACACAACATTTGGTTGCTCGCGATGAATCTGCTTGCGATTTGTTGTCTTCTTTTTCAGGGAATAGAAATGAGTGCCAGCGTTTTGCCAAAACATCGATTCATTTCCGTTTCGTTGAATTTCTGGCACTGAATATGTCCCATTTTTGGTAGAGGTCATGTTGAAATTATAAATTTTGCATCTTTTGAGAATATACTAATGAATTCCGTTATGTATATGTTATACGTGGCGATCTAAAGATGGATCAAAGTTGGATGTATAACTCGGGTACCATCCGGGCGTCAAAGAATTTCGTTGATGGTTTGATGAAGTTCTTAGTGGTTGCGGTGGAAGATATGACACGAAGGGGTGATGAGAAGATATCTTGTCCATGTGTTGTTTGTGAAAATGATGTTATGTACACACCCGGTTCTGGCAAGGTGCATCGGCACTTGTTAAAGAAAGGTTTCATGCCTGGTACTACAAGATGGACAAGTCATGGTGAGGTGGATGATTGGATGTCAGATGAAGACGCACAAGAAGAAGGGATGGAGTACGAAGAGGCTGGACATGATGAAGAGTCCGACGGACATGAAGAGGCCGAAGCGGATGAAGAGTCCGATGGACATGAAGAGGTCGAAGCGGACACGACAAGCATTGGGGGCAAGTTGGCCGGAATGGTCCAGGACCCTTATATGCAAGAGTTGATTTTGAATGAGAGAGGGGCTCTTAGAGAGGCTGCCAAACTGGCGACACTTGAGAAAGACTCAAAAACTCCATTGTATGTGGGTTGCATGCCAAAACATACGCGCCTCAGTGTCACGATGAATCTTATGGAGCAAGATATTGTCGGTATACCTGGATCTCCAAGCTTTGCTGGTAGCTTCTCCTCAAAGGGGTAGCTAGTCATCATTGCCACCGGCTTATCTGGTTCAATGCTCTTTTTCTTGGTCTCTTAAGAATTTAGCATAAGAAGGAATCTTTATAATATCAGCAAGAGGCATTTGGAAACAAAGATTTTGTAACGCATTTGCAAAAGAAGCGTAAAGCTCACCATCAGAAGGGTTTTTTAGTGCCCTAGGATATGGAAGAGTTTTCTTAGTTTTACCTTTTCTTTTCCTTTTGCGATGGTTGCAGTCTTCTCTGGAGTCTTCCTCTTGTAGGGAGGTTTATCATGCTTCTCCTTTGCATTTTTCTGAGGTTCTTCCTGTTCTCGATGTTGAAAATATGCCCTAGACGCAATAATAAAGTATTATTTTATTTCCATGTTCTTAATTAATTTTTATATTTCTGTGCTATAATTGCAATGGTTCCTGAATATGAGATTTGGAGGAAAGCTCATTTGCATGTGTGGAAACATAAACACCAAGCAGTTCCCTAGCTAGTCTCGCCTCTAAGACTAGCTCATATATTGCGTGATGATCTTGTTTTCCTGATAATGGGCATTGTTAAAGTAACAAGGATGCCGGCAATAGTGAGAACACATTGTTGGCTGAACAATGGTGTTGGACAGACCCAATTTACGATATACTGCGAGATTCCATCGTCACCTTGTTGTTGGTATTATCATATTATATGTTGATGTATACTGACATCCTTAGACCATGAGAATGTTGTATACCTTCATATCGGATGGTTACTTTGGGGTTGCCAAACATTACCCGTAATAGGGTGATCATAAAGGTAACTTTTGGGTATATCGAAAAAGTATGTTAAGGGACTCGATAGTTCAAGACTGGGATTTGCTCCTCTGACGATGGAGAGATACTCTCCAGGACTACTCGGTATTGCAGTACATTACGATTTGGAGCTTTGATCCGGCCATGTAGCAGGTAGGATCATTTTCTTACTACTTGAAGAAGAAACCTAGAAGAGGCCATCATCATCTGGCCAGACATAGCGTGATAGTGATCACTAGGATACTGGACTACAAAAATGAGAAAAGATAGTAAAACCGGTAACGAGGATAACTTGGTATTGTGATCAAGGAGTTGCTTCACAAGGATACCGACAAAAGTCTCGCCTCGGGTTTGGTAATGTATCACAAAGCAAAGGGATCTGTGTATGAAAACAAAAGGTTCGCTCGATAAAGATCTTCGTGTATATGTGAGAATTAATATGGGTGTCTAGATCCCACTATTAATTATTGAATGGATGGTGTTCTAGGTCATGTTCGCATATTACCGAACCTGCTGGGTCACACGCTTAACAGTTAATGGTTTGATAGAGAACTAGGAGATCACAGGAGTATGAGAAAAAGGCACCGGAAATGTTTTGGATGTTTTCAGAAATGTTTCGGGAGGTTCCGGGAAGGTCCCGGTGATGTCAGAAATGTTTCGGAGGTGCCCAGGAAGGCCCTCGAAGGTCATGG
The DNA here is from genome assembly GCA_039707655.1 of Elymus sibiricus. Taxonomy (NCBI): domain Eukaryota; kingdom Viridiplantae; phylum Streptophyta; class Magnoliopsida; order Poales; family Poaceae; genus Elymus; species Elymus sibiricus. Next base: position 21,544,588 of record CM077676.1, read on the forward strand.
AAGATTCCTAAAGGGTCTAGAACCTTTCGGAAGGTTCTAAGTGGTCCTAGTGGGTTGCTCCCTTGGTTGGACCAAGGGGCAGTAGCCACATGGGTCACATGGGCCCATAGTGGTGCGCCCCGCCAACTTAGGGGGGTGCAACAAACTTGGGGCGTGGGGAAGGAAGGGTTCCTCAGAGGATCTCCCCCCTTGGTGCGCACGGAAGGGAGGGATCCTTCCCCCTTTGGTGTGACCAACCCTAGGAGCTGCCTCCCTCCCCAAGTCGTACACCCCTTGTCCATCTATAAATAGAGGGGAGGGGGCAACCCTCCAGACACACGTCCAATGGCTACGCCCCTCCCCCCTGTGCCATCTCTCTCCCATCCAGGCCGGAAGGCTGCCCCTCTCTCTTGTTCTCTGGTGGCCCTTTGTCCTGGATGATTAAGTGCTACCGAACCACTGATTCGGTATGCATTGATACCACAAAGGGGTCGTACTTTCGACTCTCTACCGGGGGAAAAATTCTCATGGCTAGGAGGTAATACCTAGCTGCGGGAATCTACACGTCTTCACCAACGTCTTCTTCTCTGCTGCGTTTGTTGGTGAGATTGATCTGCTGTTGCATCTTCATAGTGTTCCTGGGCGTGTTCGTAGGTACGGATTTTTTTTATTCTGTACTACGTTCCCCAATACTGGCATCATGAGCGGTTCTATGAGTAGATGTAGGTACGACCTAGAGCATATGGTGATATGCGGGCATTGCACATGTGTTGTGCGGGTATTAGATTAGATCTAATTACTTGATGTTCATGTTGTTTCCCATCTAAATGTAGAATTTATCTCAATGGCATAATCAAATTTTGTTACAAAGGTTGGCTTTCTGCGGTCCTTCTATGCTGCTCATAGTATGCTGGTTGCCTAACCAAAGTGATGATTCAGATTTTTTGGGTTTTATTTTAGTTGAGAAAGAAAAATTTTACAAGGTGATGGCTTCTAGATTTTGATCTACACGGGGTCACGCGTTTAACGAAGTTTAGTATGGGGCTCGAGATTTTTAATAAAGTCTCGTGTCTCATACACACCAAAAGTTCTAACACATGAAGTAATCACGCTTGATGGTTACGTAGGTAGCAAACGGTTTGCAACGAAAACCCTAGTAGCCACGGTTATTTGCAAAAACGATTAGAGGAGTCTAACTTGTTTTTGCAGGATTGCAAGTGATGCGGTATAGCCTTCGTTGATCCAATATGTTTGCATGAGATGGAAAATGATTGTAATATTTTTTTCATGGCCTGCGTGTCGTGAGTACGGCAAGCTGGCTGGAGCCAAATGATTGTCATTTATTTGGTTGACCTTCGTGTCAAACTTTATGTAATGCATTTATTTTATTAGCTATAGAGATATCAATAGTTATAATTGCAAGGACATGAAGATGGCGATCATGCATAGATGGACCTCGATGCTACGCCGTGCGGGAGGAAGGTGTTCTCCACAAAAAGGCATTGAAGAAAGGGGACGCGGCATCCGGGATTTTCTTCAGCGCGAAGGGGCTATACCATATCACATATTTTATACGCATGTGATGTTTATCACTTTTATGCACCCAGTTTGATGTGCGGAAGACTTATTTTATAGGGTGATCCCTCACATAAAAATATCAAGTTGTTAGTGTTCATCCAAGTGTAGCACCGTCTGGAGTACATGGCATTCTGCGGTGCTCCATGTCACATGGGTACGATAGGGTTGACGTGTATGAGGCGGGTGTGAACGGTTCGCGCAACAAGTGCACTCGGTTGTCTTAATGAGCAGGCAAGATCATCTTGAGTTCGGAACACGCCCATCGAAAGATGAAAAAGAGTGACATGGAGATGCGATCGGCAAGTTGGCCTACCGGTCAAATTCTTCGTCATCAGTGATATCAAATCAATGGCAAAGTAATTGAGATACGGATGTTGAATCACTAATAATCAATATGAGGGATATTGGTTTTAGTGGGAGCGCACTCTAAATTAAAATTGTTAATTTGAGTTGCAATTAATTATGAACAATGTCTAAGTGAATTTGCATATTTTGTTGTAGATAAGATGGCACGCAACACCACCTTTAACTTAGGTCCGATGCTTGAGAAAGAGAAGCTAACTGCATTTGGTAGTAACTATGCGAACTGGGTCCGGACCCTGAGGATTGTCCTTAGGAGTGCTAAGAAGGAATATGTTCTAGAGCGACCTCTCGGTGATCCACCACTCCCGAATGTCCCCGTGGATGTTGCGAATATCAACACCTCTCATACTGATGACTACAATGCAGTACAGTGCCTGATGCTTGCTTCATGGAGCCATAGCTTCAAAAACATTTTGAGAACTTTGGCGCCCACCATATTGTGGTGGAGCTGAATGCTTTGTACCTAACGCAAGCAAGAGCTGAATGTTATGAGATAACCAAGGCCTTATGGGACTGTAAGATGGCAGAAGGAAGTTCCGTAAGTGAGCACGTAATCAAGATGGTTGATTTCTGGCACAGGTTGGAAGCTCTGGGCTTTCCGATCCCCACAACACTCTGCACTGATCTTCTCCTTATGTCTCTCCCGCCAAGCTATAATGGATTTATAGTGAATTATAATATGAACGGGATGGACAAGAGCGTGAACGAATTGTTCGCCATGCTCAAGACTACGGAGGTTGGAATGCAGAAAGACGCCAGTCATGTGATGATGGTGAATAATACCACTAGTTTCAAGAAAAAGAGCAAAACCAAGAAGGGCAGGGGCGCCGGTAAGACTGACGCTTAGGGAAAGCCTAAGGGTGGCCCCACTAAAGAGACTGAGTGCTTTTCCTGTTAGCAAAAGGCTCACTGGAAGAGAAATTGAAATAAGTACTTGGCAGAAATAAAGAAGGCTGGAAGGTCCAGCTCAGGTATAAGTGTTATACATGTTATAGATGTTTTCCTTGCTGGATCTCATTGTAATTCTTGGGTATTTGATACCGGATTGGTTGCTCACATTTGCAACTCGATGCAGGGACTACAGAGGTCATGAAGTCTGGCAAAGAATGAAGTGCAGATGCGTGTCAGGAACGGTGTTCAAGTTGCTATTCAAGCCATCGGCGTTATGCCTCCACGTCTTCCTTCGGGATTCGTCTTAGAACTTAATAATTGTTATTACGTTCCAGTCTTATGCAAAAAACATTATATCTGGATCTTGTCTATTGCAAAGTGGATATTCGGTTAAATCTGAGAAAAATGGTTGTTCCATATATTTGAAGGATATGTTTTATGGCTGTGCACCTATTGTGAATGGGTTGTTTATCATGGATCTTGAATGTAGTAATCACATCTTTAACACTAATGCTAAACGTCTTAAGAAGACTGATAAAACAAATACCACATTTTTTGTGGCACTGCCGCCTTGGTCATATCGGAAAGAAACGCACGCAGAAACTCCATACTGATGGAAGTTTGGAGTCTTTTGATTTCAAATCATTTGACAATTTTGAGTCCTGCCTAATGGGAAAAATGACTAAGACGCCGTTCAACGGCCATATGGAATGGGTGAGTGACTTGTTGGAAATTATACATACTGATGTATGCACTCTGATGAGTATACCGGCATGCGGTGGATATCTACACTTTGTAACTTTTACTGACGACTTAAGTAGATATGGTTATATTTACTTAATGCGGCAGAAGTCTGAAACTTTTGAAAGGTTCAAACAATTTCAGAACTGGGTAGAAAATCATTTTAATAAGAAAATCAATTTCCTACGATCAGATCGTGGAGGAGAATATTTGAGTTACAACTTACAAGTTTAACAAGCATCTTAAGAGTCGTGGAATTGTTTCGCAACTTATGCCACCCAGAACTCCATAGAGGAATGGAGTGTCCGAGAGACGTAATCGAACCTTGTTGGACATGGTGAGATCAATGATGTCATTAACCGAACTGCCATTATCTTTTTGGGGTTATGCTTTAGAAACCACTGCCTTTACTCTAAATAGAGCGTTGTTATAGTCTGTTGAAATGACGCCATATGAGATATGGAATTGGAAGAAACCCAATTTGTACTTTCTTAAAATTTGGGGATGCGATGTGTATATAAAACGTTTACAACCAAACAAACTCGATCCCAATTTAGAGAAATGCTACTTTGTTGGTTATCCCAAAAATACAGTTGGGCATTCATTCTACCACCGCACCGAAGGCAAAGTGTTTGTCATGAAAAAACGGAGTATTTCTCGAGAAAGAGTTTCTCTCGAAAGAAGTAAGTGGGAGGACAATACAACTTGACGAGATTATTGAATCTTCGGCATTAGGTCAAAGGGCTGAGGCACCGGAAGTAGTTCCGGAGGTCTCCCCTGTGACTGAGCCGGAAGCTCCTGCATGTGATGCAAAAACTTCAAAAAAGACTGTAGCTGAAGCACGCAGGACATGACGAATTCGTTTAGATCCATTGTGATTCCAGAATGAAGTATTCATCTTAGAAGATGACGAACATGCAAATTACGAAGAAGCAATGGTGGGCCCCAACTCTGGGAAATGGCTTGAGGCCATGAAATCCGTAATGGAATCCATCTACGAAAATCAAGTTTGGAACTTGGTAGACCCTCCAGAGGGTGTGAAACCAATTGAATCTAAATGGATCTATAAAATGAAAACAGGCACGGATGGTAATGCCACCATGCGTAAAGCTCGACTTATCGCAAAAGGTTTCCGATAAATTCAAGGAGTTGACTACGATGAGACTTTCTCCACGGTAGCGATGCTTAAGTCTGTACGGATTTTCCTAGCAATTCCTGCATATTTCAATGATGAAATATGGCATATGGATGTCGAAATGGCTTTCCTAAATGGAAATTTAACCGAGGACATGTATATGATACAGCCCGATGGTTTTGTCGATCCTAAGGATGCTAGAAATGTATGCAAACTTTAAAGGGCCATTTATGGTCTGAAGCAAGCATCAAGGAGTTGGAACCTTCATTTTGATGAAGTGGTCAAAGAGTTTGGCTTCATCGAGAATGAAGAAGAGGCTTTTGTTTACAAGAAAGCAAGTGGGAGCGCGATAGCATTTCTAATACTTTATGTGGATGACATATTGTTGATTGGGAATGACGTAAATTTTCTTAACACTACAAAAGAGTCATTGAAGAATAGTTTTTCAATGAAAGACTTGGGCGAGGCGGCGTATATATTGGGCATAAAGATTTATAGAGATAGATCAAGGTTCCTGATAGCGTTAAGCCAGAGCACGTACATTAACAAAGTACCAAAAAGGTTTAGTATAAAAATGCCAAGAAAGCACTACTAGGAAACTGCTTATTGGTGGGGTGACTTTTGTGGCGGGTAGGATCTGGAACCCGCCACTGCTATTTTGGCCAGGTATCAGTGGCGGGTAGAAAATAGTACCCGCTACTGGTATCTGTACAGCAGTGGCGGGCGGAAATAAGCGCCCGCCACTGGTAAAATTTGACAGAAATAGTCGTGTGCTAAAGTCGTCAGTGGCGGGCGGTCTTCGGGAGCCCGCCATTGGTATAGAAGATAGCACTGGTGGGCAGATACGGTCCCCGCCACAGCTAATTTCACATCCGCGCGGGAAATTGACACAAGTTAGCAGTGGCGGGTGGCTCTGGGTGCCCGCCACTGATCAGATCGCAACAAGTGTGGCCGTTGTACATCAGCTTTCCCCACCCCACTCTTCTATTAATTCCCCCTCCTTCTTCTCCAAGCTCCTCTCCTTCTCCCTCCTCTCCGCTCCCACCATTAATCTAGCACAAATCTCACATCCACCACCTTATGGGACCCATTTTTCCCATGTAGCTAGCCACTCTCTCTCTCTCTCCACCTTAACTTAGGACACTCTCTCCCTCCCACCTCCATCTCCATTAAAAACACTCTCTTTCTCTCTCTAGCCCATCAATCTAGGTAGATCTAGCTAAGCCCACAAAATTAAACAACCCTCTTCCCTCAATAATAAGTGAGCTTCCTTAAATTAGCTAAGATCTCTCGTCGATCGATTTGATCTCCACCACCATATCGGATACTTTAGGTGAGAATTAAAAACACTCTCTTTCTCTCTCTACCCCCATTAATACAGATGTAGATCTAGCACGTACATTTGGTTGTGTCGTGTAGACCATCGATCGCGACGCAACATTTGGTTGCTCGCGATGAATTTGCTCATGCTTTGTTGTCTTCTTTTTCAGGAAAGATGAAACGTTGATTCATTTCCGCTTCGTCGCATTTTTGGCACTCAATATGTCCCTTTTTTAGCAAAGGTCATGCTGAAATTTTAAATTTTGCATATTTTGAGAATATACTAAGGAATTCTGTTATGTATATGTTATAGGTGGCGATCTAAAGATGGATCTGTAACAGCCCAAATTTCAGACCCAAAGTTTTTGCAAAATAAAATTTTGCTAGAGATAATATTGATAACTAAATTGGATGTTTCTTTAATTTTGAAGTCCTTTAGGTCTCTTCTTTTCAAATCCTCTCCTCAAATTAAAGAATTTTTGGTAAATAATTATGATCTTGATAACTTTGCTCAAATTCTTCTATGGCCTTTAAAAAAAATCAGTAGGAAATGTTCTATAAAAAAATGGCCCCAAAAATAAATGCTTTTATTTTCAAACTCGGAATAGCCACTATTGACTTGGTAGTATTAAAATTAAGTTTTATAAAAATGCCATAAATTGTTGGTAAATCACATTATGCCTATAGATCACTTTTATGCAAAAACCCATCCTACTATTTTGAAAAATTTGAGCAAACCATCCACCTTTCAAATCTGTCCTAATTTGAGCTTATAACTACAACTATATTAAATATTGCTTGAAAAATTCCAAAACTTTGCCATCTTGGGGTCCTTCTGTAATAACTCTTAAGTCCAGAAGCTTAGCTCTATTCGCAACTTTAAAGTCCACCAAATAATTACCCAAAGCCTTGGTTTCGAATTGAATTTGACCAAAACTTGCACTTGCAAGTCCTTTGTTTTGCCAAACCAATCATGCCATCATCTGTATCATCTAAAGAAGCTTCGCTCTGCCAAGTTTCACATTCAACAAAATTCCCTAGAGCAACCTAGCATTTCATCAAACAGCTTATGGGCATGACTGAATATTGCAATCTTCTGAACTTTCATTTTCAACTAGCTTCTTTTTCCAAACCAGCCTTACCTTTCACTCTAGGATACATAGGAGCTCAACCCTGTCAATTTTATTATTCAATAAAGCACCCTAGTTTCCATTAGCATTTTGTCCAGCACCTTGAGTGCATGTCTAGAGCGGGCAGAGCATGAGTAGAGCACCTGTTTGTCACTGTCGGCATCGCCGTCGCACCGTTTCCCTGCTGCCTCCCCGGCACGCATGGCACTCCCAGATAGCTTCGCGAGCAAGCACCGCGTCTTGCCGACACCCCCTTGGCCTCTAGTGCCGACCAGCCACCGTCCAGCGCTGCCGCCCATAGCCGCTGTCTCGCGTACGGCACCGCCCGCAGCACCTGGCGCCAGTCCGAGGCCGCACATGCACCACACGCTCGCCAACCACCCGAGATCATCCGTAGCTCACCGACCATGCAACGGCCTCAACCACCGCCATAATGGCCTCCACCTCCGTGTCCATCTTCGGGAAGCTGCAGAACCGACCTCTACCCGCTATAAAAGCCACCCCAAGCACGCCCTCATCATCGGCACCAATTCTCCTCCCTCTACGAGCCTCCCAGCGCAGCTAAACGACCAGCTACTGACCTCTACCCGCTATAAAAGGCCAACCCGAGCACGCTCTCATCATCGGCACCAATTCTCCTCCCTCTACGAGCCTCCCAGCGCAGCTAAACGACCAGGCGCGGTCGTCTTCTCCAAATCCGGCGAGGATAGCCATCACTGGCTCTCTGTTGACTCCGATGGAACCAGAGCCTCCCCCTCCTATTTTTCTTCACCAGCAGCTTCCCCTGACCACCCCGAGTACTTCACGCACACCAATTTCATCAAAAACAACCCATGGCCAAAAGCTCCTTTTGGCCGCCGCCGCCCGCCGGAGTCCACGCCACCGGAGCTCCAGAGCTCCCCGGCGACCGTACAATACATCCAAAGGATCGCCTGGACCCTCTTAACACGCCCATGTGCTCAGGTCCCCGGGACTCGCCGTCTATTGCCGGCAATCACCGCCGGCAGGAGCTCCCCTGCTCCCGCGCATGTGGCTTGACTCGGGTCAAACCCGACAAGTGGGCCCCAACGGTCAGCCTTTTATTCTTTTCCAAGTTTATGTTTTGTAACGATTCAATTTATGCTTTCACTACAGGGACACGTATTCTCCTCTGAACCATTTTCTGTTTAACTGCTGAGGACCCAGAAAGGATTATTATATTTGCTAACAGGCCGCTGGCACTAAGACCTTAATAACTTTTTATTCTTAACTCCTTTTTAATTGATTCTTTTTTGTTATTCCTTATTTTCCCTCTAGTTTATTATAGTATTCATTTAAAAATATTTCCAAATACTTTTCTGTACTGTCTTGAGTTTATGTGCTTTCTTTAATTATTTGAAAATAGGGAATTGGAGGGAAAATGATTTTTCCAAGATTTGTGGAGTGTACCCAATATTCCAACATGCTCAAGGCAAGCATCTTGAACATTTGATATGATGATTGCTTGGTGGTTTGCTTAGCTAGAAAATTTGAAGATGGCTATGGTGATGTGGAAGTGTATGCATACTTATGGTATGGCATGTTTGAATGATTGTTGCTTAGGTCCTAGCTTGATGAAACAAGAATATATATGTTGTCCATGTTATGCTACCTATTCTGGCTAACCTGTAGGAAAGAAATTTTGTCACAACTAAAAGTGACCGAGAAAGTTGAAGCCATGTTGGGACATGGTCATATGAGTTGATTTTGGCATCCTGGGACATGCTGTGGCCGTGGCCTTGTTTTGGTGCTGCTGTTAAGAGAAAATATATTGTGCTAACCCACTACAGGATAAAATTTCTGATGGAATTCTAGTTTCAGGTGGTTCCAATCCCATGTATCAGTATCATCACATAGCCTATACCATATTAATGCTTTTCCCTCCAAAGATAAAGGGAAAACTTTCTTCTTAACTCCATCTCCGGTTATACCTACAAGCTTAAACAATCCACAAATTTCTTCCACATAAATCAAGTGCATATCAGGATGTACCGTTCCATCTCCTGCATAAGGATTATCTAGTAGTTTCTCTAACATGCTCGGAGGAATTTCATATTCAATATCTTTTTCAATAGGTGCAGTAGGTTGAGGAGCAATTATTTGTGTTTTCGGTCGAGGTGAAGATACCCCGAACAAACCACTCAAAGGATTACTTTCCATAGTGACAAGTGATAGTAAATTTCAGCACGTAATATAAATGTTTCCTTACCAAATTCCACTTACCAAAGGCGCTTCACTCCCCGGCAACGGCGCTACAAAAGAGTCTTGATGACCCACAAGTATAGGGGATCAATCGTAGTCCGTTCGATAAGTAAGAGTGTCGAACCCAACGAGGAGCAGAAGGAAATGACAAGCGGTTTTCAGCAAGGTGTTTTCTGCAAGCACTGAAATTATCGGTAACAGGTAGTTTGATAGCAAGGTAATTTGTAACAAGTGACAAGTAACAATAGTAACAAAGAGTGCAGCAATATAGCCCAATCCTTTTTGTAGCAAAGGACAGGCCGGAATGATCTCTTACAATAAGTAAAGCGTTCTCGAGGACACATGGGAATTTCATCTAGTCACTTTCACCATGTTAGTTTGATTCGCGTTCGCTACTTTGATAATTTGATATGTGGGTGGACCGGTGCTTGGGTGCTGCCCTTACTTGGACAAACCTCCCACTTATGATTACCCCCTCTCGCAAGCATCTGCAACTACGAAAGAAGAATTAAGATTACTCTAACCATAGCATTAAACATGTGGATCCAAATCAGCCCCTTACGGAATAGCGCATAAACTAGGGTTTAAGCTTCTGTCACTCTAGCAACCCATCATCTAATTACTACTCCACAATGCATTCCCTTAGGCCCAAAGATGGTGAAGTGTCATGTAGTCGACGTTCACATGACACCACTAAGAGAATCACAACATACACATCATCAAAATATCGAACGAATACCAAATTGACATGATTACTTATGACAAGACTTCTCCCATGTCCTCAAGAACAAATGTAACTATTCACAGATCATCAACATGTTCATGACCAGTAGGGTATTGAATTGCATAATAGATCTGAACATATAATCTTCCACCAAGTAAACCAACAAGCATCAACTACAAGATGTAATCAACACTACTAGCAACCCACAGGTACCAATCTGAGGTTTTGAGACAAAGATTGAATACAAGAGATGAACTAGGGTTTGAGATGAGATGGTGCTGGTGAAGATGTTGATGAAGATTAGCCCTCCCACGATGAGAGGGTCGCTGGTGGTGTCGATGGCGACGATTTCCCCCTCCCGGAGGGAAGTATCCCCGGCAGAATCTCTCCGCCGGAGAGCAAAGGTGCTCCTGCCCAAGTTCCGCCTCGAGACGGCGGCGCACCGTTCCGAAAGTCTTCTCTATATTTTTTTCGGTCAAATGCCCTTATATACCAGAAAATGGGTGCCAGAAGTGGGCCAGGGGCCCCACGAGGTACCAGGGCCCGCCTGGGAGGGGGGTGGCGCGCCCTGGTGCCTCGTGGGCACCTGGGTGGCCCCCTCTGGTACTTTTTGCTTCCAAATTTTTTATATATTCCAAAATAATTCTCCAGAAAATTTCAGCTCATTTGGAGTTGTGCAGAATAGGTATCTTGACAGAGCTTTTTCAAGTCCAGAATTCCAGCTGCCGGTATTCTCCCTCCTTGTGTGAATCTTGCATATTTAGAGAGAAAAGGCATTAGAATAGCTCCACAAAGTGTTATATTGATTAAAAACACTATAAATAACAGTAGTAAAACTTGATGCAAAATGGACGTATCACTACGCTGGGCACTGATCTTCTCTTTGCGTCTCCCCCACCAAGCTATAATAGATTTATAGTGAAATATAATATGAACAGAATGGACAAGACCAGGAACGAATTATTCGCCACGCTCAGTTCTACGGAGGTTGGAATGCAGAAAGACGCCAGTCATGTGATGATGGTGAATAAAACCACCAGTTTCGAGAAAAAGGGCAAAACCAAGAATGACATGGGCAGCGGTAAGACTGACGCTTAGGGAAAGCCTAAAGGTGGCCCCACTAAAGAGACCGAGGGCTTTTTCTGTAAGCAAAGGGCTCACTGGAAGTGAAATTGCAAAAAGTACTTGGCAGAAATAAAGGAGACTGGAAAGTCCAACTCAGGTATAAGTGTTATACATGTTATAGATGTTTTCCTTGCTGGACCTCACTGTAATTCTTGGGTATTTGATACCGGAATGGTTGCTCACATTTGCAACTCGATGCAGGGACTACAGAGGCCACGAAGTCTGGCAAAGAATGAAGTGCAGATGCGCGTCGGGAACGGTGTTCAAGTTGTTGTTCATGCCATCGGCGTTATGCCCTTACGTCTACCTTCGGGATTCATCTTAGAACTTAATAATTGTTATTACGTTCCAGTCTTATGCAAAAAAATTATACCGGGATCTTGTTTATTGCAAAGTGGATATTCGTTTAAACTAGAGAACAATTCTTGTTCCATATATTTGAAGCTTATGTTTTATGGCTGTGCACCTATTGTGAATGGGTTGTTTATCATGGATCTTGAATGTAGTAATCACGTCTTTAACACTGATGCTAAACATCTTAAGAATACTGATAAAGCAAATACTACATTTTTGTGGCACTGCTGCCTTGGTCATATCGGAAAGAAACCCATGAAGAAACTCCATACTGATGGAATTTTGGAATCTTTTGATTTTGAATCATTTGACAATTGCGAGTCTTCCCTGATGGGAAAAATGTCTAAGACGTCATTCAACGGCCATATGGAACGGGCGAGTGACTTGTTGGAAATTATACATACTGATGTATGCGCTCCGATGAGTATACCGGCGCGCGGTGGATATCTATACTTTGTAACTTTTACTGACGACTTAAGTAGATATGGTAATATTTCCTTAATGAGACAGAAGTATGAAACTTTCGAAAGGTTCAAATTTTTTTAGAATGGTGTAGAAAATCATCGTAACAAGAAAATCAAATTCCTATGATCAGATCGTGAAGGAGAATATTTGAGTTACGAGTTTAACGAGCATCTTAAGAGTCGTGGAATTGTTCAACAACTTACGCCACCCGAAACTCCACAGAGGAATGGAGTGTCCGAGAGACGTAATCGAACCTTGTTGGACATGGTGAGATCAATGATGTCATTAACTGAACTGCCATTATCTTTTTGGGGTTATGCTTTAGAAATCGCTGCCTTTACTCTAACTAGAGCACAGTCATAGTCTGTTGAAATGACGCCATATGAGATATGGAATGGGAAGAAACCTAATTTGTCCTTTCTTAAAATTTGGGGATGTGATGCGTATGTAAAACGTTTACAACCAAACAAACTCGATCCCAAATTAGATAAATGCTACTTTGTTGGTTATCCCAAAAATACAGTTGGGTATTCATTCTACCACCACACCGAAGGCAAAGTGTTTCTCATGAAAAATGGAGTATTTCTCAAGAAAGACTTTCTCTCAAAAGAGATGAGTGGGAGGACAGTACAACTTGATGAGATTATTGAATCTTCGGCATCAGGTCAAAGGGCTGAGGAGCCGGAAGTTGTTCCGAAGGTCACCCCTGCGACTGAACCACAAGCTCGTGCATGTGATGCAGAAACTTCTAACAAGACTGTAGCTGAACCACGCAGGATAGGAAGAATTCGTTCAGAACCACTATGGTTCCAGAATGAAATATTCATCTTAGAAGGTGATGAACCTGCAAATTACAATGAAGCAATGGCGGGCCCCAACTTTGGGAAATGACTTGAGGCCATGAAATCTGAAATGGAATCCACGTACGAAAATCAAGTTTGGAACTTCGTAGACCCTCCGGAGGGTGTGAAACCAATTGAATGAAATGGATCTATAAAAGGAAAACAGACACGGATGGTAATGTCACCATCCATAAAGCTCGACTTGTCGCAAAATGTTTTTGACACTTTCGAGGAGTTGACTTCGACGAGACTTTCTCGCCGGTAGCGATGCTTAAGTCTGTACGGATTTTGCTAGCAATTATGCATATTTCAATTATGAGATATGGCAGATGGATGTAAAAATGGGTTTCCTAAATGGAAATTTAACCGAGGTCATGTATATAATATAGCCCGATGGTTTTGTCCATCCTAAGGATGCTAGAAATGTATGCAAACTTCAAAGCGCCATTTATGGACTGAAGCAAGCATAAAGGAGTTGGAACCTTCGTTTTGATGAAGTGGTCAAAGAGTTTGGCTTCATCCAGAATGAAGAAGACGCTTGTGTTTACAAGAAAGCAAGTGGGAGCGCGATAGCATTTCTAACACTTTATATGGATGACATATTGCTGATTGGGAATGACGTAAATTTTCTTAACACCACAAAAGAGTCATTGAAGAATTGTTTTTCAATGAAAGACTTGGGCGAGGAGCCGTATATATTGGGCATAAAGATTTATAGAGATAGATAAAGGCACCTGATAGCGCTAAGCCAGAGCACGTACATAAACAAAGTACTAAAAAGGTTTAGTATAAAAACGCCAAGAAAGCACTACTATGAAACTACTTATAGGTGGGGTTACTGTAGTGGCGGGCGGGATCTGGAACCCGCCACTGCTATTTTGGCCAGGTATCAGTGGCGGGTAGCAAATAGTTCTCGCCACTAGTATCTGTATAGCAGTGGCGGGTGGCAATAGGCACCCGCCACTGGTAAAATTTGACAGAAATAGCCGTGGGCTAAAGTCGTCAGTGGCGGGCGGTCTTCGGGAGTCGCCACTGGTATATAAGATACATGTGGTGGGCAGATACGGTGCCTGCCTCAGCTAATTTCGCATCCGTGTGGGAAATTGACACAAGTTAGAAGTGGCGGGTGGCTCTGGGCGCCCGCCACTGATGAGATCGCAATAAGTGTGGCCATTGTACAACATATTTCCCCACCCCACTCTTCTACTAATTCCCCCTCCTTCTTCTCCAAGCTCCTCTCCTTCTTCCTCCTCTCCGCTACTACCATTAATCTAGCACAAATCTTACATCCACCACCTTATGGGACCCATTTTTCCCATGTAGCTAGCCATTCTCTCTCTCTCCTCCACCTTAACTTAGGACACTTTCTCTCTCCCACCTCCATCTCCATTAAAAACACTCTTTTTCACTCTCTATCCCATTAATCTTGGTAGATCTAGCTAGGTTCACCAAATTAAACAACCCCCTTCCCTCCAAAATAAGTTAGCTTCCTTAAATTAGCTAAGATCTCTCATCGATCAATTCGATCTCCACCACCAAATCGGATACTTTAGGTGAGAATTAAAAACACTCTCTCTTTCTCTCTCTTCCCCCATTAATGTAGAGGTAGATCTAGCATGTACATTTGGTTGTGTGGTGCCGACCATCGATGCCGACACAACATTTGGTTGCTCGCGATGAATCTGCTTGCGATTTGTTGTCTTCTTTTTCAGGGAATAGAAATGAGTGCCAGCGTTTTGCCAAAACATTGATTCATTTCCGTTTCGTTGAATTTCTGGCACTGAATATGTCCCATTTTTGGCAAAGGTCATGTTGAAATTATAAATTTTGCCTCTTTTGAGAATATACTAATGAATTCCGTTATGTATATGTTATAGGTGGCGATCTAAAGATGGATCAAAGTTGGATGTATAACTCGGGTACCATCCGGGCATCAAAGAATTTCGTTGATGGTTTGATGAAGTTCTTAGTGGTTGCGGTGGAAGATATGACACGAAGGGGTGATGAGAAGATATCTTGTCCATGTGTTGTTTGTGAAAATGATGTTATGTACACACCCGGTTCTGGCAAGGTGCATCGGCACTTGTTAAAGAAAGGTTTCATGCCTGGTAATACAAGATGGACAAGTCATGGTGAGGTGGATGATTGGATGTCAGATGAAGACCCACAAGAAGAAGGGATGGAGTACGAAGAGGCTGGACATGATGAAGAGTCCGACGGACATGAAGAGGCCGAAGCGGATGAAGAGTCCGATGGACATGAAGAGGCCGAAGCGGACACGACAAGCATTGGGGGCAAGTTGGCCGGAATGGTCCAGGACCCTTATATGCAAGAGTTGATTTTGAAAGAGACGACGAATGAGAGAGGGGCTCTTAGAGAGGCTGCCAAACTGGCGACACTTGAGAAAGACTCAAAAACTCCATTGTATGTGGGTTGCATGCCAAAACATACGCGCCTCAGTGTCACGATGAATCTTATGGAGCAAGATATTGTCGGTATACCTGGATCTCCAAGCTTTGCTGGTAGCTTCTCCTCAAAGGGGTAGCTTTTATCATTGCCACCGGCTTATCTGGTTCAATGCTCTTTTTCTTGGTCTCTTAAGAATTTAGCATAAGAAGGAATCTTTATAATATCAGCAAGAGGCATTTGGAAACAAAGATTTTGTAACGCATTTGCAAAAGAAGCGTAAAGCTCAACATCAGAAGGGTTTTTTAGTGCCCTTGGATATGGATGAGTTTTCTTAGTTTTACCTTTTCTTTACCTTTTGCGATGGTTGCAGTCTTCTCTGGAGTCTTCCTCTTGTAGGGAGGTTTATCATGCTTCTCCTTTGCATTTTTCTGAGGTTCTTCCTGTTCTCGATGTTGAAAATATGCCCTAGAGGCAATAATAAAGTATTATTTTATTTCCATGTTCATAATTAATTTTTATATTTCTGTGCTATAATTGCAATGGTTCCTGAATATGAGATTTGGAGGAAAACTCATTTGCATGTGTGGAAACATAAACACCAAGCAGTTCCCTAGCTAGTCTCGCCTCTAAGACTAGCTCATATATTGCGTGATGATCTTGTTTTCCTGATAATGGGCATTGTTAAAGTAACAAGGATGCCGGCAATAGTGAGAACACATTGTTGGCTGAACAATGGTGTTGGACAGACCCAATTTACGATATACTGCGAGATTCCATCGTCACCTTGTTGTTGGTATTATCATATTATATGTTGACGTATACTGACATCCTTAGACCATGAGAATGTTGTAGACCTTCATACCGGACGGTTACTTTGGGGTTGCCAAACATTACCCATAATAGGGTGATCATAAAGGTAACTTTCGGGTATATCGGAAAAGTATGTTAAGGTACTCGATAGTTCAAGACTGGGATTTGCTCCTCCGACGATGGAGAGATACTCTCCGGGACCACTCGGTATTGCAGTACATTATGATTTGGAGCTTTGATCCGGCCATGTAGCAGGTAGGATCATTTTCTTACTACTTGAAGAAGAAACCTAGAAGAGGCCATCATCATCTGGCCAGACATAGCGTGATAGTGATCACTGGGATACTGGACTACAAAAATGAGAAAAGAAAACAAAACCGGTAACAAGGATAACTTGGTATTGTGATCAAGGAGTTGCTTCACAAGGATACCGATAAAAGTCTCGCCTCGGGTTTGGTAATGTATCACAAAGCAAAGGGAACTGTGTACGAAAACAAAAGGTTGCTCGATAAAGATCTTCGTGTATATGTGAGAATTAATATGGGTGTCCAGATCCCACTATTAATTATTGAATGGATGGTGTTCTAGGTCATGTCCGCATATTACCGAACCTGCTGGGTCACACGCTTAACAGTTAATGGTTTGATAGAGAACTAGGAGATCACAGGAGTATGAGAAAAAGGCACCGGAAATGTTTTGGATGTTTTCAGAAATGTTTCGGGAGGTTCCGGGAAGGTCCCGGTGATGTCAGAAATGTTTCGGAGGTGCCCAGGAAGGCCCTCGAAGGTCATGGAAGATTCCTAAAGGGTCTAGAACCTTTCGGAAGGTTCTAAGTGGTCCTAGTGGGTTGCTCCCTTGGTTGGACCAAGGGGCAGTAGCCACATGGGCCACATGGGCCCATAGTGGTGCGCCCCGCCAACTTAGGGGGGTGCAACAAACTTGGGGCGTGGGGAAGGAAGGGTTCCTCGGAGGATCTCCCCCTTGGTGCGCATGGAAGGGAGGGATCCTTAGGGGATCCTTCCCCCTTTGGTGTGACCAACCCTAGGAGCTGCCTCCCTCCCCAAGTCGTACCCCCCTTGTCCACCTATAAATAGAGGGGAGGGGGCAACCCTCCAGACACACGTCCAATGGCTACGCCCCTCCCCCCTGTGCCATCTCTCTCCCATCCAGGCCGGAAGGCTGCCCCTCTCTCTTGTTCTCTGGTGGCCCTTTGTCCTGGATGATGAAGTGCTACCGAACCACTGATTCGGTATGCATCGATACCACAAAGGGGTCGTACTTTCGAATCTCGACCGGGGGAAAAATTCTCATGGCTAGGAGGTAATACCTAGCTGCGGGAATCTACACGTCTTCACCAACGTCTTCTTCTCTGCTGTGTTTGTTGGTGAGATTGATCTACTGTTGCATCTTCATAGTGTTCCTGGACGTGTTCGTAGGTACGGATTTTTTTTATTCTGTACTACGTTCCCCAATACTGGCATCATGAGCGGTTCTATGAGTAGATGTAGGTACGACCTAGAGCATATGGTGATATGCGGGCATTGCACATGTGTTGTGCGGGTATTAGATTAGATCTAATTACTTGATGTTCATGTTGTTTCCCATCTAATTGTAGAATTTTTATCTCAATGGCATAATCAAATTTTTTTACAAAGGTTTGGCTTTCTGCGGTCCTTCTATGCTGCTCATAGTATGCTGGTTGCCTAACCAAAGTGATGATTCAGATTTTTTGGGTTTTATTTTAGTTGAGAAAGAAAATTTTTACAAGGTGATGGCTTCTAGATTTTGATCTACACGGGGTCACGCGTTTAACGAAGATTAGTATGGGGCTCGAGATTTTTAATAAAGTCTCGTGTCTCATACACACCAAAAGTTCTAACACATGAAGTAATCACGCTTGATGGTTACGTAGGTAGCAAACGGTTTGCAACGAAAACCCTAGTAGCCACGATTATTTGCAAAAACGATTAGAGGAGTCTAACTTGTTTTTGCAGGATTGCAAGTGATGCGGTATAGCCTTCGTTGATCCAATATGTTTGTATGAGATGGAAAATGATTGTAATATTTTTTTCATGGCCTGCGTGTCGTGAGTACGGCAAGCTGGCTGGAGCCAAATGATTGTCATTTATTTGGTTGACCTTCGTGTCAAACTTTATGTAATGCATTTATTTTATTAGCTATAGAGATATCAATAGTTATAATTGCGAGGACATGAAGATGGCGATCATGCATAGATGGACCTCGATGCTACGCCGTGCGGGAGGAAGGTGTTCTCCGCAAAAAGGCATTGAAGAAAGGGGACGCGGCATCCGGGATTTTCTTCGGCGCGAAGGGGCTATACCATATCACATATTTTATCCGCATATGATGTTTATCACTTTTATGCACCCAGTTTGATGTGCGGAAGACTTATTTTATTGGGTGATCCCTCACATAAAAATATCAAGTTGTTAGTGTTCATCCAAGTGTAGCACCATCTGGAGTACATGGCATTCTGAGGTGCTCCATGTCACATGGGTACGATAGGGTTGACGTGTATGAGGCGGGTGTGAACGGTTCGCGCAACAAGTGCACTCGGTTGTCTTAATGAGCAGGCAAGATCATCTTGAGTTCGGAACACGCCCATCGAAAGATGAACAAGAGTCACATGGAGATGTGATCGGCAAGTTGGCCTACCGGTCTAATTCTTCGTCATCAGTGATGTCACATCAATGGCAAAGTAATTGAGATACGGATGTTGAATCACTAATAATCAATATGAGGGATATTGGTTTTAGTGGGAGCGCACTCTAAATTAAAATTGTTAATTTGAGTTGCAATTAATTATGAACAATGTCTAAGTGAATTTGCATATTTTGTTGTAGATAAGATGGCACGCAACACCACGTTTAACTTAGGTCCGATGCTTGAGAAAGAGAAGCTAACTGCATTTGGTAGTAACTATGCGAACTGGGTCCGGACCCTGAGGATTGTCCTTAGGAGTGCTAAGAAGGAATATGTTCTAGAGCGACCTCTCGGTGATCCACCACTCCCGAATGTCCCCGTGGATGTTGCGAATATCAACACCTCTCATACTGATGACTACAATGCAGTACAGTGCCTGATGCTTGCTTCATGGAGCCATAGCTTCAAAAACATTTTGAGAACTTTGGCGCCCACCATATTGTGGTGGAGCTGAATGCTTTGTACCTAACGCAAGCAAGAGCTGAATGTTATGAGATAACCAAGGCCTTATGGGACTGTAAGATGGCAGAAGGAAGTTCCGTAAGTGAGCACGTAATCAAGATGGTTGATTTCTGGCACAGGTTGGAAGCTCTGGGCTTTCCGATCCCCACAACACTCTGCACTGATCTTCTCCTTATGTCTCTCCCGCCAAGCTATAATGGATTTATAGTGAATTATAATATGAACGGGATGGACAAGAGCGTGAACGAATTGTTCGCCATGCTCAAGACTACGGAGGTTGGAATGCAGAAAGACGCCAGTCATGTGATGATGGTGAATAATACCACTAGTTTCAAGAAAAAGAGCAAAACCAAGAAGGGCAGGGGCGCCGGTAAGACTGACGCTTAGGGAAAGCCTAAGGGTGGCCCCACTAAAGAGACTGAGTGCTTTTCCTGTTAGCAAAAGGCTCACTGGAAGAGAAATTGAAATAAGTACTTGGCAGAAATAAAGAAGGCTGGAAGGTCCAGCTCAGGTATAAGTGTTATACATGTTATAGATGTTTTCCTTGCTGGATCTCATTGTAATTCTTGGGTATTTGATACCGGATTGGTTGCTCACATTTGCAACTCGATGCAGGGACTACAGAGGTCATGAAGTCTGGCAAAGAATGAAGTGCAGATGCGTGTCAGGAACGGTGTTCAAGTTGCTATTCAAGCCATCGGCGTTATGCCTCCACGTCTTCCTTCGGGATTCGTCTTAGAACTTAATAATTGTTATTACGTTCCAGTCTTATGCAAAAACATTATATCTGGATCTTGTCTATTGCAAAGTGGATATTCGGTTAAATCTGAGAAAAATGGTTGTTCCATATATTTGAAGGATATGTTTTATGACTGTGCACCTATTGTGAATGGGTTGTTTATCATGGATATTGAATGTAGTAATCACATCTTTAACACTAATGCTAAACGTCTTAAGAAGACTGATAAAACAAATACCACATTTTTTGTGGCACTGCCGCCTTGGTCATATCGGAAAGAAACGCACGCAGAAACTCCATACTGATGGAAGTTTGGAGTCTTTTGATTTCAAATCATTTGACAATTGCGAGTCCTGCCTGATGGGAAAAATGACTAAGACGCCGTTCAACGGCCATATGGAATGGGTGAGTGACTTGTTGGAAATTATACATACTGATGTATGCACTCTGATGAGTATACCGGCATGCGGTGGATATCTACACTTTGTAACTTTTACTGACGACTTAAGTAGATATGGTTATATTTACTTAATGCGGAAGAAGTCTGAAACTTTTGAAAGGTTCAAACAATTTCAGAACTGGGTAGAAAATCATTTTAACAAGAAAATCAATTTCCTACGATCAGATCGTGGAGGAGAATATTTGAGTTACAACTTACAAGTTTAACAAGCATCTTAAGAGTCATGGAATTGTTTCACAACTTATGCCACCCAGAACTCCATAGAGGAATGGAGTGTCTGAGAGACGTAATCGAACCTATTGGACATGGTGAGATCAATGATGTCATTAACCGAACTGCCATTATCTTTTTGGGGTTATGCTTTAGAAACCGCTGCCTTTACTCTAAATAGAGCGTTGTTATAGTCTGTTGAAATGACGCCATATGAGATATGGAATTGGAAGAAACCCAATTTGTACTTTCTTAAAATTTGGGGATGCGATGTGTATATAAAACGTTTACAACCAAACAAACTCGATCCCAAATTAGAGAAATGCTACTTTGTTGGTTATCCCAAAAATACAGTTGGGCATTCATTCTACCACCGCACCGAAGGCAAAGTGTTTGTCATGAAAAAATGGAGTATTTCTCGAGAAAGAGGTTCTCTCGAAAGAAGTAAGTGGGAGGACAATACAACTTGACGAGATTATTGAATCTTCGGCATTAGGTCAAAGGGCTGAGGCACCGGAAGTAGTTCCGGAGGTCTCCCCTGTGACTGAGCCGGAAGCTCCTGCATGTGATGCAAAAACTTTGAACAAGACTGTAGCTGAACCACGCAGGACATGACGAATTCGTTTAGATCCATTGTGATTCCAGAATGAAGTATTCATCTTAGAAGATGACGAACATGCAAATTACGAAGAAGCAATGGTGGGCCCCAACTCTGGGAAATAGCTTGAGGCCATGAAATCCGTAATGGAATCCATCTACGAAAATCAAGTTTGGAACTTGGTAGACCCTCCAGAGGGTGTGAAACCAATTGAATCTAAATGGAACTATAAAAGGAAAACAGGCGTGGATGGTAATGCCACCATGCATAAAGCTCGACTTATCGCAAAAGGTTTCCGATAAATTCAAGGTGTTGACTATGATGAGACTTTCTCCACGGTAGCGATGCTTAAGTCTGTACGGATTTTCCTAGCAATTCCTGCATATTTCAATGATGAAATATGGCATATGGATGTCAAAATGGCTTTCTAAATGGAAATTTAACCGAGGACATGTATATGATACAGCCCGATGGTTTTGTCGATCCCAAGGATGCTAGAAATGTATGCAAACTTTAAAGGGCCATTTATGGTCTGAAGCAAGCATCAAAGAGTTGGAACCTTCATTTTGATGAAGTGGTCAAAGAGTTTGGCTTCATCGAGAATGAAGAAGAGGCTTGTGTTTACAAGAAAGCAAGTGGGAGCGCGATAGCATTTCTAATACTTTATCTGGATGACATATTGTTGATTGGGAATGACAGTAAATTTTCTTAACACTACAAAAGAGTCATTGAAGAATAGTTTTTCAATGAAAGACTTGGGCGAGGCGGCGTATATATTGGGCATAAAGATTTATAGAGATAGATCAAGGTTCCTGATAGCGTTAAGCCAGAGCACGTACATTAACAAAGTACCAAAAAGGTTTAGTATAAAAATGCCAAGCAAGCACTACTAGGAAACTGCTTATAGGTGGGGTGACTTTAGTGGCGGGTAGGATCTGGAACCCGCCACTGCTATTTTGGCCAGGTATCAGTGGCGGGTAGAAAATAGTACCCGCTACTGGTATCTGTACAGCAGTGGCGGGCGGAAATAAGCGCCCGCCACTGGTAAAATTTGACAGAAATAGTCGTGGGCTAAAGTCGTCAGTGGCGGGCGGTCTTCGGGAGCCCGCCACTGGTATAGAAGATAGCACTGGTGGGCAGATACGGTGCCCGCCATAGCTAATTTCACATCTGCGCGGGAAATTGACACAAGTTAGCAGTGGCGGGTGGCTCTGGGCGCCCGCCACTGATCAGATCGCAATAAGTGTGGCCGTTGTACATCAGCTTTCCCCACCCCACTCTTCTATTAATTCCCCCTCCTTCTCCAAGCTCCTCTCCTTCTCCCTCCTCTCCACTCCCACCATTAATCTAGCACAAATCTCACATCCACCACCTTATGGGACCCATTTTTCCCATGTAGCTAGCCACTCTCTCTCTCCACCTTAACTTAGGACACTCTCTCCCTCCCACCTCCATCTCCATTAAAAACACTCTCTTTCTCTCTCTAGCCCATCAATCTAGGTAGATCTAGCTAAGCCCACAAAATTAAACAACCCTCTTCCCTCAATAATAAGTGAGCTTCCTTAAATTAGCTAAGATCTCTCGTCGATCGATTTGATCTCCACCACCATATCGGATACTTTAGGTGAGAATTAAAAACACTCTCTTTCTCTCTCTACCCCCATTAATACAGATGTAGATCTAGCACGTACATTTGGTTGTGTCGTGTAGACCATCGATCGCGACGCAACATTTGGTTGCTCGCGATGAATTTGCTCATGCTTTGTTGTCTTCTTTTTCAGGGAAGATGAAACGTTGATTCATTTCCGCTTCGTCGCATTTTTGGCACTCAATATGTCCCATTTTTAGCAAAGGTCATGCTGAAATTTTAAATTTTGCATATTTTGAGAATATACTAAGGAATTCTGTTATGTATATGTTATAGGTGGCGATCTAAAGATGGATCTGTAACAGCCCAAATTTCAGACCCAAAGTTTTTGCAAAATAAAATTTTGCTAGAGATAATATTGATAACTAAATTGGATGTTTCTTTAATTTTGAAGTCCTTTAGGTCTCTTCTTTTCAAATCCTCTCCTCAAATTAAAGAATTTTTGGTAAAAAATTATGATCTTGATAACTTTGCTCAAATTCTTCCATTGCCTTTAAAAAAAATCAGTAGGAAATGTTCTATAAAAAAATGGCCCCAAAAATAAATGCTTTTATTTTCAAACTCGGAATAGCCACTATTGACTTGGTAGTATTAAAATTAAGTTTTATAAAAATGCCATAAATTGTTGGTAAATCACATTATGCCGATAGATCACTTTTATGCAAAAACCCATCCTACTATTTTGAAAAATTTGAGCAAACCATCCACCTTTCAAATCTGTCCTAATTTGAGCTTATAACTACAACTATATTAAATATTGCTTGAAAAATTCCAAAACTTTGCCATCTTGGGGTCCTTCTGTAATAACTCTTAAGTCCAGAAGCTTAGCTCTATTCGCATCTTTAAAGTCCACCAAATAATTACCCAAAGCCTTGGTTTCGAATTGAATTTGACCAAAACTTGCACTTGCAAGTCCTTTGTTTTGCCAAACCAATCATGCCATCATCTGTATCATCTAAAGAAGCTTCGCTCTGCCAAGTTTCACATTCAACAAAATTCCCTAGAGCAACCTAGCATTTCATCAAACAGCTTATGGGCATGACTGAATATTGCAATCTTCTGAACTTTCATTTTCAACTAGCTTCTTTTTCCAAACCAGCCCTACCTTTCACTCTAGGATACATAGGAGCTCAACCCTGTCAATTTTATTATTCAATAAAGCACCCTAGTTTCCATTAGCATTTTGTCCAGCACCTTGAGTGCATGTCTAGAGCGGGCAGAGCATGAGTAGAGCACCTGTTTGTCACTGTCGGCATCGCCGTCGCACCGTTTCCCTGCTGCCTCCCCGGCACGCATGGCACTCCCAGATAGCTTCGCGAGCAAGCACCGCGTCTTGCCGACACCCCCTTGGCCTCTAGTGCCGACCAGCCACCGTCCAGCGCTGCCGCCCATAGCCGCTGTCTCGCGTACGGCACCGCCCGCAGCACCTGGCGCCAGTCCGAGGCCGCACATGCACCACACGCTCGCCAACCACCCGAGATCATCCGTAGCTCACCGACCATGCAACGGCCTCAACCACCGCCATAATGGCCTCCACCTCCGTGTCCATCTTCGGGAAGCTGCAGAACCGACCTCTACCCGCTATAAAAGCCACCCCAAGCACGCCCTCATCATCGGCACCAATTCTCCTCCCTCTACGAGCCTCCCAGCGCAGCTAAACGACCAGCTACTGACCTCTACCCGCTATAAAAGGCCAACCCGAGCACGCTCTCATCATCGGCACCAATTCTCCTCCCTCTACGAGCCTCCCAGCGCAGCTAAACGACCAGGCGCGGTCGTCTTCTCCAAATCCGGCGAGGATAGCCATCACTGGCTCTCTGTTGACTCCGATGGAACCAGAGCCTCCCCCTCCTATTTTTCTTCACCAGCAGCTTCCCCTGACCACCCCGAGTACTTCACGCACACCAATTTCATCAAAAACAACCCATGGCCAAAAGCTCCTTTTGGCCGCCGCCGCCCGCCGGAGTCCACGCCACCGGAGCTCCAGAGCTCCCCGGCGACCGTACAATACATCCAAAGGATCGCCTGGACCCTCTTAACACGCCCATGTGCTCAGGTCCCCGGGACTCGCCGTCTATTGCCGGCAATCACCGCCGGCAGGAGCTCCCCTGCTCCCGCGCATGTGGCTTGACTCGGGTCAAACCCGACAAGTGGGCCCCAACGGTCAGCCTTTTATTCTTTTCCAAGTTTACGTTTTGTAACGATTCAATTTATGCTTTCACTACAGGGACACGTATTCTCCTCTGAACCATTTTCTGTTTAACTGCTGAGGACCCAGAAATGATTATTATATTTGCAAACAGGCCGCTGGCACTAAGACCTTAATAACTTTTTATTCTTAACTCCTTTTTAATTGATTCTTTTTTGTTATTCCTTATTTTCCCTCTAGTTTATTATAGTATTTATTTAAAAATATTTCCAAATACTATTCTGTACTGTCTTGAGTTTATGTGCTTTCTTTAATTATTTGAAAATAGGGAATTGGAGGGAAAATGATTTTTCCAAGATTTGTGGAGTGTACCCAATATTCCAACATGCTCAAGGCAAGCATCTTGAACATTTGATATGATGATTGCTTGGTGGTTTGCTTAGCTAGAAAATTTGAAGATGGCTATGGTGATGTGGAAGTGTATGCATACTTATGGTATGGCATGTTTGAATGATTGTTGCTTAGGTCCTAGCTTGATGAAACAAGAATATATATGTTGTCCATGTTATGCTACCTATTCTGGCTAACCTGTAGGAAAGAAATTTTGTCACAACTAAAAGTGACCGAGAAAGTTGAAGCCATGTTGGGACATGGTCATATGAGTTGATTTTGGCATCTTGGGACATGCTGTGGCCGTGGCCCTGTTTTGGTGCTGCTGTTAAGAGAAAATATATTGTGCTAACCCACTACAGGAAACATAAACCTCCAGAGTCGACCATAGATCGAGTCTTGTTACCGTTAACCCCAAAGTTTTTTCGTGCTACCACATGTTCCTATATGGGAGGGTATGATTTAGTAAGTTGTTAACCCCTTCCCTGCACACACCATACATAGGGGCCAGCATGAGGGTGCCATGGCCCTGGGTAAAGTCTGTCACCTGGTCTGGGGGCATGAGTGTTTCCGGTTAGGACCGAAGAGGAGTGCACACATAGTTGCGTGCGTTATAAATATGGTTGTCTGCTCATGCTAATCGAAGCTCGAAGCTTCCCCGAATTAAGGTTTTATTTGTCCGACGCTTTGGGTGATTCCTGGCTCGGAGAATTAAAACTGGTGTGTTTAGGTCAGGCGTGTTTTCAAATAGGAAATCTCTCATTGACACTCTGGTGTTGGCAAAAGAAACCCTTTACATGTGGGTAAAGAGCGCAACCTCTGCAGAGTTTAAAACCTATTCGAATAGCCATGTTCGTAGCTAAGGACGTCAGTTTGGAACGGTCAAGTGTCGGTCTAAGTGTCGATCTTCGGAGGAAATAACTAAATAAAGAATTGATCATGAAGCACTTATACTTGACGATTATTATTGATGCTATTATGGACTAACCCTTTCTCTTATATGTATTGTTGAGTATATCCTGGGAAGGTTCTACCTCCTGGATACTCATTATACTCTGTTTGATACTTGTGTGCTTTTCTTTTCTTATAAGCCCTTTATGAGGCGTTGCAGAGACACCCGACTGTGGCATTTATTTTCAAGACCTTTCAAGGCGTCGCAACAGACACCCGATTGGCACTTCTTTTCAAGACCTTTTGAGGCGCCGCGAAGACACCCGACTGGCTTGTGTGTTATTTTGTTTTTGGATTCTTAGGACGGTCCTACCTCCTGGAACCCACCTGGCATTTGGTTTTATTTGGATTAAAGCCCTTTGAGTGGCGTCGCGAAGACGCCCAAGTGTGGCATTCTGTTATGTTTTTCTCTTGGGTTCTTTCGGGACGGTTCTACCTCCTGAACCTGACTTTATTTTTGTGTGGCAATATGATTACCTATACCTTGTTAATATTGTTTGGCTAAGCTCTATTTTCTATGCAGATATTATATTCATATGTGATTGCATACAGATATCTTTCGAATATATATATCTTGAATGATTGATGTTATGTTTTGTTATTGGATTGATGATATGAACATTCAAAGGAAGTAGTTGATCTTGTTAGAATTGCTTGTCATAATCCATGATTAAGATGAAGTTGGATTTTCCTCACAAGTTTAAGATCACATAAGATCTGGTTGTATTGTTAAGATAGAATATTTCTAGCCTATGGTTAAGAGACGGAGTAGTAATCATCAGAAATCTGAAATTTAAAGTAACCTGCCTTTAACCTTGTATCTTTGTTAATTTAATAGCATGCTTTGGTTGACCTCATGCCATGTCATAATAATGTTTGAACCTGCTTGAAAGTTTAAATGCATGCACTCTGCCCGCTTTCATTATATCTTTTGTCCACGATGTCTTGCGAGTACATTCAAAGTACTCACCTGGCTTGTTGATTGGCCAGATTCTGGAGAAGAGGTGCCAGCCTAGGAGCCTGAGATAACGATCGTGTGAGCTAGGAGTGAACCCAGTCAGCCATTCCTGTGGGAGTGAAGCCTCACCGAGATAGTATCATTCTAGTTGTTTCCGCCTTCCGCTACTAGAAACCACTGATGTAAATTCTTTAGACCCTTACGGTCTTAAATTCAAACCTTGTAATTGTCTGGTGATCTGTATCAAGGACGTGTCCACTAGTTTTAAATGATATTGGGGCTGGTGATGACAAGGGGGCTATTCTAGGATTTTGTCCCGGGAACTGGCCCTGACAGCCTTGGTATCAGAGCCAGGCCGACTGTAGGTTAACCCTAGCTTAGCATGGTCATTTTCCATTGGTTTCCCTCACCGTCCAAGCCTTTCACTATTCTTAGTCAAGTCTAGCCTATCCGATAGCCTGAGCAGTGGCCAACCGACATCTTTTGATAGTCGCTGCCCAACCTATCAACCTAGGCCATTGGCCGTGCGTCTGTGCCAGACACCTGAGTTGTCCCATCCGCAAGCGTGTGATGGAAGACCCTGTTGGCCTATAAAGGAAACTTTGCCTCAACCCAAGATAGTACAACCTCCACCCTCGCTTAGACACCCCAACCACCAAGATGTCTGGTGCCATCGTTTGCAATGAGACCACCGCAGTTGAGCTTGGAGACTTCGTAGCCATCCTCGCCAATGTCACTTGCCGTGCCCTTGGTACAGAGGAGCCCCCGGAGTATGTGGTGTACCGGGAGCCAGTAAGTGATGCTATCAATCACTTCTGGGCTACCGTGCACATCTACGGGAGGGGCACTACATCAGAACGTCCCTATCGGTTCACCGGAAGGACGACATCAGAGGAACCCCAAGCCATCCAGCTTGCACCTGAGAGGCTATAGTTCAACTCCGGCATTGGTTGCCGAGGGTTAACATCCACCCTTTCTTCTACTATCCTAGCCGTGACGGCTATGGTAGCCCGACCCAAGTCACCAACGGAGACCATGAGTCGGACCCTGCTCTTCTGCATCTGGTGGCTACCTGATAGTGCAGGAGACACTCTTCAAACAGGTCAACAATGATCTGATTGCAGCCCGCAGGGTGCTTACCCTCCTGACCCCGGTGAGTGTGAAGCTGCACCCGCCACCGGCACCCCAGTAGTGCTGTTCGGAAGACCCGTCAAACCTTCCAGGTCCGCTCCGGTTGTCCAACCGGGCAATGCATTCGTTCACCCGGAGGAACTTCGCCGCCTGTTGGAAACCTACTCCAATGGGACTGTGACTACAACAACCCTTGAGGGGCACCGTCGTCACCGCAGCCCTATGACTCTCGCTCCGACCCCAGCCAGCTCTGAAGCTGAAATGCATGGGGAAGTCCCAACATCAGCTAGACTCACCCGGCTAGATGTCAACGATGTGGACTGAGCCATGAGACTAGTTGTCGAGTCGTCGGTGGTCCTGTTGTTTTGTAACCCTGTCTTCCCATGCCTTGAAAGTTGTAATGGCATGTCAGTAATATAATTGTTGGACTTCTTGTGTGCTAGTGTCTTGCTTGTGAGTTGCTTGATTTTGCATGACCTGTTTTGTATGTGGTGCTCGTTTGCATGATATGTTTTGAACCCCTAGACTTTAATTGCCACTACCACCTAAACCTAACCGACCAGTACAGTATAACGTTAATTCCCTTTTGGGGATTGAGGTTTGACAGTTTTACTTACCCCAGACAATCCTATGAGAGGACCTATACCCAAATTGTACTTGTGCCGCATCCTATTTTCAACCCAAGCCAGTTGGACCCAAGACACTCTATAAGAGGCCATTCCCGTACCCCAACATCAGCAACCATCTACCTTCTTCATAGCTATCATAACCCAGCCACCCAATGTCTCACCCAGGAGCCTAGCAGAAAACTCCATACGCAAACCTCAGTAGTTTTGTTAAGGTTTTGTGGGATTTTGCCCGCAATACCCTCGGTTCCGCCCACCAACCCCAGGACAAGGTATACAAGCTGAGGATCGCCTCAGAATCCTCGAAATACTGGGCAGTTGTGCAAATCCTGCCAGGAAATTTAAACCAAGACCCTCCGTATATTTTTTTCATCGGAAGATCCATGCCAACCCCAGGCATGGCCATAGAAGTCGCCGCCTATGAAGCAGTTACCCGCCTTCGATGCCCAAGGCTAGCAAAAGGAAGTACTATTACTTCCCGAGCCGCGTAGCATTCAGAGCAGAAGTAACGTTCCGTTGTGAATGAATAGAGAGAGATCCAGCGCTAGCCAACCTCATTCAATATGTGATGGCCCAGGAACGTCTAACCCAGCAACTGATGGATTATCTTCATTTTCTTGTTGTTCTGAATCCCCAGATCGCCATTGGAGGACCACCCTTGCCAACTCAGGAAGGACATGTTCTTCGTCTTCTTCCTCCACTTCCTCTGGAAGAGGAGTGTGTTCCAGAACCAGGAACCTTTCCACAAAACCCAGTAGATCTCACCTTTGGGCCATAGACGGCCATGAGTGTGTTAGTTGTAGTGTGTAGTGCTTGTTGGATGCATCATGTGACTTTTGTATGCCATGGATGTGTTGCTATGATTGTGTCTTGAGTGTGCCCTTGTTTGTTGTGGTTTGTGTTTAACCTTTCGACCCTTAACAAATCTCGAGGATGAGATTTCTTTAAGGGGGGTAGGCGTTGTAACACCCGAAATTCCAGTCCCAAAGTTTTTGCACAATAAAATTTTGCTAGAGATAATATTGATAACTAAATTGGATGTTTCTTTAATTTTGATGTCCTTTAGGTCTCTTCTTTTCAAATCCTCTTCTCCTTAAAGAACTTTTGGTAAATAATTATGATCTTGATAACTTTGCTCAAAATTTTCTATTGCCTATAAACAAAATTAAGTAGGAAATGTTCTATAATAAAATGGCCCCAAAATAAATGCTTTCATTTTCAAAATCTGAATAGCCACTGTTGACTTGGTAGTATTAAAAATAAGTTTTATAAAAATGCCATAAATTGTTTGTAAATCACGTAGATCACTTTTATGCAAAAACCCATCCTACTATTTTGAAAAATTTGAGCAAACCATCCACCTTTCAAATCTGTCCCAATTTGAGCTTTTAACTACAACTATATTAAATATTGCTTGAAAAATTCCAAAAATTTGCCATCTTGGGGTCCTTCTGTAAAACTCTTAAGTCCAGAAGCTCAGCTCTATTCACATCCTTAAAGTCCACCAAATAATTCCCCAAAGCCTTGTTTCAGAATTGAATTTGACCAAAACTTGCACTTGCAAGTCCTTTGTTTTGCCAAACCAATCATGCCATCATCTGTATCATCTAAAGAAGCCTAACTCTGCCAAGTTTCACATTCAACAAAAATCCCTAGAGCACCCTAGCATTTCATGAAACAACTTATGGGCATGACTGAATATTGCAACCTTCTGAACTTTCATTTTCAACAAGCTTCTTTTTCCAAACAAGCCTTTCCTTTCACTCTAGGATACATAGGAGCTCAACCCTGTCAATTTTCTTATTCAATAAAGCAACATAGTACAACCTCCACCCTCGCTTAGACACCCCAACCACCAAGATGTTTGGTGCCATCGTTTGCAATGAGACCACCGCAGTCGAGCTTGGGGACTTTGTAGCCATCCTCGCCAATGTCATTCGCCGTGCCCTTGGTATAGAGGAGCCCCCGGAGTATGTGGTGTACCGAGAGCCAGTAAGTGTTGCCATCAATCACTTTTGGACTACCGTGCACACCTACGGGAGGGGCACTGCATCAGACCGTCCCTATCGGTTCACTGGAAGGAGGACATTTGAGGAACCCCAAGCCATCCAGCTTGTAGCCTGAGAGGCTAGTTCAACTCCGGCATTGGTCGCCGAGGGTTAACATCCACCCTTTCTTCTACTACCCTAGCCGTGACGGCTATGGTAGCCTGACCCAAGTCGCCAACGGAGACCATGAGTCGAACCCAGCTCTTCTGCATCTGGTGAGCTACCTGAGAGCGCATGAGACACTCTTCGATCAGGTCAACAATGATCTGATTGCAGCCCGCAGGGTGCTTACCCTCCTGACCCCGGTGAGAAGTGAAGCTGCACCCGCCACCGGCACCCCAGTAGTGTTGTTCGCCCCGGTTGTCCAAACGGGCAATGCATTCGTTCACCCGGAGGAACTTCGCCGCCTGTTGGAAACCTACTCCAATGGGACTGTGACTACGACAACCCATGAGGGGTACCGTCGTCACCGCAGCCCTGTGACTCCCGCTCCTACCCCAGCCAGTGCTGAAGCCGAAACGCATGGGGAAGTCCCGACATCAGCTGGACTCACCCGACTAGAAGTCAACGAAGTGGATTGAGCCATGAGAGTAGTTGCCGAGTCCTCGGTGGTCCTGTTGTTTTCTAACCCTTTCTACCTGTGCCTTGAGAGTTGTAGTGGTATGCCGGTAATATAATTGTTGGACTGCTTGTGTGCTAGTGTCTTGCTTGTGCCTTTCTTGATTTTGCAGGACCTGTTTTGTATGTGGTGCTCGTTTGCATGATATGTTTTGAACCCCTAGACTTTAATTGCCACTACGACCTAAACCTAACTGACCAGTATAGTATAATGTCAATTCCCTTTTAGGGATTGAGGTTTGACAGTTTGGCTTACCCCAGACAATCCTGTGAGAGGACCTATACCCAAATTGTACTTGCACCGCATCCTGTTTTTAACCCAAACCAGCTGGACCCAAGACACTCTATAAGAGGCCATTCCCTCAAGATCGTGGTTTCTTTTGCCCAAGGCAAACAGCTTTGAATACTTGATATGGTGATTGCATGTTTGTTTGCTTGCTAGAGATATATGCATGTTTTATGGTCAATTTATTTAGGGGCATATCATATGACATGACTTAATTGCACAATTACATGAATATTATTTATCTCCAAAGAAGTTTATGGTATGACATGTTGATATGCTTTTGCACTTGTTGTGTGCTATGTTGTGCTTGCCCTTGCTAACTTGCAGGAGCAGGAACGATGATGTCACGTAGTAGCATGACCGGAAGGGAGATGACGATGTAGTTGCATGGCCATGTTTTGAGGTTGAAGCATGTTGGAGCATGACGGGTTGTAGCCCTATTTGGTACTGATCTTGAGATTATATCTGTTGTGCTAATCAATGTAGGTAATAAGAACCTTCAAAGTCGGCCATAGATTGAGTCTAGATGGCCAATATCCCCAAACTTGAGCGTGCTACCACATGTCCCTATGTGGGTAGGGTTTGACTTAGTATGTTGTTTAACCCCTCACCTGGACACACCTATAGAGGGGCTAAGTGGGGGTATGTTGTCGCTGCAGTGTGTAAAGCCAGCCACTTAGTTTGGGGGCATGAACCTGTCGGTTGTAGCTGAGTAGGGGTCGCTCCCCTTTGACCCGGTGGAGGGTCCCGCGCGCATTATAAATAGAGATATGTTGGTTCATGCTATTCGAAGCTTTTGTAGAGGCTTCCCCACTTACATGGTTAATTGTTCTGAAGCTTAGGGGATCGGAAGGTTGAACTGGTGTGGTAGGTAAGGTAAGTAAGCAACCCGACGGTCATATTGGGAAATCCCTAGCCGGCACTCCAATGCGTGAGTGTGATGCTAAAGGCCTTAGCAGGCGACAGGGGAAATCCTTTCATGTGGGTAAAGAGTACAACCTCTACAGAGTGTAAAACCTATTTGAATAGCCATGTCGGCGGTTAAGGACTTTAGTTCGGAGGGGTCAAAGGGTTGGCCTAGGTGTCGATCTTCGGAGGGGATAATAACCTTAAAGAATTAATTATGAATTACTCAATATTCGTTTATTATAGATATTGATATTGATTATGATATTATTGTGGACTTACTTTTTCTCTTATATGTTGGAGTATCTTCTGGGAAGGTTCTACATCCTGTATACTCTGTTAATTGCTTCTTTTTACTTTCGGTGCTTACTGATCTTTTGCTTGTTTTGTTTTGCCTCCTTTATGAGATGTCGCATTAACATCCGACTGGTTGGCTATTTTATTTTGTTGTCGTGCAGACGTCCAACTGGATGACTATTTCCTTTGTTTAGCTCCTGCATGAGATGTCGTGCCGACGTCTGATGGGTTGGCTATTTTATTTTGTCATCTCCTTTTTTAGCCCCTTTATGAGACGTCGCATTGACGCCCAACTAGTTGGCTATTTACTTTCTTTTGTTTATTTTGGCTGCCACTTGTCTGTGACGTCTCATTGACGCCCGAGTAGTTAGCAATTTTGTTTCTCACTTTTCTCTTTGGATTCTTTTGGGATGGTTATACCTCCCAAGAATCTCCACTTTACTTTTGATATTTTTCTCCTGAGGTTCTTTTGGGATGGTTCTACCTCCTGAGAATCTCCATCTTATTTTGTCCATGTCTTGTTGATATTCTTTACCTTCCTTGTTTGCTAACCCTTGTATTTTATTATGTCATTATGATAACCCTATATTAATATATGGCCCTTGCACATTGTAAACAATTGTTGTTGCTAACTTGATATTCTAAAGTTCATAGAATGACATGAGCATATGCATTCTGCCTGCATTCATTATATCTTTTGTTCACGATGTCTTGCGAGTACATTCAACGTACTCACCTGGCTTGTTGATTTGGCCAAATTCTGGAGATGAGGTGTCAGCCTAGGAGCCCCAAATAGCGACCATGTGAGCTAGGACTGATCCTAGTCAGTTGTTCCTGTGGGAATGGAGCCTCTCCAGAGTTAGAATTCTGCTAGTTGCCTCCATTGTCCACTTTGACTGTTGTAAACCTTTAAACCTTTATGGTCTTGTATATGAACCTTGTATCATATGGAGATCTATATCAAGACTGTGTCCACCAGTTTTAAATGATCTTGGGGTTGGTGATTATACGAGGGTCATTCCGGAATTTATTCCGGGAGCTGCCCTGACAACTAGGTTTTAGGGTCGCCTTCGACCCCAAGGCAACCAAAAGGGTTTACCCTAGGTTTTAGGGTCGCCTTTGACGCCGAGGCAACCAAAATGGTTTACTCTAGGTTTTAGGATCGCCTTCAACATCTTATCAGTTTCTATAAGGCAAAATCTTCTCTCTTCTCTCACAACCTCTATGTGCCATACGCATACATACATACATACCTAGCAAAAATTTAAAAAATAGCTAACTAACTATTCTTTCTTCTCTCTTCGCTCATGTCATCTCATCTTTATTCTCTCATCTCTCTTCCCCCCAAAAAATCACAAACAAACCTTATATACCATCACATGTCACATTAATAAGAAGTAAAAAAATTGCTCTATTAGTGACATACTACAACAAAGTCTATGATTCTATCATCTTCAAAGTATATGATTCTACACATAGCACATCACTAACACACACACATACCACATCACCAACAATTTCATCAAGAATTGGAACAAGATAAACACATATATAGTATATACACATAGCACATCACCAACACACACACATCATCGGTCTCGTAGCACTAAAACACACACACACACACATCATTAACACACACACACACACACATCATAGAGAGAAGGAGAGGAAGTGCTCACCAGGAGGGCAGGGAGGAGGGGAGGAGGGCGGTGGTGGCCAGCGGGGAGGACGGGCCGGGGAGGACGGGCGGCCGGTGGGAAGGCGATGGGCGTCGGTGGAGGAGGAGGACGAGGGGCGGGGCTGGTGGAGGGAGTTCTGGCGTCGGTAGCGGTGCGGCGAGAGAGGAGGAGGACGAAGGGGTGGCGGCGGGGGTCGGGGTCGAGCTCGGGGAGGCAGGGGAGGAGGGCACAGCGGTGGAGGGAGGAAGGGGCGGCAGAAGAGGTCGCGACGGCGGCGGTGGCGATTTAGGTTTAGGTCGGGTAATTTGGGAGAAGAGGAGGGGACGCTGGGGAAATTTTATCTAAGTCCTATTGTAGGGGTTTGCCGACTGATACGATGTTTGCCGAGTGTTTTTCGTTGGGCACTCGTCAAAACCCCTTTTTTTTCTTTCATTTAGTTTCTTTTCTTTCTTTCTTTTCTTTTCTTTTCTTTTCTTTTCACCAAATGCATTAAATGACTAGAAATGCATTTAATGACTTAAATATAGCAAACGGACTCGGAAAAATGCCAAATTTTGACATCTGACATCTGATGGTGTATGTTGAGTGTATAAAAAGTTTCAAGGCCAACAAATGAAGCAACACATCACTTCGCATGCAAACCTGACCCGTTCACTCTCGAAACCATGATTTTTCCGCGGAGATGGTCCGGTTTCTAAGCAGTTTACATGACAACTTTTGTGAAACATTCTCAAATTTTTACCATAGCTTCTAGGGGTTATATCATGACACCATGCCATGTCTCATCTTTTTCTGACTCCGTTTGGATTTTTTACAATTAAAAAATCAATAAGCTACATGTTGGTGGCCGAGTCTTGGCCCCCTGGTGTTTGACACTCCTTTTCGTTTGTTGGATAAGGACTAAACATCGACTCAAGAACACAAATAGGGTTTTTCAATCCATTTCTGACCATTATTTCATGTACTTGCAGTTTAAATTTTAATTACATCCATTAAATGCCTAGAAATGCATTTAATGTCTTAAATATAGCAAACAGATCTGAAAAAGGTCAAATTTTGACATGTAACATGTAATGGTGTATGTTGACTGTAGAAAGAGTTTCAAGGCAAACATACAAAGCAACCCGTCACTTCACATAGAAACCTGACTCGTTCCCTGTCGAAACCACGATTCTTTCTTTGAGATGGTCCGGTTTCTAAGAAATTCATGTGACAACTATCTTGAAACATTCTCAAATTTTTACCACAGCCTCTAGTGGTCATATCATGACACCATGCAAAGTCTCATATTTTTCTGACTCCGTTTGAGTTTTTTTAGAATTAAAAAACCAATAAGCTCCATGTTGGTGGCCGAGTCTTGGCCCCGTGGTGTTTGGCACTCCTTTTGTTTTGTTTTATAAGGCCTAAACATAGACTCGAGAACACAAATAGGATTTTTCAACCCATTTCCGGCCATTATTTCATGTACTTGCAATTCAAATTTGAGTTATATCTATTAAATGCCTAGAAATGTACTTAATGTCTGAAATATAGCAAACGGACCCGAAAAAAGGCTAAATTTTGACATGTGACAAGTAATTGTGTATGTTGAGTTTAAAAAAAAAAGCAATGCTCAAAGATGTGTATGAAAGACCATCTCAGTGTCTAAAACAAATAGCAAAAAAAAAAAGAGTAATAGTGACCCCGCATCATCAAGCAGTCCAGCAATTGAGTGCGCCTTTTTTGCAGCGCTAACGGTAAGTAGCTTTACAGCCGGCCTTCTTTCTTGAGAATGCCTTGGATCTTTTCTCATAAAGTAAAACTTTAGTCGATCGGAACAAGCTAGCCAGTCATCATTTCTTACAGGCTAAGCTAGCAGCTGGGCCTGATTAAATTTCTGGAAAGCTAAAATGGAGGACTCCAGCAATCAAGCTGGTGATGATGGGCTGACCGTACGTACGTGTGTATGTCCTACCATGTGGAGTGCTTGTTGTTTCCTTTAGCTTTCCACATCCATTAGCAAGTCGTCGCGCGCCGATCCAGACTCCTCTCGATCTGGGCCCTAGCTTGAGTGCCGATGAACTGCATGACTTTTCACACCAAAATAGGTCTGCCTTTAATTGCATTAGAGCTTAAAAAGAGGAGTTGCTACAGAACAGAATTGTGCATTTGTTGATGTTTTTACCATGTAAAACATTACGATAGTGATTTTTCTGCACTACGAATAGTACCTGAGAAGATAACCATGTTCTTTAAATACGAAACTAGAGCTCGTCGGTGCCGATGGCATGCAGTCAAATTAAGAACAGAAAAGAAAAAGGCAGGACTCCTTGTTGAACTCGTGTCCAACAAGGCAGGTTAAAGGAAGAAGAAACGTAAGAGATTAAGTTATTCTGTTTGCAACGACTAAGTACCAACAGTCGTCCGAACCAAGCCAAGCAAGGAATTCCCCAGGTCGCAGTTTATATAATAAAATAAGGGCCTTGTTCGTAAGTTTTAGCAGGTCCCAGTTTTGATACTGAGTTTGGACGATCGTGAGATGAAAGTCACCTGAACTGGTTGTGAAGTTTTGCTTTAATTGTGAATCCTGGGAATTTTCTTGAGTAAAACCCATTCGGTTGCTGTGAGGTTTGGTTTTTGCCAAGTGTGGGATTTTTGGCAACATACTGCATCTTTTGTTAGGTCACGAACAAAATTCATCTGCTGTATCTCTATGGATTCCTATTTCATGAAGATCGGGCCACCCTGACGTATACTCTATCCCTGTGCATTTCTGTGTCACAATTTTTTTTAGAGGGACTCCTACCATTGGTTTTCAGTCACATACTTGTGAGAGAAATAGTAAAACAGTACTGTAGCATTTAAAATTATATTAATGTTATGAAATCCCCATTTATGTGGATGTCCATAACCTCCATGACATCAAAGCTATAACATCAATGGCATTAGTGGTGTTAACATAAACTCATGTAACTTTTGTGTAATCAATCCTCCCATGCATGGCTATATATATGGAGTATGTATGTACGGTGGTAATGAGAACAAGAATAAGAATATCCAGCTTCATCTCTCGCTCTCTCAATTTTATGCATTCAGTTATACATTTTCCAGCAGTCCATTAGTAGTTATTATATAACAATTAACAAACTAGTAGCACTGGGGATTTTTGCTTTTACGTGACATGGAGGGCACATGAGCTAGCTGAACCTAAATTAAAAGAGAGCAACGAGCAGATGGCTTGTTTCCTTTTCTTTCCCGTAAGAGAGCCCTAGACCACACAGACCAAGCATCTTTCTTTTTTGTGCGCGCTTGTAACGCATTGGTTGCGTGAGTCATGCATCCACTAGCAGCTTCCTGCCCTCAACATTCATCTTTCCTTTCTTTGTTAGCGTGAGCAAGCTAACCAGTCCAAGACTTGCATCTGCCTGCAGCCTGAGGGAAATAATTGAGGAGGAGAGGCCACCGCGGCGCTCCCGGCCGCCCGCTGAGGATTAGAGGCAAGGTTAAGTCGCATGTGATTTCTTTCTTTCTTCATGCATTGCATGTGTCAATTGTTGGGTATGAAGGTACGCGCGGGCAATCGATGGCGGAGTGGTGCTGCTGCCTGGGGCAGGCGGCCAGCATAGCACAGCTGGCCGGAGTAGACGCGTCTGGGCTGATCAGCATGATCGTGGAGGCGGCGCGGACGGTCCGCCGGAACAACGAGGAGTGCCGGCAGCTCGCCCGCCTCGCCGAGCAGATAGATAGGCTTCTGCGGCGGCTGCAGGACTCGGAGATGGCAGAGCACCCGGAGACGCGGGATCCGCTGGAGGGGCTCAAGGAAACGCTTGGGCAGGCGTGCGTGCTCGTCGCGTCATGCCAGCGCAGCAGCATGGCGTACCGCTTCTGCATGGGCTCCCAGCTCGCCGACAAGTTCCGCGCGGTGCAGAAGGAAATGGACGACTGCCTCGGCTACCTGCCGTTGCTCTTCCAAAACATCACCTACGATCACCACACGCGTCTTCTAAGAGAAATTCTCAACGCTGTTACTCCTAGTCCTAGTCAGGTAATTAATTACACACAAGCATGCATATGCATTCCTGATTCTGCGTGCACAACTGCAGACTGGTGCTGCCCTAACAATGTACACGAGATAGATCTAGAGAGAGACTAATTTTGTTATTCCAGGAAGGCGCGCAGGCAACTGCTGATCTCGGGTCGGTTAGTCATTCAGACCGCAACATTGCCAGGTACCATTCTTGAAATATCCTTGAAAAGCTCGTCTCACAACCTAATTCTTCTCTTATCATCTTCAACACTTCTTTTTTAGAAACAAAGCGGAGGCCGGGGTTAACTTAATGACGCCCTTATAAACACAGCAGCCCACACAACAGAGCACAACACAACACCACAAACTGAGGGCACAACCGCCCAAAGAAGAAAACAGCGAAAGATACAAGATGCTGAAGAATCAGCTAACAGACACCGAACACAGCAAGCTCAGAAGCTTGACCATCAATGTCCTCGTCCGACTCCACGATCATGCCAAAGAGGAGACGAAGCCAAGGAGGCGGCTCACCGCCGGAGGAAGCCCACGCTTTGTTAGTTCCCGGAGGCCAAATACCGACACCACGCCATCCGTCTCCGCCTCTGAAGAAGGCCCCCTGCCCTCGCCCTGGATCGGAGGACGCCGCACCGTCGGCAGACATAGTTGCTCACCCGAAGGCATGCATGGACATAGACCAACATGTTGCCAAGGGGAAGGACGACAGACACAGATGCCTCACCTTGCCAAGCAACCTCAGACATCGCGTCGCCCACCTTCGAAACTGACCACCGCGTAGGACGCAAGCTGCCGGATGAGAACGCTGAAGAAGACGCGGTGTAGAGTAGGGCCTCCACGCCTCCGAACAGAGCCATAGCGCTCGCAAACCTGCAGCACAGCCTATGAACC
Source organism: Elymus sibiricus (assembly GCA_039707655.1). Classification (NCBI taxonomy): domain Eukaryota; kingdom Viridiplantae; phylum Streptophyta; class Magnoliopsida; order Poales; family Poaceae; genus Elymus; species Elymus sibiricus. The sequence goes on from CM077676.1 coordinate 21,584,469, forward strand.
TGGCCTGCCATGGAGACATGGCGCCATTGAAGCACACACCAACTGCCACCAGCTGCCCGCCACCCACGCCAAAGCCTCGCCCGCCACCCTACTGTTCCAAGACGGCGCCTTCATGAGGGTGACAACGCTAGAGCGCCGCTGCCGCCCAAATCAAGAGATTTCGGGTTTTCACCCAAGGTACGAGGGGGGGGGGGGGGGGGGGAGGGGACGGACCTCGATGGCGCCTACCGGAAGGAGCATGGTGTCTGCAGCATCGCCGGCATCGTTGCCACCACCGGCCAAGGGTTTCCCCCGGTCCATGCCCCCAGCCACAACCACCCCAACCAACCACCAGATCCGGTGAACCAGAGGCCGCCGGAATCCTGGGCCGGCGGGGCTGGACGAGGAGTGCGCGGAGGGGCAGCAGTCTTCAAATCTGGCGCCAAGAGCCAACGGGGCGGCCCACGCGCCGCAATCCATGGCCACCGTCGCCTCCTCGGACACGCGACCAAGGGGAGCAGCCAACAGCACCCGCATTCACCACCTGCCGCCGGGATGGCGTTGCCCTCGCCGACGAGGCCGCCGCCTCAGATCCAGGAACCCCCCGCATGGACCGTGGGACGGCAAAGAGCCTCGCCGCCACCTTCCTCGGCGGACGCTCAGGCTTGCCCGGTGACCACCTCAGGCAGCGGCAAGATGAGGGGACGGGAGGGAAGGAGAAGGTGGCGGCACTAGGATTTCACCCTCGAGTCGCCACTGAGGGACGACGCGAGGGTCGGGGGGTGCCCTGAAGATTGTTCGACATGAGGTTAATATTGAGTTAAACTTCATCTTCAACACTTCTCAAAAATGAATTCAGTTGTGACCGTTTTTCCTGATCACAGGGCTAAAACACCCAGGTTCCAACCTTATGTTAAGGCTGAAACTCAGCCAACCACAATCCATAGCGTCCACATAGGCAGAAATAAATATCGTTCATGGTAAAAGCACCTTAGGAATCAAGCCTTGTCCATCGGTGGAGGGAGGGGCAAGGGATGCATATCTTTGGGGGCTCATCGGCTAGGCAGAGGGGCTTGGGGAGGCGACATGTTGGTGTCCGAGGAGCTCGGTGATTGTTGGGGAGGGGCTCGTCAGTGTCGGGCTTGGGAAGGAGGTGGATCCAACGTTGCTCGGGAAGGAGGCAGAGGGGCTCGGGGATGGGGTGAATCTGGTGGCACTTGGGGAGGTGGGGTTAGGGTTGGAGAGATGAGGAGGGACCATGAGGATATATAGGCACAGAGTTACTAGTGATGGGCAATTTTTTCACCCATCACTGATGACTCATCACCATTGCTGGGTTACGGTGTTACCCGCCACTAATGATTTATCAAATCCTTAATTTTATAACACAAGGCAGATAATATATAGTTCATAATTAACCCATAATTTATAATACAAGCCACATAATACAAGCAAGATAAAGAGCTACAATTACTTTAAAAAATTCCCCTCAAAATTCATCCAATGGGGCATCAGCATCAGAAGGGCCCGGCACATGTGGGGCAACCGAATTAACTCTAGAAGCTAACTCTTCCATCACCCCACTTGAAGAACTTACCCGTCTAAGGGTGATCAACCACCTGGAATCGGACTTACAACGGGAACTTCTTGTATAACACGGTCTGAACGATGAAACCCTTGGAGTACTTGCCGACCGGGTTCTCCATGGCTAGGTGCAGGGTGCCATCAGTCTGCCCTATGTTCAAGTCCAACGCCTCCATGGTGATCTGGCCGAGCTCCAATGTCAGCTTGGAGGAGCTGCCAGTGAGTGCTACTGATGATGATGAAGCTTGATGGAGTATAGCTAGTAGTCGATCGATTGGAGAGGAGAAGAGGCTTTGGCGATGTGCTTTTATACTATACTGACTACTCGTATTCCCACGCGTGTAATACATATTGACTCCTTGGTACTATATATTGAGTCATCATTACTGATCATGGACCCTCGATACAAATCACGACTCTTCATTTCACAAACCAATGACGGGCCAAAAATTTACTCGTCATTGGAAATTATCAGTGACAGGTCACTAATATTCGTCAATGCTGACTTCTTTCGGAGAACCTCTTGAAATACTCACCAGTGACGGGCAAGGAACTACTCATCATTGGAATTAGTTAGTGACTGATCAAAAACCATATCCGGTCATAGATGAGTGTTAGTTACTAGTGATAGATCATTTTTTCGCCCGTCAGTGATAACACCACTCATGACCAAGACTATTGCCCATCATAGATGGGTGTCACTCACTAGTGATGGCTAGGCACACTACCCGTCACTGCAAGTCAAGAGTGATGGATGCATATCCGGCTCTTCATTGATGACTTCTAGGGAAACGACCTTCGGCCACATGGTGAAGTAACCACTGACGGTTATTTTTCATTCCCATCAGTGATGTATAGTTACCAGGCAGTAAAATTCTCGGCTGTGATCCCGACCTAGGATGATGTTTATTGTAGTAGTGATTTCTGACCGGCGGAAGTACTTTATAATTTTTTCCTTGATAATATCTTTAATATTTGCAAACTTTTTTTACTTAGGATCTTAGAATTTTTTTTTCACTTGGGTGGAGTAATGAAGCAAAATCCTTCTAAAATCTTAGAGACAATGTAAATTGGGGTGAAGGCAGCACTGAAGCGGCTTGGGCTGCATCCCAACCTGATTTGGTGATGTAGACTTTGGCGGCTTCGATCCATATGTATTCCCTCCGTTTTAAAATAGAAGGGGTTTTTGATTTTGCAAAGTCTCCAATATGCAACTTTCACCATTACTTTTTGGATGAGTATGTAAGTAAAATATTATAAAAATTATATTGTGACACAATTTTTAATGACCAATATAATGGTACCATGTGAATCTCACCAACCTAAGTCGTTTTTAATTAATTAGTGGTCAAAGATAAAGAAGTTTGACATTAGGCTTCTAAAAGGACATCTATTTTGAAATGGAGCGAGTAATATGAAGTGTTTGTTTAATCTGGAATATTGTTTCTACTTAGCGTCAGAAAGCGGCCTCTTACACAATCCTATTTCCGCCAATCCTAACTACTACTATTCCCTTTATTAATCTATAAATATCCAGATAGCATCTGTATCTCATCCCCTTTCTTTATATTGGATTCATTTACAAACTTAACGAACCATCATTTTCGGAGCTTCAAAAGGGCAAAAGGTACCCATTATGTCCAAAATAATGGAAAAATTTCTAAATATTCTTTTTATAATATTCAATGAGGACAGGTGTAAAGTGAAAGGTAAATTGGAAAAAGTTCAAGCGCCAATGAGACCTTTCACAGTTAAGAAAGGCTATTTGGGAGGTACGTACTCCCTCTGTTTTTATTTACTCTGCATATTAGCTATGTCCTAAGTCAAAATTTATAAAGTTTGACCAAGTTTATAGAAAACAGTATAAATATTTACAATAGCAAATATATTTGATATGAAAATATATTCAATAATGAATCTAATGGTATTGTAGATGTTAATAAATTTTACTATAGACTTAATCAAAGTTTACAAAGTTTGACGTAAGACAAAGCTAATATGCAGAGTAAATAAAAACGGAGGGAGTACTTCACTTCTGTGGACTCATCTACCTTTTCACAAATTATAAATTAGGGCCCCTTTTTCATTTTAGCTAGTCCCTCTGGTCACAAATAAGTGATGATCGGACACTGACAATTAATGGCCCTAACATGCAACTTTGACCACAATTCCTATTAAAATATATTTTCAAATCTTGTAAAATGATAATAGTATGAAAGTTTTAGACAAATTTGTACATATTATTTTCATAGTTTTTATTGACCAAGTTAATAAAAGGTTTCAATAAATGTATGATAAGACGTCACTTATTTTTCGCCGGAGGGATCAGTTATATTTTTTGCTTCTCCAATAATTGATATATCAAGCGCACCGACTTATACCAGTTTTTTAGTAGGCCCTGAAAACATTCTGGACGAAGTATCAACCGAAAACCAAAGATGGTGGTGGCCTTTCTTGTGGCCCTGTAAGAAGATAGGTGCTGCTTCCAAAATTGACAGGCTCGTTTGTAATAATGGAACAGGTAGTGGGCTAGCTATACACAAAAAGTCGAAGTATAAAATCACGCCTAGCTTCCATGCTAATTTCCACTGTGACCCTTAAATTTGAAGAAACAAATAGAGTTAATTTGCCGATGTCTCATTTGTCTGTGATATGATTCTCTAAACTACAGGCCTTGGAAAGTTCGCCTTCTCTCACCTGGCCGATGCTACGAGTAACTTCTCACTGGAAAACCGGATTGGATTAGGCAGTTTTAGCACTGTTTACAAGGTGCATGCTCTTTATGATTTGGTATCCTTTTGCATTCAGCAAAAGGGCTCTTGTATAGTACGTACTTGGGACTTATTTTAACTCCTTTTGCATGCAATGCGCAGACTGATATATACTACGTACAACAAGTAGCATATATATTACTCCCTCCGTCCCATAATATAAGATCGTTTTGCAAGCTGTTTTAGCTTGCAAAACGATCTTATATTATGGGACGGAGGAGATATTTTTGTTCTTAAAGATACAGTAATCGATCATCGCTTGGTCATGCATGTTAATTTATGCTTTTCAGGGCCGATTGCATGATGGGCGCGAGGTTGCCGTGAAAAGATTTACAGCGGCATTCGAATGTCGATCTTCTTTTCAGTTTGAGAATGAAATCGATCTAATTCGAAAGCTTCAGCACATAAATATAGTTAAGCTTCTAGGATATTGCATCCAGAAGGGAGAAAGGATCTTGGTCTTTGAATATATGCCAAACGGAAGCTTGGATTCCCACATCTACGGCAAGTTTCAGCTAGCTTAATTAATTACGGATCTAACTCGTTCTTGGTGCCAAACAAATTGTAGTGTTTAATTACTTACGCATGCATGTTGCAGCCACGAGTTCAAGACGAGTGGCGTTGGAATGGTCCACGCGCTCCCGAATAGTGAAAGGTGTAGCTCAGGGAGCTCTGTATCTGCACGAGCTCTCCGGGCCACGTATCATCCACGGCGATCTGAAACCCGGCAACATTCTCCTGGATTCTGATATGAAGGCTAAGATTAGCGACTTTGGAATATCCAAGGCACTGAAGCCAGGTTCAGATGTAGACTGCACTGGAGTCGTAATGGGATCGCGGTAAGACTTGATGCATGTCATGTTACATTGCACGCGTGGCTCGTTTAATTTATTTTTCCTGACATATATATTGTTTCTAAATGTTTTGGCGAGTTATATATATTTTTATTTTCATCAATCTTTCAGTGGGTTTATCGCCCCCGAATATATAGAAGCAGGTTGTTTCTCCGTCAAGTCCGACGTGTACAGCTTTGGCGCGATGGTTCTTCAGATCATCAGTGGAAAAAGAGGCCCTCCAGCTACACTGTTGGGTGAATCCCGTGATTTTGGGCCTCTAAATGGGTGGGTAAGTAAGCGAAACTCATTCAGTATTCCACTATTAGTTTAGTTCATTACTAATTATATATGCTGATGAAGTAAGTCGCATCCGCAAGAAAAAGTTTCTTAAAATTTGTATGTTTTCACTTTTCAGGCATGGGATTTGTGGTCAGAGGAGAAACTGATGGACTTTATCGATCCATCGCTGCGTGGTGAGCCTCGCATGGCCGAAATAATGAGATGGATTCAGATCGCACTGCTGTGCGTCCAAAGGCTTCCGGCTGAGCGGCCCAGTATGTGTGACGTTCTTCTGATGCTCAACTGCGAGCGTGTCATCTTGCGTGACCCTAACTTGCCAGCTTACTATACACTAGAAGAGATACGTCACACGAATCATATGCAAAGCTCAAGTTGATGCATGTCCTGTAAGTTTAGGTTCAAGCTAGGCCTAGTACTACTAGCTCGGTTCTTTCAATGTTTTCTCAGTGTAATTAAATCCGTGTATTTTCCTTCGCCTTGTCGGAGTAGTTTGTTTCTCTCTCCTGTGCGCAGCCCTTCAGCACCACCCGCACTCTCCACTCGATCCTCAGGAACCATTCCCTCTTCCTCTCTTCCTTGGTTCACAACCAGATCAACCAAGGAGAAGGAGAAGACATAGATCCGACAAAAGATTACGACCCACAAGGAATGTCACATTTTCTTGTTCATGTTGGACCTATGTGCTAAGTATACTACTTTTTATAGAAAACTAGCAAAGTGGCCCGCGCAAATGCACGGGCTAGAATTTAGCAAAGTTAAGTTACTGAGGTAATATCTCAGCCTGTCATAATGTGAACAGACTTCTTTTTAATGGCATAAATATATATGACCATTTGCAAACATATAATGGCATAAAATCTGGTTTATGTAAGTCGAGATATTGTGATATGTACCTACTTTCATAATTTACTGAAGCCATTTTCCCGAATAGTCTGCACAATGCTTTGAGTAAAGTTTTTCTGAGTGAAGGGATGATAATGTCCCAAAGCAAAGTAGCCTGCCACCTCAGTCTTTGTCCTCGACATCAGCAACCTGGCTTCGACGTTGCATTTCCTTCCACCTCTAGATTCCCACTTCTCCCTTTTTCATGTCTATCTCTTATGTTTGTTTTCTTTTGATTTTCTAGTGCTTAGATCATAGTGTTTTTCAGTTCAGACTCATTATTATCTTAGCTCCTAGATTTGGTCTGAGGACATATTATTCACACCTTATTTTTTTTCTTAATGATTACTTAATGTACTAATGATGGTAAGCAGTTATTTATAAATTATCCATTTCCAACTGTATACAATGAAGCCAAGCTAATGTAAGTAAGTCACTGCTTAATAGTTACAAATGTTTATTTGTTCATCTCTCTACACTTTTTCCGGGCATGCGATCGATATCAACCTTGTTAGGCACATACCCTCATTCATATCGAGAGATTGAAAAATTGAGTAGGAAATTTTTTAAGCATCCAGTGGTTGTGTTTTTCTAATACATCAATCCTAAGGCGGGTGTTTTTGATTCCTGTTGATATTTTACAGGCATTCTACCTTTTGTACTTGCCCGTCAAATACATTTAATGTATAAAAGATATATGTCTAGGATTTTTATATGATTGCGTACGCTTTTCAGGCAAATTTGGAATTATTTTTAAAACAGTTTGTTGGAACTGAAAAAAATGACAGCAAACATTGATAACTTGTGGGCATAAATATCGTATACTTAAACTGCCCAACCAAAGACAAAATCTATTGTGCTATAATTATTTTCTCCCGTTTAAATTTGGTTTACGATTGGGCACCAAGTACAACAGATGTAGAGAGCCAAAACACATACGAAAAGATAATATATGAATGACCAATGGCATTCAGGAAAGAATAATTCTTAATACTTTCAGTTGAGCTGCATATATTATAAATATGCAGCGGTTCACGACATGAGTTTCTGAAGCATAGTGCTGATGCACACTTCCATGCATGTTAAATATGACAGTTTGCCTTATGTGGATAGAGAAACTTACTTTCTTCTACTGATCACATTATAACACAATAAATTGCAGATTTTGGATGTGTCCTTTGGTTGGTAGCGGAAACAGATTACGTTAATTAGTATTCTGATGAAACTTTGTCCGATTCAACATGATACATGTATATATCTTAAGATTGGCATAAGGCAAAAAGTTGAATAGAGACATAAATATCTACATATTAGAAGATGTGTTCTAGCCCTATCGACAGAATCAATGGACCAATCAAAAGAAAGACACATACATAACAATATCTAACCTCATGGATGTGTACGTGATTGAAGTTTTCCGTCTTCACTCACGCTGCCAATTCATATGCAGGGACTGGATCCTATCCCCAATCGCCTCTACCTATAATAACCTATGGCCTTTTGGATGTATACGTGCATGAGATTTTCCATCTCTTTCTGCAAAAAAAAGAACAGATTTTCCATCTCTCCTCACCAGCCAATTCAGACGAAGTGGCCGGATCCCATCAGCGGTTGACGTGATGTGTGGGTAGAGCTGGCCTGCGGCCGCCGTAGGCTTCTAAATCTCTTAGTTGAGCTGCCTTGAGAGGAGAAGCGCTCAAGACATGAGTCATCTCTTGTACTTGCATTACGCAGATCAAGATCGAGGCCTTGTTTATCGTCATCCTCGAATAGGAGTGCAGGAGTTGACGTTGCCTCGATGCTCACATAGATAGCGCCGCCAGGCCCGTGGAATTTACCCTGATGCATAACGCCACCACATTCAGCCGTGATGGCTCAAGGAAAGGAAAGCAGGATCTCCCTTTTTTTAGGTGGGAAAGAAGGAGACGTGGATCATGGCAAAGGAAGGCACGATATTCTTTGTAGGGAGAAGCATGATCTCCTTTTTTTTGACATCAGCAAGATCTCTTTTTCTTAGATGGGAAAGAAGGATACGTGTATCATGGCAACCAAATTTGATGAAACGTTTTTTTACTAATGGCATAGGTGGGTAATTTATCACAATTTAAATGTCAAAGAGATATTATCAAAATCTAATGGTTGTTGTTTTACCGTGCGTTAAACTGATGGCCAGATGTTTCTGATTATTGTGGGATTTTCTAGCGAATTTCTCTATTTTTGATCCGTATTTTCCTTTTAGTAGATAATAGATAGATGGAAGCTTTTATTATCCTCGGCCTCTGCATCCTTAGATTTTTCTTATTTTTTTGAAAAGGAGGATGACCCCCGGCCTCTGCATCTAGGAGATGCATGCAGTCACTTTATTAATTATTCACAAAGACATAACAAAGTAATACATCAATATGTCTGAAGTCACCATCTTGACAACATCTGTAGCTACTCCTATCCATTGATGAAGGGGTGCAGAAAGTGTGAGCCGACACTACCGGAATAAGGCACGTTGCCGACGGCCCCGACTATGCCGACGGGGGCCGTCGGCATAGATGGCGATATGCCAACGGCTTAAGGCAAATCGTCGGCGTAGTTCGGCCGTCGACATAGCACTATCTATGCCGACGGGGGCCGTCGGCGTAACGAAGCCGTCGGCATAGGCCGTGATATGCCTACGCTGGCCGTCGGCATAGACAGGCCGTCAACATATATGTGGGCCCGGACACCCGGTGGTTAACTGCCGTTTGACGCCGTCAAATATATGCCGACGGCCCTAACGGTGGCCGTCGGCATAGATATGCCGTCGGCATAGCTTTTGCCACGTCATCAATCCGCGGCACGTGCCACGTCATCGATCCGTGGCACGTGCCGCGTCATCGATCCGGGGCATAGCTATGCCGACGGCTTAGATATGTATTATTATTATTATTTTTTTCTAAATTGAAACTTGATTAATTTAAATGTGCCTTATCTAAACATGAACATACATAGATATACCACGCGTGTCTGTTGGGCCCAGTTTGCCGCCCGGTCAACAGTGCCAGGATTAGACGGGACGGGGTACTTGGGGGGTAGCTATGCCGCCAGGTCTTGCGCTGGGCCCTCCACACGCAAGAGGGCCCAGCGCAAGACCTGGCGGCATAGCAACCCCCCCCCCCCCCCCAAGTACCCCGTCCCGTCTAACCCTGGCACTGTTGATTGGCAGATCTAGGCCTTTGACTTTCGCCGGACGGGGTTTGACCGATGGACATTTTCACCTAGTTGTGATAGGCCAACCCATAGGTACGCTTCAGATCAAGGTCCGGGCACAACCCACCAAAAGATTCCCTCCGTGTCTGCCCGACGTGGCCGTTTCCCCCCTCCATGCGACGGCGGCAGCGACGTCCGTGAGGGGGGTCACACTACGGAGCCGCGTGCCGGGTGCTTGCACCTGCCACCACACTTCCAGACATGCAAGAGGGCCCAGCGCAAGACCTGGCGGCATAGCTACCCCCCCAAGTACCCCGTCCCGTCTAACCCTGGCACTGTTGACCGGCGGATCTAGGCCTTTGACTTTCGCCGGTCGGGGTTTGACCGATGGACATTTTCACCTGGCTGTGATAGGCCAGCCCATAGGTACACTTCGGATCAAGGTCCGGGCACAACCCACCGCAAGATTACCTCCGTGTCTGCCAAACGTGGCCATTTCCCCCCTCCGTGCGACGGCGGCAGCGACGTCCGTGAGGCGGGGCACACTACGGAGCCGCATGCCGGGTGCTTGCACCTGCCACCACACTTCGAGAAGTGCAAGAGGGCCCAGCGCAAGACCTGGCGGCATAGTTACCCCCCCAAGTACCCCGTCCCGTCTAACCCTGGCATTGTTGACCGGCGGATCTAGGTCTTTGACTTTCGCCGGACGGGGTTTGACCGATGGACATTTTCACCTAGCTGTGATAGGCCAGCCCATAGGTACACTTCGGATCAAGGTCCGGGCACAACCCACCGCAAGATTCCCTCCGTGTCTGCCCGACGTGGCCGTTTCCCCCCTCTTAGTGACGGCGGCAACGACGTCCGTGAGGGGGGTCACACTACAGAGCCGCGTGCCGGGTGCTTGCACCTGCCACCACACTTCCAGACGTGCAAGAGGGCCCAGCGCAAGACCTGGCGGCATAGCAACCCCCCCAAGTACCCCGTCCCGTCTAACCCTGGCACTGTTAACCGGCGGATCTAGGCCTTTGACTTTCACCGGACGGGGTTTGACCGATGGACATTTTCACCTGGCTGTGATAGGCCAGCCCATAGGTACACTTTGGATCAAGGTTCGGGCACAACCCACCGCAAGATTCCCTCCGTGTGTGCCCGACGTGGCCATTTCCCCCCTCCGTGCGACGGCGGCAGCGACGTCCGTGAGGGTCACACTATGGAGCCGCGTGCCGGGTGCTTGCACCTTCCACCACACTTCCAGACGTGCAAGAGGGCCCAGCGCAAGACCTGGCGGCATAGCTACCCCCCCAAGTACCCCGTCCCGTCTAACCCTGGCACTGTTGACCGGCAGATCTAGGCCTTTGACTTTCGCCGGACGGGGTTTGAGCGATGGACATTTTCACCTGGCTGTGATAGGCCAGCCCATAGGTACACTTCGGATCAAGGTCCGGGCACAACCCACCGGAAGATTCCCTCCGTGTCTGCCCGACGTGGCCGTTTCCCCCCTCTTAGTGACGGCGGCAACGACGTCCGTGAGGGGGGTCACACTACAGAGCCGCGTGCCGGGTGCTTGCACCTGCCACCACACTTCCAGACGTCCAAGAGGGCCCAGCGCAAGACCTGGCGGCATAGCAACCCCCCCAAGTACCCCGTCCCGTCTAACCCTGGCACTGTTGACCGGCGGATCTAGGCCTTTGACTTTCCCCGGACGGGGTTTGACCGATGGACATTTTCACCTGGCTGTGATAGGCCAGCCCATAGGTACACTTTGGATCAAGGTTCGGGCACAACCCACCGCAAGATTCCCTCCGTGTCTGCCCGACGTGGCCATTTTCCCCCTCCGTGCGATGGCGGCAGCGACGTCCGTGAGGGTCCCACTACGGAGCCGCGTGCCGGGTGCTTGCACCTTCCACCACACTTGCAGACGTGCAAGAGGGCCCAGCACAAGACCTGGCGGCATAGCTACCCCCCAAGTACCCCGTCCCGTCTAACCCTGGCACTGTTGACCGGCGGATCTAGGCCTTTGACTTTCGCCGGACGGGGTTTGACCGATTGACATTTTCACCTGGCTGTGATAGGCCAGCCCATAGGTACACTTCGGATCAAGGTCCGGGCACAACCCACCGGAAGATTCCCTCCGTGTCTGCCCGACGTGGCCGTTTCCCCCCTTCGTGCGACTGCGGTAGCGACGTCCGTGAGGGGGGTCACACTACGGAGCCGCGTGCCGGGTGCTTGCACCTGCCACCACACTTCCAGACATGCAAGAGGGCCCAGCGCAAGACCTGGCGGCATAGCTACCCCCCCAAGTACCCCGTCCCGTCTAACCCTGCCACTGTTGACCGGCGGATCTAGGCCTTTGACTTTCGCCGGTCGGGGTTTGACCGATGGACATTTTCACCTGGCTGTGATAGGCCAGCCCATAGGTACACTTCGGATCAAGGTCCGGGCACAACCCACCGCAAGATTACCTCCGTGTCTGCCAAACGTGGCCATTTCCCCCCTTTGTGCGACGGCGGCAGCGACGTCCGTGAGGGGGGTCACACTACGGAGCCGCGTGCCGGGTGCTTGCACCTGCCACCACACTTCGAGACGTGCAAGAGGGCCCAGCGTAAGACCTGGCGGCATAGTTACCCCCCCAAGTACCCCGTCCCGTCTAACCCTGGCACTGTTGACCGGCGGATCTAGGTCTTTGACTTTCGCCGGACGGGGTTTGACCGATGGACATTTTCACCTGGCTGTGATAGGCCAGCCCATAGGTACACTTCGGATCAAGGTCCGGGCACAACCCACCGCAAGATTTCCTCCGTGTCTGCCCGACGTGGCCGTTTCCCCCGTCTTAGTGACGGCGGCAATGACGTCCGTGAGGGGGGTCACACTACAGAGCCGCGTGCCGGGTGCTTGCACCTGCCACCACACTTCCAGACGTGCAAGAGGGCCCAGCGCAAGACCTGGCGGCATAGCAACCCCCCCAAGTACCCCGTCCCGTCTAACCCTGGCACTGTTGACCGGCGGATCTAGGCCTTTGACTTTCACCGGACGGGGTTTGACCGATGGACATTTTCACCTGGCTGTGATAGGCCAGCCCATAGGTACACTTTGGATCAAGGTTCGGGCACAACCCACCGCAAGATTCCCTCCGTGTCTGCCCGACGTGGCCATTTCCCCCCTCCGTGCGACGGCGGCAGCGACGTCCGTGAGGGTCACACTACGGAGCCGCGTGCCGGGTGCTTGCACCTTCCACCACACTTCCAGACGTGCAAGAGGGCCCAGCGCAAGACCTGGCGGCATAGCTACCCCCCCAAGTACCCCGTCCCGTCTAACCCTGGCACTGTTGACCGGCGGATCTAGGCCTTTGACTTTCGCCGGACGGGGTTTGACCGTTGGACATTTTCACCTGGCTGTGATAGGCCAGCCCATAGGTACACTTCGGATCAAGGTCCGGGCACAACCCACCGGAAGATTCCCTCCGTGTCTGCCCGACGTGGCCGTTTCCCCCCTCCGTGCGACGGTGGCAGTGACGTCCGTGAGGGGGGTCACACTACGGAGCCACGTGCTGGGTGCTTGCACCTGCCACCACACTTCCAGACGTGTAAGAGGGCCCAACGCAAGACCTGGCGGCATAGCTACACCCCCAAGTACCCCGTCCCGTCTAACCCTGGCACTATTGACCGGGCGGCAAACTGGGCCCAACAGACACACGTGGTGTATCTATGTATGTTTATGTTTAGATAAGGCACATTTAACTTAATCAAATTTTAATTTAGGGAAAATAATAATAATACATAGCTATGCCGACGGCAACGCCGTCGGCATATCTATGCCCTGGATCGATGACATGGCACGTGCTAAAGAAATTGTGAGAAAAAAAGCAAAAAAAAAAATACCTATGCCGACGGCTCTCCTGCTCCACTCATTCTCTCTCTCTCTCTCGCGCCGCAACCGCCGCCGCCACCCACTCCGCGCCGCTGTCCACCCCGCGCCGTCGTCGTCCTAGCCCCGCACCACCCCGCGCCGCCCCGCTCCGCCGCCTCCCCGCACCGCCCCGCGCCGCCGCCTCCCCGCACCGCCCCACGCAGCCCCGCACCGCCGCCTCCCCGCCCCCTCCGCCTCCCGCGCGCCGCCTCCCCGCCCCCTCCACCTCCCGCGCGCCCCCTTCCCGGCCACCGTTCCTCTTCCTCCTTTGGACAGCGACGCCGCCCGCCACCCCTTTGCAGCCTCCGGACTCCTCCGGACTCCAACGCCGGCTGTCCATCAGCCCACGGTGAGCATCCCTCTGCCTCCTCTTTTTTTTATGCTAATTTGCTAGATGTATTGATGATGATTGATGATGTTAGATGGATGAATGATGATGTTATGTAGATGAATGATGATGTTGCTACTGTTAATGTTAACTTGCTAAAAAATGTTAATGAATGCATGATGATGGTCTACTGTTAATGAATGATGATGCATGCTGCTACTAAATGAATTCATGATGATGGTCTACTGTTAATGAATGATGAATGATGATGATGCTGCTGTTGCTAGATGGATGTTGATGGTCTTGCTAAAAAATAGATATTTGAGAAAAAACGTTTGGCTAAAAATTTCGGCAGGAAACGCATATTAATAATGAAGATGTTAATGGTCTTGCTAAAAAATAGGTATTTGATGTGATGATCTAAGTTGTTTTGTCGGTAAAATTTACAGGCTTTGTGGTGTTGCATCTCTTTGGAGTCATCGTCGTCGAAGTTGTTGGTCCGTGATCCCGCCGCTGTTCGACTACTTCCTCTATAGCCGAGGGTGAGCTACGAAGTCACCTTCACCTCCTACGCTCTTTTAATCATGTCACTAGATTTCATTATCTCGTCAAGTCGCGTAACCTAGGCGTCTCCCGTACGAAAGGGTTGCATCGATAAATATGCATTCAATTGCATATTTATCACCGCAACTTTTTCGGATTGTCCAGCGTTTTCCACGGACAGCCCGAGGATGTGTAGATTGGGTACGTTTTCCAAGCTCTACCCCGTTTCGAGACAGGATTTCGGGGGCGCCTCCCCGTAGTTCTCCGGATGCACATTCTCTCGGCTTATTGCCGAGACGTGTATCTGGAGAACAGCGGGGAGGTGCGGCCGAATTTTTTTCTCGGAACAGGGTAGAGCATGGAGAACGTACTCAATCTACACATCCTCGGGTGGGATTAGGACCTATCTTTACCTATTAGAGATGTAGGTGGATTCAATGCCGTCAACGCGGTAGAAAATAAAAATTTGACGTGATTAATTTAAATGAATCCTTAATTTTGTTGTGTGGCTCCCAATAAAGCAGAGGATGGCAGATAATCTGTGGATGTACAGTGGTTTTATCCGCCGGAATCGAGTTACACCAGAGTGGGTCGCGAGAACCGATGTGTTTTTGAAGGACATATTCCGTCGTCCAATGAGAATTATCCCACAATGCCCCTGTGCGAAATGTGAAAGATGTCTCCGTAAAAATCAGAAGGACATGTCTGAGCACCTTCGCACGCACGGATATATGCCAAACTTTGACATGCCGCAGATAAACTTTGCCGAGCGGGACCATGGTAGAGAGGAGGTGATGCAACAACGCATCGGTGGTTATGCGGACGACGGGGTCAGAGACATGCTAGATGATGTCATTGCTGCAGAGATGGCACATGCGACACCTTCAGAGAATGAACCGGAGGAGCCGGAGGCAACCGCAAAGGCCTTCTTCGAGATCTTGGCCTCGTCAAAGAAACCTCTTTATGCGGGTGCCAAAGTCTCTCAGCTGGATGCCATCTCGCAACTGATGGCAGTCAAGGCTGAGTACGGCTGTAGCCGAGCTTGCTTCGAAGCATTTTTGGGAGTATGGGCTAACAGCCTCCCCGAGGGTCATGAACTGCCGAAAAGCATGTTTGCCACGAAGAAACTCATGAAGGCACTCTATATGGATTATGAGAAAATACATGTTTGTCCGAAGAATTGCCTTTTGTTTAGGCACGAGTATGCGGATGACAAGTACTGTAGGGAGTGCGGTTCCTCTCGGTACCTTGAGGTGGTCGGTGAGGATGGTGAGAAGAGGCAGCCAGGCATCCCTGCAAAGGTTCTTCGGTATCTGCGTTTCATAGAAAGACTGCAGCGCCTTTTCATCACGGAGGAGTCTGCCAAAATGATGAAGTGGCACAAGGAAGGTATAAGGTACCATCCAAATAAAATCGTACATCCATCAGAAGGCGAAGCATGGAAGTCATTTGATGAAGAATACCCCGAGGAAGCAGCCGAGGCTGGGAATGTCAGAATTGCCATATGAGGTGATGGGTTCAATCCATATGGTATGTCGTCCAATGCATACAGCTGCTGGCCCGTGTTTGTTATTCCGCTCAATCTCCCTCCCGGTGCCCTAATGCAACGCAAGACCATGTTCTTGTCGCTCATCATTCCGGGGCCTGAATACCCGGGGAAGAATTTGGGTGTGTTTATGCAGCCGCTGGTGGATGATTTGCACCATTCTTGGTACTTCCCGAGGTTGACATACGATCAAGATCTGCAGAGAAATTTCTTGATGAAAGTTTAGTTGCACTATTGCATGCATGACTTTCCCGGTTATGCCCTTTTCTGCGGATGGTGTACAAGTGGGAAGATGCCATGCCCAGTGTGCATGCAGGCTCTACGTTTAATTTGGCTGAAGAAGGGTGGCAAGTATGTAGCATTTGACCTGCATCGATAGTTCCTCCCTCCAGACCATCCAGACAGGGAAGACAAGAAGAACTTCACGGAAGGCTGGGTTGTCCATGAAGTAAACGAGATTCCAACGTTTTCGGGGGCAGATGTTCTTGCTCAGCTAAAAGCTCTCAAGCCTAAAGGCGAAGGCAAAGGCAAAGGCAAAGGCAAAGGCAAAGGCAAAGCCAAAGGAGAAGGCGAAGGCGAAGGCGAAGGCCAAGGCCAAGGCAAAGGCAAAGGCAAAGGCAAAGGCAAAGGCAAAGGCTTCGAGGGATATGGTGAGACGCACAACTGGACTCACATTACCCCCTTCACGAAGCTTCCCTATTTCAAGGACCTCAAACTTCCTTACAACATCGATGTGATGCACACCGAAAAGAATGTCACAGAGTCCCTTTTCCGCACGATCCTCAACATTCCTGATAAGACGAAGGATAACGTTAAAGCTAGAGCCGATCAACAGAAAATTTGTGATAGACCACGTCTAAACATGAAGCCTCCCACAGGCGGTCGAAGAAACTGGTTCAAGCCAGATGCTGACTTCGTACTTAAAAACCCAGAAAAGATGGAGGTATTGAAGTGGCTCAAACACATAGTGAAGTTCACTGATGGTTATGCATCGAATATAAGTAAGGGAGTTAATCTTTCAACGGGCAAAGTGACCGGGCTCAAGAGTCATGACTATCATGTATGGATTGAGCAGATAATGCCGGTGATGGTTCGAGGCTATGTCCCCGAGCATGTCTGGCGAGTGCTTGCGGAGCTAAGCCATTTCTTCCGCACGCTCTGTACTAAAGAAGTATGTCCCAAGGTGATTAGACAATTGCATAAGAAGGCACCGGAGTTGATATGCAAGCTAGAGAAGATCTTTCCACCAGGCTTCTTTACTCCGATAATACATCTCATTTTGCACCTCGCGAACGAGGTATTGTTGGGGGAGGGCCTGTGCAGAATCGTTGGCAGTACGACCCTGAGAGACAGAACAAGCATCTCCGACACAAATGTGTAAACAAAGCTAAGATTGAAGCTTCCATAGCTGAGGCAGTTATCCTAGAGGAGGTGTCAGACCTCAGGACATCGTACTATCCAGACCACGTTCCCACTCTGCATAATAAGGTGCCTCGATACAATATAGAAGAGCCCAAGTATAAACCCAAGCTCCATCTATTCAGCGGGCAAGGTGGCAGGGCTGGGGGCTCGAAATCTTATAAGATGCCACAACAAGAGTGGGAGGACCTCATGTTCTATGTCTTGCACAACATCAAGGAAGTTGAGGATGTGTGGATGAGGTAATACCACTACACCATTCCTTTATGTCTTGCACAACATCATGTTCTATGTTCACTTAGTCCTGGTCTAACACCGTTTTTATTTAGTCAATTCATTTGTTTGGAGTGGACGGGAATGATTCCTCCTACTGAGGCAGAGGAACTTACTCTTCTCTGGCATGGAAACCCTGGAAGGAAAATTTTTGTTGCTTGGTTCATGGAGAAAGTAAACTTTCACATTCCCCTATTAAATACCTAGTTCAACATTTATTAGTTTACCGAACTAATGCACCCAGCAATTTCAATTAAACTTGTAGGGAAAAGATCCGAACATATCCATGGATGACGAATTGAGATGGGTTTCCATGGGTTTTGACCCTCGGGTGAAGACATGTGAAAAGTATGATGTGAATAGGTATCGCTTCCATACAGAGGAGCACCAGAATAGCCGGCCTGATCCCAAGACTATAAATACCGGAGTGTACACGCAAGGTCAAAATTCAGTTGACTACTACGGAAGGGTAGAAAAAATATACGAGCTTACATTCAGCCGTGGGCGCGAAACCCTAAGTCTTCCTGTGTTCAAATGCCGATGGTTCGATCCAGTAGAGGGGCTGAGACATACGCCTTCCGTTGGTTTGGTCGAAGTTAAACCATCAACCGTGCATGCCGGAGCCGATCTCTTTATTGCGGCTACCCAAGCCACACAAGTTTATTATCTGCCTTACCCATGCTAGAAAGAGTACCTAAAGGATTGGGAAGTTGTGTTCAAGGTGTCGCCACATGGTAAGCTACCAGACCCGAACGATGACGATTACTACAACATTAACCCCATGACATACGAGGGAGTGTTCTATCAAGAGCAACAAGATGATGATGTGGTCAGAAACGATGACGCTGACGCCTTGGGTGATGATGAAGTGGATCGAAACGATGACGATGCACGGAATGATGGTGAGACCATTGTTAATGAAAATGACATACTTATGCTAGAAAAGTTAAACGAAGATGCTGACGATGAGGAAGAGCCTCCAGCTCCGTCAGACAATGAAGATGACATGCGTGATAGTGATGATGAGACCGATCGAGGAATCGGTTACAACAGTGATGATTCGTATGGGTTCTAGCAGATGTACGTTTCATGTCTTTTTTTTCTATGGTTTGTTAATATGCCTTTTTATGCTTATTTATTAATGTGTTTTTTATTCCTTATTATTATCCTTTTTTCTTCATTATTAATGTACTAATTGTTTATTCTTTTTACCAGCCCACCCAGCAATCAGCCCGCATCTCTGAGCTGTGACATCTGAAGAGCTTTCGGCTGATACATACGACGTAGAGGGTCCCATAGCCATTATCCCACGTGGTGATTATGCATATATGGCCAGCGGCCAACTCAGATCAAATACCCAAATCCGTTAGACGTGTTTAGTAACTCGCGAAGACGAACAGGATCCCTGTCGCTCCGACTTGATAACACACGGACCACGACCAAGGACCAGGCCCACCTCTCTGTCTGCCCGGTCGTTCCGCCATAATACTACTCGCGGGTGCTCTTGGAGCCGAACCGTCTTTATTATTATTCTCTCGCGGGCACTCTTGGAGCCGGCCCGACTTTAACAGTTTAAAGTATTGCAATATGTAAACATTTCCGTGATCATCACCCAGAGTGACCACGGCCCGATAACAAGCATGGCAAACGGACAAGGGTGAAGGGCCAGCAGATGAAACATATCATACCTAACTAAGCATCATAGGGTAGCAGGTAATGTATCAATAGCAGGCGACGAAATCAGGCTATGCATCAGAACAGGAACTATCGGAATATCAACAGAAGCAATTCTAATGCAATCATAAGAGAGAAAGAGTGGGCGATATCTGGATGATCAAGGGGGTTTTGCTTGCCTCAAAGCTCAGCTGAAGGGGTCTGGTCGTCGACGACGTAGTCGTACTCAGTCGGGAGAGAATGAGGGAGAAGAAACAATAAATACAATGCAAACAATATGCAACACAAATGTATGGCATGGAAATATGTTGTGCTGGGGGTGACCTAATGCAGTGCTACACGTGGCAGACGAAGCGGGAAATTAACTGGAACGTTTTCCCGGTTTCGGACATCTGTCAGACAGATGAACCGGAGGGGAAGGTTCCATGTTTGCAGTGCTGGAGGCATCTGACAGGTACGTGGATAGCGTATTCAGGTTTGTCTCATTTTTCTGATCAACTTTCATGTAGAAAACTTTTTCATCCGAGTTACGGTTTATTTTATATGATTTTTCAAAGTTTTAATCATTTCTGGAATTTCCTGATTATTTTTAATTCGAAATTATAAATAGTAAAAATGTTAAATGCACCCAGCACAGTGTACACAGAAGTTTACACAGCGGCTGACAGGTGGGACCCAGTGCTGAGTCAGCACGCTGACTTAGCAGGGCTTATCCAAATGAACAGTAACATGCGGGTCCCACCTGTCAGTTGTGTATTTAATTAAAACATTTAATTAGCACTTAATTAAATGTGCGGGGCCAGGTGTCAGTCAGTGGGTTAGGGGTTAATTAAACGGTGGTTAGCACCTAATCTATCTGGCCGGGCCCACCCACCGGTTTTAACCAGCCCGCGCCGGCGGTGGCGTACAGAGGCGATGGGGGCTCGCCGGACTCGTGGCTCCGGTGACCATTTGGTCAGCCGAGAGCGGCTACAGGGAGAGGGCGACGGCGCGCGTCGAGGAGAGGTATCAGTGGGTGCGAGTGTGGCCGGTAACTACGGCAACGACGATAGCCAGCGGCGGCAGCGGGCGGCGCCCGTTGATGAGGTGGCTACAGGGCACGGGAGAGAGCGAGGGAAGTCCAGGAGGGGCGGTAGCTCACAGCGAACATGTCGGAGTTCTCGATGAAGCCGGAGGGGGTCGGGGTGGAGCGGATCGAGCGGCGGACTATGGCGATCCAGTCGGGGAAGAACGAAGGAGGCGATGGCTGTGCGGCGTCGCAGTCCGGTCCGGTTGTTGCCGTCGATGCAGAAGAGGGCGACGGTTCTCCTGGACGTTCTCCTGGTCGACAGGGAGGTCGATGGCCTCGCAGGCGACGGCGACGCGACGACCATGATCTCGGGGCGGCGTCGCGCTTGTTCCAAAGCGAGTGAGAGAGCGGGGGAGAGGGGATAACTGCGAAAAGGGGAACAGAGGTGGAGAGCTCGATCCAGGGTTTCTTCTGGCGTCTTTATAGGACTGGGGGGGCCTGGAGGGCGTGCGGC
Organism: Elymus sibiricus; assembly: GCA_039707655.1. NCBI lineage: Eukaryota > Viridiplantae > Streptophyta > Magnoliopsida > Poales > Poaceae > Elymus > Elymus sibiricus. The sequence goes on from CM077676.1 coordinate 21,605,213, forward strand.
ATCGGCACCATGGCCGCGGGCGCGGCCTTTGCAGGGGTGCGGCGGGAGGTTGGGGAAGGCCGGCTTAATGGGCTGGGCCGTCTACTGTTCAACCTAGGCCCATAGGCACAGTAGGCATTAGGACATTGCCTTTTCTTTTTCTAATTTCCTCTAAACCCTTCTGTTTTGCGGAATGTTTGGCCCCAAAATGACTTTTGTAAAATATGAGGTTGTGCCATTTAACTACTTTGCAATATCTAGTACTGCCATAAAAAGGTTTGGGGATCATTTGAATTCATTTGAATTTTGCATAAATGAAAATGGATTAAATGGAGCTATTTTGGTACTGTTTTAACTAATTAAGGTCACTTAAATATTTCAATTAATGATGGTTCCTTCATGACAATTACCTACTGATTATTTGCAAAAATATGAACACTTTACTTTTCATGTTTGAGGAAATAATAATTTGACTTATATTTGAATTTAAATTTAAGTTTGATTTGAGACTAGTGGCATTTTAGTTTAGTAAAATTAGATGACATGGCATGATTAGCATGTGGTCACTGTAGTTAGCCCCTAGGGGTGTTACAAATCTCCTCCTCTCGAAGAAATCTCGTCCCGAGATTTAAGAGGTAGAGTAAGGGGGAAGGAATTGGTTATGAAATTCTAACGAGTCTTCTCGGTCTTGGTTGCTCTTCCCGAAGTAGTTGATCATTTTTGTTGATGTCTTTATTTCTCTGCTCCAGGTCATAATGATGAAGTCGTCATCCTTTTTTCGGGAACTCCATCGTACTTACGAATTGTTGGGGACGTTGCATGGGAAACAAAAAATTTCCTACGCACACACAAGATCTATCCATGGTGATGAGCATCTACGAGAGGGAGAGTGAATCTACATACCCTTGTAGATCGCTAAGCGGAAGCGTTTAAGAAACGCGGTTGATGTAGTCGAACGTCTCCGCGATCCAAATCGCAAGTCGTCCCTCGATCCGATCACGAACTAGCGCCGAACGGACGGCACCTCCGCGTTCAACACACGTACGGCTTGATGACGCCTTCACCTCCTCGATCCAGCGAGCGATGGTGAAGTAGTGGTTGAGTTCCAGCAGCACGACGGCGTGGTGATGGTGGTGAGGAACAATCTCTGCAGGGCTTCGCCAAGCACTACGGAGATTATGACGGAGGAACTAGAGGGTTAGGGTTGCCGCACACGGCTTGGGGAAATCTTGATGTATCTCGTGTGCTAGCCCTGCCCCTCTATTTATATGTTGAGCCTTGGGGTCTAAACTTGGAGTAAAAGTCTCTTCCAAGTCGGTTTTGCCCGCACAAGGTCGTTTGGCCCGCAGGAAAAGAGTCCAACTCGGATCCCTGCCGAACCGTGCACAGCCGCGCACAAGCGGTAGTACCGCTCACAAGCGGTAGTACCGCTTGGGCGGTAGTACCGCTTCACACAAGCGGTAGTACCGCTCGGGCGGTAGTACCGCTTCACACAAGCGGTAGTACCGCTTACGCGGCAGCAAAACTACTTTTTGCACTTTCCAATACCTTGTGGGCTTTTATCCCTTGGCCCATATAAAGTGTTGCTGCACCCGAACACTTCGGTAAACATCCGGAACCCCTTCCGGTGAACTCCGAAACTTTTCCGGAGATCAAAACACTATTATCACATATATCAATCTTTACCTCCGGACTATTCCGGAGATCCTCGTCATGTCCGGGATCTTATCCGGGACTCCGAACAACTTTCGGTCACCAACATAATAACTCAATTATACTAATCGTCACCAAACGTTAAGTGTGTAGACCCTGCGGGTTCAAGAACTATGTAGACATGACCGAGACACTTCTACGATCAATAACCAATAGCGGGACCTGGATGCCCATATTGGCTCCTACATATTCTACGAAGATCTTTATCGGTCGAACCTCTATGTCAAGGATTCAGTTAATCCCGTATGCTGTTCCCTTTGTTCTTCGGTATGTTACTTGCCCGAGATTCGATCGTCGGTATCACTATACCTAGTTCAATCTCGTTACCGGCAAGTCTATTTACTCGTTCCGTAATACAAGATCCTGTGGCTAACTCTTTAGTCACTTTGCTTGCAAGGCTCATTGTGATGTTGTATTACCGAGTGGGCCCTGAGATACCTCTCCGTCACACGGAGTAACAAATCCCAGTCTTGATCCATGCCAACCCAACAGACACCCTCGGAGATACCTGTAGAGCACCTTTATAGTCGCCCAGTTACGTTGCGACGTTTGATACACACAAGGTATTCCTCCGGTGTCAGTGAGTTGCATGATCTCATGGTCAAAGGAACAGATACTTGACATGCAGAAAACAATAGCAATAAACTGACACGATCATATGCTACGTTCGTAGTTTGGGTCTTGTCCATCACATCATTCTCCTAATGATGTGATCCCGTTATCAAATGACATCTCATGTCAATGGCTAGGAAACCTTAACCATCTTTGATCAACGAGCTAGTCAACTAGAGGCATACTAGGGACACAGTGTTGTCTATGTACCCACACATGTATTTGAGTTTCCGATCAATACAATTATAGCATGGATAATAAACGATTATCATGAACAAGGAAATATAATAATAACCAATTTATTATTGCCTCTAGGGCATATTTCCAACAGTCTCCCACTTGCACTAGAGTCAATAATCTAGTTCACATCACTATGTGATTTACATTGTAATGAATCGAACACCCATGCAGTTCTGGTGTTGTTCATGTTTAGCCCTTGGAAGAGGTTTAGTCATCGGATCTGCAACATTCAGATCCGTGTGTACTTTGCAAATATTTATGTCGTCCTCCTTGATGTAATCGCGGATGGAATTGAAACGTCGCTTTATGTGTCTGGTCCTCTTGTGAAATCTTGGTTCCTTGGCTAGAGCAATGGCACCAGTATTATCACAAAACAGAGTCATTGGATTAAGCGCACTAGGCACTACTCCAAGATCTGTCATGAACTCCTTCATCCAGACACCTTCCTTCGCCGCCTCCGAGGCAGCGATGTACTCCGCTTCGCATGTAGAATCTGCTACCACGCTTTGCTTGGAACTGCACCAGCTAACCGCACCCCCATTAAGAATAAATACGTATCCGGTTTGCGACTTAGAGTCATCCGGATCAGTGTCAAAGCTTGCATCGACGTAACCCTTTACGACGAGCTCTTGATCACCTCCACAAACGAGAAACATGTCCTTAGTCCTTTTCAGGTACTTCAGGATATTCTTGACCGCCGTCTAGTGTTCCATTCCTGGATCACCTTGAAACCTTCCGACCATACTTATGGCAAGGCTGACATCGGGTCTTGTGCACAGCATTGCATACATGATAGAACCTATGGCTGAAGCATAGGGGATGACACTCATCTTTTCTCTATCTTCTGCAGTCACTGGGCATTGAGTCTTACTCAACTTCACACCTTGCAAAACAGGTAAGAACCCCTTCTTGGACTGATCCATTTTGAACTTCTTCAAAATCTTATCAAGGTATGTGCTTTGTGAAAGTCCTATTAAGCGTCTTGATCTATCTCTATAGATCTTGATGCCTAATATGAAAGCAGCTTCTCCTAGGTCCTTCATTGAAAAACTCTTGTTCAAATATTCCTTCACGCTTTCCAGTATTTCTATATTGTTTCCAATCAGCAATATGTCATCCACATATAATATTAGAAACGCTATAGAGCTCCCACTCACTTTCTTGTAAATACAAGCTTCTCCGTAAACTTGTATAAACTCGAACGCTTTGATCACCTCATCAAAACGAAGATTCCAACTCCGTGATGCTTGCACCAGTCCATAAATGGATCGCTGGAGTTTGCAAACTTTGTCAGCATTCTCTGGATCGACAAAACCTTCTGGTTGCATCATATACAACTCTTCCTTAAGGTAACCGTTAAGGAACGCTGTTTTGACATCCATCTGCCAAATCTCATAATCGAAAAAGGCAGCTATTGCTAACATGATTCTGACGGACTTAAGCATCGCTACGGGTGAGAAGGTCTCATCGTAGTCAACTCCTTGAACTTGTGAAAAACCCTTTGCCACAAGTCGAGCTTTATAGACGGTGACATTACCGTCCGCGTCCGTCTTCCTGTTAAAGATCCATTTGTTCTGAATGGCCTTACGCCCTTCAGGTAATACTTCCAAAGTCCATACTTTGTTTTCATACATGGATCCCATCTCGGATTTCATGGCCTCTAACCACTTCTCGGAATCCGGGCCCATCATCGCTTCTCCATAGCTCGTAGGTTCATCGTTGTCTAACAACATGACCTCTAAGACAGGGTTGCCGTACCACTCGGGAGCAGTACGCTTCCTTGTCGACCTACGAGGTTCGATAGCAACTTGATCCAAAGCTTCATGATCATCATCATTAACTTCCTCTTCAGCTAATGTAGGCTCCACAGAAACAACTTTCTGCGTTGCGCTACTCTCAGGTTGAAGTAAAGGTTCAACAACCTCATCAAGTTCTATCTTCCTCCCACTCAATTCTTTCGAGAGAAAACTCTTTCTCAAGAAACGTTCCATTTTTAGCGACAAACACTTTGCCTTCGGATCTGAGATAGAAGGTATACCCAACTGTCTCTTTTGGGTATCCTATGAAGACGCATTTCTCCGCTTTGGGTTCCAGCTTTTCAGGCTGAAGGTTTTTGACATAAGCATCACATCCCCAAACTTTAAGAAACGACAGCTTTGGCTTCTTGCCAAACCAAAGTTCATATGGCGTCGTCTCAACGGATTTCGATGGTGCCCTATTTAAAGTGAATGCAGCTGTCTCTAATGCATAACCCCAAAACGATAGTGGCAAATCGGCAAGAGACATCATAGATCGCACCATATCCAATAAGGTTCGATTACGACGTTCGGACACACCATTACGCTGTGGTGTTCCAGGCGGTGTTAATTGTGAAACAATTCCACACTGTCTTAAGTGACTGCCAAACTCATAACTCAGATATTCTCCTCCTCGATCAGATCGTAGGAATTTAATCTTCTTGTTACGATGATTCTCAACTTCACTCTGAAATTGTTTGAACTTTTCAAATGTTTCAGACTTGTGTTTCATTAAGTAAATATACCCATATCTACTTAAGTCATCAGTGAAGGTGAGAAAATAACGATAACCACCGCGCGCCTAAATACTCATCGGACCACACACATCAGTATGTATGATTTCCAATAAGTCATTTGCCCGTTCCATTGTTCCAGAGAACGGCGTTTTAGTCATCTTGCCTATGAGGCATGGCTCACATGTGTCAAGTGATTCAAAATCAAGTGACTCCAAAAGTCCATCAGCATGGAGCTTCCTCATGCGTTTTACACCAATATGACCTAAACGGCAGTGCCACAAGAAAGTGGTATTATCATTATCAATTCTACATCTTTTGGCATCAATGTTATGAACATGTGTATCATTACTATCGAGATTCAATAAGAATAAACCCTTCACATTGGGTGCATGACCATAAAAGATATTACTCATATAAATAGAACAACCATTATTCTCTGATTTAAATGAGTAACCGTCTCGCAATAAACAAGATCCAGATATAATGTTCATGCTTAACGCAGGCACCAAATAACACTTATTTAGGTTCATCACTAATCCCGACGGTAATCGAAGAGCGAGCGTGCCGACGGCGATCACATCAACCTTGGAACCATTTCCCACGCGCATCGTCACTTCGTCCTTTGCCAGCCTCCGTCTATTCCGCAGTTCCTGTTTTGAGTTGCAAATATGAGCAACCGCACCGGTATCAAATACCCAGGCACTACAACGAGAGTTGGTAAGGTACACATCAATAACATGTATATCATATATACCTTGTTTGTTGTTGGCCGCCTTCTTGTCAGCCAAATACTTGGGGCAATTCCGCTTCCAGTGTCCAGTTCCCTTGCAATGAAAACACACAGTTTCTGGTTTGGGTCCAGCCTTGGGTTTCTTCACGAGAGGAGCAACTGCTTTGCCACTCTGCTTGGAGTTACCCTTCTTACCCTTGCCATTTTTCTTGAAACTAGTGGTTTTATTGACCATCAACACTTGATGCTCCTTCTGAATTTCAGACTCAGCGGCTTTCAGCATCGCAAACAGCTCGGCGACTGACTTGTTCATCCCGTGCATGTTATAGTTCAACACGAAGCTCTTGTAGCTAGGTGGCAATGATTGAAGAACTCTGTCAGTGATAGCCTCTGGCGGAAGGGGCATCCCTAACTCAGCCAGACGGGTGGAGTACCCAGACATTCTGAGCACGTGATCACTGATAGACCCGTTCTCCTCCATCTTGCAAGCATAGAACTTATCGGAGATCTCATATCTCTCGATCCGGGCATTCTTCTGAAAGATAAACTTCAACTCCTGGAACATCTCATATGCTCCATGACGTTCAAAACGTCTTTGAAGTCCCGGTTCTAAGCCATACAACATTGCACATTGAACTATTGAGTAATCATCAGAACGAGCCTGCCAGGCGTTCACAACGTCTAGAGACTCAACTGGAGCGGGTGGATCACCAAGCGGTGCATCAAGAACATAAGCCTTCTGGGAAGCCGTAAGGATAATCCTTAGATTACGGGCCCAGTCCACAAAGTTACTTCCATCATCTTTCAACTTAGCTTTCTCTAGGAACGCATTAAAATTCAGGGGTGCTACTGCGCGAGCCATGATCTACAACATAAATATTGCAAAGACAACTTAGACTATTGTTCTAGATAATGAGTTTAGTTAATCATATTACTTAAAAACTCCCACTCAAATTGACATCCCTCCGGTCATTCGAGTGTAACATGATCCAAATCCACCAACTCAAGTCCGATCATCACGTGAGTTGAGGTGGTTTCAATGGTGAACATCTTCATGTTGATCATATCTACTATATGACTCATGTTCGACCTTTCGGTCTCTTGTGTTCCGAGGCCATGTCTGTACATGCTAGGCTCGTCAAGTTTAACCCGAGTGTTCCGCACGTGTAACATGGCTTACACCCGTTGTATGCGAACGTAGAGTCTATCACACCCGATCATCACGGCGTGTCTCGAAACGACGAACTTTCGCAACGGTGCACACTTGGGGAGAACACAATTTTATCTTGAAATTTAAGTGAGGGATCACCTTATAATGCTACCGTCGTCCTAAGCAAAATAAGATGCATAAAAGGATTAACATCACATGCAAATCATAAGTGACATGATATAGCCATGAACTTGTGCTTTTGATCTCCATCTCCAAAGCACCGGCATGATCTCCATCGTCACCGGCATGACACCATGATCTCCATCATCTTGATCTCCATCAACGTGTCGCCATAAGGTTGTCGCGCCGACTGTTGCTTCCACGACTATTGCTAACGTTTAGCGATAAAGTAAAGCATTACATAGCGCTTAATGATTGACACGCAGGTCATACAATAATTGAAGACAACTCTATGGCTCCTGCCAGTTGCCGTATTCATCGACATGCAAGTCGTGATATTCTATACAACACATGATCATCTCATACATCACATATATCTCATCATGTAATTGGCCATATCATATCACATCATACCCTGCAAAAACAAGTTAGACGTCCTCTAATTGTTGTTGCAAATTTTACGTGGCTGCTACGGGTTTGCAAGAACCGTTCTTACCTACGCAAAACCACAACGTGGTGTAGTGATTGCTTTTTGATCTTCTAAAAGAACCCTCTTCATTGAAATCGATTCAACTAAAGTGAGAGAGACAGACACCCGCTAGCCATCTTTATGCAACGAAGTTACATGTTAGTTGAAGGAACCTGTCTCGCGTAAGTGTACGCGTAATGTCGGTCCGGGCCGCTTCATCTCACAGTACCGCCGAAACAAATATCAACTAGTAACGGCAAGCAATATGTATACACCCACGCCCACAACTCGTTTGTGTTCTACTCGAGATCTCATCTACGCATAGACCTGGCTCTGATACCACTGTTGGGGACGTTGCATGGGAAACAAAAATTTTCCTACGCACACACAAGATCTATTCATGGTGATGAGCATCTACGAGAGGGAGAGTGAATCTACATACCCTTGTAGATCGCTAAGCGGAAGCGTTTAAGAAACGCGGTTGATGTAGTCGAACGTCTCCGCGATCCAAATCGCAATTCGTCCCTCGATCCGATCACGAACTAGCGCCGAACGGACGGCACCTCCGCGTTCAACACACGTACGGCTTGATGACGCCTTCACCTCCTCGATACAGCGAGCAATGGTGAAGTAGTGGTTGAGTTCCAGCAGCACGACGGCGTGGTGATGGTGGTGAGGAACAATCTCTGCAGGGCTTCGCCAAGCACTACGGAGATTATGACGGAGGAACTAGAGGGTTAGGGTTGCCGCACACGGCTTGGGGAAATCTTGATGTATCTCGTGTGCTAGCCCTGCCCCTCTATTTATATGTTGATCCTTGGGGTCTAAACTTGGAGTAAAAGTCTCTTCCAAGTCGGTTTTGCCCGCACAAGGTCGGTTTGGCCCGCAGGAAAAGAGTCCAACTCGGATCCCTGCCGAACCGTGCACAGCCGCGCACAAGCGGTAGTACCGCTCACAAGCGGTAGTACCGCTTGGGCGGTAGTACCGCTTCACACAAGCGGTAGTACCGCTCGGGCGGTAGTACCGCTTCACACAAGCGGTAGTACCGCTTACGCGGCAGCAAAACTACTTTTTGCACTTTCCAATACCTTGTGGGGTTTTATCCCTTGGCCCATATAAAGTGTTGCTGCACCCGAACACTTCGGTAAACATCCGGAACCCCTTCCGGTGAACTCCGAAACTTTTCCGGAGATCAAAACACTATTATCACATATATCAATCTTTACCTCCAGACTATTCCGGAGATCCTCGTCATGTCCGGGATCTTATCCGGGACTCCGAACAACTTTCGGTCACCAACATAATAACTCAATTATACTAATCGTCACCAAACGTTAAGTGTGTAGACCCTGCGGGTTCGAGAACTATGTAGACATGACCGAGACACTTCTACGATCAATAACCAATAGCGGGACCTGGATGCCCATATTGGCTCCTACATATTCTACGAAGATCTTTATCGGTCGAACCTCTATGTCAAGGATTCAGTTAATCCCGTATGCTGTTCCCTTTGTTCTTCGGTATGTTACTTGCCCGAGATTCGATCGTCGGTATCACTATACCTAGTTCAATCTCGTTACCGGCAAGTCTCTTTACTCGTTCCGTAATACAAGATCCTGTGGCTAACTCTTTAGTCACTTTGCTTGCAAGGCTCATTGTGATGTTGTATTACCGAGTGGGCCCTGAGATACCTCTCCGTCACACGGAGTAACAAATCCCAGTCTTGATCCATGCCAACCCAACAGACACCCTCGGAGATACCTGTAGAGCACCTTTATAGTCGCCCAGTTACGTTGCGACGTTTGATACACACAAGGTATTCCTCCGGTGTCAGTGAGTTGCATGATCTCATGGTCAAAGGAACAGATACTTGACATGCAGAAAACAATAGCAATAAACTGACACGATCATATGCTACGTTCGTAGTTTGGGTCTTGTCCATCACATCATTCTCCTAATGATGTGATCCCGTTATCAAATGACATCTCATGTCAATGGCTAGGAAACCTTAACCATCTTTGATCAACGAGCTAGTCAACTAGAGGCATACTAGGGACACAGTGTTGTCTATGTACCCACACATGTATTTGAGTTTCCAATCAATACAATTATAGCATGGATAATAAACGATTATCATGAACAAGGAAATATAATAATAACCAATTTATTATTGCCTCTAGGGCATATTTCCAACACGAATAGGGTAGGAGGGGAAACTCTTATATGGAGGATGTCTTGGAAGGTTTGACATCGGGTAATTATCTCAGGGAATGAGGCACAAGATATCTCTTGAGTTGAAACTCAAGGAAATCATTGAGAGCAATGAAAGAAGGCATAAGAAGTTTCAAGCGGGCATGCAATCATTCGATGCCTAAATAGAAGGTGAAAGGGGTTCAGAGCAACGTGAATAAGTATTGCGTCTGATACCAGAATAGATCATCTCTCGGAAGGTGGCTCGTGAACTACGTACGAAGCCAGGCGCGAGGAATAACTTTGGAAATAGGGATGTACAGGAGAGTCAGGTTTCGTTCCTGTGGAACTATGGTTAGTGTGGACTAAGAGTTGGGAGGACGGTGACATCTTGCACGGTCACGACAACAAGGCATGTCAGAGGATAGCTTGTCAGCTACGTCGGCAACAACGTCGATACCAAGGGCGGGGGACGAAGATAACCGTTTTTCCTGCTCGTTGAAACGAGGCGGACCAATAGGCAAAGTTCTCGTCCACCGGCGGTTACCGAAATGTCATCAACAATAGTGACAAGGTCATACTTGACAGGGTTGTACACCGGGGTGTTTACATAAGCAGGGAATTATTACTGCTTAAATAAAGGCTAGATTACAAGAAAGGTCAAACAAACCAATGGAAAGGAAAACATGTTTATACTCAAGTATTAGGAATACATCCTTCGCATGAACAAACATAGCATGGTATCCAAGACAAGTCAGCAAGGGCATATCCTTTTACGTAAAAGGGGCAAGAAGAATCATGATGTTTACCCATACAATGGTGTTTGGATAATAGATCAAGAATCATTTAGCATTATGCTTCGAACGTTCTTGTTTATACTAGGAGTACCACAATCATGCTTCAGGGTAGCAATGACCTAATGTTTTAAGCAAGGGCTGGGTTTGAAGATCACAAGAAAACACATGGAACATTTTCAAGATAGCAAGGAACTTAAGGTATAGTCCAAAACATGACCAAGTCTGTGCTGGAAGGAAAAGCAAGGATGTTGTCGATGATAATACAAATTATCGAGGGGCAAGGATGGTATTTCTCATCATGAATTCAATTGACACTTGGAAGAAGCCAAAATGTTGACGATGATCACGACACATTATGTCATGAGGTTTCAAGAGGATGCAATCAAACGGCGACGGCATCAAGCAAGGGAATGACGAAGTGGAAAGTTATGGGAACGACAGCTAAGATGCAAGCTCGGAATCGGGGTTATTTTTCAAGACAACAAAATGATGTTGAAAACTCAGCGTAAGCCTTGCTCACGATCTGAAGAATTCATGCACCAAAGAAGGACGAGGTAGCACGGTCAAAGGTAGCGTGATAAGGATGTAGGCGATAGTCTAGGAATGACAAGATTGAGTTTAAATTTCCCAGCAACAAATTACTAGGGGTAATGAACCATAGGGTGAATTCAGTTCACTTGTCAGAGTTCTCGAATGACGGACAATGCAAACCTGCGGGGTGACTAAAACGGCGAGAAATATTATTCCAACAGGAATTCCTGAGGGGTAGTGCAATGGAACGATAACCTCGAGATACCAGAGGGTAATATTCAAGGGTGGAATAGAATAGAAGTTGGACAGGCATATTGATCTGTAGAAGACAAGTGCTTCAACTTGTCCGGAAAAATGGGAACAAAGAAGAACAACATGATCGGAACCATGGTTTCAAAGGATCAAGCCACGGATACAAGATGAATTTATGCCAAGGGGTGATTATTTTACGGGAAGTTTCCGTGATGGTCTACATCGTTTCCATGGGCATGAACACAGAGTTCAAGGTCGACTCCCACTTCTTCAACGCTTAACCTTTCAACCACTTCTCGCTTTCGATGAAGTTGTAGTGTTGAAATTTTATCTGGCGTAACACCAGTAGAGTATGAGACGTGATGATTACTGGGCTCACACAGATAACAAAAGCATATATTCAACCCATCGGGACATTTTACGAATCTATACAACACACTTATAGAAGCAACAGATACCATCTCGAAGCAGAGTACCGACGACAAAAGCAGAGGATACAATTCGCAAAGGCAGCTTGTATCAGAGGAGAACTCACAAGATTTTTGAATATGAAGGACACTGTCGGATAATAATCCAACAAAGGGTCTGGCGGTCCACAACGAAGCTGAGGTGAGCCTCGGTACTCAACTAGAAGAAGAAAGAATGTAAAAGCATCAGATTATAGAAATAACTGAATAATTCGAAGCTTAATTACAAAGGAATTATGATTTCCAAATCAGGGGGATCAGAAGCAGACGCTCTGATCAAAAGATAAGTAAGTTGAATAGGATTAGACAGACAATCAATCAAGGTTTGATTTGCCGAGAACCAGCTCATGTCCAAAATGATATCTGAGCCGTAAGGATGAATTCTAGAAATGGATTGATGATTGCGAGCATTCGCAAATGTATTGAATCAGGGGACTCAAGATGATAATGACAAAGGATGTCAACATAGATTACTGGACATATGGAATTAGCCATAGTGCAGGCAGTCAAGAGTTTCAAGAGTAATAGGTTGCAGAGGATTATCAGAAGATCGATCAGCAATACGAAGTATTTGGTGAAACACTTGAGCAACTGGGGATGAATGTATGAATGGTAATTATGTGTAGTTATCCGTAGGGATTTATCGATGGTAAAGAATTGCAAGAGTGGTGGGCACAAGGGCCTCGGGAAAGCATCGGGAAATAACTTCAGAATCTTCTGGTGAAGCAAGCGATCATCTGGAATGAGGGGGCTCTCTGGGAGGAAATAGTTACGAGATCCTAGAGTCAGAGTTAGTAAAACTTTTAACCCAAAAAGAAGAGAGATCAGAATCCCAGAGTAAGGATGCGGAATAAAAGATCCTAATACCACCCATAAGCGTTGTGGGCCCGTAAGCCACAGAACACAGTTAGTAAAATAGTTTTTCAAAGACTAGACTCAACTTCGACCAAGGAATCGGAAGTGGGCTTCCTATAGGCAGTCGGCTCTGATACCAACTTGTGGCACCGTCCGCTCGACCGTGCACTAATCATACACGCAAACGTGCACGCTCGAGATCAGAGACTCACGGGAAGATATCACAACACAACTCTAAACTCAAATTTAAACATAATTCTTGATATTACAAACCAGGGGTCACAAGGACCCGAATACATAAGTCATACAAACCAAATAATATCTGGGTACAGACATAGTTTGTCAAGTTTGCCTTAAGAAGGCTAGCACAAACAGCGACACTGATTGAAAAGGCGAAGGCCTCCGGCCCAGCGCCTCCGAACTACTCCTGGTCGGCGGGCTCAACGTAGTAGTAGGTGACTCCGGGGATCTCCTGCTCCTGGGCTCCATCGTCTGATCGCAGCAACCAGGTATGGGGAAAAGAGATAGCAAAGCAACCGTGAGTACTCATCCAAACTACTCGCAAGGCTGACATCAGAACTATACTAATTATGCATCGGTATCAAAGGAATGGAGCTATATCTTTGGACTGAACTGCAGAAATGCCAGAACAGAGGGGGAGAGGCCTAGCCTATCGAAGACTAGCATATTGAAGCAATCTTGCAGCATCAGAAGAGAGTAGAACAAGATAATATATAATCAATCATATTTTAGCAATGCCCTAGGATCCTTCCTCGACTACCCTGCGAGAAAGTGATCCCAAGAGCAGTAGTAACAGTTTAACATTGTAACAGTATCCATTTGTAGTTGTAGCAGATCAGGATACAACTCTGAGCGTCCTGTTACCGTGGACACGGCTATTCGAATAGATAACTTCCCTGCAGGGGTGCACTACTATTACCCAACACGTTCGATTACATCTGGCCAGACACACTTGCTGGGTAATACCCGGCCTCGGGTAATCGACACGACGCAGTCCTACCTAGGCTCAGCAGAGAGGTCAGCACGCCGGTCTAAATCCTAAGTGCGAAGGGGTCTTGGGCCCATCGCCCTCTGCACTCCTGCACGTTGCGAGACTGGCCGGGGCCCAGGCGCGACACTGTATACACAAGTGACGTAACCAGCCCACCCCAGCAATCGGCCCGCATCTCTAAGCTGTGACATCTGAAGAGCTTTCGGCTGATACATACGACGTAGAGGGTCCCATAACCATTATCCCACGTGGTGGTAGTGCGTATATGGCCAGCGGCCAACTCAGATCAAATACCCAAATCCGTTACATGTTTAGTAACACGCGAAGACGAACAGGATCCCTGTTGCTCCGACTTGATAACACACGGACCACGACCAAGGACCAGGCCCACCTCTCTCCTAGGTGGTCTCGGCCTGCCGTATCGTTCCACCATAATACTACTCGCGGGTGCTCTTGGAGCCGACCCGTCTTTATTATTATTCTCTCGCGGGCACTCTTGGAGACGGCCCGACTTTAACAGTTTAAAGTATTGCAATACGTAAACATTTCCGTGATCATCACCCAGAGTGATCATGGCCCGATAACAAGCATGGCAAACGGACAAGGGTGAAGGGCCAACAGATGAAACATATCATACCTAACTAAGCATCATAGGGTAACAGGTAATGTATCAATAGCAGGCGACGAAATCAGGCTATGCATCAGAACATGAACTATCGGAATATCAACAGAAGCAATTCTAATGCAAGCATAAGAGAGAAAGAGTGGGCGATATCTGGATGATCAAGGGGGTTTTGCTTGCCTGGAAGCACAGCTGAAGGGGTCTGGTCGTCGACGACGTAGTCGTACTCAGCAGTGTCGTCGGCAGTCTCGGGGTCTATCGGGAGGGAAGCAGGGGGAAGAAACAATAAATACTTTGCAAACAATATGCAACACAAATGCATGGCATGGCAATATGTTGTGCTGGGGGTGACCTAACGCAGTGCTACATGTGGCAGACGAAGCGGGAAATTAACTGGAACGTTTTCCCGGTTTCGGACATCTGTCAGACAGATGAACCGGAGGGGAAGGTTCCATGTTTGCACTGCTGGAGGCATCTGACAGGTACGTGGATAGCGTATTCGGGTTCGTCTCATTTTTCTGATCAACTTTCATGTAGAAAATTTTTTCAACCGAGTTACGGTTTATTTTATATGATTTTTCAAAGTTTTAATCATTTCTACAATTTCCTGATTATTTTTAATTCGAAATTATAAATAGTAAAAATGCTAAATGCACCCAGCACAGTGTACACAGAAGTGTACACAACGGCTGACAGGTGGGGCCCAGTGCTGAGTCAGCAGGCTGACTCAGCAGGGCTTATCCAAATGAAGAGTAACATGCGGGTCCCACCTATCAGTTGTTTATTTAATTAAAACATTTTATTATCACTTAATTAAATGTGCGGGGCCCGGTGTCAGTCAGTGGGTTAGGGGTTAATTAAACGGTGGTTAGCACCTAATCTATCTGGCCGGGCCCACCCACTGGTTATAACTAGCACGCGCCGGAGGTGGCGTACAGAAGCGACGGGGGCTCGCCGGACTCGCGGCTCCGGTGACCATTTGGTCAGCCTAGAGTGGCTACAGGGACAGGACGACAGCGCGCGTCGAGGAGAGGTGTCAGTGTGTGTGGGGGTGGCCGGTAACTACGGCAACGACGATAGCTAGCGGCGGCAGCGGGCGGCGACCGTCTATGAGGTGGCTACAGGGCACGGGAGAGAGCGAGGGGAAGTCCAGGAGGGGCGGTAGCTCACAGCGAATGCGCCGGAGTTCTCGATGAAGCCGGAGGGGGTCGGGGTGGAGCGGATCGAGCGGCGGACTATGGCGATCCAGTCGGGGAAGAACGAAGGAGGCGATGGCTGTGCGGCGTCGCAGTCCGGTCCAGTTGTTGCCGTCGATGCAGAAGAGGGTGACGGTTGTCCTGGACGTCCTCCTGGTCGACGGGGAGGTCGATGGCCTCGCAGTCAATGGCGACGCGGCAACCATGATATCGGGGCAGCGTCGTGCTTGTTCCAGAGCGAGTGAGAGAGCGGGGGAGAGGGGATAACTGCGGAAAAGGGAACAGAGGTGGAGAGCTCGATCTAGGGTTTCTTCTGGCGTCTTTATAGGACTGGGGGGGGGGCTGGAGGGCGTGCGGCATCGGCGCCATGGCCGCGGGCGCGGCCTTTGCAGGGGTGCGGCGGGAGGTAGGGGAAGGCCGGCTTAATGGGCTGGGCCGTCTACTGTTCGACTTAGGCCCGTAGGCACAGTAGGCGTTAGGACTTTGCCTTTTCTTTTTCTAATTTCCTCTAAACCCTTCTGGTTTGCAAAATGTTTGGTCCCAAAATGACTTTTGTAAAATATGAGGTTGTGCCATTTAAGTACTTTGCAATATCTAGTACTACCATAAAAAGGTTTGGGGATCATTTGAATTCATTTGAATTTTGCAAAAATGAAGATGGATTAAATGGAGCAATTTTGGTACTGTTTTAACTAATTAAGGTCACTTAAATATTTCAATTAATGTTGGTTCCTTCATGACAATTACCTAATGATTATTTGCAAAAATATGAACACTTTACTTTTCATGTTTGAGGAAATAATAATTTAACTTATATTTGAATTTAAATTTAAGTTTGATTTGAGACTAGTGGCATTTCGGTTTAGTAAAATTAGATGACATGGCATGATTAGCATGCGGTCACTCTAGTTAACCCTTGGGGGTGTTACAAGACAGTGCCTGTTTAGGGTCACTGGTTATGAAGGATTTGAATGATAGGAGCACAGGGAGATCGATGTCATAGTTGCTACTTTGGTTGTTGGTGGGTTGAGAGGAGTTGGATGTGAGAAAAATGAGGGTATGAGTGAAAGATGGACCACGAAAAGTTGCCATGTCTTCAAGGTTGAGCAAGGAGATGGAGGTGTAGGTCCTTAATTATTGTATTCTGAACTCCTCTCCTTGTGTGCAAGTTTTTAAATAGGTGATAATGCTTATCACTCTCCCGGCCCGGCCAATGAAAATATTGGACGCTGGCAACCACTTATTTATGACAAATATCTCTAGAATGAGTGAGAAAAAGCGTGTGAAAATGACTAGTGCGATGTCCTGTGCCAAGTAGTTGAAGGTGTGCCATAATTCAAATGTTGAAATATTCCAATGATGTTACAGGAAATGGCAATAAATTGGATGTAGAGAAAAAAAGGGTAATATGGAATTTTATGTTCATGTGGAGCAATCACAAAAGTCACCTAACATTGAAAACCCTCCCAATCAGAAAAGTCATTCCTATAAATCAAACCATAAGGATCACAGAGGAAACGTAATGGTTACTGAAGGACCGAGTCCAGAATTGGATGTAGACCTGTCCAGTGTAGGCTTTCCTCTCCTTGCATGAGATTGGCTGATTTCCCATTAAAGCCAGTAAGGCTATCTGATTCATCAAGCTTGCAAGCTCTGAAATTAAAGCAAGAACTCATAAAAAAAATCTTGAACACACATGTAGGTAAGCGTGATTTTGTATTAGAAGACAACCAAGAAGGCTCAAAAACTTACAACCACCAAAACTAATGCAAAACAAAACAGACGGACAAAGCAAAACCTGTGCTAGCTAACTACAAAAGAAACGAAAGCAAAGCAAAAAAAAGGCAAAATTGTTAACACTAGTGCCCCGCTGAAAGATCAGGACACTACAGGATTCAGCCAGTATGCCTACGGTTAAAACCGTCGGCATAGGCACAAAAACCGTCGGCATAGCCTGTGCCGACGGTCACCGTCGGCATAAAACCGTCGGCAACGATAGTCTCGGCATATCCCCGTTCCCCGTCGGCATAGGAAACCCGTCGGCATAGATAATCTATGCCTACGGTCACCGTCGGCGTAGTTAGCCGTCGGCAAAATAAGTTGACGGCAGGTCTGTCAAGTGCCGTACACCTACCAGATCTCGACACGTGTCCAACATATGCCTACGGTTTAACTGTAGGCATAGATTCTATATACGCCTACGGTTAAACCGTCGGCATAGGCGGGACACGTGTCCAGAACTTCTCCCTCCTGGCGCCTACCTATGCCGACCGTTTAACCGTAGGCATATATGTGATCTATGCCTATAGTTTAACCGTAGGTATATATGGACACGTGTCAATAGCTGGTAGCTCCTGGCGCCTGTCTATGCCGACGGTTTAACCGTAGGCATATATCTGATCTATGCCTACGGTTAAACCGTAGGCATACATGGACACGTGTCAATATCTGGTACCCCTGGAGCCTGTCTATGCCGACGGTTTAACCGTAGGCATATATGGACACGTGTCAATATCTGGTACCCCTGGCTGTTACCTATGCCGACGGTTTAACCGTAGGCATAGTTCTGGACAATTTTTTTTATTAATTTCAAATTCTGCTCCACAAACAAAATAGGTACAGCAGCAAAACAACATATATAAAAGCATCTCCATCACAGAACTATATAGCATCATCAAATCATCATTTCAAACAACTATATAGCATCAACATCAAGCATATAGCATCATATCCAACATAGCATCAACATCAACAATAGAGCATCCACTACATAGTATCCAACATAAAAACCATCATCCAACATAGCATCCAGTACATAAGTCGAAGTCGAAGCCGACGAGGAACGCCCATCGCCAGAACCCAAAGTCCACCACCAAATAGCATCATCACTACAAATGAAGAAGCACAACCGTTTAAGATGACATTTAGCATGGCATTTTATCTAGTTCTAAGTTTGCGGCTTCGAAAATGTTCTAACTATGAAAATTTGCATCTTGAGAGTAGGGGACTTACAAAAAGAGGCGATCCAGGCGTCGAGGTAGAAGCATCACCACCTAGGTTATGAATTGGGGTGGCTCGGCTCCGTTTAGCAGGAGTACCATCAGCAGTAGTACCACCAACGTTTGATCCATGGCCGGATGCCTACATTGTGTTTGAAAGAGACATTAAGGAGAGATCTCAAGCTATTTTCTGAAAAAAAGATAGGTGATGCTTGACTAGGTTGGCAATGTACTAACCGGAGTCTCGTCACCACCACGCGCCAAGAATTCTTCAAACGTCAGCATTACTGGGGCCGGTCCAGGATTGGGTGGTGGTGGTCCCATCGATGGAGCCCGAGTGCCATTTTCCATCGCCAAGTACATGTTCTGCACGTTAGTTCAGAAAGCAAAGACGAAAGTCAAAATAGTGAAAGCTCAAATTTAGGTAGCTTGGCTCTAAGTGCTGAAAACTAACTAACCTCCATTTTTTTGCGCGGTACTCGTCGAGCAAAGTCCATTTGGCATCATGTTCAACTACCTCTTGACGATAAGCATTGAGATACGTAAAGTACGCCTACAATTTGACACAATGGAGCTAATCAGCATAGCCATGCAGGAAAGAAGAGTGTGAAAGAGGATGAAAAGGAGAGATGCTTACCTGTTGCTCTACGGACGGGCTAGGACGTGCCCGGGATGGGTTAGCCCCACTCGAGCCAGTGTTGGAAGTACCCCGGAGTTGTACGTAACTAACGGTGGGCTCGATCACGCCATGAAGAACCCCCGAGCGGCCATGTGGCTTGCCTGGTCCAGACATAACCATCGCCACCTCATCGGTGTTCGACACCATGGGATCAGCATCAACCGGATTCCGCTTACTAAATGAAGCCTTATACTTTGACAGATGTTCCTCTGAGTTGCCGTAGTAAATGCTCTCCCCCTCGTGAGGCGAGTCCCACAGACGGCCACACGACCAAGCCTCGATATGTGAGAGGGGCTTCTCCAACACGAACTCCTGCAATGGCAAAAAGATGTTACACATACATACCAACATGACGAGAAATGGAAGAACGGGTGTTTCATATATATATATATATATATATATACCTTGTGCTTCTTGTAGCGATGGTGGCTCCGGTTTCCTTGACTGTGTGTTCCGTCAGATCCACAGTTTTTCCTGTTGATTTTGCTCTTGGCCGCAAAATCTGCATCTTCCCCGAGCCACATATCCACCAACGCCGCCCATGCGTCATCCTTTCCATTACACCAACCCGGAATCACCTAAATAATGAAAGCATGGCATTTGAAGATCAAACAATGAAATTTAGCACAAACATGAGAATAAAAAGGATGTGCTACTTACGGCCATGTAGTGCTCCTTGGTCAGCTGGGGGCGCTCCTTCCTCGCTTCCTTCTTGGACATCTTCTGGTGCATGATAGAGTGGTAGAACTGTGTGATGGCCACCCAATGCGCCTCGTATGGCATCTGACGGAGCTGCTTAGCCGCAGCCGCCTCGAAGACCTTATTGGCTTTGGCCTTGTCCTCCTCCGCAACTCTATAGAATTCCTACAGTCATGCATATAACATGGAACAAGTCATGGGTTAAGTGATGAACTATGAACTAAATGGATTATTTGATGGAGTACTTGTGAAGAAACTTACCCAAAAACGATCCCTCACGGCCTTAGCATGAGTCTCGAAGTCCGCAAGCCTGGCAGCTTCGTAGTGATGCCAGCGTAACGCTAACACCCGCTCCTCACACCGCGGGTTCGCGTCAGGGCGCGGGTTGAACAGGCCTGGCCAATAGTCCCTCAGCAAAATAGTAATCACGCAGTTTGGAAGCCGGCCTCCGTTTGGAAGATCCCAAGTACTGCAGAAGAACCAAAATATTAGTATGTGTTGATTTATTACAATCAAAAAATAGAAAAATATTTAAAATTGAAAAAACAAGTGACCACTTACTCTATCCCACTAGGAATAATGAGGGTCTTCTCTGCCTCAGTAGAAGGACGACGGTGAGGGAGGGTTGCAACTCCACGTAGCCACCCCTTCTTAACCGTAACGTCCTCACCCTCAACCTCCTCCCTCTCCTCGTCCTCCTCCTCACCCTCAACCTCCTCCCTCTCATCGTCCTCCTCCTCACCCTCAACATCCTCCCTCTCCCCGTCCTCCTTCTCGTCCTCATCGTCATCGCCCACGATGCCACTAGCAGAGGGCACCTCACTAGAGGAGGACGTCTGAGGCCGGCCCCCTATGTCTAAGATGGAGCGCAGTTTCTGGACACGCGCTCCATCTGACGAGGAGCCTCCCCCTCCTCGTCCTCTCCCTCCTCGTCCTCCACCTTGTCGCCCGTCCCCTGGTCCTGTAGGGGGTCTTCCCCCGCCCTCTGCTCCAGTAGGGGGTATTCCCCCGCCAGTCTCACGTAGGCGAGAGGGAACGGTGCTTGCTCTTCCACTTCGAGTCATCTTATCGCGAATTGTGTCAGCCAAACCGCTGGAATTAGCCTTGCCCATGGTTCAGTCACCTGCATTGAGAAAGAATAAACAATTAGTAAGGATAATAAAAACTTTATGCAAAGAAAGGAAGCATATTAATAATTATTTATGCAAAGGAAGCATATTAATAAACCATACAAAAAAAAGACATAAAACGTACATCTACTAGAACCCATATGAATCATCACTGTTGTAATCCATTCCTCGGCATGTCTCATCATCACTATCACCCATATCATCATCATTGTCTGAGGGGGGTGGAGGTTCATCTATGTCGTCAACGTCGTCATGTAACTTCTCAAGCATCATTATCTCCTTTACATTGACAACTACCTCACCATCATCCTGTGTGTCGTCATCATCTGGGTCCACATCATCATCACCCAAAATTATGTGTTCGTTATTGTTTGGGTCCACATCATCATGTTGCTCTTGATAGAACACTCCCTCGTATGTCATAGGGTTAAGGTTGTCGTAGTCGTCATCGTTTGGGTCGGGTAGCTTACAATGTGGCGATACTTTGAACACAACTTCCCAGCCCTTTAGGTATTCTTTCTGGCATGGATAGGGCAGATAATAAACTTGCGTGGCCTAGTTAGCTACAATAAAAAGATCGGCTCCGGCATATGTCGTTGATGGTTTAACTTCAACTAAACCAATGGAAGGCGTATGTTTCAGTCCCTTATCTGGGTCGAACCATCGGCTTTTGAACACAACGAGACTGAGATCTTCGCGCCCAAGACGGAGTGAAAGCTCGTATATTTTTTCGACCCTTCCGTAGTACTCAACTTTATTATCTCCTTCGGTAAACACTCCTGTATTTATAGTTTTGGGATCAGGCCGACTGTTCTGGTGCTCTTCTGTATGGAAGCGATACCCATTCACATCATATTTTTCACATGTCATGACCCGACAGTCAAAACCCATGGAAACCCATCTAAGTTCCTCATCCATGGGTGTGTTGGGATCTTTTCCCTACAAATTTAATTAAAATTGTTGGGTTTATTAGTTCCGAGTAATAGAAACTATAAATGTTAAACTAGGTATTAGAGGCAAGTTATAAATTACTTTTTCCATGAACCAAGCAACAAAATTTTTACTTCCGGGGGCACCCTTTTGGAGAAGAGTAGCCAGCTCCTTGTCATTAGGAGGCATCATTCCCGTCCACTCTTGAAAAATGAATTCACTAAAAGAAGGAAAGGGGTATTAGACAGAAACAAAGTGAATGGTATTAAATGAATTCACTAAAAGAAGTAATTTATTCACCATTTACCTCATCCACATATCGTGAACTTCCTTAATGTTGTCCAAGACATAGAACATGACGTCCTCCCACTCAGAGTTTGGCATTTTAGAAGGTTTGGAGCCCCCAGCCTTGCCACCTTGCCCATTGAAAAGGAGGAGTCTGGGTTTATACTTGGGCTCTTCTGCATTGTATCGACTCAGCTTATTATGCAGAGTGGGAACGTCGTCCAGATAGTATGTTGTCCTGATGTTGGACACCTCCTCCAAGATAACAGCCTCAGCTATGGATGCTTCAATCTTAGCTTTGTTTCCGCATTTGGATCGAAGATGCTTGTTCTGCCTCTCAGGCCCGTACTGCCAACGATTCTGCACAGGCCCCCCCAACAATGCCTCGTTCGCGAGGTGCAACATGAGATGTGCCATCGGAGTAAAGAAGCCCGGTGGAAAGATCATCTCTAACTTGCATATCAACTCCGGTGCCTTCTTATGCAATTGTTCAATCATCTTTGGACAGATTTATTTAGCACAGAGCGTGCGGAAGAAATGACTAACCTCCGCAAGCACTCGCCAGACACGTTCGGGAAGATAGCCTCAAACCATCACCGGCATTAACCGCTCAATCCATACATGATAGTCATGACTCTTGAGTCCCGTGACTTTGCCCGTTGAAAGATTGACTCCCTTAGTCATATTCTATGCATAACCATCAGTGAAATTGACTATGTGTTTGAGCCACTTCAATGCCTCCATCTTTTGTGGGTTTGTAAGGACGAAGTCAGCATCTAGCTTGAACTAAGTTTGTCGACTAAGACTGGGAGGCTGCATGTTCAGCTTTTTTCTATCACAAATCTTCTCTTGATCGGCTCTAGCCTTAACGTTATCCTTTGTCTTATCACGATAGTTGAGGATCGTGCTAAAAAGGGACTCTGCGACATTCTTTTCGGTGTGCATCACATCGATGTTATATGGAAGTTTGAGGTTCTTGAAATAGGGAAGCTTCGCGAAGCCAGCAATGTGAGTCTAGTTCAAGGTCGGCAGGGAGAAAATGTCGATGCAGGTCAAAGGCAACATACTTGCCACCCTTCTTCAGCCAAATGAAAAGTAGAGCCTGCATGCACACTGGGCATGGCATCTTCCCACTTGTACACCATCCGCAGAACAGGGCATAGCCGGGAAAGTCATGCATGCAATCCTGCAACCAAACTTTCATCAAAAAGTTCCGCTGCAAATGTCGGTCGTATGTCAACCTCGGGAAGTACCAAGAATTTTGCAAATCATCCACCAACGGCTGCATGAACACATTCAAATTCTTCCCTGGGTATTCAGGCCCCGGAATTATCAGCGACAGGAACATGGTCTTGCGTTGCATTAGGACGCCGGGAGGGAGATTGAGCGGAATAACAAACACAAGCCAGCAGCTGTACGAATTAGACGACATACCATATGGATTGAACCCATCGCCTGATATCGCGATTCTTACATTCCCAGCCTCTTCAGCTTCATCGGGGTATTCCCTATCGAATGCCTTCCATGCCTCGGCGTTCGATGGATGTACTATCTTCGTCGGATGGTACCTCTTCCCACTCTTGTGCCATTTCATCATTTTGGCAGACTCCTCGGTGATGAAAAGACGTTGTAGTCTTTCTATGAAATGGAGATACCGAAGAATCTCTACAGGGATGGCTAGCTGCTTCTTCTGACCATCAGCAATGTCCACCTCAATATACGTAGAGGAACCGCACTCCCTACAGTATTTGTCATCCGCATACTCATTTCTAAACATAAGGCAATTCTTTGGACAACAATGTATCTTCTCATAATCCATAGAGAGCGTCTTCATGATTTTCTTCGTCTCGTACATGCTTTTTGGCAGTTCATGATCATCAGGGAGGCTGTTACCCCATACTCCCAGAAATGCTTCAAAGCAAGCTTGGCTACAACCGTACTCAGCCTTGATTGCCACCAGTTGCGAGATGGCATCCAGCTGAGAAACTTTGGCTCCCTTGTAAAGAGGTTTCTTTGACGAGGCCAACATCCGCATGTACTCCTTTGCGGTTTCCTCCGGTTCCTCCGGTTCTTTCTCTGTAGGTGTTGAATGGGGCATCTCTGCAGCATGGATATCATCTATCATGTTTCTAACCCCATCGTCTTCATGATCATCGACGCGTTGTCGAATCACCTCCTCTCTAACACGCCCCTCCTCGGCAAAGTTTACCGGCATGTTAAAGTTTTCCATATACCCAAACTTGCAAAGGTGTTTTGTCATCTGAGACTCTTCTAGGCGATGACGGTTCTTGCAGCGGGCGCAAGGGCAATGTGGGGGAGCTCTCATTTGACCACGGTAGACCTCCTTCAAGAACACATCGGTTTTCGCGACCCACTGTTCTGTTGTTCTATTCGGACCGGTATGACCACTGTACATCCACTCATTATCAGCCATCCTCTGCTTTGTTGGGAGCCACACAACAAAATTAACATTTCATTTAAATTAATTGTATCTAATTAATAGCATCAATTTTTTATTTTCTACCGGGTTGACGAGATACGGCAACGAATCAACCTACATCTGTAATAGGTAAAGAGTGTCCTAATCCCACCCAAGGATGTGTAGATTGAGTACGTTCTCCATGCTCTACCCCATTCCGAGACATAATTTCGGCAGCACCTCCCTGCTGTTCTCCAGATACACGTCTCGGCAAAAAGCCAAGAGAATGTGCATCCGGAGAACAACAGGGAGGTGCTGTCGAAATCCTGTCTCGAAACGGGGTAGAGAATGGAAAACGTACCCAATCTACACATCCTCGGGCTGTCCATGGAAAACGCTGGACAATCCGAAAGAGTTAGGGTTATAAATATGCAATTGAATGCATATTTATCAATGTAACCCTTCTGGACGGGAGACGCCTAGGTTACGCGACTTGACGTGAAAATAAAATCTAGTGACATGAATAAAAGAGCGTAGGAGGAGAAGGTGGATTCATAGCTCACCCTCGGTAGTAGAGGAAGTAGTCGAACAGTGAAGGGATGTGCAAGGACCAAAGTTTCCGACGGCGATCACTCCAGCAAGATGCGACACCACAGAGCCTGCAAAATCCACCGAGAGAAAAAAATTAGAACCAATGTATATATTTATATGCTCATAACAATTCAATCCTACAGAAAGGCTCATCATATATAGAAGACCAAACAGAGTTTCACATATAGCCAGATACATCTGAATGCATTCCAGTGTGTTGGCACAAAGAAGATCATTTAGTTGTCATCTTTTGGTTTGATGGCATATAGAAACTTCAAAATAACATAAAGAGTCAATTGGCGTACAAACTGAACATTCTCTATTTTAGCAGTGGTGATACATCTCAATTCCCGTAGTGTCTATTTGTTCAGCCAGGATTATTTGGGATAACCAAATTTCTATTTGCCGGACATGACATTATTTATTAATTAACTAGCTTAGCAATGGTGGTCTATTGGTGCCATCAATCCCTATGAGCAGAGCTCTGGAGCTAGCGATGCAAGTCCAACCAAGTGCATGCAGATGGCTTGCTGGCACTATCCTTAAGAATTCAAAATGGAGTAGATATTTTCCATGAGGGCACCAGAAGTACTCAAACAAGAGGTACAAGCAACCTTCGACCAGAAGTACTCAAACATGGAGTACGAGCAACCTGCTATGTTAGGAGTACAAGAAGGATACTGTTGCTGCTCCAAACAGCACTGGGAAACAGACATACTCCAACAGTTATTACTGCTGCTCCAAATTAATCTTAATCCTACTCCAACAACAGCAAACAGTTATTACTGCTGCAGTTCAACCTACTCCAACAACAAACTTCTCCTTACAGCAAACTTCTCTAGCAACTCCAACCTTGTCAAGCAAGAGTACAACCTACTCACAGTAAATTGTACCCACCCTGAAAATCCTTCTAAATCCTACAGAAGCAAACTTGTCAAGCAAACTACTCCAGCAAAACTTAACTACCCGAGGGAGAGCAGCGGCCAGCAGCACACACTGACACACAGCAGCGGCGATGGAGCTCGAGGCACACACAACAGATCGAGTAGTGGGCACAGCAGCGGCGCACAGCAGATCGAGTAGCTAGCAGCACAGTGTTGGGGAAAGCTGCATGGGAAACAAAAATTTTCCTACGCACACACAAGATCTATCCAAGGAGATGAGCATCTACGAGAGGGAGAGTGAATCTACATACCCTTGTAGATCGATAAGCGGAAGCGTTTAAGAAACGCGGTTGATGTAGTCGAACGTCTTCGCGATCCAAATCGCAAGTCGTCCCTCAATCCGATCACGAACTAGCGCCGAACGGACGGCACCTCCGCGTTCAACACACGTACGGCTTGATGATGCCTTCACCTCCTCGATCCAGCGAGCGATGGTGAAGTAGTGGTTGAGTTCCAGCAGCACGACGGCGTGGTGATGGTGGTGAGGAACAATCTCTGCAGGGCTTCGCCAAGCACTATGGAGATTATGACGGAGGAACTAGAGGGTTAGGGTTGCCGGCACACGGCTTGGGAAATCCTGATGTATCACGTGTGCTAGCCCTGCCCCTCTATTTATATGTTGAGCCTTGGGGTCTAAACTTGGAGTAAAAGTCTCTTCCAAGTCGGTTTTGCCCGCACAAGGTCGGTTTGGCCCGCAGGAAAAGAGTCCAACTCGGATCCCTGCCGAACCGTGCACAGCCGCGCACAAGCGGTAGTACCGCTCACAAGCGGTAGTACCGCTTGGGCGGTAGTACCGCTTCACACAAGCGGTAGTACCGCTCGGGCGGTAGTACCGCTTCACACAAGCGGTAGTACCGCTTACGCGGCAGCAAAACTACTTTTTGCACTTTCCAATACCTTGTGGGCTTTTATCCCTTGGCCCATATAAAGTGTTCTCGCACCCGAACACTTCGGTAAACATCCGGAAGCCCTTCCGGTGAACTCCGGAACTCTTCCGGAGATCAAAACACTATTATCACATATATCAATCTTTACCTCCGGACTCTTCCGGAGATCCTCGTCATGTCCGGGATCTTATCCGGGACTCCGAACAACTTTCGGTCACCAACATAATAACTCAATTATACTAATCGTCACCAAACGTTAAGTGTGTAGACCCTGCGGGTTCGAGAACTATGTAGACATGACCGAGACACCTCTACGGCCAATAACCAATAGCGGGACCTGGATGCCCATATTGGCTCCTACATATTCTACGAAGATCTTTTATCGGTCGAACCTCTATGTCAAGGATTCAGTTAATCCCGTATGCTGTTCCCTTTGTTCTTCGGTATGTTACTTGCCCGAGATTCGATCGTCGGTATCTCTATACCTAGTTCAATCTCGTTACCGGCAAGTCTCTTTACTCGTTCCGTAATACAAGATCCTGTGGCTAACTCTTTAGTCACTT